>OX371224.1:4255016-6655016 GCA_947310385.1 Nephrotoma appendiculata | reverse complement strand
TCAGATTAAAATCGATCGAATAGAATAGATTTAAAAGCATTCGGATTTAATCGCAAACTGATTTAACGGACTCTGTATACAATTTTACGTTAAAATGTCACGTAAATGTCAACGCAACAATTTAACGCAACATTTAACACAACATAATATTTAACAACATAATTTTTATGCCCTTTTATAATCAATTTCTCTTATTGGTATATATGTACAAGACCATCTTAAATTAAAAATCTAATGCCAAATAGTTTTCAACCAAAAACCAAAATCTGGTGTAGCATGGGTGATTCGGATTTAACGGCGAACGGATTTAATCAACGCAACAATTTAACATTACACAGTATTTAACGCAGCGTATAACGTGAACCTAAAACTAGTCCCCTAAATGTTTTACCAAACATAAAAAAATGAACAATCAAAATTAGCCGTATATTTTTTTTTTTAAATTTTTCATTTTTTATTTTTATTTTTTTTTTGGTTTTTATTTTTTCGTTTTTTTTCGAACAACAACTTTTGTTGTTCCCTAAGCATTTTCAATTTTGCTTCAAGCGTCTCTCTATTTTGTATTTTATTAAGATTTTGTTTCGATGGCATTGGCAGGTCTAATATCCGTTTTATTTCAGCGATATCCCGTCTTAACTGCAGCTCTTTCCCACCTCTTCTTTTGGCAACTCTTTCCCCACCTCTGGGAGGTTCAACCTCCTTGGTTTGGACGATTGGCTTTTTCTCCAGATATGTTGTAACCGAAATAATATTTTTTTCAGTCATTTTTAAGATTCTGTAATTAAATATAACAAAAATGACTCATCGAATTCCAGGTGCTACCACGAATAATTAGTTCATTCCCCGGAGTGCGAGTTGGGACATGCCACAAATGAACTAATCAGACGAGGATCCAGCACTGCAACTCAACAATTACGAAACCTTTTCCGTGTGTGTGCAACCCAACATTGTATCTGGTCAGTCATGCCAGTAAGGCATGACGCAGCGACACACACACGGAAAAAGTTTCTACACTTTTCAATATTCAACAATTATAGAATAGTGAGAATTGTGAGTGTTAAAGGGATACCAGCAGAAAGGAAACCCGCGTGCTTACGCAACTTCCGAGTTTCCGCTCCTAATGGAGCAGCTGTTATGCCCTTTATTCACATTTTAATAAAAAAAAAAAAAAATTCCCGCTGAAATACGATTCTATAAATTTTTTTAGATATTTTTAATACTATGTAATATTAAAGGGATACCACAGCAGAAAGGAAACCCGCAACTACCGTGTTAAGTAATGCGCTGTCCACTGGTGAGGGCTTGACCATTACTTAACAACCACTAGAAGTTAATATTTTATTATTATACTTACCAGTTTGGTTATCCGCTTACTATTGAACGTTACATAAAATATGCTGTCCTTATATAGTAAAAAATTTATGTGCTGCCATCTCTTGTTAAATATTTAACCACAAAATTATGTATATGTACACAAATTTTATTACTACTAAGCGATTTGAATTTTTTTCAGTTATTCCATGTTTAGTTATTTATTTATATAAATTTCAATAATAATTATTGAAATAAATTAAATTTACATTTATAATTGTATTATATATAATTATTTTATTAAATTTCGTTGATTTTATATAAAAATATACAAAAAATAATAATTATTACATGGCTCACATATACATGCACAAAATGCATTCAATGCGAATCAAATTGCTGTCTTTTATTCAATGTTTACATATTTATTTACATTAGTTTAAAAAAAATTATTGAAATAAACTAAGTTTACATTTATAATTGTCTTTTATATAATTATTTTATTAAATTTCGTTATTTCTATATAAAAAATATACAAAAAATAATATGTATTTGACTAGTCATATGGTTTTTCCCCTATTTACGAATATCAATTTTCTCTTATATAAATAGTGGCGCTATCTATACGGCGGTGTTTTAAACGGGAAAACCGAAAACATATTGAAATAAATTAAGAAAAATTATCGAAATAAACTAAGTTTACATTTATAATTGAGTTACATGTAATTATTTTATTAAATTTCGTTATTTCTATATAAAAAATATACAAAACAAATTGAGTTTTGAGGCTTTTTCCATGTAAAAATTCTCTCATATAAAAAGTGGCGCTAGCTATACGCCGGAATTTTAAACTCGAATACAAATAAAAAATATTCTAAAACGAACGAATCAACAACAAAACATGACATTTGACATTTTCAATTTAATTTTGTACGTTCAATGAAAAATAAGGGTCCTTTTATTTAATAATTTTTATGTCCTTTAATAAATGTTGTTACCGATAATTTTTATTTATCTATTTGAAGTGCAACTTGCATAAGTACATACATATTTTATTTTTGTAAAGTATGTTTCTCTTACTTTTTAATAATGTTCTTGGATGTACTCGTAGAGAGTTATCAATATTTTTGAATAACAAATCGATAATAACAACAACAAATTCGATATAACTACACGTATCGTATACAAAAGTATATACTTTTTCTACAGCTTAATAAATAAGGAGCCTCCTCATTGCCCGTTTGGGCAGTAATTGAATTTTTCTGAAATGGGCTGAATTTTTCTGAAATATATCGAAGAATAATAAAGCTTATATATGAAGCAGCTAAACATCTCTGAGATCTCCTAATTTCAAACCCAAGAGAAGCTACATACATTTAATCTGCATAGCACAAGCCATACACACAAACAGACGAACACACAGATATTTTTTAAACTCCTTTTTTTGACTTATATAGCCGTTGTGCGTGGGGGGGGGGGGGGGGGGGTCAAGTCCGAGATGCGTACCTATTCGCGGTGCTGTCTGGGTAACTCTAAATGAATCAAGTGGTGTAGTGGAGACGAGCAGACTAAATCCTGTTTATAGTCATGGACACTACATGTCAGGGTGAGTTATTGGCGCCTCAAAACCAATACCAAATCAGCGTCTATTCTCCAGGTTAGGTGCGGCTGAAGCGGGCGTCTGTCTTGTATCAAGCGGCTTGCTATATAAATGTGTTCAAGGTAGGACTGGATGCCTTAAGATTTTCACCAATACGTGACCCACACACGTAACAAGCGGGTTGAGCGGCAGGCCAACAACCTTCCCTCATAAAAACATTTAAGTTATGAACCCCAATCGAAGGCCTCGGATTACCATATCGGATTCGTTACAAACTCGACCTCAGAAATTGTATTCGTATTAGGATGTCGAAATTGGAGGACTAGAGCGATGGACCGAGGCGGATGGAGGACCATAGTGCGGGCGGCAAAATCCCTTCACGGGATGTAAATGCTAGAGAGAGATAGATAGAGAGAGAGAGAGGGAGAGAGAGAGAGAGCCATTGTGCAAATGTTAAATTCAGAAAAATATGCGAAACTAATTCAGTTTTTAAAATGATATCAAGTATCGAGATTTTCAAAACTAATTGTTTTTATCAAATTTTTGTTACTAAGTAAGTCGTATTTATTAATTTTACTAAGTAACATAGCATCCCCAATGAAATTCCTTTAACTTTTTCCTTACAGAAAAGTATGAAAAAAATTTTGAGAAAAAAATTTTTTTTTTTTGTTAGGTTGGTGATTTCCTTATGAAAAATGTTATCAAACTTTTAACTTTTTCCTTATGAGAAATACAATGAAGTAAACCGCATTTGCAAAATTGGTTGTTGTTGTTGTTTTTCTGCTTGTCACAAATTAAAAAATATTCAATGCATATTTGTCTTTTAACAATTAGTGTTGTATTTTGTGGCCTGTGAAAAAGTAATAAATAATATATAATATAATAATATAAAATAACAGGTAAACAAAAAAATAATTTTGTAAAATGAAGTTAGCTTTACTTTGACTTTTCTCTATTCATTGGGTATGCTCTTCATAAGGAAAAAGTTAAAGGAAAAATTATTTTGCATTGGGGATGCTCTGTAAAAAGTCATAAGGAATTCTATTGGGTATGCGCTGTAAGTCGTATTTATTAAAAGTTAATGACACGGTGGCCAAATCTTTGGCGTTTGGATCGGGAGGTACCGGGCTCGAATTCTAATAGCGACAGGATGCTTAAGAGTTTTTTCATCATCTGATTATGATCAGTGATGTAAATGGACAAAAATCTCTGAGATCAACAAGGAACTATGCAATACACACATGGTTCTATGTAAATCGGACTAATAACCGTACGTCATCGATTTGGCTACTGCGTAAGATAGAATGTGAAAAGCGAACTGTCATAGAATTGGGAGTGTTTCGTCATCAGAATAGATTGCAAATATTAAAAGCAAACAAATTTCAAATTTTTTCCATTAATTTTTAGTATTACATAGCAAGTGTTCGAAGTGTCTACCATTTTTTTGTCAATATACATAATCGACATCGCCTTACAAAATTTGTTTTAATCCGTGTTAACGCACGTTCGTTATTTTTAATAATATTTGTCTCTTCGATTATTCGTCGCTACATTTCCTGCTTGGTCTGGTTTTTCTATGATTGACCAGCTCTTTACGATAACCTCACAATATAGGGTCTAAAGGTTGCAGATCAGGGCCGCTATTCTTGAAATCGGTGGATATTTCCGTCGACGGATTATAATTTGCAATAAAATCGTTTTTTCAAATTTGCTTGCAAGTTTTCTATTGTTTGAAAGAATAAATCCGCATTGATTTACCCAATCGAAAATTTCCACTGATTTTTGTTTAGTAGTGAAATAAATAATAGAAGACTTGCAAGCAAATTTAAAAAAACCATTTTATTGCAAATTATAATCCGTCGACGGAAATATCCACCGATTTCAAGAATAGTGGCCCAGGAGAGCGCGGCAACATCTTTTCCCTTCCAATCATTAGATTGGATAATTTACCTTGAAGTGTTGCATCATACTGCAGCCACATTAAGTTCGACGTGATTGAATTCGTTAAAGTTTAGTTAAAAAATAAGACTTTTCCGTTGATCTGACGTGATAGTTGAAATAAGCCAATCGAGCTTCCATCCACTATTCCCGCAAACATGTTCACTCCCCAAATTGATGTTCTAAATGACAACGCCGCACAACTTCTGCTTTAACGCGGATTCAAGAATCCAAATTATTCGATTATATGTAAAAATATTTATCTTGGCAGATGAGCATCGACGTACACTTATAGCGATACACTTGTGGCGACGTATACTTGTAAATGAGGATTTCAGCTTCATTGTACGTTCGATGAAAGCTTTAAAAGTATTTGAAATTAGGAAACCGATTCCGATTGCTGTACCGTATCTGGTATTATTTTGCTGCCATTTGAGCAAGGCGATTACAAACGCTACACATGGAATTGCATTTCTGACTACCTAAGGTAGGAATAGACATTAATGTTTATTAATATATATATATATATATTAAGAAGGGTTGATTATGTATTAAACTACTTATAGTTTCCAAAATATTTGCAATAAACTGAAATTCAGTCGAGCTGTTAAGTTGACACTTCCGGTGGACCAATTTTGACCCAAAATTACCGGGATCTCCCAATTTGTGGAAAAATCTTACACTTTTCTCGTAAATGATATAATTTTCAACATGTTAGCTAATGCGAAAAAGCCCATATGGAAAATGCCACTTCCGGTGGAGCGGTTAAAATATTGGGTTCTCCCAACTTATGAGAATAGTGTAAGTATGAAGTTTCATTCCGACCAGTCAAGCCGTCTGGGCTGTACAACCAACAACAATTAGCCTGCACGACACTACACATTTTTTCAAAAGTACTTTTTTGACTTCGGCGATATAGCGAGTGGTAAATTACTTATTTTACTATGTAAAATAATTTTTTCAAACAAAATATTTTTTTGAATTATACCAGAAATGACGAGTTTTGATAAAATAAATTTTTATTCTCCAAAATTTAGCATCTCTACAGTCCAAGCGGATTCACTATTCGTAATAAAACTTCATACTTGAGGGTTTTCCTGAATTTGGGAGATCCCTTAGAAGTATATAACATTGACAATAACTTCAAAAAACTAACAGAGTCAAATAACTTGAAAGAGTAAATTTTCAACAATTGTATAAACCTAGTTGGTTTTCTGAAAATTAATCAGGAATAATGATTTTTGATTTTACAAGACAGTTTATACCAAAAATCCGGTAAAATTAATTTTTTGCTTTAGAAATCAATTTTGATGCTTAGATCTATGTATTCGTGGTAGAAGAAAGTTGGATGTGGGCCACAATATGTCCCCTTGCCCATATTTTATCTGATAGTTGGTCAACTGTCTAAAGTAAATTGTCCGTCAGCTTCGATTAAATATAACAACTAAACTGATTGTGAAACCGAAAGGTTTCACAAAACCGTTGTTTTTGTTTGACAAAAGATAAAAGCGTTTATAAAAAGATTTTATTGAAATTGCACACATTTCTAGATCGTATTAGAAAAGAAATATATATTTATAATAAAACTTTTTCTTTAATAAAATTTGTTGGTGGTTCACATGCGATTTCACCTAAAAAAATTCACCAATTCAGTAACACAATTCAGTAACGCATTATTTAGCTATATTGTTTGGAAATTATCCCTATCAACCTGGAACAACTTGTATTGAAAGCGACAAGCCTTTCAAAAATGGCAGTTACCCCCATCTGTTTAGAAATACTGAACTTCCCATTCTTATGTCCTGTTAAGATTCTGGATGGATACATAGTTTCGTTATCTTAAGTGAAAAAATACCTCACTTCAATATTAGACTTCTGATGATAAAATCCGTTTAATTGCTAGTGAAACCATTTAATTGTCAATTAAAAATATCTATTACATATAGACAGACACTTGATTTGTCCATGAACAACATATCAAGAATGTTTCGAAAAGATTTCGAAATTCATTCGCCTCACATATAAATAATGTCTAATGTGCTGTCATCACAAATATTTGTACATTATACACCAACATCGTACGATAAATAACCATGATTGAGTCATAGACAGACAGCATAATTTATAAAGTATATACTCGTATATGTAGAGTTAATATACACAGGTATAAAATTCATCATACCACAAGCACACATATAAATCAATCTCGAAATTGATAACACTCAATATATAATGACACTTCATTAACATTTTCAACTAATTTGCAAACAAACCCAAACAAAAAAAGTGAAAAACGAAAATGATTAATGTTGGTTTGTTGATCGATAGACAACAGTTGAGCATTCGTTATGTATTCTAACATAAATCTAACCTAGCAATCGATTATATATAATGCACGTATATTAACATGGTAATCCATTTATAATTTTATATTTCAACGTTTTTCTAGTTCCACGTATTTGAGAGTACATACTCGTATGTGAAATGAGAGTTACGATCGCATAAACAAACCACAAATCAAATAACTATGAGATAAACTACTGTACATTTATAAAATTCAATCAACATCGAATTTGAAGATTTTTATGTATATAGCTTAGGAGAGCAGCCATAGATCAAAAAGAATTTTCAAATGCAAACGATTTTCATCAAAATTTGAAAAATAAACTTTTTTTTCCACATTACCATCAATTAACGATGGACAAATATCGGCAAAAGGAAAACCATTTTGTTGCTGTTTTCTATAGAATTTTCTAGGAAAATTTATATCGTGGCCTTTCTTGTATATCGTACGTACGCATACATTATACTCGTGTACCTACGAACGATGCGGAGAAAATGAGAACAGACATAAATCAAAATTGAACGAAAATGTTTTGGTTTTTCTTTTAATCTTATAACATTCTATCAATATAAACTTAAATCAAACAAAACGTATAAAAGCTAAAATAATAATAACAAGACGTTGTGTGCTCTGGAACAAGAAAACCAAGACGAAGAATTAAATTGATGTTTTGATGATTTATGTTCGAATAAACATATTAAATTTTTTTTTTTTTTGTTAACATAGAATTTTATTGAACGACGAGAAAATATGTATAAATAAAATAACAATCATTAAATCTTGGCGGCGGGATAAATCACAAAGTGAGCGGTTCTATGTGTGTTGAAAATTAATATGTGATTCGATGGTGATGTACATACTGTGTCAAACGAACACTTTTAATAGGAGGTTCCATTTTAAATAATCTGACGGACCTCTGTAGGGACGTCAAAGAAAATTAACACTTCATTGAAACCTCTGGATGTTTTCAATGAGTATCAATCAGAATCTAACCTAGAGTCTTATTCCACGTAATGAAAATCTCATATTAATATGCAAGCGCGCAATATATTTGTTTAGCAATTTCGGGCGCTGATGTTAAGAGACGCATTGATGAAAAACGCTAACCTGGATGGCAATATAGTTCATGGTACTTTATGCAACTGCGTTGTGTTTTCTTATTTATTTTTTATTTTATTTTCAATATATATTTAATAAAAAAAAAACAAAACAGGGTGCATATAAAATGAAAATAAATTTATAACGAACCCGTGATTCATACAAAATGTGTCGGTATATAATGATTAAGTACGGTTCAGAGGACAGTTTCTAAGTAGCCGATTTTCAATAATTGCAGAGGTAAAGTTTAAAAAAAATTTACGAACAGTCAAATAAGACAAATAAGTAACTTTAAATAAATAATTTAGAGTGTCATTTTATTCCAGTTAAAATATTACTCGTATAGATAGCAAAAAGTGAAACTTTCAACATATGAGAGATGACTAGAAAAGTGGCATGCGAATTATGTGTTAATGGCCATCATACACCCACACGATTCAACATACACTTTCCCGTATTCTCAGCTATTGAAAAATTGATAGCAAACTCTTTTAGGGTCGCATCGATATGCCGCATATTACAAATAAATCATGAAAGCAAGCCTAAAATGCCAGAGTACTCATGTTTTTTTCTAGACATCCTTAGCATTATATGTTAGTGGCCATCAAAGTGTACGTTTTTTACTATACGAGTAATATTTTAAAATCCTTAATTAAAAACCATAAAGATTTATCTCATTATTTTCGATATTTTTTAAATACTTTACGAATTTATTCACATAGATTTAAATTGCAAAATTAATTAATAAAATGGCACTCTGAATTTTTAGCTGAAGTATCCTTTGTTTTTAGGTGTAAAATGTGGGATATAAATTTAAAAAAAATATAATTCCAACCCTGTCACATTTTTTCTGTGTACCATTACACTGTTAAATTGTGATTTTTATTTTTTGTTAATTTGTTTAGCTACACTTTTGATAAATGTTAAATACTTCACTTCGGTATTCTCGGGTGTTATTAATTGTCCTGCTCTTTTCAATAAAGTAAACTTAAACGTCAACTCTCCAGATGCTCACCATTCTCAAGTGCCTGCGATTATGATCAGAATGTGACTATTGATTGAATGGTGCACGAAAGAAATAAAAATTGCGATCTCTTTGACTACAAAATTGGGAAGTATTTTATTCAAAATAACTTTTATAACTTATTTTAATCAAAAACAAATAATAAATACTTAAATGGGGACTACCATATGCGGTTAGGGAGGCGTGAATTGGCTATTGGAAGTTGTTACTATTAATCGAAGTCATTATGAGCTGAAATCTCCAGCAATTTAAATAGTCATTAGCCTCCAAATTGAAACCATGAAGATTGGAAAAAGTATGGAGTGGTTACAAGAGTCATATAAAGAAGAAACAGAAAAGCAACATGCAAAATATGTATATCTGGAACTGGCGACTATACAATGGAACTGGTGGTACATCAAAACAAAAGCTTGTTTGGTGCATTTGACTAGAAAGTGGTGGTGCCATTTTGTGAATTGCTTTAAAATTTGAACTATAACATGAATAATAATATGTATTCTAAAATGTGATCAGTTCTATATATGAAGCAACAAGCATCCGAAAAATCTCTTGACAAAAAAAATTCCTCAAAATATCTAATGGCTTCTCTGAAAATTTTTAAACTTCACCCTCTCTAGGAAAAAACCGGATTCTTGATGTAGGGTTCATGATGATTTTTTTTTTTTTAGTTTTATGTTAAACTATTTAAATTTCGGCTCGAAGTGTGATTTGCATCAAAATATAATTGAACCTTACCCAAACATCTTCCCCTATGGGTGCAATTTTTAAAAACCTTATATTTCGTCACACCACGTCTTTTGCAATTCTGTGAATTTTTGTTATATCGTGTTGGAGTGGTACTAGATTTTTTTTTACAAATTAATTACAATAAAATTTGATAATTAAACAAATTGTTGTAATAAATTCAGGTGTACCTATTTCTTGCAAAGGAAGGAAGTTTGATGCAATATGATCGATTTTTGTGGGTGTGGGCTCTTGTAATAAATATATGGGTATACCTATTTGCGGGATATTACTTATACATAGAAATAGTGTTTTAAAGAGCTGCACTTTATATGGGCAGTTTTTAGCAATTATATAATATTATTGTAATTTATTTAGTAAAAATTTCTTGTTTCAACCTTGTTTATTTGGGGTAGTTTTCTGGGGCGTTAATTAGGCCATTTTATTGTAATTAATTTATAAAAAATGCCACTACTATCCCAGCACTATACAACAAAAATTCACAGAAATGCAAAAGACGTGGTGTGACGAAAAATATGGTTTTTAAAAATAGCACCTCGTAGGGGAAGTTTTTTTGGGGGTGGTAAGCGGGTTGAGCTATGCCAATATGTTGTCGTTCATTTTTAATAAAATTCAGTACCACCGCCAGTACGACACAATAAATATTAACAAAAATACGAAAAGTATGGTGTAGCTTTGTCTAACGCCAGCACTCACACGAATTTCAGGATAACGAGACCTGGAAAAAATCTTCTAACTGTGTAACAAATTTTTAATTAACCCTTAGTGCGCCGATAAAAGGAATTTTGGCCAAACTTGGTGATTCGACGGAGCTCAATGAGTTAATCTAGTTTAATATTGGGCCCTATTTTGAAAAATTAATAATTTTCCTGGAAAATCAAAATATATTAATGTGTCATATATGACACAAAATGTAGTAAAGACTAAAACTAAATATTTCTTTTCGAATTCAGTAGATATATATTTAGATACGTGTATATAGTTCTACATATATTTATTTATAAAATAAATCACAAAAATCACATAATTAACTCATTTAGTGTAAAATCAAAAAATAAAAAATGAATTTCATATCACAGCACTGTTGCTGCAGTCTTAATAATAATTAATTTATAGGTTTGTTTACTTGTGAAAGTCCATAAAACAGTTTCTTGTCGCATTTAAACATACATAAGCTGACTTTACATTTCGAGCATTTTATAAAAGTTTGCTCCTTACATGACGGTAATTTGCAGCTCGTTCGCTTGTCCCATATTGCAAAGTGATCTACTCTATCGATTCTAATATCTTTAATCGGAACATTTTGGGCTGATTTTTTCGAGTCTTTGTCATTGATGCTTGGTTTACTCGTTTTGATGAACTAGCTGATGCTGGTTTTTCATAGGAGCCAACTAAACAAAGGACTTTCGCTACATCGGTCCAAAATTGAAGTAAAGTCATTGCTGGCATATTTCTGGAAGCGCACAGTTACTTGTAAAGAATCCACGAGTTTATTACTGATACATCCAGAAAATGGAAAAATATCCGTAAGTACCATTTTGACGGTTTAAATTTAATTCTGTATCGTCCGATAAAGCTGTCATGCAAATCGACACCTCCCATGTGCCGGTTGACTATGTGCCGAGACTCCTAAATTTTCTTCCTCTATCTGATGGTACATGTTTTCTTGACCCGAGTATATCTCAAAATTGTACATATAGCCTATGATAATAGATAAATAATTTAGCTTCGAGAAAACATACTTTTATATTACACATTTAATATAAGCCTAATATTTACCAGAAGTGCCCCCTGTTAAAGCAAATATCTTGAATCCCCACTTATGCGGCTTGGATGGGACATACAGCTTCATATAACTTCGAAGTTTCGTGCTGCAAATTTGCTGGTCTATTTAAAATAACCTATCATGATTTGGGTGTTCTTTCGGGAGCATTAAATGGTTGTCGGCGAAATGCAAATTGTTTTTTATTTTAATAAACATTCAATCTTGCATAATTTTGTTGCCAACATCTGGATCCCAGTAGAGTTTCGTATTCGGTAATTGATGAATTGACGATAGAATGCAGATGCCAAAAATTTCTTAGGTTCCAATTTAGTAAGTGTGTATGGATTAGAAATATTCTTACGAGCGCTGTACATGTTGGTTTCATTTAGAATCATATCTATTATTTCATCATCAAAAATATAATTACAAAATGAGAGTGGTGTCTCAAGTTCTAAAATATTTGATGGTACGAGGGTATATCAAAAAGTCTTGCAATATCATATGAAAAAAACGAGTGAGTGAGACAACAATATATTTTTCAAAACCATTTTTTGTCACGATGAAACTTCTAGAAGAACATTTCGATGTAAATTTTACGGTTCGTTTGTTTTTGTCAATTTAGTAACATGTGTTTTGAATTTTTCTTAAAATGAATGAAATTGAATATCGCGCCGTTACTAAATTTTTCTATAAAGATGGACGAAATGCAATTTATATATTCAACTATATATCAAAAGTTTACGGCGAATCTGCACCATCATATGCCACAGTAACAAAGTGGGTAAAATTATTCAAAAGTGGTTGGGAGTCATTATAAGACGATAACCGCTCGGGTCGGCCAGCAGATGCTATTAGCCATGAAAACGTAATTTTGGCTGATTCTATTGTATTGGAGGACCGGCGTATTTCTGTTCCGCGGTTAGCGTGGAGACTTTCTCTTTCATACGGTACCACATATACTATATTACATGACCACCTTCACATGTCGAAAGTAAGTGCGCGATGGGTTCCCCGTTTGTTGAATGCTGAACAAAAAAAAATGCGTGTTTAAACTTCAAAGGCGATTTTAGATATGTACAAAGCAGATCCAGAAAATTTCTTGGGTAACATAATAACAGGCGATGAAACATGGCTTCATCACTGGGATCTGGAATCCAAACAAGAATCGATGCAATGGATTAAACGTAGTGAACCACCACCAAAGAAATTCAAAACTCAACCGTCTGCTGGTAAGGTTTTGGCAACAATTTTTTGGGATGCTGAAGGAATTTTGATAATCGATTATATGCCACCGAAAACCACAATCACAGGCATATATTACGCAGAGGTTTTGCGAAAATTGAAAAAAGCGATCCGGGAAAAACGGCCAAGGAAAGTTAGGAAAAAAATCTTGCTTCTTCACGACAATACACCAGTGCGCAAGGCTAATATTGCTCAAGCTGCATTAAAGGACTGCGGCTTCGTGGAAATTCCGCATCCACCGTACAGTCTAGACTTGGCACCCAGTGACTACTTCTCTTTCCCAATTTGAAAAAAACACTAAGGGGCCGGAAATTTTCCAGTGACTATGAAGTACAGTCTGTTGTAAATGAATATTTTATGGAGCAAAAGAAATCTTTTTTTTTAGAGGGTTTAGGTAAGTTAATTGATCGATGTGACAAATGTATAAACCTTAAAGGAGATTATGTCGAAAAATAAAAATATTGCTGTCTCTCTCACTCTTTTTTTTCATATGATATAGCAAGACTTTTTGATTTGCCCTCGTAGTGATGCATCGCCTTTGAATTGGGCTGAATTGGACTCGATTTCAAGCGGTGTATTTTTCCAAATCAATTTCTTAAATCTCTCTCAGATTTTTCAACTCAACTTCCTCATTTCGCACATCATTTCCATTTTCAATATTTCGTCCATAATCCATATCATCAGCGTATAAAATATATGCATCTTCCATATTTATATCATTGGCGAACACGACAGGAATAGTCTCGATGTTTAAATTTTCGATTAATTCATCGTTATTGTTATCACATTCTTCTGTTTGTTGTGGTTGAAATTGCTCCTCCTCATTGTCTTCTTCAAGATCATCTTCACTGTTATCAGACCACTCCTCTACAATTTTTTCAATCTCTTCTAGAGTCAAATATTTTTTTCGAGACGACATTATTGCACAACTTTATCATAACAGTCCTAAAATGGAAATGCGTCTAATGGTTATGATTTTAAATTTACCAAAATTAGAAAGTGAGCATATATGACACATTAATGAAAAATTGCTTAACGAGTTTTTGTGTCAAATATGATACATAAATTTTACTTACCAATAACTAAACAAATAATTCAGGATTCGTTGAGGAAATACAATCAAAATGATTAATACTTATTGAATTATAATTATAATTCATTTGTAAAAGGGTAATACTTTTAATTATATTTTATTTTTATATTTGAACACCACACGATTACATAAAACTAAAACCATCAGATTCCCGCCAATTTTAATTGAATAAATGTCGCCATGTGAAAGTAACTCACGCATACAGACGAGTAAATCCTTCTATTTGAATTTGTTATAAACCATTTGTATGTGATAGTTTACATGACGAAAAAACTAAACAAAAATAAATATGTGTCATATATGACACAAATCTGCATTAAGGGTTAATTTGTAAAAAATTCCAGTACCACTTTCGTTGGATCGTGCTTCAAGTGCTGGTGCGCATTAGGGTCAACTTTAATATTGAATGCCCCTAGAAAGGATAATATTGAAAAACTTTTCGAAATATTTATTATTTTTGGGATTCGGTGCATTTTCACCAAAGCGGTGGTTCGAAATAAGAATTTTGGGGTTGGAATTTTGACACCGTTTGGTTAGAGCAGTTTTGAATTATCCAACAACACGTGTTAACCATATTTTTCATTTATTATTCTAATCGATAAATTGGATCATAAATTTAATATTTCATTTTTTTTAATGGTACTGGTTTATAAAGATTTATAATGTAATCACTTATAAATCATTTTCGCTTTCCTAATAACTTTATAGAAATATGTATATTTTGTTTGAGAAAATCCATTTGCTATGCGGCCACATTCAATTTAACCCAAAAAAAATAAATCAATAAGTGAAATAACTTATCTGTAACATTTAACACGATTTTCTTTGTAGACTGCTTATTCATTTTCATTAATCAAAACATAATTATTTATTTATTTTTGTTGCTGTTACTAATAAAGTATAAGGCAAGGCTATATAGAGAATCAAATATTGTTATAAATCATTTCCCCTTATGGAACACCAACCATCATTAATTTTATGGAACGAAAAATAATTTTTCACATCAATCTCTTTCATTCATCATTAGTCATTTTCATTTTAATTTATATTTTCCTGAAGAAATTATAACGATTTGCTGTTTTTCTGTATAATTGTGTGTGTGTGTGTGTGTATGTTTGTCTTATACCCAATATTTGTAGAAATACGACTGGCTGTTGGGTTGTAAATCAATATACGATATTTAAAACAATAAAAAAGGAAATGCCATAAATCATAATTTTAATGAACACACATAAGAATGGGAAAATTAAAATTTTGACAATTCAATTTCTGTTTATGTTTGGTGCTAATATATTAGGCGTACACAGCACTATTTCGAATCTGACTTAATTAGTGTCATGTAAAATTAACAGCTCAAGATGGTTCTACATACCGTTCCTCTAGAAATATGTTCCCAAAGTTTTCCCCCCGAAAATATGAATACATTTTGTATACCACGGTAAAGTATTTGGTGTGAGCTATAACGACGGAAACAAAATGAGTGTCTCGACACATTCGTGTTTAAGGGATGAGGGTTATAAAAAAACTGTAAGATAATTTTCAAAGAAAGTTAAATGAGTTTAAGATTAATTTAATTTTGTAAATATTTTTGCTCTGCATATAACGGAATAATGTTTTTAATTTTTCTTTTAAATAAATTAAATTTCATTTCGAGTATACGAGTAAATACTTTGCGTTAAGAGGAACTCAGTTTTAAAAGATTAAAAATAAGATTAGAATTTATGTGTCTGATATTTTTTCTTTTTTACGACGCACAACCAATTAAATATTTCTTATTTATTTATTACACTTACTCTACTTACAAACTAATTATGTTTAAATTTTAAAAATTAAAAATGATACGAATTGTTAACCTTTTGTGAAATTATTTTCCACGTGGATTGGTTAGTAGTCCACCGGCAATATGAAGGAGTAATTCGCAACATTCAATTTGTCGAAGTTCGGAGAACCTCTCACGAATTTTTTTGACGTGTTTATAAATATATACAAATATCTAGGCAATTAATTGTGATGAATCTGAGTCAGTGTTTACATCATTGATGTAAACATCCCGGTCATTGCCACCATAAAACTCTATGTTTCAGGTTAAAAAAATATTTTTAATTCAGGATTAGAAGTCAACAAACAAAAATGTGTATGTAACAGAGCTCAAAACATACAAATTTTGTGACCAAGATCAACCCACACATTTTTGTGGGTACCAATTCATTTTTTGTTAAGGCAAGTGCTTTTTAGAAAGAAAAAATGGTAATTTTAAATGTTATAATTTTAACCACAAAATTCGCATCACAAATAATCAATTTTTTTTTTCTATGTTTACATATAACGAAATGCGGCGTTTGCGACGGTTCTAACAGTAAGTTTAAATTACGTTAAATTTGCTCTTGACTATATTTAAGTGGCGAATTTTAAAAGTAATCCCGCACGTGAATTACATCATTCTCATCCACGGTAATGATTAAAATTTTGGTTTTATTCGATTCGGAGTTGAACCCAATATCTGTTTGTGCTTATAGTATTATGACACTGGCTTTTTCGACTTTTCCAGCCTCAACAATCCAAATGTAAAGAGAAAAATAATACATTGTACATAATTTTAATAAGAGCCAGAGCAGAGTACACACACTAGCCACGACAAAAAAAAATGTAATGTCAGAAAAAAGTGGTAGCTCAATATTTTCTAGCAGTCAATCGAGCAAGAAGAATTCAATTTTGAATCTTTTTTTGACATATATTATGATTAATTTTGTACTTTTTACAACGTATTGACATTTTCTAATTTTGACACAAAACTAAATTGTATAGATAAAATTCTTAAAGCACGAATTATTTTCTGGTATAGCTTTAACAGTTAAAATAATAAACTTATAGTAAACAGTGAAAAATATGTTAGCAAGCTCCGATTTCTACATTAATTTTTATATTAGGTGAGACACATTGTTTTTATATGTGTTCAATTTATTTCAAATAAAAACTTATTATTCAAAATTTACATTTTTTTATAGATCATTTATTTAACTTTTTGGGAAACTTTTGTTCCACAATATTTTTATAGAGAAAAATAATTCCCAATTTACCTTTGTTTCGAAAATGTTTACACCTAACTAATTCCAACAGTAGGTCAGATCAATTTAATTTAAACAAAAATGCTATGAAAATATATTTCTCAATTTCCTATTCCCAAGGAAAGCCAAAGTAGTGCCACAGGAAGTGACAATCCTTCCATACAAATTTTTCTTGATTCACATGATAAATTTTCGGTTTAATTTTCAAGAGATACGTATAATTCTATACACGCGCTTTTTTTTATTTATTTACAATGCAATCTGTTTGGGGCTCGAGGCTCACCCTCTTCTTTCATGGTTGTGCTTTTTACGTCCTTACTTTATTCCTACTCAGCCAACTCGAGGACGTACGGCTATAGGACCAATGACCATCTGCACATTGCAAGCTCCATGCCAACCTATACTACAAAATCAAGAAGATGGGTTTTGTACACCGACAGGGGTCATAGATGTGTTACGTTTGACCACAGATCGAATTCTGTTGATGGAATTCTACTCGCGTTTGTTTAATATTTTTACAAACTTTGACATTAGCTGTCACATAAAAATGTGGCGGTCTACTGCACTTTTCTCTTTCTGTCTTTACTAGTTTTTCAGCATTTTATAACACCTTTTAGTGGCTGAAAAGTCGGAAAAAAGTATTACACTAACATTAACAATATATAGCAATTTCATCGCAAATTGGTTTTATAACGTTGATGACTACAAGTATCCCTTTGGGGTCATCTTGTCATCCTCATATCACGGATCATTAAAAACTGATCCTCATAAATTTTGATTAGTGAGAATTCTCTTATTGCAGCCAGCGATGATAATAAACATTGACATAGACATTTTGATTTACAATTTTCGAATTTCAATGATACGAGTATGTTGCCCGTACTGATGCATCTGCTAATTGTAATGCTACTAATTCCAATAGTTAGTCGCAGATCAGTGCTTTATGGTTGAAATTTTTTATTGGCTCTGACTGACGTATTCCGCATAAAAGCTTATGATATACTTTTAATCAGATATCAGCTATGTAGATAGGATAAATACTTTATAAGTGTTGACTACTGCATGTGGTACTGCATGTTCATACACATTTGGTTCAACGAATAATTGAGTGTGATTCTCTCTTCAATCCATCAAACGCGATGTGAAGTGTGTGCTAAAAAATTATTAAAAAATTAGTTTGTGCTAAAAAATTTTTAAAAAATTACACTGTTAAATTTATTATTTTTGCTATTGGAATTTATGTTCGAAACAAAATTATATATTGGACTAATTTTCTAAATGTTGTGCCGTCGAATCTAGAAATATTTACAGACTCTATAGCTGACATTTTTGTGAAGGTAAAGCATACAACTATTTTGAAAATTTAAGTATGTAAAGTATATTTTTGAGATTCGTTCTATTAAAAATTATATTTAGAAATTGTTTATTTTTGACGGGCTTCAAATAATATTTGAGCCAATTCTGGAGATGTCCACGGGGTTTCACTAATGTTTTCAAATATATCATCTAATCTACTGAGTCCCTAGTGAATGGGATAAAATTATGATGGGTTTTACTATGTTTTAAAGATGTTAGAAGCTTCACAATTTTGACAAATATTTCTAATTTAATAAAGAGCTAGCTATATATATTTACAGGTCCTGATTACACAGTATTCTACCGTTATGGTGATTGGTATCCGAGTCTAATGGGTGTTTCTATAGCTATATAATAGAATTCATGTTCTCATTTGAACTGCTATTGCAGAGATGTCCACGGAATCTCGTATACATTTTTCGACAGCTTATAATATTTTTTGTCTATGGAGCGAAAATGGGTCAATTGTAATGAGTTCAACAATGATTTTTAAAATTTCGAAGTTCTATGATTTTGACAAAAATATTATTATTTCCTTCTACAAGATTTTAGCAATATTTCCAATTGGATTTTAAATTGACATTCCCAAAGAAGCGAGAGCCCGTTTTAATAGATTTGTAGTATACCTTATTCGCTTACGATGAACCTTATTTTAGTAACAAAAATTTTAAATTTTTTAACAAATTTTCAAATTACCTTCTTTCGTTGCGCGAAACTGCAACGAAAAATTTGATTCTACAGAAATCAAAAGTCCATATGGATATGGTTTTTTATGTTGGCCTTGGTATGTTCTTTAATACAAAAATTTCAAATGGTCGGTCATAAAAAAAAATGTCCATATATGGCTAAAATGCTGAAAATTTAGCAATGGTTGAGCCTCCTATATTAATTAATTTTAATGATTGATTAACCAAAATAATTATTCACTAAGAAAAAGTTTCGGAATACGACCCGTGCTATATAAAAATTGGAACAATTTTTCGATATTCTCTAAAATATTTGAGACTACCGTTTGAAATCAAATATATGGGGTGATTCAATAATTGTGTAGCTATCCAACAGTGAATATTTTTATTTGAAGGCATTATCAATTTTAGAACGAGGCTTTAATTCGAAAACTGGTAAAAAAAGATACGTTGCTGCTCCGTATCTTTATAAGTTTGGAATTCGAATAACAAGCAGTTGATGATGATTCTTTAAGATTTGATAATGAGCATTGTTCAATTTTCTCTAAAATGCCCACTTTTCAGTTTTTTCAA
Source organism: Nephrotoma appendiculata (assembly GCA_947310385.1). Classification (NCBI taxonomy): domain Eukaryota; kingdom Metazoa; phylum Arthropoda; class Insecta; order Diptera; family Tipulidae; genus Nephrotoma; species Nephrotoma appendiculata. Next base: position 6,635,177 of record OX371224.1, on the reverse strand, counting down.
AAATTTTACTGCGCTGTCTTATGTCATTCTAAATCTAGATAAAAGCTCAGTTTTGGTAATGGCCGAAAATAGTGATTAAGTATTCGCGTCAAGTTTGTCCTAAATCTGTCCTAAAAACAACAATAACAAAATATGAATAATGTGTTTGTATAATGTCTCGATAGAATTAGTTTTAGAATAAATAGTTACATAAAAATATTTTCTAGCAAAAATTTTAATTTTTACTGAAAGTTTTCGGGAATCTCATTTAAACCAGCATAATAAGTGAAGTATATACTGAGATGCTACTAGGCCCTATGCATTTGAAAAACTAGTTTATTTTGTGAAAATTGGGAGATAGGGTGTTTAGAACTGCGAAATTGACATCGGTTCTTAAAATATAAGTCATTTTGGTGTTTGGTTCCTAGGATTTTCCAAGAAAACTTAGGAAAACCTTACAAGTGATTTATAGAGAGTAGATGCCAACTTCGCTGTCCTAAACACCTTAGTTCCCCAATTTTACCAAAATTGAGGTGTTTTTATGTTTAATGTGCGACCGAGAAGATTCTTTAAATTTAAGTCATTTTGGTGTTGGGTTCCTACGATTTTCCGAGAGAACTTTAGAAGGAGAATCGATAAGAAGAAGGAGAATCGATTTTTTAGAAGGAGAATCGATGTCAATTTCGCAGTCCTAAACACCCTATCCCCCAATTTTTACAAATTAAACTAGTTTTGCTATTGCATAGAGCCTAGTAGCATCTCAGTATATACTTCACTTATTATGCTGGTTTAAATGAGATTCCCGAAAATTTTCAGTAAAAATTAAAATTTTTGCTAGAAAATATTTTTTTGTAACTATTTATTCTAAAATTCGTTCTATCTATACAAACACATATATGTATGTATATATATTTTGTTATTGTTGTTTTTTAGGACAGATTTAGGACAAACTTCAACTACTATGGGTAAGTACCATACAAAATTAAATGAAAAATTTAAGGGTTTTGCTTCTATGTACCAAATTCGATGTACTTACTTAATTTTTACTAATTTTTGACAAATTTTTCAGATTTTTAAGCAAATTTAACAAAAATTTTCATTGAATTGACAGTGTTCTTATGAACATCTGTTACAGAACAACTTACATATTGCTTTTGTCTTGCCAGTTAATCCTTGTTTATTACTAAATCCATTGACTGATCGGTTGGGATTGTCATGTCATGCCATTTCAAATCTTAAAAACCCTGGTTTATATGTTAGATTTTTGACTTTTGTAAAATAAAATATTACTCGTACACTGATGTTCCGTGGAGCACCTGTAGCAGTTTGAGCTTGCAATTTGATATAGCTGAGCACCGAGACTGACCATTTGACAGGGTTGTTTTCTAAAGTTCACGTCATGATTTATCTTAAAAATTATATTTTGAAATGCATTTTAAGAAGACGTTGAATATAAAGCTTAGTTCAAATTGTTAGATAGATGTAGAAGTATGGAGAATTGATATGAGGTCGATTTGCTAAAGACTAAATTTTTAAAGCTTTATTAATATTTGCTCCTACGAAACTATATCTGCAATAATTTCAAATGGTTTAGTTATTTTTATTAACATTAACAAATAATGTTGAAGAAATTAAAACAATGTTACCCCTTTCGCACTCTACTTCTCTGTATATTTCTGCTATTTACCTAAACCGATATACAGAAAAAAATTTAGCACTCAACTGTGAAAATTATTGTTTTTTGCCAACTCTGTGTATGCAAAAAAATTTTCTCTCGGAACACAGACACATGTAAGTATTTTCCCTCGATTAAATTATTTAATGAACATAATCGAGAGGCGAATACTAAAAAAAATATAAATTCTGTTTTCCTTATATTTACTTATACTTTGTAGAGTTGATTGTGGAAAAACTCTCTACAATATTCTCGCTGGTACATTATATAAATAATATGTACGAGTAAATCGAAGCACAACAATCATCAATGAAGAAATCTAAATGATGCGCAACTTTACAACTATACATAATACTTTTCAATGTGCTGTATTTTGCAGTCCTTTATATATGGAGCGATGGCTGTACACGAAAAACTGATGATACACCTGTTTCTTCTTTAAAAATTTGAAATTTGGCGAGTTGCATTACTCGTCATGCACAATGTACAAAAAATCAGGGAAATTTAATTTAAAAATGGTTATTATCACTTAAATAATTCCTGTTATAACATGCTGATTTGATGAAAAATTCATTTACTGAGCACAAAGCAAACATAACAGTGAAAAGTTTCCACTACAGCATAAAAGCAAAAATTCCTTAAAAATATGCTAGTCTGGTATTTTGAGAGAAGAAAAATCTCAATTTTAGTCTGCAGAACGTTGTTATAAAAAAATGGTTTCTGTATATGTGTCAACCTACATTATTTAATGTGCTGGCGCGGATGTTGTACCTGGTATCAAAAAGCTTTGCTTAGATTTAACATCGTACATACATAAAACCAACCCCATACTAATATTTACTTGAGAGCTACTATCTATTTATACTATCTGACACTAAATTTTATTTATATCTATAATAAAATTCTATTTTCATTTCCCATTCATTCTAATTAGCACTGTCTCATTTTATTCCATTTTATTACCCGAATAAAAACTACAAAATTGGTGAATATAATAAATGAGATCACTTATCAATTATCTTTAAACAAGAAAACGAACGAACACCAAAAAAAAAAATGTTTTTTGGTTGGTGGTAATACACGTAAACGAAATGAAAATAAAATTTATAAATTTTTCATGAAAATCTCTTTTTTATGTGCTTTTATGTTCCTTGTTCAGCTTCTTCTAAAAAGAAAAATACCTAAAACGATAATATACTAGAGGAATAAAAACTGGGTATGTACCGTAAAGTAATGGAGAAGAAATGAAAACTCATTTTTATTTCAAACAATTTCACTTGTCTGTTAAAACGAAATTGTTACAGAGACAAGTCGGAAAAATAGAAAACATGGGAAGTATAATTTTTCGTTAACTTGACTTTTTTCGTAACCTGTAACCAAAAAAAAAACAAAATTGTTGTGTATGACACCATTATCTCGTATCACTGGAAACAAATTTTCTGATCTTTTATCAGGCGTTCGCAAACTACCGAGAATAGAGGGCCAACAAATTTTACATATAAATTTGACACTTTACAAATTGTTTAACGAATGCATTTTAATAACGCGGACCCTTATTTACCAACATTGTTTTCCAGGTTTTCCAAGATTGTGTATACAGAATTAAATTCTATTCTTGCGCGTTGTACGAGAATCATATTACGTTTTGTTGGTACCTCGAGAACACCAAGTTAAAACATCTTTTGTAGTCGAACAATAAAGGGGACCGGCAAAATATGACAACGAATTTCCCACTCGGTACTTCGTTATTAACACATTTTCCATTTTCTTCTCATTTTTATTTTCATTTAAGTGAGAAGTTATAAAGTGTGATATAAATATGAGACATAAATATAAAAAACCTAAAAAAAAATCGGAAAATGACTGTTATGAGCAAAAGTTTGGGTGGTTTGTGGTGGTTTATAAAGTATAGAAAATTCTCTATGGTTTTGTCTAGTTGTGCTGGATATATATTGGATACATCTATATTTACACACAAACGTACAAGTAAAAATAAAATGATAATAAAAACAAATGTTCTAGAAGGAAAATTATTGGATTGTGGGAGACCAAATTGTTATTATTATATCTTGTTTTTGTTGTTTGTATATATGTTTTGTGTTCACATTTAATTTTAATGAAATTTGTTTCATTATTTGAACGATATTTTATTGTGTAGGTTGTATGAATTAAATTGTTTGTTGCTTTGGTATTTATTTACCTTATTCGTATACGATTACAATGATTTTTACTTTTTGTAAGGAAAGTGAGTGAGGCTTGTATTCGTGATAGGTTGGATGATGTAAGTGGTTGAAAAATAAATTATGATGATTACTCCAGAAAAGAAGCCATAACAAAAACTGCATCACTACTTGAATGAAATATATGACACATTTAGTAATATTAACATATAATCTCGCAAAAACTAACATAACAAGGAATAGTTTTTGCTGTTTGTTGAAACGATGTAATATTTAATTTCGTATAAGTGTTGAAAACAACAACCCTAAAGGCACACATAACTCTTAATAAACCCTGAAAAACGAGTGTTGGTATATATTTTGTATATTTTTACCAAACATAAAAGACTTTGAGATTATAATATGTTCTGGTATCCTTATTTCGCCTGCGTGTAGTCCGTCCATAAATTGTGGTAAATATTATGTTTTACACACAAAATACGAATGCATCTAGTCTAGATAAGCAGCTAAGTAGAAAAAAAATTGAATGCTGTTACTCCTGTTACTGTTCAGTAGATATTAATTAACAGAGCAAGGTTGGTATGGAATTTGATTTATAGACTCGATTCACAATTTTGGCGTTTGAGAGGTGGATCCTTCCTCTACAAATTCCATGTCAACCTTGCTCTGTTAATTAATGTCTACTGTGACTTCACAATGCTATATCTAAAATTTAACTCATAGACTCGAATCCCAATTTTGGTATTTGAAAGGTGGATGCTTCCCCTACAAATTATATACCAACCTTGCTCTGTTAATTAATATCTACTACGACTTCACACGGCTATATCTAATATTTGACTCATATACTCGAATTCAAATTGTGGCGTTTGAAAGGTGAATCCTTCCTCTACAAAGTCCATACCAACCTTACCATACCAGAGTCCATACCAGCTCTGTTAATAAAAATCTACTACGACTTTAAATTACTTTATCTAAAATTTGACTCGTAGACTCGATCTACAATAATCGTTTTCATACTAATAATAGTCGAGGCAATGAAGCACTAAAAAGGCCAAAAGTTCGAAATTTTTGAGAGCAAGACGGATCGGAATGCGGTTTTTTGTATTCGCTTCCAAAAATTATTTGTAAAAACCGCCCCTATTTTTTTGTTGAACAAACCGGAAATTGCATTGCTGCAGCCAAAAATGCATTCAAAAAATGAATTTATCGAGATGGCGCGGACGTCATTCCTGAGAATTTTCCTGACAATATCGGCAAAAACAATCCGAAAATCATTGTAGGGGCGTTTTTTGGGGCGCTTTCCTAGTGCACCGGAACCTGGGCCCGAGCGTCGTCTCCGAGGGTTTTCCTCACACGACCGCAAAATACTAACCGAAAATCGTCTCATAATTTCACACATCCATTGATGTGTAACTCTCGCCTGGGGCCCTCAAAAAAATTGACCCAGTCCTGTAAAATTCTAAATGCCGGGTTTGAACAGACCGAAGAGAATTACGAGAATAATCTCCAGTTAGATCTCCGAACTTTGCCGAGTAGTTATGTGAGTGATATTTTTCGTGCATATCAGTGAGTGATATTTATCAGCAAAGGAAATTTTCCAGCACTTCATATATGTTGATTACAGAAATAATTTATTATTACAGAGTGAATTTTGGGAGAGTTGTACAGAGATGCGGTTCAGGGCCACGTTAAGGTGCACCAGGTTTTCGGGGGGTCGTTTTCGACGGGAAATTCGGATTCAGCGCCCGAAAAAACGCCCCCACAATGATTTTCGGGTTGTTTTTGCCGATATTGTCAGGAAAATTCTCGGGGATGACGTCCGCGTCCAGGTTCGGGCGCACCAGGTGTCGGGGGGGGGGGGTTTCGTCGATACCATATTTGGATTCAGCGACCCAAAAAACCCCCGGGCGCCGAGTTTCTCTCCTTCACCGCGTGATTTTCGGGAGAGTCCCACGGAGAAGACGTTCATCGGCGTTCCTGAGCTCCAGGTCGGCTGTGGGTTTTGAACATCATAATCGTGATCAGCGACCTCGAAAACCCTCGTTAACTCGAGTGGGGCTAGTTCTGACCCTTATTTACAAAGTTCTCTAATCTTCCAAAAGCCGTCTGAAAAAATGCATTTTTGTAATGCATATATGACTGCAAAAATGCAATTTCCGGTTTGTTCAAAAAAAAAAAAAAAATAGGGGCGGTTTTTACAAATAATTTTTAGAAGCGAATGCAACAAAAATCCGCATTCCGATCCATCTTGCTCTCAAAAATTTCGAACTTTTTTGCTTCATTGCCTCGACTATAATCAGAAAACCCTCGACTATTCATTTTAATATTTTATTTTGGTTTCAGGATGGTTCGAACACCTGTCACTATTTCTTTACTGAAATTTTCTGTTTTGGAATTTTTTTTCGCGATAACAAACAAAATAAAAAATGTCATGATAGTAAAAATGTCTTGATAGTAAAAAAAATTCGGGATGACATTCAAAACTAGCGTAATATAGAAAATTTTTCGGGATGACACTGAAAAATATCGTGATATTCGTTTTATAGTGTTGTCATAGCATTTCTTCGGGATATTTTTCGGGCTAACTTTACATACATTGTCAACTGTGCCAGAAGTGATTATTTCAGAATGAAGGTAGTATAAAAAGGTCTCTAAATTGGTGGTTTCCGCCTGAGATATTGCTGATTTATACAATTGAAATTTTTTACAAAAATCGACATCCGCTTGTTAGTTAGTAATTCTAAGGTCAAATTTCTGCATTGGCAAAAAATGATGTTGTGGGATTTATCTAAATACCTTCTGATTTTTTTATATACAATTATTTAATGAAATTAGTCAGAGAAGTACAAATCCTCTTTCAACATTCACCATCAAAACCTCTGTACTCTCATATACCTACCAATAGATCTGTAGATAGTTCAGACCTACATGTCTCTCACCTGTGCCCTAATTCTCTAAAAACCAAGATAAATTGTAAAATGTAAAAGTGATAACTTTTACACACGAAAAAATTATCGTAGAAGTCTAGATTTATATTGGATATCGTGATGTTTTAGTAAACTCGCATTCTCTAATTTTTTTTCAAGATAAAATGTAAAGTGGCAAGATAAGTTTATGTCAAAAAGTAACACAAGTAATTTATCGCGGAATAACTTTGCTTGAATGTGTAAAACGCTTTCGTTTGGATAGTATTAATAATAATTAATTGCAATTTTTGATATTTCAGTTTATAATTTTATTTTGGAATTAAACAAGCCTAGTTCTAACAATTTAAATAACTGCGATACTTTACATAAAAAAGTTATAAAATTCTTTCCATTTAGAATGTAAAAGTGGACTGTTATCGATGGAATTAAAATATTCTTTCAGTAAATCAAACATTTGAATATTTTAATCGATCGTCTTCACTTTACCTATACTTTTGTTTAGATTAGCTCCAGTATTTTCACAAAAACAATAAAACAAATAAAGTTATTATTTATAATTTTATGATTAAAATAGGAAATAAATAATGTACCTATTAATATTAGAAGAAAAAGACTTAAGGGGTAGAATATCCTAGAACGAGATGGTCTGTGGATTACAGAAAAAGCAATTTTAGTTGGTCAATTTTCAAATATAAAAATGTCAAGTGTTTCAAGTGTCTGATTTGACAACATCTAAAATGGACCCACTCTCCACATAGCAAGCAAAGCTTTCAACTTAGTGTGCACTTATTTATTTATTTGTTTATTTATTTATTTATTAACATTACAATTTAGAATAAAACCGTACACGTAAAACGTTTGTTTTCAAATGTGCAGTTTATTAAAATTCCAAATACAGCCATTTCCTTCATTTAATGGTTATCCAGTTAGTTTTCTGCTAATATGTGGCACTTGCAATATTTTACTTGATCATTACACATGCACAATTAAGAAAACTGACGAGCACAATAAATATGACGGCCTATAGAAAATCTAAATTAGTTAACAAATTTCCGTTTGTTGTTGTTTAATATTTCATTTAAAGGCACTAGGAGCTCTCAACAGTCTATCTATAAGATCTTACAATGCTTTAATTCTAAACTATTTATTAATCTTTTGTTTTGAGAAATTAATAATTAGGAGAAATTTCGAACAATAATGAACGAGTACAAAATTTAATTATATTATATGCATTAAATACTTTAGCTTTTAACGAGCACTAAGGTCAAACAAGATGTATATTGCTTAAAATCGATTTCTAAAGTGCAGGTAAATGATCAAAGTCTCACCTCTACCGATCCTTAAGATTAACCCAAACATTTTACAAAGATTAAAAATTAACTCATGGTAAAAAAACAAATCATAGCACTAAAACGTCCCTCCATAACTAACTAAATTTGATCTTTAAATAAGCTTCGTTGCTTAAAACGCATAGCTTTTTGTATTTTACTCGAAATTCTAAAATTCTAATAAGACAATCCCAAACTTTTCGAGATCCGCATGTGCAGAAAGAGCTAAATAGGGCATCGGAAAGAGCTAAATAGGTCTTCAACAACGAAATACACTGAAATTATGATCTGCTTAAGACAGATTCGATTGGATTTCAAAAACATATCGCAAATAATAATTACATAATAATGCGATTTTGTACTTAGTATAAAGAATAACCTTTAAACAGATTAGAAAACACAACATTAACCAAAATTCAACGGATCGATCAATTGTAAACAAGACTTATATCGTACACGTCTTTACCATACGAAGTAAAGAATTTTTTGACTGTTGTAATGTTCTCGTGAAACATTTGGTTTGTTTTATAAGTCTATCTAACCGTATCTTGATTTGAATTTCAAATGACTCCCGACTCCGATTATTTTTCAATATGATTTTGGGGGCTATGTGTGATTCTAGATGGCTTTGATGTATATGCAACAATTTACGTTGCTAGAGATTATATTTTTTGAGTTATTAAGGATATAAAATAATTAAAATTTCGTTTTTAAGTTTAATGTTATCTTGCTCGCTTGCTGTCAATAGGTTTATCTTGGGTAAAAAAACTGTTTAGAGAATGCGAATTAAAAATGCCAAGATAATATATTGTATAAAATTTTAACCTGTAAAATTAGCCATACCACAACCCGTAACGACTTTAACTATAGATTGTGAACAGATGCTATTTAGAGTAACTTAAATCCATAAGAATAATGTTGAAATTTAAATGGGAACGGTAGTTATGAGCCCTCAAAGTCTAAATATGAACCTACATACATCATAAGAGTGTGTTAAGTTTTGACATTTATTTATCGTAACCGTATTAAATTTTATCTTGGAGTGCAATTACAGAATGCAAATATTGTAAAAAGGCAAGATAAATTATCGTTTACACGTTTACAACTTATCTAATTGCTTAGAGAATTAGGGCACTGATTAGAAAAGGTAAAGTAAGATGTCAAAGCATTATGTGACCGCTTACAAAATTTTCTTGAAAAAAATGAAATATTTTAACTTCTGAATTGATACTGAACTTCTGAACCCTTAAAAAAAATCCTGAGAAATTTCGATGAATTTTAAATTTAATCGACTGTACAGTTAGATAAATAGACTCGTACATTTTATGTGTTATTAATAGTTATCTGAATTATTTCTCTTAATTTTGAATAAAATAAGCCTTACATTTAAATAAAAAATTTCGAGCAGAAGAAGCCTTTTAAAACTAAAATGTACGTTATCTATATTAAAAAAATGTTTTGTATCAATACAATAGGCGTCTCCACGAACGTATCATGGCGAACTTTAACCTCAAAGCAACAACCTCTGTCAACCAGGTCAAATCTAGTTCGTTGAAAATATAATCTTTAAATTTATTTTAATCATTCGCAATCAATTCTTATCGTGTTCTGTAAATGTTTAACTTTTCAACATTATTGCAAAAATTGGAAAACCTCGCAATGAAGTTTCCAATTCCGATTTCCACCAAATTTCGCAAAGATCTCCCAATTAATAGAAAAAGTTCAAGTATGAGGATTTGTAAAATGCTCTGAACTAAAATGATCTTTTTTTCAAAACATTTGCGAAAACCGATAAAGCTTCTGTGGCAGGTGCCACTTCTGGTTGACTGAAATCAGCCAAACATCATTAGGACCTCCCAATTAATAGAAAATGATTAAGAATTATGTTTCAAAACGATAAATCGATTCGCCTAGAAATGAGAAATAGTAAATAGTGGTAATTTGAAAAATCCGTAAAATCCTGATTCGATTCTTATAATAATTGCTTTTGAGTACCAAAAAACGATTGTAATTGTTCTGATTTCAAGAAAATTCATTCGGAGTTATCCGGTAGGGGCTGGAAGTTTGAAGTGTTTCTAACATTTTGCTAAGCTGGGGCGATTTTGATAAAATTTAGTGGGACAGGGTTTTCGAATGCAAAGAAACGGTTACATAGACTTCGGATTTCTGGATAGAATATGATTCTGTATGGTTACGTAAGGCAAGAAAAAAAATCTAGTTCATTTCTGGTAATCAGGCCAAAATTAACGAATACGAAAAATATGTTATCTTATTGTAACAAATCAGTATTCTTCGAATAAAGAAACAATGAAAAATATTTAAACTACTACATTAATAACAAAACCAACATATCCCTGCAATATTTACCTCTGTCAGCGCAATATTCTGAGCCCCCAGCAAAATTCACCGCCACTGCTTCTGATTTCCTATTATTATTAATCTCTTTTGTTGAAAATCACCCAAATCATCATCGGAACTAACACATATTGTAACTGACGTTATATTACACAATACACAATACAACAATAGAAGTAGCGCATGCCATTTTATTTTTCATGAACAAAATTCTTTTGAATGGTTTTTTTTCTGTATTGTATTCTGTGAATTTTCTCATGTTCATCGTCGTCGTCGTAGTCATAATCGTCGTTTTTGGCTTTCATTACTTTTGTACAAAGTGTTTTTCTGCTTCTTCTCTCCTCAATTTTGTTTTTTTCCAACATAGAAAAGTAAAAACATGACATGGAATTCTCTCTATTTTTTAGTTCTGTTTTGTGTATTCAAAATCCACTTAACATTTACAAACAAAACCTTAACAAGAATAACAACACAACACACAACAAACCGAACCGACACACAAAATTCACATTACACAACACGCAAGTGATTTTTTCATTTTCTCTTTCCATTTTCTTGTACTCACCAGTCGTCTGTTATGCTCGAATTCTCATCGGTATTTCCACAGTATGTGCTCACAACAAGTTTTTCGTGAGCGAAGAGGGGGCCAATGTTGTTTTTATAAAATTATTGAATTTAGTTACTGTCAGATAGTCAGATTGAATATATCTGCGTCATGTTTTGTTGTACATCTGTCAAAAAAATAAAATTAAAATTTATTGCAAAATAACAAATTTGTTTCTTTTGTGCATCTGTGTTAAATTATAGTGAATATTGGGTTTTCATATACGCTTTCGTGTGCTAATAATAATAATAATTTTCAACATTTAATGGAATTTTCTATTCATCAATCAATCATATATTATGGATTATAATAAATAAATCGATTGGATAAAATACGTGCAGCAGAAAATTTAATTCCACCAAACAGAAAAAAATACTTTATATAGCTATATAGAGTTAAGTGATTTTTTATAGCGATAAGTCAATTATAGTGATGTAATTTTTTACATAAAGTGTCAAAATCGTATATGAAATATTAAAAAGTGTGGAAGAGAAAAAAAATGTAAATTTGGTTTGAAGTGCGAAAGAAATCCAAGGAATAAATAAAGTTCTATATTAGAAAATTAAGTGTAACATAAAAATAATAATTAATATTTACCTGTATTCAAATATGCTAACATCAAGTAATCCAAATAATCAATACTTAAGACCGGAATATTTATCACCATTACCCACAACGGTAAGCGTATTACAAATTCTAATTTTATTTTTTATTTATTTTCAACTTTTCATAACAAATTTTTTATATTTTGGGATTGATTGATGAAAAAGCCAATCAATGGATTTTTCCCCCGTCGGTTTCCGATGTCGTTTATATTATTATGTGCGGTCATATTTGATTTATGTCAAAATGTCAAAAGTTTAATTGATTTGAGGGTACCCAGAACGTTAGTGAAAGGTAATAGATCATTTTCAGAAAGTTGTTTGTCGATTTTTGTAGGTCGCCGGTTTGGAAAAATAAAGGTCATTGCACGTTATGTAAACAAGTTGGGATTTTCAATAAATTATAAAATCGTCGTGACTTATGTCTGACAGGCACTTTAAATTATATATATTTATGTAATTGATTTGTGAACATAACTACATATGTATTTATATCATTAAGTACAGAAGATATCATATTTATAATCTGTTATGAGATAATAAAGGCGCCACACATTTTTCATGTTATTTATAGTCCCATGCTCTGGGTGTGAATCTACTTTATAATTAACTTTTTATTTTATGTATTTTTTGTACCAAAAAAAAAGTAAAACTTTTATAATTTATTAGCATACCTAACATGATTAAAATTAAAATGACGACTTCGCTTTCCGTCTCGTGCAAAACCAATAAATTACTCAATATTTGACATATTTATAATACCTCCGAAAGAATTTATTCGTATCATTCCTAAATTTTTATTTTTAAAACTATCTATCAAAATGGTTGATGACTGATCATCAACAATGTGTCAAATGGTTGGCATCAAAATGGGGAATATATTTCACTTTTTGTATAAACGTCACCACACAGTACATAATAATCATAATCAATTATAATTTACAGTCTCAGTTTTTTTAAAACATTTTGTTTTTTATGAAAATATATATCATCAGTGTTATTCATCTACGTCACTGTCAATTTATAAAAAAATTGGATTACACTTAAAATAAATTTTCTAAAATATATAACTATGTACATATAATATATAAAAATTATATTTAATTAAAATTGACAAGAAATCAATTTTCATTAATTTTAATTTACTTTTTTGTGACACACATTTTTATAATATTCAAGCTATATAGACATAAAAATTGAGTTAGTTGACATTGTGACATGACAGAGACAAATTGCAATTTTATATCACAATAATAATTATTAATGTTAAATGTATTGCGAAAAACGTATACATATTTTCATATTTTGGGCTAATAGGTATATGATTTATTTAGAATTGTAAAAGAAGTTAAATTTGATCAAATATTGTTGCATAGATAGCTGTCATGGAATTCTTGGCGGCTTTTGGCCGAATGATTGAAGAAAATCATAAAGATGTTATTGCTGTGCCTAATAGTCTTGTGCAACAATTTATTAATTTTTTTCGATATACATTTTTTTCATAACTATCCTGGAGGTCCATTTTATTCAAAATTCGTCGGACGAAACATGACATTTTCGTATACGAATACGGTATACAATTTAATATTAATGTGTGTAATTTTTCTGTGGTTATGTTTGTTTGTTTTCTGCGTCTTATGAATCGGTATGACATCGGCATGTCCTTTCGTTGTCTCACTTTTCTGACATCTCACAAAGTATTTGTGTGGCGAGTTAACACGTTCGCGCAAATAGCTTGCTATGGCAGTCATACAATTTTTTCGTTTTTTAACACGTTCGCAAAAACATCTTTCATTTTTTAAGGAATAACTCGACATGTTTTTCATTTCTCACAATACATTCGTTTCCGCGAGGAAATATCATTGCAATTATAAAAGTTATGAAAATAATGTGTTCCTTAGAGCACACACATTTAGAAAGTGTGCGTCAATGTGTTAAGAAAAAAATTTCAACAACACATATTTTAATTTTTTTTTCAATGTGAAGTCGAATGAATGTTTTGTTTTTGCAGAAACACAGAATAAGAAATAAATAAAGTTAATTATTTTAAAACTAAAATTAAATAAATTTAATTTTATTTAAAGCACATTTGCATTTACAAATTTTAAATTATAAATAGAAATGATACATTTCATAATATCATATCCAAAAAAAATTGCACATTCACACTAACACATACACACATACCACTACTATATACTTGCGGTTATTTCGTCTACTTGTCGAATTTTGAACAAAATCGACCCTCTGATATTATTGAATAAGCTTTCTCACGTTGGGAGAAAATAAAACTGGAAAAACTTATAATTTTTTGTGAAGTGCAAGTTACGTTTAGTTTCTATTCAAAAAGATCTGTTTTGATATTATTCTATAATTTAGGCTGTGAGTCAAACGTTTAAGGTAAAAGTTAATCTTACGTTAATTTTCGATTAATTATTATTTTTCAAAAACTCTATGGCAAACTGATCGAAAAATCTGTACGAAACCCGGTTTTTTACCGTAGGAAACGATTTACTTTAGTTCATTTGCCTCGCTCTAAAATGTCTGAGCCGAAAACGAAATACAAGAGATACAACGATGAAATCACAAATTTTAAAATGGTTACCCAAAATTATCAGTAATGCTTTATAAACAAAGATCAATTCCTTCGATTTCCTTCAATGAAAATAATTACAAAATTATTTTATAAATTAACATACAAAATAATCAAATTTTTTTAATTGTACTAGCTAATTTTCTAATTCTACTGGGGTAGGTTCATGAATGCTGCACGGAAATTTCATATGGCATTCAAATTTTATATGGAGAAACAACAACAATTTTACCAGTTTCGTTTTATTGGTTCGAACAAATTTACAAATTCGATCTAAAACTGCAAAGCTTGCTATTTGCATTTTTTTTTGTGAAACAATGGAACAAAACTGGGAAATTGTTGTTATTTCTCATATGAAATTTAACTTTCGTCTAAAACTTCCGTGTGATTTTTATAATCTCGCCCCTGAATAAATACTTTTTCTTCGTCTTTTTTTGGACAATGGTATTCTGCAATCAATGCTGATTTGGAATAAGCTTCATTAATATTGGCAAGAATCAAATCCATCGTGATCAAGACCTATTAGCTAAAATGATGATGTAACGCTTTGTCGACGGTTGTCAGTCTCCCTTAATCGATCAAAGTAGGGGTACATTCATTTTCATAGTAATTTGCTTTAGACGTGGATTTTATTTTTCTCTTCTGTTTTAGTGTGCTCAATTTTCAACGAATAAAATCGAGTAGTTGTTTGTGTTGTTGTAGTAAAAACAATAGCAACAGAGAAGTCGTCGGCATAAAGTTACGTCATTAGCAAAAATTGAATGTTGTCATTGGCCAGTAGTAAAGAAGGCTTTGCAAGAATACAATAGAGAATTTTCGAAATTACATTATGATCGGCGATGATAATAAATTCAAATATTACCTATTTTGTGCCGGTCCATATTATGTATGTATAGAGACATCAATCCGATAAAGAGGCGAGCGTGTGAAAAAGATGCATTGAAAGTGGTTGTAAGAAAAGACAATCCTGTTGTTAAGTAATGATAGGTTCAAGGTGTTTTATAAACGCCTAATTATTTGTTTTATATGCCATAGTATTTTATTTTTAATTGAAGCCTGAGTCATTATATTATACTATAATGCAAATAGGTAATCGGTTTCATCTTCACACTAGCAATCCTTTAAGTGCCGTGATGCTTATTTCGAAACCCTACTGCATTATTTTAAAATAGAGCTTGTTAATTCTAAAATTTCTCTAAAATGTATTTAGAGAGTAGAACAGAATTTTTCTTCATTGCGCATGCGTACATTATCAATCGATGCATATGATTTTCTTCTCCATATAGAATAATACATTTCCGATTATTTAAAGAAATAAAAAATATAAAAATTTTTGAGCTAATTCATATGGCCTGCGAACTCCAATAGTTGCAGAGAAAAGAACTCGCGCCTTTGTAATGAAAGTCTTAAGTTAACGTATGTACTTCCAAACATCCAATCAGAGGACCGAATATTTTTTTCTACTGCGCCAGAAGTAACCCTATTTTATCAGAGAACAAACATAATTAAATAATGGTCTATTTTACTCCCTAGGGACTAAAGTAATGGGTTACTAAATATTTAATTACATATAATTAGTTGTCCATAGAACTGTACGAAACAGATGTTTTGAAAACATTAGATCAGATACGATCGATAATCGTAGCTGAACAAAATGTGTTACAGTGATTTTTTGTGTGCATGTATGTATGTTTCGAACGTCTACGCCGATTAACCGATCGTTTTAAAAATTTTCAATGTAGATTTATATTCATTCCTTTCGGCTACTCGAGCCGATCTAACAAGTTCGTCAAATTTTCTGATTTTTCAAACAAATTCGTTAATTGAAAAATTTTACCCTAATAATAAGTTAATTATTAAATTATTGTAAACCCAATCTACAATAAGTTAATAACAATGGCTACAGGTTACATTACGTGGTGTATAGAAATGGGGAAATAATGTTTTTGATCCACGCGGTGACCCTAGGAAAAAATTACTTCTTAATTTGATTCTCGTTAAAATTAGATAGCGGAATTTTGGGCTTGCTGCAACGTCTGGAATTAAAACTACACAATATAGAATATATTTTTCAAAGAGACCGAAACCTACGTTCAATGATCCATTAGAAAATTAAAAATGATTCAATAAAAAGTAGTACATGGCAACTAGTACATGACTTTGGGGCGACCTCGCAATTATCGCAAAGTTTATTTTAATTTTGGTGAATGAAAAATCTATATTTTGAAAAAAAAAAAAAAAAAGAATTTCGACCAAAACATCCCGAGTATTGAGCTGAATTTTTGATTATAAAGACTGATGAAATGGTTTCAATAATCCACGTTTCCTTTTTTCTTATTTTGCGAGGACCGAGAACTACAGAAGTGACGATCAGTACGGTAACAACTTATCAATGACGCTCAAAACATACACACACTTATCCTTAGTAACAAATCTACTAGAAACGTTGACGTGTTTTGCTCCTTGGGAATGCTAATTTCAGTAGCTTAGACCTTAATCTATAAAGTTGTGGACAACCAAATTTCCGTTTCTAAAGTTCCTTGCTACAATTACACGATTCTTAAATTTAAAGAAATTGGGATAACAATCTTCAAAATTAAAATAGCCGTGCCGGTTTCAATTTAATAATTGTTCGTTTAGCTGGCCATCTTTTTCGTTGTCTCGTAGTAGACTTCAGCATTTGTTTTATCATTTTCTCATATGAGACTCGTTTTAAGTGGTCAAGCCATATTATTCGCCATATTGTTAATTAATAGTAATTTCCAATGAACAACCATTCCGTCCAGACCACACGCGGAGGGTCACCAACTAAATTATTTTTACTTTTTGGAATTTAATTCGATTTTAAAAGAAGTATTTGAAAAAAAAATACATAAAAATAAATAATTTTAACACAAGGTAATTAAACATTTTTTAAAAGAGCAGATGAGGTGCGGGGGGGGGGGGGGTGGGTTGTGTCCAATTAAAACACATTTCACCTAGATTGATAAAGTGTGGTCAAATGACTGCCCTAAAATACGTGAGATATTGTCTTAAAATATGTAGATATAGAATATCTGAAAATGTCGAAAATATGAAATATCGATCTTGCGAATATGTAGGGCTGACGTATAGGCAGATGTTTCAATCTAAATAACCTTGGCTGAGCAAAGGTTTTTCTAACCTCTTCTCTATCACTTACATAGCCTTCCCACATCACCAAAGTAGTGATCACGAGCCTTACTATGGCTAGCGCTGTTTATTTCCGGTTCTTCCTGTAGAAAGAACAGGAATGAACATGAATGAATGTTGCTTTCCCTAAGGCCCAGGCTTTCATTGGTCTCTGCTAAATCTACAATTATACAAGTTTTTAATTATGTACTTCGTGATTAAGCAGCAGTTTTCACAAATCCGAAGGTTGTATTGTTAATAAAGTGGTCAAATGAGCGTTATCTTCAGATGTTGTGATATAGATTCTATTGAGCATTTCTGCCAAAAAAGCACAAATTTTACTGTTTTCTATTTTGCATTTACTACTTTTGCATTAATCTACTGCAGGATTAGAGTCAAAAATCTGTTCCCGTATAACGGAACGATTTAATAGGTTTGCTAGTATGATTGCCAGAATAAAACAAAAACATTAGCCACGTTTTATCACAATCCTGAGTAACTGGCTGTGAATCTAGGGTGAAAGGTTTTATCAAAATTTCTTCCGTTGATAAGTCAGTGTCGTGTGTCACGGCGTCCGCTTGAAATTTTATTTTTCATTCTCAAATGTTACTCCGCCTTTGACGTAGGATTTTTATAATTTTTTTTTATATGCCATCCAGTTTGTATGCAGCTGTGTTATTTTGTAGCGCACTGACGGTAGTAGTCGTCGATCCAATCATGGCGAGGTAACGATGGCCTTTTTGTAGATTATTGGTCTATTTTTTCTCGGCTGCTTGAACTTACAGAAATTTTTATTTATTTTTTGTTTAAGTCAATGATGACTTAAATAAATAGCATAGCAATATTATCGGCATTAAAATCACCTTTGACGATTTTAATACAATGGTCAAGGATGAAATTGGGAAAATTCTCTAAATCAACATAAAATAAATATTTAACGCCATTCGAGTTGCCTTCGATAGGTTCACGCTCGTCATGGACCATTAAATTAGATTTCTAAATGAGATTTCTTATCACGCAAATCATCATATGAATTAGACTGTAGTCGATAACCCTTGGGCTGAGTCTGGGTATGTGTGAGAAGGTCAATTGCTTAAATCTTTTGATGGTATAGTGAATCGGTAAACAGACGGAACTGCATTACCAGTACAACAGTTAGATCTTCACTCTACCACAAAGAAAATCGTAGTTGTGTATATTAAAAAACCAGTCGTAATTAGATAAGACAATTACAGTTTAAAATTCTACCTTTAGTGGGTTTCGACCTCGAACATTGACGAACTTGTGATTTGTCTAAAAACAGGAGTGGTACAATTAAAATTAAATTTGTCAGGTTATAGTAGCCATGTTGTTAAAACAATAACTGTCAAATTTGTTGTAAATTGTTCTATAGTGTATACGGAAATCATCATGGAAGGTAATAGTGTTGAAAAATTTATTTTCCAAATCAAGCTTCGCCACAATCGTGCGGCCGAGTTGAGTATTCGAGGTTTGGCGGCCAAATTCAAATCAACCGGTTGTGCGTGAGAGTGTACAGAAAAAATCGAGAACTGTTTTAGGTCGGGACTTGGGTCTGTACCCGTATAAAATCCAACTGACCTAGGAAATAAGCAACCAAAACCAGCGCCATGTGTTCGCTGATTGGGTTTTGGATCAGTTAAAATTTCGCCAAAAAACTAATTTTTAACGACTAGGCTCATTTTTGGATGAATAAATATGTGATAAAGCAAAATTGTAAAAATTGGGGCGATATCACTCCACACGATATACACCAGCACTAAATATACCCCGAGAAAGTCAACTGGCCACCGAGATCATGCGGTTTAACGCCTTATGACTTTTTCCTTTGGGCTGTCCTATATCGGTCTATTCAAATAAACCGCAAATAATTAATGCTATCAAAGTTAATATAACGAGCGCCATCGGGAAAAACCAGGCAGATTTATTCGACAATGTCATCGAAAATTGGACCTCCCTAATACGTGTCACCAAGCAAAGTCGCAACGAATATTTGAACGATGTTGTATTTCATACTTAAGTAATGCCATAAAATATTATTTCAAATAAAAAAAATGATTGGATATCTCAAGTTCTTATTGAAACCCCCTTTACTTGGTGTGATGAATGATACGATTCTAGAAAATGGTTCGGTTTAAAAATCCAGTCGATACTGGTGACAATAAACTCAATTGATTTTGCGTAACTTTGTAAAATATTTGAATGGCTTTGACGAAATGGTTTACATTTAGGATTAAGGAAAACATTTGGTCTAATCAGATTTTTCTGTAAATGCAAGCTTTTTTCTCTCCAAAATATGTTTCCGAGAAGTAAACTCTAGAAATCAATGTGAATGTTCAAAGAAGTTTATTTACAAATCACTTTACTTAACATCTAATTAACTGGTCTAAATTGAACTTGTAAGGTGGTTGGACAGTTTAATGAGTCTACTTGACTTAGTTATTAATGACTTTTTGATAAAACATTTCAGTTTGTAATAAAATTATGTTGATTGATTAGACATTAAAAATAATCAGTTTTATTTTGATAACTGTACGCAGACATAAATATAATTTTCCAGCTGGTGTTTTGTTTTTCATTGTTAAATTTTTTTTTCCGATTCGTTCACAAAAGTAACACCAACACCACTGGTAATACAACTTTTCTTGACATTTCTATAGAAACGTATACGTATATATAACACAGGAAAATACACAACAACGGAAAAGAAAAACAGAATGAAAATACTGGTATACGAGTGTATAATACACAACAATGGATGGAACAAATAGGAAAATAAAAAAGATTTATTAACGTGTCGGAAGTTGGAAAACCAGAGAATTATACGTTTTTCATTTCTAAAATAAAAAAACCGGACTGACTATAAATATATACAACATACAATACGAAAGTGGGTGGAATGAGGCGAATTTTGTGTACTGTGTTGTTAAATATCTGACAGAAAATGATTTCTTGTTGTTTGCTGCTTCGTTTTGTATATATAAACAATTTATTTTATTATTTATATATTGCTTTAACCCTTTTAAGTTTTTATCTAAAAATTATTATTTTCCCATGAGAGATGGAAAATGTTTTCCGTTATTAAATGTATAACAAAATACACAATTATTATTATTATTTTTTTTTTATTATAATTTATGAAAATTATATTATGTTTTACTATAAACATGAAATGCTTATCAATTTCTTTTGTCGTGATTTATTGGAATTTTAATTTATTGAAAAAATAAAATTAGAAATATTTTTAAGTACAATATCAGATTTTACTAAAGTCTTGAGGGCATAAAAGGGCCAAAACAATTTATCATAATAATATCGTATGCAAGACGATAAAATACTAATCGATCCACGTCCATATATTGTATATCAAGTGTTTAAACAAACTGAACAAAATCTTATTGACTTTCACATCAACTTGACAAAGTCTATATACACCTATACGCGCATGACTCACAAAAAAGTAATTAAAATCTTCAACCTTAAGTAAACAAGACAACAAAAAATGTGTACATTTGTACATACTAATCATTTTCACACTTAATTAATAATATCCACTTCAAATTTCAGTCAACAGTCACCGAAAAAAAAAATAAAATCGTAATTTGTAAGTAACACAATAAAAATATACCGCAAGTTTGTAAATAATTACGTAATGTCGACTAACTGAAAAATTTACAATCCGATAGTTCAAGTGTCACATTACCGATACACAACCACACTAATTATTCAAATTTTGTTATGTAAACATTAACGATATTAACGTAATATCTTATTACAAGCTAATTAATTAATCATAAGTATTATTATCATAAGTATTATTATAGTTTAGTTAGTAGTTACACTCGTATTTACGTCTATACTATATATGCTTGTTATATATCACCGTCCTTGGTGGTTTGAGTGTTTAGTTCTGTATTTTCATGTTAAGTGATAATTAATTGTGTAATTTCTTAAAATAAAATTTAATTATTATATTAATGTTAATAACGTGATAAAATATTTGTATAATACACAGCTAAATAGAAATGTATAATGTAAGTATATTTAAGTAAAGTATGTGTATAGAGTATACACGACCCCCAAAGTATATTTTATGTCGTATTTACATAAATATGTTAATTTCTTCAACAAAAAAAATATACATCAGCACCATTGTGATATATCTCAACAAGAAACCGCCACATAACCGTTAAATACGTTAAAATAAATTAATTAATTATAAATGATGAAAATAACTGTCGTATCACAATAATAATCATAATCTTTGAGGCTAATTTGCATATTAATTGGAATCGATTTTTGTATTTATAGAAAAAATAAATAATTCGCTGTAATTAATTATAAAAAAAAAAAAAGTTTCTTGGGAATCAGGATTTTGCTAATATTTTATAAATTGTTTTCTTTCATTTTGTAATACATTTTGTGAATAATTTTGCAATTAATAATAATTAAATTTAAATTATAATTTTTCTTATTTTGCGCCTTTGTGTGTATACATTAATTCACAATACATGATTTCATAAATCAATTCTTTACGTTGTTGCTTTAACAATGTATTCGCAATGTCAATTTTGTAGGTGACACGGCCTTTTTGATTTATTGCACGCGAGTTCAGATTGTAACAATGACGTAAGTGTGATTTATAAGGTAAATACTTTTTTACGTGATGGGAATTTTGTGTTACATTGTTTTTTCGTGTGTTTAGCGAACTGGGTGGTTCAAATTGAAAAAGCTGCATGTTGTCAAATAAATGCTTCCCATTTTTAGAACGATATCAGTATTTGAAAAGTAGAGGATATTATTTCGCATAATTGTAACAAAAAAACGTAAGGATTCTCGCAAACGCAGATGAAAAATACAAAACTCTAACGACATTAAACTCCAACAAAATACAGTGGAAACAATTTAGACATAATTAAACTAATTTTGAAATAACTATTAAATAATGTTTAGTCCAAATGTTAGACAATTTCATTGGCCAATGCGTACACATTCTTAGTTGAAGGTGATTACTGTCCAGGAGATAAAAACTTTATAATAAACTAATTAATTTCTTAATTTTATCAGAGAGTGAAAATATGTTTTGTGTGTGACATATGTGAAACGACTACTACGTGTACGAATGTACATAGATAATTTTTCCTTACGGTGACAAAAATGTCCTTAAAAACAAGTCTCAGGAAATTTCTATTGTTTTTCGTTTTGGAAATATAAAGTCTGTAAACAAGTCTCAATAATTTTTTTATTTTTATAAAGCACTCATGAATTGTACAATTATCATGATGATCAACATGCATCCTTCAATTTTGATGGCAACTAACTCAATGAAATACTTTATGTTACAACGATCAATAATTTGTTATGATTATCGAAATTAAAGACTAGTGTTATGATTGATCAATGCATAGATCTTCATGTGCGTGGACATTAGAATAAATAAAATTTAAAAACCGTCTGAAAAAACTGACCTAACACGTCGAAATGGATCGGGTGATGTTTAAAATTTTTGTAAAAAAACAAGTGTTTAATAAAATGTGTTTGTTAAGTACCTGTATAACTTTTGCAAAATGATTGGTTTCGCTATTCGATTTTATTTAAAAGAAAATTATTGCAGCCCAGAAGGAAACATCATTCACAAGGCACATACACTCCGATTCGCCAGCTTAAGGCCAAGTGCATTTTGACTTGTATTCCTACTTTTCCGCCAAAACTAATATTTTTACAACCTAATTTACATTCAGATAATTTACATTCGGTTAACAATTTTGTTTTAAAGCCAGGTATCGTTAGGTTATGATTTTATTTTTTGTAAAAAAATTGTTTTGTGTAGTTCATTAGCTTAAGGTCAGCAGGAAAAATACGTTGTAATTTCAATATTAAAATACAATTTCTTTAATCTTTTTGTTTTAATTGAAAAATTAATATTTTCAACGTGACATTTATAATAACAAAGATAAAATATTTGACTAAGGAAATCAGTTAACGCCTGAAAACCTAGTAAAATTGCAGCATATAAAGAAATGGGCCTTACTAGTCCTCCATAATAACAAAAATATTTCGGAATAGTAAAACTGCAATAAACCACTATATTTCCCAAAATCAAGGATGTACGGATACGTATTCTAAAATTATGGTGCAAAGAGGAGTTTAATCGAACATTTCGGCCATGCGAAGAGTTGTCCTAATTGGAAAAAATATAGTACGTTCAAAATTGACACAAAACCCAGTTTTAGTAATGGCAACCAACCAGTTTTACAATAGAAAAATCAGAGGAAAAGGATAGTGTTCTTTATGGCACTATTGATCTGCAGTTCTTTCTTGGCTCTTAATGGTGAGGGATATAATAACACGTTCCAAGAAACTTTGCTTTAAATTAAAAAAAATGTTTCGGTCCTTTTACATGGACCTTGCAGAAAGATAATGCACCAATTCACACCACCAGGATATTCAAAAACTGGGTATTTAGATAAAATATTGATATTTTAACATGGCCTCAGTACTATCCAAACATCAATATATTAAAAATCTTTGGGGTGGCTGTCATAAAAATTGTACGAAGGTGGACGGCAGTTTGAGGACCTGGTCGCTTTAATAGTGGCCATACAAGCAGCGAGGACTAAAATAAATTTTATTCATTTAAAATGACGTATGTGAAGTTATTCCAAAATTCTATCCCAGAAAATAACATTTTTATCAGGCAACACTAACATATCAATAACCAATTTGCTCTTGTGTGAAGTTATCCCAGCTCAGGTTTTGATTCATTTCATTCAAATAAGTACACTATATTTGTGAAGTTAGCCCAGCCCAGAATTTTTATCAATTTTAATGAAAAATGAAAAATTATCAAATGTATTAAATTTGATTTGTTTTTCAAATAATAAAAAAAAATTAAAATCTAGCGTATAAAAATACTGTAAAATTTTGAGTTGCATAAAATAATGGGAAATTACAGACAATGTAAGAAAAAATTATTCCGTGCCAAGTTCCCGAAAATGAACTCTGGGCTGGGAATTTCACTGATTTTTATATAATTTCTCGCCCCGCTCGGTAAATTTAAAATTATTTCGCCAAATTATCTCATTCATTTACTCAAACTCGCATTAATGATCTAGTGGTTTAAGCAATTTGCACAAAGCTAAAAATAATAAAATTTTATTTTAAATGTCCAGGTTGAATATTTTTAATAACATAAGACAGGATGATATGTTTTGAGACTACAGCTTCTTCTTTAAATTGACATTTTAATATTATGCAGTGACACCTCTCTGACAGAGCTTATAGTTAAACTATAGAATGCATGCAGGGGTTCCCCTGCATACATACAATTTTTCATAAATCCTGTGAGCTAGAGCTTAGCTCCCATCCCAACAATTGACGTGAAGATTATGAGCAATATTTCACTTATTAAACCTTTAGACACATATAGAGAAACCGGTGAAACAAGAGCATAATCCACATTTGACTAAATTCCTTGATCAGCATTAGTCCCTTTGGACATCATAATTGGTCAACTATATACATACCAAATAAACTTAGTTTGTTAAATCACATGATTCATATTTGAATACAAAATAATAGCGAAGAATATAAAACTTAGCCCATTGAAACTAAAAGATAAATGTTAAATAAAGATTTGTAATTGGTTAATTGGGGCATACCAAAGTTTCTTGAGAAAGAACTAACTATAAGCGAAATTGTATTCAAAATAAATTTAATAGACGTCTATCCATCCATATATGTAACAACCTAGGGTCCATTCCTTTTTTATTTCTTTTTCTTCCGTGTCCTTAGACATAAACGTGTGTTTAGCCCTCCCTTTAGCAGTAATGACTATGATCGCAGCCGAATTTCGAATTAATGCAACAATTTATTGATGGCGGTTATTGAAGTAAAGATATGAAACAAGCAACCAATTTAGAAACCGTTGATTTATAGTTTATATCTACCATGGGACAGAAACTTTTTGCATTCAAGGACATATGTTCGTTGTGGGAATTGACGCATTTGAGAACAAAGAACAACTTATCGTACTTGTTCATCCTTTTTCTAATGGCACTTTCGCCATGATTATAGAGATTATCAATGTGTAGTACACGCGATAATAACAAACGGCCGCAGAGATATTAGCACTATAACCCATGAAATGTTTCGCTTATTTTGCGATTTTCTGTATAATGGAGGCATCGAAATTTTAATACTAATTTCGATATTGCGATAAAACCGGAAATGATTTCTTTTATATTCCAAGAACGGACCACATGAACACAAGATGTTGTATTTTTAAATTAATTCTCGACTTCAATCTTCATAAAGAAATGTATGTATCTTTTGTGCTATGACAGGTGGCCGTTAAGCTAGTCGTTTATTTGGTCGGACTTTGGAAAAATTATAGAAATATTATACCGAAATAAAAAATTTTGATTACTCCCATCAATCAAATAAAGTCGGTTAACGCCTATCAACAACTTTTAATTTTTAAAACTAAACTTTAAACTCAAATTATTGAATTTAGCAAATTTTAAAATTTCCTATAGTTCGAAATAGATTTTTGAGAACATTTGATAGAACAAAATACTGAATCTTGAAAATTCTAAATGTCCAGCTTAAAATTTAATATTAGGATTTTACGTTTTTCATTTTAATTATAGAATTTTGAAGCATGTTATTCCTGAATTTCAGTTATAATGTCTAGATTGGTACACAAATATTGCGGACTCATTTAGTTTCATCGAACTGTCCATCAGTAACCTGGCGTATCATTAAGTACGTACGTAGCGGTTGACAGATGTATGAAAAAGAAAAAGCAAAAATCAAAATTGTACACTGTCGTGGTCCTTGTGCATAGCAAATAATCTACGAAAATAGATAGATGTCTCTAGTAAATAAGGATTTTCAAATTTTGAATTTAAAAAATATTTGTAAAACTTAAAATTTATTTTAAGTAATTATTAACATTATTTACACGTATTTTAGTACGCCCATACCTAAAATCAAATAAAAAACTCGTGAAATTGAAGTTAAATGTTATACAGTAATTTTAATAAAATTTAGAACTCAACTCTACATACATATTTGTATTCAGAATATTTCACAACTCTGATTCTGATGGACCTATGTTATAATTGACAATCATATTGTTTAATGTATTGTTTAATGACTAAAACTGCAGTTTATTGTTAAATATATTTTCTAAAATTTAGAAAATTAGCGAAATGAATCTGAAAAATTTCATTTAAAGCTTATAAACTAATTCATTTAGTTGGATAAGGTAAAGGTGCGTCAAGTTTAACATTTTAACTGAGTTATTCGTTACATTTACATAAGCTCGTAAAATTTATTGATTAGTGCCATTAATCGTGTACTAATCAATCTCTATACAATTAAAAACACAATAAAGTTAATTCGTCGATGTCGAATAACTATAAAAATGGTGAAGACCACCAAACAAAATAATTTCTCATCACTTCCTAGCACCATTCACATTTATGCATATTAACCAAAACGATAATAAATTATCCAATTTACAACATCAAGCATAATAAATTTATCAAATATTTTATTGATTGGAATAAATATAAAATTAATTTACAAACAAAAAACAAGTTTATAGCGAAATAATTTAATGGCTAAAATAGTTTATGATACATACAGATGCGCACATAACTTTTTAAAAAATGATCAAACGTTTCATAATGATGCTGCTGCTGTGATATAAATACTGAAATGAAACGGATATAATAATTTTGACACCCGTACGTCATATTTCGTTTAACATCTTTACCAGTTGGCAATACTCACTTCCCGCAATAATGTTAATAATAAATGAATATCATAATAAATATAAATATTAATGATTAAATCAATTCGCTTGTTATGCTCAATATAATGTATAATAATATTAATTTAAATTTATATTCAAATACAAATCAACATAATCATAAAAATTTTAATTTTTTTTTTATGTTTGGACGTTTATAGAAAATAAATAAAATTCCGTGACTAATTTTTTATCTTAATTTATTCGAATATTTTATATACATTCAATATAATATTGTAAGATCAAAAAAGAAGATGTTGATGTAAAATGGGTATCAATATATGTTTATGAAGACGAAGAAATAAGAAGTTATTTATTTATACGTTTCCCTCTCTTCGGATAAATCTCTAAATAAATACTCGTATAATTTTCTACCGTTGAAATGCCACATTAATGGCCATTACCAATAAATTATGACCATATATAAATTATATTCAACCACTTTGTTTTTGTGTATTGTTGTGTGTTTTATACACATGTAGTATTCACGGTAAAAATGCAAAACGATGACGGTATATGAAAACCAACCGACTTTGTTGTGTACGGAGTAAGACTTATGGTTTTCACATTTTTATTGTAATGAAACTTGTTTTATCTTATTTTGTACGAATAATAAAAATTTATAGTAGAAATTAAACACTTTGTTTAATATTGTATGGGAAGATGTACAGTTATTCTACACATAAGATAAATTATTACCCAATTAATTAATAAAAATATTTTCTTACACGATTTGATCATACACTTCAGTTGGTTTGTGACATAACTGGGAAAAAGTTGTGGTATTAAGATTGCAAGAGAATCACATTTTAGACATGCGCCTTGATAGGTTTTCCTCCATTATGGTTAGGCGATTCAAAATATATGCAGTGGCGTAGGGAAAAACCTGTAGAATGAAGTTAATTTTGGGAAAAAATTATATCATTTACAATTTGTTCAAGCTTGTTACAAAAATTCATCTTCACAAAATACTACGATACTTGTATCCTGAAAAGTTCAAGGCACTTCTAATACCAGATTTCCAACGGTGCAGACAATTGCAATCGACTATGTGGAAACGTTAAAAACTCTCTTCATAAATAATTTTCTTTGGATTCAACATTGCATTGGTCAGGTTTTTATTTTATTTTTTATAATTTTATGCGAAAACAAGGAAGTATGCTTTGTAATTAAAAAACAACTTTAAATACGATGTCACATGCTACTAAAAAAGTATTGGTGTCTTAATTTTCGAGCACGTATTTGTATTCCTCGTGACAAGAAACAATGTTAGAAATTACAGAAAATTATTTTGCTTTAAAGACCAATTTTCGCCGCCCCAATGGCAAAGTGGTCAGCATGCTTGCTCCAGCGACCGGAGGTCCCGGGTTTGATTCCCGGTGGTGACAAGGACATTTTTTCACGGCTGGTTTAGGATCAATGAATTAATCACTCATTATCCGAAATGAAAATATGATTATGAAGCCTCATTTGAGGCGGCCAAATCCCTTGATGAGATATAGTGTCAAAGAAAAAGAGATAGAGAGATCAATTTTTGCCCATGTCATTGAAACCATACACTTTACGAGAAATTTTGTATGGACAAAAAATATTTATTTTTATTAAAAAAAAAAATCGGTAATATCTCCCAAACTAATGAGTTTCAATCTCATTCAAGATCACCACTAAACGTCTTCCACGATACTGAACAATTTACATTTACAAAGTAATTTTCTTCTAACTTTTGATGATATTCTGTAATTCCAAATGACCATGCTGGCTGGAAGAGGTCTTCTTATCATCAACTAAAATATAATTGGTTGTATGTTGGAAAGATGATACACTTTTAAACAGCTGATCATGAGCTAGTTATAATGGAGCTATTTGTGTAATGGTCAAAAAATAATCCTACTGAATACAACTCGACCACATTTCAATAAATTTTATTGTTCAAGGAGTACTGATTGAAAGAGTCAAACTAAGGTCGAAATTAAGTTTATTTCATTGAAGTTTAGTTCTAACAAAGATTTTAATTGATTTTCACACTATCTCGCTTCTTCGAATTTCGAACAAAAATAGCTCTTAAATAACCGTTTGTCTATTCTTTTCTGTGAATCTAACCATTTTCCACTAGCAATGTTATTAGATTTTTCGGCTTGGTTTAGACTGAGACTCTTTAAATTATTCTTGTTCTTAACCTAAGTTGTTCTTAATCTTATATGAAAAAAATGGTTTAAATGTTTGTAATGGGTTCTCATTCGCAAATTTTCTACACTACGAAATCGAATCCAGCCATTTTTTCATTAAATGCAATGCAAATTGAAACCTAACGCTTCCAATATAAATAAATTTCTTGAAAATAGCCATACTACAGTGACCTGAGGCTCTATTCTGGTAATTCCTGTGGAATTGTGTAAAAAAATGTACATAGCTTTTATCTTTAATTCAGTTGTTTCTGGCCTACTGATGAAATTTTTTTGATGTAAATAAGTATTTGTAAATTTATTTTAATTTCAACAAAATGACCACTAAATTTATAACTTAGTATGCCAGCAGAAAATAAAATAATTAGAAATTACATATATAAGTGAATTTTTTCCCCAATTCACTATTCCCAAGAAAACAGAATGGAGAATTTAAAAAAATTAAAAATTTTACTAAATTCAGTAATTTTGTTTAATAAAATTAAATGCTAGAAATAAAATATTTGAGACATGCTCTTTGTAACAACTATAGTTGACAATTCGGAACCTCCGAATAACGAAGCAAGTACACTATCTACTCAGCCCACCTGCCACATAATAAGGGTTGGGCAGTATATAAATGTATAATAATTTTACAAAGCCACATTCGGAACTCATGTTAGAAAGTGTAATTCCATTTTCGTCTTACAAACCGAATTTTTTCCTAATTGATTAGGAACAAGCTCAGACCTATTAAAGATTGCTTATTTGTAGAAACATTTGAAAATCTCAGAGAACGAGTTTTGTTCAATCGGTTGAGAAATGGCTTAATACTTTCAACTTTCGTCAAATTTTCATCGTTTCAAACGCACAATAAAAAAACTGGGTAGTGTCCGGCAATTTGAATTAAAAAATTATTTGTTTCAAAATATTTCTACTAATTTATCTTAAATATTTTATAATAAAACATAAATCAGCAACAATTTTTCACCAATTTTTCACGGCTACTTTCAATATCGAGCATTTTTAAATGGAAATCTACTACCGGTTTAAATTGAATTTCAACAATATTTTCGATATATCTATACGTACTATCAAAAGCGATTCTAAATTGCATTTAATTATCTCCTTTTATGCGCTAAATGAATTTGAATTGTTCTAATCGAGTGAGATTGAAAATAAAGCCCGTTTAAAATTCCGGTCAGGCTTCATGACTACGTCCATGGGCTCCAGCGAAGTACCTCTTAGTACAAAACGCAATAGAAAAACTTGAAATTCCGAAAAAGAAAACGAAATTTCTGAAAATTTATTAAATGCAAACCTTACACTTCAAAAAACACAAATAGTTTATGAATTCGAGCTACGCTGTGTCATTGTTCACAACTGTTCACTTAATATGCTCTGCTATAAACAAACATATTTCAACATATAAATGTTGAATATCCCCTAAATTGTCATTTTTTGGTTTTCTTGCTCGTTTCGTTCGTTGAATTACTATGCGTTTGGCTCCTGCGATTTCGTTCTCCTGGTTAATCGGTTGAAGTTATTCGTTCTTAACAAGCACCATTTATATCCGTTTTATTTGACTCAACGTCAACATTTTTGGCATCACAAGTTTTGTGTTGCCTTACTTTTTAAATTTTATTATTTGTGTTCGGTACCACTGGTTGTTTCACTGCAAAAAATTGTGTGGGTTCGGTGTTGGTCGAAGTAACTTTAAAACTCAGTGAACGACTTGTGTGCTATTTTGCATGAAGCTCAAAGATCCAAACTGTAGTGAAATCTATTTATGTTTCTTTTCACTATTGCACAATTATATTTCCACTGCGCAGTTTAACCGTTACATCGCCACACCTAAATCAGGAAAGAATGGCGAACAAATAATTCGAAAAAGAGATTCGAGAAATTCGAGTGAAGCACCACAAAAAATGTAACATATTTCATCTAAAAGATTTTTCTAGTGATAAGAGGCCATGTACAGTAAAATTAAATTGAGACCAGCTTATGGCCTTATTTGCTAACATAAAAATTAAAACTATACCAGCCAAAGAAAGTTTATTTTATCTATCAGACAAGTCAGTTTGAATTTCGTACATAATGATAGCAAGGAGAGTTCCGCGTTTTGCAATTTTCCAGATTATATTTGATAGGTTCATATAAATCAAGTTACTATTTTTATTGTACGGGAATACATGAAATGACATTCTAAATCTCCAGGCCGGAACGAATTGGCAAAACCGATTTAGCAACAATCCATCATGTAGACGTACCCTATGAAAAATCTCGAGTTCGCCGTTAAATTTTCGAATTTTTCATAGTGTAACGAACCGAACTAAATTTTGTTTCCTAGGCTACAATACTTGCTTGATGGAGTTTTGCTGAATCGGTTTCAGTAATCCGCAGGCTGTACAGGCTATATGTATCGATTGTTTGAAAATCAACAACAAGATCACCGAATTTGTTCAAATGTTCTTCCACTAATTGCAACCCACATCAAAATCATATATTTTTTCTAAAAACCTAATTAAATTTCGACGTAATTTGAACATTTTTATCATTTTACGATTTAAGAGTTTCAAGTGATTGGGTGGCTCCGAGTAATGCAAATTGATAATTTTATGATGACAAGCTTCTCGCAAAGGTAGGAGGGCAGTAAAAACATAGAGAAGTGTGCAGAGAGCTACGAAAATTATCTCAATGAATTCTTACTTTTAATTTATTGTTAATGTTTAACGAAAGGGTTTGCAAACCCTCCGGAGCAGTACACATCTAAATAATAAAAAATTTTAGACAAAATAATTTATATGTATGGCAAACCCTCTTGTTTTTGTTTATACAACGTATTTTATCAGCCCGTGGAACTCAAGAGGAACATCTGCTGGAGTTGTACCTTTACAACTATATACATTGTTGACTAAATGTTCTTAGAAGAAAGAGTCAAAAAGTTATTTTCTTAATAGCATCGGTGTAGTAATTTGCTCCGTCGATATCGAAGGAGTTATCTATCAATTTAAATAATTGAAATTTGTGCATCTCGAACCGAATCAAATTTTTGGATTTTGTAGTTGACCTGTCCTATCAATTGAGGGCTAAATACCAATTTTTGGTTTCTTTCACTTTACTTAATTTATCGATTTATAACAACAAAATTAGATGAAATCAGTCAGAAAACAGACGCGTGGCCTAATGTAGTGGTCTAATGTTAAATGTTTTGCCTATTTAAATTTCTTCGAGTGTGGAAATTCAGAATTTAGTGTTATGTTTTAGCCAAAGATTTTTCTAAAAGCTGATGAATCTTTTCACTTTAATAGCCTCGATTACCAAACCAGTTGTGTAAACATTTTCTTCAAGGGTCAAAATACCCTAGAAGAAAATGTTTACACAAATGGTATATTCACTAGTTATTTAATAAGGCTCGTGTTTAATTTTTCATTTCTCGAAATTTACTTTTGATATTAGTTCTCAAGCAAGGTTGTTTTGCAATAATAAATTTTAATCCATAATCGATCAGCGAGTTCATACAAAGGATAAATATCTCGGATTTTTCTATCCCATCGTTTAAACCAATTACATCACGTAAGTTATACAACAGACACGCCTCTTTTCATACAAAAAAGTTGAAAAAATTAAACAAAAATCTGGGATAGAAAAATCCGAGATTTTTATCCGTCGTATGAACCGGCAGTCACAGAATATCTTTAAAACAGTGGCATAAAAGCTGGCCTTCTATAACACAGGCACAAAAGCTGGCCTTCTATATATATATTTCAAAGCAAAGCCAACTGTTATTGAAAAATTAAGCGTTTGCTACGACTTTTTTGAGAGAAGAACAATGATTTCCCTATAACTTTTTGAGATGGAGCTTATACTGGTTTTGTTTCAGCCTGCGGTTCTTTCAATTTCCAACTTAACTGCTACACTCCTTGGTAGTGCGGTAGTTGCCTTTTAATACATTTGCTCCGATGTAAGTTTTACTGTCGCCTAGAGTTGAATTGTCTATCAGCAATAGAAGCTTACATTTTTAAACAATAGGTTTACTATTTCTATATATAGATCGTTGTAGGCCTTTCCTCCTCTAGTTATTTCGTCGCTGTTTTGACTATATTGCTTTTGTTACGATTAGTTGCTTATTCGGATGCATGACATTGAAGTTAGAGATGAGAGTAGATTTTAAAAGACAATCGCTTGATTTAAATGATCACTTTATTGAGATCGGTTGTTATTGCACATATCACTTCGATTGAAAGTTTCTTGTTTATGTCACGTGTTTATCTTCACTCTTCAGTCACCTGTTTTTTTTTGTTTAAACCAATATACTATATACGACGTGTGTGCATTTGAGGCAATCTTGGTCATCCATTTGAGGCAATCTTGGCCACTTATTAAGATGTGCTTGACCAATTTGCTTATTGTTAGATCAGCGTGTATAAGCAAATTAGTGTTTACTGTGGTGGTGTTCATTAATGATTTTATTTGATTTTCAATCGGATTGGTATAAACTTTGTTCGGTTGTTGCTGCACCCATCTAGCTTATATGCTGTTCAAAGGACAAATGAAAATTGCGAGTATTGCTCTGACTTTGTTGAAAGTTGTCAACGATTATGGTTATTTGGAGGTCCAAATAATTCTGGAGCCCTAGATTTTTGTTGATTATATATATTTCTGATTTATTTTTAATAATATTAGGGTTTATAAAGAAACATGATCAGTAATGATTTTCTTACTAAGAAAAATGTGTACACATATGCTTATAGTAACAATTTATAAATTTTAGAAATATATGTTTAATAAAATTTAGCATAAAATTTCTGTATTTTAACAACTATGACGGAAAAAAATCGAAAAATATGAAACTAACCCAAGAAACATTAAAACACCAAGTCTAGGTTTTTTTCTGGTACCACCCAACCAGACCCGCCCAGTTTTAAGAAATTATTTTAAGTTATTATGATTGAAGGTTTACGTTTTCAACCAGATTCTATGCAAACTCCTCAGATGTTGGGTATGAATAAAGTTAGTTTATTAAAGCACCAAATAGCTGACTAGCTACAGCAGCTGTAACGAGTATATGTTAGTGAAACAATTGATTGAAATAATTTCTAAAAATACTCAATACTAAACTGAAAATATAATTTTCTTTCCTCAAATCCTTGCGATACTCTTTGATAAAAAAAAAACGTGTTGAACGAGATCACTTAAACAGACAAAACGATAAAAGATTTTGTAATATAATATAAACTAAGACAGTTTAACAATTTGGATATAATAAAATACTCGTATTAGATCTTATTTCAGCGGAAAAAATATTTAATTGTTATTCAAAATAATTCGTTCCACCTATATATAACCTCATTATAAATTCATTATATACGCAAGATCTACGATATTCCCGCGCCCGCCACAACTCATTCAGTTCCTCGATCGTACATTTATAATTCTTTTAAGTTAGATTCTTGTTACAAATAAATTTGATATGCTTGTCTGTTTTATGTCATGAAAACAACAAAAAACAAAATTAATTTCTATACAAGAGATCAACACAACCAACAATCGTTCAAATAATTTATAGCTATAGAGATCGTATATAAGAAAAGATCAAAAGGTTCGTTTCCATACAGTTGTGTTGTAGTTTTTTTTTAATTTTTAATGTTTTGATCATGATCAATCAATTTTCTTTTTAAAAGTCTTAACAGAACAAAAAAAAAACGGAAAAGATATGTACAAGAAATGATGAATTGTAAAAATCTAGATGTTATTTATTTATTATACACGTATAAAATGTTTGGGCGGTAATTTATAAAAAAAAAATTTAATTCTCGATATATACGATTATAAATAGACAGATCTGATAGACAGTTGGAGTTTAAAAAATAGAAATCGGACATGATTATTTATTAGTTTTGATTAGTTGATGGTAATTAGAGATAAACATTTAGATTTTGTTTTTTGTTGTTGGTATATGTTTTCTATTAATGTTTTATTTCTAATTTAATTAGCCCCCGAGTATTAGTTTGGTTGATTGTGTATTGTGATTTTGAGATTTTATAGAAGGGGGAATTGAGAATAAGATTAATGGTCGGCATACTTGTTACTTGTGTTACGACATGACTAATGACAGCAATCAGATTTATTGGTGATCATAGTTATATTTTAAATTTGATACTAGATGTTTTATTGGGGCTTTTCTCGTTCAATGCCACGTTCGTACCGCGCTAATTGAATATGGCATTTCGTAATATTATAAAAATTATTCGGTTGCATATAAATTCCGGTTTGATATCCGACAAATACAAATTCTCTATCCGATTCTCATCATATTAAATATGTATATATGCCATCATCCGTCCCAAAAAAAAAATGTCATTTGCAACAGAAAATCCATAAAACCGCAAATAAAATACATTTAGTAAATAGGTTAATATATTATAAAAAATTTAATTAAAACAACAATTTTATGGATTTAAATTTATTTTAATAATAATAAAAATTATATGACTTTTATAAAATCATAAATTAGGATTAAAAATGCAATAAAATTTCTATAATTTTTAATTGGTTCCATTAAATTATAAGATACGTTTTACAAAAATAAAATGTCGCCTGCAAAGATGAAGAGAATGAATTGCGGTACAGTGGGAAAATCTTATGGTGAGGTGATGTGAAAAATACTTGTGGTGGGTATCGAAGGTGACCAAAATAGTTCGATATGTAAATAATCAATTAATAAACTTAATTGATTTATAATTATACGAAATATTTAAATGTCACTGCAATCATTAAATAACTCTAAATCTATTTAAAATTATATTTTATGATTTCCTTTTATTGATTCTTATTTTGTTGTTGTTGTTATTGCGGACAATAATCGTAAACATTTTTTTGCAATCATTTTTTTTTATTTATTTTATTGTTTAAGTTTTTGTTTAAGTTGCTTGTCATATAAAATGTACAATTAAATTTTATTTTTATGCCTTTTAGCTAGGCTAGGTATGTTGTAAATTGAAAATGAAACAAATTGCATTATAAATATAAAATATAAACATTTTTAATTGAAATTAGTACATTTATATACCCAGTACGTCTATAAATTATATTGTAAAATATATAGATAAGATTGAATTAAGTATTGTGATAAAAATGTGACAAGAAATTTATATAAGGAGAGTCACTTGAATTATAAAATATTTATTGTAGTCGGAAGTATCATATATATATATATGTATGTATATTAAGATAACGGCAAGCAAGTTGATTTCGCTGTTGTTGTTGTTACCACGAAGTACTGGTTTTTTATGTGTGGCTATATTTTGCACATGTTCAGGCCAGTTTAGTTTTATAGCGTATCGGGTTACATCATGCATGTAATTAAAGTTGAACTAATATAAATTTTAGTACCTTATAGGCAGGTGAATTGAAATAACGTGTTAAAATGTAATCTGATATTGTTTTTATTATTTTTATATGGCGATTCCCACGCGAACCACTGCAAAATGTACCCAGTTACATAAAGAGGAGAATTGCTGCTATATCAGTTTTATATCTGGTGATTGAATCTCAGTTTGACGGTTTTTGGCAGGTATAACAATAACCGCATTTCTTGACGCTTAATCTGATCCGGTTCAATTCATGTTTCATGCAACAAGTCGTTTACTATAGATTTAAAATTAAATTTTGTGATCCGAAACAAAATTTGGATCATGTTTTCCATATAAAATTTTAACTGATCCGGATCAATAGGTATCGTGATTCTAGTAGGCGTGCTTCAATTCAGCGTGATTAAAGAATAATGGTAACCTAAAAATTAAAGAAATAACAATATTATTTTCTGAGGAGCTTAAATTTCTAAATAGGTAAACTAAATTGAAACAGATGTAGAACAAAATTTTACTGAACTACGTAGTTTGGTAAAAGACCAATGGTAACCATTAACTGACTTACGAAATCGTAAATATGGATATCCTTAAATACTGTACCAATAATTATTATAATGGTACTAAATTCAATGTCTTTCCAAATTCTGATTAAATTTCTAAATAATTAAAATTAAAATATTTGTTGACCATCTTAAAATTGACTCATGATACCTATAAAATTAGTAATTTGATAAGAACATTTTTGTGGATTTTAACGAAGGAATCAAAGCATTAAATGAAAATTTAAACACTGCAAGTATTTAAGAATATGCATTAGAAAATATAATGATCAGTTAAGCCACGAAATAGTAATTTTACTAAATTTTCTTGAAGTACTTCAACCTAGGTTGTACAATACTTTTAACTCACAGGTAGTCAAATAAACAGTTCGATGAAAATTGAATATGAATTGAATATGAATTGAATATGAATTGAATATGAATTGAATATGAATTGAATATGAATTGAATATGAATTGAATATGAATTGAATATGAATTGAATATGAATTGAATATGAATTGAATATGAATTGAATATGAATTGAATATGAATTGAATATGAATTGAATATGAATTGAATATGAATTGAATATGAATTGAATATGAATTGAACATGAATTGAATATGAATTGAATATGAATTGAATATGAATTGAATATGAATTGAATATGAATTGAATGTGAATTGAATATGAATTGAATATGAATTGAATATGAATTGAATATGAATTGAATATGAATTGAATATGAATTGAATATGAATGGAATATGAATTGAATAAGAATTGAATATTAATTGAATATGAATTTAATTTATTTCCCCTAAACGACGTTACGTTATACAATTAAAATGGATTGGACAGGGAATTTTATTTTAGATAATTTTTAACAAATTCATTTCAGTTAAGAAATTGTAGAATATCTTTTCAAAGGGTTGCATCTGAAAGTGTTGATCAACTGAATTCCTAATTTTTGGTTACTAATAATATGGGGACACCTTTTAAAAAATATTCTAGAATCGGAATATTATGGCCCTGGCCAATCTCAGCCTGCCATTTATTAGAATTGACAACAATTTCTGCTCTGAAATGTTAGTTAATGCTAATATTTTGAGAAATTCAACAATTCGAATGATTTGGTCAATGGTCATTTGAAATTGGTTTTTGGTGATTTATTGTGAAATTTCGATTAGAATTAATTATTTTTTCGTGATTCGACTATATGGAAAGCCCGGACAAAATCTTTTGGTAATTTGTCATTTAGAATTTATTTGTTTTAAGTTTTATCGGAGGCTGTCCTGATTGACTGGGATGGCTATCCTGATTTAAACGAAAGGTTTTTGTTTTACTTCGTATCAATAGTTTTAGTTTTGACAATTACAATTATTATTATGAGCATGCGATTTTTAACCGAATTTAAAAATATTGCCAAAATCATAAAAAGATAAAATTAAATTATAATCGACGACTGAAGGGATTTTATAAATTGATACGATGTTTTCTCAAATTGATCCAAACTATTTCCCTGGACAAAACAGTTCAGAACATGGTCAAAATTGATCTTGTGTACGAAAATAAAAATTGTCGAGAAACGGAAAAATTGTTTTCGAAAACTATTTGGTCAACACGAAATTATGAACTGAAATATACCACCGATAGCAATTGGATTTCAATAATTTTCTAATCGATTAATCATTGCTCTCAAAATAAAATAACACTTTCATTTTTCATGTTTCAAAATATTATCTCTCTCTCTCTCTGGCTTTCACATTCCATGAAGGCAAATGGGAGATTTCAAAATATTTGTTGATCCGTAAAATTTTTCGGTAGTTTTCCATGGTCACGCTTCTCAATTGTCATATCATAAACAGTCACATACAATGTCTCAATCATAAACAGTCACATATAATTAACAGTCACATAACATCCTGTGTTATATTGAATATGGTCATCTAGTTTGAACTAGAGGAAACATCTTGATCCTGTTGTTAGAACTGTGGTAAATGTTGCTTTATGACGTTACCCTAATTACAAATAATTTGTTATCTGGTTTTTCAAGTTTTTCAAGGAAAACTCGATTACGAGTTTCTACGATAGACCCAAGGTCCTTGTTTAGTTTTTCCTCGGGTCTAACGATTTTACTAAAAACTCTTGACGCGGATTTAGCCTGTCAGAATTCGATTCCGGTGAATATTTATATAATACAATCAAAGTTTAATATTTTAAAATATGAACAAGTATCGAAATCAAAAAATTACTTATGTCTCACAAAAACTTGATTTTAACTTTGATTCCTACAAAAAATTAGTAGTATTAATTATTATTTAGCTTTATTGGAGTTAAATTAGCATGTCTTCAATTATACGAAGATAGCCTTATGTATCGAAACAAAATTATTTTGAACAATATTTAAATATTGAATCTTTCCTCGATTTATAACATATGCTGAGAAAAATAGTGTGTCCTAAAAGGAATAACGATTCAAATTAATAAAATGCTGAAATTCAGGAGGAAAATAAAATCTAGATGAAAAGTAATTTCATTCCATTTCATTCCATTTCATTTCATCTCGCCGAACCTGAATCCATGTACTAGAAGGCCAACCAACTTAAACTTTGTTAATTGTTTTGATTTCCGTTTGATAAACATTTTCTGCGGCACTATTCTGGCTTTCCCAAGGAATAAGAAATTGAGAAAAATATTTTCATAAAATTTCTAGTATTTTTCTCACCTACTAATCGAATTTGTTCCGTGTAAATATTTACGAATTAAAGTTGATTGGGAAACTTTTGCTCCAAAACATTTTTAAAGGGGTTATAATTTCTCATTCTAACCCCTCCCCCCATGCAACTTTGTTTCGAAAATATTTATACCAAGCTAGTTCCATCAGTAGGCAAGAAACATACATTTACGACACAATTTCTATATTTTTCCCTATTTCCTATTACCAAGGGAACGTCAAAATAGTGTCATTATGTTGCTATAAATTGGTGTTCGAAATTCTCTCTCAGTCGGGAGGGTCGAACGATTTGGATAAGAATTAGTGGCTTCACCTTTGAGCGCGAACAAACATATGTGACAAGCGCTAATTGGTGAGATTTTGTTGTATTTTTTAAAATATACATGTTTCTTATCCGTTGTTTTTAGTTTTTTTTATTGTTTTGTGGGTGTCACTGACTTTTGAATTTTCGAAGGATGTCAATCATTCATTACCATGGACATTTTTTTATTTTTTTTTGTACCATGGAAATGAGATTTCAAAATGATTTCTGTCTATAGATAAAAGCCCTATTTAACCAACCAAGTTTCCGGAAAATCTAAGGCCGCATTTCTTAAAACTTCATTTTTAAAGAGGAAATGGAATTCTAATATTATTTCCACGTCTGATTCTTTAAAATGGTGAATTTGGTTGAATCGGACTAAACATTTTTAGCCAACCAGGATATAACTCACAGATATGAATTTCGTTTTTAATGCACGACCGCAAAATGATCAATTTTTATGAATTAAGCATTTCTTAACCACTTACGATGCGATTCGTTATATGATAAAAAAAAAGGATTCCAATACGCTTTCCGAATATGGATGGCACGGGTGTAGCAAGAAGCTTGAAGCTAAAGTGTTGTCATCAATTTGATTCATTAAACAGTCCAAAAAACCCCATGCAACAACCTAGATATTAGGCCGTTGAACATCGAAAATAGTTACTGGGAAGATAGGATGATAGAATAGACTTAAATAAATAAATTTCTATATTCTGCCACAAACTCAAAATAAACAAGATAAAGATGATTGATTAACACATTTTAATCCAAAACCTACCAAAGTGCTTAGATACATCTCCGCACACCACACAACCTAAAATCTCAGAACCCAAAACCAAAACCAAAAAAAAAAAAGTTAAAACCTTCTAAGCTCTGTGTGCGCATATACATACATATACAAAACCCCATAAAAATGTAATAATATTATAAATTTATATTATTTTTAATACAAACATAAATTTTCTTAAAGAAGTAAAATAAAATAAAATTTTATGATTCTATTTTAGCATAAAATAAAATAAACATAATAAAAAAATATATAACATTAAATCTTTATTTTTTTTTTTTTTTGTTATTTTATGAATTTTCATATCAACACAAAACACAATTGCTTCTTAAAGACAGACATAAAATATTGGGTAGTACAAAACAATGTATTATTATATTGGGGTTAAAGCTTTTCATGTATGTGTATCTGGCTATGAATATCCTCCGTACCCCAGCTAGCTATAGCCACGTCATATATAGACGAGAATATGTGTATATATGTATTTTATGTTTTTGGTATTATATCTCCTTGCATAAACTGGTACACACTAAGTAGATGATTGAAAAATTAAGAATGATGTGAGGGGGTATTGTGAATGCCTGGGTTGGAAAAATATGGTGGCACAACAGTTTTATTTTATTTTTATTGGAATTTTTGCTTCATTTTTTTAGACTTGGAGAAAATTAAAATTTATCGACGAAATTTTAAATGGAACTGTATACGGATGGAAAGAGATTGTGGATGTTTTGGATAGGGTCCGGAAACACAGTTTAAATATGATTGTTGAAACATTATGCAAATTAAACTTGAATATATGTTTTAAATTCGAATAAAATTTGTTGTGTATTTAATTCTGGAAATGGAGCCATTTAGAAGAATTACACATTATGTATATCTTATCTGAATATGCAGTGAAGAATAAGAATTTTTTGCTCGAATTTTCCCGATATTATATAAACGAGATTTGGTATTGTGGATGCATCACCAAAACGATAACATTTTTAATTTTATCATAAATCGATAAAATACTACGTTTAAATCTACCGAACTGTTTCATATTATAGTGACGATGATCATCAACCCCACATCATGTGTCATCTCTCATTTTAATTTTCATTAGTTTTCCTCTCAAAGTTTAATTTATTTTATGTTCGGTATCTTTTTAACGTCATGTCATGTACTGGAAAATAAATTTCTTGTTGTGATGTATGTGCTGAGTACCTACCATTCATGATGTATAATATTTTCATATAACACAAAAATAGCAACATATCACCGACATACATACAAACATATATATTTCCGTATATAGAATTAAAAATTGTGAATGTAAATAACGCGATGATATGTTAATAACGAGATTAGTGTCATGCAAAATGATATTTTACACAAAAAAAAATATTAAATTGTAAAATTAAATTAGAACTTAAATTAATTATAAATATGTATAATGTTATTGTTGTCTGTACACAGTCTGTGTGATTTTTTTTTTGTGTGTGCAACCTGCATGAATGAAATGATAATTTTCTTTGTCAAATTGATACATATTCATGCTAGCAAAACTTTCATATGATAAATTACATATTTAACGAATTTAAATTAAATTAACATTAATTTGTATAAAACCAAAGTGACATTGTCTCTCTCACTGTATAAATAAAATTAACTTCAAACAAGATAATCTACATAAATATTACACAGTACTCATTTGATTAATGATTAATTACATTGTCATGAAGTTAGAAACATAATATATAAGGTAATAAATTTTTTGTGTGTTATGTGTGAGATTATATTCTGAGGTGAAAATAAAAATGTTTTTCCTCCGCATGCTTAATATTTGTGTATACTATATAGTAAAAGACACAAGGCAACCGGAGAAGGTTATTTCTTGAAAAACATGTAATTATAAAACCATCCGTAATTATTTATTTATTTATGACTTTTATATACTAAATAAATTAGATTCTGGCGCATATACATTATCTGACATTGTATAATAAAAAAATGAAAATGTCATTAATCATTTAATCACAACAAAATTGTTTTCAATATAATAACATCAACAGTATAACAACCGAATAACATATAACCATATCAAAATAACAGCGTGTGTATGTACTTTGTAGCTCGCCGGCTGATGGAGTATGAGAAAGAGAGAGAGAGTGTGTTAGGAGGTACAATGAACGTTTATAACAAAAACATGAATATGATTGATGACAGTTTTGATATATTTTCAACACACAACAGAAAATTAACAGAATTCTTTTGTGTACGCGTAAATTACATATTATGTAGCTATATGCGGGGTGATTGAATGACGGGTGACTTATTCTTGTGTGACAAACACACAAACTCAGTGCCACGAGAATGACAGGTTTTTGTTGATTTTATTTGTTATAATAGATTTAGATCGAGTTCGCTTGTGGTACTGATTAAACATCATAAACGATACGGTTCAACTTTAGGTAATTGTGAACACTGCGGTGTACTTAATGGGAAATATTTGCGCGGTCTGAAAAATTACTTATGTACTTACTTTTTATTGTATTCCTAAGCCTTTTTGTTGGTGAACACCTACAGGCTGGCATAGAGTTACGTGGTCCCATAGACATAAATTGTAATTTCGTGCGAACGTTCATATTTAATTTTGATTTAATAGAAAAATTAAATGGGAAGTTTTGATCAACCTTGAGAGGATACTAAATTCGGTTTGTTATAGTAAACTAACATGCTTTAGAACATAAAACAATTTGGAAAAT
The DNA here is from genome assembly GCA_947310385.1 of Nephrotoma appendiculata. Classification (NCBI taxonomy): domain Eukaryota; kingdom Metazoa; phylum Arthropoda; class Insecta; order Diptera; family Tipulidae; genus Nephrotoma; species Nephrotoma appendiculata. Next base: position 6,591,296 of record OX371224.1, on the reverse strand, counting down.
AATAACTGATTTGAAAAATTTTCAAATCAGTTATTATTTTCTACATACGTTCAAGGAAATGAAAAAGATTGTTACATCGCGGTGAGGTTACCAAGGTGTTGGAAATTTGGTTTCAAACTAATTGAATTCTTTAAATTAAAAAGTTCGGTCGTATCATCAGACGGCAGTGACCAAACTTCAAAAATACTGAAACCCAGAATAACCCAAAATTTCATATTTAAATAATTTAAATAACATTGTGTAAAACTCGTTTAATAAATATTCCAGATTAAGTTTAAATCACATTTCAATTAAGGAACTATATTCTCCGAACGAATGGAATCTCCATCGCGAATTTAGATTTATTGATGATTGAAGAATTCTGCTCAGAGTTTCGCTTAGAAAATAACTAAAAAAAAAAAAACTATAACATAAAGCAAAAACGTAATTAAATAATATCATCTGGTGTCTAAAAAATTCTGCTTCACCTCTTTTTATGACTGCAATATTTTTAAGGCACTTAAGGTGTCCTAGTTCCGCCAAACTTCCTCATGGTCATATTAGTATCAGAATCGGTGGGCAAAATGAGATGCCTAAAAATAAGTCCCCGACTACAATTTCTGATAGTAGGAATTTTCCATTGCTCCTTGTTTGAGTGATGAAAATTATCAAACAAAATCTTGATTTTCTTTGGAAGAAGAAAGGTTTAATATCCGACTCCATGCCTCTTTAATCGAAATTTTTCATTGCTCTAGTTTTTTGTTGGTGATCTATCAAGAACAAATTTAACTTACAATCGTGAAAGTGAGCATGCGTTTCCAAAATTGCCCTGCTTTATACACAAAGAAAATTTGTTTGGCCGTGTAATCAGATTCGTTGATGGTGGATTTCAGCTGTCCGATAAATATTTTAAACTTCTTCTGTTGACACTTATCAAATTGTTCGGCTTTTACAGATTGTGCGAGCAGTCGAGGAACCTAAATATTTATTTTATTAAACGGTTTAGTTATCGAAATTTGTTTAGTAAAATTCTATTGATTGTTTGTAGTTGTATTACGTAAGCCTAAAACAAACAAATACATTCGGATCAATTAACTTGAAATAGAACTTGTGCATTTATGAAATTTACCTGAATTGCAATTAAACTTGACAGAAATCACCCTCATCTGATATTTAAACAAAATACGAACACTTGTATGTATCTGTAATAAAATCGTAATGGAAGAGAAACTTTTAAAGAATGAAGTTTGTGCCGATTAAACACAAAATTGAGCCACCAAGTTGGTCGTGATTTTACTCAACATGTTGCAAAATTTAAGTAACCTGAAAGAGCCTATTGACTCAATTAAACACAAAACTTGACGAAATTATAACTTCCTCACGTAGTGTATTTATAAATAAGGTGACCAGATAATGAGAAATTATGAGCTACTCCGAACAATGCAAAATACTTAAGAGTTTTCTTTACTAAAGTGAGAGTAAGTTGCGCAGATTATTTATGCATTTATGGGTACATTTTCTTCTAGAGGTTTTTGATGTTCAATAGCTACCAGAAAGTTCGTGCTTAGTTTTTTCCTTTTCTCGAAATTTTCTTTTAATATTTGGCTATAACCTCTCAAACTTGGAGATGTTGTGCAAGTTCGATCGGAATGTACAACAACAAAAGACCAAATTTTAAAAACAGGTTTCCCATAAATTCCATAAAAATTTATGAAATCTAATTCAGAAAATTGGCGATAGTTTAGCATACAAATACGGAGTTTTTCGATTAGGTAGGTTCGAATGGTAAAGAAAAATGTAAATAAACACATTGCAGGTCAATTGTTAGGTTAGGTTCAACAACAAATTTAATTTAGTAAAGAACGCTCTTAAGTTAAAAAGATGACAGAGGGCACTCTGGTTGGAAGCGATAAGGTATCTATATACATAGTTTACTTCCCGTCATTACTAGAAGAAATATTATTGTTTTCCATTATGAGGTTGTTTCCAAATATTTTTATTATTTTCTGCAAGCATTGCATTGTTGCATTGCATTGTTAATTTCGAGTGGCTTTGAATTTACAGTAACTTTAGACGCCCCGAGATCGATCAAAATTTCAAGCATATTTGGACGAGGAATGGTACAAGATTTCCACGGAAAACGGATGGAAGTCAATTGATCCAGATTACAAGTAAAGTTAACAACATGCATCTGAATTTAAAATAAATTTAATTATTTAACTTGTGAAAATCAAAATAATAATTTTCATTTCAAATATTGTAATGTCTTCTAATTGTTCAAGACATCTTCATAAAAATAGTACAAATCCTTTTATCATTTGGCGTCACTTAACTCCGAAACGCACATATTTTTTTTGTCAGAAGCTTCGACTGACTTGACAGTTGTGAATGATTTTTTTTTTAAGTAAACAACTTTACTGCATTAGATGGTTGCAATAACTCTTATAGATCATAAAGCGCAGTTGCCTCTATGTATTACAGTTTGAAATACTCGTATAGCAAAGAGAGTTTCTTTTCTGTTAATATCCTTAATTAAATATATTTCTATGATGTCCGTATTTGGTTTATAATTATTGGTAAATTTACAATACTAACGAGAATGACCAATAGTTAGCAGTCTTGTGTTGATCTTATCTTTGTTTGGTTTAAAATTTACGCAAATATGGTTTGTTTTCCAGTGAACATAAACTATGTTTAGTCTGACCATGACTACTTGATTTTATTAAAATCAGAACACCTGATAGTTTTGGCAATCTCGGAGATCTGCTGATGAATAAAATATAGAGAATTGTTCTTGATTAGCCAAATCCTTCGAAAGCATTTGATATTTTTGTTAACCGCATAATCCTTGGATAGATACATCATTACTAACCGAAAAAAGAAAAAAATTATCTAGCTCGCAAAAAACTTGCGAACGCTATGCTAGGAAAATCACAAAATAAGACGAAGATGAAATTACAATCGATGACAGGCAATTGCTAATAGTTTTGATTTGTATTTTGTCGCAAATTGCTAACATACTAAAAGAGTCCGTAAACGCCAATAGTGTATCGAAGTTTTATAGATCGATTCAGGTAGTGATGTTTTCAAAGTTTGTTCAGTTATCTTATCGGTGAACATTAGCTGTTCGAATAAAAGGCATCAGATTACGTATTGGGAAAAAATTCGCACATACACTATTTGTCATATTTTTAACACTGGCTTCGCCAGAGGCGAACTTTCAAATGCAATGAAAAGTGATATAGTTATTCCGCTATATAAAAAGTGCAGCTGCAGTTTGGTTTTTAACTATCGGCCCATATTATCTTAGTTGTCAGTGTTTCCAAAAATAATTGAGAAATGTTTCTGTTCTCAAATAAAATAATTTTTTTGTCGAAGTACCAATGTGGATTTCGTGAAAACTAAGTTAAACTACACATACCACAGATATCTGTGAAAACGGCTTTTTTGACGCTGGCAGTTTAATGCAGTTTAATTATAATTGGGGGATTAATAAATGATTATCCAAATAAAATGTTTAGTTTGTCTATGGTCAAGGCTTATCGTGTTTTTTGAAACGTACTGAACAATTTTCTCAATGTTTTACCTCTAAATAGCAAACAATTTTATGGTTACAAGTCAAAGTGCTAAAGTCGACTTAAGTACAAACTTATATTTTATATTTTTTGAAATTTATCACGAAAAGTTCATTTAAAATTGTATAAAATTTGGAATTATAACAGTATGATAATTCCAAATTTAACAAACTTTTAAGTCAGTTTTTCGTGATAAGTTTAGGAAAATATAAAATGCGACTTTACTGTGTACGAAAGTAGTAAATTCGACTTTACTACTTTTGACTTGTGACCACAGAATTTTTGCATCAATATGTTAAGAAACATAAAATCTAGGTATTTATACAAGATAATCAAGATAATTCTTGAAATGGCGTAGAAAATGTAAAATTTATTTTAAAAATTTCGATTTTTAGCGATCGAAAAGTTACTTGTGGGTAACTGCAGCATGGAAACTTTCGAATTTCAAAATAAAATTTTGCATACCGATTAAGCCCAATTTGTGATAATTAGTGCTCACGGGAAAAAATTAGTGCTAGTTCAGGAACCGAAAAACAGAAGAAAAAAAAATTGAATGATTTCTAAAAAAAACAGAAATAATTTAGGGCTAATTTTAAAAATTTCCAAAGGCGGTTAATCCGTCAAAATTTGTGCTTATCATAGAAATAGAATTTTCATAAATTGTTGTTCATAAATCAACGAAAACAAACTTGCCGCTAAAAGATACTATTTTAAAAGTACAAAATACAGCGGTATACCACTCAATAATATTTGTGTTAAACAACAAATTAAACAATAGAAGTAAAAAAAATTAAAATCCAAGACTAAGCAATTCAGATAACACATTTCTATGGAATGTTCACTGCCATCCGAAAATATAGTGGCTGAATTTCTGCTAATCCAGAATTGGCCCAATTCCACTGAACAATAAAAACCGTTGAATGAACGGTTTTCTGATATAACGTGTTCTAGAAACCAATGAAGTTGGCACTTCTGATTGCATATTCTTATCAAATTTGTTTTCTCAGTGCCACACAGCCTTAAGCAAATTTAAATCGGATACCGAACGTGACATTTATATTATTTTTTATTGTATTATATTAATTTTTTTAAAAATTAAGGCGGTAACCATTTTATTACTAAAGCACTACTCTTATACTAAGTTTTCATAGCAATTGTAACAAATTGTAATATGTATAAGAATTTGGCCCGACATGTCCATCACGAAAAGGTTTTTTATTGTCATAAAGTGTGTGTCTTTGCTAAATCACAATTAACGAATTATGTTATTAACAAAATAAATTGAAACTTTTTCCATAGCAAACAATTGTATAATTTTATAATTTCTCCCGACTGATCTTTTTCTGGATAGAAATTTCGAGTCAAAATTCATGATTTAAATCTCATTTGGTGGCCAAAACAGACTTTCAATATAGTTAGCCTAAAGAAATGTAGATAGACAATTTGATACAACAAAAAATTGGGTAATAAGAATAAAGAATGAATAAGGAGGTAAGTGGCTATATTACTGACATATGGCGCGACTATTTGAAGTTGGATCTTCATTATTACTTAGAAAATACCAGATATTTTAAGAGCTGATTTACTTTTTAAAACACTTGTTTATTTAAGAATCAGATAGTAATAGAAAATATTGAATGAAAAACAATTTTCATTTATAATTTTAAAATTTTAGAAAAAACGGCATGTTGTACATAATACTGAGCTATTGAAAAATTCGTGTTTCTATTATTGACAATTTTTGTTCTCTATACTGACATACTATTGAGTTTATGAAAACTTACCAAAATACTTGTATTTTTGCAAAATATCAATTATAAAACCTCTAAGGCACAAAAGTATAAACAAATATTCTCTTATTAAAAATTTGTTTCTACTTTGGTGCCGAAAGCAAAGCTTTGTTTTATTGCGTTTATTGCACAGGTTAGCAAAATTAAACTCAAAATAACTTTTGTTGGACTGAATGCGGTATTTTCACAGCACCGTCTGCTTAAATTTTGATTTTATATGAAAATGACATGTTGCTACAGTTATTTGGCTGTGCTAACATGCAACATTTGATAATTTTACTCTGTAGATCGTTAGGAAAATGTTCGTCTGTTAATCGAATGATGCAATAATAGCCGCTTTTCTTAACGCGTGATTTAAGTCTTCATATTTCATGGCCCAATAGGTTTGAAATCAAAATGATGATCTAAAACAAAATTTGAATGAAATTTTACATTTTCAATTTGAACGGATCCAGCTGATCAATGTGAGTCATCAATGTATAGCAAATATTGCTCAATGATTTCTAAATTGACTGTCAAATTTTTTGATTGCAGGACGGTTTCTAAAATTACAACGAAAGCCATTCCAATCTTTCGCTTCATAATTGGCTTAATTTATTAGACTGGCGCTACGTCCCTTGAAGAGATTTAGTCGCCTTATTAAAGTTACTGTGATCGAGTGATCTTCCGGTTGATTAGGTATGCTACACATGCTAAAATATAGTATTTAATAACATTTAGAATAAAATTTAAATGATACTAAATTGTTGGTACTTCAATGTGTGTTCATTGCAGACCAAATGGTTGAACGCCGATAGGGGCAGGATGACCATGGTGTTTTTCAACGTCTAGTGTCGGTCGGTGATGTGGCTGAACACATCTATTATAACTCCTTGTCAGAGTACAGAAACCACCGAGCGATGCATCCTCCATGTCAGTCATATTAGTGATTTCTAGCAAAGACCAAATGAGCAAGGGGGTGAAAATTGTAAAAATATTGGATTGGCCATTACTCGTTTTTATATGGTAGACGAAGAATCTGATGCTAGCTATATTCGATGGGAATTGCGAATAGACATCTAATAGGCATCCATTCTTCAAATATTTTGCTCTTCTGCCATTATTAAAATCCATTGGTCCTATGTATTATTTTTAGTAAAAGTAAGTAAATATTTATATTATTTTTAGTAAAAGAATATTAGAATGTATTAGAAGGAGATGCAACTAGAATGTTCTTATTAGTGATTTTAAGAAAAATATTCTTAGTATACCGGGCAATATTCTTAAAATTGAGCTAATTCACGATTTATGTCAGTAATGCCGCCTATGTCAGTATTAAAGCCGTTTACATGGCATATTTTCGGTAAGGATCCTTCTAAGTGTTGCCTATAAGGCTCACATATCAAATATTGTGCTCAACCAAAAATAGTAATCCTGCTCCAGGAATAAATTCCATCAATCACTTTTATTTTGTGCAACAAAATGTTGAAAACTATAAATAATAATAGCCTTTGGTTTAAAATGTATTATTACGAAACCAAATCGTTAAATTAAGTCATGAATTTATTACAATATACAGAAATTAAATTAAATTATAATTCATTTTCATTTGAATGCAATTCAAATAAATTTGAATTAATTTAATAAAGTTGTATTTATGGTTGTAGTTATGTGTATGTAAAACTCATACCGCTAACAACAATCATTATTATTTACATTAATATAAAATTTTAATTTAAAATTCTAATAACAAAAAACCTATTAAAGTTTTTAGTTTTTTTAATTTAATATTTAAAATAATATAAAACACTATAAAAATCCTAACACACTCCACACAGTCATGTAGTAATAATAATAGTATAGCAAATAATCAGCTACCATATAGCTTTTAAAAACTATTAAAAATAATTTAAAATGTATATAGCTTTTTAAAAACGTGTTAGATTATCCAAATAAAAAAAACTGCTGTAATGTGGCATGTACGGTATCGAGTCGAGGATGATGTTAAATGAATTCTATTATACAATTTATGATTATTACTATTAATTTTACTATTGTTATTATCATTTAAGAATTAATAATAGTTATATAGTTACTATATATATATATATATAATACTAGCTACTACCCCCCTTCATTCTTGCTTTGTCATATAAATTATAAATAATGGGATAATCGTGATGATATTATATTATTATAGTTGTGTCTATTTTGTATAACATTTTATTACACAAAAGTTACATTTTGATATTTTAGCCATTTTTACGACGTACGTATACGTACGATACGATATACGTTATGAACGTTTGTAATATGCAGAAACAACTATGATGCGGGCACAACACAACATCATGAATATGAATTCATTACGATTTTGTTTTGCTTCTGCCGTAACTATCAACATTGTAAACACAATGAATTTACGATCCATCAAATTATACAAATATACGAAATAATGATATTGTAATTTATGATTTGAGTGGTGTTGATGTCAGAGGGTGCCAAATTGTATATTAAATTAGAAACCATATAGTAATGTTTTCTCCTTGACCGATTTATCGCGCGGAATCGGTTTTTTTTACTTAGCGTATAATCACCAAATGGGGAGGAAGGAAAAATAATTAACTTCTCAAATTTAATTTTTATTTCTGTGGAATTAAACAAAAAATGAAATCGGAGATATTATGCCTTAACGATTTAAATACACACACACACACACATCATGTTGTACATGTGACACAAGAAATAATTTAATGCAATAACAAGATTAAAGTTGTCACATTTTATTTTTTTGGCTAACATGCATGACAGTTTTAATGTTCAACAAATTTCAACCACACATCATGTCTCAACTCATGTCATTTCGATTTAAATATTACGTTCTTTTTTTTGGCATTTTAGTTACTTTTCACATATTTTTGCCGTACGTTACATACGACTTCATGTCTATCTCATGTTTAATGAGATCCAACAGTTTCATGTGCACATTTATTATGTGAGTATGTTAATTTCGATTTTTAGTGGTTTACCTTTTGCAGGATTATATATACATTTTTTGCAGGAAAGTTGGAAGAAAGCTTATTTTTCAAGAGGTAACAATGGAAATTGTTGTATGTTGTGTATTCGTATCTGGGTCAATAATTTAAATGCAATTTTAGTTCGTTACTTAATTAACATGTTACATGTCAGTTTTAAAAACTTCTTGCTACGTTCTGTTATTCAAGTAAACTCGAGGAAAGTAAACATTTTACAAATTTGGACAGTTTAAACTCTTCATATACACTAAAGTCTCGAGGTGCATCGCTAATGCGCTCCATCTCGAAATGGCGTGTTCCATTTTTGAATATTGTGAGCCATCACATCACTGGAAATGTAAAAATTTCTTTCAAAAAAATATAAAATATTGAAAAATCTGTGTGCTTTACAAATTCAATGAGCAAACTATCTAATTCAAATCACTCAATATCGGAAGATAATTTCTTTTCTTTTGTTAACCTTTGAATGATTGTTCTTTGTGTGAAATTCTGGCACTTTGTTCTTCGTCGGAATCTTTGTTTATTAAAATATCAACTCCTTAGACATTAGACACTAATTCAAATTTTTTTGCCAAGATGTTTTTCGTAACCGGTTTTGAATCTTAAAATTCTAATAAATTATAAATTTCTTTCTTGATATTATTGGCAATTTGCATTGCCTCTTCAGTTGTATAACTAAAATTGTCATAATGTATAATTTCGTCGAATCCGCCTTCATCCATGTCCTCGAAGTTAACTTTCTGCGCTAAATTCGTAATTTCGCTACCTGCCAGTGGAACTTAATCACCTTTTACTGCAGTTAATTTGGGCCTTTCATAATTTTATTTAGTGTTTATTTTTAATATTGCTCTCGACTTGAGGTAAAAATACGACTTTTGTATTTAAAGCTCCAAGCTCGATTTTGTCAAACGTTGGACGGGTGACGTGTTGAAAACAATTAAGTTGGAGACAATTAAGATCTTGTATTGTGATTACGTTTGATCCAAGCTGGAGTGGTGTCCGTTCTACGAAGAACATATCCAAGGACTGAAAAAATTCAAAGGAAGTTTATACGCTACTGAACTGGAAATACGGATGGGTTTATGACAATGATCTACCATAGCACATTCAGCGACAACCATATTTAACTGAAAGTAAGACATACAACTTGGCATCGCTAAATAAATTTATTGGTAATCTCGTACTAGACCTAATCGATGCACCGGATGTTCAAAGTAGGCTACTAAAAGAGACCATGAGTTCCTCTACTTAGATAATTACAGCACCAATTAACTATTTATTTGAATTTTCTTTAACTAAAGATAGTTTTAAGACTAAAGAAAAGCGTGCCTTCAGGGATTTTATTACAATAATTTACTTACTTATTAGATTACTTTACCTTTATATTTTTAATTTTGAAATCCAAAGCGGATTTATTTTATTTTGTATTTTTATTTTAATATTTTTCAAGCCAAATTTGTAGACTCATAAACTAAAAAATTCCACTACAGACTAAACAAAGTGATGTCCAAATCAGTGAGCAATTTGCACTTTTGTAAATCAATATTGCACTAAAAGATTTTAACATCGGAGTCAAATGGATTTTAACGAATAAATATCGCATTACTTAAGAACCTTGGGGTTCTGATTATGGCGCGTGTACTGTAGTGCAGTAGTATTTGTGGTTGTTTGAGATACAGACATATGGTCTGTGCGCGCGACTCATCTTTACAAAAATTTGCAAGAGATTTTGATCCACAGTTGGCCAACAGTCACCATACAAAATTGCTAATATTTTAAGGTTATATTGTTGGCACCATCTTTTGTCGAACGGCAGAGACCTATACCCAATACAAAACCATTAAGGTCAGTCATATTCTAAATTAAATTTACCCCAAAATTGCTTTTAAGCGGAATGCTTTTTTCATAATTTTTTTTTTATTTTGTCAAAATTTTTATGTCTACAGCTTAGACGGTATGAAGCTTCATCAGAGTTTGTTCCACAAATTCGCCGCCCTTCTGAAATTTGATGGATAATAGTGTACCGGAATGGAATTAGCCTAATTATATATTCTCTAGTTTTATATTTCACAATCCATTATAGCCACAATTATTTTAAGTTACTAATTCTATTACAATCCCACAATTTTATCACAATACATTCACACTAAATTTGAAATAAGGTCTTATTGGGTCATTTATTTTACTTACTTAGCAAAGTTTTAAGTTTAACACGTTTTTTAAAAACACAATAGCGAGTGGTCTGATCGCCAAACCTCAAATGAAGAATGAATGCCGATAATTATTTCTAGTTTATAGAATTAGTACAGTTAATTTCTCAGTCAAGTTTAGAATTGGCCAAAATTTATAAAAAAAAAAGTTTTGCCAAACCCAATTGAGTGAATTTTTGTTCTTGGTACTTTCTGTGAAATATTTAATATTTGGAAATGAAACGGCCTAATAAATCCAGTATTGGCTAGACTTCAAACTTACCATTTTCATATTTTAGTAACAGCAACCAACGTGCCAAGAATTAAATTTTCTGTCACGCTCCTCTTTTAAATGCGGCCTAGTTAGCGCCACTTGCTATGCGATTATGTAACATTTAGACGAATTATAATCATATAATCTAACATTAAGCCTAAATTTTATGTACTTGGGCAACTTTAAGTCGAGTTTTAAAACGTCCCAACAGATGTCGGACACTTTGGGTTAGAATTCGAATAATAGATATTGCGTTTGGATTTGTTATATTTGGCGTATTCAGTCAAACCAAAATGATAAAAATTATCATGATATTTTTGTGACTTTAACTTCACTTTAACGATCAAATCATCAGCATTGCTGACATAACAACAATTTAATAACAATTTCCTTATTTTTGAATAATTATAACCAAGTAATTGTAAGTTGAACAAACTGTCCATGCAAAATCACAACAAAAATCCATCAAATAAAATGTATACAATTTTGACAGCCAGAATCAAAAATATTCATGTTTTTTGTTGTGATATATGAGTGCGTTTTATGGCAAAAGCTGACAAAAAACGTCGAGATACTAAGTAAGTTTGTAAAATATCTCGTTTTTATGTTGGCATCCGCAGTGGTAATCGATTCTCCAAATGTTGGCCTTCAAATATCAAGAATCGTGCACCATTTAAATAGTTACTCTTCTACGTGTTACAACACAGTCGCTCTTACAATGTTTTTCAAAATTATGTCGGTATCTTTAAAACAATACAAAAGCTAAGTCATCCAGAAAGTTAGGGCAACAGAGTCAAGAAACTCAGATATAATATTTTTAATACAATTAGTTTGATAACTTGTTTAACGTCTATATAGGTCTAATAGTAGTTCTGTATTAAAATAAAAATATAATGTGTGAGCTACTCTAATAAAACATAAATTAAAGATCTAACCATTTTAATCATGCCGCATTTTTATCCGACATAAGTAGAAATTTATGTTACCAGTCAATTAAGTCCGATGACAAATTCCATTCGAACCACATTAATTATCGTACATAAATTATGAAAAGAACACAAACATCCCATCTTGACACACAACCAATAAATTAACGACCTAAACACGCCTTATTTCAAACTGTGTGCTCTTGCCTATATACGTTACGTACACCGTCTTGAAATACACTCTATATACATGTTATGTTCACCAATCAATTTGATTTCGGTTCAAAAAAAAATTTATTTGGTTAACGAAAAAACCGACAGGAAATCTTTTAAAAGATAATAAAAAATTAAAAAACAAAACCAAAAGTCTTAACGATTTTAAAACACGCGGCTTATTTTTATCATCATCCTCATCTTGTTCTTTATTTTATATGCATATAGTTATTGTTAGTTGATCTTAATATTTTCTTCTTGTCTTCTCAAATCACACACAGTTTAAAATTTTTTTCGGTTAATTTTTATGTAATTTTTTATTTTTGAAAACTGTCAAATAAAAAATAAAAATATTGAACAGCTTCTTAAAACAGAATAAAATATATGTTGTATATAACAACAATGCAGCAACACAGAAAATTTATGATTATATTGTGGCTGTCATGTTTTCTGTAATTTTCAGTCATCATAAAATTATCAAATTTATTATGAGCATCATCACACACGGTTGATTTGTTTATTTGAATAATTTTAAAAACTATCTTCGTGTGCTACAAATTTGTTGGAGTTTATTTCATCTAAATATTATTCTTTTTCGTTACAGATGGATTCGAAGCAAAGTCCATTGGCATTGTTGGCGCAAACGTGCAGTGCAATTGGTGCAGATAGTCCAAATCCTAAACTATTAGCTAATATTGAAAAGTCAAACAAAATGTCAACAGCGGCCCAGCAGCTAAATAACAATAATAATAATAGTAATAATTCGTTATCCAATCACCATTCACACACGATGCATAACAATCACAGTAAAATGCTAGATAATCGTGACAAGTTGTCACCATCAGGTAGTCATTCATCAAATAGCTCATCTAGTGATATACCAAAATCTAGTTTTAAACCTTATGAATCTATATCAGCGTCACATCAGCAGCTACGCGATAAAACAACAACACCCGAGTCGATGCATGTTCATCGAATAAAAACTCCGAAGTCATCATCAAGCTCTGCTGTTTCGATGATGATGAATGGCGGAGGTCATTCTGCTGCACAAATGATGAATGGCCGATGCGGTTCAAATCAATCGGCATCATCGCCTCGCGCATCACCAGCTAGTAACCACAATTTAAATCATAATAGTAACGGTATTCGTAAGACGCCATCGTCAATGTCAATGACACCCGATAAAAGTGCTAGTCCACATAGTGCCTCATTGAATTTAACAAAAGAACAATCATCCGCATCCACCCCATTAGAAAGTCCAATTAGTTTAGTTTCTAGTAATAATAAGCACTCAATAGAATCACTTAGTCATAAGGAAACATCTAAATCGACGTCATCATCTACGTCATCGGCAACGTCGACTTCGACATCGAGCACAATGCCCTCGGTGTCGACCTCGTATCTAGGTTATCCAGGCTTGCCGTACCCGATGGATTTGATGACAAGTGCTTTAATGTCACCACACCATCAAATGTTAAAGGCGGCTGCATTAAATCCATATTTAAATTATGCTCGTATGAAAGTGCCAGGTGGAAGCGAATCAATGATGCCCGTGTGTCGCGATCCATATTGTACGGGCTGTGCATTAAGTCCGCACATGATGGGTAGCAAATCTGGTTCGACATGCCCCGCAGGCTGTACTCAATGTGATCATCCAGCTAATAAAGCTTATTCTCAATTAAGTAATGCGCATAATAATGCAGCTGCCGCCGCCTTTGCCCATGCCCAGCTAGCAGCTTATGCCGCCGCCTCCCAGATGCCCTATGTTTGTAGTTGGGTTGCTGGCGATACGCCATACTGTGGAAAACGGTTTGGTTCGCCAGAAGAATTACTCCAACATTTACGAAGTCATACATCTATGCCAGAGTCGATGTTAAATCCTGCAGCGGCTGCAGCTGTTGCCGGCCTACCACCTAGTCATCCATTATTTTCGCGAACATATCCTACGCCACCGCTAAGTCCACTTTCAACAGCTAGATACCACCCATATTCAAAACCATCAATGATGTCACCATCCCTTGCACAATCCTCGTTGGCCGGCCTCCCTATGCCACCTCATCCATCCCTAGCCCAATATTTTTCACCATACTCACTATATGGTCCTAGGTTAGGAACGCCGCCCAGCATGCACCCGTAATAGGGGGCAAACATTTTTATCTAAAAAAAAAAGTAACCAAAAAATTTAAAAATTTATTCAAAATAAAAACAGTTGCTGCTAAATTAATGTATAAATTTTTTTAAACATATTTCCTGTAATTATCTTGTAAATATAAATAAAACTTATTTTATATTAATTAATAATCGTTGATAATAAATTAATAAAAGCAAAACTGATATTTAATGTAATTGAATGCGATGCGGTGATAGTAGATTTTTTCATTACTTTAATTATAATTTTAATTATTTTTAAATATGCGATTTAAAAATGCTTTTGATTTTTTTATACATATTTAGGATTTTGTTTTAAATTTATTATTTTACTTGTTAGCCAAAGTTATTCAATAATTTTTATTTTGTTATATAAAAAATCATTTAAATACGTATGTGTATAATAAAAAATTAATTATTTATTTAAAAAATAAGTTTATTTTTAAACAATTTAATTAATTTTTAATATTATTTTATAATTATATACATAATGTTATAAAAATTATTATTATTGTTTTTATTTAAACTTAACAATAGACATGAACGTTATATAATAATTTTATTTACGATTAAACAATATTATTGTATAAATTTAAAATATAAACAAATTAACTATTTATATTTGAAATAAAACTTTAAAAAATAAAATGAAAATTCATCTTCTATGGAAAATGGTGGTAGTTTAATTTATTAAATTGTGTATTATAAGATATGAGATAAATTAGGACAATAAAAAAGGTCAGGTAAGTACAAATAATAAATAATTATGCGAAATATTTTAACTGAAACAAATGGATGGAAAAAAATAAAACACAATTTAATCAAAATGTATAAATTTAATTCCAAATTTCACCTATATCTACATTGGTTGAATCAATAAAGGATTTTTATCGACTGCACTACATTTGATACTGAGTCGGTCTTATTTTCCTTATTCTCATGTAAAATTATTCTAATGCTACTACACCAACTTAAGGTGGATTCAGTGTTGCGTTCTTTCGTTCCTTCCTTCCTTCTGAATTTTTATTAAACCAATTTGAGTTGATAAGAAGAATTCACAAGATAAAAAGCGTCATTTTTAACCAATGAAATTGGTTTAAAAAAATTTCAGAAGGAAGGATGGAACGAAACAACGCAACACTGAATCCACCTTTAATTTCTAAATCGAAAAATTGAACCTACGAAATTTGTGATAAAAATTGTTTTGTATATTCCAATTTAAAAAACCAAACACGTAATCCTCGTTGAAAATTTAATTTTTGTGGCAAAATCTTTTGTTTTCTTTCCAAATCAGTCCGCCTGGTCTGTGGAGATTGCGAAATTTGATGAAATAAAGTTTCTCTATCATAATTCGTCATTTCCGGTAATATTTAAAATGTGATCTGAACTAATTTTGTTTGAAACTTAATTTACAATCATTTTATTTTATTCTTTTTTCGAAATCGATATACATATTTGCAAAAATTGTAAACCTCAAATGTAATTTTGGAAAAAACCTAAAGTATTACGTTTCACCGCGATCAATCAATCCATTTAACAGAGCATACCCAATAGAATTCCTTATGACTTTTTACTTAAAGAAAAGTATGAAAAAAAAACTTGAGAAATTTTTTTTTTTTTTTCTCAAGTTTTTTTTTTCATACTTTTCTGTAAGTAAAAAGTCATAAGGAATTCTATTGGGTATGCTCTGTTAGCTGTAATTAACACACAAACATTAGCCAAAAAAACTCGTGGTCAAAAATTTTCATGGTTAATATAGAAAAACATGAATTTTCTGTCAAAATATGAATTTACAAAATATTTACAATATATGAAAATTGATCTGAATCGATGTTGTTGCAAATCTAATTTAGAATATTTTAGTGCATAGTCGACTTATATTATTTGCAAAAAAACGAAAAATATCTTCTATTGTAGAAGCCACTTCCGGGGTACTGATTTCGACCAAATATCACTGGAATCCCCCAATTTATAAAAAAAAGTTTAACTATAAAGTTTCATTCCGATCAATCCGTCTGGGCTATATAGGGGCCAAATTTCTGTACGTAACTTTTAAAATATTTTGCAAAACCCGAAAAGCTTTTGGTGGACTCATTTTGGCCTAAAGTTACTGGGATCTCTCAATTTGTAGAAAAACCTTAAGTATGAAATTTTATTGCGAACAATTAATCTATACTGGGGGTCTATTATGAAACTTATTTGATTTCGGAAAATTCGATTCGCGGCTCATTTTGGTATTCCCCTGGGGTGAGATGTTGTAACATCACTTTTTTCGATATTAATCGAATATTATATATATCTCTTTTTCCTAAAATAAAATTGCTTGCTTATTCGCTTTTCAATTTTGCTTTCTATCACCCCAATTATCGAAGTCGTCTCACGTCATTTTAGACGACTATAGTCACGTCACTTCATTTTTGCTTTTATCGAAGTCGTCTGCTACGACTCTAGTCACATGAATACGACAACAGTCACCTAATTTTTTCAAGTGACAAGAATATTTTATGCGACGTTCATTAATGAAACACATTTACGATTTTTTTTGTAATACAATTTATATTCATTTTGCAAATATTTTACTGCTTTAGTAAATATATAAGATAAATTTATCATTCAATAATCGAAGGGTTTTGTTGAAAATTTGGGTGGCCCAAAGCATCCATTCGGAATTTTTAATTACTGTGACACAATAAATTATGGCACGGTTCCTGGAAATTAATTTAATCATTAAATAATTAGATTTTACTTACCTATTTTCAATTTTACGTGTATTTTACAATAAAATATTCGTGAATATTTTGATTTTTGACATTAAATGGCTTGTCAAATTTGAGCAAATTATTAGTGCTGCCCGATATTTCTATTGTAGTATGCGTGTCGTTTAAAACGACTTCAACAATACCAATTTTGGCGCGACGTGACACGACTGTAGTCACGTCACTTGAAGTGAGACGACTTCGATAATTGGGGTGTATATTGCGATCGCACACTACTAGAATAAATTGTTTACTTATCTCTTTCTGTTTTTCGATAAAGTATCACTCATAAAACACGTAGGTGATAGAATAATAATAGAGCGACATAATGTTTCCTTCGAATAGGTAGAGATCGCAACAGAAATAACGTAATTGATAAATAGGAAAACGTTAAATTTTATTCGTGATGAAAGAACGTCTTTAGGTGGCGAATGTCGTATTGTGTCAACGTGGTTTTAAAATAGTATTTTTTTATCGTGTAAATTAATTCGGTCCTGTATTTTTATTAAGGCAATTATAATTATTATTTTTAAATATCAATAGATATATTTACCAAGATTTACGTTGTAAAATAATTTACTACAATAATAACGTATGTGTTTTAATAATATATATAAAATTGATTTGACAGGTCCACAACATATAAATGGACGATTCGCTTGGTTCATAATAGCAATATTCGAAGCGTTTCGAATTTTTAGATATCGAATTTTTCGAAAACGGATAATGTTTCATAATAGACCCCCTTGGCTGAATTTTAGCTGCAAACAGTTTTTTGTCAAAAAATGACATTTACTCTAGTCTGGACAGATATTGTTGCAACTTTAATTTTGAATCCTTGAATATATGTATAATCGTTCTTCTCGTAAATGCTATACTTTTCAAAATAATTGTAAAAAAACTAAAAAGCTCCATATGGAAACTGCCTCTTCTGGTACTCCAAATTTGCAGAATTATTATTTTTTTTGTAACTATTGCCAAAGGCTTTATTCTTGAATCTTTCTTTATACGAAACTAACAAGAAGTGTGAAATTCTTAAAACTATATTTTATTTTAAATTAAGCCTTAACTATACTTAATATCATTATGCATTATTATTATTAAATTATTATTATTTACTTAATTTTAGTGTGTTAGCTCACCATGCACGTAATTATTAGATTATATTTCTCAGTTAATTAAATCTAGAGGATCTGCCCTGCGAAGCCGTCTGTATTTCGGTTGCCTAAGTAGTTCTCTAGCTAATTCGTCAGGGTGTGATTCCAGTTTCAGTTGGTACTTTAGACTGCATGATTTAATTGTCTCTTTAACAGTTTCGATTACTATAGGTCTCTATGGATGTTGCTGTTTCGAATATACCAAGGGGCATTTGTAATGCTACGAAGTACCTTTGCTTGCGTTCTTTGTATGATATCTATCTATAGGATACCATATGTCCATATGGGGATTAGGATCGCTTTGTATAGTAGAACCTTGCAGTCTAGAGAGAGTTTCAATTTTCTACCAATTATCCAGAACATTTTAGAAAATTTTATTTTTAATTGATTGCGTTTGGTTTCAATGTGTTTTTTCCATGTCAATCTTCTATCGTGATGAAGACCTAGATATTTGACGTTTGTTTGTTGAGGAATTATGATATTGTTTAATTTTACTGCTGGACATGTATGTTTATTCAATGTGAATCTTCCTTGTGTTGATTTACATTCATTCGTCCTTATCCGCCAAGTTTTTAAACAATATTTTATTTTGTGTAGATGTTCTTGTAATTTTGTCGATGCTGTTTGAGGATTTTTGTGTGAAAATAATATAGCTGTGTCATCAGCAAAAGTTGAAGTGACAATTTTTTCAGTTATTGGTAAGTTAGGTGTGAATAGTAAGTATAGCACAGGTCCCAATACACTACCTTGAGGTATTCCTGCCTTTATCTCAGTTAGATCAGTAGTGGCCGTATTTATTTTCACCTGGAACATCCTTTGGACTAAGTAGTTTTCAAGCATTGAATGAAGTTGTCTAGACAGAAGAGTTTTAATTTTAATCTTTCATGCCATACTTTGTCGAAAGCTTGCGCAATATCCTAGAAAACTGCCGAGCAATATTTCTCTTCTTCTAAGGAAACCTTAATAGTATTTACAATTCTGTGCACCTGCTCTATTGTGCCGTGTTGCTCTCTTAAACCAAATTTGGGATCTGTATATCGATTTTGTCTCAAAATGTGTGAAACGAAATGATATAGTAGTAGCATATGCATTTGTGGTAGTGTTTCGTGCGTATGATTGTTTTTCTGCATATGCAAGCCACGTGTCATTCTTTTTTTGTTTATTCATATTAACTCTTTCAGTGCAAACATGATTTCGGCTAGTGTATTGAGGAACACGATTGCGCTTTTTGGCACTTAAAGGGTTAACCATTGTAAACGCCATATTTTTGCGTTGTTTATGTATTTTCGATTTCTTTATAATTTCTAAAATTTATGAAATTTAAAATAAATTTATCTATAAAATTTTATTATTAGATGTAAAATTAATTTATGATAATAGCTAACATAAAATATATTGGAATGTTAATGACCCTCCACAGCTCGAGAGCAGACGTAATGTGCTGAGAAAAGGAAGTAAGCACCATAAAAATTAAACCGATTCGCCCGTATCGCGTTATTTTGGTACTGTTCATCATACAAATGATACAAATACTAACAAAAGAAAAATACAAATACAAATACATAAATGTGTATCATACACTGTGTACGTATTCGATGTTTTTTGCTTCACTCATTTTAAATGAGCAACTCACGAGACAAAATCGATATACTGGGGCGGTATGTTGTACCATCACATCGAATCGAAATTCGAAAAAAGTCGAATCGATGGTCGGCATGTTGTATCATTTTCGACTTTTATCGTTTTTTAATCTTACAATACTTTTTCTAGAATGAAATGTCACCTACATTTACGATTCGAAAATTATATAAGATACCGCCATTCGACTTATTTCGAATTTCGATTCGAAGTGATGTTACAACATACCGCCCCTGGTATAATGCAACCTTCAGATAATATAGGTATTAGTTCTTGTAGTAGCATCTTTGCAAAAAGCTATGAAATTATCGGAAGTAGACTTGTTGGCTACTACAAGACTTGGGTTTCGTCTTTACCTGGCTTACGAATCATGATAATTTGAGATATTTTCCATTCTTGGTGAAAGTATCCACATCTCATAATCGCGTTAAAAATATATGCTATATATTTTATGCATCTTATCTGGTAATTCTTTGATCATTTTCCAGTTATTAGATCATGACCTGGCGCTTTTTTAGGATTTATACTATTTTTGATAACCGTTTTGACGCAATTTCCATTTAAATTTTAGGGGTTTTGAGTTCGATTCGTCCCTCGTAAACTGTGGTAGTACGCAATCGTTATTTTGTTCGTTTGGGATGAACACTTTTTGTAGATGGTTAGAGAAAGCGATGGCCTTTTCTAAGTCACTTCTGGCCCAGTGACCATCTGGTTTCCTTATCGGTGTGTTCGATGGCTCTGGCCTTTTTAAATTTCTTGCTGCCTTCCACAGTGAGTAATCGGTTTTTTCTGTTGCTGTGAGCTCACTCAGGTAATTCTGTATTCCTAAATTTTGTTCTTCTCGTATTGCTTCTCTCAGAGCTTTAATAGCTATTTAATTTCCATTTATGCAAAGGATATCGGTGAAGCTGCCATAGCCGCCGAATTGCCCGCTTCTCTGTCAATAACTTTTGAATGTTACTTGAAAGCCTTGTATTTTTTTCGGAATTTTTGTTCTTCGGAGTAGCTTTTTTGCAGCCATTTCCATTATTTGTCTTAAGTTTTCTATCGCGGCATCAATGTCTTCTACTGGTGTGTGAAGTGGAACATTGAGATGACAATTTACATTTATTATGTTTCTATAGAGAACCCATTTCGTTAGTTTGTTTGTTAAACGTTGGGGTGGTTCAGTTTTTAATGCTTGGGTACTTAGTGTTACTATTATTGGTGAGTGATGTGATGATAAATCATAACAGTCAATGACTTGAGCATTGTTGCGTGCTATTAGAATTATAGAATTATGAGTAGGGTCTCCCAATTCAGGGAAACCGTCTGAGCTGTAGAGAAGACACATGCATTTAGTCTGCACACACACGCATGGACACAGGCACGCACAAAGATTAAAAAAAAAATTTTTTTTTTTTACTTCGGCGATATAGCGAATCGTAAATGTGCAATAATCTTGTGAAATTTTTTCATAATTACTAACTTTATTTTACTATGAAATAGGAAGTAATAAAATTTTGATTGTAAATCAATAAAGATGAATTTATAAAATGTCTTACAGAAAAACATTAAAGTCTAGTGGAAATCTACTTTAACTGTTCCACAGTAATTTTACGTCATTAATCGACTTTATCTTTTAAGCCGTCTAATTATTAACGTGATATACCTTGGGCTGATACATTTTCAAAAGTTTCGGTTTCAATTGATATTCTCGTTCCGGTTCGGTTTCGGGGTCAAAACTGTTTTAAACCAATTAAATTGTTAGATTTTCAATCACTATATTCCATAAACAGTTAAGTTTTGACCAAAGCCTGCTTGCAGCACAGAAATAACAAAATTGGCTAGTGATAACTGATCATAGATCTGTGGGTCTTTTCTTGCTTTCCCAGGGAATAAGGAGTTGGGAATTAGGAAAACATTTATTTGTAGCACTTTTTCGCAATTTTTTTCATAATTTTCTAGAAGGGTTTTCTGGCAGTATTGGGAATAATTTTTTGAGGAAAAGAATTTGGTTTAAATGTAGGTGGTGGACACTCATGGTTTTTTTTAAAATTATTTTGTCAACAAAATATTAACGACATTTACAATAAATTAAACATTTATTTTCTTTCGTCTTTCTTACACTCCCGTATTTGTACAAAAAACATTATTAACATTAAATATGAGTAAGGTACGGAAAGTAGGGATAAATTATAATTATGCTAGGTAAAAATGGTAAATATGTAAAAATGGTGTTGTTGTTGGTTTCACATGCTATTGTGTGTCGCGCTATTTCAAAATTTTTCAGAACTGTTCTAGGACAATTTTCTTGGTTTTAGCGCTCGCTCTTGCGAGCAAGCTTATACAAAGACTTAGGCCATCTGTCTGTTGGCACTATCACAGCAAAAACTATACACACCAGAGAGCTCAAAATTTGCACACAGATAGATACTACTCTAAAAAGGTCACATTTAAAATTTGGGAACTCTAGGTCAAGTAGTTTTTGAGATATTCAACTTTTTTTAAAAAGAGAAGTCACACAGATGCGGCTGTCTACTTTTTTTTTTAATTTTCAATTATTATTCTAGGCTACTTATTCACTTATTATTCTTTTCTATAATAAAAAGAGTGTTATTTCAAAACTAGTTTCTGTAATTTTTTTTTGATTTGCTTAAGATTCTATTCATTTTTTGTCTATTGGGCTAATTTGTTGTATTAGCACCTTAGTTTATTCAGAGGTTTTACACCTCTGTCCGTCCGTCTGTTGCATTTTTCCTATTTTATCGAGCGCTTGTCGGACAATTTCAATTGTCCGCTTCTACTAGTTTTAATAAATATATCTCTATGTGTTTTCTAAATAATTAAATGTATAAAGAACATTTCATTCTAAATTATTATTTTATTTTATTTAGGATAACCATACTACCACGCACTCAGTTATCAAATGAAATAATCTTCCCTCGTTTTGTTTCATAACTCAACAAAAAAAAATCAGGGAACGAGATCTCAAAACTGCAATAATTAGGAAAAAAAAATTAAAGCAAACGAAATTTTTTTTTTACAAAAGTATACGCCCTAATTTAAAACAAAAACTATTTTCGCCAATATCTCCCAATTTAATGAATTTCTAGTAAGGTCATTCAAGATCGCCACTAAACATCTCCGTCGACATTGAACAATTTTCATAATAAGTAATTTTTTCCTATAAAATGAGATAAAAGCCTGGCATTTATTAAAAAACTGTATAATGTACATGAGTACTCTTAAATTCATCACACACTATTTGACGCCACCATCAGTATTATTATTCTTAGGATCGATTGTCGTTTAAAAATATTACGATCAATCAACTCATAGGGTAGCTTGAAAACATGAATTTGCAATTTGTCCATCAAAAAACCAAAGCCTTTGGAATAATATTAGAAGTTTGTGAAATAAATATTACTTCGGTAAAAGATCCGGAGCTGCCTCTGAATTTTAATACGCTTTCATTTGGATGCCAGTTTTTTTAAATCAGCGGTTATACTACTCGGTGCACTGCAATCTGCAATGAATTTTTTTTTAGGTGTCTTACTCAACGCAATTCAAGGACCTACCATGATTGAATGTTTTATCTGTATCCGATTTGGTAGTTTGGATGATTATTGAATTATTAGTAAAGCGCTTATCTCTATTTGTAAAGGAGAGTTATAAGTTACAAGTAGCTTCGACAAATCCTGTTACCAAAGAATTGATTCACTTTGACCTTCTTTTTTTTTTAATCAAGGCTTTCCAGTGAGTCGCTCCTTTCGTTTAAACTTTTTAATAGTCTATCTATTTAATAGTCTATTTATTGTATGAAATGGAAATAAACCATAAGTCGCGGCCCTCCCATTTTTTACCAAACCTTATCAGATACATCACTTAAATAAGGAACTGCTTTCTGAAAACCTGAACCACAGTTGGCTGCTTCATAAAATTGTATGCTACTAGTTGTTGATTATCATTATGATTATCGAGCTTAAATCCCACTTTTTAAGAATGTTAAACAGTGAAGCTTACACACAAATTTCGAATATATAGGTTACAAGGTAATCTCTGAATATTTCATATTAAATACTGGAATAAGGTTTCATGGCAAAGTTACCTCATTTCCACCGCTATTAGATACAGAATTCTACTTATGAAGTTTTTTTGATTTGACAGAAATTTTATTATTCCCGAGACCATTTTGATTGTTATTAACCACGAGTAATTTTTGCAATCTACTAAGTTTTATTCTATATCAAAGTAGTGTGTCACAAATTTATTTCTCATATCTAGATGACCAGCATCGAATTTGTCTTTCACAGATTTTTCAACACTTGAGATACTTTTTCCATTCAATCGCTATTTATTATGAACTTTACAATAAACGCCTCACATCGAAAGAAATTTTAAACATCTTTCAAAATTTAGTGTCATCATCTACCAAAACTCAAAAATTTATTAATGCAATTTAATCAAAGTTGTGAACGTTCACAAAATAAAATGAGCAAGGTTGAATTTTCTATATTTCGTTCTAAAAAAATTTCAACTTCCGTATACTCTATGTAGAACTGCATTCAGTCTTATCTCGTCTTCATTAACAACCAAACCAGGCAAACACATTTTTATACAAAACCTCAAAAAACTTCTCGAATAAATTTGGAATTATATAAAGTCACATGGAATACAAACGACGGCATAACAGTCAACTAATTTTGACTACAATCGATATT
The DNA here is from genome assembly GCA_947310385.1 of Nephrotoma appendiculata. Taxonomy (NCBI): domain Eukaryota; kingdom Metazoa; phylum Arthropoda; class Insecta; order Diptera; family Tipulidae; genus Nephrotoma; species Nephrotoma appendiculata. Next base: position 6,566,934 of record OX371224.1, on the reverse strand, counting down.
TCTTCAGGAAGTTTAAATCAAAATCTAGTTCAACACAAAAACTATATCGAGATCTAGAGAAGAATACTAAAACCGTCCTCTAAATATGGCGAAATTAATTTTAAACACTTCTAAACAGACCTGCACCACCCACTGATGAGCGCCCATATTTTCACCAGTCCGATGCCACTTCGAGAGAACCCTACCCTCCCCTAACCTCCCTCATGTGGCAAAATAATTATAAAATCCATTGAACGTGATATCGAAAATTAAAAACAACAAAGCATACGTTAAATTTGGAATTTGTTGTAAAATATTATAGCACGGGAGCCATCATCTATCTTCTAGAATAACATTCTAGAATAATTGGTAACGGCTCAAATCTATCCACTACGAAATATAGTGATAGTCGAAGGTAAAATTGTCCGAATTTAATTTAACGTTTCTTTGATGTAAGTTATCCGTTAGGAAAAGATACCCCAGCTCAGTTGTGTATATTATTCAGACATTGGTTTAAGCTCATGATATCTGTTTAGGAGGGCACAACGTAATTTCCCTTAAAGAAATTCTGCTTCCCTTGGAATCATCAGTTTAATAGTTTAAATATCTAGGATAGGTGGTAACTGAGCAAAATGCAGTTTCCTAGACCTAACAACGAGATCAAATTTCTAATTTGATTTTTATTTGGTTCACTGCTTCCGTTATAAAAACGCATTATAATACACAATTTGACTACCATCGGATTTAAAAATTGAAAAGATGATAATACAAAAGGCATCAGAGCTCGGTTTCGTGCGTTCAATAGAATTCAATAGTCATTATTAAATCTAAAACACTCGGGACGTTAACAAGTAAAGTAATTAAATTTTTATTTAAAAATAACAAACTTAACAAACATATTTACTATTTACGGTAGGTTACACCCGCCTGCATGTGAATTAAATAATCACTGTGTGAACTCGATTCTAGAAATAAATACATCACAAACTCATTATAATTAGTGAGTCGGCCGACGTACATTAAAATTGTTCTCAAGTAAATTCTTACCTGAAAGTAGTTACATAAATTTAGTACAGCACGCCTACATTGCACCGAAATAATTTTTGCTTTTTAACATGACTGGCTATTCCTGCCATAAATAATTACATGTACATATAAAAGAACATTAAAACAACACCAACAATTTGATGTACTAGTACTCGGTTTGGTATATAAATATATACACATTTTAATTAGCGATTTTTTTTATTACAAATATAAAAACCAACAAGCAATATCATAAATAAGCTACATGATTATTATATAAAAGTTTTAAAATAAATAAAACATATAAAATTAAATAAATTATTATTATTTTAATTTAAACACAAAATACAAATAAAACACAAAAATCATCTTAAGTGTATACATAAATAAATAAATAAATAATTATAATGCAACAACAACAACAAATATTGATATATTTTATAATATGTTAACAACATAACACGCATTGCGTGACAATTTGCAATATTTAACACTCAAATCATGTTTATTCATTCAATATGTATGGAACACAACAACATCGAATGTTGTTACCTTTTTATTTATAATAAATTCTTTTTTGCCCGTTTGTACATCGCATCGCGTATATTATGCATTTTACATTTTTTATTTTTATGTTTTTAATTTAATTCTGTAATTTTAGCTTTAAAGCTTTTGCATGCATATCGCAAATGTACGAGCATACAACGAATAATTTTTTTTTATGTATGTCTGGTTATGTTAATGCTTTATTTTAATTACAGAATTAAAAAATGAGCAAAACATAAAATATTATATATGAATTTATAAATGTATGTATGTTCAAAATTTGAAGTCTCGCTAAAATTTATTGTGGTTTTTATTTTCGGCGGTGCTCTGTATTTATTTTAATCACTTTAATGGGCACTGAAATTATTATTATTTTTTTTTTGTTTTCAAAATTAGAGTTATGTATTTTATGTTGTAATATGTACAGGCAAACTTGGTATAGCGTCACATTTATAAATTAAATTTCGGGGCAATTTCTGATTTTAACCACATTAAGAAGTTGTTTACTTTGGAAACTGTGGGTTCTTTCTCGAAACTCAAAAATATCAGTTGTAACTATAAGTTCCAACAAAGAAGTGGTTCTACAGAATGCCTTGAACAAACCTAATAACACATCACATTCCAAAATGTTAACAGTTTTGGGGAAAGTATTATTAGTTAGTTTATCAGTCAGAAATGGTAGTTTACGCGATCGCGCAGACAGCTCCTCGATAACTTTGACAATTAATTAATAACTGTCATTAGTGATCCAGTGCTTCGCATATTTTAAACTTTTTTCTCACATTTTAGTTAATACAAATTATAATTACTACAAAATGTGTTTTCAACTAACTTATACCGTATGTCTCTGTAATGGCACACACTTGTCATGGAAATATCAATATCATACGCGGTGCAATATACTCTGTATTTCGAAAGACAGGCATGCGAAATATTTTCATGAAATTGTATTTTGTAAAATAAAAATATTTTATACTCCAAAATTTATTGCTTTACGCAATCATAAGTTTTTGTCCGAAAACTAGAATTGATTCGTGAACAAAAATAAAATATGTTTATTACACATTACGAAATATTGTAAGAATTAATATTAAGGTGACATAGCATAATATTTAATAAATATAAAAAAAGATATATAGATATAAGAAGGGCAGTCAGTAAGATAGTAACATGGTAGTGACAAGCCAGAAAAATAGAATACCATGCACTAGTTATGGCTAAATTGGAATATGGATTGTCGTGCTGGGGTGGTTGTTATGCTGCTACTTTGTATCCTTTATATGTTCTACAGAAAATGATTTTGAGAATATATCTAAAGAAACCAAGAACTGAACCATCTTGGAATTTATTCTTTACGACGAATATCTTGCCGTTGAAACATTTGTATGTTTATAAGGGATTGAGAGTTTTTTTTAATCGAAGTGGTCAACAAATAATGAGAAGCGATTTTCGTTACAATTTTCGCAGTAACCATCAATTTCTTTGTAACATCCCAAGATTCTTCAATGACCACTTCCGTCGCTCTATTCTGGTTGCTGCACCAACCTTTTTAAATAATGCGTTACCAATTTACATTAGGAAGGACATTCATTTGAAGTCCTTTTTACCTAAAGTTAAACAATGGCTATTTGAAACTGTTGATATCTCCTTTTTATTCAGGGTTATTACATAAAACTTGTTGTATTTAGTCACATATTATGAAGTTGAAATTTAGTAGAAAAAGTAGAGGTAATGGTAATGGTGGTAATAGTATTAATATCTTAGTCATATTATTGTAAGCTTTTATCACATTTTATTCTCATTTTAAACATTTAATTTTGTAAATATTAGGATTATGTTGAATTTTTATGTATTACGTGAATTTGCTTCTGCCGTTTTTTCGGCACAAAATTTGTTATATTTTTTTGAATAAATAAATAAATAAATAATAAAATTTCAGACTAATTCAAATTTTCTCTACAAAAATGGTTGGAAATACATTTTGCTGACATCGAACAAAAATATAAATTTGAATTGAACTGTAAATATTTTGTTCACTGAAATGATAAGTATTTCTTTCATGAATAAATTTATTTAACAGTGTTGTTAAAAGTCAACATATTTACAGAATTTTGTCATATTGATTCTCAAGTAGCTACACGAAAAGCAGCTAGTGAAAATATAATTCGGTGCCAGGAAAAATTGAGGCCCGCCGATTTAGCGGAGGTCTATTATCTTCCCGTGACGTGTTCCATGTTACCGCATACTGCCTGAGTTCGAAACCAATCTGAACAATTATTTCAACTTACAGCAGTAAATACGACCCAGATTTTGGTAAAATTCTATTAAGGTAACATTCTTTTGCGCAGCGTGTGTTCCTAGTCGAGATCTCCGCTAGAACATCGAATTGATATTTTAGGATACGTACAAACAATCGAATTGTTGAACGGAACAAAAAACATTTTTTAGGCTTATAATGTGGGTGGAATTGTCAATTTAGTTCCCTGACCTTTGGTATCCTTATGTTAACTGATGTAATTTCTTCTTAAAAAATGGTAAGCTTATTAAACGTGATACAACTAAAATTCATAAGGCACATCGGAGTCAAATGTTCGCCGAGAATTTTTTTTTTATACATGTATGATTATGATTTCGATGAGAAGGAAAACGGGTGGCACTGATAGAATTTAGAGGATTCATAAAATATAAAAGCATCGGGAAATGATCATATTTCACTTGACCATATAAAACTTAGTTAGTGCATTTTTAACGCTAAAAAGGCGCATTTTAAAGCTTCTAATACACTGTAATTGGAAATTAAATATGACAGTTGACAGATGTATGAAAAAAACAAAATGAAAATTTCAAAATGTAAGGCTGTTATGGTCGATAGAAATCTTCCATCATGATAAGTAAATGATGAAAGATCTAGTTGATAAGAGCTGGATTCTTAGATGGATATTTTCAGTTAATTAGAGATTTTAAATTAATTTAAAATTTTCAATTTAAATTTATATTTATAAAAGTTAGAATTTATTTGAAGAAACCATTGAGTGAGAATTGAGTGAGGAGCCTCTCCGGTGGCCCAGTTAGTTAAGGTCAAAATAGGAGTCAGCCCGTATATACCGATGAATGATTTATTTGATTTATTACCAACATGTAAACTTATTTGGCGCTTGGATAATTAGACAACTACCTAATAGCTTGGGACTCAAAAATCGTTACGTTACTACATAATACCTACATTACGTGTCATTATTCCTGTTATGAGTTCATCATTAATTTCATGTTGAAACTATATGTCAACATCGGTCAATGTCAACATTTATATATTCAAATAACCCTACTTAATGTTTCTCAGCCTTAATCAACCAACAAATTTTTAAGTTTAGTGCCATTTAAAGTGACGCCAACAAAACCCAAGAGAAAAAGATTTTCTGATAATAATTTATCAATTGTATAAAGAAAAAACTTTAAAATGGTTGATAAAAATTCAGCAGAGACTCCAAACAGTCTGACATCCATCTATTTCACTATCTGGTAGTCAACGATTTTAACCCCCGGTTTTGTCATAGAGATACGATCAGAGGATGATTGCCACTACCTGAACCGAAGAAATATCGATCGGGCAAATTTATCAATCGTACGGCGGTTATATGAAAATGTGATTGGAGTAGATTTTAAATTGTTTTGATCGATTACAATACGATTTAAGTAATTTGGCTGCGCAAAACATAATGTTAAATTAGATGTTACCAAATGACAATCATACTCTGGTAAGGCATCCAATTCACTAACACGTGACAATTATATCAACAAAATGGCCCTACTTCCTAATTTATTTTTATTTAAGGTTTCCGCCGGAGCTGGGTTTTGCCAGCGCTAATCAAACTAATTCCTTAAGTTGCCACGCGTGGAACCTATTTTACGAAGCGAATTCTTATAGGGGCAGGGCGAAGGACATATTGCGTGATGTTTTCCATTTTACTTTTCGTGCATCATTTCTACTCCGTTCATTGACATTTCTACTCTAAGATAAATTTAAATGTCGTGCCTCGAGAACGATCTGGCCTAAGTCAAGCATGACGATTTCATGTTTAAAAATAGGAAAAGTATAGCAGCATTGTTTGGATTTAATTTAATAAATAATTTAATCATGTTTTTATTTAATTTAATATTAGGTAAATAAATACGTTAGCAAATGCAGGTACTGATAAGAATATATTTTTTTGATAAAATTTGCCTGCTTCATGCCACCCATTATTCTAGGTCAGCTCAAATTTTATATGAAAAACCTGATCCAAACTTCCTTTTGATCACAAATTTGATTTGAAATCTAGTTAGCGCCCTTGCGTTGTTTCATGAACATGAACTGAACCGAATCAGATCAAACATCAACACAGTTAATGACGAGTTCTATAGCTTACAACTCAGTAATGGCTGCGTATTTTTTAAAAGCTTCAACATACTGATGTAAAAATAACAATCTCGAGTTGAATGTAAACAAATGAAAATTTGTGACTTCTCCCGCCTACAAGAGAAGTCCCATTTCAGAGATTATATGTGTTCTCAATTCCCTTATTGATGGTACTCTGGTTTCAATAATAATGATAATTAAACCAAAGTACCATAAGTATGGGAATTGGGAGTTAACTGCTATACTGAACTCAACTTCAGATATGACATCGATCTTATTATTCACAGAGTAAATCCTATGCTTGCGGCTTTGTTAAACGCTGCCTTATAAAGAAATTCACCAAAACATTCATTCGGCTCAGTTCTAATGTGCCATAGTCAAGTATATTCTACGCATCAAAAGGTTCACATTATTTGCAGCTCAACGAAAGTTTCCTGTTTAGATATTTACTGCCATCATCACTTAGGTCGCTTATTACGACTAATTTACTCAAAAATCACCGAGTTGTCGGTTAGTAGTACACTCCTATGTTCATCAAATAAATTATTAACAGAAAATTCTAGCTGACAGGGTTCATTGAAAAAACAGACTATTTAACCTATACATAAATTGTCCTTCTTTAGGTTTTTTTTAGCTTTCGAAGGACTAACTAGAAAGTGACCATATGGTTTTGCAATTGAAGAAATTTAGACTCTTCTTCAAATACCCAATACATCTATTTACAACACCCTTCCGGACATTAGCCAAGACACTCCAATTCTAAGTATTGTATGCCCAACCATGCCCAAAAAATTGTTTGTTTCTGGATGATTTCATAAATTCTCGTGAAATGTAAACTAAACAAAGCAGCGTGACCTTGCGAGTATTTATATCAGTACCAAAACACTTGATTGATTATCTGCTACTATGAACCTCTCTTCTGGCGAGCTATTTTTATGACTATTTTCATGTTATGAGCAATTTAATGAAAATATTTGTTGAATCTATCGGTTCGTACCTTTGGATATTTCAAAAGCATTTAAATCACTGCATTTCTGTTTAAGAAATCTTCATTGGCTGAATTTATGTCTCTCTCATTGAATGGATATAAAAAATTCGAAATATTTTATTAACCTTCGCATGAAGTAAATGCAAGAATGACAATGCTAACTTCTTTATCTACATCAGTGACAGGCTAACCTCAGCAACTTTCGACATCCGCATATACTTTTAGTGACGATGTAACGCTGTCGGCTTGCAATAAGTTTATTTAACCAAAGGGAAAATCACGCTTGTCTGAATACCTACCGGAAGGTTATGAACTACTGAACATGTCTCCAAAAGGACAAGTTAATGATTTGGGTCCCTAAAACAACACAACTAATTGTTTCACCATATTGGAGGTATTTTATAAGGCTTAAATTTAGAATGTTACGAAGTTTAATGTTTTCGCCTCGGGTGGGAGTTCAAAATTAAATATGAAATATCTTGATAGAATTCAAAATTATGCTTCCCGTACGATCAGTGGATGCGTTCATTATGTAATACATACCTCAATTCCTTGTCTCACAGATGTAATGTTAGAGCACTAACTGTATTCTACAAACTTTCTTATGGTACATGTTCTTCAAAAACTGGATTATTACTTGCAACCCTTTCGGGCTCAGCTTTTTAAACATAGGAGGATCAATGGTGGTGATGAGAATTATCGATATTTAATAGAATGTTAAAGTTTTCCACATTGTAGTTCAACTTGTCGCCACTTCCGTCAACCGCAACCCAAACAAAATAAGTTACAAGCGTTGTCAGACCAACGGCTGTCAGAATTCTTGTGTTTCTGCGCTTCAGTTTTAAATTCTTCATTCAAGAATCAAATACGAAGGATGAATAGGATGTTAATCCAATGCCGCTCGACATATTTGGCAGCGACAGCTGCCATCTCTAACTTTTTTTAATACGATTAGTCGGGTTTCAGTTTAGTCGGGTTCCTTATCTTTGGCCATTTCTTAGCTTTAAACTTGGGCGTTCGGTTGATAATCAAGTTTGACTGTCTTCTCTGCGTCTGAGGAATTATATTAGAGCGAATTATTATGTTTTCTGTGAAAGTAGTGGCATATTACTCTCGATCTGAAAACTTGATCTCAGAGATGGGGATATGTTTGAAAGGACATATACATTGTGAAAATTAACTTACTTAATGCTATTTTGAGTTAAGCCGCTGGGCACTCGCATACCATTTTTAAACATTCGCTCTATCCGCAATTTTTAAATGAAAGCGTGTCGTTATTGAAATCGTCGATTATTCAGCTGCCCGGATCAACTCACAAACAACAATATAAATAGGCAAAAGTCTATTAAGACTTACTTTTATTTTATTTAAATTAAAAATATTAAAATATAAATTTTTTATATTTAAGTGAAACGACTTGTTTGTTTCAACGTTATAATTCGTATACTCTGTCCAATATTTTATTATAAAAATTACAATTCGTGTACATAAGCAAATTCTGGTAAATAATATAAGTATATAAGCTATTGAACAATAAAATAAGTATAAGTAATTGTATATAAGTAATAGGTACATAAATTTATTGTTACATTTGATGCAACAATAAAATATATATATAGAATTCATTTACATAAAAATAATTATATGCACAATATATTTTGTATATCAAGTATATATACGACGAAATTAATACCCTTACAATTAAACTAAATACATTGCATATAATTACAGTCGGACAGTAAATTTAGGAAATTATAAAAAATATAAATTATGACTCAGTGTTTAATAATAATAGAAATTTTGAGATGTCCGAACAGTTATTGCTTCCGGCAAATTACACGGATCTCAAAGATTGGCTCCCATAGTAGGTATATAGGTTTAATATGGCATACACTGTGAAAATAAAAACACCTAATGTTATTTTGAAGCCATTGGACTCTCGCACGGAATTTTTGAACATTCATGATTTGCAGTCAAAAACACTCGCAAACATTTACGCTATGATCCGTTATTTTTACATAAAACAATGTCGTTGTAACATTAGGCAGTATGTTCCAAAATGTATGCCATTAGCCTATATAGCCACTAAGGGAGCCAATCGCTGAGATTCGTGGGTCATTCGCCATAAGTTACAACGACATCCTTTAATATAAAAATTGCGCATATTCCTAATGATTAAAATTATCTATGTTACCTTAATATATGAAATTTAAAAATTTGATCATTTTCACAAACAAAATTTATTTTTATATTTAGACTGTTAGAAATTGTACACCCGTGCAAATATTTGTCTAAAATCTATATTTTGTCCAAAAAAATAAGTTTGCGACACCCGCATAAATTTCTATGCAATAATTATACACGGGTGTAATATTTTAAAAGTGTTCATAATCTTAGCACCGATGAGAATAGCAAAAATTGATATTTTACCAACCAAATGGCGTAGTTAATAAAACTTTTACGTTTGGAACGGGAGGTACTAGGTTCGGATGCATAAAGGATTTTTCATCTCTGGCATGGAGCTATGTAATGTTCAGATAGTTCTTTGTAAATTGGATCTATAGCCGTACGTCCACGATTTGGCAAGCAATGCGTAAGGTATAGGATGTGAAAAGCGAACCGCGAAAGAGTTGGGAGTGCTTCGGCCCCAGAACAGATTGCATAGATTAAAACATAAAAAAAATATATAGGTATATTTTACTTCCCATAATTAAACTTGAAAAATTTAACACTAAGTCACTGTTAACAGCCCATGAAGCAGGTTTAGCGAAATATTGGAACTAAAACTTTATTAGTGATGTGTGGAATCAAATAATAGAACAGTTCCGAAGTGAGTCATAAATACTATGATTACGCGAACATTTAAATAGAAGGCATGGAATGACATTGGTAAATACGCCCAAGACATTCTCACGGTTAAGTGATAATAAAGATTAGATCAACACTTAGACATATTTCACATTTCGAAATTTGGTATGTTAAAAATACAATACATGACGAAAAACAACTTTATATTCCGGATTGTGGATATACATTTCCCGTACTAACAAATTAACATTTAATGTACAAAGTTAGTAATAATAACAAGTACAACAATAATTATGTCGTGGTTAAAAATAATAAAAAAAGAAACTGAATTTACCACATTTAATTTTTTTAACCCTTTATAATGCTATTATTATTACTGTATGTATGTAATTTTTATCACTTATTATTATTATTATTATTATTATACATTGTTATTGCATTTATTACTAGCATTCCTTTCCATACTCTAATAACATTTATGTATGCTCTGCCATAATAATATAATAAAAGCTGAAATTATAACAAAAAAAAAAAATATGAAATTAATTATCGTACGTACATTTAATAGAAAATTATATGTTATTACATTCATTATGATTCATATAATATAATTTGTTGTTGTTATAAATTATATACAATAATGATGTACATACGTCTATAAATTATTTTTAATATGTGTACATGTCGAACGAGACGAATACACTTAATATGACGTGAAGTATAAAATCTAAATTGCAACTTCATCAGGGGTCAATTATTTATTGGAAACTATGTTGCATGGCGGAATTCATTTAAAATGTGCTTGTGCAGAAATTCTGCACGCAATTTATGATTTAGAGATGGTTGATTGTTTGATGTTTTGCCGTAAGCCCCCCGTTCATGTTTTACTGCAATTTGAAGGAAAGTTCACTTAATTTTATATGTTCGCCTATAAATAAAATTAATTTCAACCGTTTTTAACAATATCAATAGATTAGACATATATGGTATGTGACCCTAGGGGGGCCTCCTAGAGAGGCATACCATATATCTGAGAAGCCGTATGATAAATTCAGAAGTAAGGGGGTCGTAGACTTAAACAGGCCATGAAAATTTTGCAATGAAAATTTTCTTTATTACTAATATAAATATGAAATTAAATTGTAAAAAATAAGATTGAGAAAGACTGGATTAGATGACCCAAAACCAAGGAATCTTTCAGCCATACTCCCCTCTACGGAAGGGAGCAATTCCGGAAAAGCTCACCTTAAACCGAAATTCCGTTTATCGAATCAATAATTATTTCAAATAAATTCGTACAAATATAAGTAATCGGTACAATAAAAATGTATCACAAAGAAAATTCATAATTTTTTAAATTAATAATTCGATTTTTGGTTTATTTCTATAAAAACATACAAATTATACATATGTAATTGTGTTAAATAATAAATAATATAAAACAAAACAAATAAACAATATTAAATTATTATTAACCACTTGAGTGATTTGCCCGAGGGTGAATCGGGCGCGTGGTTCGATTGTTACTTTTTTTGATTTGCCCGTTACATTTAAACCAGTTACATTTAAAAAGATAACAATTTTGTTACCAGCACCTTAACCTAGATGATAAAACATATTATGTGTCCTAGTACTCCAAACGATCGTTGTAGCGCTGACGGCAGATACGTTTTTCTCATCTGTTGTAATATGAAGCGTATCTTTACAACGTTTTGGCCAAGACAAGCATTTTGGGCATTTTTGAATTTCTTAATTGGCATCAATTATCTATGAGAAGAAATTCTAAAGATAGCTTGACTAGTCGATGCGTATACACTTAACTCATTTAACATCTGTATTGTTCGATTTATGCGCAATCTGGTCACAAATTTTATGCTCTTATTGCCCCGATTTATTCATTTAAGTCATTTTACTTTTAACAGGCCAATTTATTAAAAAAATATTAAAAAACCCATCGTTAAATCAACATTTTTTTAATATATTAAGTACGAAATACAGACATACAAAATTTGAAAATATACAACTCCTTATTCAAGTAAAATATACGAATGATGAAATAATAGCCAAATCATCAAATCCATTCATCATCATTTGAATGAAAGCCCTATCCGAGATAACACAAATAGTTAAATTTTCTACCTTAACACATAAATCTGTTGGTGTAAGCCCACCTCTTCCAATTCTCCCACTCCGTTTTATTTGTTTATTTTGCTTACACTACATCCCATTTAGAGATTTGGACACTGTATTTCTAAGGTATCATAATTAGTTTTTAATTTCCGATTAATGAATGATTGATCCATTGAATCGTAGTGCTGCCGAGGCTGTTACAAGGTGCATACTGCAACAGGGTGAGGCATACCGATTCCGACCGATTATCTCGTTTCTTTCATTTTTCAATTATTTTTATGCAGTTCAAATGTGGTCACCGCATCTAAACTAATTAACGGTCGCTTGACGTTGTTGGTGAAATTATTGTCGCATTGTTGCGACTGATACGCGACCCCCAAAGTAGACTCCGTGGCCCAGTGGGCGCCGAGCCTCAATTATAAGGATCGCCGTTTCGGAAGACGTTTAAATTTCCAAAGTATACTTCGGAAGAAGTATCACATCACTGGCTTTTGCCCATGATCCCCGTACATTTTTTCATAATAATCGTACATATTTTTTAGTTAAATCAAATAGTTTAAATAATTTATTAATAAATTATCATCAACTACTCTCCACGACTGAAGTACGGGTATGTACGAGGATAAACTGTGAAATCTAAAATTTTCGACACAAAACGATCCATTATGCTCATTATGCATTACTCGAAAAATACGTACATACATTCGAAAAAAATAGTATGTACAATGACATATAGAAAGCGGAGACAAGAGGGGGTGCTTAAATTATACGATCTAATAAAAGAAAGCTAAAAAAGTTAAGCCTTTTTTAAAATAGGAATTATTCGTTTTATTGCAGAATTTGATTCTACATCCAAAATACATAAACTTTTACTTACTAAATATTTATTAGTGGGTCGATTTTTAAGTTTTACGAGGTCGGAGCACTGTCTTTTTCTATCTATTTTTCTCTCTCTCGCGTGCTGTCTTGTGTGAATGTTACAATGATACCGAAATCGGTAAATGTCAGAATAAATATTGAAATTTCTCATGGGCTTGTGAGGGATAATGGCTCTCCTCATGTCGCTGAGATTTCTGATGAGGAATATATAATACTACAAGTAGGGGGAGTACTAGAAACATTTCGTTAACGTCGATCTTCCGTACAACCGGGTTTTAAAAGTGAAAAATTAAACGTGTGATTTTAAAATATAAAAGTTTCAAACATTTATTGACTTTGAACTTTAAACGAATATTATTCAAATGGCGTGGTGGCATCCGTAAAAGGCAGTTTAAAACCATAATGCATAGTTAGTGTCAAACATCTATGAAATAAATGACGTTTTGAGTTCATTTATAGTTCCGCGTTTAGAATACCATTCATTTCCTTCATGCGACACTATACTTCAAACGCCCAGGCGTGCGTGATGTCCAATGAAATTGACTAATATTTGCAGTAAGCGGAAAAGCAAACATGTTGATATTTCAAAGAATTTAAAAATTTTATAAACATCCGCCAATAAATGTTAAATTTTATTTCAAACAGCAGACTGATAATAATATGTCATTCGTTTGATATCAACCGCGTAAAAAAATCATTTTAAAATAATGTTGCACCGCGATTTTAAATTGATTATATTGCATGTGTTCGAGTACTGCGTATGTACATTTTGTACAGCGAGACAAAATCGCGATACATTTTATAAATAAAACCATAAATCTGAAGAAAAATTTATGTACTTGTGTACATAAATATATACATACATTGTACATATCTAAAACAAAAATGAAAATGGATCAATTGATTTATATCTCATGTCGAATTTATTCGATATATAATTTTAATTTATTACCAAATGATTTATTTTTATGGCAATTTACAAATAATAATAAATTTATATATAATTTTTTTTATATACAAATATTAAATAATAAAATTTATGACTTTAAAAATTATTATTATTATTATTATTGTTGGTATTATTTACGAACGAAGAATCGCACAAAAATGTGAGCGAAATGAAGAAATTTTTTAATTCATATTGATGGCAAATAAATTATTTATATTTTATTTATTTTAAAGCGGTTTATTGATTATGGAATGTATAATAAAAGAGAGTTCCGAACTAGGCAGGTGCAAAGACCGAGCAGATGCAGAGCCTAGCAACTATGTGGGCGGGAACAAGGAAAGACGTGTTTGGAAATACCGTAACACGTGCTTGTTCTCACCCCCTTAGTAAAAGTTCTGGATAGTAACAGTGTACCACTTTGCAAACCACTATTGTCATCAAACTCGAGTTTTTTCATAGGAAGCTTGCTGATTTTTATTAAACCGATTTCACCAATCAACAGTCTGTCCAAGACCTTCATTCCAATAAAATGACGGATCTTCGTTACAGTTTTTGTTAGAACAAAAATGTATCACAACAAATTTACGATTCTATAACATTATCACTGAAATTAAATTCGGTGACAATTTTTTCGGTGACAATAGTAGTGTTACTTTCGCAAATCCGCTTAGCTTAGCTAAGAAATGTGAAAGCAACAACTTTTGGATTTAATTTTTTAATGCCTTTTAATTTTTCTGTGTTGGTTCATTTTCTTAATATTTATTTTATTTTATTTTATTTTAAGAAATAGAATAAATTAAATTCGGTATTTTGCTATCAAATAACAAATGCTAAATTATTATTCAATATAAATTTTTCAAGAAAAATAGAAAAAAAACGCCTTGCGGTAAACACCATAACCATAAAATGATTTTATTTCCCCTAATCCTAAATTTTTTTTTTCTTAACATTCTAAGACAATCGGCTTGAATACAATGCAATTATTGTTGTAATCTTTTGAAAGCAACACAATTAATAATTTCTTGTCACATTTTCAAAATGTTACTTGATGGGAATCAGATCTCAAAACTCACAAATATATTTGCTGTGTTTCTTATTTCCGACCTAGTCGATCTGATCAATTTTGTTGCTGTTTCTTATTTTTCTTCAGATTGATTAGATCGATTTTTTTGATTTGTAAAAATATTCCGATTTTTCAGATTAGTTTTATAGCTGAGACAACCTAAAACAGATATTTCATCCTATGTAAACGTAACAATTTAAACTGCGATTTCATTTTCTGTAAATAGCCGCATACAATCAAAAATATTTTATTTTTTTGCGTATACGTATACGCAGTTTATCGAAAAATCACAGATACAACGATGACATTGGAATTATCAGAAGTTTGTTTGGTTTTCATTTTTTAATTCAAATGAAAAATCTAATTTGATTGTCTGTGGTTTTAGTTTAGCTAACTCTTCGTAATTCAAATCCAAATCTATATTGTCATTCTCGTCCTTTTTGTTTGTTTTTGCAAACGTTATTAAAATGAAATAATTATTTTATGCAGCCATATTTTTTTATAGAGTATTTGCAAGAAGTGACAATTTCACATTCGTGGTACAATTTCCTCAGAGTGATTTAGCCCGTTAATATTCCCTTCGTGTTCGTATTCGGTCGTTCGTAATATTCCCTTCGCATTCGTAATTTGAATCCAAATAATAAGTAATAAGAATTTATTTGTTTTAATGACAGTTGATAATTTTTTTGATCTACCAAATCTGAAACCAGTTTCGTATTTCAGATCGACCAGATTGATCTAATGTCAGATTTCAAAATTTGCTCGATTTACGGAGCGGAATCATGAAATACGACCGCAAAATTTGAACCGATCCAAAATTATTTTCAAACAAACTTAAATTTAGTAAAATTTGCCATAGCGGATGCGTGATAAATGAAATTTCTATAATATTTTCAGAGTACTGACTAATCTGCTAGAAAATTTTCGGATTTCAATTCCTACCGTTATAACATTTCCGTTTAAAACCGCTCGATTAAGAAATAGTTGTCGAATGTTGTAGACACACTGTTACTTTCGTAATGATTAACTGGAAATCATGATTTCGTAGTAGTGTGCACGTTTAACCATATAGTTTCAAACTAAATTTGAACTCAGTTTCGAAATGAGATATTTTTCTCATTTTGATGCATTTTAGTGCTCACAACGCCGAATGCACCAAAAATGGTGATTCCTGACACTACTAGTTTTCCAAAAATGATCTAGTTTCCTTTGAGTTTTCTATTTGTTATTGATATATAGTTGGCGGGAGCAAATTTGTTTCTGTTCTGTAAATATAAAAGTCATTTCTGACAATTTAAAAGTCAATTGAATGCCAATCTTTACATTTTTATCAACACCTACTCCATTAATATTTAAAACCAAATGAGAAAACAAGCGAATGTGTAGTGTGTCTTGTGTTCTCATTTAGGAAATCATGACTCCAAAATTATGATTACGAAACTAGTAATGTGTCTGTAGTAGAATACAATTTTGCCGTTAAACTTTCGTTTATTTGCATTTTCATATTAAAGTCCTAGGCGAACTTTGACTTTTTTCAAAAATTTATGTATTTGTTCATTGAAATATGAAGAAACCATTGATTTAATATTTGGCTTTGATTTTCATTGTTGCTTATCGAAATAAAACTAAAACAAAGGAGGTATATTGTTACATGGATGCAAATAAAAAATATGATATGGGTTTTGACTCGAACAAGGTGGTCATTAATTTGGAAATTATTTTAGAATTTACACATCATGTTACAGATGAGCTTTAAGCTCAAAATGTGATGCAACGTCTAATCATAATTGTATAAATATATAAATAAATAAATAAAGTTTTTCCGGTCGAATTTCATGATCTCGCCCCAGAATCTAGGGTAAGACAGCGAAAATCATTCGGTTTTAGATTAAAGGATGCTCATTTTAATGTGTCTACGGAATGATCAATGAAAAAAAACCTTTATTAAAGAGAGATAGATTGCTCACCAATTTTTGCAATCTCTTATAGGTCACCTTCAATAAAACTCGCAAACAAAATGATCAAGCCCGATAAATAGTACACGCATACTCAGCCTATATCCCTTTTGTGTTTTACTAACACAATTGTGCGGGTAGTGCAAAAGTACATGTCAAAATTTTTTTTTGTACGTGTTTTCAACCAACTTACACATTTGTGAATTCCTTTTTAACTTATTTTCGCCCGAAAAAAACACTATATCTATATACACAATTGTATACCATTACATACTATGGTTTTTTACTCACACATTTGTGTGGGTCGGACTAAAATTGAGCTAACTTTTTTGTTTTCTTGGTTGAAAAAGGGATATATTAAAATTCCATGCTATCATCATATTTTGCCGGGTCTTATCTCCATATTTATTTTTACGTTATATTTTATATATCAGAAATTTTTAACTTTTATTTAATTTACCCTCACTAATGAAGTTTGGGTTTGATCATTGTTCGGAAGTTGTTTGTTGTGTTGGTCTAGGAATCAGTAGATATTAAATTTCGTCCAGTTTGTCTTCACAAATGAGTTCTTGGTACCTGTAAATTTTTGGTTTCCTCATGCTTTAAGAAGTGAAGTTTTGAAGTTTTATAGCTGTTACAAATACAAATAACATACAAACTTCCATAGAACACGCTTAATTTGATTTAAAATGGGCTTGGTTCCGTTATTATAGATTAAAATTTATTTAAAAACAGATCAAATTATAAAAACGGTTCCGCCAGTTGGTCATGTTCTAAACTTATCCATATTTCAGAGGCCGAGTTTAACTAGTATGCTAAATTTTGTTTTGAACCCAACAGAGTCAAAAGCCAGATGTACGGTGCGCTAATTGCTAATGGAAACGTTTATAGCAGCATAATTAGTAGTTCAATCGAATTATACCCAGTAACTGCTAGCATTCACTTTTGAATACTTCCAAACCTTCCCTCTTATTTTGAGGCACTGTTGTATGATAGGCTACGCAATCCTGTACCAAACCCGTACCAATTTCCGAAGTTAATGCTTTAAAAAGGAGCTTACAAAAATTAAGGATTGCCTATTAATATTTTTCTAATGTATGCGCCCTCAAAACATAAAATATAGGTAGTAACATACCCACTGTGCATTTTAACACAATATCAAGACTGAACTTTATTTCTTCACATTCTTTTCTTGAAGATTGTGAAAATAAAATAAGTGAGTATATTTTAGAAGTTGTTTGTATATGTTGAAATTCCATAAAAACTTCATATTCATAAAAGGACTCAAAAATGGTTCTCATCAAATAATGCTACGTATCACATTATTCCATTCGCATGTATAGATACTTGTATATGCATCAATGACATCTATATGATTCTTAATAGTTCAACAGTACTGCGTTGCATATGAAAATTGAAACATAGCAATATGAAAGCATGAATAAAATTGATCAATAAATTTATTGTAAATTAACGGAAAAAAAAAAATTTAAATTGTCTACGTTCCGCACTAAACTACAAACCAATTACTCACCTCACTAATTCAACTATTTACCCCTAGGTTTCTATCCAAATAACATAAGAGTTGCATTTAAAGATTTTTCAAGAACTAATAATAATAATAATAATAATAATAATATTTATTAAATGTGTTTAAGCTAATGCTTTTATACACATGAATATTTACAAAAGTTATACATGAATATTTACAATAATTATATTATTAACTTATAAAATTAACACAAAAAAGAGAAAAAGTAATTAATCAAAGCAATAAACTAAATTAAATATCTACAAATATTTATTTATTTATTTTATTTATTTATTTATTTATTATAAATGCAATTAAGCTAGGAAGCTTTTATTTACAAAATAACCCAAAACATTAAAATACATACAAAATTAAGAATATAATACAAATATTTACAATACATACATTGAAAATAATATAAAAATAATAATTTAAATTTAAAAATTAAATAATGATAATATTGTAATAATAAACATTTTTTTTTTTTTTTTTTTTTTTTTTTTTTTTTTTTTTTTGGTAGGAAAATACAACAAAAATTAGATTACGGAAAACAATAAATGCAATGCAAAAACTTCAAAAGTGGATTTCAAATCCTAAAAACTTTTTATAATTATTTATAAATTTTTGCTGCGTATCACTTAAGCGAACCGACAAGGGTAATTTATTAAACATACTCATTCCGAGAACAGAAAATGAAGAATGAAATATACGATGGTTATTATGCGGTAATATAATATGCTGTGTGCGATCAGAATTAGAAAACTTTATTTTATTATACAAATAAGAAGGTTTCTTAATAAGCAAAAGTTTATGAATATAGACGCAGGTTCGAAAATCGAAATAATTTTTAATATCACAACCAAGTAGTAGATGGCTAACCATAGAAATATGGTCAAATTTTCGAAGTGAGAAAACATATCTAACGCATGCATTGAACAGAGATTTTATTCTATCCATACAGTAGCCATACATACCGAACAATACAACATCACAGTACAATAAATGTGGTAAAACATAAGCCATAAACAATTTATGTCGCAGTCTAGAATTTGCAAAATCAGTCAAATGCAGTTTACAAATATGTACATTAATTATTTACATTTTGATTTTCCATAATTAATTGTAAACAAGATTTCTTAAATATATTAAGAGAACTGATGTTTTTTAGTTCTATTGGAAAAACTATTCCATTTAATAATTGCATTTACTAGTACAGAATTATTATAAACATTTCTTTTACTAATAGGCAAATTAATGTTTCTTGTACGTAAACTAATAGATTTGAAAAACAGTAGCAAAAATAATGCTGTATTGCTAAGTTTTCCAATTTCCCTTTACTACCAGAACGTAAAGGGACTGCCTTCTAAAGCCCGTAAAGAGTACTTTTATTCCAGAATTTAATATTTTTAGCAAGGATGTGTTTCCGACTACATATTCGAATGTTTATGTGAAAGGAGTTCTTATAGAAGTATTTACGCATCTTGGGAGTTCGATACTGGTTATTCCTAATACAGAACGCTATTCTGATGAATTAGAAATACAGTATAGGGAAAATTAAGTTTTTGGAATAATTACTATTAAAATACAAAAATATTCACCATTTCTCGGGAATTACCAGAACAAGGGTACAAAAAAAAAATCGCTAAGAGAAACTATATACAGGAAAATGTATTATGCTACATACCTTCCCCCATCGATGAAAATAACTTGTTATTGACCCATGTTGATAAATAGTTCTTTTATTAAATTATCGATTGTATTTCAAAATTATTTTATAACTGCTTTTTACATAAGAACAGCCCATAATTTCATTAATTTATAATTTCATTAATTTTTATTGAGATATTAAAAATTAACACCGCGTTCCAGATGAGTAACCAAATAAAAAAAAAATTAAATTAACAAGCCTCCGAAAAGTTTTAGTACTCGACTACTCGAAACAAATTTGAGTGTTTCATCTAATTAATTGCTTATTCTAATAAAAAATATATTGCGAAGAGAATCAACTACATAAAATAATTTGTTAAGTTAAGAGTAAGAATACAAGACTATTGGCAGTTAAATTAAAAAAGTGTTGGGGTAAATTCGGTTTTAAAAAACAACTGTGAAGTAAACTAAGCGGGTTTCGTTAACAAAAAAACAATCGGGGGCATCTGCAAGACAGTCGTTTCTACATTACAAAACCATCTCCGTCATTGCATGTCAACATTTCACAATTAACTCAAAAAACTGAAACTTGAAACAATGTAAATAATAATTTAATTAATTAAAATAAAATATATAATTATGACAAACGATGCCATATCATGATCATACATTCATATACATAATTTGTGTTTAAAGCACCCTCATCAATTGCATCGTGTTGCTTGAATACAGTAATAAAATAACGCAAGCAAAACATAATTTCTTACTAGATTGTCGCGATAATCAACGTAATGATTAATAACAATTAAGACCAAAAACCTACCAAACGCAAAATAAAAGTAAAAAAAAATTCACATGAAATTATATTAATTATAATTCGTTATATTATCATTACAAAAGTTAATATTAAAATTGCTACAACAACAACGGACTATTAAAAAACAGCTACGGCAACAGAAATTACGAGTACGTATTTATAAACGAGTAACTCTATAATTACTGTCATAAATAATAACAGACATGACATATTTATATGTCATATAATTTTAATTTATTTATTCGTTTTTTTTTATTAACCCTTTTGGGGATGTAAAAGTCCGCGTACAAATAAAAATTTTAATGTGGCCCACTCACGCTCAATCATCATGTTAAAAAATATACAAAATTTTGTTGTCGTCGTTGTCATTTGATGAAAAACGGAAATTTTATGTTTTCATTATAAACAAAACATGATAAACTCACTCAACAAAACATATTATAAAAGGCCTCCTCGTGCTCAACAGCACAAAATAATAACAACATAAATTATCTACTTGGCAAAATTCGTTTTTTTTTTTTAATTTTTTATCGTTTTGCTCAAATCATGAGTATTATTAAGGGTTACCCATCATGAACATATTCCAAAAAAATTAACAAAAAAAAAAAAAAACTTTGGGCCATTTTATTTCTTTACTTTGTATAATAAAGTCGAAATTATGTATAAGCATTAAAGGTATACACGAAAACGTGCGGTTGTTGGAGGCAAAACATGAGAAATATTAGCGTGAATTACAGTCATTTAAATTATAATTTTATTGACATTAATATTTTACTTGAAATGTGTATAATAAACAACAAGCCAACAACAGCGAATGAAGGATGGAAATGAATTGTAACATGGAAATTAATTTTCTTGTTTAATTTAATGAGCTTTTTCTGTGTATTTGTGTTGTTGTCTGCCGATTGTGATGGCATGGGATTTTAATTTATTTTATGATTTGTTATGTAAGTGATTGCTTTAACATCACTGAAATGCCGAGATTTTATTGGATGTTTTTCGAATTTTGGAAAATCGCAAAAGCTCACGGTTTATCCTCTCCATTAAGCACAGCATAGAAAATCTAAACCACCTACGTCATGCAATATCGCGATAGTTAGCATCGTTTGAGATCGTTGGCTCCAGGATAAATTAAATTTCACTTTAACATCCGAGTAGGCATAGAATAACTCTCTAGAGCATCCTATATTACTATTTATCCATTAATTCTCCAGTCCAACAGTTGTTGTACTCATTTACATAACGCAATGTCATCATATCTATATTCTATCAAATATCTGTGGCTTTAGCGAATTCTATTCCAAAACACCGTCCGTTAATTTCCTAGTGTGTTTGGATTTATTTAGATCAAGGCAAACTTCCTACCATAATAATTTGTTTGCCTTTTTTATATCACGATAATTCTAATATTTGATTCTATGTAAATTTCAAACAAGTCAGGTCGGGTCATAAGACCATAAAATGAATGACAGAGAGTTAACTTCACTATAGGGTCTCATTACCTTTTCTAAATTGCGGGGTGCAATAACTGATTTACATAACTGTGTGAATGAAATATTAAAAGAAAAAATTCCGATAGAAAAATTTGAATATCCAATGCTTTTAATAAACAAGCCAATAGTGCACTCTCAGATAATATGGAACAGTGGAAACTCTGAGCGAACGCATATTTTGCAGAGTTCAAAAAAATATTTTTTATTTATTTATTTATTGAGTTACTTGTACAGTTTGAGCAGAACCACACACGCCATTTTGAGCTATAAAGCTCATTTGTATTATAGTGTGAAAACTGATAAATTCCTGTGGTGACATGTTCTAACTTCGGAATTTTCGATACTATCGAAAATTTCGATAGTATCGTTAAATTGGTATGTTACATCATTTTCGACCATCATTTTTCTCGATATTTTATCAGTACATTTTTTCTGATCGATACTCAGTGATACACAAATTTTGACATCACAAAAAATGAAATTGTGATGTTATTTTAATTTTTTTATTGAATTAAAAATATGAAATATTTTTTTGCACTAATAATATAATTAAATAAACAATTTAAGTATATTTAATTAATAATTTAAATATATTTAATTATAAAGTCCATTTCTAACAAGCGCAGCGGTAGGGGGAGGTGGGGCCAAAGTAAGCATTTTTCATAAGTTCCATAACAACGGCTTAACAGATTAAATATTACGTATATTGCAATATTTGTTAAAGTTTTGTCTATGGAATAAGCTTTTGATGTACTCACAAAATGCTTTTGATGAACTCAAAGAACTGATTACAAAAAACATGTTGTCTGCTTACTTTTACCCCTATAGTGGGGTAAGTGTAAGCATAAGTACTTTTTCTATGGGGTAAAAATAAACAGGTTAAAAAATCGCAGCTTTTCCTAATGGAAACCAATTTATTCATAAAATTAACGTCACAATAAAAAATACCACGGTTTCACTGTAAAATATAAAAAAACTTCTAATATTCCATTGGTTATGCTACCTTATCTTATAAATTAGCGTATTTATGTATAATGCTGAATTCATTTAGATTGATATTAAAATTGTAGTATCCCTTAGTTTGTAGAGTCTCAGGTATTTGAGTCGGCACGTCATCAATTATTGGAAAAACATAATAATTAATATGCTTTCTTAAAAATTTATCAACAAAATCGTAAATGTTAAATATACGTTCCGTTTTAGCAATATAAAAAACTGGCTTTTTTTAGGTTGCTCAGATTTTACTAATACAAAATCTTCAGTTTTAATACCGTCACTATCGACTAAATTATCTGAGGAGCTGAGGAATATCGTAGATGGTTATTAATTTTCCTGGATGTGTTTCCTGGACAAATAATCGTTGAATGCAACCTTCAGAGCGCTTTTAAAGGGCCCGAAAATTTGATTTGCCAAACATATGTTTGAACATATCTAAGGCCATAGTTTAGTTATTCAAATAAATTATAGTGCTTGATTGTATATATACAATTTAATTATAATGTCTGGAAGTTCAAATAACCATGCCTATTTTTATCCCATGCTAAATGCTTAACTTAGCCCCGTGTCATTTTTTTTAATGACGGTCAAAACATATGTGTAATGCATATCATAATTACAACTATAATTCGTAACAAAACAGTAAATTTCATATAGATAATAATGCCATAAAAAAATAAATACCTGTAACAGTTCATTCAGTGAATGGTTCCCTCTCCGATTGATGAATATGTGCTCCTCGTTGTGCGGTGCAATTAGTAGTACGTGCGTACAATCAACGCATCTAATTATACCAGGGTGACTCGTTTTTTCAAAGAATAGTTGTTTGTATTCTTGTTTTTCCCTAACGTCCGGAAATTTTATAAATTTTCAGCATATTGAATTTTCTAAAATTTCAATAATTTCAGTTATGGCTCGTGACACAACAGATGATCCATCGTGTGAAGCATGATATCGCACCGACTTGTTCGCTGGTATGATCCAGTTGCCAAAAAATTAAAAACTACCGCTTATTTGGTTTCCAGTGGGATTTTGGTTATCCGTTCGCCGTGGGGAATATGCGGCCTTAATTCATCAAATAAATATTTAAATATCTCTTTATTAATTCTGAACGATTCAATAAATCTAAAATAAACATAAAATTCCATTAGACTATAAAAAATGAACAATTTAATTGACTCACTTTTTGTCTTCCATATCCATTATGTCGTATCTATCTCTAAGATACCTCCTCGCCGGCTGGAAATTTTTATTAACTATTGAAAAAGTTATAACATAACATTTGTCGATGTTTTCGATGTGATGTTTTTTATCGAAACGAAAAATGTGATAGTTACAACATGTCACCACTATTGTTATGCTCCCAATTATTGTACATGTGAAATGACCATTACATTATTGGGGTTTGACATGCATGTCGTAGAGGAAAGACGCGTTTTTGTCTTTCTCTGTAGTATATAAAATTGAAAATTGAATTTTAAATTAACGTATCGTGTTAAAAAAAATGTGTTATATTAAATATAATAATAAAGTGTTAATAATTTAATTAAAAGTGACTTTAATAAAAACTGAAATTAATATAACTATAATAATTATAAATGAAATTAAAAAAAGTGTGTGGTGCGCAGCAATCGACGGAATTTGTGTGTAGTGCGAGCAAATGCAACACACTTATTTCTATGTTGAGTATGTTCCAAAGGATTCATAAGTTAAGTGTTTTTATTATTTTATATTATTTTTTTAATTATTTTTATTATTTTAATTCATGTTTGGTTGTATTTCGAAATTCCAATATAAATTTTAATTTTATTTACATAAGTGTGTTATAGTAGCTGTTGTGCTTGTGATAACAAATACGCATTTTTAATATGTCGCCATAGTGTGGTGCTGTATCTTTTAAGTGTGTGTGTGTGTATGTAGGATGATATAGATTACAATAATTTTAGAAGTAAATATTAAAGGATGCGAAAAAAAAGTTCGACCGTATGTTTTTAAATACATATATGTATACAAATTTGTTTTTTCTCTCTTGTATATCCCTTTTTCCAACCAGGAAAAAAATTGTTTGCTTCAGTTTGGGTCCAACCCGCACGGATGTGTATGTAAAAAATGGCAGGTTGTAATGTCTTCTGGATTTTAACGGATCTTAGTTAAATTGGAAATATATTTGTAAAACAGTATAATTTGATAATGTATGAATTATATAACTGAATGAATTATATTATTGATTAATTTTTTTACATAACATATTAACTATTTTAATATTATTATAGAAATAGTGTTATTTTTCGGGAGTACATTTTTGGCATGTATTTTTTAATTTTAGTTTAGTTTTCGAGTGAACAGTGTTATTTTGATTTCGAATTCTTGTGTGATATATGGTATGTACATGTGTATATGCATGGGCATGTGTAAATTTGTGTTTGTAGGTATGTATATGTATGTTTGTGTATATATATGGGTGTATAAATATATATCTATATAATTAATTGTATATACTCCTTTCGCGTTTACAAAAAAAAAAACAATTGCTTTTTTGCTTCAACTTGGGTTCGCCATACACAAATGTGTATGTAAATAACCACAGTTTGTAGTGTCTACGGATATTGATCGATCTTAGTTGGATCGGTCTCCGTTTTGAAAAATTTAATAATTTGATAACATATAAATTGTATAACTTTAATGACTTGTTTTCGATAAAATAATCAGTTTTTTGGGATTAT
This sequence comes from Nephrotoma appendiculata, assembly GCA_947310385.1. Classification (NCBI taxonomy): domain Eukaryota; kingdom Metazoa; phylum Arthropoda; class Insecta; order Diptera; family Tipulidae; genus Nephrotoma; species Nephrotoma appendiculata. The sequence continues at coordinate 6,541,008 of OX371224.1, read as the reverse complement.
TGTTTTTTTTCGGACGTAAACCAGTTTAAATGGTATGCACAAGTGTGTATGTTGGTCCAAAGTTCAAACAAAAGTCAATTTTTGACATGATTCTTTTTCGTACTTGAATTTTACATACACGATTGTGTATGCGGGCCGGAAAACGGATATACATAATTGATTGTTTATTTGGAATTATTTTAATAATCAGTTTAACATTGTTATATTAATATTAGGGGCTTTCGATTGTCTTAATTATGCCGATATTTAAGTTTAATTACTAATTATTACTGAATTATATTATATTTTAATAGGTTTTATTCAGTAAAAATGTAAATTATTTCCTATTTATTAATAACTCTAAATATTTGCTTTAATGATTTATTTTGTTTAGCATTTAGAAGGAGTTGATGTTTCTGAAATTATAATTTTGATTCTATTTAGTCTTTTTATTTAGATTTTAGCTGGATTTTCAGATGACGGCAGTGACGAGCACTATATTGTATTGTACAAATTGTTTGGTAGTTTGAATTCAATTAATTTTATTTAATATTTTTCAGGATAATTGAGTTGGATTAATTAATACGAATCATCGCATTTAACTGTTTTAATTTTATTATTTAATACTTCAATATTTATCATGTTTTATTAGTATTTCTAATAGTTAAAACGACCACTGGAAATACTATAAGTTATACTTCAGATAATTTAATATATTTTTAGGATTCGGTGATTACTGGGTACTATACCATAATATATTAACCAATTGCGTTATCTTGTACTAACCGCCTTACAATACATTGCAACTAACAATTTACTAGCTATTGACTACTTAGGTGTCTGAAACCGGGTCAATTTCCATAATAATTAATTCAACTTTCTTGTCCCTCCACCTTGTTTATGTAAAATAGCATGTGGATTGGTCCGCCGTCAATCGGGAACCTTACCTAGGTTTGGTCACACATTCCAATCAATTTAATCAATCAGTCAAAATAACATGGTCTCCAGCTAACACTCCATATACCTGAGGTTGTATTTGTATTTCTGAGGATATCTTAATTGGCCTTAGAATTCTTAATATAATTGGTCAGAATAAACAATTCTATAAATACTCCCCACCCCTCGATGGGACTCGCTGATTGGTTTTTCTAACGGAGATGGTCCTCAACAAATACACCAAATTTTACTTTGGTTTTTTTTATCAATTGTAATGGTGTATTAAGTTTGAAAAGTTAATTGTTAAAATAGAATATAGATGGAAATGTGAAAAAATCAAAATTTCGTACGCTACGCAGTAATTCGCTAGTAGTACAACTACATGGTATTGCTCTATATATAGAAAATATTTCAATGTAATAAACAACATCAGTCGTCGCGACCTGATGAGAAGACTGATTTTTTCAAATCATTAATCTCGTCTGTTCGAAACTGATTGTTGTGATTCTTACACATTAGCCATCTATAAGTCAAAAAAAAATTCAAAAAAAAAAAATACACCAAATTTTCGCGGTTTGCTTTTCACGTCCTTACCTTGCGCAGTCGCCTGCCAAATTGAGGACATGTAAGATGGTTCGGTCAGTTCTGCACTTCGACAGGGGGTCATAGTTGTATTCATTTTCTTCACAGATTGTAATCTGGTGGCAGCCTCAAATCTGAGTCCTCGTATGGATTCATCCAATGTAATTTACATTCATGTATGAAATATGTAATGTATGTGTATGTATGTATATATATGTATGTGTATGTGTGTGTACATGTATGTATGTGTATATGTATATATATACGTGTATATGTATGTATATGTATATGTATGTGTGTATGTATGTATGTATGTATGTGTGTATGTATGTATATGCGTATATATATGTATATATGTATATATATATGTATATATGTATATATATGTGTATATATGTATATATGTGGGTGTATATGTGTATGTATATATATATATATATATATATATATATATATATATATTAATAGGCGTTTTTATTATTTATTATTATAATGTTTATTTAATTGGTTTATAGTTTATGTAATTAAAATCGAACTCTAGAACTTCTTTAAAACCTATTTCTAAATCCTCACGTAGTTCTGCATAGAACTTGATCAAAACTACACGTTAAAATCCCGACACAAGTTAATTGGTTCTGAGTTTATTAGAATCCTAGCCTAGCTTTACAAACTAATTTTGAGAATTATCGGTTATGAAACAGTCTGACTCCATTCATTATAACTGAATCCCAAAATTTAGTCCAAATACAAATTGCAACACCGAATTTGACCATCATTTGTTGAGAGATGGCCTAGTACCATTGAGCATTATGTTAGAGCAACAATCCAATTCTGCATACCATGTTTCATAGTGATTGGTTGACGAATGGTAAAGTTCCTTTGAGTATGGTATAAATATGTCCTATGTAGTATAATAAGACTGGTAATTAATTGAATATTCTTGGGTAACCAAATTAGTAAAGCATTTGAAATTTTTGCGAAATAAGCTAAATTTATTTGAAATATCCAATCTGGTTGTTAATCTGGCATTGATTAACGTTAATAGTTTTCTGGAATCATTGCCTTTGGGATGTCACATTCATTTGTTGTAACTTTTTGCGATTTTTTTTTTTTTTTTTTTTTTGTTTTACTATTTCTTGCGGTTGCTTAATTGAAGGGTTAAATACTAATGTATTTTAGAGTAATGGTAAATATATTGTAATTCAAATATCTATTTGGTTCCAGGAAATTCTATTGTAAGTTGTGAAGTTAAATTAATAAATGTTTATATTATTTAGGAAGCCAGAAAAAATTAATTTGGAATTAAGTTTCAGGAAATCTAAAATAATAATATTTCTTTGAAATATTAATTGCTGATTTTGTAAACTAGAATTATGTTGTCATCTAGGTGTCTGTAACCGGGTCGATTCAATCAATCAAATTTTGTTTCGGAAGCCGAAAAGTATTAATGTAGAATTATATTGCAGGAATTTTCCACATGCACGTGAAATAATACTATTTTTTTCTCAGGTTGCTGATTTAGAGAAGCAATTCTTGAAGACCAATACCATCGTTATCCATTAAACCTGTTAAGCCTTTATCCTTCCTCTAGTAGATTAGAAGTAGATTAGAATTGTGTTGTGCCGTACGATCGCTAGGTGTCTGCAACCGGATCGTTCCGTCCCAAAAAAAAAAAAAAAAAAAAAAAAAAAACCTTTCCTATCCTTCCTATTGTTATGTGTAAACAGGCTGTAGGAATAGGCCCGGCGTTATCCGGGACACTTGGCTAGCACTTGGTTCTACAGTCCAATCAATCAATCAATCAATCATGTGAAATGACCATTACATTATTGTCCTGCTATTTTAAATATGACATTGATATGTGTACTGTCATCTGAAAGAGTTCATCAAGTTCTTGTTAATTCCATTAAAATAATTCATTGTCTTTTGTGACACACATTGATGGGAAATGAATTATTTTCTGGGCACTCTCATTTTTGATTACATGTAGCAGCTGCTCTAGGTGTTACGTGAGGTAGCCATATTGATTAGTATTCCGACTAACATAATTTATAATAAAAACTTTAAAAATATAAAATTGCAGTAAAATGTTTCTTAATTGCAAATTTTTTTTTGTAGTCAAAGCCCAGCTTTCTTGCCATAAAATCCTCCTCAACAACCAATAAACAAACTTATTCGTTAGATTAGATTAGTGATGATTAGCCTGATGTTTCAAAAAAATAGAATTTGTCCCTCAATCATCATACAGTTTTGTATTGAAACGTAAACCGGTTTACAGGAAGCCGCCATCGATTTCGCCAAACATATAATAAATTAAGATCTTACTAAATCAAACAGATTACGTAATTTTGCTAGAAAAAAATTATTCGCAGTGTTAGACCGGAAATTAAGCAGCCTGGCTGATGAAATAAAATAATAAAATCTTGATCTATAAATCAATCGTCTTTAGTTAAAACAACGTTAATCCACTGAAAAATACATAAGCATATAGTAGGCCTACTCTAATATCCAAATGATTTAGTAGAACAATAAAACAAAACATGAAACTTTAACGATTTGTAAATCGCATAAAATTTATAAAAATAAAACAAATAACGCAATAATCCCCCGAGTAAAAAACGTTAACCCTTTCTAATTGACCGATTCAGAATTTATTTTTTATGTCTTCATGTACATGTATAAAACAACATCTATACGTAGTTAATTCCTGACCCAAATAAAAATCGCGCTTAATCCTTCAAAATCATTTATGTTTATTTATACGATTGCAATGCATATTACGCTGGTTATTTTATTTATTTATGTTGTTTGTTTTATTCGATTTGAAATAATTCAAACAAAACAAATAAATCAAATTCACTTTTTTATGCTTACATAATATTTTTGTTTTTTAATATTTTTTTTTATATATATACGAGTATATATTGTATATTAGAAAGTGTAATTAAATGTCTAATACGTTGTTTTTAATTTATATATATTATTTCATGATTTATTACTCCAGTCATTAATCATTTTCTGTTATTATTTGATAAAAAAAATACTCATATGTACAGAGAGTGTATGTTTATAAAAATAAAGCGAAAAACATCAAATAAATAATTTATCATACAAAGTGACATTTTTTATATAAATTTTAGCTTTTATAATTATATTAATATATTTTATTTAGTTGACATTTTTATTTATTTATTTATTCCGAGAAATTATAATGAATATTGATTGACTTTAGTACTTTATTATTTTGAGTTGGTTACTAAAAACTTTGAGTAATTATAATCAGGTATTTTACTCGTAACTATTGAAAGTAATTATCGCGATTATAGTTTCATGAGTCATTGAACTATAAACAAATGAACGGTTATCAATATATAAACTTGTTTGTATAGTCTAAGGTGCTCATTATCAACGACATGATTAGGAGACTTGGAAGAACTTTCAAGAGATTTTGGAATAAAATTGCGTCTAAAAAAAAAATAAAATTGAAAGAACGGCAAAAGGCAAATCCATCAAATATATTGAAATTACTATTGGCCGTCCTACATTAAATTTTAGTTTTCGATTAAATTGAGTTATTGGCTTACATCTGACAATCAGAAATGTGTACCGACATAACATTAGAAATAAAATAAAAATGTTATATTATTTATATTCAAAGATACATAAACAATTTATACACATATTGCGATTGCGGTATCATATGTACATACAAACCGAGCAGGTTGTGTTCATCATTAAAATTAAAATCGTAATAAAATAAAAAATAATAAAATTGTAACAAATATATGTTATGTTGTTTTAATCTTATAAATCAAAAGCAAGAAATAATACAAATAATATGTATCTTGTAACAAGACCGTTTGTTGCCCTTTATTTATTTATATTTGTGCAATACAGGGTATGCCGAAATTTTTAATACGGATGAATCAGTGGGATATGCATAATGAACATAAAACTTAGTTAAGGTACGACTTTGCACTGTGTAATGGTTCTGTTTTCACACTGAATGGATGACAAGAGCAGCCTTGCTCAGCTTTACAATGGATACTTTTGTAATGTAGGCTGTTCCATGGAAACTGAATTCTTCAATGAGTTTAATGCGAAATTTGGCAACTTATTTATTTTTAGAGAACTACCAATATAGCTAGAAAATTGAAACAATTAAAAACATTAGAACATACCAATATCATTAGACCAAAGTCATCCTTACTTATGCAAGTAGTATGTTACCAATAAATGGACATTTTAGCAATCCACTTTAGCTGTTTATTATACGAACAAATTCAAAAATAGAGTTAATGGGAAAATAATTGAACACAAAAGCCGTGTTTTTTTATTAGCGTCCGATAGATGTATCCGAAACACTCAATTTTCTATGTCAAAACTTATATTTAGCGCGCTATTTTTGCAAATAATTAATTCATTTATTAAACTTTGAATTTTTAAATTAAAAAGTTCGCTTATCTTATCAGATCGCAGAGAATAAACTGCAAAAATAAGAACTCCTGTTGACTTGAAAAATTTGAAATAGAATTATAAGCTATTTATGAGCTCTCGAGATTCGCCAAAAATTTTGAGATTTATCAGATTTGCAGGAATTTAAATAAATTTTACTCAGTCAAAATTATCAATAAATTTTTATTGTACAATAGAATTAGGAGCTATTAATATACTTTCAATTTAAGATAACTTAGAATTATGAGGTCGCCCTTAAAACCATAAAGACTATTTAATTAATTTTTTTGTTTACTTGGAAATAACAATATTTTTTAAGATTGTAAAAACTAAACATTTCTTCATATTTTTCGTTTGATAAATAAGATCACCAATTTCTCAAGTGCAAACGAAAGGAAATATTTAATTGTAGCAATTTTAAAAGAGTTACCGTTGCTCCTTATCAGCTCGAAAATCACTGGCACGTATTTCTAGCTCATAAATCAATACTTCATATCCGACATTTAAATATTAAGTTTTTTCAATGTTAAAACAATTTGCCATTTCCAAGTAAACGGTATGCGATTGATTAGTTATTAAAACTAAATATGGGGTTGTAACTAAATATGGTGGTTTTTAAGGGTGAGCTAAAAATTGAAGTTATTTTTAATTGTGGGCTCATAATTCTGCAATGAAAATTCAACAAGTGCTTTAATATTCCACAATTAAGCTCTTCCTATCGCTATTTGACGGTTCAAAAGATTTTACTAAAATTATTTTCAACACTTTTTACTACCTGCAATGTCGGTGCGAAAAGAAGTGATAGCACTGTGTGTGAGAGCACTTCCCAATTCAAATGCCATAGCTTGGACCATTTTCTCCTTTTTATACGCTCCAGAGATGCACAACAACTTTTCTTCTTCTTTTAGCAGTTTTATATAGTGCAAAATATATTTCCTATATCTATGTATTCTGCATTAAGCGACTGATTTAATAAATTTAAATGGTTGTTGGGTATGGAATAATTCCTGATATCCTTGTATTCGGAACAACAACATAAAGAGAGATCTAAGTGACAAAACAGCCAACTCAATGTACTCCAATATATTTGTCAGGAATATTCTCACGAGCCCAGATTTGAACTTAGAGATCCAAATATTTTGAAAAGGGAAAACCCGTTTGCGATTCTCAGACAAGCACATAAACTCTTCATAGCTCTTGGCGTCTATGAATTAATTATGAATTTAATTAAATCATAAAAATTTCAGTTCTTAATTGGCACATAACTTGAATATTTAATTACAAATAAAAGAGTCGTAATTTTCCCACAAAACACTTAGATGACAAACTAAAGCATAAACAAATATGTAATAACATTATAATGGTTGTCATAATTTTTATTGTATTTTGTGACATTGGGTAAATAGCAAACAACGGCAGTATTTATTCTGTTCTTATTTGCACAAAAAAATCATAAATTCCATACGATTAGTAAGAATAATTAGTGTTTCGTTAGATCAGTGGTTGCCAAACTTCACAACAAGATGGGCGCAATACGCTGATATAATAGAAATTGATCCAAATATTGAGGGAGATGACCCAGAATGCCGACATGGAAATGAATGAGGAATGTCTAAATGAAATTGCTGGTAGCGAAGAGCAATTTAACACATTACATGTTTGGTTATATTTTCCAGATGACCAGTTTATCGATGGGGCCACAAATTAAAATATCATTTTTTTTAAAACTCGTTGGGAACAAGATTTTGTTGCTCAAAATGGAGTGTACAGCTCATTAAATTTATTTTAATAAATAAATAAGTTAGTAGAATTTTCCCGTTTCCTGAACCGCAATTTGAAAATCCCGTTTACCACAAAAATCCGTCTCACTAAAAAATTCAACTAAACTGGAACCCATGTGTAGTCTGAGCTTTTGAAAAATTTATTTTCCGAAAAATTTACTTAAAATTGACATTCATCCAACTATAGGTACGCAGCTTGTGTATGCTAATTACGTCATATTTGATTAATTTAAGTGAAGCATGCAGACATTTATGCATAAATAACACAAATTCTTAAAAGTTACGTTCGTAATTATTGTCATATTGAAATGTGTTTATGACCTCGTGCTAGTACTAAGCACTGTGCTCTATGGACGGAATTTTTTTTTGAGGTATATGTAAATTATTTTGAAAAGGTGGTAGATTTGCTTACTGAAACTGCACAATTTACATCAGATAGAGAGCCGTGATTTTAAAATGTTGGTGATAGGCAAGCTGAAAGATTAGGTGTTGGAACTTTATCATTCCTAAGCGGTGATTATTTAATTGAATATACATGAGTTTTATATTATATTAGCTAATCAAATCAATTTTTATAAAGAGGATGTTATTGACGATGCAAACTATGGATTAAGTAATTATCAGTATGCGCAGTTGCCGCCGAAAGCGCTAAAATTTTTTGATGATATTTTCATGTCATGGTGAAAGTTAGGTTGATGACTCCGCAAAAGTAGAAAAGCGTTGTGACAAAGATTCGGAAGAAACCAAAACCGGCATCACAATCGTGTTTTGAATGTGATGATTCAAAACATTTTTTGAAAGATTGTCCGAAGAAATTTCCTGCAAGAACGAGTGGTGTTTAATAATACCATTATTCTACACGTAATTTTACACCCATACTACGTAATTTTACATACATTTCTGAAGCAAAAAAAATATATGAAGCCTGTTACGTGCGTCCTAAGTTGTAACGAGCAAAATTAACATCTACGTCAAGAAAAATTGTTTGCTTCGCCTCGAGAGATTGTGATAATTCCGTCGGATACTGAATTTTAAATACATAAAAAGCAGCAATTGAGAGAAGTACGCAGCCATCTTAACCTGTATGTGCATGGCAAGGTACAATTGTACCTTTTTCGTTTCTAAGTTTAAATATTTTTACTTTGAAATTTAGCTACAAATCTGAAACTTATGTTTAGCCTGCAATGGTCTTTTCTTTATTAGAATTTGGCTTTTTTGGAAGTCTTGTGGAAGATAAATATGAAGCAACAACGATAAAATCAAAACTACCCCTTAAACGGACGGCAGAGGTACATTTGTACCTACAATGTTATGTGTAGACATTATTGCAGTGAAATAATTTTATATAACGTAAAGAATATCATAAAGCAGCGAAAGCAAAACAAATTCATTTATTTAGTTCAATAATATTTATTATTTCAAATTTGAAGTCTACACACATTCATTACATTTAGTAATTGTTTCTGCATGTTCATTGCAAATTGGTCGCTTGCAAATCGAACAAAATTTTCGTGTTTTGTTTTGAAGGATGACAACGATCTACAAACGAAGCAGCTTCCAACATGTGAGCATGCATTTTGAGCTGTTGCTGTAGCTCCTTGATCAGCCAGCCTATCATACGTTATAGCCCAGATTGAGATGAAAATTGGGCTATCACTTTTTGGTTCCTCGCACGATCCTCAATAGAATGCATCGCTAATTGTCTACCTAGATTCTGTAGGAACGTGCGCTGGCTGTGGGTTGGTTTTGTAACCGGATTATTTTCGGAATAAATTGTATATGAAGCCAGCAGGTCCATTCCGGCTTCCTTTAGGAAAAAGGAATTAGGAAAATATTTTCGTAGTATATTTTTTGGACAAACATTTTTTTATGGCATACTATGGTATAAACAGTTGGTGTGAATTTTTTCAAAAACAAAATTAATTTGGGAATATTTTTCCTATCCAGTTTGTCTTATTTTCACGAGTAAAATGGCAGTCTATTTCACTTCGAAAATCACGCATTTTCTAATGTGTTTTCAGCTTGCTCGAGTAAAACGTCACTCTATTTCTTTGCTACGATTTCTAAGACTAATAGAATAATCGACTCTATTTATCATCAAATAATTTTTCGTGATACGTTTATCGAAATGTGGAAAGCTCACAATTATATCAATACATTTTTTTTTTTTTGTTTTTTTTATTATTTTCCAAAAAAAAATCTTTACATTTTCATACAGGAAAACATTTATCAATAAAGTAAATAAGTAATATAAAGTAAAGAGAAGGATAAAGAAAATATTTAATATTTTTTATAACACAAGAGTATTTAAGTAAATATGCAGTAATCTAATACCAAATAACAATATACAAAAAAAAAAATCAGATGAAATTCAATGATGACCATCATTATAGTTTGCTAAAAATTCATTAAACAATCGCCAATGGGGGATATTTTCTGTTTAACGCCATTTATATGATTGATCCAAGAAAGTGGCGAATTAATTTGTAATCCGAGATAACGAGCACAATCAACACGATTAATTGGTTCTTTTTTAATTTTAATTCCATCGAATATTTGTGATGGTTTGTGTTTTAAGTAGAAAACAATAGAATTCGATTTAGAAACATTCAATGCTAGTCAATGCTAGTTTGTAACAACAAGCCAGTTATCAATTGTTACCAGATCATTTTCCATTTCACTTTTTATTTGAGCAAGCGAATCTGTACTGTAAGTAAGGGCAGCATCGTCAACAAATAGCTGAATCTTGCCTTTCAAATTTAGATCGAATATATCATTTATGTATATCAGGAACAGCACTGGGTCCAGAATGGACCCTTGCGGAACACCAACAGAGACATCAATTCTCGTAGATTCGTGTATACCAATACGAACTGATTGGCTCCTGCCATTAAGGTAACTTTTTATTAAGTTAAATACATTACCCGAAATTCCAAAACTGGCTATCTTATTTAGTAATACAGTATAATTTACACAACCGAAGGCTTTCTTGAAGGCAAGGAATAAGCATGTAGTTGCATGTAGATTGAAATTGCGATATAAAACACGTAATTGTTTACGCGAAATAGAATGTTAATTGATTCCTGAAAATTGAAATATGAGCTAAGTCGAAAGTCGATAATAGTGATGGTACAACATGTTGTCCCAGTTTCGATACGGAAAAAATATTTCCTAAATTATAGAAATTTAGATCAAACATAATTTCTCAGTAGGCCAGAAAATTATAGTTTTTCCTTTTTCATATAGAAAGCCAGAATCGACCTGCGGAGCAGCGACATCGATAATATTATAAAACATGACCTGTGGCCACAGAAGCTTCTTTTGGTTTTGTTGTATAATGTGCTACCATTTTGCTCATATTATCTATGCCGCCTTTGGTCTCATTATATAGTAATGAATCGTTTCTGGCAATAATAGTGTGACAGTACAATTTTTCTTGGGCATGTACGAACAAATGCTCACTTTTCCATCATCACTGAATCCGAACATGCTGGGAGATGCGAGTGTTATTTTGGTTCCAACCATTGTTAATTGCCACGACAACAACAAAAGTGTTAAGGGCAATGCGGAAAAAAGTTGCTCATATGGTAACATTTCTTCCGGAACGTTTAAATTGTTGGCACAAATCTCGAACAACTATTTGTTCTTGATTCTTTTCTGGCCCATCTTGCCCTTTTCCTCCATATAGCTGGCCTGCGATACGGTATGATGTTTTCGCGTCACAAACTCAAAATATTTTATGCCCAAATTTCGCATGCTTTGATGGGATGTATTGGGTAAGCCGTGTTCTACCCCGATAAGGAAAAGTTGCTTGTCCACGATTACACAATCGAATACGATGTATTTGGATGCCAAATTGGCGTTTAACATCAATCAAATATCACTAAAAGCTGATGCTTTAATCAGTAAACAATCGTTCTGTTCGAGTGTTACTGTTGTCAAATCGACTGAATCTGCGTAAACGGCGAAATCTGGGGGTCCAAAACGAAACATTAATCGCTTTCGAAAAATCCGATATCTAAAAGTTCGATACGCTTCGAATTTTGCTATTATGAAATAGAGCGAATTTTTTGTGAACCTGTCAAATCAATTTTATATATTATTAAAATACATACGTTATTTGTAGTAAATTATTTTGCAACGCATTACATCTTCGTAAATATATCTATTGATATTTAAAAACAATAATTATAATTGACTTAATTAAAAAATATAAAAATAAACGACCGATTTCATTTACACGATAAAAAAAATTATTATTTTAAAACAACATTGACACAATAAAACATTCGCCACCTAAAGACCAGTCGGATTTTGACGTCGCATTTTCGTTTAATTCGATTTGTATTTTTTTTTGTTTCAAAATCTGGTGAATTTGTCGATTTCGAATTATTCGATAAACAAAAAAAAAAACTCATAATAAAAATATTTGCCTATAAAGAGGATACGAATCTGACTGCCATTATAAGCTATGATGCTCATAATTAGAGCAATGCACTCTCATTGTGACCGCATTTTTCCAAAATATGCGTAAAAAACTTTTGCTGTCAAGCGCGTTCAAATTTTGGCACATTTGTTTGCATTTCCGGCATTACATTTTTCAACCATTTCTTCCGCTTTCCGATTCATTTTGCGAACAATGACATCGACCATCACTTCCAAAAAATGCATTTGAATGTGGAATGTGTCTGTAACTGATAAATTCTTGTTCGAGGAAACTGGGCCACATTTTTGGCGGAAAATATTTTGTTTTTGTACTCGAGTGGCTGGTGGTGGTATTTGTTTCTAACCGGTGTCATCATTTGCCACAAAATCGGCTATGTATTTCCAATTAGATACATATAAGATTCCTTTATTACCAAAATAGTACTCTAATAATCACCGATATTTTGGATTATTTATAGGTTTACTATATTATTTTTCACCGTTATTTTCTTTAGTATAAAATTGAGTTTTTATATTACAAACTGTTTAAAACATATTTTTAAATGAAATTGTTTTTAAAGAATTGTATTTTAGTACATTTTCTACATAAAACGAACGAAGGTACATTTGTACCGTAGGTGCCCCGGATATGATGTAAAATTTGCCATCCATCTAAAGGTTAACTGAAACACATTTCGTGTCAAAACTTTGATGAATGTAATATAATGATTTAGCATGCAATATTTAATGAAGCACTTACATTTTTAAAATGTTATCTAAATTTTACAGGAATCAGTGAATTTTATAATACATGAAAAGATTAATGCTTCCAAAATATTCCAATTAACTTTTCAAATTACGTTACAATGGAACTAATTCTGATTGAATATTCAATTTCATTTTTTACTGTGTAGTTTGAACCAGTCCAACAACAAGCATGAACTACTATTTCACCAAAGTATTTTATGCAATTTTTTTTATTGAGGTACCAAAGGTGTCAAAAATTAGTAAATTGTTGGTTGAAAATATAATGTAATGCGGTTAGCACAAGAAAGCACAGTTATTTTTGTTTTTTTTTGGTCATAAATAATTAGCAATCAGCATCCTAAAAATTAATTAATTAAGTAAGTTGTCATTATAATGGTAAATTTGCTGAAATAAAACTTAATTATCATGATTGACTGATTGGGCAGTAGAACCAAGTACCATATAGAATGTGCCGGTTACTGCCGGTTTCATTCCTACAAGTTGCTTACTCATAACAAGAAGGAGACAGGAAATATTTTATTTTTTTCCAGGAACGATCCGGTTTCAGAAATCCAGCCATCGCAACATAACAATTCAATAGTGGGTTCATTGTTAGCTGCACCGGCAGCTCAAAACGTTTCCGAAATTAGTAAACCATTAAATCCACTTGCCTGTAAACACTGGTTATTTGGTGCAATGGTATACATTACAGCAACCAAAACACCAACTTAAGCTAATTATTGGGTTAAAACAAAATGTATTAGTAGAATTATAATAATAAAGATGCAGTTCTATGAACTACAAACACGCAAAATTAACACCCCATTCTGCATGTTGACCCTTGCCAAGCTCTTACATACGTCAAACTACTATTATAATGCCTAAATTAAGTTTAGAGTAAAGTTACGCCAAAGCCCCTACTATGCCAATCTGAAAAGAACTATTGGGCAGAGTGCCCAGTCTATAAAATGTGCAAAATAGGTTCAAAAGATCCTTCAAAATTCTTAACCAGCCCACCCTTTTCCTACAAATAAACCCCAAACAATAATAACCATTAACCGGAAATACGTATATTTATCAAAGTTTACACCGTATCGGACTTACACCTGAACCAAAATTTGAACAACAAGATGAATTTCAACCACCACCACTCACTCGTGCTCTCGCCGATGACAATATACACGCGAATCATCTTCGCCTCTCGATCTTTTCCCCAGTCACATCCGAACTCGCTGACATATGTAAAATATTTTATCAAAAAGGATCAAATTTCCTTTTAATACAACTGTCAGGGTGTACAACACTCTAATACACCCGACCACAACCCATGGATCAATATGATTGCGCTTCGTTTGTAGAAGGCACTCAGTCATGGCACTCGTAGCGCGGAGACACCGTGCACGAGTACCACAGTATTAGTAACCATTTTTTACGAGGTTACCGTTGATTATCGATGACCAGGCCGTATTGATCAAATAAACCAATCATCGCTGTATCCCGGAGGTCCTCTTCCGACGATACCTTGCGGCGTGGTGGCCATGACCAACTGTATAGTGCAAAACTAGTTAGGTGCAGGCTGCACTCCCACCGACCTCCGCTTTAAAGTCGCCCACGTTAATTTCAATGTTGTGGTGTGATATATGCTATTTATGACCTCCTCCAATTCGACAAAGTGTATCCTTGATGACATCAGATCCATCTTTGGTGGATGCATGTACATTAATGATCGAGATGTTAAACTTCTTAGTGCGAGGTCTGAAGGTGCATATTAGTACACGCCGATGGATGAGGAAACCAACTCCAAACTCTCCTCCAATCCGACGGTCACAGCAACTTCCCTGCTTGGTTCGTGAGGTTCTGGAGATTTTCAGGTTTCAAGAGGCAAAGCGTGTCCCATGTTCCCATTTCGCCCCATGTTCCGTTTTCCGTATCTAGCTTCCGAGGTCAAGCTCGAGTCGAACCCGATACGACAATCCAAAGCCCTGACTAGGGTTCAAAACCAAACTGCTTGTACTGCTTGTATGAGAAAAGGTTCTTCACCAAGGCATCCAGTCCCACGTTAAACACACTTATACAACGAGCCTCCTGATACAACACAGACGCTCGCATCACTCGCTCCCATCCTGGAGAACAGACACTGATTTGAGCGTTCATGACTCGCCCTGCCTACACCGCTTGATTCATTTCGAGTTACTCAGAGAGTACCGCGAGGAAGCATGAATCTAGGAACCCCCACCTCCCCGAGGCAGCCATAGATTGTTAATACTACAAAATGTTGTCACGCTTGATTTAATTTATTATTTTATTCTGATGTAACATCATTTTCATTTTTATAAATTTTCGTGTAGTAACATGTATTAGTTCTCAAGATTTTTTTTTGTTTTGCGCATATTTAATAGCCCAGTAGACTAAGTGTCATGACTTTAATTTATATACATACAACAACTCGTTGATTAAATCTACATAATAAATACCCGCATGGCAATTTCTACAATTTAAAAATCTACATGCAATGTACTAATAACAAAATGTTTATAAAATTTCTTGTTGTTCCTACTCAATATCTGTTTGATGTCAATGTTTTAATGTCAAATTAAAAACAAACCTAAATGAAATGAAATTGTAAAAATGTAAAAGTTGAAAAAAAAATTATAAATACAATAAATAAATTAAAACCACTAAATTTTATTTTATTTTAATTTTTATGTGACTGTCATTTTTATGTTGCCACCTGTCGCTATAACTTTATATTAATCACTGACATGTAGGTTGGTGATAATTAGCCTATATATCATTCAACTTCTTCATTAATTTTATTACTTTTTTCGTAGTCGTTGTTCCACGTTGTAGTTGTTGTTGTCGTTTTATTCTTTCTTAATGTTCTTGTTGTTTGTATTTTCTTGGAAGTTTTTTTTTTTTTTATTAGATATTTACATTTATAATTAATTTTCATTTATATATTCAAAATGGCTTCTTGTTTTTCTGTATATTAGATGAATTACATTCTGATTTTTCGGTTACACAATAATTATGTAAGCGCCATTTTAAAATTGCTGCAATACGCGAGGATGCATAAAACAAGCAGTAAATCTAATTTAATACAATTATAATAAATAAATTATAATTAAAGATAATAAAATAAATTAGCATTTTTCGCTTTTAATATCTTATTATAAATTTGCGCGCAAATACACTTTGATTTATGAGGTTTGCGGTTTGCGCATAACGATGAAAGTTCCTTGTTATGTTTAAATTTTTGTTAGTTTGTAATTTCCAGACGAGTGTCTAAGCTATGTGCCGCCTTTACATCGTGACCTGTTTAATGAATAATTAGAAATATGATTGATTAGTAGCTGTCTGAATCCTAAACTCGTATGCATGGCAGGCATTCATGATTAAAATTATTAATGCGACTGGATAAGCGTGACTTTAATCTATTTACTCATTTTGTATATACGACAGTCACCTCACCATAGTTGATTCATACACGAGCTGGCAATTAAATTTACTTGAAGGAAACGCGTACATACGTTTGTACAATAACGAACTCAAAAAATAATAAACTAAGATTTATAACGATAATTAAGAATGATGAGCTTAAAAATTTCGAAATCAACTAAAGTAAAAAAAGTGAATCGGATTTATGAGGTAATTTTTCTTTAATAAATCTTTGAATCTTCTTGCCGTTAAGAATTTTTTTTTTGTTTATTTTTTTATTATGCCAGTAAAACAAATTTTTTGTTAATTTTAATATATAAAATAAATTTTAATGTCATTTTGGTGACAATTTTATTTTTATTTTAATGTGGATATAAGAATTATATATAATTTGGAAAGATTAAAGATAGTCAAAGACTTAACCAAAAAATTTACTGCTGCGTATTCACGAGACAGAGATGAGTGAGTGCTACAGTAGTCTGTTATTATTTATTATTATTGTTAAAATTGCCTAATTCATGTTGGATGTTGTTATATGTTTAGCTTCATATGTTTGACAATGGATTATAAATCATTTGAGAGTTAAAGTGGGTTTCTTTAAGTGGGATTAAGTTATTTTAGTTAATATACATTAATTTGTACATATTTTGTGTAGTTCGTTTTGTAGTCACTGTCTAGCCGTGGAATATACAATACAGAATTCGACCGTACAAATATTTTTGGGTCATATAAAATAGAATGAATATTGAAACATGTTCCAGCACTAGCATTAAATATCTAATCAATATAATCCTATGTACGCCAGTCTGCGGCTATAATCTGTAATAAACATATAATTACCTTATAATTCCTATAAGAGGATTAAATAAACTATTGTTGGACACACATATTGAGTTTTTGTGTATTATTCAAGTTACTCAAAACAGAAAACTAAAAAATAAAAAATTAAGACTAATTATTGGAAAATAAGTTTTACTACTTAATGTACTTAAATGAATAATTCAAATCATAAATAAGTTTGGTAAAGTTAGAACAAAGGACAACAATTGGTATCGGTTAAGCCTGTATTTATTGAGGAGGTTGCTAACAAGCAAATTATTTTTGAAAATATGATGGTTGTTTAATGTTTTCACATGTTCCATCCAGATGCTTATATAACAGCCCTTAAATTTGTATTAGAAATATTTGAAGAAAGAACCAAAGGAATAAAACCATAATGTAATGTGTATCTATCATGAATATTAAATCAAAGTGTTCGTGAATTTTAGGTCTAAATTATTATTATCAATCATTATGGCTATTAAGAAAATTTTAAGATTTGTATATTAAGCGAGTTCAGCACGAAAGGGTTATTGATGTTGCATTACGTTCTTGTAACGGTTTTTTTATATTTGGTCCAAAACACTCTTACATTACTTTTCGATTTACTTAGAAACGCATCTGCGCATTGCCTATATAGTACTGACTTGGCAGATGGGTTGGCCCATGAGTTCTACATTACGACAGTACGCACGATATGGGTGGACTAGGTCTGAAAAAGAAATATCTAAACCAACACGTCAAATATAAACCAAACTGATATTATAGTGAAAAACATTTACAAAATCCATGATTTAAACAAACAAGAAAATAAATTTTCTTGGCCATAATTTTCCAGTCGAATTACCGATACACAAGTTTTACTATACGATTTAAATTAAAGTACTGTCACCAAACAAGTAGATCACAATTAAATACTATTATTATTATTATTATTATTAAATCTTTATTTCAATAAAACTTGAGACAAAGTAGAGCTCCTTTAGACGTTATGTCTGTAGTGGAACAATTTATAAAAATTACAATTAACATTTAAAAAAATATAATTAAGTTACAATTTTTAATGAACAACTACTATTTATATACAAGCTCAGTTTTTATTTTAGTATGTTATATTATAAATGTATTCTCGGGCTCATAAGGATATAGTATAAATGATTAATTTCATTACTAAAAGTATTGCTCAATATTATCAATGCTAAACAGCCAAATCCGAACTTCTCTGAAAAATTTGTGTTTCTGCTCCAGTGGAAGCGTTTTAACGTAATTCGGGAAAAGATGAAACCAATACGGCGCCATATATAAATAAAATCTTCTAAACTTCTCATTACTACAACGAAGACCGACAAAATTGTTTTGATTTTTCGTATTATATGCATGATATATTCGACTATGAAAACTGTTGCTGCGAACAAAAAACATTTTCAATACTTTAAACACGTATAGATATCTCAGAGGCAACAAATTCTACTCATGAAAAAGCGAAATTGTGGGTGTAACTTTCGGGCGGGCGTAAATTAATTTAACAATTCTTTTCTGCGCTAAAAAAAGATCAACAATATTAGCAAAGTAAATACCTCCCCAACTAGTTATCCCATACATTATGATGGATTCTACAAGAGCATGATATAACCTTCGCAAAACATAAGAAGGACACAAAGTTCGAAGATAATAGAATTTATGCACGGCAGTAATCACAATTTTCCTGATACGATTTAAGTGGGAGGTCCAATTAAGCTGTGAATCAATTGTAACGCCTAGATATTTAAACTCCTTTACGCAAAGTAGGTCAAAGCATTGGGTAGAACATAGGTTCTTATCACATGAGTGAACATGATATTTGATAAATATTTGATCAAATATTATGCCAGGACGCCTAAAATGCATAACTCTTGACTTACCACTAGCAACAAGTCGGTGAAACAAAAACCATTTACACAGAATGCATAAGTCACTCTCAATAGACCGTTGAATTTCGATGTGATCATTCGACGCATAGATTAATGCCAAATCGTCTGCGAATGATGTTGCGGAGGCGGAGCCTGTTAGATTAATTTTTTTTTTTTTTTAAATGGAAGTATTAATTGTCCAGTGGATTTAATGTCCTTTGAAGGTCAATTAATACCCCCCTTTCATTCAAGCACAGACCACCTATTCACACAGTTACAGTATACCACCTGCACATTGCAAGCTCCATGTCAACCTGTAAACTGACATGGACGGTGGGTCGGCGCTGAATCGAAATGTCAATGAAAACCGCAGAGCATTTGTGAGAGTTGTTAACAGCATTACTAAGGAAATGTAGGAGAGCTTCTTCAGTTGATTTTCCAGCTGTAAATCCAAATTGGTGGCCATTTAAAAATTTAATTTTATCAAGATAAGAGACCGACCTTCGTTTTATTAATTTTTCAAATAATTTGGAAAATGTACTCCATAAGGAAATTGGCTGTAATTATTCAGTTGTAAAGCATCACCCTTTTTGAAAACTGGAATAACAACAGCTGTTTTTAGAATGTCAGGAAAAATTCCGCTCATTAAACTTAAATTATAAAGAAACTTCAATACATTAACCAGATACCAAATACAATTTTTAATAATCACATTGTCTGACCGTCGAATCCTTTAGAATATTTGTTTTTTAATTTCTTAATTTCAAGTAGAATCTCAAAAGAATTGATTTCCTTGAAAAAGCAGGAAGTACAGGAGTTATCACGGTTTCCGAAAATAAACCGTTTGTACTCTCCACTGTTATAAGTATTATTTTGATTAAGATCAGAAGTTAAATCGGACGAGACATTTATAAAAAAATTATTAAATTCATCACAAATATGTTGATTATTCGTAAGAACACGCTCAGACTTATTTTTATAAATTTGCGTTAATTGGTTTGTGAATGTATTACATCCCAAAATAATATCAATTTCCTTCCACATAAGCTTAGAATTGTTTCCTACTGATTCAAACTTATCTTAAAACTAAAAAATAACTTCCATCAGGCTTATTATTCATAGCATTAATATTCAATGTTACCAATCAGATCTGTCAAAAAAATGTTAATAAACAAAGAAGTGTAAATAAACAAAACAAAAGATAAACAAACAAAAATTAAAACTTGAGCTTTTACAGTGTTTTGATATTTTAGCTTCCCGGTATATTGTGGACTGGAACGCAGACAATTTATGAATAATGTAGATGCGCTGTCCAGGATGATTTATTGGTAGGGGAACATCCCAATCTGCTGTTGATAGTGATTTATGTTTTCGAGTTTGTGTCAAAATGTTGTTTTTGAGTTGAGCAGAATTTAGTTTTACAATAAAGAAATCTTTTTGCAAAAGCTTAGATTTGTTTTGATTCGGTGCAGCCGACATATTTTTTTTATGGATTGCCTCAACGGATACTATGTCATCACCACTCAAATTAACCCTGAATTTTTTTAATGGCACAAATGATTAGACCACAAATGTCTTCATGGTTAGATGGCAGGCCACTAATCACGATGCTGGAAATATTTAGTTGTTGAATTGGTTTATCCACATCCGCTTCTAATTGATGTAGTTTTGAGGCTTGTTCAAGCAGTTTTTCCCCCAAAATTCACACATCCTGGACTTAATTTCATCATTTTCATACTTTAGCGACGCTACACTGTTCTTCAAGTCTTCCAAAGCGGAGAGTTTTTTTTCCCATACGTTTAAGCTGGATCATGACGTCGGACAAACTTACATTAGTATTTCCAGAATCTGGCAAAACCTGATCATCATCCATAATAGATTGGTTCGATGTTGTTCTACAGTCTTCACATAACCAATTTACCGATCGATTTTTGATGCCTTGCATCGAGATCGTCAGAATTTACCGATCGATTTTTGATGCCTTGCATCGAGATCGTCAGAAATGCAAGCACATTTGTTATGGAACGGTTTCTCGCACGGTCCCCCACATTTTACACCAGGAAATCTTCCTTTAGTGATGATGGAAGAGCAAGTATTACAAGTTGCAGACATGGTATACTAAACACGAACTCTTTAAATTGTATTAAATTATTATTAAAAAATATTATTTTGTTGTACTAGAATTTAATTGTTTTTAAATATTAAATATTATACAATAGTTTATATTATTATTATTATTATTGTATTTAAAATGTTTAAATTTAAAATTTTAAATTTTATTTATTTAATATAATTTTTGTAGAACAGAAAATGTATGCGTCTTTGTTAATTGACAGTACGAGTACGAATTAATAAATTTTATTAAATATACTTATGGACAAAAAAAAACGCATAGAATTCGTTTTGCTTCATTTATAAGAGGAATCCTTAACGAAATATCTATTATTAAATAAAATTTAATCAAAAATGAAGGCCGACGATAAACTCCCATCGGACGGTCTGATGATCCAAGGCAAAATCTAGATTCATCGGAGAACAAAACATTGGCCCATTGTTCCATTGTCCAGTTTTCATGTTCGAGAGCAAATGTTAAACGAGCTCTGCGGTGTGCTGTAGATAACTCTGGACATAAGGCTGGCCTTGAAGTCAAATTGGATTCCTTAATTCGTTGACGCACGGTCCTTTCACTAATGGGTGCATCCCGGGATCCGATTAGGTCTGATTTGATGCTACATCCAGTTACGAATCGTTTTCTCAAGCAAATTAATTTAATATACCGATCCTCAGCGAATGTTGTACATCGATTTCTCCCATTACCAGCACGACGATGATACTGTCCATTATCCTGGAATCGTTTGATCACTCCTGACATTGTAGATTGGTCCACTTTTAACAGTTGTGCAACGTAAGACTGAGTTCTTCCTTCTTTAACTAATGTAATGGCCCTCACACAATCCTCAACATTCAAATGATTTCTTCTGGCCGAAAAGTTATTACTTTTTATTTGGTTTTAATGAAAAACCTTACTCTTACACTTACTTGTATAATTTAAATAACAATTCACTGTAAATAAACTTTTAGGCTGAACAGACAAAATGCTCAAATTTGTGCTAAGCTCGAATTCAACAAAATTAATGGTAGTATTTTTTTTAATGCATGTGTATTTCAGTGAGAACTATAGAACAGTGAGAACTTTATAGATTTTGAGAACTAGATTCTATATAGATATAAATAATTGTAATATTACCATAGGCATCAAGGCGAGGGTCGCTAGTCACTCGGACAACTTATAAAACGCATGGAGAATAAATTATCTATAGGCACGGAATAATTCATCTGAAATTTGAAATATCAAGAGGTCTATAATGGCGTTTAAAACAATGTTTCAAAAGGAAACGAATTAAAAGTGGACAAACCCCTTCACATTTATATAGCTTTATAGGGTCTTAAATTTCATTTTACTAGTTCATTTTAATATTTCATTTCCAATTCGAATCTGAAAGCTGGGGTTTAATATTTAACAAAGAGTTACCGTGTGCGACCAAATAAAGAATTTTTTTTTGTGAATAAAATTGTTGATTTCAGAAGTAAATGCTTAAGTATTTCTTTATTCAACAATACACAATTTCTGAGTAAACTAGATCGTTGAGTCAACGAGTCTTGTGCTGAGGCGCATAATTTTTTTTGTCTTACAAATTTCACTAAGGTTTTAAGCCACCACCAGAATTAAAGACATATTGTTCTTTCGTATATAAAACAAAATTTTTATTAAAATTCACTTAAAATTGATCCCCGTTAACTAGATTTCAAAACATCGTTAATGTCGCCACAGACATACACAGAACTAACAGAACTTCAACGAATACTTATTTTAGAATACCAATTTTATTGATTCATTTAATTTCACGACTGCTCGTGTTTTAATTTAATTTTACTCGAGATGTTGCCTCATTCGCCTGCAATTCAGGTTCGATACAGAATGTGACCGCAGATTTAAAAATACGAAACTTCCCATAACCGCGCTTTTCTATCGGTATTTTACTGGTAGTAATTTCATGCTTTACAAGTGATAACATAATTAAATAAAATAATAAATGAAACACTCGAACAGTCGCCTTAAGAAATGGTCATTTTCAATCAACTAGGCTGTTTTTAGAATTGCTTACAAAATTGTTTTACAGTTCCCAGTTCGAGGCATAAAACCAGAATTTCACGTAGGTTTTAGTGGTTTACACTTAGACCAGTTTTAGCCCATTGTGATACCACGCATTCACGCCACATTATTAACCCATTCCAATATTCACCTACTCACACAACTGCAGTATTCCCACCTGCACATTACAAGCTCCATGTCAACCTGTACATTGATTAGGCAGGTGGATCGGCGCTGAATTCTGCACTTCATTGAAGGGTCTTAGTATTGTTTATTAACATCACCGATTGTAATCGATGATGAAAATTTGATTTGCAACTAGCCTCTGATGGGATTCGAACCCAGTACCTCCCGGTCCAAACCGAAGCTTTAACCACTATACCACTTGTCAGATCACATACGTTTATTTAGACATTGGTTTAAAGCTCGCTTTTTGATGTTAAATACGAGAAAGACCGTCCAAAACAATTTTGTTGATTTGAACAATTAGCAAAGAAGGGATCAAATTCCATAAGTATGCATATTATAGAGCTGCTTCTATACATCATCTTTTAATCCCAATCTTGGGGTCTTGGTCTTAAACACAAATTATTTTTATAAAAGTGTTCAATTCTAAAGTGCAGTTCCAAATTTAAAATGGCCCAGTTCTTTTCAGCATTGCCAAATCTCAGAACTTTAAATACAACGATTGTCTTTGTATTCCAATTACATCTTCCAAGCCAAATTTTAGCAACATTTGTTAAAAATAGCGTAAATCTTCTTTCTATGGCCATACTTCAAAACTTCATTCAAAATTGGAAACGAAATTGCTGCTATGAAAGCTGCCATTTCCTGTAGACCGATTACGATCAAAAACCACATGGAATTCCAAATTTCCTAAAAAAACGTAAGTTTGCAGTTTAACCGCTATCAATCGCTCCACTCAATTTGGACAAAGTATTAGGCTGCACAGAACACTCACACACACACACATACATATAACATATGTAGAGATATTTTAAAAACGATTTTTTCACTTCGGTGACTGACAAATACACTTTGAACATGTTAGGTCGGCTACGCTAGTTATATCGCTGCGGGCATTTTTGTTATGCTATAACTTTAAATAATGCAAAACCTTATCCCGAACAATATTCAGGCGATCCGGTTTAGATTTGATGTATAGAAAGTTGTCATCTACTTCTCTAAGCAGTCATCGAACTTGGTAATCTGTGCCATGTAATGGACTCTATCTGTGCCATGATGTGTTCCCCGAATACAAAGAAAAAAGGTTGTGGAGGATTGATTTACGTTTCGTAGAGTAGCACCGATTTCCGCTAAATGTAGGTCACATTCGTAGGTACAATTTACACGTTCTGTCACATTACTCTGAGGTGAGTAAATAGGCGTTCGTGTATGTGTCACTCCATACTTATGTGGCAGATCCTGGAATAGCTTAGATGTAAATTATCTCCCGTTGTCCAAAAAAAAAAAAACTATTTTGGGGACAGAAATCACAAAACACTTCATTTTCTATGTAACGTATGATATTCGGTCCGGTATCTCATCATTTTCCAAATCGGTAAGTCACGATTTTTATATCGCAAACTAGAGTTGAGAGCGATGAAAACTTTCTTGCTTGTACACTGAAATTGCTATGAGGTTATGGCATTGTTTTAACTTTCTGAACAAAATTGATGTATTCAGCTTGCAAAAATGCTGGATATGCCAGATCAATGTGTAAAGGTTCAAATTGAATTGAAGCGAGAGATCCGCAACCAATTTACGAACTTACAAGCGATGTCAACAGGGTGTCAGCGTTAGATTTTATAGGGTGAATATACGGATATTAATCCCTTCACATAAAGCACGAAACAGGGTATCCGTAACACGTTTTGTGATCCCTTCCGACAAGCCGTTTGAAAATTGAAAGGTTGAAGCTTTAAGCTCCAACGAACTAACCGTCCAGAAAAATCCTTCTTCAAATTTTTGGGACACAAAAACTATCGGACACTCTGCGTTACATTGAATAAAGAAAGGTTTACCATAATCCGAATTTGCTAGAATAGGTGACGTAGATAATGCCGTTTTTAATAATTGGACATCTGATTCAGCAGACGCTGACCATTTTATGTTAGCTCTTTTTTAACAGTTCAGTTAATGCTGCAGATAATGTGGAATAATTTGTTATCTCCGGTACCAACCAAACATTCCCAAAAACCGGCGGATCTGTTTTTTGGATTTTGGCACAGGAAAGTCAACAATCGTTTAAACTGAATAAATGCTCTTCGAAGGACGCAGAAGTGACCAGAAGGTCATCTTAATATACAAAAATTCGGTCATGCAGTTGGTGTGGTATAACTTTGTGCATCAAGCGGCACATCGTCTGGGGAACAATACAGAGTCCAAAAGGCATGACCGTGAACTGTTTCTCTGGATTGTTGGTCTAGATCTATATAAGAAATAATATTTATATATAATATTTTAGATATATTATATCTGGATCGATCCAGTTGGCCCAATAATCCATCGATAAGAGGTAGTGGGTATGCATCCTTAACACTAACTTTATCATTTATTTGAAGTTACAGTCACACCACATGTAAATCAACCCACTAGTTTTATTTCATTCCCTATTTTTTTTCCTTTGTTTAGTTTAACGACTCATGATTATGAATAAATTTTGATCACACACGGATAAAAACATAAATTTTCACAAATCATATATAGATTTAAAAGGAAATATAGAAAATGTACTAATTTAAAATAATGTTATGTGATAAAAATAAGTAACTTGCCAATAATTCCAAAGTAAAACAGGTTGGTATCCTAATATCTCGCTACGTCCTTATTCCGGAACTACTGCTTCGCCGCAAACAGCAATCGCTCGTGCACCCCAGATTTCAATAAATGTTTTCAAAATGTCGTGACACCACAACATAAAATGGTAATCAACACCGCTTTACTGTAATTTATCTCTTTACTGACCAATACAATCTTTACCACCATGAACCAACTCATTCAATAACAGAGTTCGAGTATTTATGGGCCTTACTGTTGATGTCATTGTTGTTTGTACATATTTAATACGAACTAATAGCATAGAAAGTATTAAAAATTATGTGACACAGGGTAAGGATGGAACTTGCAACGAAATGCTCATGTACGGCGGCGATTTCCTCTCCCACCGCAGGTTTGGCTGGTTTAATCGATTTGGTTCGCAGACAAAATCTTATTATAGACAAATGGAAAACAGCCTTTATTTTGCCCACTACATAAAAAGGGGGCCAACTGAATTGTAAGAACTATCGTTCAATATCTTTGCTCGAAAAGATAGAAGGTAAATTTGCAAAACTCATTCTGCAGAAATAACACCGCTAAAATTCGCAATATATCGCGCAAAACAAAAATAAATATATATATATAAAGAGGTGATTAGACCAGTATTCACTTTTGGTAGCGTAGTTTGGATGCTAACAACACGGGACAGCCAAAAGCTTACCGTTTTTGAGTGCAAATTAGTGCAATTAGCAAAAAACTACTAAGAAGTCAAAAGAGATCTGAACAACATCGATATAATCAGATCAATGAAATCATTAAGGCTTAGATGGTTCGAACACATGCTACATTACCAAAATCATGCCATAAAACAAGCCTCGGAGTCCGCCCAATGAAGACCTTACCTCGGTGGAGGTAGCCCAAGCCACTGGAACATGATAATTATTGTAAGAACTGGAGAGGGGGGCGGAATTGTTAGTATGTGTGGTGATGAAGCGATAGTTTTTTCAGAGAAACACTTTGATGCGATTAATGAGGTAATACAATAAGCTCTTTTAGACGTCATAAAATTAGCCAGCAGATGTCAATTGAAATTGAAAATTTAAATCCGATTTCTGCCTCTTCTACTTCAAACATAAATAGACCAGTGCCTTCTCTTGTATTGACCAGTGACAACATCCATGTTTTGCTGATGGTGTCAATTTAAGTCGTCAACTAGAGGGCAACATAATTAAGTAAAATAATACACCTTGCCTCCTGCTTACGACGGCAATAAATTTTACAAAGTTAACACAAATCTAAATTATTATAAATTCAATTAATAAACTATGAACAATTTAAGAGTAATTGATTTTTTTAATTCATAAATTTAATTTTTCCGAGAAGTTAGTGAGAATTTAAAGACATCCGCCTATTAAGATAACGTAATACGTAGTTTTACTGTATTTCACTACAAAAATATAAATACAACCGTGAAAGAGCAGAGAATGTTATAGGGCATCATATTAAGGCATCGGCCTTCCGGGGTCAATGGATCGTTTGGGGGAGGGGGAGGGGGGGGAGGGTCTCTTCAGTAGACTGGGTACTTATCACGCGGGGAGATCCGGACCAGATGGATACATCCAGTTATTATTAAATTTATCTGACGTTCCTCAAATTTCGTCCAAGGAATTCCGGTGTCCCTAATTTAATTTCAGTATTTTATTTAATTTGCTTTTAAGCCTCAACTTCCTTACGACCCAAAACCCTGAGATCTAGCCTGAAATCTGCGGGTTGGCTGCGAGCCCAGACAACAGTGCCAGAGTAATTAGGCATAGTATTCCTGTTTTTGTTGTTCTCTGTAGTTCTATGTGCATTTCATTCACCATGTACATACATCACATTGAAATTACCTACGCGCGATATTTATTTCCATTTATCATCTCGCACCATGAACACACAACACAAGACACGACATGCCATATAAATTTATCATTGTCTTGTATTATACATCCGTACCGTCCTCTACATATTCTTCATGTTCATTCATTCGTTCCGTACTTATATACATCTTATAACCACTTCATCATCATCATTCTTTTTATTTTTTTTTTATTTTATAATTTCTGTTTAATTTACTCATCATTACAATCACATTTTTATTTAACCATCTTAAACTTTAAAATAATAAGAGAGAATTTTTTCTTGCTAAGGCAATTTGTATGTCATCACAACAATTTAACATCAAAAGAAATCGTATATAAGAAGAAATTACAAAAAAAAAAAAAATCAAAAAACCGCGAAGAAAATAATAAAGTGACGGTAATTTTTATTTTTTTATTTTATTTCTTATAATTCTCCACTTCATCTTAATCTTTTTATTTGCTGCTTTAATGTAAAATAAAATGAATAAAAATCCGAAAAGATGTAAAAAAGAAAACTTAATTTTATTAGTTGAATGTGTTGAATGATATGAGATTATAATGAACGAACAAAAAATGTTTACACTTGTTTGATGTTCTTCTAACGCAAAAGAACACAGAAAACTCGCGTACTTTAAAAGTAATCATATGTGCGTATGTGTGAGTGTAATTGGGTGTGTGTGTGTAGAGCTTCTTATAGATAGATAGAAGAAACGCGAAGAAATTCTACTTTGATACTAAGAATTTTGATGTTATTGATTATTTCTATTTGATGATTGAAAATTTTAATTTATTTTTTTTTTATAATTTAAGTATTTATTAATGTGCGATGATTTGATATGAACAGTGTGTGTGCGTGTGAAAATATTTCAACACGTTCATTATATGCCTTCAAGATGTTATTTAGAAAAATGTTCTTGATGTTATTTTCTTATGTATACACAATGACCTAATAATCAAGATAAAATGTATTGATGTTTGATGAATTGATGATTGATTATGTGACACATTAGCCTGTTGGGTTGTTTGAAGAGAAGTGTGTAGGTTTTTGTGTGTATTCCGAAACATTTTTCTTAGTGGCTGCCCGCACAATTTACAGTCAGAAGCAAAAGAGATTGAAGAGATCACTATAGTTAATACTAACTAGGCGGCAACATGTGAATTCCCATTCTTTTATTCTAGTCGTAACTGATCTAGGCCACTAGTAAAATATTTAATCACGAATTACATTTGACTATAGAGACACCTTTCGTAGAATATTGATCCTCACAAAAACTATACCTTATATTGGAAAATTTTTATTTGTTTTGTCCCACCATAAAATTAACAGGTCATATTCCCCAATTTGCATATACATGTATTTTTAGAAACAACCACTAAATTATTTAAAACTAACTTTTAAAACTTTGAAGAATATTAATTCATTCTTTTTATTTTTAAAAATCGCATTTTAAATTGTCTGCCAAAAGTTGCTCAAAAATAGTTACATTCATTAAGTGCCACTTACGGTGTTGTCAATAAAAACCTGAAAATTAACAGCAACCACCTGCAGAAAAATAGGAACAAAATCGACCGGTTGCGTACTAAAATAAAATGGCACATTGGGAGACACGGTGAACGAAATATTTATTGCAAAATCACCAGAAACGAACAATATACCCATCACATCAGGTTGTTCAAAATTAAGCTGTCGACGATGAACAAAATAAAATTCTCCAAAATGGACGAGAATTCGAGCGCATTCTACTAGTACATTTTTATGGGACTTAGTCGTCTGAATAATATAGCATTTACGATACAATCAACATGTCATCTCTCACACTGAGAAGTGGAATCCGATTCAATATTAACGCAATATTCTATATTCTAAAGGACAAGAGCCAAGCCAATTTTGAAACCTTTCCGGCCAATACAACATGTACAATAAAAAATACCTACACTGTGCGAAATAGTCCGGTTAGTTTTCATTGTACCTACATCGTTATGTATAGCAGTTATGTATAGCAACTTAGGATTCATTTATTTTATTCATTGAGAATAAAAATAAAAACACAAAATGCATTTTAGTAGTTTGCATGAATTCCATTATTGCTAATATAATATCCATCTATCATCGTGGCATTGAATTTATTAACATTTGGAGCACAGAAACATCAAATTTTGCCCATTCCTCTTGTTTAAGTTTCTTAAGCTCCACTAAATTGACATCTATGTTTGAAGACTCCCTGACTAAGAATGTTCCACAGGTTTTCCATTGGATTTCAGCCCGGACTAATAGCAGGCCACTGCAATACTGGTATATTTCGTGACAGAAAAATCCTTCGTGCATTTAGCAGCGCAGGTGAATTATATTGCTGAAATGTCCAACTTTGACTGTACATTTCCACCCCAAAATCAATTAACATTTCGGATAAAAACTACACATACTTCTCCGCATTCTGTTTATGAAAAACAAATCAAATTTGAAAACCCCATGGCATAAGTGATCCTCCGTGGAAGTTGCGCGAATGACGTGTTTGAGGTGACTCACGCTCACGAAGATTTCGTCAAAATTCTGGCATCCATCTGATTCGGCAAAATAAAATTGATTTTCATTCGAGCCCAAAATTTTAATTTCTCATCAAATTCCATTCCCGCTGATTTATCGCTTGGCATCCTCTTTTATCCTTCTGTTGTATTTTTCGTTTAGTGACGTTTAGACGCAAATCACGCTTTATTTTGAATGAGTTCATATTTTTCGTAACAGTAAGACGCCTTATTTCTCTTTTACTTCTTGTTTCAACTATAAGCTTTGGTTCTTGCCTTTTTACTGTACCATGTGTTTGGGGATTTTTTAATAGTTTTAGATTGTATTTTTATTTCTCCGTAGTTTTGTGGCTTACTGGACGAATAGTAGCGCCAGATTCCCAAAATCGGTTGATAATTTTGTTACTCGCGGCATAATTCTTTAAAAAATAATTACAGGCCTAACCTGATTTAACGAATCTTCGATTGGTCGATTTTACTACATCCGATTGTACGAAAGAAAATATCCGATTTTACGAAAGCTAAAAAAATTTGAAAATTTATTGCGTGTCAAGTCACCATAAGTAACATAACCCCTAAGAACAGCAGAGTTTATGTGACAATTGCTAAACAGCACATTGAATACTGCATTCTAAACGAATTGCAACAAGGAAAAAATGCTTCTAAATCACGAGAATTAATACGTAGTGTTCTTGACGTTGTGGCTTATGTGTAATTTTGTTCAAACGTTTTATAAGTGGTTATTTCAATCTTAGTGACCAGCCGCGCCTTGACAACTACGAAAATTTGAAGATGCGGAATTGCAAGCCGTATTAGACGAAGGCTCAACGGAAACGCAACAAGAGCTTGTGGTTCAGCTAGGAGTCACCCAATTAGCTATATTTCCAAGCGATTGCATCGAATGGGAAAAATTCAAAAATTTAGAAGATCCCGCATGTGGGTCCTACATGTGTTGACCGAGGAAAACCTTGGTCAGCGTATGAACACGTGCCTGTCACTGGTTGCTCGGCAATAAAAAAGGATTTTTTATGAAAAATTGTGACTGGTGATGAAAAGTATATTTTTTACGAGAACCCCAAATGTAGAAAGTCATGGATAGATACCAGAAAACATCCACTTAAAGAAAGTTCTCCTATGTATCTGGTGGGGCATGAAGGGTGTGCTTTATTACGAAATTAGTCAGACGGTGACTGTGGAACGCTACAGCCGACAATTGAACAAATTGAGCGAAGAACTTGGTCAGAAAAGGCCATTTAATTCGCAAGGAAGCAAGCAAGTTATACTGTTAGATGATAACAATCGACCTAGTATTGCTTGCGTGACTCAGAAGACTTTCTTGAACTTAGGATAGGAAGTGTTTTACCAGAGTTGGCCCCATCCGACTACCATTTGTTCCGGTCAATGCATTACGTCTTAGTAGATAAATTGTTCAAAATGCTGGATGGTATGCGTATATTCGTCGATAATTTTGTCGCGTCGAAGCCTGCAAGTTTCTTTCGCGACGGCATTCATATGTTACCTGTATTCGTATGTTACCCCGGCATTCGTATATTTCCAAGTTTAATAATATAGTTTTTGATTTTTTTTTTAATTTGATCTATAAATTCGAAATTAATGATAATAATATTTCTTAGATATTTCCTAGAAATTTAAGATTCAAAAACCCTTTTTAAACAATATCCGATTTGACGAATGTCCGATTTTACGAAAGAAAAATTGTATGTGCCTTTCTGTAAATTGGATTACTACTATAATTCCTTTTTTAATGCTTCCGATTATTCTTTTTTTTGCTACTTAATATTGAAATTAACAATAAAACACTTTTAAAAACGCACTTGTCCCAAATAGCTATTATTTTCTTCTACTGGCGGTTCCCTTCATTTCTTAACTTTTTTTTTCTGCAATATGAAGATCTTAATGTAATTTTTTTCATACTTTTGATTACTTTGAGAGAAGAAAAACGCTTAGTAATATAATTAAAATAATTTATTTATTTAAATAAAACAGCCTTTAATACTTAAAATTAAATTAAAATTTAAATATAAAAAAAATTAAAATTATAAGTTAAAACTATAACTATAAAATTCATCTCAGATACAGTAAGGTTTAACTCAGATACTTGTTATCAGTTTATCACAATTGATTCAGACTTTAATTTACGAATGGAACTGTTTAAAACAGTTTCGGTCCTTATTGAGGCAAAGTGCGGTACCACATTTTTCACACCTTAAATAAGTGTAGCCCTTACAATTGGGTAATTTACACTGCAGACGCTTTTCTTGCCAAACGGGCCAATGACCGACACTGTCAGTTCTTATTTCCTTGTAGGGAAAAATTGTTCGTTTCTGCTCGAGCCTCTTACTCACATCGGATGGCCGTCCACTAATATTTTTTTTTGCTGATATTTACATAAAACCTCACCTAGTTGTAAGCGAAAATCAGCTAGACTTAAAATTTGTTTTGAGTCAGCGTTCAGCTTTGCTTGTATTCTTTTATACAATAACCAAGAATTAACCTAGGCATGTCTAATAAATGAAAAAATATTCTCATGTACCACTTTTTGGAACTGAGTAGCACTTTATATCTTCCGATAAAACTATCAAGCATGTCCACGCCGCCCTTGTATTTATTATATTCCTTTATAACATTAGGACATTCTATTTCTATTCGTGCCTTAGTTTTTTTTTTATCAAATCTGTCGGAAACCTGAAGAGGATTCCGACCAAGGAAATTTGATATTAGAGTTACCAAATGGTTATCTTTCCAAACGACTGTCGTTAACTCGACGTCATCGACTTCAGTGGTGTGTTCAACAGATGTTCCTCTTTTATTATTTTTCCACTACTTCTCGGTGGGCAGCTGGCAGATGGGAATTCGATTTCTACGAATAGTCCCTAAGCACAATATTCCTTCTTTCGACAATTCTACTAACAACGGCACTGAGGAATAGTAATTGTCGAAGTATATTCGATAATTTTAATTTCTTGGTACAAATCTTAACATTCGCATTACCACGTTAGCACTGGCTCCCAAATCTTTTTCTGACGGCAATCGTTTACGAAGATCATTTTTTTGCCCTGTATAAACCTCAAAATTATATGAAAATCCAGATATGCCTGAGAGCACAAAAAGTTTAAATCCCCATTTATGAGGTTTGTTCGGCAAATACTGTTTAATTACGCTTTTGCATTTCGTCGAACACATCTATTCATCAACGGATAGGGCAGATTCTAATTGCACTTTACGGAAATTTTTCTGGAGTGACTCGATTACTGGCCGAATTTTATGTAGTCGGTCAAAATTTGGATGATTGGTTGGTAGCATTTTATCATTATCATTGAAGTGCAACATTGATTTAACCTTTTCAAAATTCGGTAACGACATCGTCTCTTGGATTAATTGGTTACCTGCAGTTGGAGACCAGTAGCGGCGATCATTAGGAATTTGTATCACAGCCATGAGTATACAAATTCCTAAAATTTTCGTAGCTCCAGTTCGTTTAAGCATTTCGTATTATTAACATTCTTCTGGCAAGCGTAAGAGTTTGATTCTCTGACTATCAAGCTTATTAAATCGTCATCAAAAAAATATTTGAAATACGCATACGGTGTAGATAGATCGGGGAATTCATCCGGTAGAGATTCATCTCCTCGAAAAACTATTTCTTCTGGATCTCTTACAAAATCTCGACATCGCCATAATATTTTTTTCTTAGGAGCTACTGTTTATTTGACTAATTGTTTGAATTTGGGCAGTAGAATCAATAATATCAATTGGCATATTTTGTATATCAAACAAATCTTCTTGCTCAGCATTCTCATTGTCACATTCCTCTTCCTCGTATATTCTTTGTACTTCGTACTTAGACGTTTGAACCTCAAAGTCTATATTATTGTCAGTTATAGCACCTCTATTAAGATCTTTATTATTTTGATTGGCGTCACATTCATCCTCGCTGTTTCACCAACCCGCAACTATCTCAAGACATTCAGCTTTAGTTAGAGGTTTTCTAGAGCTCATTTTAATTCGTAATTCTAAAATATCAAATTAAATAGTTAATCAATTGTATAGAAAAAATTAATATGATTGCAGATATGCAATACCAAGTAAAAACAGCAAACCAATACATTCAATAATTCAGTCAAATTTATAGCAATCTCGCATATATGCAAGTATTGCATATGTATATGCATAACGGATCCTTGTAAGAAATTTCACTTCGTATTGCATATCTGCAATATATATGTTTACGCTTTAGACTGACATTTGTAACTCACGTTTTGGCGCAAAAAATTGAACATAAAATAAATATATTCCCTATAGACAAATTCAAAATAATAATAAACAGTAACAAAAAACGAAGTAGAATTGTACAACATCGATTATTTCAATATAATTTAGTAGAAAACTTAATGCATTGCAGATATGCAATATGAAGAGACGAATGGTTAACCCTAACGCTCTTAACAAGAGAATGTGAGCCTCTACTTTTTTTTAAACTGTTATTTTTTTAGTTTAAGTCATGTTTTTTAATAAATAAATTAATTATTTAAAATAATTAAACGTTTTTTTTTTCAATAAAACTAAAAATATACAAACAGTTCCATGTCAGAGACTGAGAGGCTCTTGCTAAGAAGATATGTTACAAAATTATGTTAAGAGCTTTAGGGTTAAAAAGGGACGAAAAGAAATTTAAATTTAAATTTGTTGAGTAAGTATTGATAAAATTTTCCAAACAATGTAAAATAAAATCAGCGAAATGGTTTTAAAAAAAAAACATTACTGATTTTTTTGTCCCATGTAGCTATTTCGCATAGTGTACCATACAAATATACATAACATCTTATAAAGATGCTTAAATGATAAAATGTATTCATTAAGTCGGGCAATTTGTTATTATTGCACGTTCCAAAGATGTTTTTTTTAAACCAAATGCGAGATTCTCGAAAACTCCTTTTGAGAAGCTGCGATTTCGCTGTAGTTTTCTACCATTCCATTTTGGTGGGAACACGGTTTAAATCCTATTCCGGGATTATCTATCTCGTTACCGTTCATTACTGTCTCCTTCCGAAATATCCCAAATTAATTATCCCATTTCCCATACTATGACCGACGGTAGTTTTTCAATCTGTTTCAACAGAAGACTTTACTTTTGAAAGTAAAACTATTGCCTGTTCAGCAATTGATTGATTTTTAAATAGGTTGGATCTTGGAATTACAAATCTCAAAACAAACAAATTACTAATTTATCTTTCAATTAAATGTGCTGTGTAGATAATTTTGCTGCGAGAACTGTGTAGACATTTCTGTTGCCATCTAGCTAGATCATGAGCACGATCGTGATCTAAATTTTACGTTAAATTTTTATAGCTGAAGCAGCGTACCGCCCTATAAAATAAATAGTTACAACTTTGTAAAGAAGCTCACTCTATACTTATTTTTTTCAGATATTGTTTTAATTACCTAAACCTAAGTAAGTTACTAATATTTTACCTAAAACTAAACTATTTGTGAGCAGTGACTAACTAAAAGAATTAAATACATAAGATTTTGCCGTTTGTTTAATTTATACGTGATATTAGCTAACAAAACCGATTATAAATTAAAATACTCGAGAGTGCTAAAAAAAATATGTAAATTTTGCTGTTACAGCCAAACTCATATTTAATTAATTTTTACGTTTCACACATTTAAATGTTTGAGCAGATGCAAAGCGACAATAAGTCATAAACTACAAACGTCAAAACCCCTTTTCATAAATAATAATTTCGCAAACATAAAACACCAAGTGTTGTATGACCGGGGATATCATAGCCAATCTTTCCATCGTATCATATACCCAAGTACATGACCATAAATTAAATTAACCTTTCTGCTTACATATACAATGGACACATATATAGAACAATAAATAACCCTGTGCTCTCTCATAATTTCATATTTTATGTACAAAAACTCTTACATATATACGAGTACAATGAAAGTGAAAAATATGCTCTTAAATTTAAATTTTATTGTAATTAATTCTGCCTTAGTAAAAAAATATAACACGAGACGAGATAATAGTACAGCTGTCCTAACCATATATTCAAAATTTAATTATATACAAAATTTATATTCGTACATACATGTACTCATATATGAATATATTCTTCTTAGCAAGTGAGATAATTTAAGTCTTCTAAATATGTACAAGGAGTATTATAAATTACATTTTTACACTATTGTTATAAATCATTTTAATTTACAGTCATCACATATATAACAATAATAATAATTCATATTATAATGTATGTATGTAGATATGATATTTCGTTTCATCTTACATCTAAAAAAAATTTATAAATCATAAATTTTAATTTTAATTTAAACAACAACAGCTCAACGAATGTGTATAAAACAATAAAAATTTAGTTAACCCTAAATACAACACGATATGCATTTAAGTGTACAGTGGAATTTTATTGAAGTTGGGCGACAGCCGTATCTCAAACGCAATGGTGTCTGACCAGTTGGTTTGGTTATCTAAATTGAAATTAATGATGTGAAAAATGTTAAAAACAGATTAAACGTGACAGGATAGTCATAATGATATAATAAGGGTATACCTCGTACAACGCCTTTTCACAAAATTTATTTCAAAACGATGTGTTACTTGTAAAAAAAAAATTAATGAAATGGTTTGTCTTTTTTACCACAGAACGATAATTAGGCCGATGAAAAATTTACACATTTCTACTATGCGTCGATGAATCACTGAACCGCGTTAAGCGAAGTAGTCCCGTACCATAATTATATTAGTAAATAAGCGCAACATCTTATAATTTTTAATCATTTCTTTGAAAATTTAATTTAAATATTTTTTAACGTGGTGCGACATTTGATATGATTTATATTTTCCGGGCTGATTAAGTCACGTTTTTTAAAAGGGAATTC
The DNA here is from genome assembly GCA_947310385.1 of Nephrotoma appendiculata. Taxonomy (NCBI): domain Eukaryota; kingdom Metazoa; phylum Arthropoda; class Insecta; order Diptera; family Tipulidae; genus Nephrotoma; species Nephrotoma appendiculata. The sequence continues at coordinate 6,503,684 of OX371224.1, read as the reverse complement.
CTAACCGAAAATTATATTTCCCACTATGTGTACGAGGAGTAAAGAAAAATGCTGTGGTATGATTACCATCGTTCGTTTCTTATAAAATATTTTCCTCTTTTCACAGTATAATTACCATAATCAGTGTAATAATATAACAATAAAATTATAAAGGTAACAACATATACTTTGGATAATAAATACTTTGCTATTTTATATTTTATGTTATAATAATATAAAAATAAAATAATTATTAGTTATACTTATAATACGTAAAAAATACAACATAAACCAGACAAGAAATTTAAATTTTATAATTGACTAAATTTTATGTACATGTTGAGAGGTGAATTATTGAACAACACAACAACAACAATAACAAAATTATATGGTAAATTAAACATGGACAATATAATTTTTAACAATACATGAACATAGCTCTCTGTCGAAATATTTTATTTTTATATTTCCTATCCAAACCACCTACATAACCTAGAATTTGTGCATAAAATACGGACTTAATTTCGTTTAAATGCGAGAATATGTCAAATAAAATAATTTATTTTTAAATTATGTAATTATTGGATCATAAATTATAATTTATTGTGTTTTAAAATGTCATTTGCGGGTTTGATTTACGAGTTTGAGATTTAATTTTGTGCCACACTGAACAATTTTTATTTTAAATGATTTATGATTTGCTTGAAGCATAATTTGATTACAGTTTATGTACAATTTTCGTCATGTTTGGGTGCTAGAGATTACAAACAACATGGCCAAATTATATTTAGGCGCTAAAGAGACCAGATAAGAGACGCTAAACAAACACATTTTATTAAAAACTTGTTTTTTATTTCGCAAATATTAAATTTTTGAATATTTTAATTTAAAAATTTGTCCAAAAACTTTAAAAAATCATTCGATCAATTAGGTCATTATCAAGAGTATCTAACGAGTAGATACTCCTGATGACCTAACAAGTCGAAATCGATGGGGTGATTTTTCAAAGTTTTTGGGCAAATTTTTTAATTAAAATATTCAAAAATTGAATTTTTTTAATCTACTCGGTAGATCCTCCTGATGATGAACAATAAAAAATAAGTGTTTAATAAAATGTGTTTGTTATGTGAAAGTGTGTTTCGCCGAGTACCTACGGCAAATAGTGTAAACAGATATAATACAATGAGATTTAAAACCGATGCAAGCTTATCAAACATGACATTTCTCAGAAGCTCACTTTCGCATCGGAACCTAAACAAATAATTTTAAGAGACACATAGTAATTTTTAAAAACAGGAATATATAAAATAAGTACAAAAACTAAGTTGTTTCGGGAAATACCAAAAGTTCGCTTTACATTTTTCGTAGAGCTTCGTCCCTTTTTTGATTGGTTCATTGGAAAAAATAATTAGCGAAACATTTTGAAAAATGCAATTTCTACAAACAATAAAAGTCGTTTTTAAAATCCAGGAACAAGTTTAAGGGAAATTCGGTGATATTTAAGGATATACAAGTAAATCGTTCCCGCAAGGCGGGAAGTGGTTTAAATATCGACGCTGACTGTTTTTTTAAAGCAATTTAGTTTTGTTTGAGCTTTTAGTTTGTCATTAAGATATTTAGATATTTGGGGGTAAGGAGGGTCCGTTAAGAAGGTCTATATACCATGCCAAATGTCAACGTCACTTGTATTTGGTGCTATCGGGTAATCACCTAACGCGGCTTTGGCGTCCAAAAATCGGCAGGATAGACTATTCAACTACTAAGTTGGCTAATCCACTCTCTAACGAAGCGTGGCTCAATAGATTCTGGTGTAAGCTAACCATTGTGATATACTAACATTTACAGGAGAAATTGAATGCATAAACAGAAAAAAAGAGACCTAGAAAAAACAGAGAGAAAAATTACTGCTAGAAGTTGCGGAGCATTCACAAGCAAAAGTTAATTAAAATTCACAAAGCTCACTGAAGAAGGTATAAAGAGTGGTATATCAACGGATATAAAAATAAACAAGAAATTAAGATAATGACCAGAGTACTTCATCCCACATCCAAGAAGGAGGATATAATAGAAAACCTCAAAATGAAAGAACTGCAAATTGAAGACTCAGTAAATATCCTTTAACGAGAGAATGTTGAAAATAGCCAAGGAATCAAGATCATTAAAAGAGGGCTCCCACTATTCATGCTCACATTCAACAAAAGCGAAAAAAATTGAAAATATTTTTAGTATCAAAGTAATACTCAATATGAATTTTAAAATGGAACCACTGAAAAATAACACGAGACTAATACTTCAATGCGAGGCTCTTACCACACAGGATATTTCAAGCGAGATATTAGATGCGTAAAGTGCGTCGATAGACACAACGTGAAAGACTGCACAGTTAGCCGAAACGACCCTGCAAGATGATGTAAACTATAAAGAGCAACACTTGACCAATTATAGAGGATGAGTAGTTTGGCAATCCATCAATATCGATTTGGTTCTATGATGACAATTTTGCATAAAGACCTCAGTATAAAGGCGTACAAAGTCCAATTAGTTCAGGAGCTGAAACGAAAGAACGCCTAGCAAGACCAGGACGTAGTGTACAAATATAAGCGACCAGAAAGACAAGAAACCACGAAAGAGCTGATCAATGGTAATCATTTAGAACGCCAATGTATTCCCACAGCGTGTTCAAGAACTTGAAGTTTTCCTAAACTTACAGAAAATCGATATAATAGGTTGCTCAGTAAGTTTTACGTTCGATAAGAAAAACACGATTTTATGGTTTGAAATACATTTTATTATTCAATAAAATCTCCCTGAATTTCAATACACTTGTTCCAGTGATCTTCTAATTTATAGATTCCATCCCTAAGTTGAGAACCAGAAGACTGTCGAAATACGCTTCCACGGCTGCTATTGCCTCTTCATTCGATGAAAATCGTTTCTCACGCATCAATTTTTTTAGATGTGAGAACAGCCAGAAGTCAGAGGGAGCTAAATCTGGCGAATAGGGTGGATGTTGCAACAATTTGTACTTTAATTCATTGATTTTTGCAATGGTTTTTGGAGGTGTGTGAGAGGGTGCGTTGCCTTGATGAACAATTATTAAATTATTCTTTAAATAAGATCTTTTTGACCAATTTTTATATCCAGCAGGTCCAAAAGGTTACAATAATAATCTGAGCTTACTGTTTAGCCAGTTTATAAGTAATCCACAAACAAAATTCCTTTCGCATCTCAAAAAACTGAAGCTAACACCTTGTTGGCCAATTTCTGGACCCTAATTCACGCTAGATATATACCAATTGGACCTAACTACTCCAGGACAGTGACGGTGGAGAGATTGTGTGATAGGTTATCCGTCACCGTCTAAACAAGATTTACGTGGCGCGCTGAAAATTCTGCTAAAAGAGAAAAAAACCTACAACACAATTTCAATTTAAGTGACAAGTTTTTAATTTGTGGTAAGTTTGACGTGGGTCCCATTTGAAACGCGATATTTTAAAATGCGATATTTCAAAACGCGATATTTCAAAACGCGATATGGTACAAAACGGGAATTTAGGATCGGGTTATATCAGTCGGGTGGAGGGGAAATTTAATTTCAGTTTCTAGGAACTTAAAAATCGATAAGAGCGAGAGTATATAGGATCGGTATAAATCGGGTCGCTATGCTCCCGTCGCTATGCTCCCGTTGCTTCGCAATGCACATTCTATACCAACCATATCGCGTTTTGAAATATCGCGTTTTAAAATATCGCGTTTCGAGCGGATCCGGTTTGACGTATATTAGAACCGTCTGATTACTTAAAATTCATCTTAATAATGTTATTAGTGTAATGTATCAAGTTCAAATATTTAATAGTAAAAAATTAATACTTTTATTGTATTCCTATAAATTTGTATTTTGTTTCGGTACGAATTAAATTAAAATTAATTTGTTTTTAGCTAAATTTGGATAAATAGCCATAATTGTACAGTATCCATCTTTGAAGCGCTTTGCCGGTGTGCTGGGGTAAGTGAGTTAAATTTTATCTTTATTTTTGTTTTGGGGAGATTAACCTCCCATTTAATTTGATTAATAAATTTCGCCACTCATTAAAATATATCAGTTTAGAATTTTCGAAATAATTTCTTTTCCTTGATAATTAATTAATTTAAATAAATAAATTATGTTTCTATTTATCATGAGCAAGTGTTTTTAGAGAGGGAAAAATCTCAACAAAGAACGGTTTAGTTACCTTGCCTGCTTAATTTTTTTTTTGTGTTTGGTATTATTTTTGCTTCGGAACCCAAAAAGCAGCTTAAAGATTTGCCAACGTTCTCTAACCCACTCCCATGCAAACTTCAGCTGGCGAGCCAATTGCTGCTTGGAGAACGAAATTTGACGGATTTCTATTAACGGAATTTTACTTGGTATTTTACTGAAAACGTTTCCGTTACAAGGGATGAAACGACCCACATAAACCTTTTTATTCTTTCTAAAAGCTCCTAATGTGTTGCTGAGAAAGTCGCATTCGAATGTGTTTTTGTTCCATTGTTAACCAAAGTTTTCAGTCAAAATATTGCTCACACTGCCTAATGAGATCCCTAGGCCTTCTTCTAAATCTCTCTCGGTTAATCGACGATCTTCATGATTGAGGTTGATACACCTTTTGGGCGTTCTTCGCGTGGTATAAATTCAGCAAACCATCTTTCTCAGTTCTAATTGAAGGTTAGGATATACATGGAACACTTTTAACAAAATTTATAATTTTATAATAATTTTATTTTGGTGCTACACCTTCCAAAATTAAGAATTTTATCACTTTTATCAATTTTATTCAATTTTTTCCATTGTAAAACAATACTGTGACACGTCAACTTATAAATAACTATAACGTATAACTTATTATTAGGCGATGTACTCATTAAAGACATTTCGGCCGCTACATACTTAAATCCGGCATTATGTGTCTTGAAATACAATGGTCTCCAATATTATCGTCCGTAATGATGAGATTAAGACCAATGCTTGGAAAGGATTTATAACTACACCAGCCGAACTAGTTGTCGAACGCCATATACCTGCACAGGTTTTGGCGCAAATAATATTTACATTCCACAAACTGAGTTCATAACAAGGACCAAATGAATGAACTAAAACTAAACGTAGTATAAAATCAAGAGCAACATATTGAAATTACAGCCGGAATATTATTTGTTGCAATTCGGTCATTATCACCGAATTGGGCAATTTGAAGCGTATGATGGTCTAACAACAAAGAAGGAAGATACCTAATTAATTAACGCGACTTTAATTTAATTATAATTAAAAAAAAAATTTAATCTGTGTATTTTAATATAAACTACAGAAGCCGAAAAATTTTGGATTAGTACACATTTTTCTGTTAAACACGTTGAATTTTGTTTTTTGCTCAGCCATTATATTTTCCAAATTCCTAACGAAATTTCGAATCATGTAAGATATTCATTCCTTCTATCGCCATCGTTGAAGAATGGAATAAAATTAAATTAATTTATTAAATAGATTTATAAATAAATTATATTATAAATAGTTGGCATTTCTTTCCTCCAGTTGGCGATTCTGGTTTTTCTATAGGAAATGGAAATAGGAAAAATATTCACATAGTGTTTTCATCAAAACTATCATTTTCTGGCCTACTAAGAAATCACGTTTGATCTGAAATTTTATAATTTAGGAAATATTTTTGCGCATCGAAATTGGATCGGAAAAAGATTCCCAATTTAATTTTGTTTTTGAAAAACTGTACACTAACTGTTTACCATAGTATGCCAGGAAAAAAATATTTGTGACTAAAATACTATGAATATATTTTTTCTAATTCCTCTTATAGAGGGCTTTATAGAAAGTAATAATTTTCATTCTGGTTGAAATCGAGCTAGTACAAAACTAGAGATCAAATAAAACCAATCAAATAAATATTCGTTATTCAATGTAAACTTTCACGCGTTTAATTGATTATAATAACGCTGTATTAGGTTAAATTCAGCCCTGCGATGTTGTGTACTATCACTTTTTTCGACTTTTGACTTGGTTTATGTCTCAATTTTCAGGAATCAATTAACATTCTATTTCGCAAAAACAATTATGTGTTTAATATATTAACCTCTTAATATTATTGTGAGCTTTCTCTCTTTTTTACATTTCGATAAACGTATCACGAGTCTTATAGATATCGTAGAAGAAAGTGATAGAAGAAGAGAAATAGATTGATATTTTAGTCGAGCAAACTGAGAACACATTTGAAAATGCGTAATTTTGGAAGTGAAATAGGCTGCCATTTCACTCATAAAAAATGAGATATAAAGTAAATCAAAAGTCGAAAATAGTGATAGTACAACATCCCAGCCATATAGTTTAAAAGAAATTGAAAATAGTATTTTCGAAATGAACACTTCATTCCTGATTTTAACGTCCGTTTCCTTAGCAACGTAGTTGGAGTGACTATAGAATACTTAAAGGATAAATGAGTCTTTTTGATTAATTTTTGGTTGTGCTGCGATCCAAATTAAATAAAAAAAAATGTTGCGTGCAAATACAGCGGCCTCACGACGAGATTGTGCACAACCATATGTTTTAATGTGGCTTTTCCTTGGGCGAGATCATGAAATTCGATTAATAAAATCAATTGTTCCACAATCACGGAAAAGTTAGAAAAATAATCAAAGTTGGTCTCAACATTTTTTATGAAACCACAAATAAACAGTTGTTTAACGTCAAAATTGTAATCGAAAATGTATATAAATATTATCGAATAATTTTAAACGGGAACGTGTTACCGATAGAAATTCAATTTCGAGATCTTAATTGACTAGATTGCTCTGTAAATATAAAAGAAATTGGATTTATGTGTCGACCAAATCGTCTATCCGGAAACACGGACATCCGAGGATCAAAATATTTTCTAATCCGTTTAAATTTTTCGGTCGATTTCATGATCCCACTCTGACTAAAATTGTCTAATAACAGTAATTAATATTTTCTTGAACAAAAATACAGGTTGGGATTTTTTAATGTAGGCTATATATCCATTTTGTTCAGGCTAGCTGAGGATTGCAATTGTCCGCGAATTGTCCACCAATTGATTATTAATCGACGACCCTTGATTTTCTCCCTTTTTCCACTGAATTAGTATTGGTTAAAGAGATCCAGTGAGCCTTTTCTCGAACCAAGGGACTTGTATGATAATTATATGGCTGTAACTTTTTTTATGCTTTATCATTTTATTGCGAGCTGATGGTGGTGTAACATTCTGATTGCGATTGGTTTGGTTTGATAATTTAATTATAGATATATAAAATTCTACTTTTTAACGCAAGATTCTGTAATATTTTTTGAAATTGTTCTGAAACAGCGAGTGTGGCACTCTATTTCGTGTTATGACAGAAAATTATAGTTTAATATTTAACATTTACGAAATTGGTCGCTTTACGTTTGTACAAAATTGGGAAATGAAATGCCAATTTGTGGATCAATTTGTGAAGTGAGTTCTTGAAACTGGATATTTATTGTTAACCAACACGTGGACGTGTATTTACAGCGCGTACAGCTGCAAACATTGCAACTGTCTGTTACTCAGAATGTGTTTAACCATCCATCAACATCAATTCATCATCGTGCTCAAGAATTGTACACAACACGCCGTTCTGTGATGAGAAGTTTGCACCAAAAACCTCGGTAAGAACGCGTACAAAATTCAATTAGTCCAGGAGCTGAAGCAAAATGACCATCAGTATTGTTTCCAGTTCGCTAATTGGGCTGCGGAACGTTTGGAAGAAAATGAGCATTTTTACCGAAAAATAATCTTCCCCTTTGAAGCTCATTTTCACCTCGAACGCTACGTCAACAAGCAAATTTGTTGCATTTGGGGCTCAGAAAATCTACATGTCACCATGAAGAAGCCGATACATCCACAACGAGTGACTGTTTGGTGTGGATTTTATACCAGCGGCATCATTGTTCCATTTTTTTGAAAATAAGCAAAGAGCCGCCCTTACAGTCAATGGAAAACGATACAGTAGTTCTTGTAATCCAGAATTCAAGAAAAGGACACACACAACATTGTGTTTCAACAGGTTTGTGGGGTTCCGTTAAGAATTACGAATTAGTTACACTAACCATCCAGGGACTATCGAAGATTTGAAAGAAGTTGCTATTGATAAGACAGGAGCCTATACAATCAAGAATGTTCTGATAAATTTGGTTGGCAGAATGGGGTACTGAAAAGCCAGTCGTGGAAGTCATTTGAATAAAATTGTGTTCCATACTTAATGGCAATATATACTCTTTCTCATAAAACAACCGCTTTGGAAAAATTTCATTCTTCTTTGGCCCAATTAAATTGCAAACGTTAGATGAGCCATCCTTTATATACAAAAAAATCAATTTTTGTTTAGAATCACTACAGTTTCTGTGTCTTATAGCATATATGTACATTACTATCATGGGCACGCGGCACGTTGCTGAACTTCTTTTCCACCGTTTAATCATCCCAAGGGTTTTGCACATTCAACGATTTTTATAACTTTAACCGTAACATATACATAAATGTGTTTTATTACAATATACAATCTTGAGTTCAAATTTTAAAATGTGGGGAGAAAATGAACTGAACTCCATCTTAAAATTGTTCCATTAACAAAGAATCATTGAATTTTGATGATTATTAATAGAATAATTTTCAATATTGTGTGGAGTGTTTTTTCAAGTATAAGCTTGTTAAGCAAGTGAATAAAATTTAAGTACTTACTTGGCCGATCAATGGATACTTAACGTTTAAATAACTATTTTTTTTATAAGCAAACACTTAAATATTTTCCGCAGCATCCACTTAATAAACTGGAATAAAACAAGTAAACACTTTTACTTCTTCCCTAAATACTTGATGATTTACAAGGTTGCATATAAGCAGACTTGAATTTAGTTTCGAAATATATTTTGATCAGCATGGCAGGAATTGTAAATATTCGTAAAACAAAATATTATTGCGAACACCGGGAAATAGATCCAGCCAAAAAGTAAAGTTTATAGCGGATTATTTTTTAATAGAACATTTCGAGAGTAGAGGTGGAGGGCGGAGTGCATAAGGGACCCAGCATATCAAAGTTTTTATATTATTTTTTATAAATTGGAATAATAAATGGCACCAGACGAGCTCTAATTGAAACGATTAAGCGATGAGCAATTACCAGAAGTCAATTAAAAACAGCCTTTTGTTTGACAGAGTGTTCTTAACGACATCAAAACTAGTACGAAGGCAATTGGAAGTTTTAGAAAAATTTAATTACACATCTCATTACAAGCTCACAATGGGGTGTGTGGTTCACTAAATTGTTGTTAGTTTATATAATTGAACCATATCTTCGTAAATAAATAAATAAAATAAATAAACAAACTAAAAGAAAACTTATACTAAAAAGTATTATCTTTTACGGAAAAGGTAACTCTTATTCTATTAATCCATTGTCTACATTCTCTACATAGTAAACGTCATTTTTTGATTTTTATACTAACATTCATTGTTTAGAATAATAATTATTACAATATGCAGCACATATTAACTGTACCACAAACATTAACTATTATTAATACATTAAACTTGGCAATAAAAATTATGTTAAAGCTCTCATACTTGAAGTGAAAGTCTATAAATCCAACTCAAAAATCAGGAGAACGTAAATGTAAAAATTATTTACCGATGAATCAATAAATTGAACTAAAACTTAACCATTATTGCAGAAGGGTGTTTAAGTGCTATGGAATTTTAATTAAAGTTGTAATGAATGATCTTTTCCTTTTTATTACTATATAATGAAAAGTTATAATTAAATATTAAATATATCCACCATGGACGCAAAAAGATGAAATTATTTGATAAAAAAATTTGTATTCGAGATAATAATTTATGATCATATACTATACTCGTTTTGTTAACCCGCAAAACCACTTTTCTCTAGCGCGCCCATAAATTATCCGCACATCACATTTCCATTACCTTATGCATAAGCGATATGTGCGTCTGCATTAATAATGTTCATGTTATGTAGTTAATAATAATAATAATAATCACATAAAAACATACAATTATTTTTTATTTTAACTGCACAATAAAAAAAATTACCATCGCGATTTTTGCTCTTGATGGCATGATCTTATACAAAATATGTGAGCAAAAAAAATCTTCATCAACCTGCGATCATTCGGTCAACCCACTTTTTTTTGATTACATCAAGGCAACAAAATATAAAAATACATAAATTTTTAAAGTGCATAATTACTTGTTTACAACTCTAAATAAGCGATACATTTTATTGCTATAGCTATGCATGCGCATTTTAAATTTTGGATCCGCAGTCCGGCCAATAAAATTGATTTTATTTTATTTTTTAATATCCTTTCGCAATCTGTGTGTGTGTGTGTAAATGTTTAATGGCAGTTGTAAATTATGGCTATTTTATTAGCGATTTTTAATTGAAATCGATATGTGGTATTGTATGTATGAAATTGAGGATACCCTTAAGATCATAAATTGTATAAATTTATTCATTCCGGCGTTAATTTATAATAATTAAAATGTATTATGTTTCCTAACCATTTACCGTCAACTTGCCGTCCAATTTTACCTCTCTACTTCCATTTTTATTCGCTGGTTATTTATCGCGTAATTATATTTTCATTTTTCTTATAAGTTATTTCTGTTATGAGCACAACAACAATAATCGCAAAAAATTGCTATTAAATTCAACACTAAACAACAACACCATCAAGTACCTTTACTCGCTCGTATACATAAAGTGTTTCAATTTTAATATGAATACGTATAATTCCTATTAGGGGTTTCTACTTTATGTATTTTCTTTGGCTTTTCTTTAGCACATTCTTTGTAATAATAAAAATGTTCATTGTACACATTCATTATTCAACAGCAAAACGGTATGAAAAACTATTTGCACCAAGAACAACAACAACAACAATCACAACAGTCTCGTATAACTACAACTAAAAATTACTGCTTTTAAGTAATTTATTTTTTATTTTCTTTGGTAAACCAATAAATTATGTTGTAGTTATATATTATTTTGTATGTTGTGTGTGTGTGTGCCGTTTTCAAGAAAATGCTGTACCACAACAACAACAGCGTAGAGAAAAACAACATACATAACATTTATATATCGTGATTTATTGAATGAAAAATTATTAGGTTTTTTGCAAGTTTGGTTTGGTTTGCAATTGAAAGATAGAAATCATAAAAATGAAATACAACTCAGTCATATATGCGGTATCTGTGTACGGATCGTAAGTAATATACGAAATACAGGCTACGACAAAATTACCCATAATTGGATAAGTTTGCGGTTTCAATGAATTATAAAAGTCTGATTATTTGAACCTATCGATTTTGACTTAAAAAAATTGAGTCGGTCGAAAATTAAATCACATCATTTTGGATTTTGTATTGATTTACAATTTAAAATTTCTTCTAGTCCCACATTTTTATGAAAAGTTCCCGTTCAGTATAATTTTGTAGGCGCCTGCCAAGTAAACATATATAAGAATTCTGAGGTGAAAATATAAAAGGAAATTGTTGTTTGTGTGAAATAAATGATGATAAATGTTGAATTTGAAATGTGATAATTTTTATGATAAACGATTTGTTGATCATTATGTTTAGAGATGCAATTAAAATTTATGGTTACCGTTCGCGTGTTCATTTAATATTTTATATGGAAATATTCCTATATACGGTTTTCATATTTCTGTACTCAATTTTAATGATTAATGGATTTTCACATGACAAAACCAAGGCCATACCGATTCGCCAAGATATAAAAATAACAACGATGCATGATAACGAGTTTGATTAAAACGGGAAGTCTAATATAAATTCTAATGCTGGGCGAAATATAAGCTTACAATGAGAAATATAAACACAACACTTAAAACATTCTTAAATTATATACGTGCACTGGTCATCATCGATAAGCGTCTCCACAGCCACCAAATAGTAAGGCAGTGTTGTGAGTCTACGCGTATTCTGGAATTTTGGCGTAGACAATAGCGAGAATTCGTAGAGTATGTAGAATATTCGTAGACAATGTAGATTATTGCTTTTTATTGTTGTTTGCCTTATTGTTTTTGAGTTGGAATTTGCTATCTCACAGTTTTCCAGTTTAAATTGGGAATGTCTAATATTGTGTAAAGTTGTAATCCCATGTTTACAGAATAAATAGCTGATAACAGTATAAATGTTTAAAATAATCCAACGATTTTCCAATTTTTGATTTCCAACGCCGTATGTTTTTTCATTATCAAACTCTTGTGCCCCATATGGCGTGTAACTGATGATGTCATCTTTTGTTTTTAGTGATTTGTTTACGAAAATATAGTAATTTCTTAAAATCAATCATACTGAACTATGCAGGTATAAAGTTTATTTGAAAATTGTGAATTTCACCTGCTTCCAGTAATTTAAATTAAAACTCTAGTTTAAAAAATTTTATGATAAAATTTAATGGAATGTTTGGCGTAGACCTGTAAGTCAAGCTGCTAAGCTAAGCGAAAAGCTGCTGACCATTTTAATCGTAGCGAAAACCAATATGATGTTCTACTAATAGAAACTGAAAAACTAATTTTCGCAAGAAAGCGAATAATGATGTCTTGTTTGGAGTTGGCTTAGCTATTTAATACAGAAATAGTATAAAAATATGTAAGCCCAATTTATCATCTCCTAGGTCGACCTGAAACTAATTTGTGACTGTCTGTCACACACCGGATAATGATGGATATGATAAAATCCAAATTTCAACTGCTGGACATTTTTCCAATTATAGTGGTTAAAATGACTTATAAAATTCAAATTAAAGTATTAAAATTTTTAATAATTAATGGACTAAAATAAAGATTAACGATATAATCATAATTTTTACATTGATATCACAGCATCACATGGTTCTATGATTATTTTACAGAGGCATTGAGACGTATAACCGTATTGAATTTGAGGTCTTCATAGCTATGTCCTGTTGCAAAAAATCGTAAAGTTCTGGAAAACCTTTGTGATATCGCAGCTCTTAAATCTGTGCTTTACCATTATCGGGGTAAAAGCTCTGAAAATTTGCGTGATCTATACACAGACAATTTTGATATTCTCTCACTGAAGATAACAGTAGCTTCTTGAGGAGGTTTTCATGGAAAAACCTAGGTCGTAGTTTTTTGGCGACTCAGGTATCAAAATTAAAATTAGTAAAATTAGACCTGCATAGAATTTTTTTTCTCGAAATGTTATACGTTGATCTTGACGTTGTCATATAGAAATAAGGCTTACACTAAAAGATTGTGAAGTGTGTGGGGACTTTTGAAAATCATGCTTGCAGTTGAATGGGTACCTTAAGAAAATACAATTCTTTATTGAGTAGTTATGATTAGCTAGAAGTACTTGAAAGTACTTTGCTTACACCAATCCTAAATATTTTATGATATTTTCTAAGACCATTGTGTGCTAAAATTAGTTTCTGCTCATTGACAGTGCATCTGCAACAAGCTCGAACGAGCACCGCTGACTTGATTAAATTTGTATCCGGCTATAGTACGGGTTGATTGAAAAGTATTGAGAGCGACACTTATTCACCAGTAGAGGAATCAAAATTTATACGCCATTCTAATATTTCATCTTTCATTTGAACACATGAACATTTTTATTTCGATCTGGCAATTCATTCTTTGTTTACAAGCCATTAGAAGTTGCTGTAGCTGCGTTTTCGTTTACAATGGAAAAAACGGAAATCGTGCAGTGATAAAATTCTTTGTTTTAGAAAGTTATCAGCAACAGAAATTTATGCAAACATTTTAAAAGTGTTTATGGAGTCTGTTTCTTTATTTCCAACTATGCATCGATGGGTTTTAGAGTTTAAACGTGGTCACTCGTTAAAGATGAAACACGTCCTGTCTAAAAATTAAAATTCTTTTGTTTTACAAATCTATATAATCAATAACATTAATCATATAATCCTCAAATGTTTGATTTATTAATTATTTGGATTAACATAAATTTTCGCGAATTTGTTGAAAGATTTTTTGAAGCAGCTCGCGTGATTTACATGTCGGTAAATAAGCGTACATACACGCAGAGAAAAAAAATGGTTCATACAATCATATATAAAAGAAATTATATATGATTGGCTTTTTAATTGATGCAACTAATTATATAAACATATTATAAGTATTGCAATCAAATATTTTGGTTGGAATTATTATAATATGTTAGCGCTCTTGCCGTTTTAAAGAGTATATTCAGAGAAAATTACATGATTGTTAGTATTATGTTTCTGTGTGTAACTATTGTTGCATCAATCATTTTATGTTTACTGTAATCAGGATTATATTTGCAGCGAACATTAAATGTTGGCTTCCATAACGCATATTTTGTTGCAAGGATCATTAAACATGTGTTACAACTTACAACTTACAAGTTACAACAGCTCGAAACATCAAATTCCGGAATTTATTTTCTCCGTCGTGAGTATACCGAAAGTTCACTATCATCTCAAAATTTTAATAACAATTGTTAAAAAATATTCGGTAACCGCATAAGACTACATTACTGCAGCCATGAAACAACAAAGTAAAAGTTGGATATTTAGTGTTTACATACGCATTAATCACACATTAAGATAGCGGATTTTTTATAATTACACTAAAAATTATTAGTCTTTCCATAATCACAGAATAATTGCCTCAACTATTTAATCGATTCAAAATTGTATTTAGCATAATCATAATAGTGTTATCACCATTAATAGTTGCAGGAATCAAAACAACAAGTGAATTTTAAAAAGTATATGGTTGGAGCAATTATATTCCTATCCTCCACAATTATTTGCCGAATATGATATAATGGCGGTGACCAAACCTTTTTACAGTAATTATAATATGATTTTAACAAAAACAGTTTAGTTGTAGCAATCGTGCATCAACTATATTATTTCTCTGCGTGTAGGTGCACCCCTTAACTTTGAGCCTAGATGTTACCGATACGTTATTTGTATCGGTAGTGTCGGTGCCTTATTATCGCCTATGTAACCCACAACGTCAAGGAATCTGAAAAATAAAAGCATTTTCAGAGAATTATTGCGTCCAGCGGTGCTTAAAAAAAATAAAAAATAATCATTTTCAGTCGGAATTGAGTCCATCAAATTATATTTTAACGGGACAAAATATATTTAAATCATAACGTCGTACGAAGTTCTCGGCTATGAAAGAAATTGCCGAAAATCCTGGCTGTTATGTACATCTTCGAAAAAAAATACTGTATCAACCTTCATTACCCAAGTTTAACATTGTTTAACATCCACCTCTTAAGCGAAAAGGCGTCATACAGATATGGCGGCCACATAAATTTTTTTCTGCCTGCTGGATTTGCAAGCTTCACATAAATATTGAGGTGTTTGGGTGGTTTTACCGGAATAAAAATTCAAGTGTGTTATAGCTGTTACTAATTTTTCCATGAACTGTGGCACTATTCTAGCTTTCCTTTTTGCACTATTCCGGTAATTCCTCGGGAATAGGGAACTGGGAAAAGAATGTATATGCAATTTCTGTTCAATTTTTTGAACCGGTCAACTGAGGAGAAAAGTTTAACGTAAATATTTGTAAATTGGGAATAATTTTTCCACATCTAAATTGGCAAGGAAAATTATTCTCAATTTATTTTTGTTTTCAAAAAATTTAACACTAGCTTTTTACCTAAAAAAAAATAAAAAAATATTTGAACAGAAATGACATATAAATACTTTCCCCAGGTCCCTAATCCCGGGGAATTACCAGAATAGTGCCACTGTCTAGTAGCCACTGGAAATTAGAAATTGGGAAAAATGTTACCATAGGCCTACTAAAGGAATAAGTTTAGTGCAAAAATTTTCAAAACAAAGTTAATTGGGAAACTTTGTTTTTAAAGGGAAAAACAAAATTTGTATAGGGCGAAATATTTTCTCATTTAACTTTGTTTCGAAAATTTTTACACCAAACTGATTCTCTCTGTAGGCTAGAAAAATTTTATTTAGACTAAAATAGTATGAAAATATTTTTCCCAATTACCTATTCCCAGGGAAAGCCAGAATTGTGCCATCGGTGCCCTAACATTAACCTGCGTATAGTGATGATTTTGCACATTTAAGGACTACATTTAGTTTTAAAATGTACCTTTTCATGATATTTTACTTGTTAACATATACGAGTAGGTTTCTGACCTTTTCCGCATTTTTATAAAAATGTACTATAGCACGACTCACGTATATTGTAAGAAATATTCACTTTTTCTGTCATTCCATTTTCCTAGCATAGCTTCACATATTATATACATAGGAATACGTCGTTGCCATATAATAACTTGTTTTCAAATGTGTAAAATAAACCATGAAAACATAGAATTTTACTGATTGATAACAGAAACCATAATTTTCAACATTGCCTACATTCTCTACATTGTCGAGATCAAATTTTTAATTGTACATTCTCGACACATGAATATAAATTATCTACGTGGAGTAGACCATACAGTACAACATTGTAGCAAGGTCTCTGTATTAACTCTACGAAATAGGACGACTTATAGAGAATTGTTTGTAGATCTGACGCCAAAAAATTAAACTTATTAGCAACCATTATACGGTCAATATTAACGTCAATACCTTCTAAGAATGACATTAATATTGATTGTGTAATGTGATGAAATTTGGATTTTCTGATTTTGATACATCATTACGGATACTTGGTGGAGGAATATTGCCATTATTAAATGACCGTTTGCATCATTACAGTCTTCATAACACACCCTTTAGTATGGTTTGTTAACTACAATTGTCAATTTTCTTTTAAATTTTGTGGTTAGTATAATATAAAGTGAAAAATATTTATAGTTATAAATATAAAAATGAGTATTTTATGTGCGGACGATTTCTACGAGAGAATCGAAATAAGCGAGTTAGAATTATCTAATATTGAAACATCCATCGAATATGGAAGCGAGCGGAATATAGAAGACGTCGGTCTTCGACAATTTATAGAAACGTACGAAGCTTCGACAGAACTATGGAATCCTATACAAATCAAAATTACATAATTAAAAATAAGTGTAATGCAGCTTTGGATAAACTTTTGGAGATATACACAAAAACAAGCCAACAGCAAACCGCGCAGATGTTAGGCGAAAAATTAATATGCTACATATTACTTATAGAAAGGAATTAAAAAAATATTGGCATCCAAGAGCTCGGGTTGCGAAACGGATGAAATATATACACCAACAAGCTATGTTTTTTGTGCCTTACAATTCCTTGACTAATTTGAGCCGCCAGTGAATACCAATGTGCAGGAAGTGAACGAGGTATTGTATATAGTATTTATTAATTTATAAACAAAATTAGGTGTTTATTATTTATTTATTTATTTTATATAAAAAAGTTTATTTCATACAACTAGCTAGCTATACATTATATTTTCCCTCATTATTATAATAATGGCAAAAGTTTTCACGTACTTCCTTAGCATCTGATGGACTATTTATATTTAGAGTTGTTTGTAAATTCACAAGTTGGTAGTCATCTGTAGTCCCGGTATTATTTGGTGCCAAATATGCTTTGTTATTCTCCTTGACCAGGAAATTATAAAGATATATAAAGATAACAAGCTGCCATGGTTATTGTTTCAACTTTTTTGGGTTCTAGACCGATGGCTTTTTGAAAAAGGCCGAATCATGGTGCTAAAATCTCAAATGCATTTTCAACAACCACACGAGCTCTTGACAATCTATTATTATAGACATACCGAGCTTCTTTTAATGATTTTTGAGCGAATGGTTTCATTACATTGACGTGGAACGCAAGCGCCTCGTCCGCTACGAAAGCAAATGGAAATTTTGCATTTATGTTGGGCAACGAAGTTGGAATCGGCAATTTGAGTGAATTTTGTTGCAAACGCTTCACAAATTTAGAATAATTAAATACGCCTCCATCTGAAATTCAGCCATTCATTCCAGCATCAACCATAATAAACTCCTACCGTGCATTGACGATCGCCAACAAAACGGTGCTATAAAATGCTTTATAGTTGTAATACAGGGTACCTGAATTGCGTGGTTTTGTAATGGCAATATGCTTCCCATCCATTGCTCTCAATATATTATAAAAGTTGTGTAAATTTCCAAAATCTTTGGAAATATTAACCCTTTCTTCGGGGTATTCAGAAAATAAAAATAAATAATAAATATCAAATATCAAATTAAACTTAAAAATTAGATTATGTCCAACAAAGAAAATACAAAAAATTTATTAATTTTTTCAGACTAGTAAAAGTGACAACAGGGAACGATCGCCTAAACGAGTGACTTGCTCAGCATCAAGATCATCTATTCTGCCACCAGAAATACGACCATTACAAACCAACAAACAAAGAAATGTAGGACAAACGACTATGCGTAATGAGCTTCTTTACAAAGCTTGTAAATATTTAGATGATTCCCAAGATCAAAAACAAAAAATACCAACAATTTGTCAGGCTGCAAGAATTGTTGCAGAAAAAGCTATCAATGACGTGTTGTTTCATGCAGCTTTGGGGAACCTTGATATAGATTCTGTAAAAACTAATGAAAATAAGAGGCAATGGACAGTGGTAACACCATCATATAATATCTCAACTCGTCCAGAATCTACCTCACCTATTTCAATGTCACCTGTTGATGAAGAACCATCTCCAATAATTCAAAATTTTTTCAAAAATTTTAAAGAATAACATTTTTAATTTATATATATAAAAAAATAAAATTTATTATGACTAATGAATTATTGAAATTATTAAATGAATTATTTACTAATGAATTTAGTCTGAAGTTTTATTTGTATATGTAAAGGTATAAGTATTACTTTAAACAAAGTAATACTTATAACCTTACATATCTCAAGAATGGCTTTACTTATTGAAGATGGTGACATTATAGTCGAAAACTTTAAGTCTTCGAAACTTCTTCCTGTTGCAATATACCTCAATGTCAAAGCCAATCTTTCATTGACAGAAATGCTTTTTGTCATTCTCATGGTGGTATCCTCCCTTACCAGAAAAGGTTGAACCATTAGCAAAAGTTTCTCAAATTGTTCTTGACCCATTCTAAAATAACAGTGGCTTCACTTTTACTTATTTCTTTTAGAAGAACGCTGTGAGAATAGTTATCTGGTTTTTTAGCCACTCCTGCATGTAGCGTTTTCGCTTCACAATTTTTTGTGAGCACAACGCTATTATTATAGCAACACACGCTTCTTTTTTTCGATCCATATAACTTATAACTTTTAAAGAAATTTCTTAGCAATACACGTAGCAAATATAATGTACACTTAGCAATAATGACAGCAGTAATGATGAAATTAATGTCAATTAAAAATGATTGTGTAATGTTGAAAAAAATGAAGTAGTATAGATGCAAGTTTTAAGAGATAATGACATTACCAGTATTGACGTTAATATTGACCGTGTAATGGATCCTATTGTGTCTATTTTTGTATGTTAATTTTTTTTCATAAAGTATGCTAAAATTTCATGTGCTAAAATTTCATGTAAAAAAAGACTCAATCAGCTTATTTTTAATGAGCTAGATGTCACATTCCCAACTTTAACAGTCCTCAATAAAACTGAAGCAATTTATCCGGATTACTTCTTTAAATTACAAAATTTTCTTGTTCTTATAGTGATTTCGAGCTAAAAATAAAATTATCAAAATATAATTTCTAAATATTCAGCAGTATACTCGCACCGGAAACATAAATTCTCTATAGAAACCCAAAAGGTTTGTTTAAAATCTGAAAATATTTTATGTATAATAAATAATGAGTTCCATATTTTGATGTAAGTGAAAACTTTATTGTAATAAATGTTGCACTGTATTTACTGTTACTAATTAACCGAAAATTTTTATTTTATTGTTGGTGGCCATGAATCGACCTAAACCCGGGATACTAAAATCCCAGATAATCAACACCCCGAAATTAGAAAAATCACGCATGTCAATCCCAGGAATTACAATCACGAATTTAAAACTTCGGATTCTGGCAAAATTCCAAATTTTAATACATATGTCGATTTAAGATAGATCCTTTACTTCGCAAATTCGCAAAATGAAAGGAATATTGTAATTGTATTTGTTAAAACTGCAGTTTATTTAATAATCCACCTGAGTACAGGGATCTTAAATATTTTTTTTTATTGGACTGAAAATAATGTACCGATTCAGATAAAATACTGATTGTGTTTTTTGAAAATAGCGGCATGGCATGGCTTTTTAAAACCGCCCATTTTAATTAAACCAAATCACTTTCAGTTTGTATTACAAAAAAAGTTTGTATGGTTGGGATTTTAATATGATATCCAATTGTGGTTTGAGAAAAATGCCCGTTCAAATTGAGCTAAATATTTTCACAACCGCATTGGATTACATTAAGCTTGTAAGATGAAAAGTGTTCTGTTTACTTTTGTATTGTGTCAAGACTTATTTTGTATTTAATTTAATATTTTCGTGGGTGTGTTAGGTATAGAGAAAATCATATAAATAAATATGGTGCTCAATATTCGTGTAACTAGACTCAATTGGGTTCCAATTTAAGTTCCAGGTATGATTTAAAAAATATTAAATTTGAATAGAAATAATCAACCACACACACAATTTCGTATTTCGATGCCACTCAGCTCCTAGACGAAACTCTCTCTCTCTCAGAAAACAATTTATTTAATGAAAATGAAATTCCACTATAACTTCAAAATGAGATTTTGAAGAGAGTCAATTACTTTCTTTCTCGTACTAAAATAAAGAATAGTAATCATGAAAAATTTTACCCCCAGATTTATCATTCGCTATATTACCGAAGACAAATTAAGTAGGTTTTAAAAAACCTCTGTATGTGTGCGTGCAGACTAAATGTTTGTTTGCGTTTTACATCTCAGACGGATTGCCTGATTGGGGTGAAACGGAGGGTTATCGGAGATATCCGAGTGATTCTTGGACGAAAGCGCTTTACTGGAAGTGGCAGCTTCAATACGAGGTTTTTCGTTTTATGCAAATAATTAAAAAAGTATGTCATTTACGAGAAAAACAATTATGCTCTAAAAGGTTTTAAATTAAATTTGCAACAATACCGATCCAGTTTTTTTACCGATCCATCCGCTTTTAAACAAATAGAAAGATCCCAATGTATTTAAGCCGTAATCGGTCCACCGGAAGTGGCAACTTCCAAATGAGCTTTTCGTTTTCCCCCCGGAAGTAACAGCATAATATGAGATTTTGCATGTATTTGGAAAAGTATATCATTTATGAGAAAAACAGTTATGAATTAACAGATTCTAAATTAATCTTGCAATAATACTGGTGTAGTTCAATTTTTCAAAATTTAAACGGAAAAGAATTTTTTTTTCACAACAATATTTTTCAGTAAAAATTCCGGCCATGTACGGACCAGGTGGATTGACTATTAGGAACAAAACTTCATACCAAAACTTTTTCTATAAATTAGGAGATTCAGGAGATACGTGCTGGGATATCTGTGTACCAGAACTGGCGGCTTCCATAGGAGCTTTTTCAAAGATTAAACTTTTGAACAAGCGTTGACCGTGTTGGTTTTCTGAAGTTTAAGTTGAAACCATGATTTTTGATTATACAAGATATTTTTCATAAATTCGTGAAACTTAGTGGTAAAAATCGAATTAAACATGGAAATCACTAAAAAACATTTTTATTAATAAGAAGTACTCCCTTCCTTAGCCCGAATGACAGTTTCCTTTCGGTGTTTCATTGATTTGCGATAGCCTGTTGCAGCTCCTGGACTCTAGTTGGAGCAATATCTCTGACTCGAACTCCTTTATTCAGCTCGTCCCATAAATGTTCGATTCAATTGATGTCCGGACTTCGAGCTGGCCACTCAATAACAGGCATACCCATCTCATGGAGGTACTGATACACTATATCAGCCATATATGATCTCGCATTATCCTGCATGGAATTGGCTATGAAAACCTGAAAACAAAATCCAAAAATGAAAAACCTAAAATTCAAAATCACGGTTATATAGGATCGGATTATATCAGGCAGGTCGTCCTGTCGCTTCGCTCCCAAGCTAGAAAAAAAAATTCAGTTTATAGTAATTTAAAAATCGATAGGAGGGAGTATAGGATCGGGTTATTTTTTGAGGAAAATATGAATTGAAATTTTTAAGGATTTTGTTTTTGAGAATTTTGTTGTTGAGGATTTAGTACTTGAGTATTGTCATCTTTGAGAAAATGTGGATTATGATACTTGAGGATTTTGTGTTTGAGGTTTTTGTAGGTTTCCCTCCTACATGAACAGAAAGTTTTCAACAATAAACCCGGCGAAAGGTATGACGTAGTCCTCGAGTACTCCTTAATTGTACCGTTGAGAAGTCAATCTTCTTAATCGACAGTTAGGATTTGCACCGGAGATGATCATAAAATCTGTCTTTGATTGCAGTGACATGCAACTCCAGAACATGCACAATCCACCGCCATACGAGACACGTTCTTTTATGCAACATTGTGCAAATCTTCTGTACACTCTTCCTCACTCATCGCTGCTATGTAAACACATCCTACACTCATCAGAGAACAGGACTGTTTTCCACTGTTCTTCTGTACACTCGAAATGCTCTAGAGCGAACTGATTTTGCTTCGATTATCAGTTCCTTTTTTTGTACTTGTTCTTTGCAATCTCTAATCAATCAAATCAAAGTCTATAGAGATTCATACCCGCTAGCTGATGATCCAAAAGTGATAGCTTTACCATTTGTACAATTTGATTCAGGTTCCACATGGTGTCGTCCGCAGTAACATGAAAGATGAAAAAGTCTCTATAATCGTATCTTTTTACAAAAAATTACTGATTATCAAAACTTATTGAACCATTCACACATTAAATTGAATTAAAATTAAAACACGTCCTTAGTCTGTGTCCAGATCTGTGGAGCTTTACATATTATGATACTTAGTCGAGAATGCGTATATTTCCCGCGCGCTTATAATTTTCCAGTATCTTAATCATGCAACGTGGAAGTATAAAATCGAACACCATATATGACTGTAACGATACTTCCTACGTAACTTGTTCATGACCTCCTAGCAGTCTTAAATCAAATCATGTACTTATGCACATACATACTCGTATATTGAAATATGAGTTAAGAACAAAATGAAAATATTTATGCTGGAACATAAATAAAATTAAAAATAAAACTGCATATCTTACGATAAAATAAAAACGAATTTTACTATGAGTCTAGCTCTAGATCTTTCAAACATATAAATTATCACAATATATGTTGTATGATGAAAATTTATAAGCATTATTATAAATTATGGTTGGAGCAACGGATGTGAATGAAAAAAAAAAAAAAAAACCAACGACGACACCGACGAGATGGTATAACAAAATTTATTTCCACTTGTGTAATGATTCTACTCCGTGTTCTTCTCTAAACTAAAATGTTGCTGCTTTATTACAGCGAATGATATATGCTCTTTGATATGTTTTATGGTGAAAGATATATTTTACGTAATGGCTTGACAGGAATACACTATAATTTTTAGTGTGAAACATCATTTTAACTTATTGATTTATGATGATGGTAGCACATACGGATGATTGCTTTTTATTTCATACATACTCGTATTATAACACATGACTTTATAACTCTTTTTTAAATATTTTACTTTCGTCTTATACGTCTCAAGAGGATAGAGACTACTTTACTGTAGTGGTATATGGTTCGTAGTTGTAAGATAACTCGTCTACAAACATTTTTTATCAATAAATTTCGAAATATTATCGTACATTTTTACAGTCGAATATTAAATCCTCGAAAATCCCCTAATGTGTAGTTTTTATAAGGTATATACAGTCTGAATATTTAAGCCATTAATCGTACTCATATCCTTTCTAACGTATAGTCGTACAGACTTACACTTAGTGTAACTATGCGGTTGACGAAAAATCTAAAAATAAAAAACCACACACCAGATCCGTAACGTTTGTATATAAAATAAAAATTGATGTTGAATATATTTCAACGACGCGGATTGTCTCCCGGAGTGAATAACATAATTTAGGATCATCTTTAACATAAAAAAGAATATTAATTTTTTTAGGTTATATGTCGTCTGTCATAAAAGTCATGTATCACCGTCAACAATCATGTTGGGTAAGTAGTTTGATTATATATAGTATGCCTTCTTCTTACAACTAAATTGTTGTTATGTGCTATGTATGGTGAGATAACATAAATTGATGATGCAAATAAATTTTATACATCGCGCTGAATGTTTTATGATATCCGTTTTGGATATAGTGCCTGTGTACCTGTGTGTGTGTGCGGTTTTGCAGAATATATAGTTGACATAATCACTAAATAGAATCTACATAATGAATTTGAAATATTCTCACGAGTATTCTCTACGGCTCATGATGGGTCGTAAAGAATAATTAATTATTAATTCAAAGCGATGACAAATATTAATTATCACCTTTAATATATTCTATGTACCTTTAATTGCTATGTATGATACAATCGAAAACTGTGATGCTCAAATGTTTTCCCGCGTAACAGTAGCAATGCAATAGTCAAGTAGCTTTCCACCGCGAAAATTATAAATGTATTTTGTATTTTCATTTTGGAGGACTAACGCTTTTACTGTCCTAGTCAGGAAGCATCTATAAAAAACAATTCATATTGCCCAATTTAGTTTGTAAAACCCATTTTAGTTATTATTAAATAGATTTAAAAATAACTATAGTTTAAAAATATCGGAATTTTATGGAAATTATTTTAGTTTTTACATAAGAATAACAATAAAAATGTTCTTAAAGCACCAATGGCGGAACTGCATATCCTCAACAAAAAAAAACACCAATGATAAATAAATAAAATATGTTTTTTACAGGTTTACTGAGGCTAACGAAGCGAGTGGTAAAAAGCGCAAATATATCGAATGTAGTATTAATTTGCAGTATTAAAAAAAAAACTATCGAAAACACTTCAGCGATACACGATGTGGGGTTTAGTGCTATTTTCTAAGTGTATTTGCTAAAATTTGTGGTGGCAATTATCATTTTTAATAAAAAAATTGTGCACTACTTCTTATAGAAATTAAATAATATTGATAATAAAATGCATGTTCTGAAATTGGGACATGCATTCACAACAGTTCAAGTTCCAATTTTGGAACATTGTATTGCTGTTAAAAAGTGTGCTTTACCAATATTATTCAAAGGTAACTTCAAAAATTAATCCGAGTGAAAAAAACGTAAACAATTCACGTTGAACGAGTTAGTGACAATTTTGAATGGCTCCGACTCGGAATTTGACTTTTCGAGCGATGAAAAAATTTAGGAACCAAATCAAACCAAATCAATTGATCAAACGAATTTCGATCATATTCAATTTCCTTGAAATGCAATAAAAAAACCAAATTCAAATGGAAGATGATCATAAGGCCTTGAGACACCTCTGATGTATACTTTTATAAATATTACTTAGAAGATTTCTTCACAAATGCCGCGTTTGATACAAATATGTACGCCGAACAACAGTATATTTGGGGGTACAAACGCACGAATTCCGACGGATTTAAGAAAACTGTTTGGGTAACGTATTCTAATAGCTGGTTCTAAAAGCGATGAATTATGCCCGTTTCTCTTAACTCAGGATCTACTACATTTCGTTAATGTAATGGATCCCAGAAAAGCCAAATCCGTCGATAAATTTCACAAACTAAATCCCATCATAAATTCATTTCGAAACAAATGATAACAACATAAAATGAAAGAACAATTGTGTATCGACGAACAAATTGTGCCTTTACGTCAAAGTAAATATTAAAGTTTTCGGATTTATGTTACAACATTTTTGGTACAGTCTGTTTTTCGATAATTATTTTTTGTACTATGCGTTGTTCGAAATTCTTCAAAAATAAAAGAGTAACAACATTGGAACAGCTGGAGTTAACAGATTTGCAAAACCACAGTTTGTGGCGAGGTTCGAAGTGTAGACGCACCTTATCGTCACAGTTTTAGAGGGAGTGATAATAAGGTAGTTTATATGATATCGAATTTTATGGGTATTGGTACAAAATGACTGGTTCGAAGATGCGATAAATGAAATCATTTTCACCCTGAAATAGTACGTCCCTTAAGCTAGCAGAACCCATACGATAGAACATTACAACAAAGTATGGATAATTATAGACTAATTAAATGGTCTATTATAAAATTTTGGGATCTATCCTTTCCAACTAAAACGCAGGTTCTGCTAGCTTTAGAAAAAGTTAGCAGAACCCATATCAAAAAACTATTAAAAACAATTAGAAAATTAAAATTTAATGTTATGCTAATTAAATACTCTATTTAAATTTTATTATTATAGGAATTAGGAAAAATGTAAGGCTGTATCATTTAAAAGCTAACAGAGCCCAAATCGAAAATCGGAATAAAAATCAAATTCGAACGCAAAACAAGATCAATTGACATACAAATAATTTTAGACTCATTATGGCCTAACCAAATGCCTCGTTAAAAAATGTTGAGCTCCATTTGTTCTTGACCAAACTTCAGACAATTTAATCTAAAGCTAGCAGAACCCAAATCGAAAATCGAACCTCTGCTTGCTTTAGATTAATTGACATGCAGTATGGTCATGAACGAGGGGAGCCCAAAACTTTTTAATGGACCGTTTGATTAGGCAATAATGAGCCCAAAACTATTTGTACGTCAATTGTTCTTGTTTTGCGTTCGAATTTGATTTTTATTCCGATTTTCGATTTGGGTTCTGCTAGCCTTAGATTCAATGTCCTGAAGTTTGGTCAAGAACAAGTGGAGCCCAACATTTTTAATTGGGGCATTTGATTAGGCCATAATGAGCCTAAAATTATTTGTTTGTCAATTGATCTTGTTTTGCGTTCTAATTTCGGATTTGGTCTGAATTTTCGATTTGATAAAGCCTTAATTTTTTCCTAGAGCGAACATAATAATAAAATTTAAATAGGGCATATTTAATTAGCCTAAAAATTAACTTTTAATTTTCCAATTGTTTTTCTATAGCTAGCAGAACCCGCGTTATAGTTGGAAGGAATGGAGCCCAAAATTTTATATTAGACCATTTAATTAGCCTATAATTATCCATACTATGTTGTAATGTTCTATCGTATGGGTTCTGCTAGCTTAAAGGACGTGAAATAGTCCGACTTAACAACGAAAATATGAGAGGAGTGGATCTAGTAGATTAGCTAATGAGTTATTATCACATTTTTTAAATGTTGAAGAAATGGACATTGAGAATAAAATTTCATTTTGTGGATTTGGCCGTTGTTTCTTGGCCAATATTTTTGAAACAAAAAAACTAACGGTCACAAACGCCTGTAATATATAAGCTTGGTATCTAGATAGTCGACCTCCACTAGAGTACTGGTGGACTGAGCAGATACACAATTAAAGATCATATAAATATAACATATACAAATAAAATACCAACGTGCCAGACGTAAGAACCATACACAAGCTTGCAACGAACTGTTAGGATGGTCAAAAACAGTGTGAGTTAGCATCAAAGAATGAAAGCATCATTGCTGGAATGGGCTGTGCAGTGCAGTGAATCATGGATCTGTGGAGAAATAAAATTTTCATGGGAAGGCTCAGAAACCCAAATGTACCACCTCCCATCTACACAACATACTAAACAAAATTGTAACCGCCTATTTACGTAACATCCCTGATGCTCGGTATTCACTCACAAAATTTTGTCATGACGCTAGAATGCCATGACAAAATATACTTATATTAAATCTGATCATGCGCAATACACCGCGACAATGAGAAAATTTATTAAAATTGCTGATTTTTATGTCATGACACCGAGACAAAATGAATAGAAAATTTGTATTTGATTCTCAATTAAACAAAACAGAGAAGATAAAATAATTTTACATAAAAATTGGTGTGTTTTAATAGTTGTGAGTGTAAAAATACAATTTGTCATGACACTCTATCGTCATGACAAAATTTTGCGAGTGAAGACCGAGATTAACCCTGCCATGGGAAATAGTACATAGGCTGGAGAAAGTCGTCTCGATATCAATAAAAGAGCACACCGGCGCATGTCAACAGCCTCCTACCGACTATTATACGACTAGTAAAGTAAGCACATGAGCTACAACCGAATAGAGTACGCTGCCTTAAAGAAGACCCCGATGAGTAAAAGTCTCGGTTGAAATCGCCAAGAGAGCTACATACTTAAGATGATAGAAAAATGTCTTTAACTATGTCCAATGTGGCTGTATTGTCAAAGCCTTACAAGTACTACAAGTACCAATGTACGTAAGAAATATCCGAAGCTGTTTTAACCTTAAACAGAACTACCAAACATGAATAATAGTCCAGTCTGTTCCAACGAAAATACACTCTTTGCGTGAAGCATAGCGAAAATATGTATGTTAAGAAACAGTTTTACTGGTTCAAATTCTTTGTTTCTGGAGAAGAGTGGGCTTTGTTGTTGTGCTTTAGTGATAAATGGAGTTTACAAAAATTCGGCAATATTCCGCAAGTCGTGTAAATTACGAGAATTGGTATTGTAATCGTCAAATTCCATTACGGCATTCACAATCTAGAAATACGAACCGGATTTAACGGAGGAAATTCGAACCAATTGGTGACATCGGTGGGGTTGTGAATATCAGAAAATGTGTCTAGGGAGTTCGACGGTTGTGGAATTTAAGTTCCAGTCCAGGGGGTCAAGTCGCGTTCCGTGAAATAATGAAAATGAAAGGTTTTTTCATTGGCAATCTAGTAGCTTGAATTATTCGCACGTAATTTTAAATTTTACTGTGTGAAATCAAAAATTTCTTATAGGTAATGCAAACCTACTCGATTACTAATGAAGAAAACTTTTCATTTTCATTATTTCACGGAACGCGACTTGACTCCCAGGTTCCACAAAAAATGAATTATACTATGTGCGCATATTCTGATTTTTTCTCTAAATTTTCGACGTCGTTCATATATGACATAAACCACACTGCTGCTGAATTTTAATTAATATTTATCAAATAAATTAAGATGTATCACTTTAGAAAATCAAAATGAGGTTATCAAGACGATGGAAGTTTGGTTTCGAACTAATGAAACATTGAATTCTTTGTATTAAAAGATTCGGTCTTCTCATCAGACTGCAGCGAACAAATTACAAAAATATTGAAAATACTTTGAACTAATCAAAGTATAATCACAATGCCTTAGCGAATTTTAATCCATCGAATTTTTCCATCGTCTTGATAACCTCAACTTGATGTAAAATACTATCTGGCTATCAATCCAGAATTACCCAAAATTTCACTTTACGAAATATTTCTAATACGAGATTTAGTTAGTTTGAAATATAGACATAAAAATAGGCCTCAGACACACAGTATTAATATTACGCTTACTTACTTTGTGTTAGACGAGGTACTAGATTTAAAACTAAATATAAAACGTGAAATGCTGAAGACAAACTACGTGGTACTTTCAATATTGTGGAATTATTGACTGTTATATCTCAAAAATTTGACCAGCAAAGTAAAGAGACGCATCAAATGAAATATATGTAGATCTAAGTGTAGAGAAAACCAAACAGGGATCGAAAATATCGATAAGAAACGATTTGGTAAACGTAATGTTGATATTTGAGCTAAGGAGGGTTGGTGTTTGTGATGAATGAAGATAACAATGGCTTACTTCGAAAAGATAGGTTCGACGATTTTGATGCGGCGATTTAACGCTGACAAACAGAAAGCTTGAGAAAAGTAATAATGCGATAATGCCAGCGGTGGTGAGGTGACGGAGAAAATCGATCACGGATAGCAAAGCGAGGATGATGTCGGTAAATGAAACTTAAATAAAAATGAGACACTTATTGCAGGTGCCACAATGCTGTCCTATATTGCTGAAGAGCAATTGTGGCCTACGCAGCTAGATCGATTTAGGAT
Source organism: Nephrotoma appendiculata (assembly GCA_947310385.1). Taxonomy (NCBI): domain Eukaryota; kingdom Metazoa; phylum Arthropoda; class Insecta; order Diptera; family Tipulidae; genus Nephrotoma; species Nephrotoma appendiculata. The sequence goes on along the minus strand of OX371224.1, from coordinate 6,473,638 downwards.
TATTGGAGTGGTCATATGTGGATCATACGGCGTTCCGTTTAATAGAATATTGAAATATATCTTGAGAAAATACCTGCTAATGCTAGTTGAGATTGCAAATTGTCCACCAGTTATAACTTTCAAGGTAGCAAGAGTAATTGAAAGCGGTAACTGGTGAATAACCAATGTGTGTTTGGCAACGGCTTGTGAATGGAAGAGAGATATGTAGAACATATCCCTCAAGATTATTGGAAGACCTGGCTTTCCACCATGACGAGCAAGAGCCGTATGAAGGGTGATCTACATGATTTGCCTATGGAAAAGAAACACAAACGATCAACAATTTTTAGGAGCGACTACTTGTCAAAGATAGTGTTAGTAAGGGGAGTATTGTCTATTTTGAGGATGACAGAATAGATAAAGAGATGCGCGAGCAGATAGTACCGAGTGTGGGGAGGCGCGTGGCATGTCTGAATGACAGTAGTAGTGGAATGGAACGTCATTGAGGATGACTATATGGAATGGACTGGACCATAAAGGGCAATTGCGAGCTTGGATAGTATCAGGAGACAAGGTCAAAATAGGATTTGAATTACTTCAGAGACGGTAGTCTGGATTTTATATAGCAGTATGGCGAATGTTTGCGGGCATTCTGGAATATTCACCGTGATTTATAAATAAAGGTGCGATGAACTCAATGAGTCAGTCTAAAGTTAGTCTTTGGTGAGTCTTATAGAACAAAATCGAAAGTGTGCGCTCTGGAAAAATAATAATCAAATTCTATTACGGTATTCATAATCCGATGGTACGACCCGGATTTATTAAGGCAAATTCATAAAAGTATTCTCAATAATTTTACACTGAACCCTTTAAATAAAATGTATTAAAATGTCATTAATTCGAAACCGCATATTCCCTCATCTCTCTTCGACACATTCGGCTCTTCGACACATTCGGCCCTTCGACATTCGGCCCTTTAATATCATACCGGATTAAAACTTGGATAAAATACTACTACTTATACTACTATCTAATCCTCTTCAATAAATTAAATGCATCTTTCTTTGGACAGCACAGAGCAGAGTGACCATAGCATATATATATTTATGACCGTTGCCATAGCTTGCAGTAAGCGAGTATTTGGAATTTTAATAGAAAAACCACCTAATCCGCTCCCAGTATAGTAATTAATTCTTTCATATGGTATCGTACATTACAATATATACGTAAACCACAATAAATGTCATTACCATTTAAATTACTTTGTAAACGATATATAAAAACATTTTTAGTTCCCATATAGCATGCCCTCGAATGCAACATTTCAAATTCAAATTCAATTCAATTAAAAATCAATGAAATTGACATGTTGTGTAGTAAATATGAATGAATAATAATAAAAAATGTCGTTAAGACAGCTAAAATTTGTCAATATAAAAATAAAATATAAATCACAACCGCATGTATTATAATTTATTTACATGACATTTCAATTAAAATATTTTTTAAAACTAAATTTGTTTTTCTACCAATAATTACGTCAACTAAATTCCATTTTAAAATGAAATAAATTATTTGTCGCATTTATGTTTGTACGTATGTGCAAGCACATACGCTATGCGGTATACGAACGAGTACATTATGAAGAAATTATAGACTCGTTTAGCCCAAAACTAAATTAAAATTTATTTGTAATTTATTTATAAACACAAAATTGTAACATGCTATTTCTAAATAATGTAGTGTCAGATTAAAATGTAATAAATTAGGCATAAACCGAATTAATTAGTGCCTTGCATGAAATATTAAATGCCGCCGGGTCCAGCGTTGGCGTATTTATTTTATAAACATAAACAGTTTTAGTAAATATTTTACATATATACATACTCGTATACTCGTATATAAATGCACAATCCACTCAAAAGGGTTATCCCACTTATATAAATATTTTTAAAACATCAAAAATTACTACACCAAAATCACGAAATGCCAAGTATTTTAAAATTTATTTGTACATTTGTGACAAAAAATAATAAATAAATTTTAAACATTTTTATTTATTTATAAATATCCTGATACAACAAATAAATAAAAGAAATGGCCACAAAAAATCTAATCAATTTGTAGAGTTTATTATAAACTCAATCGCATTTTAAATTAAAATGCGAATTCATAATCGTAATAAATTATCAATTTTCTTTGTTAAACACGTTAAATTTAAATTCAAAATGTGATGTTTTTAAAGTAAAGTTTATTTTGTTTTTGGTTATAAGGCTGCGAACGAAATAAATTTATTTTTAATAGGATTTTGAGTGGTAATACAACCGTGGTGATAAAGACATTTGCGTTAAGTATTTTGGGGTATAATTTAAGTAAAATATGTCCAAATGTAATATATAGTATGTCGAAGAATTTGTATGAATTTTAACTCTGTTCAAAATGACACGCGCTTAAACCAGTTTTTCGTATCGCACTCGTTCATGGTAACCGGATTGCGAAATAATAAATTTCACCTTACGTTTTTCCGTGTAATTAGCTAGCTAGTTGCATCCAAGAACGGAACTCGTGTGTATTTTATTGTTTTGATAACCGCGCTAATTAATCGTTCACACATTATAAAATATGTCAAGTGATTTTTTTTAGTGACTCAACATTGTAAATCACGTTAAATTAGCCAAACGTGTATTTTGAAATCGCAACGGTGTGTTTTTGTCGAATTTGGTCAATCTTCATTGATATTTTATCGACCAAAACAAATTTTCATTTTATACAAAAACTAAATGATCTGTAACAAATCACCGCGCACCAAAAGCAACAACAATTTTCATTCCATTTAGTCGGTGTGGTGTGTTAATACATAATATAATGTACATATGTACAACAGGTGATTATAATTTTGTAATTTTTTTTTTGCGAACACAAAAAATTAAACAAATATTTGTCATACCACCAACATACACAATGTAAAAATACAACACACCTCTGTAATTTTTTTTTTGTTTTGTTTATTGTCAATGCAATTTAATTAACGTGACATTTCGAAAATGTGATGTGGCATTAAATTAATTCAGCCATAAAATTATAAAGTGAAGATAATTAATATTTATAGAAGAAGATAATTAATATTTATAGTTTTTTTATTGCGAATCGGCGGCATTTTTTGGCAGCGATATTTTAATGTGGCCTACCTAAACAACGTTCAAAAGTTTTTATTACAATAATTGACATAAAATTATTACTTATCTTTTAATTGCAACAGAATCCCCTATCTCGCACATGGCTTTCGTAAATCTGAAATCAAAAATATTGATCATTGTAAAGTTGAATTGTAATCGATAATTTGCCAACCTAATTACTTCCTAATTGTTTATGCTTTCAAAATATCTTTTAAATTGTTTCGAATCAAATTTTGAGCCGATGTCGATACGTAAGGAATTCGGAAAATCAAATAGTACCTCAAGCATCAATTTTAGTCATTATGTTCACTTCCAAGTGTATTGATTGCCCAATAAAAACGACAGCTAGATGTTGCCATTGATATCAGTTCATTTGTTTTCGATAGTTACACTCTGAAACAGCTACGGCATTGTTTAATAAACTGTTCAAGGTAAATAAAAATATTTCCCGAGCACATAGTAATGAAATTTTCTTCCTTAACTAAAGTACCAATACTACTCCCAGTTCTTATGATTACATATGTCCAATAATTGTGGTTTCATATCGAACATCAAAATATCCCAAAATTGCCCAATTTGACATCATATCTTCAAGTTTACCGACCAAATGGCACAGTGGTTAAAGCTTTAGCGTTTGGATCGGGAGGTACCGGGTTGAATCCCAATAAGGGCAGGATACAAAAGGGATTTTCCATTATCTGATTTCGATCGGTGATGGAAATGAACACAACTATGACGCTCTGTCGGAGAACACAACTCATGGGCCGACCCATCTTCCATGCCAGTACTATAGGCTAACATAGAGCTATGCAATGTGCAGATGGTTCTACATAGATTGGCCCTATAGTCGTACGTCCTCGATTTGGCAAACAATGTGGAAGGTAGGACGTCAAAAGTGAATCACGAAAGAGTTGGGAGTGCTTAGGGCCCAGAACAGATAGCATGGAGTAAAAACATAACATAAACATATCTTCAACTTTGTTGAACGATTTTTTATTATCATAGAATACCATTGGTCATACCATTTTTTTTTGCGATCCTATAAAATTTGCGCAAGCTCAAACTTATTCCAATTTTATTTTCACACAGTTATTATGGGTCCGGTCTAAATGCTCAAAAAATTCGTGTTGCTATAAATATTGCTTTGATACTGAAATCTTTCTTAATAAACACAAACACACCGTTTTGTTAATCAACAACAATTAAATTCATTAAAATTATAGTAAAGTTCAAAATTACAAATTATTCTCCATTATTGTTTCTTTTCCTTTCTCGTATTACTCTCCATCTCCCACTCGCCTTTTTTTATAGAAACAAAATATATTTAATCTTCGTTAAATGAATAAAACTTCTTCAGCAACTCAGTCTCGAAATTAAATTTTTTCTTCCGATTCACAACATTTCCCCCTGGTAACAAGATTCGCCAGGCAAATATTGCTTACTATGATCTACTTTGAGGTCGAGTACTGCTATTTTAGCTGTCGGCCGGGTAAACGCGCCTTCAGCTGTACTCACAATTACTTGCCTAACCTGACCACTATCCTTTGATTTGCCAACGTCAATTTTTACTCCTTTCACCCATGAGTTTCAGTATCTTTCAGCCATCACTACAACAACGTCGTAGATTTCGATGGGCTTAACTTTCTGGAACCATTTAGTTCTTCGAGTAATATCGAGTAGATATATTCTCGCGTCTGCCAAAATTGACCTGCCATCAATTGGGCCATGTTCCAATCCTTGCGTAAGAAGTAGACGTCACTTTTTAATTCGGTAATGGGCGTCATACCACTTGATGACCCCAAAAGAAAGTGGTTGGGGGTGAGAGCTTCATTCTCACCTTCGAATTTTATTTCGTAGCTCATCGGGGTTCAGTTTTTCACGTAGTTGATTCAATTCATTATTCACCCCATGAAAATTTGTTCCGTTGTCTGTTCGAATTTCTAACGGAGTTCTGCGGACGTTCTATAAAATTACGAATTGCGATAAGACTATTTCTAAGTGGATAGCTCGTGAGTTAGACATATAAATAAAACACCCCAATGTTTCTCTGCACGGCGGCCTTGGGTAAATTCCATCGGTCCAAAATAATCAACCCCGACGAATGAGAATGGAGCAGTGTAAGATGCAAGTCTTGGTGAGGGATGATCAGAAATTTCCTGAACGTTTGGTTTGTCTTTTTCAACTTCTCATATTTTTGGAAGGTTGCTCTGACTCGCTTCAGTGCCACTCGAAGTTTGCTAATGTAATATTTTTGTCGAACTTCATTTACAACAGTTTCATGATTATGATGATGAAGCCGTTCGTGGTACTCGGCTAAGATGAGGCGTGTTATATGATGTTTATTCGTTTGGATTTATTGTATCGAAAGCAATTCCTTCCACCTCAGATATTCTACTATGAACTCGTAAAACTGATTTTTCGTCCAAAAATGGTGTAAGCCGAATGAGTGAACAAGTTTTAGCGAATGGTTTTGATGGATTATCCTTTAAGCATGAAATTTCAACAGATACACTTTTCGTTGTACATGTTGTCATAACTCATTTTCAGATTCTTGAATCTCATTACAGGTTAGTTCTTCCCCGATTTTTTGTTGATCAGTCTTCATATTAGTGATATTCCTAAGTGCCCATGCAATTGTCCATACTAGCCTTGAGAAAACTTTTCGATATCTGGAATTAATACCGATGGTTCTTCTATAATATGTAAAAATTGTAGTTTCCATTCTTCATCTATTTCACTGCTTTCCTTTGGAACCCTTTGAACGAGCCAACCTGTTTGTGGTTCATATATAAAAACACGGGTCCCACAAACCATATATTCGTTGGGAACACTATCTGCTCAGATTTCCACTTCGTAGCGTTGCCGGCTACGTTGCTCTTAGTGGGAACCCATTGTAAACCCATTGTGAAACATCAATAGATTAAATTATTTCTCCTACTCTATATGCGACAAATTGTCGATATCATTTGTGATCTATTCTTAACCACCAAGGCAGGTCCATCGAGTATTATTTGTGATCTATTCTTAACCACCAAGGCAGGTCCATCGAGTCAGACCAGATCCATTTTTTCGTTGAGTTTGAAGTCTGAGTGCAACATATCATATTCGCTAAACGAGTGCCCCGCAGGAATGAACATTGGTTTCTGCGGCGCAACTTTGTTCTTGGCACCAATCAACACGCAGTGAAGACCATCTTCGCATTGAAAACCAACATCGACAAACACGTGAAGTTCAAGTGATTTAAATTTGGTTTGGATGTAGCATCTTGGTGTCTTTAACTCTCTTAGTTCTGACAATACATTAGTCGTGCGTCTCCATCGATTATTTTATTCATCAGTGATCGGGTCATCCCATTTGACTGCTGTTCGCCATATATCTTGAAAAAGAATTTTCAGATACACAAGGCTATGGGCTATCAATCCAATCGGGTCGTAGACCATCATTAAATTTCGAAGAAATTCTCGATTTGTTGGTTTTCTTGTTCCATCCATGATCTCACTATCGGTTCGATTGAAATTTACACGATAGTAGAAAGTATCATCTGTAATTGACCACTACATTCCGAACACTTTTGATCCTCGGATTCTCCACTTCAAACTCTTGCCCGTTAGATTCTCCTAGCTCCTGATGTAATACTCATCTTCGCTTCTTTCTTTTTTTATAGAAACAAAATAAATCTAAGGCAATGTGATAAACGAATAAGAGGTTTCTTCACCAACTCAGTCTCAAAATTTTACTTGTAGTTTCGATTCTCATCACTTAGGAACTCGTAAATGATATGAAGATAATGCCAAAAATACGGCGCTACAAGATTGTTATCATTAAAGGAAATCCAGCCAAATGCCACGCTAGTTTGGTGCACTTTCATCCGTAGTAATTATGTGCATCCAGTATTACAATAAATGACGCTGCGTTTGACATCATAGCTCACATTGCAAATCATTATTCTGATTTTGACAAACTATCGTGTAGAAAAATATTTATAAAGAGAAGAAGCCCTTAAAAGTTCCACTTCCACATTTAGAAAGCAATAAATAACTAATCAACAGCCACTTGGCTAATTATTCATTTAAATTCATTGTCCAATGTGAGCGAGACCTATAACTATTAAATCAATTGCAATATTTTAGGCATTCGAAATCATTTCGAACCAGGAGTTCGATGAATAGTTATTAGTAATTTTCAAATTCAATTTCTACCGGTAATAGATTTCCGTACGAAATTGTGGGATACTGAATAGTTTTACCGGGAAAAATTTGGCCGTAAAACTTTTGTTTATTTGTATTTTCTTATAAAAAGTTTAAGGCAACTTTGATCAAAACACGAAATATTTGTAATTCGTTCACAAAAATATTTTGGAACAAATGTTTTTACTTTCTGATTTCATGGTTCTGACCCTGAATACATTACGAAAACGAGAGTACTAGATTCATCTTAAATTTTAAATAAGTTTCGTACGAATTTGGGTGCTGACTATGTATTCCTAAAACGATAGTTGGTTTTTTAGGGTTCGTAAATCAAATACTACGGATACGAATTTCAAATGTTATTTTACAGGTTGCTTAAATGTTTAAGTTATTGTTCCATATATTTCCAGTTTCACATAAATTGAACAAAATTATGCAATATATCAGTATTTGGACTTGTATATTTCAAATTCCGCACGTATATTCAAATTCTAATAAAGTGGCTTCCGTTTCTGAATACATAATAATCCCACAGTGACACTATTCCGTTAATTCCCTGGGAATAGGGAATTAGGGAAAGATTTTGTATTTCTATTTAATTTTTTTTTCTGGCATACTGAGGTAAAAAGCTAGTGCTAATTTTTTTGAAAAGAAAGTTAAATTGGGAATAATTTTCCCTGCCAATTTAGATACAGAAAAATTATTCCCAATTTATATATATTTACATCAAACTGTTCTTCTCAGTAGGCCGGAAAAAAAAATATTTGATCAGAAATTACATATAAATTCTTTCCCCTATTCCCTTTTCTCGGGGAATTACTAAAATAGTGACACTGGTCACAAGGGTCTTAAAGTGAAAATACTTGTTTTGTTTATTTAGGAATTATGATTCGGGGAGCTGAATAAAAATATTCTCAAATACATATATCTAGATCTAATACGTAAAGAATAGAACAAAGCGTTAGAATATTTGTCTTTATGGTTAAGAAAATGCTACACCTTTGGTCATTTAATGAGAACTGAATGAGAACGAAGAAGAACAAGTTCAATTGATTCACACAATTATATCTTAATAAACAACATAATTCAGATAAATTTTGAAATTTTGTTTCGAATTAAGCTAAATATAACTTCGAAAATGAATCTATTAAAATTTGAGAAATGAAATTAATAAGAACAAGTTTGTCATCGTAAAGTTTTTTTAATAAATTCGCCTCCCTTTTATTTTGGATGTTAAATTTATTCTTTTACAAAACAAATAGGTAAGATTAGTACATATAAAATCATTCAAACTATTCCAAAGGAACATTTTGTATTTAGGTTGTATAGAAAAATTCTAAGAGATTCACGAAACCACCTCCCGTATAATCAGGACTTTTCGTGTAAATTGCACATAGCTTGAAATTTTTTTGCTGTATAAGATAGCGGAAAGTAAGAGGCGACGCTACTCGCCGCAAGTGGCAGTACTATCACTAAAGAGAATTGATTTTGTTATGTAATTACAGGTTTTCGGTATATGAAATCTTGAAATTTACCAATATTCCGTTTTTTCGCCATTTCTTGACAAATTACGATAAGATTTGGATATTAGTATTGATCAGGGATTTTAAAGTAAGTTTTGGACACCTTTCTAGGATCTGTTTGTGCTGGACTAAACTCGCCATTTCATAACCAGTCCTTATGAAAAATGTTATCTGTAGATTTTATAACGATATATATAAATTTTAAACTGGAGGGAACTTGGCTATCTCTTAATTAAATTTTGCAAAATTTGCGTTGCATACAGGGACAATTCGGAAGAAATTTAAGGATTAGAATTTTTACTAGAATTTTTTGATTTCTTACGGCCATATAAGTAATTTTCGGTTTTTGGACAATATCTCAAAAACTTCCACAAGTAGCCAATACTTTCGGTTGCTTTTCTAATAGCTTAGGCCATGTAAAATTATCCATAAATTCTCAGTATGAACTAAGTTTTTATAAAAAAAACCCGAAAGCATTGGTTACTAGTGGAAGTTTTTGAGATATTGGCCTTCAAAATTATATTGAAAATTCTAATCCATAAATTTTTTCCGAATTGACAGGGACTTATAATGCAATGCAATGCAAATTTTACAAAATTTGATTAACAAATAGATGAGTTTCCTCCAGTTTAAAATTAACCACAGATACAATTTTTCATAAGGACTGGTTATGAAATAGCCAGTTTATTCCAGCACGAACAGATACTAGAATTGAATCCAAAACTTTCTTTAAAATCCCAATACTACTATCCAAATTTCAAGATTTTTTTTACATAACAAAATAAATTCCAAATAAATAATTACATAATTACATAACAAAATAAATTCTCATTAGTGATAGTGCTGCCATTTGCGGCTAGTATCGTAATCTCTTATTTCCGCTATCAAATTTCCACCATCTTATACAGCATTTATTTAGCTGGGCGCACCTACTTTATTTCATTCTAGAACCCCCCCCCCCCTCTCCCCGATTTTCACAGTAAAAATTAAGCTGAAATCAGTTATGATGATTTTTAATTGGTCCATCAGATTTTTAACATTTGTGATATTCTATTGAGGATCAGAGCGGTGTTCGTCCACTTCATCACAAGGAAGCATACATTGTAGTATGTAGATTTAAATTGGGATTTTGGAATTGACTTTTGCGAAGCTGCATTGAAAATTTGTGAAAAATTTGTGATACGATTTTCCCACATTTTTCGTGAATTTCCGAGGTTGTGCAAACATAATTATATTCTTAGATAAATTTCCTATCAAAATTTAAGCAAATCTTACAGATTCTAACACGTGACAGTTTTAAATTTTCTGTCTCATTGTGTGCATAAAATAATACAAAATGTTGAAACTAGTTTGATTTTCTGGATGACGAAAAACAAATTTTACAACATCATTGATGATCAACCATACATTGAGACCACATTTTGCTCAGTCGTTTCGCAACAAATTGATTTTCCTAGTGAAAATTTGCAGAAAATGGTTCCGCGTTGTCAAATTTTTCGTCGATTACCTCTTGACGATTTTATGTTTGATTTCAAATCTAATTCTGCGGATAAACTCCACCAAATGCCGATTTTTGTCAATCATGAGAAGATACCAGAATTTCGCACAAAATGCATTATAGAAGATAATTTTACGAGCCAAGATATGTCCAAACTCTATACAGCACAGCAAAATTTCAGAACGTCTTATTATACATTTTCCTCAATATTAGAATTTATTTAAAATTATTAGGATTCAAATTTCAGCATCGTTGGTTAAGGAATAAATGAATTTAGTATAGTCAGAATCAAGGTTTTTCTACTAAAAAATTAAAATACTTGGCGGACACCCAAACAAACCTTATACACTAAATTTCAATTTTCATCATAAATGCAGGATTTTGCACATAACTCACTTTGGAACTCATCTCCAATTCTATAAACCAAAATTTTCTAGACCAAATTATTTGATCTTCAAGATCAATCAAATTGGCAATTTAAGGGTTAGGGTTTTATTCAGCAGGAATATTTTTTTTGTTAAAGAAAAATAAGAAAAAAATATTAATAATTTCCACATGCATATTTACTTACAGCAACTCGTCATAATGTAAAAGACACAGTGTGTCCCAGAAAATTTTTACTGGTTTATACTGAATCATAAACCGCTTACGCACTCCTTTTACCACCTCCGATTGAAAACAGTAGTGCGGCAAGAATAATACACTATTATGCTAACTATACTTAAGCATCGAGACAATGTATAATCGTTAAACAATTAGATGACGTCAAAAATCTTGAGCCTCTCTCAAAAATATGTCACAACGAATTATCATTAGGAGAGGGCCAGAAAATTGTTCATATTTTTTTTTCTCGAAAATCATGTCATAAACTGAAAACATGACATTCAAATTACCCAAAAAAATAAATTCAGAAACATGGCATGAATGTTTGATTATCTAACCGAAAACGAAGATTTATGTAGCCCATTCATGCATACACTCGTATCTTCTCGTATGACTATGCTCAGGCACATTCACATACATAAATAAATGTATGATATACATCATTAAAATTACAAATTTAAATTTCATAATTTTATATTTTATTTTCCTTGAAGGCATACATCCGAAGAAGAAAATGTATGAGGAAAATGGATATAAATCTTGATAGAAAATGTCAAATTATATCATCACAAGTCAACGTTAAGAGAGCAGAAAAGAAAATTAAAATATTTTTTTTCTTCTCGTCATCTTGTTAGATTCTGTTGTTGTTGCTGTTTTGCTGGGTATGTCTGAAAATATATATGTATATCTCTAAAATAAACAAGAATGAAAATTCATAAGAAAATATGTCACAATACATAAAAATCGTCGTCGTACACATGAAAATTTATTTACAGTATATCATTTTCAATGGCAGTCGTCGTCGTCTCCACAATATTATGTCGATGTTCAAATTTTTAAGATTTAATTTATTGAGTCACTTTCCATTTTAATTATCTCGATGTTACACAAGTGCAAAGTGTTAACATCAATTATTTTGGCATTTAGAACCCCAGATATACCACCTACGGTTATATTTATAAACGTGTGCGATGATATTGATGGTAATTGATTGTGAATTTTTATTTTGAGGGGGGGGGGAGCTGTATGTATTCTTAATTAGTCTTAATTTTGACAAAATCGAATTAGACGCGTGCTATATAATAGAATTAGATGACGTAAATTAATATTTTTGTACATAACATTGTTGGAGCAAATAAACAATGTTTTATAATTAATTGCTTGTACTATAATCGCATTTGCATTAATAGTTTTTTCCTCTATAGTTTTAATCTTGTGTAATGTCATAATATTTTCCAATAAATCAATCATGTATTTATACAGCTGATGGGCTAGAGACAAGAAAATAGAAATAGCAGAGCAAATAGGTCACATGCATCGTGGTTTTCCATCGAAAATAATTATCGCAAGTCAAAGACTATATATTTTCATAATAACCTTCATTATCAATCAAATTTATAGTTTAAGTTATTAATAATATAACAAAATAAATAAATTATTTGTGTTTGTTCGTAAGCCTGTCTCCCGTATATATGTACGATATATGTAACGTACACAAAATACTAATAATTTTCATGTCAACCGATTAATCAATCACAACGAGAAAATACAATCAATCAATCAATCAGTTTCGATTTAACATTTTCATTCAATTGTATTTCAGTAATAATAACTAATAATTTTCATATTTAATTTTCTAAATATTATTTTATGTCTATGTATGATATTTAAATTAATGGTCTTGAAATTAACGATTTTAGTTTCGATTCATGTTTATTGATTTCATAAATGACACATAAGTTTCTAACTAGAACGTATAGAACTATAAAGAGGTACTGCCATTAGAAATGCCCACTGTTGTATATAAAGGTGAGTTTTATACCGCAATGGACCTTATAATTCCGATATAAATATTTCCCGAAACCATCACGTATTCGTAAAATCTAATAGGGAAACGTGACAGTTCGAATGTGTTTCCTTAATTTCTTCATAATATCATTCAGCATTTATTAGACAAGAACTTGGTATGGCGGATGAAGAATACATAAGCAAACAAAATCTGTCATGTAAAATGAAGAGCAGAACTACAGGAAACACAAAGTGTTAGATATCTGAAGAAAGATATACTCTCACATCTAACACATTCATTATTCCTAACTTTTCTTACAGTATTTTTTATGGATTTTTGTGTCTTCGGTATATATAAAAATCATCATCTCACCAGAAAATAAATTCCCATAAAAAAGTCGTACATATCCTGAAAATCTCCTCCAAGGAATATATAAATTTTGGTTGGTGAACAAGATAGATGGAAAATAATATTAAAACGATAGAATTAATAGAAAGAGCAAGAGATTAGGACCTGTATGTTCACATCTCTATATATCCTTATTTATATAATACAGTATATATGGGATATACATCCTTAACATATAAAAGATAAATTTTATGTTGTTTTTTTTTGTATTTATTTTGATTGTGATATATCGATGATGCTACCAATTTTTAGTATTTTCTTCAAGAACAACCAACCATTTATATATTATTTTCATCTCAAATGTTGAAAATTGGATGTATTGTGTGCTTTTGGTATAGAATATAACGAAGACGAAAAATCATCATCACCATCATCGTACTATAAATTAAGCTTCTTGTATACATGTAAGACTTTATTTTTTTTTTGTGTGTGTGGATATATGTGAAATTGATTGTAATAAATTTAAGATTTTTGTGTTTTCCTTATTTTTATTTTATTTATAAATAAACAAATAAATTTTCGATTTTTTGTTTTGTTATAAGGATATAATTTACGAAATTTGATTTTAATCGTAATAAAAATAAAATTATACTCGTTTATGTTGTAGGCGGGCAATGCTTTTAAATTTGAGTTTATGTTCCATTTAATTTATGATAATTTAGCGGAGGATCTACCATTTTTCTATGTTTATGATAATAATTTTATAACGCTTTTCAGGTTTGAGAAAATATATTCAATTATTCGTTCATTTTAGAAAAACAGGTTTGACAAACGTTTTGTTTAATTTGCACTTGCCATATCATTTTAATTGACTTGAAAAAGGGCACAAAACCTTATCGAACTTCCATCATGTCTAAATTAATTTTAAATCCAAACAATGTAGTTGCTAAATAACTTAAAACTGGTTTATTTTTCTGAAATTTGATTAAGTAGATGAAGAAAGTATGTAGTTGAAGAGTAACCATAGAGTTATGGTGACAGAATGAGAAAAAGAATTTTTTAGGAGAAATTTTCAATTTTTACGCATTTTTCAAGGGTTCTTAGACAAGTTTTTCTTCATATAAATAAATTTTCCACCAAACAATAAACAAATCAGAACAGTTTCAAATTGTTGCCCCATTGTGTATTATGATAAAAAACTTGGTTAAAATTGGTCTGATTTTTATAAAATCAAAAAAGTTCCTACAACATCAATGATCAGCATATTTTCCTTAGTAGTGAGTAATTTTCTTAAAGGAAAATTCCAATGTTTCCAAATTTTCTGTGATTTAACCAAGTGGTCAATTTTCGGACCGAAGATCTAATTACCTCCTGAGGTTTCAACTACTAGCACTTTCAGTTATTGAAATTTTATTTTTCTTTGAAACATCCGTTTCCGATGTAAGAACCTCGATTTATGATAATTAGAACTCGGTATCCTTGCATAAAGAATTTTAAATTATATGTTATAGCAAACGTCAAGCTACGAGTATATCAAATTTTTGCTTTTATATTTTATTTTAAACAAAACCATTTGTGATAATTTGTTTTCCTTAATTCAAGGTTACTGAAGGGCCAACCATAAAAAAATTATAAAATTAAAAAAAATTAAAAATTTTGACGACACTAATTTTTAATGACATTCCAGCCATACTAGACGTAACGAGTATGCCGTAAATATTGTAGAATATTGAATGACAACTATTTATTTATTTATAAACTATTTGTTATAGTGACAGCTGTTTATTGTTTGTTGTTTTTTTTAGGTAGCACGATACAAATTTTAATTTTTTTTACGTTTGAACGCAAAATTTCGCTCCAATAATTTTTATTAAGGGGCAACCATAGAAAAATTAAAAAAAATTATAAACGTAACTTTAAAAAAATTATGTTTGCGTTAAATGCCGTTTCTGTGCTTTCGCCCATGGAAAAATTAATTTAAATTAAAAAATTTAACGAAGCTTCGTTAAATATGAATTGTCACTTAATAAAAATTATTGGAGCGAAATTTTGCGTTCAAACGTAAAAAAAATTAAAATTTGTATCGTGCTACCTAAAAAAAACAACAAACAATAAACAGCTGTCACTATAACAAATAGTTTATAAATAAATAAATAGTTGTCATTCAATATTCTACAATATTTACGGCATACTCGTTACGTCTAGTATGGCTGGAATGTCATTAAAAATTAGTGTCGTCAAAATTTTTAATTTTTTTTAATTTTATAATTTTTTTATGGTTGGCCCTTTAAGTGACAATTCATATTTAACGAAGCTTCGTTAAATTTTTTAATTTAAATTAATTTTTCCATGGGCGAAAGCACAGAAACGGCATTTAACGCAAACATAATTTTTTTAAAGTTACGTTTATAATTTTTTTTAATTTTTCTATGGTTGCCCCTTGAGTATTGAAAATGCTATTTAAAGGTGCCTGCCTATAATTTAAAATTGTTTGGAACCATTTAAAGAATAGTAGAATAATAATACTTACGCTAATCAATTGGCTACGCTAAGGGGCTTTGTTATTCAGAAAAATCTCGCATTGAGCTTGATGATTTTTAATTTTTTTTTTAAATTTATATTTTTTGGAATACAATTCAGTTTTTTTGCTGTTTTTAAGATATTTGTTTAATTCGCAAACTGCACTGTAAGAAATATATTTTTAACATAATGTCGAAACCCGATTATCCGGGACTCTCGAAAGCAGAGACTTCCCAGATAATCAAATATCCCGGTTGATCGAATTTTTCAGTTCTATAAAGAAAGACGTAACAATATAGTGAATAATAATAATATTTTCGTGCGATAACCAACCCTTTTACTTTCTTGTGTATTCCATGCCGACATGCGAAACTGTTGAAAAATTTTTGCGAAAAAACAATCGTGGTGTATCTATTGAAATTCCGGATAAACAAGTGACTCAAAAAAAACGAGCATAAAAAATCACGGATAATAGAGCATTACGGAGAATAGGATCCCGGATAATTGAGTTTCGACCCTTCATAACAACATGAGTATGAAAATTTGGACTGTTATTAATAAGAAGATTTTCTACATGAAGGGTATTTCGTAGGTCACTAACCTGCACATATAAAATTTGATTGTATGATAAAATTGAAATTAATAGTCATGATGGAACGGTTTCAAAATACGAGAATGCGTTATTGGGATTGATAAAAAACATATTCATAAGCGACAGAATTATGTAGATAGGACGATAATTTGAGAAAATGAGATTCCTTATTTTACGCGATAGAAGTAAAAACAATCCAAGGGTAGAAATGATCGCTATACTCTTAAGAAAGAGGACTAATGAGAAGCCAGTGAATGGCGATCAAAAATAGAGAGTGTTTGGCCTTTGTTATTGACAAATTTACAAGGGTTTAACAACACACATATTCAAAAACAAACAAAATACTAATCAAAGTGTGACAATGAAAATTATCTAGTTCTCCTCTGCTCGATTTACCAACATCTCTTCCTGTTGCGGAAAAGTGTATTTCACGTAATACCAGCTTCTTGCATTACTGCAGCAAATCCAAAACAATAGCCTTCGATCCCGAGTGAAATAGCCTACTTTTTAATTAGGGGAGGAAATAGTTTATTTAATAGTTCGAAGTTACCTTTGATTTTCGTGAATGTTTTGCTTTGTTTTTCGTATTTTACTAAAAAAAATTACTTTTATTTAATTATAAGAAAATAATTTAATTTTAACTGAAATTTTGGGTTATTCTGGATAATAACCAGATAGTGTTTTTAATCAAGGTGAGGTTACCAAGACTTTGGAAGTTTGGTTTCGAATTAATGAAACATTGAATTTTTTGTATTTGGTCGTCTCATCAGACTGCAGTGACCAAACTACAAAAATTTTGAAAATACTTTGAACTAACCAAAGTATAATCACAATGCCTTAGCGAATTTTAATGATTCGGTACGAAATTCTCAACCCCTTCGTAACCTCACTTTGATTTAATTTTAACTGTTTCCTAAAAACGGTTTATCGAAATTTTGCTGTACAATACCAGATTTGTTCCAGACAGCTGTGTGGGTCAACCATTGTGATTTATAAGGCTGCATGTTATTAAGGATCCTGTATAAGAAATTTTGTGTTTTAGGAGTAAAACTGGGGGCAATAGTTACGAGAACTTGTGAGCAACGCAGTTGTGTATGGCGCTTTTGTTATTTTGATGTAATCTCAAAGGCTAATCAATATATTTTTTGAAACTAATTGAACTGCACACGCATAAATAAATAAACCTCTGGTAATTCAATATAATCACTTAACTGAAATCCAGTGAATATTCAGAGTGTTTTTTTTTTTCAAAATAATAAAGTAATATACAGCAATTCAGTGCAGTTAAGTGGTTTTGTTTATAGCCACAAATCGGTCAAAAATTAAACAAATTCGTCCAAAATTGGCTTGGTTATAAATGATGCAAATAGGAACAGATATAAATAAAATTTGACGAAATCACTTAGCTGATATTAAGTGGTTATGTTGAATTGCCACAGAAATAAATTTAGGTTTAAAAATTCAACTTTCTCGAATTTAATTAGCAATTAGGATGATAGAGATTCTACGTGGTCGTCAATTTTTTAAATAAACTAAACCCATTTTTCAAAGGTTTATTTGAATGAAAAAATGGAGGTTGAAGATATTGTGGCCAACACCTAAATTTACCATGAAAATACATACATTTCGAATAAACCGCTCTTCATTTCTAAAGCGACAAAATTATACTTGCCGGACTTTTAGTAAAACTCTTATACAATCAAAGAAACATTATCCTTGCTTCAATTTCAGTAAAGCTCAACCCTTGTTAAAATTTTGACCTTCAAATTTATTTGAATCGTTTAATTCGTTGTCATTTTTTGTAAATGTGAAACTTTTCAACATCATTGCAAAAATTATCAAAAGCTCTCATGGAAGCTGCCAATTTCGGTGGACCAGTTTCGACAAAAAAATTGTTTTATATGGTTTTATTTCAAACAATTAGTCCATCTGTGGCCCTATTCTGGCTTTCCCTGGGAATACGGAATTGGGAAAAATATTTTCATACCATTTTGGTTAAAGTTATACTTTTCTGGCCTACCGAAAGAATAAGTTTAGTGCAAAAATTTCAAAACAAATGATTTGGGAAACTCTTGGTCCACAAAACTTTTGTAGGGAAAAATATTTTCCCCTTCAACTTTGTTTCGAAAATATTAGCACCAATCATGTTCCCTCAGTAGGCCAGAAAAATACAATTTAGACAAAAATGCTATGAAAATATTTTTCCCAATTCCCTATTCCCGGGGACAGCCAGAATAGGGCCAGTGGGCTGTACACAGGCCGATTTTTTTTAATTACAGATTTTTTTTGTCAAAAATCGTCATTTCTGTTTAAATTTTAGAAAATTGATCTTTCCATTCGTTCATTCACTCACAGTCAGGTCAACCAAAGTGTTTTTCTCGGTTCATATTTATTTTCTCTATTCAGTACAAACTAATTTACAAATTTATTACACTGAGCTTTATAAAGGAATACACTGTGCACGACGTATGATTGAGGAAACTTCAATGGTTGAGGAAAATGTTTTTCCATTTTTCGAGAGATCTGAGTGGCAGCTTCCATAAGAGCTTTTCCGTTTTTGCAAATATCTGGAAAAGAAAATAACATTTACGAGAAAATGATTAAACACAAAAAGAACGAATTTAAAAATAAATTTCAAAGAAAATTAGTTCAGATTATTTTTTTACATTTTACCGGAAATTAAAACAAAATTTATTTCATCAAAAAGTGGCATTTCTACAGTCCAGGCGGACTATTTGGAAAAAAGTTGATACTTGAACCTTTTTTCATGAGTTGGCCAATTTTTGAGTAATTTAATGGTAATCTGTAAACCGGAAGTGGCATTTTCAATAGAAGCTTTTCAATTTATGTAATCATGTTGAAAAGTATAGCATTTACAAAAAAGACTAAGAACTAACAGATTCAAATAAATTTAAAGATTAATGTTACAGCAAAGGACCTTGTTCGTTTTCTGAAATTACATTTTTGACCATGCATGAGTCTGGCTGAACTTGACAGATTTATTGTCAAAACTGTCTTGTATAATTATTATCTTTATTCCTGCTTAAATTTCAGAAAATCAACTAGGTCAACTTTGCTGTAACATTAATTTTTAAATTTATTTGAATCTGTTAGTTCTTTGTCTTTTTTGTAAATGCTATACTTTTCAACATGATTGCATAAATTGAAAAGCTTCTATTGAAAATGCCACTTCCGGTTTACAGATTATCATTAAATTACGCACGAATTGGCCAATTAATGAAAAAAGTTCAAGTACTTTTCGGTTTAGAAATCCAGTGTGGTATATTTGAGATATAGGTATACATTTTCGGAAAAAGAAAGTCAGGTGTTCGCCACCACATATTCACTCTTCCAGTTTTCATTTATTTCCTATTTATTTTCAATATTACAACTAATTCAGAGTTCATCTACTAATTTATATATCTTTTCGGTTGATGATGGCTTATGTCTGCATGTCAGCACACCGAGAAAAATCGTTGCAAGCTTTTTCTTGGTTTTTATATTTCCTCTGTGAAGTAGTTAATCATTAAGTCTGTACGATAACTGTCGTTCCTAATGTGACAATTCACGATCCTTTACATCATTGTATTTTGGAAAATTGCGTCATTTGTACATTGTCTTTTAGCACAACTCCGATGTTGGATAACATAGGTCAATAGTGGGTTTAGCATTTGCTTGTACAGAAGCAAATGTGTATATATTGTGAGCTCTAAATTTTTTCCTTTTACCCACGAGCCAGTACCTTAGCATCGGGGATCATCATGCCAAGTTATTTAGTATTTTAATATGGAAAATGATTTCAGTTAAACTCAACTTCAATCCAATTTACATTTGTTTTGAAAAGTTGACATGTCCTGATTTGGTTTCATTTAATAAGAAACTGCTGGGATAGCGGTGAGGTTGGTTACCAAACCCATGAGGTTTGCATTCTGACAGAAGGTCATAGTTGTATTCATTTTCATCACCGATCGTAATCAGATGACGAAAAGTCCATTTTGTACCTTGCCCCTATTGAGATTCGAACTCAGTACCTTCCGATTTAAATGGCAAAGCATTAGTCACTCTGTCGTTTGGTTGGTTCTTAGGCAGGTCTCGATGTAGTTTAAAGTGAAGACCTTGGAGTAAAACTTTGTCCAAATTTTGAGCCATCTAAGAAAATTCTGGCAATTTCTCAATGACATCGATTATTCTGGGAACTTGTTCGACAGTAGAATGACTTTCTCTATCTCCAAATTGGGGTGGTGGTATTAAACATGTTTCTTTGAATATAGGTTGAGCCTCTTTGCTGGTTTTCTTTGTTTGGGAATCATAATTATTTCAACCATAAAGCATTCCTTCAACTTCAGCCACATGGAATATGTTTTATTTTGGATGTTGCATTAATTATTTATTCCAATGGTTTTCACAGTGTGCTCAGTAATTAAGTCATAACTTTGAGCTTTTCTGGTATTTAAATTATTACTGATTCCACTTTTAGTTCCAATGAAGTCATACTTTCTTTTTTTATATTTTCATTAGTATGTTTTAATTTGTAGCACCAAACTTAGGATATTTTATGTTGCGATTCTGCTATCGGTTTTTACGAGTTTCCCGTTTATAAATAACTATAGAACTAGCTACCTCAAGAGGATAATTAAATTTCTCCCTTAAGGAATTGGTTTAAGGAATATGTCCAGCTGAATCTCTGTTCTAATTGATGTCCGGAGATTTGTTCGCTCTTCCATTAACTTCTCGAATAAATTCCAATTGGTATTATTGTTTGTTAATTTAGGCAGGTTTTTTTTTCTTATATCATGATCACAAGTGATAAAATGATAGTCCTTCACTGTATTCAATACTCGTGAAGACCTCTAAAACTTCTTTTATTACAAAAATTATGTATGCCAGTAGGCCAATATGTTGGTTTATGGTGAAAGTGAAATTCACAATTGTTCTCGTGAGCTGCATTAAACAACTCTTTTCTTCAGAGGTTGTAAGTCTTGATCCCCAATAGATATTCTTTGAGTTAACCCTCATGTGAGTGAAGAAAAAATATCTTAATTTGAGTGACTAAGGTACCCGGGTACCCTTCATGCACCTTTTCTTGAAACTAATTTTTTCCAATTTTTTTTTGCAATTATGAAATTTATAACGGATTTTGCTAAAATTACAGATATTGAAAACAATTTTGCATTAGCTGCAACTTGTCAGTTTTCGAAGAACATTCTGTAAAAAACGTAAATAATCCAACATATCACATCAGTGGAAAAAATGATCGATAGTAATGAAAAAATGTCGGTTAGTTTTTTTGAAATAAATAAAAATATAAACATAAAATAAATGAAATAAATAAACAGAAATACAAACAATGAAATACAACGACATATAACACAAAACTATAAAATATTTACATACTATTTCTTTCAAATATAGTGTGAAATATGTAAAGGTACCCGGATACCTTTGTTACTCTAATTCGTACAACTAAACTACTTTTTGCTCTCACGTGCGTCCAAGTTGTAAAATTTCTCATTTTTAAGTCTGATCGAAATCTATCAATTGAACTAGAAGTTCTCATAAAATTAAAACTTTTTATTATGACTGGAACATACAAAGCTAGACGTTTAAAAGTGCAAAAGGTACCCGGGTACCTCGTCACTCACATAAAGGTTAAAATGACTGGTAGCGTGGGGCCAGTAAATAAAGGAGAAACCGAAATCTCTATTATTGATTGATTCAACTTTTATGGTTTTTACTTGCATTATTTCTGTTTTGATACTAGGCTCTACGTAATGATTGCTATTATTCTTGACAATTACGGTAAATCCATCTCTAGCATTTCCTCCTACAAGAATATGGATAGCATTCATATAGTCACGTATTTTAATAAATGAAGTTTCTTTTATATGAGTTTCCAATACAGTACACATTTCTATTTTTCTAAGTTTAGGAACATTTATAGCTCTGGAGCATGATGTCGTAATACATATGCATTTCAAATGACTAGTCTAAGGGTTCTGTTCATTTTGTTAGTAAACTATTGATGTTAGCTCATTCGTGGCTTCTAGTTTCTATACTTCGGAATTTCCTTGCGAGTGGACTTTTTTCAGTAACATTAGTGAACTGCTGCATTATTTGCGACTAGGATCTTCGTTTTTCTTCTAGGGACTGTTGCTGTGGTAGCACTACAGTTGAGTTTGGAATCCTCTTTCTACCAACGTTACAGTTTCCAGTCTATGCGTTTTATTTTTTATTTTTCGCAGTTGTACGCTACTTTGCATGTCGACCGTGTGCTGCGCCTTACAGTTTATACCCCTTGTAGGTTCACTTAACAAACACATTTTACTAAACATTAGTTTTTTATTTCGCAAAAATTAAATTTTTGAATATTTTAATTTAAAAAATTTGTACAAAAAGTTTAAAAAATCACTCGATTGATTTCGACTTGTTAGGTCATCATCAAAAGTATCTACTCAATAATGACCGCGATCGAGTGATTTTTTAAACAAATTTTTTAATTAAAATATTCAAAAATTTAATTTTTGCGAAATAAAACACTAATTAATGTTTAGTAAAATGTGTTTGTTAAGTGTAAATGTGTTTCGTCAAGTGCATACGACAAATAGTGTAAAAAGTACCTTGTAGGTTCGATTCTTGCATTGTGTTATTAATCGCATGTTATTTTTCAGTGGTCCCATTTTAATCTTCACATTGAGTACTGCTCTGATATTAAAAATATTTTAAATTGTTTCACATTTGTTGAATGTGAGCATAAATAGCGAGTGCCCTCTTTTAATGATCTTAGTTCTTTGGTTATTTTAAAGATGTTTACTGCGTCTTCAATTTGCAGTTCTCTCATTTTGTAGTTTTCTATCATAACCTCCTTCGTGCAGGTAGGTTGAAGACATTTGGCAGTATAATCTTAATTTCTTGGTTATTTTTATCTTCTTAAATATACCACTATTCAACGAGCTAGCACCTTCTTCAGTGACGTTTTTGTAACTATAGGTTTTTGTAACTCTATAAGAATTGGGATCTTTAATATTAATCTTTATACATTATTGTCTAGTGCGATTACTCTATAATCATTTGTGGGTACAGATTTCATTATATCTTGAGTATTCGAATACTCTGCCTTGCTTTATTCTTATTGAGCCTATTGTTGAGGACCACATATAGTGGTTTGGTAAGTTCATTAGCGTTTGCTGGTGAGTTCTATTCAACTTCTTGCGACAATTATGCTCTTCGTTATTTTCTAGGTTTTTTCTTATGTTCATATGCATCTAAACAGTTTGTCTTGTAATGTAAGTTCCTCATCATCTGAATGAAACTCACCGTTAATACTGGCAATTGTACTGTTTTCATTTTAAATAATAAGAGGAATTTCCAAAATTTCTATCAGTTTGATCTTTTTCAGCTTCTCATTTTCTTTCTTTAACTTCATTGCTAAGTTGTGCTGCCATTTTTTCTATTTCATTATGTTTTCCGAGTAACTCAGCATTTCCTGTTGAGTCGCGAAGTGTGTTTGTCTAATTAGTGCTCGTCGTATGATTAGGTTCACAATGGTAGGCTCACCGCAGAGTGAACCAGCCTCGTTACAGGGTGGATTAGCCAACTGAGCAGTTGGGGTACCACCTGGGTCAACAACTCCATTTTGTTGTAGACAGTAAAATTGGTCAGTGGAGAGTCATTTACTGGGTTTATGGTGTTCGGTTACTTCGCCGTTTCTCAGCAGGGTATCGTACAGATGAAGTTGATATTTGGGCATATATATCTTTCTAGACCGACGAACCTTACCACACGTTTCTTTAAAAATTACTAGATTATGCCTATTTAACGCCTATTTGACATATAATGTATTCGCCAATCAACAATAATACACTCAACAGAAGATAAATGTATTATTATAATACTTGAAAATGTGAACCGGAAATAGTACGATAAAATATGTGTTGAGTAAACTTGAAAGCCCTCCAAAGTTAATCAGTTGAACAGATTTAATAGATTAGGAAGATATTTAGGAATAGGAATTTAAATATTTTTGAATTGAATAATTTTGGCAGAATTTCTAAATACTAAAATTACATTGGCCTAAACCTATATATAACTTAATCTTCGTTCGGATTACTAAACGATTACAAAGCTATATCCATCATACAAGAATTATGTTTGGCACCAGGATAAGTTACATTTCTGATTTTTGTCTTGCATCTTTTGTGAAACGCTTTGATTTTTCCCGCTCAAAATCCAAGTATGTATATAGTACAAAAGTAAAAAAACCAGATTCCATAAAGATGATATGAAGCCGAATCTACAGAAGAAACTTGATGTTCAAATATTTAATCTGACGTATGAAACGGTAGCTGAAAAATGACACTTCATCTTTTGTTGTTGTTGCTGCTGCTTGTGTTTCCATTCTTATATTTTTGGGTTAACACACACACACAATATTAATATAAAGTGAATAAACAAAAAAAAATTATATATTTTAAGAAGATGGATGGATGGAAACCTTAAGTTTTTTTGTGTGCTATGTACATTATTATTTCAACAATATAACCAAACCCATAAAAAAATATCGGATTTCATATATAACAAGACGATTCCAATGTCAAAATAATAGAATTCAATTATCTTACAATGAATTTCTGTCAGTCGGATTATTATCATGCGATGATGATGATGATTGAAATTTGATTTTAAAAATTGTTTGCAGTTGTTGTTAAATAAGATGAATTGAATATATTTTTTTTATTATTGGTTTTGATTCATTCAATTTAAATTTGAAATTTATTTTTCATATTTAGATTAGCTCTTGGGATTAATTGTTTGTGTATGTGTGTTGTAATGCAACACAATAATGGTTTAATTATCAAGTGGGCCAATTAAATAAAATAAACATTAAGCTGCTTCGCTTATTTGATGATGATGTTGTATATAAGCTTCTATTTTAATTGACCTCTGTCAGTCAGATAAACAATGATATAATGACAGCTAGGGCAATTTTTGTATATTGTATATTGGTGTCAAATGGAGCATTCGGTTATGTAACTTACCAACGAAGTAATAATTTCCGTAGCAATACCAAGTTGAATCAATTGGAGAATGGAATATTTTATCAAACATCTCTTCAAACAATTTTTTTTTTGTCTTATATTTAATCAAATCACGTAACTTTTGTATTTAATGAACAATTATTTAAACAAAACATTTATTTTTATTATTATTATTACTACATCGACCACCAAAAATATTTATAAAATTTTTTGTTGTTGTTTAATAAACGTCCCGTTCGCTTTGTGGTTACAAATTATTTAATTATAAATTTTATGTCAATAATCATACACATAGTTACATACGATACGGTGGCTAGCTACATCTCCTAAATATTGTAAGGGTTTTTTGCCCGTCTCTATTTTATTCTTAATTAAACAAAAAAAATGTTTTGCCATCATAAATTTCGAAAATATTTTTGGAATTTTATAAAGAATTCCGTTGGCCTTTTTCGTTTTGAAGATTTCGAAGAATTTTTTTTATGTTTTTCTGCGGTTTTTTGGAATTTTTTTTTTAATTTATCGCGCATATTTGCCCCAAAAGTGATTTTTATAAAAATGCTTGTGATGGAATGCTACCAAAGCACAGAACTAAAAATTTATTATGATGAATTTATTGATATTTCAGAAATAAAATGTATTAGAGAATGTTGACTGGCTGGTTACAAATCCTAGTGAGTGTTAGTAATACAAAATATATTTCCATGGACTCATTCTGATTTACAATAAAATATGGTTTACATTACTCGAATCTCTAATTTAAGTATTATATATTATAAAATATCAGACACACTTTGGAATTCACTGAATTGAATAATCGATTAAAAATGTTTCACAAAAATGCAAATTCATCTGGTATTGACTGTGTAAATATATACATGTACGTACATATGTAGGTATACAATACTTAAGCATTTTACAAATTTTCTTCATTTTTTCATAATATTATTATTATTTTCATGTACCACCCATTTAATATCATCAATCACTGACAAAAAAAAAAGTTTTTCTCGTTCGTTTACGAAAATTGTTCAAATTTTTGGTTTGATGAGGTTGCTTTTATGTTGTGTCGTAGACATACATTTTCTATATATTCACTTTTTGATATACAGGGAGCCATCGTATAACGCTTTAAATGTGTGAAAATATCACAGCTATTATCATCGATATCGTGCCGGCTAACGTGAATATCATAGAATAACGAAAATTGAAACGATTAGCACCAATTTTGAGCTATTTCAAACTCTTTAGAAGTTAGATATACTATTTTACACACAACACTACACTATTTTACACAAAAACGAAACCAGTAACTCGGATGACAGGCAAAGTTTTTCTCTGGATTTGAGTGCGGTTAGAATACGAAAGTATCAGTCCAGTTTGGTTAGCTACTGGAGTACATCCCGTGGCCAAAACTGACGCGGACCACGTGCCATAGATAACTATCAACAATCAAACATGATTTAATTCGCGGTCGCGCGATTCCCTCACGAATCAATACTTGTCGGTACATTTACTCAATGTCGGCGCTAAACACGAATTGATATTTAATGAATCTCAATTAGAGATGGGCGATTAAGCGCCATCTATTAATTTTTACGTGGTCGTATCAACAACTCGTCGACAATGTTGACTACGCGTTCACAACATTGACTAATGGTAGACATGTTCAACTACTTGTAATTTAGGTGTGATTGAACGATTTACATATTTTGAACTTCTTTCAACTTACGTAGTTGGCAAACTTAAGAAAAAATATGGAGAAAATACACGTAAAATTAACATCAACATTAACTTGGATGTGTACTTACTACTTGCTTGCTAATCTGACTAGTCCTACTCTGTAAAATTTAGCATCTTAAGTCGCTGACATGTATGAAACAAGGTGTGAGTTCTCATCAATAACGGTGGGACTCAATACTGATGTAATCCGAATTACTGTATTCTATGAAATTAAATACTTGGCTATCTGTTTTATTAATGCCATATTCTTATTTGTATAGGCGAATTGTTTCATTTTTGTAAATTTATTTAATTTATTAAAATTAAATTTTCTATTTATGAATAAATAAAATATATCAACAAATTGTTAAGTTAACATAATGTTAATCAAATAATAGATTAACATTATGTTAACTTAACAAGACGTTAAATATTCTATTTATTCATAAATAGAAAATCATCCCAAAGTAATAAATTTTACTTTGAGAATATACATATATGTATTTAAAGTTAACATTTTATCTTTTGTTATTGACAGTTTTTTATAAGGCCCATCATCTTTTGTAACACTTGTACGTGTAGTTGCTGGTATTCTAGTTCCACCGTTTGTTGTTGACTGTGTTGTACTACTAAGTGTTGTGGTTCCTCCTGTTGCACCTTTACATTTTTCACCAATTCTCTATTTAAAATTATACAAAAAAAAATTGAATTAATTATATGTACTGTATATGTATGTATATTTTGCAATTTAAATTTGGTATTTTGCTCATTTAATATTTACCTTTATATCAGAAGATTTCAAGATTGGAGATGGGTTGGTACTCGTTGTTTTTATAATGTATCCGTTTTTGATAATTTCCTTTTGATTTGTTCAGCAGTTTGTTTGCCAGCATTCACGTCTCTGTTCCATTTGATACCACATTTTGGGCAAAATTGATACCTATGTGGAAACAGAGACGTGATGCTGGCTATTACACTTTGCACATAGTTTCGTACTATAAAAAAAAAAAAAAATTAGAAATATAATTTTTGAGACATTTTTAAGACTAAATATAATTAAATATAACAAAAATGAGTCATCGAATTCCAGGTGCTACCACGAATAATTAGTTCATTCCCCGGAGTGCGAGTTGGGACATGCCGCAAATGAACTAATCAGACGAGGATCCAGCACTGCAACTCAACAATTACGAAACCTTTTCCGTGTGTGTGCAACCCAACAATGTATCTGGTCAGTCATGCCAGTAAGGTATGACGCAGCGACACACACACGGAAAAAGTTTCTACACTTTTCAATATTCAACAATTATAGAATAGTGAGAATTGTGAATGTTAAAGGGATACCACAGCAGAAAGGAAACCCGCGTGCTTACGCAACTTCCGAGTTTCCGCAACTACCGAGTTAAGTAATGCGCTGTCCACTGGTGAGGGCTTGACCATTACTTAACAACCACTAGAAGTTAATATTAATTATTACTTACCACTTGATTTATCCGATTGCAAGTGAAAATTACACAAAATATGCTGTCCTTATATAGTAAAAAATTTGAAAAAACCACATACATAATATTATGTGCTGCCATCTCTTGTTAAATATTTAACCACAAAATTATGTATATGTACACAAATTTTACTACTACTAAGCGATTTGAATTTTTTTCAGTTATTCCATGTTTAGTTATTTATTTATATAAATTTCAATAATAATTATTGAAATAAATTAAATTTACATTTATAATTGTCTTATAGTTATATAATTATTTTATTAAATTTCGTTGATTTTATATAAAAATATACAAAAAATAATAATTATTACATGGCTCACATATACATGCACAAAATGCATTCAATGCGAATCAAATTGGTGTCTTTTATTCAATATTTACTTATTTATTTACATTAATTTAAAAAAAATTATTGAAATAAAGTAAGTTTACATTTATAATTGTCTTTTATATAATTATTTTATTAAATTTCGTTATTTCTATATAAAAAATATACAAAAAATAATATGTATTTGACTAGTCATATGGTTTTTCCCCTATTTACGAATATCAATTTTCTCTTATATAAATACTGGCGCTATCTATACGGCGGTGTTTTTTAAAGGGATAACCGAAAACATATTGAAATAAATTAAGAAAAATTATCGAAATAAAGTAAGTTTACATTTATAATTGAGTTACATGTAATTATTTTATTAAATTTCGTTATTTCTATATAAAAAATATACAAAAAATAATATGTATTTGACTAGGTAGTCATATGGTTTTTCCCCTATTTACGAATATCAATTTTCTCTTATATAAATACTGGCGCTATCTATACGGCGGTGTTTTAAACGGGAAAACCGAAAACATATTGAAATAAATTAAGAAAAATTATCGAAATAAAGTAAGTTTACATTTATAATTGAGTTACATGTAATTATTTTATTAAATTTCGTTATTTCTATATAAAAAATATACAAAAAATAATATGTATTTGACTAGTCATATGGTTTTTCCCCTATTTACGAATATCAATTTTCTCTTATATAAATAGTGGCGCTATCTATACGGCGGTGTTTTAAACGGGAAAACCGAAAACAGATTGAAATAAATTAAGGAAAATTATCGAAATAAAGTAAGTTTACATTTATAATTGAGTAACATGTAATTATTTTATTAAATTTCGTTATTTCTATATAAAAAATATACAAACAATAATATGTATTTGACTAGTCATATGGTTTTTCCCCTATTTACGAATATCAATTTTCTCTTATATAAATACTGGCGCTTTCTATACGGCGGTGTTTTAAACGGGAAAACCGAAAACATATTGAAATAAATTAAGAAAAATTATCGAAATAAAGTAAGTTTACATTTATAATTGAGTTACATGTAATTATTTTATTAAATTTCGTTATTTCTATATAAAAAATATACAAAACAAATTTAGTTTTGAGGATTTTTCCATGTAAAAATTCTCTCATATAAAAAGTGGCGCTAGCTATACGCCGGAATTTTAAACTCTTAATACAAATAAAAAATATTCTAATAGCAAGTTCATTCGGAATTACAACAAAAAGTTACCCGGGTTTTATGTAAATGAACACGAAAAATATTACCCGACTTTTGTAGTAGTATTGGTGAAAAGAAAGGCAAAAAATTGTTTATTGTTAAAAATGTCAGACATTTCAACTTGTTAGCATCGGTATATAATTATTATAAAGCAAACTACATACTATTAAAATATTCAATACTGTCTTCCGTATTTCAATTTTAATAATTTATTTATTACTCAATACCAATAATTTTTAATTAATAATATAAGAAATTATATAATTTCGCACATAAAAGAAATGTTGTTGAGTTTGCTAAATCACAAATCGAATGAATGAGTGATAAATTGATGAAAAGTTTTGAAGGTCCGTTTCAATTTCGATATTTGCAGTTGTGTCACAATTTGGCGGATTTAAGTAAAGTTCCGAGCCCAAAGGTCGTGTTAGCTCCGATAAGTGGTTTTTAATAGAAAAATAAACAGAAATCACGAAACTGTACACTCTTACTTGGGACTAGAAAGAGTGGCGTTAAGTAAGTCCTAAGTAATATTATTGGATCGCTTTGAACAGAACATTTAATTCAACTATCGAGTTCAAATTTCGAAAATATTTACACCAAACTTATTCTCTCAGTTTAGGCCAGAAAAATACAAAATATTTTTCTCAATTCCCTATTCCCAGGGAAAGCCAGTATAGTGCTGCAGGTTGTTAATTTTGCTGAAATTGCGGTGATTTTAAATAAGAGCTACCGGATGTAACATAAATTAATTTTTGACGCAAAATCAAAACACCTTATAGGATTTACAAAAAATAGCATTATATAAATAATGTTATTGTTAACGTCATATATTGTTAACGTCATTATACTGATCAGGTATACTATTTAATTTTGTGCCATATCATTCAAAATTTTGGTAATTAGTTGTTGAACATTGTCCAGAGAAGCTGGTACGGGTTTACGGTTGCGTAGCTCTCTTTTTCTTTCACATACTCTCTCTATAGCTTTCACACTCTCTGGAGGGTATAAAATCTATTCTTCTACCTACATGGTGGTCCTCCAACTGTCTCTGTTCATCGTTCGCTTACTTCAGTTTCGACATTCTACTACTGAAAAATCTTGTTCGGTGTCATCAAGCCAGCGTGAATCTTTCAACGAGACCCAGCCATCTGTTTCTTTTGAATTTGAAGAATCTTTTAAAATCGCATTCCATAAGGGTAACGATTGCCGATTGAAGGACAAGGTCGAATCATTAAAGATTAACAGATCTTATGAGTGCTTTATAAAGTGCGAATTTACACGACTCCGAAAGAAATTTCATCGTTGATCAAGCGGTATTACTTATTTTTATTATTTATTACTTTTATATAGTTCAACATTTTTCCAAGATTAGCAGTAGCGTGAAACACTGATCAGTGGTTGATTGTTTGGGGTGATTACCCCACTGATAGTCACCGATGATATTTTCGGCGGAGGGAATGATTCTGGCAAGTACGGTAATTTTTCATTTGAGACGACGAGGTCATAAAGAAAATATAAAAGTATAGCTTCCCCGGGGATGCGGTCGAGAGCGAGTGCTTTTACATTTTGGCTTTTAATCTAGCAATAGCTTTGCCTAGTTCCTCTACTGTGGGTTATGGGACAAATAGCTCCTCGCCCGCTGTTGTAATAGCTCGGATAGGGCACATTTTGTCAGTCCGATTCTTTCAGCTCTCCATTCGTGTTTTTCATGGCTGTTCAGCTTGGATGGAAGTTTCAAGTAAGATTTCTGGCGTTGGCAATACAGTCTAATCAGATTTCATGCAGCTTTCGTTTATTGTCGACGATTTGATGACAATGATCGTCGAATCAACCTTTACGTTATCTCGCTGCTCCTATATGGATATTTGATTAACTCGTGGTTATTGTTGTGCCGGTCCAGATAATCAATGACAGCTGATTAGTGACTGTGCGCGGAGTCTTTATTTTTTAGTATATCAATATTGCTGTGCACGGTCTTCTTTGCTTGTTTGATAAATGTGGATGATAATTTGCACTTGAATTTGAACAGAACAAATAAATCATCATTGTAATATCGTCGCCTCTATATGATCCAACGCCAGTTAACTGGTTGTATTTCATACGATTAGATTATATATTATAGCTAGTTCGGCGATGCGGTGGCCGTTATTGTAACTAAACTGATGTAAGATGTACAGACGAATAAGAGAACTAGTTTCTGCGCTTCTACCGATTGTTCAACTAATGTCGGCCATAAGGATTTTGATATCATGTTGCGGGAAGACGTTATCCAGCTCTATAAAGAACAAATCTTTCCCCTCATGCCTTTTATCTTCGGTTGGCTTATGTCCTTTGACAATCGTGACATTAAACTGTTTTGTGCATAATCTTCACCTAAATTTTCCTCCATTCTGATGGCCACTACTCCAATTCGCCTGGTTCAAAAAGTTGATGACTCCCCGTGGAATGTAGCGTCCATGATTATAAACATAATTTCGAGAGCGTCTCCAGTACACCTCTTGATTCGCTTAGATTTACCTAGGGAGCACTGCGTTTAGGTTTACGTCCGTTTGGATAATCACTAGCAATGCGAGCGGTGATAGGTCTTGCATTGTCATGCATTAGTAAGAAGTTAGTACGGTCATGCGAACTATCAAGTTTTGGTATGAGATTTGTTCGGGAATGAAATGCTTCCCAAAAGCTGCTTTTGAATGTATTATTAACAGTGCGCAGTTTTCAAGCAAGGTATGACGAAAATTATTACTCTGAAGAAGAGTTTTGTAAACGTTTCGTAAACGATTTAACACACGTTGACAACCGAGGGCTTCCACTAACAGTGGAACAGAAAATAATGATAACATTATGTTATTATACTACAGGTTGTATTCAAATGGTTTCTGGCGACCTAATTGGAGAAACACAGGCGAATTAGAAAACACGAAAGCATTTGCAAGCCTATCCAGGAAATTTATTAAAATGCCAGCTTCTCAAGAAGAGCAATTTAAACTACAGCAGGAATTATACAATTTAAAAAGAAAATCCTAAGTGTAGGTTAGTGTATCCCTTAAAAAGTTAAAATCTAAATTAAAATTTTTAAATTAAAATTACCTTAAATTATTATTAAATTTCAGAGGGCGTGGATCAGCACACGATCTGACGATATAAAATTTTTCAAAACTTCGAAGGCAATTTGAGGCTGGAGAATTTGGAAATGCTTTATTGGTTGATATCCATATAGATGCACCAAATTCATACCACACCCAGAATCTACTTAAATATAAGTCCTGCTTACTCTTCTCATTGACGTATACCTATTCAAAAAAAAAAAAATAACAAAGAGTGTGTTGGTTACACTAACAATGGCAACGTAAATTTGGATTTTTCTTCTTCACTTTTTTTGTTTCTGCACTAATACACTTATACTTAGTTTTTCAAAAAAAATTACTATGAAAAAAAAAATTTCCAATACATCTTTACTTAGTTATTGTTTATTTCATATGTGTGGAGTTAGCAGGACTTATAATTTAGTAGATTCTGCCATACCGCACCGAAATCCAAAAACAAGGCAAGAGATAGCTTACAATAAAGCTTTATGTTCTACTCGATCTTGTGACCCAACAGTCGTTTTTTTCTTTGTTTGACGTAGAATCTGATTTTTTATTTTTTACTACAGATTTATAATTTGTAATTATTTTTAGTAGAATATCTTTATCCTCCTCGCTTAAAAAGATCATTTTTATTTTTTTCTAGTTTCTTAATAAAAAATGGTACTTCCCCAAAAATGGTACTTGTATTTCTATAGAAAACTTAATTGAATTGTTTTTGTTTTGACATATAATTGATTTTTATTTATTATGCTGGTTTCTTGTTTTCGAAAAGTTGTACCACAGAACAATCAAAGGAGATATGTCATTTGAACTAAAAAAGTAAAACAAAATTTATTTCTGATAATTCCAATGTCATCGTTGTATATGTGATTTTTCGTTAAACTGCGTATACGCATACGCAAAAAAACAAAATATTTTTGTTTGTGTTCGATTATTTACAGAAAATGTATACGCAGTTTGAATTTCTACGTTTACAAAGGATGAAATATCTCTTTTAGGTTGTCTCTGGTTGTAATTTTAGTTGCGTTTAAAAATAATAATATTCTCGCGAATTAATTAGCGATTTTAGTCGCGTTTAAAAATACAGTCTGTGAACATCATTTTCGAAAAAATCGCGACTACGGCTAAAAGTCGTTTGTCACGTCTGTCAATACGACTCTTAAGCAATGAAACAGTTCCGAATCCGTGTAGTTATTTTTTGTCTTTCTGTTCCACGACTTCGAGTGTGATCGTTTCTTCGTTCGAATGCTGAACGAAACGGGCGATTTTTGTGAGAAAAACTCCCAGCCAAAAGCCTACTAAGCTCTTTACCTAATAATAGTATTTTAACAGGAAATTTAAAACAATTGTTTTTATTAGCTTGCTACTTATTTTACGCTTTCTGAGAATGTTCAAAACAAAAAGTAATACATCGGAGTACTGTCAAAAAATAGCAGAAGTTTTCGGTAAATCTCACAGTGTGTTTCGGTCCTGGATCAAATTATCATTTTTTACCACACCCGGTAAGAATGTAATTCTTAAATTTAAAAACACCGATTAAATTGGCTGTATTTTTAATTCTTTGCCCTTCAAAACCCAAAAATAAACAATCAATGAAATTTTTCATACAAAAATAACACAGCGAAAACGAATATGAAAATTCCGCAGCTAAATTCTATTTTGCGGTACGCAATTTAGCTAGTGAAATTGGTATGTTTCGTATTAAAATATAGATGTCTATCTATCTGCAGGTACGATAAAAGTAAGCTACATTTTCGTCATTTCATAATTATTTGTATTTGTTGTTGCGCTGTGTATCAAGTGTTTTTAAATATAGCGGAAGAACATTTTGTTAATTTCGAATATTTAGAATGAATTTTCAATTTTTCAATTTTTCATGGAATATTTATCTGCTTAATTTTAGAGACCAGCGAAAATTTATTTCACGTCAGCTGCATACTAGTTTTTATTAGTAAATTGGGGTTAAACTTTAGGTAAATTTTGAGTAGTGAGCTAATTTCGCTGTCTGTAGTTTACTACCTTTCTGTCCATTGGACCTGTTTTGTTCGAAGTTTTGCGCTTACCATTCGTTTAAATATTGTCGGATTAAAGAGAAATTGTGTATCCTTGTTTGGAATTTGTAAAATATAACGACTATACCAAGCTAGACATAAAAACAATTTTCCTTTGGTTTCAGTGTAAACTGTTTAATTTAAAGATGTACCTTCAGGTCCTCTATTTTAAATTTACAGAGAGTAACTTTAATGTTCGGTTTTTCTATAATCTTCAGATTTCAAAGGCTTTTTGGCATTAAAATAGCAAAAATGTTAATTTTTCTTTTTCAATAATTATAATTTTATTAATTTTAAATAAAATTCAAATATATTTATATTAAATAAAATTACCGTAACATTATTAATAACATTAGAACAAAAGATACTACTAATTCATCGTTACTTTAATATTCGGTCAAAATCAAAAAATCAGTTATTAAAGTAAAATAATTAAATTAATATTTTGTGGGATATCCCTTCTGTTTCAAAACGTGGTGTAAGCGTTTTGGTGTATTCTAAAAAAAAATTGCAGTAATCTTGGCTAATTTCAGACCACTCCTGTTCCAGTCTCTTTTTTAGATCAGCTACTGAAGTAATCGAGGTCTTTCGAATTTGTCGGTCTAGAGAGTCCCATATATTTTCGATGGGATTCAAGTCAGGCGATTGGGGAGGGATTTCTATCACTTTTGGACAATTATATAATAGCCATTCTCGAACCAAATAGGACTTATGTTTAGGATCATTATCCTGGTAAAATTTAAAAGTGGACCATATTCATAGATCTTCAGCGCTTTTCTTTAAATGTTTGCTTAGAATGTCTAAATTCATTTCTTTACTGATGTTTCAATTTATAAAATTTAATTCCCCAACCCCATTAGCTGATATACATCCCCAATACATGATACTCCGCATATCCCCTACTACATGTCCACCACCATATTTTACGGTTGGAGTAATATTAAATGGTTTGAGCTCCTCATTACACCTGCGCCAAACCATATTCCGTCCATCTGATCCAAATATGTTATATTTGCTCTTATCAACAAATATTAGGTCGTTCCAGAAACTGGAATCTTTCCCAATATATTCCTTGGCGAAATGGATTCGTTTTTTTCTGATTCGTTGATTTAAAAATGGTTTTTTTTCTAGCTACGCGGCCGTTATAACCTTGCGGTTTAAATGTTTTGCGGATGGTTTGTGGATGTACTGCTGTTCCCAGTTCTTTCAGCACCTCTGATGCAATTTTCGGCCCACTTAAATGCGGATTTTTTTTTAGTTTTTCTTAATATCTAACGTTCATCACTTTCTGTTAATTTTTTTGGTGGGCCCTTTTGCTATTTCAAAATAGTTCTCCCTTCATTTTTAAAACGCCGAACGATATCGCCCACTGTACTTTTTGGTATATTAAGCCATTCTGCAATTTCCGCATACGTATGACCTTTAGCATAATGGCAAACTATTAACTTTCGTTGCGTTGCGCCAATGTTGGTTTTTTTTCTTTACGGCCCATTTTAAATTTTAAAAATAAATTTGTTTTTACAATATCACGGCCAACAGAGAACTAAATAGTAACTAACAACATCCTTCAGAATATCGAAGTACCGTTATTTCACAAATAAATGCATGCAAAATGGAAAAAACCGTATATTAAAGTAACGTTAAAATAGTAGTTTATTTTATTTTAATTTTTTTATTACAATCCTTATTTATTTATTTCATACGAAACTATTTAAATTTTATTGAAAAATAATAAAATTTTAATTTTTGAAAAAGAAAAACTAACATTTTTGCTATTTTAATACCAAAAAGCCTTTGAAACTTGAAGATTATAAAAAAACCGAATATTAAAGTTACTCACTGTATATTATATGTATTTTTATAAATCAAGGTTTATGTCAGTTACTGTTCTGTGATTATGGTGTTTTTGGACACAGATTCGTCACTAGAAATAGCACAGAAGTCATTTTGCACCATCGAAGTACTGTCTGCGGTCCTTCAAACACCGTTTCCACTAATTTCATTATTTAACTTTTCAATTACTCAGCTGCTCAAAGAAAATTTTCTTATAATTGGCTTGAGAACTAAATGAAATTAGTCATCTGCTTATAGTTTATTATAGAGTGGCCTATTCGGTTGTTATCATGAATTTTCGATTTCTAGGAGACGTCATCCACTACATTTAACGTTGTGGTACGAAAAATTAAAAAGTGTCTAAAATAGTATTGAATCATTGAGTCATACTTCAGCACTAGAATTTTCTCTAGCTATAAAAATATAACTTTTAAAAGGATTTAATGTAATGCCTTTATTCTGGCATCCATCAAAAATAATATAGTTGGCTGTAATGCACGTATTGCAACCACCATATTTTTTTTTTATTATTTAATCTTTGAAATCTAGTCTTGGGCCCAAGTACTACTCCCAACTCTTTCGCAGTGCGCTTTCCATGTACGGCTATAGGTCCGATTTTATCGCCCCATCTGCACATTTTATACTGGCATGGAAAATGGGTCAGCCCATGAGTTTTTAACTTCGACAGGAGATGTTGATTTATTCATCACAAATCGCAATCTAAGAACTAGAAAATATATTTATTTTATAGATTATATTTAGAGGTTCATATTCAGGCCACTAGGCTTATGTTTGCGGTTTGATTTTAACTTGATTTATCCGTTTACAATTTAAACAATTACAAAACGTTGTACGTTGCTTTCCTGTCTATAAACCGATAAAAATGTTACATTATCTTTTAACATATTTCCACACCATAGTGAAAAATATCAGCATCAGCATATATAACATACATCGCTGCTACTGTTCCAACATCCAAACAGCAACATAAAAAAATGTATTTATACATTTTTTATGGATTTTCTTCGATTTTGATTTCATATCAGGCTTATGTCAAATGTATATACATTTTTTTTATACAGCTCCTGCTCCTGCTATTATGTGTACAGTATAACGTTATTGACATACTGTCAATATATTATTTGACATATATGGAAGAAAATAAAGTAGAGAGGCAAAAATAAACGAAAATTTACAACATTTATTTTATGTTTCTGTATGGCTGGAATACTCGTATACATAAATATACGTATGGAATTGATGACTTTGATAAGTTATGTCAAAGTTTTCAATGAGATATGATGACATTAATCGGTATGAGATGAAAATCAAATAAAAAGAATTATGTTATATGAAATTTTCGAGTCGAGCTTTTTGTTGTTATGTATGGATGGATGTAACATGTAGAAAAAGAAAAAATGGAAATCAAATCAAACCATGAAAATGTGAGTTGATCTTTTATATTGTTTCGGTAGGTAGGTATAGGTACTCGTATATATAGTTAAAATAGCAACAATGATAGAAGGATTAATGCATATGAAATGATAATAAATAACCTTTAATTTATTATCAGAACTTTTGTTCTTGAGTTTTCTGTCGTTTTTCTCTATTCTGTCGTAAAATAAGAAATTTCATATGTATGACTTGTCAATTTAAATGATTTTGCTGTTCGCTCGTTTCAAGAAAATATCAAGATTTGCTGTCTACCTTGATGTATTGTATCTACGGTAACTGATTTATCCGAATAAAACGTAAACATATATTTTATTGCCATTGAAACTAAGTGGTTTGATATTATTGTGTGTAAGACATTTTTAGCAACATACACTCGAATATAAATTTCTAGGAAATTTAACAATATTACAGAAAGATAACAAGAGACAATTGTATTGTTGTTATCTCATTGAACCGTATTGTGATCTAATTTTGGTACGAAAAACACCAAACGTTTTCGATTAGCCCGTTTCCTCCTTCGATTTGGTATAGCAAACGGACAGAGGGACAAAAACAATTATTCGAGTCAGCATACTAACCGCAAACATTATAAGATCCCTATTGTGTTTTTTAACCTCTAACGAAAAATACTAAACTATGTAATCCTAATATCTAACATGTATACAAAAAGGATATAAGAAGAAATATAGAGATATTTTTCTAATTTTGTGGGCAGCTAAACTTTTATTTTTTATTTCTTTTATATATTTTTGGAGAGAGATAATATTATGTGTTTGGATTATGTGGACGTAAAAAAAATTGAAAATGATACTACTTTTTTGTGAGTGTGCTTTTGGTTATGGTTCTTTTTTTATTATAACACTATTCTTTCGGGAAATAATGACAGTTATATCCTTTATAGTTTTATAGAGGATTTTATTTATTGTATTAAGATAAGGTTTTAACTTTATTTATTTTTTTATATAGTGATTTCGTTTATTTTATTTATTTTTATGTTCCGAAAATTTTAAGTGGTTTGGTATTTTAGATTATTTATTTTTGTTAAGCTTATAAATTGAAGTTTGATATTAGTTTTAATTTTTTTTTATGTAAGCTATTAATTTGATATTAAATTCTTATGTCAAAGGATTTTACATAGATTCATCGAGTTTTTAGTGAGTTGTCGTAAACCATTGATTTAGCATAATTACTCTATTATAGACCTAATACCAATTTATCTAATTAACTTGTTTGTAGAATACATTTATAAACCGAGGTGTAATAAAAACTTAAAACGTTTAATAAGTGGCAGTGGAGGAATGAAGGTACGTACAAGGGCATCGACGGTAACCAAATTATCCACTATCATCATAAAAAGTTACCCGTTGTATATATAATCTATAAAACGTATTAAATTTTAATAAAAATTAAAAATTACATATAAAAAGATATCAATAAATATTTAAAATTACGTTTAGCATATAGCATGAACTCAGTGAAAGTTAAAGTGTTTTGTGTAGCATTGTCTTAAAAATAGTAAACGGTGATATGTATGTACAAAAAATCCGTAAATCTCGACATTAATTGAACCGTTTGCAAAGAGACGCCAAAACCACGTTGTTCATTTAAAAACAAAACATTTTTCAAAGACACCGAAATTTGTGAGTACCTTGAGAAAATTTGTCAGTACCTTTCATTTCATAAAACTGAAATGCCTAGAAAATCTTGTGCAACGTTTTGACGAAA
Source organism: Nephrotoma appendiculata (assembly GCA_947310385.1). NCBI lineage: Eukaryota > Metazoa > Arthropoda > Insecta > Diptera > Tipulidae > Nephrotoma > Nephrotoma appendiculata. The sequence goes on along the minus strand of OX371224.1, from coordinate 6,433,454 downwards.
GCGTAAAAGATTTTGGTATCCGAATTTAAAATATTCTTGCTGACGCAGGAGTCCTAGATAAAAATATAAAAATTTTTAAATCGTCTCAAAATTTGAATTAAATCGTGTCGATTCGAAAATTTAAAAGATGCTTTTGCTAAAGGAATAGAAGAAGAAAAATTAAATCAATCTTATAAACCTAAACCTAGTCAAGTTCTATCTTCTAATACTTCGATTAAACTCTTTAAATGCCAGATTTCTTTCAAAGTAGGACACACCACATCAAACTCTTATAACCGAAACTCGAATCAAACACTATTTATTCCATTCCGCAATAACTCCAATTTTAATTCAATAGACAAACGTCTGCACGATCCTAACTAACCAAATCCTAATCCTCGAATTAATCAAACTTCGTATCCATGTGCCTATTGCAAAAAGTTTGGTCATCATATTATTGTCGTCGATCTCGCGAAAGATCCAATCAACGAAGCAACCAATTCGATAACATTCAGCAACCATCAACTTCTCAATCAAAAACAACGGAAAACTTAAAGGAACTTCATCGGGAACCCAAGAATATAGCGGTGCGAGCTCAAACCATTTAAATCTACATCCATCTAATCTTATTTACGATACAAATAGTAAAGATAAAAAATATTCATGGATCAAAAGAAAATTCACAGCAAACAAATTATTTTGCTTTTCAATCAATTTCCATAATGACGATTTGAAATTCATGAACCCTGATTTGACCTGTAATTTTTCTTAGTTGATGCAGCGGCGGATATTAAGAAAGATTTAGATAATCCCGATACTTTATGTTCAAAAGTAACAATTTTTGGTTTCAAGTAGGTTTAATAACCAGTACGAAACTTCGGTTTTAAAACCAAAATGTTTTTGAAATGGTTTCAGACACGTTTTCGACACGTTACAAAGCCTTAGCAGATACTGCTTTTGGCCGCAGTTCTTGATACCATCTTATTTTATTGTTCCATATCTAACATCATACAAATAAAATTGTAAATAAGTTGGTAATCTCAATTAAATTAAATTAAATTTTGGTCAGGTCGAGTTACCAAAACTTCGCTGGCCTTGGTTGAGCTGACTGAATTTTTTCTTCCTCCGATTATAGCTCTTTGGCCGCCATTATAGATTCTATGGTATCTATCAATAACCGATTTGTTTCTTTGGTTTTTGTTATATTGAAACTGGAAAATATTGTTTCCGCTGCTCCCGAAGTGTGGGGCAAACTCATTAAGCTATTCATAAACGTGGCTAATTTTCCAAACATATGCTCGTTTATTAAGTGCATAATATGTATGTCCAAATATTAGTTCTAATTATTAAAAAAAATTGATGTTTTTGGTGCATTTATTTGAAAAAACCGGCCCTTAAGGGGTTAAAATAGATCCAATTTTAGACCAGAACTCCTCAATATCATTGGTATTTAAGTTTAAATATGGAGACAGTTTCAAAACTTTAAAGTCGTCCAACAAATCTTGTTTGTCGTCATTTGATATCAAATTTGGAAATGAATTCAGCAAAGGTATGGCGGACACATTTGATAAAGCTAAAGTTTCTGGACTGATAAGAGCTAATTGCTTAAACGTCGGATTCTTGAAATTAAATCGCGATTTAATTTGCCCAGCGAGTTCAATGTAAAATGTTTTAAATTAAATATAAATTTCCTTTAGTAGTAAATGATTTTCGATCTATTTAAATTTAATGTTATTAAGATTTACGATAAATTGCATATGCAGTTAAGGTTTACAAAGTTACTCAATATCAGTTTGAAATTAGTTTTCATAATTTCATGTATTTCAGACTGAAATTCGAGATTCATTTTATTTCCTACTTTTAGCACGTACGATAAAAAGAGGAAAACACTTTATTTTATGGCTTATCCGTTTTTCTAGCGCTTTTATCGTTCAATGTGCACCGTGCTATAAAGTTTGGCTGCAATGCATCTCACTGTTCTAAAATTCGATTAACGACCATTTCAAGTGAAAGCCATAGTATTTGTGCAAGTCCAAGAAGGAAGTATGAGGTTTTAATGTAATTCAATGCACCTTTTTGAACTATGCGCAGAAAAAATTTAAAAATATTTTGAGCCAACTACTCAACAGATACCGGTAAATGTTTACATGCGTTGCTTGCACATAAATGCAAGGAACAGGAAATGCAACTCATGAAAAACATGTAAGGAATGATTTCATTAAACCCCGCTTGGACACCAGTAAATTGGCCAGCCATAACCGACGTGTTATCAGAACCAAGTTCCATTATAGTTATTTTGCACGGGTATTTCCAAACAATTGATATGATTTTTAACAAACATAAAAATCGATCTCTCGTAACACTTTTTTTTTGTTAAAAAAACGAGATACTAAGGCCAACGACTTTTCTGAACTTACATCCGTCGTCTCATCAATAATTATTGAAAATTTTGTCAGTCTTAAGTTGTCTAGCTAAATTTTACCGTCCTTTTTCTCCGAGAATATTTTTACCAAAAGATGCGATTTTATCTTGCCACTCTTTATGTTATGGGCGATTTTTGAATCCGGACAACATTTTTGCAACAAATTTGGTAATAAATCCATCAAACTTAAAGGTAAATGATGCATCAAACAAAACATCACCATTATTAGTTCAGTTTGTTTTAGATGCGCTTCATAGACTGATTTAGCTGAATTTGAAAAAAACTTCACTAATAGGAGTCAGCTTGTTCAAAAAAAATTGTCTTTTATAGACAGCATTCGCGTTATGATTGATGTTGGTAAGTCGAGTATACTTTGCAAAACGCATAATCGTTGCGGCATTTTAGCCATTGATAGTCATCAATCCACTACTTACGAAAAGCTCTTGCTGACCCGTTTGACCGTTAAAACAAATATAAATATATTTTCAATTCCTAGTTAAATTTTGATATATTAGCGAATTTACTTACATAGATAAAGTGTCCAAAATAAAACCATTTACGAATAGTTTCAAAATAACCAGTAAATTTTGAATATTTGGAAACCATTTAAAAATGTTTTGCTAGTGTCAAAAGGGTTTTATAAAACTCGTCCAGAGACGTTTAAATTATACGAAAATGAAGACATGTTAGAACCAGTTAAAAAATACTAGTTACATAAACTCTTAAATACAACCTCGATTCTGGTTTTTTTTTGAAACTTTGGTTTCATTTTGCTATTTGGGTTACCCTAATCAAAAATTATCTATAAAGGGAATAACTACAGCATCTATTGATACTTTGGAAGTTTGCAATTCTAAAATTAAAATTTCAAAAAAAAAAAAATACAATCTCGTATGAGTTTCGCATTGTACCCTCTGATTTTCCGTTAAATTGTACAGGTATCATTGGGAATCTTATTAAAAGTAAATGCAATATCTACTATTTCACTAACGTAATTCAAATATTTAATAATCCTAAAGACACTGAATACATAAGTTTAACTCTTTCTTCCAACAATCCTCCAATCGTTATACCTAGTCGTTCAGAAAGAGGCGATGAAATTAAATTTAAAACTAAACGTGACAATGACTATTAGTGTCCCTCACAAATGATAAAAGCAGGCGTGTACATAGCAAACGTAATCATTGAAATGATCAACTCGTTTGCAACAGTAAGCGTTGTAAACACCAACGGTTTTCCAGTCAAACTAGATGGCATGTATATAGACCAGAAAGGCAAGAGCATTATCAAGTGTTTACATTAAAACATTGATCAGATCCACTAGAAGATAGATTGCAGAATTTGGAAAATCAAATCGACACAGCTCACTTGAACAAGAAAGAAAGATCATACATCATTAAGATTTGTCGTAATAGGCAAAAATTGGCCTAAGCGTGCGATAGCTACCACTAAAACCTAGCCTAACATAACGATATAGTTTTCTTACCTGGTGATCAACTGATAAGTATCAATGCAAGGTTTTATCATATCCCATTAAAACCTCATTCACAGCCGGTCAATATAAAACCCTATCGTCTTTCTTATTCGGCAAAATTCGAAATTAACTCACAAGTTGAGTAAATGCTAGAAAATGGCATCCTTGAAAACAGTAACAGCCGATTTAACTCCGTTTTACTAATTGTCCCGAAAAAATCCAGCGATAAATGTAAACGTTGGCGAGCCGTAGTAGATTTTCGCCGTTTAAATAATTTTACAGTTAATGACATATTCGCATTCCCAATATCGTTTTTTAGGAAGTTTTAGGACAATTAGGAGATGCGGTTCATTTTTCGACATTCAAATACCTCTAAGTGAAGAAGATAAAGATAAAACTGCCTTTCGCACCGGAATGGTTCACTATCACTTCACAATAATGCCCTTTGGTTTAAAGGGAACACCAGCAATATTTCAGAGCATTATGAACAATGTTTTATCCGAATTGAATGGCTTGAAATGTTTCATATATTTAGATGACGTAGTAGAATACGGTTAGAAGCTTAAAAAATAAAAAAATATTACACAAGTATTTCAATCATTTCGCAAGTACAACTTAAAAGTGCCATTTGCTTAGAAAAGAAATTTGCTACCTTGGTCACATCATAACTAATAACGGAATTAAACCAGAACCGTCAAAGATCGAGGATATTAAAAACTTGCCAATCCCTAAGAAACAAAAGAAAATTAAGTCATTTCTAGGACTGATAGGATACTATCGAAAATTTATTAATAAATTTTCAGAGCTAGCACAACTATTGAATGCATTAATGAAAAAGGATGCACGATTTAATTGGGATGCTTTCTGTTTCGAAAGTTTCCAAAAATTAAAAGATAAATTAATCAAACCTTCAATCTTGCAATACCCCAATTTCCACAAGCTGACTTACCTGTGGCTTATGCAAGCTAGGTATTAAACAAAGCTGAGCAAAACTATTCTACTGTGGAGAAGAAATTGCTTGCCAAAGTTTTTGCTATAAAACGTTTTCGTCCGTATTTGTATGGCGTAAAATTTATCATTATTACAGACAATGTAATATTGTGGTTAAATAAACCCAAAAATGTATCGTCACGTTTAATGCACTGGAGAATCGATTTAGATGAATGCGATTTCAATATAATGTTTAAGCAAGGAAGAGGCAACCTTAACGCGGACGCTTTGAGTAGAATCGAATTTTAATATGCCGATCAAGGTAATCAAATTAATGTTGTTTACTCGTTCGCAAGCACAACCTAGTGAACCGAAACCAAATAACAACAAAAATTCAAGTCAACCATTAAATAAATCTCCTCAAAATTGTATCACTTTTTTAGATAATTATATTGACATTCTTAAAGTGATCAGGGAATTTAACATCTGTCCATTAAGAGGACACCAAGGAATAGAACGAACTTTCAAAAAGATCAAATTTTATTATTATTTTCCAAAAATGTTGACCCAAATTAGAAAATTTATTAAAAAATATGAATTGTACCAGACAAATAAAATCTCGAAACTAACTTAATTTCCCATGGTCGTGACAATAGCTTCTAAAACTCCATTTTAGAAATTTATTCTAGACATCGTTGGCCCCTTAAACGTTTCATACAACAATAATTGTTATATTCTTACCATACAGGATGACTTATCAAAATTTTCACTTGCAATACCTATCGAAAATCAAATGTCGGAAACCATTGCTAAAGCTCTTGTTGAAAACTTTATATGCAGATTTGGAGCACCATCGTACATTCTCACCGATCAAGGAACTAATTTTGTTAGTCAGTTGTTCCAAAACGTGTGCAAATTATTGAAAATAAAAAAATTGCAATCTACTGCTTATCATCCGCAAACAAGCATCCTCTACCGATAACGATGCTAACAACTGGGACTATCTACCATTTGCAATGTTTACCTACAATTAAACCCCACATTCTTCTACAAATTTCATGCTATTGTTCACGGATTTAAACCAAACATACCACATTGAATATAATAACCGTATCTTTTCATAATACCGACAATTATTTGCAAAAAACTACGAGTAAAATTGCCAAATTATCCGCGTTAGTGATGGATTTAATAGCAATCTAAACGATCACATTTATATTGTATCAAAAATAAAAAGAGCACCATGTAGAATTAATAATTATTATTCATATAATAAAATTTTTTCATCAAAATTTATTTATTGGAAATGCATACAAAATCGTTGACGACGTTGATTTTCTTAATTAAATATTATTACAAAAACAACAAAATGTAGAAAACTTCCAATTTTCTCTCTATAATAAATTTACTTAAAATTACAGAAAAGGATAAAATAATTAAACAACTATTTATGAAATAAACCATTATTAAGTTAAGTGCGAAATCTTTAACATGATTAATAAAACTCAAAACAACTATAATTTTTATTTATAATATGGTAAAATGATAATAGAAAAATGTCACAATTTTTTCAATTTTTTTTTAAATCCAATTCGCACGTGTTACGTTATTCTCAGTTCCAGATGATCTCAATAATCTATTGAACCAGGCAGTATACATTATAAATTGTTAAATTTTCTAAACAATCATTTGGATTTTAATACTTTAAGCTAAGGCTTTAATTTATACTTTGTGACATCAGCCCCGCTGGCAAAGTGGTCAGTATGCTTGGTCCAACGACCGGAGGTCCCGGGTTCTATTTCAGGTGGTGACAAGGCATTTTCACGGCTGGTTCAGGATCAATGAATTAATCACTCATTATTCGAAAATGAAAATATGATAGTGCAACCTCATTTGAGGCGGAATAATCCCTTGATAGGATATAGTGCCAGAGAGAGAGAGACATCTTTTGGTTGGTTTAGTAATAGCGAAAAGCTTTGTCAAATTACAATCTTTTTATTTTATGAAGCTCTGTTTTGTTTGTACTACAGGATGAAATATAGGCTGCGAATTTGTTGTTTGATTGATTTGATTGATTGAAGTGTATAACCAAGCCTAAGCCTGAGTTCCGGATGACGCCGGTCCCGTTATACACCCTCTTTACACAACACAGTAGGAACGGATTTGGATAGGTTGTTTATTAGTAGCAAAGAATCAACCCGGTTACAGACACCTGATGGATGGTCGATAAATTAGTAACGTGTTAGTACGTGTTAGTAAAAAAAATATAATAAGACGGTTAACACAAGACAATCACAATTTCTAATCTACTTGAGGAAGGATAAAGGTTATATAGGTTCAACGGATAATGATGGTATTTGTCATCAGTAATTGCATCTTTAAATCAGCAACCTAGGAAAAATAGTGATATTTCTAGTAATAATCTGGAAAATTTCCTGAAAATTGTTAATACTGTACCTAGGTAAAATGATAATTAGTAACATAGTAGCAATACTCTTCTACTACATATTCGACAATTAAATTACAAAGAAATATTGCTCGTACACATCTGCACATTCTCTGAAATTTAATAATGAATTAATATTTTCCTGCTACATGACCTACTTAAATGGAAAAATGTCAATAATAGCAAAAAATCATATATATTAGCAGAGCCTCCTTAATATAAGAGCCGTAACATTCCGGCATTTTTCCCATGAGCTTTCCATCGAGGGGAAGCATTTTGTTCTTTTTCATACCAATCAGTGTATTTTAATATTTTTTTAGAAGCTTTTTTGTATATAAAAACATTAATGCTTCGTTTCAATTTTAAATTTGAATGGTTAGTTCAATATTCAGGAAAAGCATATTTTAAAATTGAGTCATATTATGTTGAATTAACGCAAAAATATTTAAATTAGTCTACAACAATTTTTTTTTTTTTATTGTAGAAATAAGAATTTGTTTATATGTGTATGTAAGAAATTAATATAGAGTGTTCCATCAAAAATTTCAGCATTTCTTTCCCAAAACAAACGTTCGTTAAAAAATGCTTTTTGAGTAGCTATGTAATATGGGGTTTATTGTGTCCTGGATTTTATTACAACATTGTTGATGAACAAACTTCGAACACTCTTTTTTCGTTATTTGTTAAAAATTTGATTTTTCATCGCAACAAACTCGCAGCTTACATTGTTTCATCCTGTAGTATAAACAAACCGGAGCTTCATAAAATAAAAACATTAGAACTTTTCGCAATTAATAAACCAATCAAAAGATGTCGCTAAGTATAAATTAAAGCTAAATATTAAAACCAAAAATGTTTCTTAACTAATACTTAATAAAGACATTTTTATTAATCACTTGTTTTTTGTTTCGCAGTTATGGTTATATCTGTTATATCTTAACTAAAATTTAACAATTTATTATGTATACTGCCTGATGCAATAGATTATTGAGATCTCCTGGAACTGAAAATAACCGAATACAAGCGAATTAAAATAAGAAAAGAAAAAATTTGGAAAAATGTGACATTTTTCTATTATTGTTTTTCAGCGCGCAGCAACTACGATGGTAAATATTTTGCGATGAAAAGCTTTATTTATGCCAACGATTTTATAAATAAAAATTATAATTGTTTTGAGTTTTATTAATTATGTTAAATTATTATATTAAAGATTTCGCGCTTAACTTACAATAACAATGGTTTATTTTCGTAAATAGTTATTTAATTATTTTACGCTTTTCTGTAATTTCAATTAAATTGATTACAGAGACATCTGTAAACGGATTTTCAAATTACAGAAAGCTTGGTTTTGCAATCGGATAAAATTGAAGTTTTTTACGTTTTGTTCTGTTTTGTAATAATATTTAATTAAGAAAACCATGACAACGTTGATTTTTTGTATATAAAAATAATAATAGATTTTGATGTAAAAAATTTATTATATGAATAATATTATTGTTTCTACATGGTGATTCATAAAATTTCGTTTCAGCTCACGTTTTCTCTTTAATTTTGTTATAAATGGAGAATGTTTAGATTGCTATTAAGTGCATCGTTCATCTCAAAAATTCTGATGTGCATATGACCACAATTTACCAAATAAGTTACATTTTTATAAAACTAAATTTTAAATTGGATGTAAGAGGAATCCGCGGCACCACCCTTTATTATCTTACTTTATAAACCTACACAACTAAACGGAAAGCTCATTTTTATAGAAAATTAATAAATTTATTCTCCGCTTTAGTGTAAATTTACCAAATAAATACTACATTATGATGGCTGATTTTCAAATATGTGTTCTTTGAATAGTTTATTAAAAATATAAAATTAAAATTTAGATGATTTGTTTAATTTTTTATTCATAAATTCATGTTCAAAAATTTTCAAATTACCACGGTTTCTTATAGTAATTCAATAAAAGCTTCTCCTCTACTGAAAGCTCTCCTTTTAATATTACGGCTCTTCAAAATCATAGATGGCACTGGTATTAGCTGTTCAGGCAAAAACTTATTTATCCCAACAGTATTTATTCCTCGAAGCTTACAAAATAATAAAGCTGCAAATAATAAAAATGTACTATAACTAAAATGGTACATCAAGACTCAGTGTCTCGGTCATTATTTTAGCGGCAACCTTTTTATCAATCTCTTTTAACTGATTTGTTATTTGTTATACTGCTCTGTTGTTGAACTTGTAGTTTTCCTAATTTCGTAGTACCATTTCAATCCGGCTGCTTTGCACCCTCAGTTTTCTTTGACTGTTCCTCAACTTCGCTCCTTTTCTTATTCAATAAAGCACTAAACTCGGTTTCGGGCAACGAGAAATCCTCGACCTTATTTGGGAATGGTAATTTTTCGAGTTCATCTAATATTTTCAAATTGTACATAGATTTTAAATAGGACCATATCGTATCTGTAGATATACCACGATTTAGTGCCTTGGACAGGCGATCACAAATGCAGGCCATAAAAAAATGTTTATTTATGCCAACAGGTTTTAGACCATCGAGGGCAAAAAATAATTGTATCTCTTCTGCGGCATTCTACTCCATATCGTTACATTCAGATGTCTTATCATGGGACTCTTAACTTCGCTGTTGTCTTATAGGAAAACAATTTTGGAACACGATTTTACAAGGTAGGGTCCTAGATCCCGTATTTACATTTATTAAGTACACTACCGCTCAAAAGTGTTTAGGCACCCCTTTTTTCATGTATTATTGATTCAGTATTATGTTTACGAAACAACATTTGAATAAAATGAAATACTTATCTGAAACGCAGTTTTATTATATAACCACCAATGATATGGGGCTCATTTTACTACCCTTTATCTGCGCTTGGTTGGATTGTCGTAAACTGTTTATTACCGTACAATTACAATAATAGTCTGTAGGAATTTCCAGAAAAATTTATCAGCTTGGTTTGTTCAAGGTAATGATGTTTAAATTATTTTCTTGAAAAGATTTCAGTGAAATGAGTCAAATACGATCATTTATCGTCTGATATTTACACTGTTAACATCGTAAGCGAAATATCGAGTGACAATTATTTAAAATGCCTCCAAGAAAAGAACCAAGTACTGAAACACGTGCGCTTATTATTGCTTACCATACAGCTGCCATAAGTAATTGACAGATTGGCAAAAAAATGGAATTAGATCATTTTACGCTATTTGCCGTAGGCACTTGGCGAAACACACTTATACTTAATAAACACATTTTTATTAATCACTTGTTTTTTGTTTCGCAGAATATTTTGAATATTTTCAGAGCCATCTATGATTTTGAAGAGCCGTAATATTAAAAAGAGAGCTTTCAGTAGAGGGGAAGCTTTTATTGAATTACTACAAGAAACCGTGGTAATTGGAAATTTTTTAACCATGAATTTATGAATAAAAAATTTAACAAATCATCTATATTTTAATTTTATATTTTTAATAAACTATTCAAAGAACACATATTTGAAAATCAGCCATCATAATGTAGTATTTATTTGTAAATTTAAACTAAAGCGGAGCATAAATTTATTAATTTTCTATAAAAAATGAGCTTTCCGTTTAGTTGTGTAGGTTTATAAAGTAAGATAATAAAGGGTGCTGCCGCGAATTCCTCTTACATCCAATTTTAAATTTAGTTTTATAAAAATTTAACTTATTTGGTAAATTCTGGTCACATTCACATCAGAATTTTTGAGATGAACGATGCACTTAATAGCAATCTAAACATTACCCATTTATAACAAAATTAAAGAGAAAACGTGAGCTGAAATGAAATTTTATGAATCACCATGTAGAAACAATAATATTATTCATATAATAAAATTTTTACATCAAAATCTATTTACGAAAATTATTAACGATGTCATGACAACGTAAATAACTTCAATTTTATCCGATTGCAAAAACGAGCTTTCTGTAATTTGAAAATCCGTTTACAGATGTCTCTGTAATAAATTTACTTGAATTTACAGAAAAGCGTAAAATAAATTAAATAACTATTTACGAAAATAAACCATCGTTATTGTAAGTTAAGCGCGAAATCTTTAATACAATAATTTAACATAATTAATAAAACTCAAAACAATTATTAATTTTATTTATTGTTCGGTTGGCATAAATAAACCTTTTCATCGCAAAATATTTATCATCGTAGTTGCTGCGCGCTGAAAAACAATAATAGAAAAATGTCACATTTTTCCAAATTTTTTCTTTTCTTATTTCAATTCGCTCGTATTCGGTTATTTTCAGTTCCAGGAGATCTCAATAATCTATTGAACCAGGCAGTATACATAATAAATTGTTAAATTTGTTAACAAACATTAGGTTTTAATATTTAGCTTTAATGTATACTTAGCGACATCTTTTGATTGGTTTATTAATTGCGAAAAGTTCTAATATTTTTATTTTATGAAGCTCCGGTTTGCTTATACTACAGGATGAAACAGTATAGCCTGCGAATTTGTTGCGATGCAATTTTTAACAAATAACGAAAAAACAGTTTTCGAAGATTGTTCATCAACAATGCTGTAATAGAATGCAGAACACAATAACCCCCATATTACGTAGATACTCAAAAAGCATTTTTTAACGAACGTTTGTTTTGGGAAATAAATGCTGAAATTTTTGATGGAACACTCTATACTAATTTTTTACATACACATATAAACAAATTCTTATTTCTACAATAAAAAAAAATTTTGTGGTAGACTAATTTGAATATTTTTGCGTTAATTCGACATAATATGACTCAATTTTAAAATATGCTTTTCCTGAATATTGAACAAACCATTCAAATTAAAAATTGAAAGGAAGCATTACTGTTTTTATATACAAAGAAGCGTCTAAAAAAATATTAAAATACACTGGTTGGTATGAAAAAGAACAAAAACCTTCCCCTCTATGGAAAGCTCATGGGAAAAATGGCGGAATCTTACGGCTCTTATATTAAGGTGGCTCTGATATTTTTCAAAAAGTTTAAAAAATCACTCGATCGATTTCGACTTGTTAGGTCATCATCAGGAGTATCTACTGATTTGTATTAGTAAAAATTTTGTTATATAGTAGAAAAAAGCAAAATATAAATAAAAGAAGGAGGGACAAAAAATAAGCAATAAAAATTAATCTACGGATCGCGCAGGTAGGCGATGAGTCATAGGTTGATTGATTGATTGATTGATTGATTGGACTGTAGAACCAAGTGCTAGCCAAGAGTCCCGGATAACGCCGGGCCTATTCCTACAGCCTGTTTACACATAACAATAGGAAGGATAGGAAAGGTTTTTTTTTTTTTTTTTTTTTTTTTTTGAGACGGAACGATCCGGTTTGAGACACCTAGCGATCGTACGGCACAACACAATTCTAATCTACTTCTATTCTACTAGAGGAAGGATAAAGGCTTAATAGCTGCAGCAACCTGAGAAAAAATATTATTATTTCACGTGCATGTGGAATTTCCTGAAATATTATTCTACATTAATATTTTTCGGCAAAATTGATTGATTGAATCGGCCTGTTCTGTTTATAGACACCTACAATCACAACACAATTTTAGTCTACAAAATCAGCAATTAATATTTCAAAAAAAAAAAAAAAAAAAAAAATAAAAAAAAAAAAAAAAATATTATTATTTCACAAGCATCTGTAGATTTCCTGAAATTTAATTCCAAATTAAAATTTTCCGCCTTCCTAAATAATATAAACATTTATTAATTTAACTCCTCAACTTACAATAGAATTTTTGTAAACCATACATGTAGTTATTTGAACTACAATATATGTATTTACAATTACTCTAAAATCCATTAGTATTCAACCCCCGAACTGAGCAACCACGAAATAGTAAAAAAAAAAAAAAAACTCAAAAAGTTGCAACGAATAAGTGAGGCATCCCGAAGGTAATGCTTCCTAGAAAACTATTAATGTTTATATTTCAATTAAATTTAGCTGATTTCGTAAAAAATTTCAAATATGTACGTTACTAATTTGGTTACCAAAGAATATTCGATTAATTACCAAGTCTACATAGGACATATTTATCCCATACTCAAAGGAACTTTACCATTCCTCAAACAATCACCATGAAACATGGTATGCAAAATTGGATTGCCACTCCACCATAATGCTCAATTAAACTAGGCCATCTCTCAACAAATTCCGTATTCAAATTCGGTGTGCGAAGCTGTATTTGAACGAAACCTTGGGATTCGGCAACAACGAATGAAATCATGCCGTTATCTGTTAGGAATCATGCCGTTACCTCAAATTTAGTTTGTAGAGCTGGGCCAGGGTTCTAATAAACTAAGAACCAATCAACCTGCATCGGTACCCCAACGCGTCCCTCCGATGAAGCCTCACAGCCCGACAACTCCGAACCGAACCCGGCAACACCCCCACCCCAGCCACCGCCAAATCACGCACGCAGAACTTAGTTAAATCTCCACCAAGTTCCGCATACGTGACCCGGCAATAGCCGTAACAGGCAAACGGCCAAGGTCCAATCAGAATGGTCAAACTGCAGAATCCCACCAAAACGACACGTCAAAATCCCGAAACAGATTTAAAAGAAGTTCTAGAGTTCGATTTTAATTACATAAATTATAAACCAATTAAATAAACATTATAATAATAAATAATAATAACGCCTATAAATATATGTACACATTATATATCTCATACATGAACTTAAATTACAATGGGTGAATCCACATGAGGATTCAGATTTCAGGCTACCACCAGATTACAATCTGTGAAGAAAATGAATACAATTATGAGCCCCTGTCGAAGTGCAGAACTGATGGGCCGAACCATATTACATGCCAGTACTATAGGGTGGCTTGAAAAGGTGGAAACCTTAATTAGGTTGAATTATTGAAATCAATTGAGATAACCGCAGTGGACATAATTCAATTCTGAGAAAAATGGGTGATTTAAAGAAAATTTGGTGAATTTGTTGAGAACCATGTCAGCTAGAAAAACTAATCAGCGCTTCCCATCAAGAGGTGGGGCCAATTTATAGAATTCTGTATTCTGACCAAATATGTATATTAAGAATTCTAAGGCCAATTAAAATATCCCTAGAAATCCAAATACAACCTCAGGTATATGGAGTGTTAGCTGGATTTTCAACCAATTCCATTTCATTTCAACTGATTGATTAACTATATGTGACCAAACCTAAGTAAGATTCCCGCTTGACGCTGGACCCCACCACACGCTCTTGTACATATAACAAGATGGAGTAACAGGAAAGGTGAATTAACAATAAATGTACAAGTAAATATGTATATAAACGAAAACGTAGGTTACAAAATTATCATAATCAGTAAAAACGAAAAATAATCGTGGGTCAGCAAACATGCTTACTCGCAAAAACAACAACAAAAATTGCTAACGAGTGTAGCAAAACAGAACTGAAAAAACCCCTTTCTCGCCCAAACAACACTCGCAATAAACCACTACATGAAACAGTCTAGTATTTTACACCTTCATGTGTTATAAAATACAGTTACTTAGCGTTTACATACTAAAATTTTTAGGAGTAAAAATTATGTTAAACATGTAATAACAAAATATGTATTAAAAATTTAGAACAATGAAAAAATTGAAAAAATACTTATCTTGAGCATCAATTGGAATCAAAAAAATGTCTATACACATTAGAATATTATACATACATACAATGCGTATGATGCATTCTAACAACGGTATCAAAATACATATAAACGAAACTGTTATATACATATTCTGTGCCATTGCAAGGGCATCACACACAAATTATTACAACCATTCAATTATTATTTATTATTAAAACCTTTCACTTTACTTAAAACACACAAATTACTATTAATATTACTATAATTTATCTATTTATATACACATATTTTTAATTAATTATTTAATTTAAACACATTTTAAATTGTTTACTTATTTATATAGAGGAGAGACAAAAACACGTCTTTCCTGTACGACGTTCAATCGCCGACCCCCGTAGGCGATGAGTCATAGGTTGAGTAACAAAATTCAAGGTATATTATTGCGTACGTGAGAATAGAAAAGGACGGGGTCTGTAATTGGTGAGAACCAGATTTCTCTCTGTTCGTTAAGGATATTTTGGTTAAGAAATATTGATTTTCTAATTTCGTAAGATTCTAAGGTATCTAATCGTCTGCCTTTGGGTTGTATATGTAGTGGATGACATATTTTGTCTATGGAATGGAACTGATAGACTGTTAAACTCTTTCCTTACTTGGTTAAATTACATATACAACCCAAAGGCAGACGTTTAAATACCTTAGAATCTTACGAAATTAGAAAATCAATATTTCTTAACCAAAATATCCTTATTAAAAAACCATTACTAGTAAACAAAATAAACAAAAGCGACTTAAATGGGCCCGTGAACACCAACATTGGACGATAGAAGATTGCAACATGGTTTTATGGGCGGATGAGTCCAAATTTTAATTTTCGGTACCCGAAGACGAATATTCGTGAGAAGATCTTTTAGTAAAAGTGCCATTAAAAAGTGTATTGCCGCTACCGAAAAGCATGGAGGTTTTTCAGTGATGATTTGGGACTATTTTGCTAGCACTAGTGTAGGCGATGTTGTAAAAATTGATGGAATACTAAGAAAAGAAGGGTACCGACAAATTTTGGAGAACCACTCAATAAGGATCCAAATGGAGGTCCATTGTCTGAAACGATTTTATTTGGAAACCCAAATATTGAAAACCTTTTATCTAACGCATTAACTGCATAACTGCACTAGCTGTAATAGTTTTCATTAAAAACATTTCTAAATACTTTGTAAAGGCATCCACAATTATCATAAAACGGTTATTTCCGTATTTAAAAAAATTTATATGTATAGTTTGTAAAGGATAAATTGCTTCGGGCCAACTAGTCTTAATTTCTTCTCTACTCCCATTTTGACTTTGTTGAAAAAACGATACAACTATTAATTGGATTAAAATTGACCCAGATATTGTTCAATATCTGGGTCAATTTTAATCCACCAGACGTAAAACCATGCTTTCATTTTCATGCAATAACTCTAAGACTTCCGTAGACAACGATCTTCGGATAAGTACCCGGTTCATAGAACAAAGACAATTATCTTCACAGGATAAATAATCTCGTTTATTATACATAATAAACTTTTAATTCGTTTGACAATTTATTAGCTTTTGGTCAACCGTACATACAAAAATCAATTACTTGGTCCAACCATATGTCCTTCTCCGTTTCTGAAACTATATTTTCTAATTTTAGTGGTAAATTATCATTAAAGTTTTAAAATTTAATACACAAATTACATACAAATTGTTTTATTATTAATTAATTAGTAAACGCATCTAAATCGACAATATTACAGCCCAGGGTTGCAATCTCGCAGCTGTAACCGGAGGAGTAGATTTGTTGGGATTAAATATTTCACGAAGTGCTTGATGATCCGTTTCCATTACTCATGACCATAAATGTATTTGTGATTTTTTTTTTGACCGAACCCAATGGATAATGCTTCTCAATGAAGTTGCGACTAGTTATGCTTTACAGGAGACAACGTACTCGATGCGAACAAGATTGGTTTTTCTACACCATTCACCAAATGAAACAAAATTGCACCACCACCATAAGGGCTGGCATCCGTAGCAATGACGATGGGCTTACTAGGGTCATAGAGTTCCAACAAATTGTGTTTAAGAATTAGTTCCTTACACTTATCGAATGACGACTGACAGCTAGGCGACCGAATAGCTCAATAACCCCAAAAAGTATTGCAATTGAGACACATTGGTTGGAGCAGGTGTGTTAACAATTGCCTGGATTTTTTCGTTATTAGGGCAAATTCCTTCAGCTGATAAGCTGTGACCTAAATAATCTACACTAGATGACAACAATTTACTTTTACTTAAATTTGTGTGTAATTTATATCTATTTAATTTTTCTAACACTAACCACAATTTTTTCCTACAATCTTGATAGTCTCTACCCCCCACTAAAATATCGTTTAGAAATGAAACAACTCCATCCAAGCCTGAGAGTATCTGATCCACGATGGATTGAAAAATGGAGGGTGCGCTTTTTAACCAAAAATGCAACCTTTTGTAGCTAAATAGGCCCTTGTGTGTATTAATGGTCAAATATTCCATGGACTTTTCAGAGGCGAGCATCTAGTTCACATAAACGAGCTAGCTCAGCTTTCTCAGGTTTTGCACCTTCTTCCAACAGTATGTCTATCTTAAAACCCTCTATCATATGGTGGAATGGAAATTCAATCTTAATTTTTCCTAAAATGTCGTTAGTATTAAGGTTATTTACCGAACATGTAGTTAAGCCCATAAACATTGCTTTCCATTCGGGAAATATGACACCTAGCCACGATCTTCCCAACAATGGTTTAAATTCACATTCCGAATCCACAACAATTAAATCCAATTAGCTCGCCTTCGCTTTAAACACGACATCAACTGTTATTTTTCTCCATTAAAATTCCCTCATTTTCGATTAGCATTAAATTCTTTGCAGGTTTATTTGATTAATAGTATTGACTATCATAACTATTTCTCCACGAATTTTATTTCGGCAAGTTTTTGACTTATGCCCATAATTATAGCAAGTATGACATTACCATCGTTGGACACTGACTGTTGTGATGACTATTCACTATATCTTCCACATCGACTACAATTACTGTGCAGAACGTTTTGATTTTGTTGACTAGGACTTTGGCGCCGCGATGGCAATATCTTGCAGTGAAACCTTGGTTCATATGCCTTGGACTTGGACTTCTAACCTTATTAATTTTTCCCTGACTGTGATGGCTTTGATTGGATGGGTTTCGATTACGTGAGCTCGTTCTATCGGACTGACGATGTAGTGGCACGCTATACAGATGGATTAATCGATTTTACTACCTTGACAGACATTTCCATGTTCTGGAAATATAGGCTGCGAACTTGTTGTGATGGAAAATCAAGAAGAATCAAAAACATAATAACCCCCATATTACATTGTTACTGTAAAAGAATTTTTTAACGAACGTTTGTTTTGGAAAAATAACGCTGAAATTGTTGATGGAACATTCCATACTAAATTCTTATTTTCTTTACATTCAACAAATTCTTGTTCTATAAAAAAAATGTGATAGACTAGTTTAAATGTTTTTGCGTTAACTCAAAATAATATGACTCAATTTTAAAATATGCTTTTCCTGAATATTGAATTAACCATTCACATCGAAAATTCAAACGAAGCATTTATGTTTTTATATACAAAAAATCTTCTAAAAAAATATTAAAATGCACTGATTGATATGAAAAAGTACAAAAAGCTTCCCTCTATGGAAAACTCGTGGAAAACAATGGCGGAATCTTACGTCTCTTATATTTAGGAGGTTCTGGTCTTGTTAGCATTGTGTGTACACAATTTCAGTTTTTAGTAATTTTTTCCTTTTTGTTTGTCGTTATATCAACATTGGTCTAGCAACTATCAGCTAGTCCCTTTCAGTATCAACTTTATAATAAAATAATCATAAAATTTAAGCAAATTTTATAAAAACAAACTGCTTTCATTGGTATTTCATTGTAATAATTTTGATGAGAATATAAGAAGTTAACAATAATGTATATATCAGTACAATACTGAGTTCATAACGCGTACTCGTTTAATAAATATTTCAAAAATTACAAGAATTATTTACCTTGTCATTAATACAATTCACATGCGACTAAATATCTTAATCATAAAATTTAAGTACTGCCCTTCTACTTAAGTAGATTCAAAAAATATTTAAGAATTTTTATTATAATTACTTGCCTGTACGATTGCCAAAAAAAATTCTTCTGTTTACGAGCTGTATCTCTTCGTTATAAGCATTATCAATTTATTTCTTGAAACCCAAAATATTTCATTTCAAACCACGTAAATCAAATAACAATAAAAATAATGATAATCATAATCATCATTTATATATTTAAGAGACAAATACATTCGACGACTAAAGTAGTAATATATTACGTTATTGATATATTTTGGAAATAAATTTTTGGTTAATGTCAAAAACTACCAAAAAATAATAAAATCACACCACGTACATGATATGTGTGCCTTCTTTTGGTGTTATCTCTTACAAAAATAATTTTTTATTTTTTTTGAAAAACGATTCGAGAAATACAAACAATCAAATAAATAAATAAATAAGCAAACAAGTAAATATTGTATTTATGGTGGATATGTACAAAAGCAGAAATGTAAATGGAATGCATGACAAATATTGTAATTGAATAAAGTAGTTTTTAATGGAGTTAAAGTATGTTTAATTTTTATATTTGGTTTAATGTTTTTGTTGCTTTTGGTTAGTTGGAACTTGGGAGGGGTTTCTCAAGTGGAATTTTTTATGGCTTTTTGATTTGTTTTTTTTCTTTAAATTTAAATACGTCTTAAAATGTGTGAAAGCCAGACTTGAAATATAAATCATTTTTTTTATGGGCTTTTAAATGTTTGATTTATTAGTTTTGTTTTATCGTAATCGACGAACTGTCGTATTAAATTTGAAGTTCTGTCCTACTTCGATATTTGGTTCCAAAGTACATAACACCTTTCGTTAAATTGATGATTGGCCTTGTCATCACAAATTAATCGATAAATAATTCGCGTAAATGAGTAAAATGTAGGCATATGCTTCCAGAGAGAATCTGACCTTAATCACTCGGCCACAACTGCTTATGTACCCTAAATTATGGTACCGTGTATCCAAAAAAAATATGTTGAAACATAAAGCCAACAGTAAAATTAATTAAAAAAATTCTTTATTTATTTAAAAATAATTAAATATTTAACACGACAAAACCCGCTTCATATTAAAAACTGCTCTGTATATTTCAACATAATAACAGCCAGTATAGTTTACCTAAGGATTACTCGTATTATCATACACATTCTTGTTATATTCCCATTAGACTAGGAGGGAAAATGAAAATTATGATTTTTTATGGAATTTACAAAAACAAAGTACAAAATAAATAAATTCTATGTGCATAATATAAATAAATGACATAAAATAAAATAAATGTTCAACTACAAATTTTCCATCATGTAAAATATAAAATAAAGTGTTCATGGTTATGTTTTATGTGTTGAACAGCTGAAAAATGAAAAATTTTATTTAATTTATTTTTATGAAGCGTTTCGTTATTAAGTATGTATATTTTAGTTTTCCGCCGTCGTTGTTGTTGGTGTCTTGAAATATTTTCTACCATTACTTATGTTAAATGAACCATTTAATATTAATATTCTTGTTTGTCATATATTAATGGGTTATATATTGTATAGCAGCTCACACAGTCATGGCTGAATTTATATAATCAGTATGTTCCGTTTACACGTACGTCAAGAGGGGGATAATTAGTTTTAGATAAGTGAACGTTTTTGGTATGCTAATTTTGAAAACCTGTCAACGAAATTAATCGAGCCTACGATTGTTTCAATTTCAATTATTTTTTGTCAAGTTTGACTTGAAAGTGTCGATTTGCAATGTAGGAGTCAAAATTGAAATGTCCCATCCAGAAATGAATTTAAATTATATTTTCAAAACGTATTGATTGATTGCAATAAAATTTCTTACTTTAGCTTGATCCATATATTTTTTCGTAATTTACAACCTAGATGGTTTGGCTGATCGAAATGAGTATATGAAAATGTTCCTATAAGTTTTAGCGCATTAATAAAATTTGACGGAAATGTATAAATTATACCGAAATTGACAGTTCAAAGAGGGGCTGCTTTTATATTTTGTAAATATGTCTTTAATAAAATTAAAGATTACATTTTCAAGAGTAGTCGTCGTTTACAGCCTCAGTGGCAATAAATGGAAATTTTCCACAAACTAGTAAACATACACACCTAAGATTACTCAAACACTGCACAGGGCTTGCGTTAAAATACTACTGCATATACGACTTCATGTTCGGAGAACAGTCAATGAGTCAAACATTTATCATCTAAGCAGAGCTAAATTATCTTTTGAGTATCAGTGGTTACCATCTTCGAAAGTCGACGGTCAAGGACATAAAACTTATAGAGCACGTATCTGAAGACGGTTGAAAATTTCGATCCAGTTTTATCGATTTTCAATTATAACCGAAGCAATCCGCGGCATGGCTTGGATAAATTTATTTAATTTATAAATTATTTGATTTATATAAATTATATAATATGTTTAATTTATTTTTAAATTTTTATAAATTAATGAATTTTCTAATTTATTTAACTTACTCAATTTATTTAGTTTCTTAAATTTATTTATTTTAGTAAATTTGTTTAATTTATTAAATTTATAAATTTAATTTTATTTATTCAACTTAGAAAATTTATTTAACTTATTAAATTTATTTAAATTATTTAATTTATATAATATATTTAATATATTTTATTTATTTAATAAATTAATTTAATTTAATTTGTTAAATTTATTTTATTTATATAATTTATCTAATTTATGTAAATTATTTAATTTATATAATTTATTTTTATAATTTAATAAATTTTTTAATTTATTTTACTTAATCAATTTATTTAATTTATTTTTAGATTTTCTAAAATTAGTCAATTTAAATAATTTATTAAATTTATTTAGTTTATTTAAATTTTCTGTTTTTATAATTTTTATGATTTAATGATTTTTTAATTTATTTAATTTATTAAGTTTATTTAATTTATTAAACTTAGTTAGTTTAGTAAATTTATTTAATTTATTAAATTTATTAATTTTATTTTATTTATTTAGCTTAGTAAATTTATTTAACTTATTAAATTTATTTAATTTATTTAATATATTATATTTATTTAATTTATTAAATTTATTTTATTTATATAATTTATCTTATTTATTTAAATTATTTTAATTTATATTATTTATTTATTTATTTATATAATTTTTAAAATTTAATGAATTTTTTAATTTAGTTTACTTGGTAACTTTATTTAATTGATCAATTTCGGATATGAAATGGTCTAATAAATACACCGGTTGGCCATGTTTCCGAATTTAGAGCCTTATTATGAAGCTC
This sequence comes from Nephrotoma appendiculata, assembly GCA_947310385.1. Classification (NCBI taxonomy): domain Eukaryota; kingdom Metazoa; phylum Arthropoda; class Insecta; order Diptera; family Tipulidae; genus Nephrotoma; species Nephrotoma appendiculata. The sequence goes on along the minus strand of OX371224.1, from coordinate 6,411,093 downwards.
AACATTCATCTCTAATTTTAAACAAACGTATTCCAATTCCAATCCGTTGATATCTTTTGTTTTTGGAATCAGTTTAACCACTTTGTACAAATTTGTACCTAAATATCTTTAAGCCAGAGCCAAAATATCATCCTCAGTTGTTTGAGTATCAAATTTGGATAAATGAAAATCTGGTAAAGTATTAGTACCACAAATATTAAAATTACGTATATTCTGTTGGCTAGTTCGTAATGCTGGCACCGATTTTTTATTAACAGTAGGAAAGCACAGTTTATCATTGTTGTTAGTATTTGCAAACGTACTCACCGCACTCGAAATATTTGCAGAAGATAGCACTTCAGCAAATGAGAGCACACGGCTCAATAACAATCTGGATTTGAATGGCAGAGTGATACACCAATACGTCAAATCTTGTCATACTTGCATGTATGGCAACCAATTCGGTACACCTCGAATTAACGTCAGATCTGACCATGAACACGTTCCTTGATGCGTTTTCCTTCCTACGAGTTCACACGGACCTGTACAGCAACAATAGAAACAACTTTGTTCCAGCCGCACACGATCTTAAAAATTTCCCACGATTTTAATCTTCTCAGTGAAAGAAAAGCCAATCGAAAATTGGGTAAAAATAAATACTACCAAAATGGCATTTTGTGTTTGTAAACTATGCTTTGATATGAACAACTTAAAACAGTTCTACCTAACTACAAGCTCTACTCCATCCTCGTTCTTTACTCAAATCTCTAGAGAAACACATCGTCGTACTATCACTGTCGCATTTCCTAATTGGAAATCAGGCTGAATGCAACAATACTCAACAATATGTCACGGTGGCTATTGAAGCAATATTAAGGTAGACGACGTGGTGATCTTAAATGATGAAAACATTCAACCAAGACGACGGGCATTGTGTCGTTGATATTGATCCAGGGCAAGACGAATTCGCTCGTGTAGTCATCGTATAAACGAGAAATTAAGGAATCTTCAAACGCCCAATCACAAATTTTGTTTTCTAATGGCAGGGGCGAAATGTTGAAAAAACTAACCATCATATCATTTTATTTATTTATTTATTTAATTTACAAAAATTTTGTGAACTAAACAAACACTTTACAATTTAATAATCCTTATCCATAGTTACAACAATTTGTTGATGATAAGCGACAGTATACCTATAGAGCACATGCCTTTCACACTACTGCATTTGATTTTCACATGACTTTACCATCGATGAAAATTATTACCTCGACAATCTATTCGGTGACGGAACTCTCTAGTTGCTTGCTCTCACCATAGTTCCAATCACAATCGGACCTTGACACGGAAGATTTTACTGAAACCTACGGTTAAATTCAAAACCTTCTTGTAAATTTATTTCAAAAAAATAATTTGTCTTTTATAGAATGTTAATTTAACTACTAGTTTGAATAAACTCTAAACTATTTAAACAGCTAAATAAGCTTCAAAAACTATACAACCAACATTAAAAACTAATCGAGCAATTAAATGAATTTTCATTAAAAAAACAAACAACACAGAGCACACATCCTGCACAAGTTGGAATCACCAACTATCAAAACACAATAAATTTCACAAAATTTTCATTTAAAGACCACCGTAATCCAATATTATATCGTCCACCTCCACCGCTACCGTAGGGTGGGGGCACAGCACATTCTATTCTGCCGGTAACCGTATCCTGTAACAAAAAACTAATTTAATTTTTTTATTTTGCTTATCCAAGCATCAAATATAATATTTTATCCTTCTTCCTTTTTTAATTTTTTTTTTATACGGTTGGCCTTCCTTTTATAGTCCATTTAATTATTATTATTATTATTATTATTTGTATATCCACAGTCATATTTATTCACCTTATTTTATTCAACCGCCACCCGAAATGATAACACACAACAGGAACAAACAAAGTAAAAAAAAAAAGTATTCTCGTTCCGTTTATGTAGGATTTTATCCCAACTGGATTATAGCCGGTGTATATTAATAGTACACAAAAAATCCTCATTCTGTGCATATTACAATACACAAAGATTAAAAATTAAATACGTTCGCATCTTTTTTATAAATGTTACCTCATCATCAAAAAAAGGATATTTGTATCCTTTTAGAAGACAAGCCGTGAATTTTTTTTTCATATCATATTCACTTAATAATTACTTTGTTGTTTCAAATGTGTACGTGTACCGAGTGAACATAAGGCCAAAGGTGTAAACAGTTTTGTGGTTAGGTATGCATATCCTAATGTGATAAATTATTGAAATATTCTTCTATTCGTGTATTCTGCATATTTTATATACCTTCGAGAGATTTGAATTTATTTTATTGGGGGATTTTGTTTTGACTTGATGATTAAATAATTGAAAAGACAATTTTCGACTCAGCAAAATATCAGAATTTTCTTCCACCCCCATATCACTTTCTCGTAGTCGCTTTATTTATTAATCACACACACACACACACGCACATACTTTAACATGTTTTGAAAGCATAACAGAAATTTAATCCGTATTTGACGGGTTCTGTCATAATTCATATAATTCCTTGGTTGGTACATTTATGCATTCTCATCCTGCATTTTCAATTTTTAATTTTCTTTTTTCAATTTTTCATCCATGTTTTGTTATTACATGGATTTGGATATATATGAAAGAAGAATTTTGAAAGATGAGAATATTGTAGTTTGTTTGTTTTGTTGAATGAATTATATACAATACATAAAATATAAAAGACCGCAGCTGTCAAATAAGCCGCCAGTCATACTACAACAACAACAACAACAACAACAAAATGTGATATAAAATCCTTACACAGGAAAATATTAGAAAATCTTGCCAATCATCGTCATCATGATTGTTGGTTTTAATTTATTGTGCTTCATGTTTTGTGTGCGTATGAGCGATAAATAATATAATATAAATTGATCGATTGGATAATGAAAGGGGATGTGTACCGATATGAGGATAAAATAGTCATTCATAATCGAAAAGGATAAATATTTGGTTTTCTATTCAATAAACTTAAGTGGATATTCCAATAATGATTTTGTTGTACAAAAAATCGATATACAAATTTAACAAAAGTACCAACACAACGTAATTTTAGGAATGAAAATATCCTTAATCATCGTACGCTTGTTGTGCTGTTACATTGATATCCCTTGAGACTTTTTCAATTAATCATCATCATTGCTTGTCATCTTAAAACAAATACACAGCAAACTCAACATCTACACGTCATAGAAAAAACTAAATTGTTTGTAATTTTTCATCGTCTTCTACTAGTGATGTTCACCTAGAGGGGTTTTGTGTATTTTATGCGGTGTCATTAGATAGATTGCTGTTGAAATTTTATATAGGGTGGATTCGAATGTTTTGTGTGTAGTGCCTAGAGCGATTTTAGAGTTATTCAAAAATCCATCTCATAATGCTTTACAGAAATAAGGCTGATTTTGATGCTAATCCTATAGAGAAAATACCGTCCAACTAACAATTGTGTAACTTTAATTTGCTATAATATGAAATCACTTGATGCCTGCAACTACAAGGTATTCGTAATTCTTACTTGGTAAATTATTATAGCCAAACAATTTTTTTTATTAATAAATTCCAAATTCTACTGTATACCAAGTTCGAGCATTCTTTTATCAATTAAAATATTCGAATCCTTCAACAAAAAGGTTTGTATGTATTATTATTTCGTCACAGGTAATCGAAATTTCAAAAATATTCAAATAAGTTATTTTCACCCGTAATGGCGGGATTTAAAGTAATTTCAATATTTTTAATTAATTTTTGTAAGAACATTTGAATTTACAAAAATCACATTTACAGTACTTCAAGAATATGAAATTGGTATTGTTGATTAAAATGGATTGATTTGAAAACCTAACTGTGAAATACAAACAAATTGGACATTCATGTCAAGTTTAATAGTCGGAAAACGCTTCTAAAGTTACTATATGGTGCACTGCTTGTGCTGGAAACGTCAGAGGCTCATTTTTCTTCGTAGATACTAGAAGCAATATTTTAATAATTACTGGTTACATAGTTTACACCGTTTAGACAGAACATAGCACACACAGATAGAGTTACGCTGCAAATTTAGCTCTACAATTTCAAAAATATGATTGTATTAAAAACCGAAGATCAAAATTCCGAAAACAAGAAAAATTAAAAACCTCAAAAAAATAATTTTTATTATAATGTAAATCTGAAACTTCAAAATCAACATATATATAATATTTAGACCCCTGAGGGTATTTTTCAAACGTTTAATGCATTAAAAGCTAAAAGAAAAATAAAGTAGTAATAATTCGTTTAGGAAGTATAGTCAAACCTGTTTCTGTGCAGTCTTTTTTTGTGCGACTTTTTTTGTGCGAATTAGAACATAATTGAGTGTGATTAATCTAATTAGCTAATTGACGTTGACCATTTTATTTAATTTAATTTTTTGTGTTATTTTTTCAATTTCAAGTCAAATTTAAAAAAATATATTTAAAAAAATTATAATGCTGATCCAGTTTCCACAAGAATCCGATAAATAAACTAGATGAACTAAATAAATTAAATAAATTAATTAAATAAAATAAATTAAATAAATTAAATAAATTAAATAAATTAAATAAATTAAATAAATTAAATAAATTAAATAAATTAAATAAATTAAATTAATTAAATAAGTTAAATAAATTGAATAGATTTAATAAATTAAATAAATCAAAAAAATTAAAAAAATTAAATAAATTAAATAATTTAAACAAATTAAATAAATTATATAAACTAAATAAATTAAATAAACTAAATAAGTTAAACAAATTAAACAAATTAAATAAATTACATAAATTAAATAATGTAATTAAAGTAAATAAAATAAATAAATTTAATAAATTAAATAAGTCTAATACATTTAATAAATTTAATAAATTAAATAAACTAAATAAAATAAATTTAAATAAATTAATTAAATTGTTTAAGTCTAATAAATTAAATAAATTGAATAAATTAAATAAATTAAATAAATTACATAAATTAAACAAATTAAATAAATTAAATAAATAAAATAAATCAAACAAATTAAATAAATTAAATAAGTTAAATAAATTAAATAAATTAACCAAATTAAATAAATTATATAAAGTAAATAAATTAAATAAACTAAATAAGTTAAACAAATTAAACAAATTAAATAAATTAAATAATGTAATTAAAGTAAATAAAACAAATAAATTAAATTAATTATATAAGTCTAATATATTTAATAAATTTAATAAATTAAATAGACTAAATAAAATAAATTTAAATAAATTATATAAATTATATAAATTAAATAAATTATATAAACTAAATAAGTTAAACAAATTAAACAAATTAAATAATGTAATTAAAGTAAATAAAATAAATAAATTAAATTAATTAAATAAGTCTAATACATTTAATACATTTTATAAATTTAATAAATTAAATAGACTAAATAAAATAAATTTACATAAATTAATTAAATTAAATAAGTCTAATAAATTAAATAAATTTAATAAATTATATAAATTAAACAAATTAAATAAACTAAAAAATTAATTTACTAAAATAAATTAAATTAAGTAAATAAATAAAACAAATAAATTAAATTAATTAAATAAGTCTAATAATCTTAATAAATTAAAGGAACTAAATAAATCAAATAAGTTAAATAAATTAAATAAATTAAATAAACTAAATAAATAAAATAAAATAAATAAACTTAAATAAATTAAATTAATTAAATTAATTAAATAAATTAAATTAACTAAATAAATAAAATAAACTAAATAAAATAAACAAATTAAATAAATTACCCAAATTAAATAAAATAAATAAATTAATTAAAGTAAATAAATAAAATAAATAAATTAAATAAATTAAAAAAATTTAATAAACTTAATAAAATAATCAAATTATTAAATAAACTACCCAAATTAAATAAAATAAATTAATTGAAGTAAATAAATAAATTAACTTAATTAAATAAGTCTAATAAATTAAATAAATTAAATAAAATTAAATAAATTAACTACGTGGTGTTCATTACATAGTATTTGTAATGTTGTAATAAATTTGAGGATAATCATTATGTGTACAGAAGAGGATCGACTTTTGAGGATGTGGGATAGTGTAATAAATTTAAAAGGCTTTATATGTTTTAATAAATACAGGGATGGTCATTACTTGTACATGGAGTTAAATTTGGGAGGTGTTGGCTTTTTTATTAATTCGATTGCTGCTACTAATTGTTTAGTTTAAAGCAATTAATTATAATCCGTTTTATAGTGTGTGGGCGGTTTATCAAAGTTGACGGTTGTTAGTCCGTTTGATAAATAAAGTAGATTACTGATTCGAGAATCAACATTAGTGTAAAGGAATGCAATTTTATTTTATATTATCTGTATCCAAGTATGCGGGCAATTTTGATAATTTCTAAAGCTGTTCTACCGTGTAACTTATTCGATTTTTTCTAACCCATTCTTAGGATCCGATTATGCGTACGGGAAAGATATTTGAGTAATTGTAGGCTTGTTGAAGCTGAGGGATGTTGTACTATATTAGAAAGTGGTCATTACGTATACAGGAAAGATATGCGATTCGTTTTAACAAATTTCTGTTCGAGGTTGAGAGTAATTAATTTTTATGAGTGATTATTTAACAGAATTTTGTTGTAAAGAGGAAATAGAGATTGATATTTATGTTCTAAGGGACAGTTCGACAGGTTGGGAAAATTGTTTACATAGAAGAGCAATACAAAATATGACTGGTTTTTAATACGGTAAGTAGTATTTCGATTTAACTTTGTCAACACATTTTAATAAATTTGCACAAAACTGCGGACAATAGCGTGAATATAGTGAAGTATAAAAGGCGCGATGTAAGCGTACTTTTTAACTACTTTCCAACTATTTAGCAAATTTGATTGATAAAGACCGCGTAAACGGTTCCAATCTTGGCTATAGATGGCTATACTGCAAAATAAAAATAATCGCGGTGAAAAAAGCAGTAAATTTTAAAATAGTATTAATTAAAAATTAAATTACGGCGTATTGATAATAATTAATTTATTATATTAAAATTTAGAAAAGATACTGTAGACATAAATTTGATGGCGAATCAAGTAATGTTGCGACTCGACGGATTAATATAATTTAATTATTTCTAAAACCTTTTCTATCTCGTCATATTTATTATTAACCATATGATAGATGGGAGTTAGTTTTTCAAAATTATTTTGTTATCATTTGTCTCTAGGTTGTGCAATTTTAACGGTGTTTTTACAAATAATTGATGCTTTCCAGCTATAGTTAGTAGCTGAACTAGTAGTTAGGGTGAACTCGTTTCGTATTTTAATTCTGAGACGAAGTCATAACTATATCATCGTTTTGTTTGGTTCCACTACTTTTCATGATTTTTATTAAAGACTTGTCTCGAATCATAAAACATTGTATGCATGTTCAACAATTTTTAAACGTTTTTAAAGTTTTTTATGTGATAATTATTTTTTTCATTATTTTAACAAAAGAAAGGGAGTTATTTTACTTTAGAAATGATTTAATTATTTTGATATAGCCAAACCTCTAGATGTGGAATATATATATAGATGGTCCCTCACCCACAAAAGTTTCAATATTAGTAATACGAGCAATTTTAATCAGTAGGACAATGGACATTCAGGTACATTGGTTTTAAAATCGAACCGATCTTTTTGTATCCCGATTAATAAAATTGGTATAGCGATTCGGGGCGTGTGTAGGGCTGAAGTAAAAATAGTTATTGGCTTATTTTTAAAAAAATATGTTAAACATAATTATGAAAAGTACTAACTATATGTAATTACCAATTTACAGTAGATCCGTAACTTATGCGCCACAAGCAAAATTTGTGCAGCAAGTTCGAGAACAGGAAAATGTAAATACACTGGTTGTGCGTATTAGAGAAACTACTGATCGTGTTATTTTTTTAGTATTTGCCAACACGCAGAGACTGATTTCCTCAAAAAATAACAAAATTTAATATTTTAATATAAATTATATTAAATATAATAAATCTATTCATAACCATTCATAACATTTTGTCACATGTCATAATACAGATCAATCTTTCAACGTCGCTGACTAAATATAACGTGAACATTTAATCGCATCCATAATTTCATCGTTATACAAAAAAGTTATTTCTCCATCGAGTGACTCCACAAAAACGATAAATTATAAAATATTCGTCATATCTTGTCTGGTAGTCAGTAGCACCGATAAACAACATTACATCTCTTAAAATTCTAATTTTAACCAAAAACAAAATTAATTTATACATCATAAGAGTTATTACAGCTGTTCAAATTTATTTTAATTTTCTTAAAACAACTTTTCTTCTCAAAAGATCGAATGATCATGAAAATTTATTACATTTTTTTTTTTGTATGTTTGTAGTGTTTTCATCTCTCGGCGTTGTATTTTTTCTAATTTCAATTTCTTAAGTGGAATATGTACAACGAGAAAAAAATAAGAAAAATAAATAATTAAGAATTAATAAGTGTAATATATTATGATGTTATGGTTTTAAAATTTTATTGGTTTTTATGTTAAGTGTTTGTTGATGCTACGTTACGATTTTTTTAAGATCTGTTTTCTCTGCGGAGATAATATGATGTTGAGTTGATGATAACTGACTTAATAATTTTCGTTTTAAATTTATGTCAATTTTATGGATGCTTGGTTGCGTTAACAGTAAGTGTATTATAATGCGATTAGATTGTTTGACTAATTCTTCTCGTAACCCCAAAGTCATGTTCGTTATGTAAAAGAAAAAAATTAATTCTGTTAGGCAATTAGAGATGATTTTTAAAAACCATGTGTTTATTGTACGCGCGTATATTACTCATATTCTCTCTGTAATATATAATATAAATTAACTTGTATAAACATAATAAATTCCGTCTTATTGACCACACATATCATCACTTTAGTATATCTACTGACTGACATCCACATTTCACTTTGAATCTTTGTACAAAATTTAAATTATTAAAATAATAAAATAAATATTCGCTTAAAAACGTTTATTTTTGTAGCAAAATTTATTATTCGAGTTTTTTTATTTATTTCTTTAGAAATTTCAAAGAATTTTGTGTTGAAAATCTTTTTTACTGTCGTAAATTTATTTGCTATGAACTATGATTGTTACAATTTAGAACATGAAAAACTATTAAAATGAATTATTGTTCTATATAATGGAACGTGGGTGGCTGAATTATTTTATTCCGAAAGGGTTAATTGAGCTAGTGGTTTTGGAATCGTTTCAATCGTGTATTAAGTAAATTACGCATTTTAACCTATCCCGTCATCTTATAAAATTTTAAAAACAATCTGTACATATTATGAGTCAGATGTGTGGGCTCTCGAAATATGAAGAGTTTGATTTTTGTGCTGTTACTCCTTAGCCTGAATACCACCCCAATTTCTCAGGTACAAACGATCTTTAAAAATTGCAAATGCTTATAATGCATCGATTTGTTCAAATTGGAGTATAAAGTGTGATACTTTAAACTCAAAAGCTTAAAGCACTTAGTAGCACTTAACTTGCTTTCAGAGTTGACAAAACGTGTGAAACGGCTCTATATGAGGATGTTACAGAGATTGAACGATCATTTAATAATAAGTAGTTACTCGTGAGCATTTACCTAGATAAAGCAAAGTGCCCTTGATAGTAAATTGCATTCTTAGATCACGCATTGCTGAGGCCGAGCAAGATTCTCTTTTTTTGTTAAATTTTTCAAAGGATGTTCATCCTTTATTGGGTTATTTTGTCACTTCTCTTGTGATTATTGGTTGTTGATGAATTGCATGTAAAACTGAGCAATCTGACTTCATTCCTCAGGGCTATGCTGATGACTTAGTTGTTATGGTTTCCAGTAAACAGCCAAATGTCTTAATGCAACGCGATTTCCAAGTAGCGGAAATATGGTGCTTTGAGAATGGTTTGTACTTTACCAAAAATATTGTTTTTCATCTGCCTTTTCCATTTTTGGACATACGATCACGAGATTATCAAACATTTTGGTGTTGAAACTTCTCCTTGAATTAAAATTCAAAAAGCCACTCTCATATTTTCGCCATATGTATAGAAGAGCATTATGTTGAGACACCATCAGACGTAATGGTGGGAAATCGTGAGAAGATCAAAGCTCGAAGAATATCGATGTCAACATTTTTATGTTCAACGGTGATTTATGGATTCGTAGACCCATGGTTAATGTAATGTTTGTGCCGGAAATTCATGCATAAATGCAGCAAGAGAACGGACACAACACTGCCCGAACAATCATGGGAGGTGGATTGACTACAAATTCTAGGCGGAGGCTTTCAATTTGGCAGTGCATATGCTGCATGGAACGGAAACGAGCACCGTTCCTGAAGAATCAAAGTATGAATTATGTCACCGAAAAAGGCAAAGATCGACCAATTGTGGATTTTCGGGTCAACAGGTGTTTAGTTTGTGTACATGCAAAAGGAAAAATGACGAACGCAAGATCCAAGCGCAGTCAAATGTGTGATTTTTGTTCTGAAAGAATCAATGCATCATCGCACTGGACATTATAGACACTTATACACACTGATGAAGCCGACGAAAACGAGAACATGACATACGACGAATCAAAAAGTGGACAAAGCTGTGACAACGCCGGTGTAACCAATCGAACGTTAAAGTATGATAAATCGGCAGAACAGCAGTCAGCATCGAGCAGTCAATGGGATCGGATGATCACAAGTATAGTGGGAGCGGGCAATGAACTAGGAGTACGATTCATCATGGGAGCACTTGGTTAATAAACTAAAGCTGAACAATGCACAGATTACCAAAGCGGACAAAGGTAATACGGTTGTCATCATGTACTCTACAGAATATAATCAAAAAATCCGTGAGTACATCGACAGCAACAATATCCAAAAATTAAAAAGTGATCCTACAAAGAAATATTTGAAAGAGATTAATAACGTCATAAATCTGAGCAACCACATTCAAAACAAAAATAATATTTACCATAATAAGATGATAAAACCAAGTGCTCCCATGAAAACAGGATTACCAAAAATTCATAAGGCCAATATACCGATCAGACCTCTCATAAATTTCACATCCGCAACTTCGTTCAAAATCGCAAAACATCTCAATTCCTGGCTACAAAATAATCTGAAATTATCTTACAACTATTCTGTCATCAATAACATAGAACTGGTAGACAAAATCAGGTCAGTACACATTCCAATTGGTGCAAAACTTGCGTCGTTTGATGTCACTAATATGTATACAAACATCCCGATAAACGAAACATTGCAAATAACCACAGACATATTATTAAAAAAACAACATAGATGCCACAACAGTTAAGGAAGTCAATGAGTTATTAAAAGTGATAACGAAACAAAACTATTTCCAGCACGAGAACATGTTTTACAGCCAAACTGAAGGATTACCTATGGGAATCCCGCTATCCAGAACATTGGCCAACATATTTTTATACCACTTGGAAACTAAATACATCCTAAACAGCAAAAATAAACATTTAAAACAAATCATACTTATACTGTTCAAAGGCACCAAAAGACAACTCCACCAATTGCACAATTACATCAATAACATTAGTCCAAGCATAGAATTCACAATAGAGGTAGAAGAGGAGAAAACTATCAATTTTTTAGATTTAACAATTGAGAACGTCGACCAAAAACACAATTTCAAAATCTACAGAAAACCAACCCAGACTAATCACACCATACACATATCATCAAACCACCCACTTCAACATAAACTATCATCATTCAATCATATGATACATAGATTAAATGCAATCCCGATGAAAACGCAAGATTATGAGGAGGAATTGGAAACAATTAAATTCATAGCAGTTGCGAATGGTTACACAGAACATTTAATACATAAATTGAACACTAAAATCAAACACAAAATTCACATGAATCCAAAACAATGATATCAACAACGACAACAAAAAGTTCATAAGTATTGAATACAACAAAAACACAGCCAATCTACTAGTAAAAACATTTAAGAAACATAACTACACAATAGCATTCAAAACTAATAATAAACTACAAAAACGCTTAAGAATACACAAAAACACAACAAACGAAACCGGGATATACAAGCTGATTTGCGATTGTCAAAAATTTTATATAGGTCAAACAGGGCAATCATTCAGTATTCGTTTTAAAGAGCCTATCGAAGAGGCAAAACGCACTCATAATAAATCAAGTTTAAAATCCAACTACGCACAACATCTCACGGAAGAAAAGCACAACTACACGAACATAGACACAAACCTAAAGATTTTACATAAAATGAAGAAGAGTCGTGTCATGGATAGGTTTGAGGAGTTGGAAATATACAAGAATCGTACCAACCATTTGCTGTTGAATGACAAATTAAATACACGTCCCAACAGATTATACGACGAAATTGTACGTATGTGCAATTCATAATATTTAAGCGGGAATCCCCAAATAATTTTTCGATCAATAATAATTTTTTAATTGTATCTCGTTCATTATTAGCTGTGTTCCAATGGAAACAATTTGCTACTCACAAGTATTTGTGAGTAGATAACCAAAGGAACGGGCAAAATTATGACAGCAACATATTTTGTTGTACAAAATCAAATTTGTTTGAATATTTTCAGACAATTTGGTAATACATAATGTCAAAAATTGGACATACCATGAAGGCAAAGCCTTAATCTGTGCCTACGCTGGCAGGAAAGAGGAGTATTGAGGTTCTAATAGTGAAAATGTAAATAAAATTAATTTATATATATTTAACTATTATAAAAATCCACCGCTTTAATAGTCGAATCAATTCCATCAGTTTAATAATTTTAAATATATATATTAGGATATTTATAATTGGATCAATTTAATAATTATAATTAGTAGCTAATTGTAATTTTACAAATTTTATTGCAATTTGATAAGTAATTTTCCACAAAAATCCCTTATTGTCAATCAATCGAATATAAACAAACAAAAAATTGTAATAAATCTGACATTTCAACATAATCAAACCATCACAAAGCCATCTGTTAGATTTTTTGAAACTAATATACCTACCGTCAAATTTATGCGTAACTACTTTCAACATCTACACCACCATTTGAGCATGGGTAGCTGCGAGTAGTTACAAGTACTTGTGAGTAGTTTGCTTTCTCCATTGGAACACAGCTATTGAAACATAGTTGACAAAGAGCGAACGCTCGAAACCGGTGCTTCAGACTCTAAAAATAAATATTAATATCACACTAAATTTGGAAGTGTTTCAAAATATAGTTTTTTATGTAATAATAAATTTTACTTTATTTATTAAATTTTTTTATGTAAATACACGTTTTTTATTAAACAATTTGTGTTTATATTCATGTTTGGCAACGGAATTTTCAGTAGGGGGTCAATAGATTTGGACAAGCCTATATTTTTCTAATGGTTAATCAAAGCATGAAACTTCTGGAATTCAATAACTGGGCCAAACACATTGATGTGCGATATCATTTCGTCCGAGAGAGGTATGAGGATGAAACTTTAAATTTAAATTATGTGGCAGCGGATGAAGAGACGGCCAACATAATCACCAAAGAGTAAAAATCATTATTTTTCTCAAATTTATGGCCATTTATGTTAAGAAAAAATTGATTTGATTTATAATGATTTAGCGTAACTTGTAAGTAAAAGGGGGAATATTGAAATTCTTGAACGCACTTTTTGGTGTGATTTACTTCAAGTTGTAACAGTTTGACACAGTATATTTCCAAGTGTGCTTCATTTTTTCGACTCGACTGGCGTACTCGAATGTAAGAGTCATTTTTTTTTGACGGCGAACAAAAAAGACGCTAAAGTATTTTTTTGTTTTTCATTAAAATCTTGTATCAGACTCGCCAGAATTATTGAAGTTTAGAATATTTGAAGTTTTAAATTCATTCAGTTCTATCGGCGATGGTGGCTTTGGCTGTTCTGATGTTGCTGTTGTATTTTATGATTTGCTGTTAATATTGTATTGCATATTCTTTTGTTGGAGGGATAATCTCGATAGTGGCTTTGATGTGTCTTAATGGAATTTATTTAAGTCAAGGTTCTGTATTTCTAAATACAATGAATACGCTTGAAGTAAGGTTCTTGGTAGTTGAATTGTTAGCATTTTAGATATTTCATTTGATATTCCTTTAACAACACAAATAATGCCAACGCCATCTATGTAAAAAGCCGTATTATTAAAAGGTGGACTGTATTTAGAGGAGTGTAAAAAAATTAAGGATTAATATTTATGAATGAAAATTTAACCGAAATTTAAAAAATATTATTTTTTACGCTAATAACATATTCGAAAGGCACATATTTTAAAATCACCCAATATTATGTAATATTTAATTAATGAGAATAAATTGCAATAGAATTGATCTTTTTTTTTGAAAATCTACACGACTAAGGTTAGTAAACAAAAAAAAAATACTAAAATCGATTTCCCGCAAATTGTCCATAAATCCAACTAAAAATTTACCTTTTAGCAAATAGACCACGAGTTTATTAGTTATCAAATCACACATACTGAAACAAGTGTTTTCAATAATCTCAAAAATTATTAGAAAATTAAGACTCCGATTCTGCTAGTCAAATTGTTTGTCGTTCAGCGTGACTATAAAAATCTGTAATTATATGAAAAATTAGTCAGTAAAACCGTTTGTCGTTTTAAGTGTCTAAACATTTACTATTTGACACTAAATGTATCACTCGAAACGACAAAATGACACCACTAGAGGAATCAGGATTCGGGATGAAAATTTGCTAATTTATAAAAATAAATTTATATTTAAAGTTTTAAATGAAAATTAAATTAACAGTAAGCAAAATTTGCAATGAAATTTTTTATATAACTATGATGTACTCGCAGTACCAGGTCAACAATTTTTTTCTGAACTGGAGATGGTAGTAATGTCGCAAAAAGCCCTAAAGATTTAACAAAATTATGCATTCAAATTTAATATTAATAAAATGATTCTTAGCAATGGTCAGTAACTTAATATTTTATTGATATTTTTTTAGGATTTGTTCCTTTTTTCCTGCAATTAAGGCTTCACGAGAAACAGATTTTACAAACAAAATTATATCGTCTATTTAATTATACTGCCATCTAAAGTCAAAAATCAGAGTTTTCGGCATATTATGACGATTTTTGTTTTCAAATCGTTTCAATATTTTGGTTTTTGATTAATATTTGAACGTGATCTATGGTTTTATAAATTCATACGAAGCTCATACATATTTTTAACAAAAATGTTTTTTTAAAATTGGAATAGAATTTAAAACACAATGACCCACCCTGTGAATTATTGATACAAAGTAGTAAGCTTTTCTGAGTCTAGCCCAAGTCTTATTTAAATATTATTGCTTTCATTTAACATAAATAAAGTAATTGATTTTTAAAATACATTGTTTCTGAATTTTGAATTTATTATTGAATTTAAAAATTGAAACTGAGAATTTCACTTTTCATTTGCAAAAAATCGATTTCAAAAAATATTAATTTATATTGATTCTTATGAGAAAGCACTAAATGCAATTCAGTCAATACTTTCATGGTATCCTTGTAACTTTCTGTTGAAGTGCATACTGGATCGGTAACTGTACATATATGAGAAAAATAAATATTAAAAATTGCGAAATAAAAAATGCGTGTTCCATATGAAAATGTTATTCAGCGTTTTTTGCCAAGAGACGGAGGTACAATAAATTGTAAATAGTATCAAATATTTCACCAGCTCTACAAGCACTTTCAGCACCGTTGGCAAAAATAACATTTGGTATAAGAGTTAGGAGATAAAGTGCCGAAACTAAATTGGATCTAGAGTGGATGGACTAGTTTGGATAGACATGTGTGTTTCTGTCTAATTTATAATCAGGTGGATTAATATCAAAATTTCTGGTAATAGATTTCTAGGCTCCTAGCCTGGATAACAGATGCTGAACTTTCTCTACTCGTCTCCACTACGGAAGTGACGCGAGGAGGTGTGAATTTGGCCCTAAAATGAAAAATAAAATAAAATAAAATTCTTCAAATTATATCAAATAAGGTTCGTACCGAAGGCAAATCGAAATTTAACCATATAATTGTCAAATTAATCGTTCGTCATTCATCAAACTAAACCGAAAAGCATGAACCAAATCTGATCAAAAACCAATCTTGAATTTCATCTCATCTCTCACGTATGAGGTAAATCTACAACTGTTTTGTTCTGGTGAAAATCCACAAGAATCAACCAAAAGAAATCAGCAACAATCAGCAGACGGTTCGTTTATATAAAACGCATTTATAAACCAAACAATCTTCTTGACATGATAATACATATAATTGAACCAAAATAATATTAAACATCAACCGCACAGCACAACAGCACGGCAAAAATTTATGAAAAGAAAAAATTCCAAGCAAAATTTATGTGTACGAGTATAATACATAATAATGCTATAATGTAATGTAAGCTTCTGTCTGATGAAAGTCAAAAAGATAAATACAGAAAATGTATACCAACCGAGCCAAAATAAAATTCAGTTTTGTATATACAAAAACGAGAATAATTTATTCATGTCAAATCGATTTATCAATCATCCAGCCATCCATCTATCTATTCAGCCATCGAAATTTTATATAAATGTACACATATCGTGTGTCTATATATGCTTAAGAGTAAATGGATGGATATACCATGAAATGGAAAATACATAAACATTTTGCTGTCTTGGAATATATCGTAAAGAGATACGTCAACATGAGAATGTACAGGCTGTTTACTAAACGGCATATTATCGTTTTGCGTTAATGATGATATCAAGTTGAACACGCACGGCAACATAATAACAGGCCTTGCAGTGTAATATTTTGTGTACCCGTCGTTATGACCTTGTCTGCTATAAAGTACAGGCATTGAACACCAAAAATCAATTAGTTTTCATGAAAATCTACTTTGAAAAATCAAAAACATAAAAATCGTTATTTCGTGCCCATTCATCCTGGAGATATTTTATACAAGAAACGTTTAGAGAGGTTTCTTGTATACAAAAACGAATAAAAATGACAAAACATGCATTTCACTACTTAAAACGAATTATTTATGTTAATTGATGACATTTCATTCGTTTAAATACGGTCTTCATGCTTAGCTGCTGTCTTGTCTACTTAAAATTTGTTATATGCGGGTGTTATGTGACAAGTGAATATAAATATAAATTTTATGTGTCGCATTAAGTACATAACTGTGTGTATATATATGTATGTATTATAATAGTATGTAGAGAATTTTCAGTGGAAAAGATTAATGCGCTAAAGAAAATTTTCAAAATTAAACAACCGAATAGAATCAACAAATATGACAAAAATAACAAATTCTAAATGTTTTATGGATAACAGAGGTTTGTTTTGTGAAAAGCGTGATTAATTTAAAAATATGTTATTTGTTTATATTCTCATGAGAATTATCTGCGCCTTTCAAAATATTGGGAACATTTGTCCCCTATAATTTTTTTTTTCTGTTTGGTGCTAGGTCGGAAAATTGCTCTTCATCATTCATCCATTTTACAGCACTGTTCGTTCGTTAGAAACGAGGGAAGTTTATAAAAAAAAATAAGTTAAAAAGAAATATTTATTATTATTGCAATCTCGTCTCATAATTTATTTTAAATTTTATAATTTATCACAATCCACCCTCTGTTCTCTCGGTACGTACTCGTCGTATTTTATCTATCTGTACGAATATAATATTTGTAACCAAAATAAAACGAAACTGTGCAGCAAAGTTATTTAGGCGTTTATGATAATAATATCATAAATTTATTACCGTAATTTAATGTTATTAAATCATTTTTATATCAAAGAGAAACACACACACACACAAGACACACACTTACATATTATATAAACTCGTACACTACACTATATAAAAATGATTACATAAATTTAAAATGAAAGATTGATGAGCATATTATACCGTCATATTATTATATGTATACGGAACGGAGGAGACGATGGCTGGAAGTATGAATATATATATATATATATATATATGTTCTTCATCATCATCATCATCATCTAGATTATAATCGTACCGTATATTTTTCATTTTAGTCTGATATATGAATACGAGCACAAACATTTTTTGTAATTATGTTGCTCTGAAGTATAATATTTTATAAGCTTTTTAAATCTTTTCATATATGTGTACATGTTGTAGACATAATACGTGTATATACTTAAGTAATTTATATAGGAAACAAATTTTTAACGAATAATTTGTAATTTATGATGATGATTATGTTGTTGATACAAAAAGGAATTTGCTAAATTAATAGTTGTAGGTTTTATACAGTTTGATGATATTAAACGTCTTAAAGCTTCAAATACTTAAATACGTTCGATATAGAATGTAATTATGTGGAGCAGATCTTAAAAGATCTTGAAGTTCTATCAGAGTCCCTCATACAACAAATTAAATTTATCAATTTTAATTAGTTTTATCAAAGTAATAAAATAATTTATTAAATTGAATAAAAATATGTTAAATTTATTGGAAATAACCACGGTTATTTCATTTCGGAAACTTTGTCTCTCGCTTATTCGATTTCAAAACTTCGTTGAAGGAAATGTGGTAAAAAAGATGAATGTTAATCAAATGTATAAAAATTTTCATCAATATTTTGTTAAAATTAATAAACGTTCTATCAAATTTTCTTTACTAATTATGATGAAATTTCTGTAAATTTTTATCAAATTAATATGCAAATGGCCTAGCGCAACGCATTCAGAATTAGAAGCTTATAAATACAAAAAAAATTTATATATCTCAGAAAGTCATTTTACCAGAACCTTGTAAGCCAAAACACGTGGATACCAATGCTATCAAGCTCTACATCCAGCAGAAAGAGCTAGAGGTGGGACAGCAATTTTTATTAAGGATAATATAAAACACACCGAAGAATAAAAGATAGCAGTTGAAAATGAGGAAGGGCATTCTCCAGTTTTAATGACAATAAGGGACATGGTAATAAGAAAAGCAAGCCCTCTAAGACTAACAAATAACAAAACCAACTGGGAATAGTTTCGACAGCTAGTCGAAGAAAGCATCAACCAACAGGTGCAGATCTCGAACGCTTACACGATAGAAGAAGAACTAAAAAACCTCATTGAAAGTGTGCAAAAAGCGGCCTGGGAAAACACTACTGATCAGCAAGAAATATTACAAAAAAGTATATACTATCCAGTTGAGATGAGAGACTTGGTTAACGAAAAAAGAAGGTCTCGTAAGACTTGGCAGAGAACTGGAGCCTCTGAAGACAAAACAATCCTAAACAACTTGTGCAACAAACTTAAACTACTTATAAAGAAGATTAAGAATGAGTCAGTTGCAAGCTTCCTATGTAGTCTGACAGGTAAACCTGACACAGACGATTCCCTGTGGAAATCCGACAAAGGTTTAAAAAGGCCTAACATACAAGTGCCACTCATTAGAATGGTTGATGAAACCTGGGCTCGCAGCGAAAAGCATAAAGCTGTTCTGTTTGCCAAACACCTAGAAAATACCTTCAAACCACCAACTGGACAAGCGGATAATGAATATCTAACACCTATAAGCAAAGTAGACGAGGCATCTGTGCTACCAGTTACTCTGAAAGAAATCAAACAAGAAGTAAAAAACCTCAAAGATAAAAAACCCTTGGATACGACTTGATAACGGGCAAATAATCAAAGCTCTACCAGAAAAAGCACTAAAGTGAACTACATCACATAATCAATGCTATCTTTAGACTATGTTATGATCCGAGACAGTGGAAAGTAACGGAAATCATAATGATTACAAAGCCTAAAAATCACTAAACGACAAAACAACGTTTAGGCCTATTTCTTTGTTAACAACATCAAAAAATTTTCGAGAGACTGTTTCTCAAGAGATAAAAGCCAATTATAGAGAGCAGATTTCTTTTATCAGAACATATATTTGGGTTTTGAGAAAGGCATTCAACGATAGAGCGGGTACATAGGATTACTGATACAATTGAGGAGGCACTGAAGAAAAAGGAAGTATGTTCAGCAATATTATTAGACGTATATAGCCCAAGCATTTGATAAGGCCTGGCACCGTGGCAGAGCCATCTATGATTTTGAAGAGCCGTAATATTAAAAAGAGAGCTTTCAGTAGAGGGGAAGCTTTTATTGAGTTACGTATTGAACATAAATTTATGAATAAAAAATTAAACAAATCATCTAAATTTTAATTTTATATTTTTAATAAACTATTCAAAGAACACATATTTGAAAATCAGCCACCATAATGTAGTATTTATTTGGTAAATTTAAACTAAAGCGGAACATAAATTTATTAATTTTCTATAGAAATGAGCTTTCGGTTTAGTTTTGTAGGTTTATTAAGTAAGATAATAAAGTGTGCTGCCGCGGATTCCTCTTACATCCAATTTAAAATTTAGTTTCACAAAAATTTAACTTATTTGGTAAATTCTGGTCACATGCACATCAGAATTTTTGAGATGAACGATGCACTTAATAGCAATCTAAACATTCCCCATTTATAACAAAATTAAAGAGAAAACGTGAGCTGAAACGAAATTTTATGAATCACCATGTAGAAACAATAATATTTTTCATATAATAAAAATTTTACATAAAAACATATTTGCGAAAATTATTTTTCTATACAAAAAATCACATCGTTGATGTGATGATTTTCATGATTTTCTTAATTAAATATTATTACAAAACAGAACAAAACGTAAAAAACTTCAATTTTATCCGATTGCAAAACCGAGCTTTCTGTAATTTGAAAATTCGTTTACAGATGTCTCTGTAATCAATTTACTTGAAATTACAGAAAAGCGTAAAATAATTAAATAACTATTTACGAAAATATACCATTATTATTGTAAGTTAAGCACGAAATCTTTAATATAATAATTTAACATAATTAATAAAACTCAAAACAATTATAATTTTTATTTATAAAATCGTTGGCATAAATAAAGCTTTTCATCGCAAAATATTTACCGTCGCAGTTGCTACGCGCTGAAAAACAATAATAGAAAAATGTCACATTTTTCCAAATTTTTTATTTTCTTATTTCAATTCGCTCGTATTCGGTTATTTTCAATTCCAGGAGATCTCAATAATCTATTGAACCAGACAGTATACATAATAAATTGTTAAATTTTAGATAGCAAATATTTAGGTTTTAATATTTAGCTTTAATTTATACTTAACGACATCTTTTGATTAGTTTATTAATTGCGAAAAGCTCTATAATATAATGATTTTATTTTATGAAGCTCCGGTTTGTTTATTCTACAGGATGAAACAGTTTAGCCTGCGAATTTGTTGCGATGAAATTTTTAACAAATAACGAAAAAACCGTTTTCGAAGTTTGTTCATCAATAATGTTGTAATAGATTCCAAAACACAATAACCCCCATATTACATAGCTACTGAAAAAGCATTTTTTAACGAACGTTTGTTTTGGGAAAGAAATGCTGAAATTTTTGATGGAACACTATACTAATTTCTTACATACACATATAAACAAATTCTTATTTCTACAATAAAAAAAAAAAAATTTTTGTGGTAGACTAATTTAAATATTTTTGCGATAATTCGACATAATATGACTCAATTTTAAAATATGCTTTTCCTGAATATTGAACTAACTATTCAAATTAAAAATTGAAACGAAGCATTAATGTTTTTATATACGAAAAAGCTTCTAAAAAAATATTAAAATACGCTGATTGGTATGAAAAAGAACAAAAAGCTTCCCCTCTATGGAAAGCTCATGGAAAAAAATAGCGGAATCTTACGGCTCTTATATTTAGGAGGCTTTGACCGTGGTCGAGAATTTAAGCTCCAACGAGATTTGCCAAAACAACATTTTGAATTGCTAAAATCTTATATCAACGACCGTTACTTACGAGTGAGACAGGAAAAGAATACTCTAAACTGAAGAAAATATTGGCAGGGGTTCCACAAGACAGTGTTCTAGGCCCCGTATTATACCTTCTCTATACAAGTGATCTACCAAACATAGAAGAAGCTAGAATAGGAACGTTTGCTGTTGACACAGCTGTTATGACCACCGATGCTAGTATCGTTGACTCCACAAGAAAACTATAAAATGCTGTTGATATAGTAGATAACTGGAAAAATCAATAGAGAATAACACTTAACGAATCGAAATCAACACACATCAACTTTACAAATAGGACATTAGAATATATTCCGTTTAGACTGAATTCACAACAAATACCATATTCTGACAATGCTAAATACAGCGCATGTAAAACTGATAATGCTAAGTAAAAGCGCATGTTAAAAAGAAAAGACAATAACTGAATTTAAAATTCAGAAAAATGCAGTGGCTAATTGGAAGAAACTACGAACTAACGACGCACAACAAACTGCCGTTATATAAAGAAATCCTAAAACCTAGCTGGACGTATGGTATTCAGCTTTGGGGCTGCGCAAGGAAAATTTCATTCGCTTAATGAATACAGTGATTATCTGTGTTGTGAAGATTCATGTTTCCAGTATTTTGAATGGCTAAACTATTTTAGAAAACATATAAAAAATCAGGAAAAAAAGAAATTGAAATAATACACCACGTTGAACAAAAATGTTCAAAATTCTTGCACCACCACCAAATTTAAATAATATTACTCCTTGTGTCTATGAACAAACAAATAATTTAAATTCTAGTTTATGTGAGCTAGATACGTCTGTAACTAAAATAAATTTAGACGACTCTTCTATTAAATTTTGTCTTAAATTATATAACAACGACAACTTTAATCGAAAAATATTGAACACATTCAGCAATCAGTAGTACAATTTATATCTGAGCCAATTTTTAACCATTTGGAAACAATTCTCAAGGATCATTGTGTTAGTTCTGAACTTAACCCTATGTACTCGGTTGTCCCCTCTGAGGGGACACACAACAATTCTCAAGGATCATTGTGTTAGTTCTGAACTTAACCCTATGTACTCGGTTGTCCCCTCTGAGGGGACACATGTTAACGATTACGGACAATGAAATTATTCCACCGCAATTTTTTAAGAAACACGTGTTCTTCTGTAGTTTTCTGTTAAAATGGCACTAATCGAAATATGATAAAATTAACAAGATGCATGATAAATTAATCAACCGTTTTACACGTCGAAAAAGAACGTGCGAAGTGCGGTCACGACGGACTGTACACTTCTCTGATCCGTTGAGCAAATTGTAGATATAGTGGATTAGGCGTACAAAACTACAAGGGTATGGCTCAATGAAGTGGGAAAATTGATACGATAATAAAGAAATTCGATAATCGAGAGAAGAATAATGTACAAGATCTCAGTTCATACTGAAGCGTCGAATAGAAAAGATCTCTGCAGTAAATAAGACAGTGTTGTGTTTTCGTAATTTACCATTAGTTATTTCCAAAGTATTTTTTTACCCTTTCTTTTATTATATAATTAAAATTTTTTTTTCTTCTAAAAATGGCAAAATGAGCAAGTACCAGTGAATCTTGTGAAGTAGGCAGTAGTGAACATGAGTTCCCGATAGATATTTATACAGACAGATTTAACAAAATAACTTTTCAAGCAGAAGAAAATGGTAGTAATGATAGTGATGATGATATTATCCAACCAACAAGAAAAAGAAGAAATTTGATAAATAGTGATAGCGATACAAGTAGTGAAAAAGAAAACATCCCCGTAGAAGAGATATCAAGTGAAGAGTGGGAAGACGTTAGTGAATCGACCGACTCTTCTTCAATAATCGAGTTTGACATACATCACCAAACACCCGGACCACAAATACGAAGCAATATAAAAGAATAAAGAACCCATATAGATTATTTTACTTTATATTTTACAAATGAATTCACCTGCCAAATCTCCAAGAATATTGGTCTACTGATTCCAATAGTAAAATTCCTTTTTTTCCGAAACTTTCACTAGGGACAGATTTCTACAAATCTTTTGGATGCTTCATTTGAAGAAAGATACACGAAGCGATAACACAATCAAAACTCGTATTCAAAAGGCCAGCAATTATTTAGAATATATAGATTCTAAATTTAGTGAATATTTCATAACATACAAAGCAATTTCTGTCCATGAGTCCGTGATAAAATTCAAAGGCAGAATATCATTTATAACATATAATCCCAATAAGCCGATCAAATGGGGAATACGCATATATGTACTAACCGATGCAAAAACTGGATATTTATTTTTAATTCTTCCTTATTTTGGCAGCATCACATCCGATAGCATTTCCCGGTCAGATCTTCCTGTAAGCACGAGAATTCCATTGCATTTATATAAAAAGTTGATAGACAAGATTCCTGATGAACAAGGATACCATATGTACACTGATAGGTATTATACCAATTTTCCCTTAGCAGAAGAATTGCTAAAGATAAAATGTAATCTTACCGACACAGTAAAAATAAATCGAAAAGGCATACCCATGGCAATTCATAAACCAAAATTTTCATCAAAAATGAATGTAGTGAGTGAGTGGTATATAGAAAAAATAATATTACACTTCTTGCGTGGAAGGATAAAAGAACTGTCACAATGCTAAGTAATTATAACAACACAGGAATGCAATCAACCCTCAGAACGTTACGTGGTGGAAATATTATATCTATTGATAAGCCTCAAATGGTTCTCGATTATACCGCAAATATGGGCGGTGTCGATCTTGCAGATCAATACGCCTCCACGTATTTTTTTCTGCGGAAATCATTGAAATGGTGGAGAAAATTATTTTTTTGGGGATTGGAGCGTTATAAATTTCTTCATTTCTCTCTCTCTGGCACTATACATTCCCATCAAGGGATTTGGCCGCCTCAAATGAGGTTTCATAATCATATTTTCATTTCGGATAATGAGTGATTAATTCATTGATCCTGAACCAGCCGTGACATTTTTCCTTGTCACCACCGGGAATCGAACCCGGGACCTCCGGTCGCTGGAGCGAGCATGCTAACCACTTTGCCACCGGGGCGGCATAAATTTCTTCATACTTAACCGAATCTCAGAAGAATGAAAACAATAAAAACCAATGACACACCACAAGTTTGTAAAAAGTTTTGTAAAGCAGTTGAGAGGTGATTTTCAAGAATCTCGATCACGTCCATCTACATCGTTGTCAGACAATATACTGAATAATAAGTTGCATATTCCAAATGTTGGAGAAAGAAAACGAGATTGTATTGTCTGTTCTGACAGAAAAACACCAGGCGGAAAGCGGGAAACAGCATTTTATTGTGAAACATGTACAAATCAACCCGTTATGCATGTTGGGAATTGCTTTAAACTTTACCATACTGTAGAAAATTATAAATAATAAATTTTGATATTTTTTTGTAAATATGTGTTCTTCAATGTCCACAAATTCATATAAAACAAATTTCATTACAATTCCTTACTTGGTTCTAAAATTATACTGTATAATATCACGTTTCCAGGAGGTACGTTTGCGTTAAAAAGTGGCGTCGAGTTGCTGGTAGGTAACATCCGAAACGGTGTCGAGTGCAAAGGATTAATTCTGTTTTACCGGATTCAACAAATATGCTGAAAAATATATTCCAAACTTGCAATATAAGTTGACTGAATATAAGTTGAATAAATGGTTACAAGATAATAATTTATTAATTCCTCTTTTTCCTTAAATTTGACTTGGTTAGGATCATTGAATTAATCGCTCACTATGCGAAAGGAAAAATATGGTCATGGAACCTCAATGGAGGCATTTATATATTTATATTTTTAAAAATATTCTTTCTTTCCATTTATTAGATTGAAATGGATTTTAAAACTATGTATCCGGATACTGATAACATAGAAGCCACGTTTAATTCATTTGCATTTAATATTATGGAGGCATTTAAAAGAAAAATTAAAGATAAAAATGCAAGGTGCTTATTGGATAATCTATACTAAAACAGCAAGGAAATATCTCTGAAAGTAAGTGTTTTTATTCAACTCAATTAATTTTTGGTTATCGAAAATGTTTATTTTTTCAGCCGGCTTACGTGCAACCATTTTGTATTTAATTCATTTTGTTAATAAAATTACAATTAAAGATTCACAACAATCATTTATATTGGTTGGTGCTACAGTCCAACAGATTGAAGAACTAATTCAACAAAAGCTTGACGAAGGTGTAGCTATACAACCGTTCTTAGTAATAAAAGGCTCATTGGTGATTGGAGAACCCGGATAAAAAAATTTATTTATTTTGACGGAATAAAGTATCAAGTTTTTTCTATTATTCGTGTGGTTGAAATATGTTTTAAAATATTTTACGAGTTAAATTTAAATTTTCCAATGGTATCCATACTATTATGGAGCTTTATTAAACAGTACTTTTTTGAGTTGATCGCCAATAATGATCGATAGAAAAAACATCATACGGTTTAACTGCAGAATTGAAAAAAAAACTAATCGGTAGTATTTAAGCAATTTTCTATATTGGAAATCAGTCTAAAAACTCGGACTAAAGACTGAATTAGTAATTAAAAGTAAAAATAAACTTTGGTATCCATTAATACACAGTATAATGACGTTTTGTATTTCCATGATGTATTGCATTGATGGATCGTGATATTGCATTTATGTAAGTATTGATGATTAGATTTTCTTTTATTTAAGGTTAAAATGAATTATTTAAATCATATAGCTAATATTAGAAATTAACAAAATAAAATGTTTGTTTTATTATTAGGTTTAGGTTAGGTTTCAGTGGTTGACACTTAGGCCATTTTTGGCCCATTGTAATACGACACATTCATGCCACATCATTAACCCATTCACCTATTCACCCACTCACACAATTACAGAATACCACCTGCACATTGCAAGCTCCATGTCAACCTGCCGGCCTGTGGTCGGCGCTGAATTCTGCACTCCATCAGAGGGTCTTAGTTGTGTTTATTAACATCACCGATTGTAATCGATGATGAAAATTCGATTTGCATCTAGCCTCTGATGGGATTCGAACAAAGTACCTCCCGGTCCAAATGCCGAAGCTTTAACCACTGCACCACTTGTCCGGTTATTTTATTATTAAGTTATATTTAATTTTATTTTTATTTGTTAATTGCGCGCAACGTAAACTATTGTTATGCATGGTACATGAATAGATATGTTTTCCAAAATGTAAGCTGAATCAATGTGAGGAAGCAAAACGTTATCAATAAAAGCTTAAAAGAAACCGTTTATTTGCGAGAGTGCATATTTGCTAATCTGTGCATATTGTTGAGTACGGTAACCGAGTCACATTTTCATGGAATGGTAAATTGTGGTCATAATCCCAGTCACTTTTTTTTAACAAAACATCTTTTGAATGCTTTCAATTCTTTTAATGTGCACAGCATAGCATGGATTTCAAACCGATGTGTTGAAACCAGCGTTTTTGATAAATATAACACCTTGATCTATAATCTCATTGACTGTTCACAAAACTTTGCTGTTGAATGTGTATGAACAGATTAACGGATTCCTTTTACGATGAAAAAACATGATTTTGCATTTCTTAAATTTTTAAGTTAAGCGAGTTTTGATCACTCCACTTCGTTAATGGGGTCATAGAAAAACAAGAAGAAAATCAGATCAGAAGTATATGTTACGGTAAAATTCTTTCAAGTTGAAGTTTATGTTCAAAAATGGAATTCTGGAACATAACGACCCTGAATGAAATTCACGGATCAAGATGAAATACTTTTCTAGACATTTCCGACATTAATATAGGTTCAAGGT
Organism: Nephrotoma appendiculata; assembly: GCA_947310385.1. Lineage (NCBI taxonomy): Eukaryota > Metazoa > Arthropoda > Insecta > Diptera > Tipulidae > Nephrotoma > Nephrotoma appendiculata. The sequence goes on along the minus strand of OX371224.1, from coordinate 6,383,185 downwards.
TAAGGAACAAGTGACTACCCTAAACGTTCAAAAATGACATAATTTTTATCCGTAGCCAACCCATACAATATACTCCCTACTCAATAAAACCATCCAGAGCTTTCAACATAATTGTCATAATAATCATAACGTCCATTGCAGAGAAGCCCGCTAGGTTATTTGAGAAGGGAGCTCTCATTCGTTTGTACCTGCTTCACTCTAGACGAGGAATATTTCTGAAAATTTTTTTTTTTTTTTTGTTTGCTTTTCTGTTTAGAGTGAAAGGCTATACACATTTTTTTTAAAGATTAAAGACGCAAATAGAATACAATTTGTGTAAGTCTCCAACTTTGGAACAGAGCATGAAAAATCATCGCCGCAGTGGTGGCAACCTTTGACAATAACTCCACTGTTTCAACAAAATGCTTAATGTCGTTGAATACCAGCTATCAGTCGAAATAGTGCTTCGCGTATTTTGGACGAAGATTTTAAATATAAAGTTCAACTTGTATGTGACTTGAGTCCAGAAGAACTGCTAATTCAACTAGACACCTTCCAAAAGTTATGTGTTTTGTTGAGAGGGATGTAAACTTCATAAAATGCTTAATTATGTCTGACAAGGCGCAATTTGATTTAAACGGATATATAAACAAGACAAAACAATCTATCTAATCTCATCTCAAAACATCTACCATGTTGGGATACCGCAACGAACACATGACTAAAAATGGCATAGGTTTGACTTTATATTTGTCAAGCAATTTTCGGGTTGCCACCACACATCAAATATTTTTTTGAGCTTAAAAAAACTAACAGTTAGAATACTTTTTAAAAGAACGAATCGATAATTCAACCAATAATTAGTTACAATACCTGACTATAGACTACAGCTCAAAACTTTTTAAAATTTAATCGTGAACATTAATAAATATTCATGAAAACTTAGCACACATGCTTCAGCTCTGCTGAAACAGTAAGGTCAGGCGATTTTGGCTGCTAATGATGATCGGCGTTTCATGACAATATTTTTTCATCGTAATTTTCACCCAAAGCCGCCATTTCTAGTCTTATTATGTGACAAGTGGTTTCATCTTGCTGAAGTCGTACATTTCGGAAAGATATTCGTCGTCGGCGCAATTTTGGGGAAAAAATAGTTCCAGCATATTTAGATAGCGCTCTCCTGTAACATTCGTGTCGTTTTCTTCAAAAAATAAAAGACCGACAATACAGTTGGCAAATACTGCACACCATACGGTCACACGTTCTATATATATCCTCGTTTTGGTTATTCAAAGTTATAACGAAAATGGACGTTCTGTAAAAAGCATTTTATAAATTACGTGATGATTTTGGTCAACCTGGACGTCCTACACACCCTGAAGTTTTCAAAGATGTTAAAAATTTTGAAGAAACTGGATCAGTTGCAGGTCGTTCAACATATGAACAACGTCGTCCAGTTCATACTCGTGAAACAGCAATAGCTGTAAGTGCAAATATTAAAAAGAGCCAAGCATCATTTTGTGGCGTTGTTTATAACAATTAAACTTGCATCCTTGCAAAATTCAAATAATGTACAATTGAAGGCAGCTGACTATCAGCAACGTCTTATTGATTGGATGCTCGAACAAAATGAGCGTTTTTTTTCAAAAGAAATTCTAATTTCAATCGGCCATGAATATCATGCGATTTGCCACCGTTCGATTATTTGGTTTTTGGAAAGTAAATTTTTGCAACTTCGAACGGTGCAACTTAGAAGAAATTACTTTTTTTTATTATTAAATCTTGAATTCCGTTTGTGGAATTTGTTTATTTTTATACAATTTACAATCCACACCGGTTGGAGTACTTCAACATTCTACTTAGGCGCACTGCTTAACTCCAGCAACAAAAATATAATTTCCAATTTCGGAATGATTTCGGATAAAGCTGCTAAAAGGGCCGTACAAATTATTTGTTTTTTCCATTTTAGGTATTGAAATAAAAACTATAAAAATATATAAAATCAGAGAAGCAGTCCCAACTCTTTCGCAGTTTGTTTTTCACGTCTTTACCTTACGGAGTCGCCTGTTAAATCGAGGATTTACGACTACATGTCCGATTTTTCATCCATCTGCACATTACATAGCTCCTGTCAGCCTGTAGTACTGACATGGAAGATGGATCGGCCCATGAGCTCTGCACTCCGACCGGGGGTCATAGTTGTATTCATTTTCATTATGGATCGTATAATATGATGATGAAAAATTCCTTTCGCATCCTGCCCCTATCAAATATTTTTTTACCTGCTTAAGCTAAAAGTGAACTCAATAGTATTGGTTCTAATTTAAAAAAAACTACATTCCGCCAATATTAAAATTTCAAAGGTTTTAAATTGGAAAAACACGCAATAGAATTTTTGAATTGGTATATTGAAATGAATTGAAATGCTTTTAGAAACGGAAAATCGAGCGTGTCATGTTTACCCCTAAAATCATAAAATTACATGTCATACATGCATCCTGAGTGACACTGCACAAAGGTATCCAAAACATTTTTATTATTTTTGAAAATATCGTTTAAAAAAACTCTGACATAAAACCATAAATAATGTTGTGCTGGAAATATTATTTTGTTGAAAAATGAAGTAACAAAGTAATTTTTCATATTTTCCTTTTCCTTTTTATTTATTGTATGTGTGCTGAACATTCAACATTTAGGATACATTTTTCCCATTTCTCATTTTTTTCTTGTAACATAATATAGCAGCATGGAATATAGACAGAACGAAATTCAGCACAGAGGAAAATATCCAACTAGTAATGTTGCTGTGTACGGTATAATGAATGGCAAAAGATAAGAACGAGAGAAGAAAATAGAAAAATCACTTTCATTACAGACATGACATTTTGAAAAATATCCTATCATTTATTGTTACTAAATTGTTGGGTTACATTTTTTTGTGTAAGGGTGCCTGTCTGATTCATTTTTTTTGTTATGTTGCCGTTTTACCAAAAAGTGTAATAATTCGTCTGGTTCGTATTCAACTCGACAAGGGTGAGAGAATCGGTGCTAAAATATATAATAATTTTTAGGTTTAGGTTAAATTTCATGGAAAAATATACAAGGTGTGACATTACAAATGGAAATGATAAATTTATTCTGTGTAATAATAGGTAATGTATATTGTTTGATTGATTTATAATTTGTACGAATTTTAATTAATCTCATACATGAATAAAATTAATTTCCATAAACATAGCCCAACTTGTTGCTGTTTGTGTGCGCGTCTATGTTGAAAATTTTTGACATTGTCGCTTGATGATTTATATAAATAAAATTTATTTCGTTTTACTGTTTGCCCCATGTACAATAAACGCACAAAACCCTTATAAGGATATCAATCAACGACATAAAAGAAACGATCATAAATTCCGAAAATACTATACAAAAAAAAATATTTTAATAATCATAAATTTTTCAACAGTAAACATAAAAATATAATTCATTATTATTCAACCATCCATAAAATATTGCAACATACATCAAAATGATGTATACCAGAAACATTTAAACATAACAACAAAATGTATAACATAAAATTAATTGACAGTCATAAATTTAAAAAAAAAATTGCGAGCAACATAAAAATGCGGAGTTCTTGTTGTTGGATTTTAAATATGTACACACACAAAAAATTCTCTACGTCTTGTTTGACATGAAAAATATCATTCATTTTGTGCGTTTTCATTCCTTTCATATTGTTGGGAGCCGCGGAATTGTCGCGAAGGATATATTTTGTAGCATATCAACAAAATTTGGAAATAACTTGATATGTGTATAGTGTATACATTATGAATTATAGTGATACTACCTCTTGGTGCAAACTCGTGAATTATTATTGGGCTCAATAGGCATGACGGCCAATTTTTTGACAAGCTCTCTGGAAAATTTGATCCCTATACACAATAACTTAAACTCAATAAGCTGATAAAGTAAATCGGTTGGAGGGGTTCCGTTCTTGACATTTCCATATATTATAGAGACTTGTAGAGCTTTGTGTAACATGGTCATTTCAACTGAAAAATATTTTCATGATGCCCAATGCAAAATTGTTTAGAATTAGTGGAAATCGGAGCAATTCACGATTAAATTAAAGTGAGAGAAGCAAATTGTTTGCACCCTACTGTCGGATAGAGCACAGGAACATGAATAATATACGTTAACGTCCTTTTCGTAGAATTTTTAATTAGTTTATTTTTCTACGGTACATGAACTCCAATGAACTCTAAATTGGGGTCAAATTAGTTTATTTAGACGAAAATATCCGTTAAATTGAGTGTTTTGAAAGAAATTCGGCAGTTGTTTTAGTAGTGAACATGTAAGGGTTAATCGCAAATTTAAGTAGTCAATATCTGAAGTCCATCTGAGCTGAGCCCTTCTATCAAGAAAGAAATGTTCGTACAGTTGACGATTTTCAATCATACGAAAATGTTTAGTCTATTCGTAATTTATTATGATTAATATCAAACCGTAGTCCATGAGAGGAAGTGGTACTCGACTGTTTCGTAAATCCATATAGATGAATTGATATAAAATTAGTAATGATTAAAATATGTTCAGGTTTGAATTATAACACCTCTTTTAAAAATATTTCTTAGTTAATCGCTGGGGAGGGGGCGGTTGTTGAGTATAGGTACATCAAGTATACTTTCACCTTTTGGAATGGGAACCACCTTTGCAACTTTTGGAACTTCAGGAATCACAGCCTTCTCTCAAGGATTTAAAAATTAATATTAAATTTCATGGAAATATTGTCAATGATTGTAGCAGCATTTAGGAGTAAAGCCATTCATAGATTGTCAATGGCCTGCAATTTAATTAATTTATATTTGTATCACCTAATATTTAATAGGTGATGTTACGTTTGTATTTGATCAAGGCACCTGTCGATAACAATAAAAGGATGCGAAATTCTTGTTAAGAAAAGAATAATACCTAACGAGAATTGCACACCCACCATAACCGCCTACCCCAGTTGGAGAAATAAGCATTGTGCCCATTTAAACTAAAAAAAATTGTTTTCTTAACCATTTCACTCACACAAAAAATCTGCTGCATTCCACAGGACAAAAACACACTATTCTGATGTTTTTTGGGGTCAAAGATCTCGATTTTGTAGGTTTTAGGTCTAGCGGAAATGTGGTTCTAGAAATAATTTCCTTACACAATTGATGACAAAATTTCATAAGGGTTGAAATTTTTGTAAATGAAATGCTGTTATTTTTTGATAATATTACTATTTATTCAGTCATCTTGCTTCAGTCGATTACAATAAAATAAAAATTAAACAAAATAAGATATATAAAATAAAATAAAAGGTACATAAGTCAAATATAAAACAAAAATATCACATTTAATTAAAATGTTACTCTAAAATTCTCCATTAAAATAAATTAAGTCTTGTGAAACTGCAAGAAACAATTATTGGTTTTATTCAGGCCTAAGTGTACCTGGCACTTAACACATTTAATTCTGGATCTGCCTGTGCAACCCTCGTGTTTACATCGTGATGCGAAACTACTGTCCTCATGAATAGGAAAATGATCAATTTTGTCGCGGCCATCTCAAAGGGTCTGAATGGTATGTCAGACGTCATGGTTAATACGATGACGTCCGACATACCATTCAGATTTTGTATATCAAAGCTGTTATTTAGTATTGATCTAGTGTTAAGATAAAGTAGTCTATGATCTGCATTATCATTAAAATTACCTCCATTGAAACGTAACCGGTGATTCATTTAGAGGCGCTTTTTCAGTAGGATTTTATGGCAGACCACGTTTGAGCCGTGTCAAAGAGCTATGGTAATTTTGATCTGTATTGTTTGACATTTCATCATGGAAAGACTCAGCCCGGTACAGCGTTTACAAATTGTTCAGCTGTATTACGAAAGTCAGCGTTCAACGAGGAATGTGTTTCGTGCGCCTAGAGCAATTTATGGTCCACATAATCGGCCTACCGAACGCATAATTTGCTATACCATCGAAAAATTTGAAACAAATATTTTCATTATTGGATATGACGCGACCAAAAAGATCACATTCATCACGTAGTGAAGAAAATATAGCGGACGAAGCTGATAGCGTACGCGATGACTGTGATGAATCGATTCGGTGTCGTTCTCAACAGCTTGGCCTGTCGTATGCAACAATTTGGCGTATTTTACGTAAAGATTTTGGTTTAAAATCATACAAAATTCATCTAATGCAAGGCTTTTGGGCTTTTGAAAAGCTTGAAGAACATCCACTGTTTTCGACCAAAATTTTGTTTAGCGATTAGCCCCATTTCTGGCTGACTGGCTACGTTAATAATCAAAATTGCCATATTTGGACTAAAGATTTATTTGGGCTAAAAATAACGGTTTGGTGTGGCCAACGGTGTGGCTGCCTGAAATTGAAGCCCATGATCTCGACGAGTTTTGGTTCCAACAAGACGTTGCCACACAGCTCATGAAACCATGGCTTTATTTTGAGAATAATTCGGTGAAGAGTTAATCGCACGCTTCGGACCAGTGAATTGACCACCTAGATCATGTAATATCGCGCCTTGAGACTTTTTTCTTTGGGGCTACGTGAAGTCCAAAGTCTACCTCCAAAGTTATTAGCCAAATACCATGGAGTGCACTCAAAATGCTCAAACGCGTCATCGAAAATTGGAGCTTCAGAATGGACCATGTTAGCCGCAGTTACAGGCCACATTTGAAAGAAATTAATTGAATATTTTTTTTTTTTTATTTTTGAAAAAGTATCTCAAAATGAATCACCCATTTGATATTGTCAAAAAATTATTTAAGTTGATTGTATATAAGTGCTATCAAGTTGAACCAATCTAATTAAAATGTAGCAATATATACGATATACTGCCGCCCCGGTGGCAAAGTGGTTAGCATGCTTGCTCCAGCGACCGGAGGTCCCGGGTTCGATTCCCGGTGGTGACAAAGAAAAAAAAATTTCACGGCTGGTTTAGGATCAATGAATTAATCACTCATTATCCGAAATGAAAATATGATTATGAAACCTCATGTGAGGCGGCCAAATCCCTTGATGGGATATAATAGTGCCAGAGAGAGAGAGAATATATACGATATAACTAGCTAAATTATCCTGGCGTTGAACGGGAGAAATTTGAATATTTTAGTGCTTTGGATATTTTGCAGAAAAGGTCTAGACGTCACTGTAGTTGCAATCATATACGACATTAATTCAGGAATTCGGCAAACACTGAATTTAGTAACGGAAGCATCACTTTCTCCTTATGCCAGAGGGACTGACCACATATACTATGACTATAGTCTAGTATTATTGTTTTTTGGAAGCTTACATTATTGTAAATGCCTCCTTACAGCCGAGCACGACAATGTACAATATTAATTTCTTTTACAATAATTTTTTACATTTTTAATATACTTAAGGTTTAATACTACAAGTTTTTAATACTACATATACATATATATCAACAATTTGTTGGATGATGAATTTTAACAATAAATAAAATGTTTTAGTTAGTCTTAATTTTTATTGTTGAAAACTAACAATATTTTCTGCGCTGATACTCGCAAGCAAGCGACTTATAGTTAACAATCTGGAAAAGATGGATGTTCCTAATCCGAACCAGTAATTTTCAATCACATTCAGCATCAGTTTCTTCATAAAATGCCGTTTTCCGATACACAATTTCTGTGGATCCAAATTACGCAGAAGTATTATTAGTCAAACGCATTTCAGAAGTAGTGTGTGGCGGAATTCCATATGGCTCCAAAGAATTGAACAATATTATAGGATAATTGACAGCTTGACACCCATGAATAACTGTGTCAATAGATTTGTTTTGTGAACCAGGGAGCTACGCTTGAATTACGATAAAGTAGAGTATAATTCTTATAAAAATTATTTTTCATGATGCACAATGAGCCATTGGAAAAATATATCTTGTTAATTTGACACCCACCGAAATTAGACAGTAGAACGAAATCGGACTTGCTGTATAGCATCATCCGGAATTGCCTCCATTTTACTCGATGGAGGTCGCACAGCAAATTTCACTTTCAAAATACCATTTATATGAATCAAGCAGATAAACTTGATTGCTAGCATAGCTAACATAGCTCGAATTCAGAAGCTCTTTTACTGGAACCAATTCGGAAGCTCTTTTATCTAAAGGGGGAGCTTTTGATTTAGGGGGATGGCCCCCGAATTTGAGCATGTTACTAATTCCATATAACCCGTTCCTTAAACTCATTCCCGTGAAGAAATTAAAAAAAAATGATATTTAGAAAACATTTGTTTCGAGGCTCCTAGACCCGAAGTTCAATCGAACAAAAATATCGTAAGGTAAGTTATAGGCATCCGACTTAAGTGCTGTTGTGGTTAGTTTGCCAAGGTACCATGTTAAATTTTATTGGCGGATTTATTTCTAAAAATGTAATTCAATGAACTAATCCATTGAACTGGTGAAGTCCGAAATAAAATGGTTGATCGGCTTATAGTCGTATCGTGTATATACTTAGTTGGAACGGTGTCAATTGGGGGTATATAATATATCGGTTGATTTTTTTAAGTTGAAACTTTCAAATATCCTGCAATATAAGCCATGTGCGAAAAAAATGTCCATTATCCAAATTTAATCATTCCGGGGGACATACATTAGTGCTAAAATTAGCACTCTTTCTCCACTTCTCGTGAGTGGGGTGGGGGTAATTTTGAAATAAGAATAGCGAACCCCTATTTTTAGTTGCAGATTTGGATTTTACGGCTTAAAATACGTAGGATTTCTTTGAAGCATTTTACAAAAAAAAAAAAAGAATTTCATTTATTTTTTATATTTTTTTTTTTTACATTTTTTTCCTTTTATTTAAGAAATCCAATTTGTTTAAGACTAAGTTCAAGTATTTACATTGAAAACTATTTAATTTTAATTCAAACGTATTGCAGAATCGTTTGCATATGAATCGAAAAAATATTTCAAAGAAATCTTACGTATTTTAAGCTGTAGAATCCGAATTTACAATGAAAAATAGGGGTTCTTATTCTTATTTCAAAGTTACCTCTCGCCCCACCCACAAGAAGGAGAGATATTTGAAAGTTTCAGCTTAAAAGAATCACCCAGTATTATCCTGTATTTTTTGTTTTTGTTATCAAAGGGTAATAAAGTTTACTGGTAACCATACGTTGGAGCTTTTTGTAACTTTTGCATGCAAAAAATTGCAATAATTATGTTGTGCTACACAGTTGAATATATAATACTAATATAAATCGATCTAAAATGTTGCTCCTTTCGAGTATAGAGAGCTCTTAAAAAATTTACTCGCCCAAAATAAAATTTCATTGTCTGAATTTAGTTTCGAATGTGTTTCTTGCCATCGAAAAGTTCATACATCGTGTACGATGTAACAGTAATAATTGGGTATCGTTCATGATATTCCTAAATTTTATATTTTATAAAAAAATACTAAAAGAACAAAAACCTCTCGTGACCACAGCTTTTTGGTGGCGAAGTGGCTTGACGCACTTTCATGGATGTCGTGGGATGGCAAACGTGGTGCTTAATTTAAATTACAATGGCCTCAGTCTCGGAAGACCATTTCTCAAATTTGAGGAAAAATGCAGCAGTAGGAAGTGTACCAAATAAAGAAGAGAAATAATTTCAAATGCAAGTGGCTATGCATCATTTTATGGGCTCGTTCCACCGAATTTATCTATAGCATATGTAGTTTGCTCTGGGGCAAAATATCTAAATAACATTTGCTTCACGTTCTTTTGAACGTACCAAGATAAGGTTAAAACATTTGATAATTTTATTGAATAACGTAAGATTCGGTACAAAATATTTTATTTTTTGAGTAACCGTAACTTGTACACATCTCATCAACAGCGTATAATAAATGTGTAAGTGGTTTCATGTACTGTTACTGTAGTTTTTAAAATAAAATAATTTTTATCTCTTATTTGAGATTCATTAGAATTATTAATTTTTTAAAAGCCATTTTAAACATTTTTTGTAATTAAATCAAATTTATAAACAAAAACGTATTGTTAAAGTTTCCGTCTTGTACAGTGTTAACTCTAATTCGAAAAATATATACAAATATTTCGCTAAGAAATTAGAAAAATTTTCTCGAACGAAATTGCACAAGATTAGACTAAGCATAGATTTTAAAACAGTTACTAGTTTCTAGTCATGAGATTTTGAGTAACTAAAGAAACTTTTTATAACACGTCACACCTTATATGTTGGATTTCAATAAATAATTCTGGTTTGAGACAAGAATTGTTGTTCTACGTCTGGGATTTTACGTGGCTTATTCATCTAACTAAATTTAACCCTGCTGTTTGACTCTTACAGATCTACATATCGGGTATGATACGGCAATTCCTCGAATAAAATATTATCTATATATCAAATTTTATATTTGTGAAAATCCCAGTTTAACATTCCCTGCTGATTGGTTTTCCCAAGATAAAAGAAGTTAGAAAATAAACATTTATCACTATGCCATTGCGGATAAAACACCTTGTCCGTGCTGGTTTAAAGTCTGTAGCATGCGAACCCTTAAGCATTAGCATGGTTAAATATTTCCCACTTACTTATAACCCACACTGCGCGTCAATGCATATTTAAATTTCTTCTATATATATTCGATACTTTTTCCATTGTCCATAATTGTATATAACATTTGTGACAATTGACGTATAATTTCCCTTGTTAAATGGTGACAACATACTAGTAACTGGTGTAAAAGTTACAAAACATATGCATACAGTACAGTATTCGCAACCTGTACCCATATTGCACAGCAGCAGTATAACATTTTTAAACTGAAAACCTGGAAAATGTCCATTTCCATTTGTAACATTTTTCACATTGAAAATCTTTCTCCATCCGCTTGTTATCTAACTTTTGTTGCTGTAGTGATGTCATGTGCTAAAATATTTTTTTTTTAGAAATTTTCAACGGGTGGTAAACGATAAACATGTCAATATATGTCGAAAACGTATATAGAAGGAAATTCTAAATAAAATTCTTTGGAAAAATTATATTGATAAGTACGTGAAAAATTTCATGATTTTGATTTGGTTTTCATTTATGTATGTTGCTAATGGTATTGTTGTATGCATGTAATTCTATTATATTATTGAATATGGTTGACAGACATTTTTTATTATTTTGTGTGACATAAAAAAAAATCTATTTTGTTAGATGACATTTCTACACTATTGTGTAGTTATGTACGAGCATGCGTCTATGTATTGTGTGCAGAATAATTGAGTTGATAGAATTTTTATAACAGATTTCAGTTATGAAAATGCGGAAGAAAGGAAATGAGTGTTAAAATTTCAATTAGTTATCAATATTGTGACGTGTATTGTGTATATATGAGGTGTGGAAATTATTGATGTATAAACTGAGTTGGTGACAGCCAATTAAAAATACATGTCGACGATCGATAATGCACAATTTCGTTGGAATTATTATCGGTATTGTTATTCAACCTAGAACCTACCATTATTCTAATTTGTTTCGATTATAACAATATAAATAATCGTGTATACGTATATAGATTGATGACAATGACAAAGAATCGAAATTACTAAGAATATATCGTCCTATATATTTATACAATATAATTACGTTTTCCTAATGACTTTACACGACATTGAACTTTAGAATGTTAGCTTATTTAAATAATCAAGAACTTGTTGAATAAATAAAATTAGCATAGATAAAATCATCACACAAACATAAATTTAGTGACAGTCTTACAAAAAAACTTAACAATCAAAATTTTTTTTTATTCTAACTTTGGTTTGGTGTGATTATTGAGATAAACGTTTAATGACGGCATTTCCTTCCGGGAACCAATAATTTAACTTTTTATAAATCCATTAAAATTCAAATCAGATTATAGATTTTGTTTCAACTGTACATCCGCAATTTGCATGCATTTTATCGTAACCCGATATAACATTTTAGCAAAAATGCTTTATGCAGACATAGAGTTACATTATACATAAAATATAATAATATATTGACTTCTGATAACAAAAACCTTTTTTTTGCTGGTACAAAAACGCTGCTTAAATATTCATCACATACTTTTCGAAGATAGGTGATGATAGTGTAGTCTCATAAAATTAAATGACGATCGATCGAAGATAGAAAACGAACAAAAACGTACTTGTGCGCTTGGTAATGTTGAAACATATGTTTGAATCATTATATTCTTGCGGAAAATAAGATTGTTAAAGTTATTTTTTGTGGTATTGGGATATGTGGAAGTGGATGACAAAAGCATACATGGAGCAGAAATATACAAGAATGTAATAATAACACAGACAAGCAAGAATATGGATGTTATTAAGGATGTCGTTTGGTTTTATGAAGCTTTATTTTCTTCGTGTTATGGCATATTTACCAGGATTTGACATTTTTGGTAGCAAGTATATAAATTGACTAACACATTTGATTGGTCATTGTTCTAAATGCTTTGTTTTTAGACAATTATTTTCGCTCCAGGATGAGTAGTATTGGATTTTGTTATTTCAAGAGGTTTCATCAGAAAATTTTTGGGAATTATAAGTTATTTGGTTCCCACCCATATTGAGTTCCCGATATAAAAGAATTGGATTATAAAAAAGCATTTGAAGGTCTCGTGTATAGAAAATACATTGTACATTGGTCCTATAAGCTTGCATTTCACTAGTAACAACAACGGCCAACGAGTCACCGAGATGGCAACAATTTACAATTTAGTTGTATTATAAGTACTACAACTATTTGGGCCGCACAGAAAAATACTATCGGCAGAAGACCATGGAAATGCCGCAATGATTGGTTCGATGATCAGTGCCGCCTGGTTGTCGAAAACAAAAACAAAAGCTTTGTGAAAAATGATTGGTTCGCAATTCTAGAAGCACTCTAGCAGAATATCTCCCAAGGCTTATTTTGGAGGTGAATAGCAGAAAATGAAATTTTTAGCAACACCCCGAAGTATCTCTATGGCAAACCATGGAATCGGCGACCATAACTTTGATAGCGTTGAAAATTTTAAATACCTCGCTTGGGTTAGTAATAATCTCGTCAAAGAATATCCACGCGGAAAAGAAAGCCCACATCGTTTTTCACACCGAGTTTTCTAGGTTCAATCAAGGTTATTGCGATCTTAGCAGCGTATCTGGTTAGCTACTGATTTTTGATTTGACAAGACATGACGATGTGTATTTATTTATTGCAAATAGTGTGTTTACATGTGGTATAATGTCCGTCATGGCCAAAACATTAAAACAAAAGTATATTTGTTTTTGAATTAACTTTCCCGTTCAGTATCATTCTTGGAAATCGGCCTGGAAAAAATAAAAGTCTAATTATCACTTTAAGATAAGATTAGAAAGCTACTTTTTTATTTTATTTTTGGTTTTTTAAATTAATTTTTTTATTGTGTCGATATACGCTTGATCAACGTTGGGCGTTATTGAAAACTTATTTCCAAAATAATGAGTCAGTTGTCGAAAATTGCGTACAAAATCGATAGAAATGAAGCGCCAACTGAGAATTGTGTGACAAAATTTGTGAATAAAGTTCGTTCGACTAGCATTTAAATAGACAATACATACGTTCTGCATCGCCGTTCAGCTCGTTCATTGAAAAATATTGCTGATTAACTGAAAGTGTGTGTCAGTATTCGAGAACTTCAAATCGCTATCGTTCACAACTTCACAAGGCCTGAGTATGATGGTGTTAAAAGTCCAAATGGTTCAATTCTTGATTGCAGTTCACCATTCATTGCGTTCGCTGAATGGACCAATTGTTGGTTGGAAGAAGATGAACTTTTTACCATAAAACCATCTTTCAACAAGCAAAATTACCGTTTTTGTGGCACAGAAAATCTACGTGTGACAATTGAGAAGTCAATACATCCAAAACGAGCGAATGTTTGGTGTGGAATATGATCAAAGGCATCGTATGGTCATTTTCCTTAGAAAATTAGCAAGAAGCGCCATCTTTGTTTTTATAAAATCGAAACCTTAAAAGTTGTTTTGTCTGGAAAATTTTAATTTTTTTACAAGTGGAAATATTTTTATACACATCTTCTTTTTGTTATTACAGGTGTGAGATCTATCAAAGATGAAACAATAGAATTCTCTAAAAATATCAGCTTTCTCCATAACTTTGAAATTAATTTTTTTAAGGAATTACAATAGAAACTTTACTATGAGACCCAAAACCGAAAGAGATACCATGGTGTGGTCACAATATTTAAAGGTTTACCAGACGTTCACAAAACTGGAATTTATTATACTCGTAGAGGCCTATATATGTAGTTAGCCCCATTGGTATAATATGATATTTTTAATATTTTGAATAAAATCTTTGTTAAATCGGCTATAAGCATATGGATGGAAGACCCTTCATTTTGGCCGAAATCAGTCCTACGGAGTGGCAATTTCCATTGGAGGTTTTTTTTCAAATATTTTGATGAAAATGACGATTTTTGACAAAAAAACTCTTTTTTACAAATGTTTGGTTTTTGCACAGTCCAGATAGATTGACTGTTCGGGATGCAATTTCATACTTAAGTTTTTTCCATTAATTGGGAGATCCCAGTGATTTTTGCCGCCCTCGATCCACCGGAAGTGGCAGCTTCCGTTGGAGCTTCTTACTTTCTTTTACGTAAAATAAAGTATAATAATAATAAAAAATGGTGTCCTCAACATTTTTGCAGATTCACCATTCGCCATTTCACCGAATTCAAAAAAAATACAGACTATATGTCTGTTCTTCTTTACAGATAAGACAGATCGAGACAGACTGATCGAGATGAAACTTCATACTTATGCTTTTCTAATAAACTGAAAGATCCCAATGAATTTTGGTTGAAGTTGGTCCGTTGGAAGTGGCAGCATAGAAAAGAGCATTTTTGTTTTTGACAAATATTACTAAAAGTCTTACATTTACGAAAAAACGATTCTAAAGGAAAATATTCTAAATAAGATTTTCAACAATACCGTTCCAGATCAGTTTTCCGTAATTTAAACGGAAATAACTCTATTTGGCAAAAAAAAAATTCAACAAAAAATCTGCCCTTGTACAGCCCAGATGAACTGATTGATCGGGATGAAAATTCATACCTAAGAATTGGGAGATCTAAGAAAATGGTCCACCATTGGCAAAAATTGGTCCACCGAAAGAGAAAGGTTCCATAAGAGCTTTTTCGTTCTTCCACAGGAACTGAGAGCTTCAATAGAAGCGGTTTCGTTTTATGCAGGTATTTTGAAAAGTAAATCATTTACGCGTTTTGATCACTTAAATTCTGCATCTCTATCTCTAAGGCTATTCGGAATAAAGCTTCATATTTAAACTTTTTCCATGAATTAAGGATCCTTGCGATATTTTGTAGAAATATGTGTGCCAGAAGTTGGAATGAGCAATGGGAGCTTTAAAATTTTACCAATGACGTTGAAAAGTTTTGCATTTACAAAAAATGAATAAGAATTAAAAGATTTAAATATTAAATTTTCAACAAGGGCCAATCTTGTCGGTGTTCTGGAATTTAAGCTAGATTAATGATTTTTGATTACAAAGCCGTTTTTCCAAAACTCCGATAAGTTTAACTTTTAGCTTTAGAAATGAAGTGTTGTGTATTCGAGGTCTATGTATACATTTTTGGTAAAAAAAAGTCGGGTGTTGGACACAACATATTACCCTCTACATTTCATTATTTGTTTTTACCGTATTTCTGAGATATCTGCATTAAATATCTGCTTAATTGAAAAATTATTTTTAATCTAGTAGAAGCATTTCATCTTTAACCAAAGCAAACAATTATTACCTATAAATCATTTTACTTAGAAAAACTATTTTTTATCATTTATTCATAATATGCAGAGTACAAAAACAATATTTAAATTAAAAAATCTGTAATGGATATTTTGTTGTTGAGAAAAAAATTAAATAAAAAAAACTCCGTCTTATACAAGTTTCAATAGAAAAAAATGGGATGAGATGAATAGTATTGTTTGAGGAATTTTTTTTTCTGGGATGAAAAACTGGGCTAACTTCACATGCTTATCTAGTAGCGGATACTCAAACCAATAATTGCTACTTTCTTTAGATACATTTGATGGCAGCCCTATAATAGCACAGTAGTGTTCAGTGTCATTTCTATTTGTAATTATTGAATGGCATAATTAAGAATTTACAGTGTTATCTCTATAATAAAATCGAGTTTTGAAACTATTTTGAAAAGTATATGGTTCTGAGAAGCACGACTATGTCCTAACAGATTCTAAAATTTGTAACAATATCGGACCTCGTCAGTTTTTCTAAATTTAAGCGAAAGTGAAGAGTCAAGATGTGTAGACAAAACAATGTTTTTCAACTAAAATTCTGATCCCTCAATGAAATTGGAACGAAATCTTTCAAAGCGGCAACCGAGCTTTGCATTAAAGCTTTTCTGTTATTTTGAGAATATTTTTAAAAGTACCAGTAATTAGCGTTTACGAAAAAAAGATCCAAAACTAAAATATTATAAATCAAATTTCAAACAAAATTACTTCAGAGTTTTGATAAAAAAATACTTTATTTACCAAAACTCGGGATCTCTACTCTTCATTTTAAGCTTTTCCCACATTTTTAATCAATATAATTGGTTTAAAAAATACTCAGAAGAAAGAAAGGAACGAAAAAACGCAACATTGAATCCGCCTTGACATATTTAGAGAGACTAAAAGAAGAAATATTGTGAATTGTAATCGAAATACTAATTTAATTAATCGAATTACTAATTTTATCAAAAATGCAAGGAGAGTACACCAAGAAAGATACATGTATGGTGCTATACACATATATTGAATCTAGTCATAACAGATACTACCAGTTCGGTACTTGGAAGTATATCTACGCCAAAGATTGAATCGTTGTGCTGTATTTTTAAGATATCCTACCAACGAATGGATGTTTGAGGAGAAACGGGCGATAGATCAAGATTTAACCGGATCAATATTATAGTCGAAACTATAGGGCCAGTTAAGGAGAAATTATAAAATATGGTCAAAAAAAATTTCAATTACATTCATTATTTAGTAAAAAAATATTTTTCAGGATGGCCTAAAAGTTTCGAGCAAACACGCCGAATTAGATGACTTAATTTACTTATTATAATCTCAAGTAATGATTTAAATTTTTCAAATCAGGCAAGCTGCTTCTTACGTTTCCAAGTCATTATTAAAATTTGCTTAATAAACACATTTTTATTAATCACTTGTTTTTTGTTTCGCAGAATTCAATTCTGCGAAACAAAAAACAAGTGATTAATAAAAAATGTGTTTATTAAGTATAAGTGTGTTTCGCCAAGTGCCTACGGCAAATAGCGTAAAAAGTATTAAAATTTGCAATAATTTTAACTGCACATTTAAATTTAAAAAAAAAATCAGTTCCCTGGACCCCTTCTTTAATATGTGAACACTAGTAGGAGTGTGTAGAACACACTCTCGGATTAGAAAAATATGAAACGATTTCAATTCTATACTAATATGGTCTTGTATGTTATGTACTGGAATATACGTACGAAACATCAGAATTGTTGTGATAGGTGAGTATGTTATCGTAAGGTGATGGATTTAACGTAATATCATTAAGTAATGTGATACTTTTCGTAAACAAACATTATTTTGATATTTATATTCTGTTAAACGACCAAGTTATACAGCTTGCCGTGGAATTATTGTTTAACAAATTACTTAAAATTTATTATGATATTAATTTTAATAACTGAAATCGCATTGAAGAGGTATTCATTACAAATCCATTGTATATCAACTAAAATAATACGAGAATGATTCGTATACACCGATGAAAGTATTTTACTAGTATTTTATGGACATCGAGAGTTGTATCGCTACTTCTATCATTGTACAATAATTTCCCATTAGTTTTAAGCACGACTACGGTATCATAACGATAAAATACGTCAAAAATCCTCAACAATAATCACCAATTCAATAATATTAAATTCGATTATGTTCAAGAAATTTATTTTTTTTTACAAAAATATATTAAATTTCAACTCACATAATTCCCATTTATCTAATTTAAAAATTATTTTGTGGTTTCTTTTCGACATAAATTTCCAAAATCGAAGAATTATTATTTTTTGTGTTATTGGTTTGGTTTTGTTTAGGATGGCTTGGCTTGGCTTGTCTTGAACCGTTGTTCACTATATATTGTAATTGTAGTGATACCAACAATAAAATTAAAATAAATTATTAATTGTTATAATATAAAACGCTAAAGGTATAAATCAAATTTGATGAATTGTAATGTTGATAATAAAATTTAGAATCGATCGGCTGTTTGGTTAAAAATTCATTAAAATTCTTCATTTGTTGTAAAGTTTTTTTTTTTATATATTTTATTGATTTTGCATTGAATTCGTTTGATGACAATTTCGATATACATGCATAGCGATTGATTTATGATGTTATTGTCTCTTCTCATTTTATTTTGAAAGTTGGTAATAACTTATGGTCAATCCACGACAATAAAATATTAGATTTATTGATATCATAAATTTGATAAAAATGTTTTAGAATTTTAATTTATTAATTAATTTAGTTAAATGGTTTTATTATTGTATTGTTATTTAATGAACACGAGACGGTATATTTTAATTATAGTTACCCCCGTAAATTTAGTCATTAATCTAAATCCAATTTGTATATGACGAACGAGCTAAATTATTTGTTCGTATCCCCCACATCCCAAAAAAAAAGAAAAAAATACGACGTCGACGACAACGATGATGGGAAAAGAAAATTTCCATTTTCTAAAAATTTATCTCTGTCATGTAGCTGGTAGTAATTTTTCATGAAATTTTCGTTTAAATTAGAATTGAGTGCAAATTAGTGGATATAATTGAGTGCATAATTAAAAAATAAATATTTCTTATATAACATAATTATGTCGGTGTTTGTGTCTCCTTACAATTTAATAATGATAATAATAATAATAATAGTGGTAGTAATAGTAATAATGAGAAGGGAAGAAACTACCATACACATTATACAACACAAAACATTATAATAAATGATTCTTGTCATTTCACTTGATAGCTCTTGTTTGTTAAAGTAAAATAATGAAATACAAAACAACAAATACTATAATAATGAATAAGAAATAAGGAAAATTGTATTGTAAATAAGAAGATGAAGAACACAACAAAAATATTGTACGTAAGACGACAAAAACCAACAACAGCAGAAAATATAAAAAATTAAAGTTAATTTGTTTGTCGTTTTATATATTTTTGATGTGTCAAAAGACAAGAATAAATTGTGACTGAAATGGATTCTATTTAATGTTAATTAATTTGATTTTTTGTCTTCGTTCAACTTCTTCGCCTTCTTGAACATCATGTTCTTATTACTTCTGTACGTTTCGTTTTGTATTTTATATTTAAAATGAATGACTCGAGTTTAGGTTGTTATCAATTAAAATTACTACTGTGAAGGTGGAAATGTGAGTGACATGCCGAATAAATATTGTAAGGTAAGACAATGGTTGTCGTATAAGAAAAGAACAATCATTTCTAGAGAACTTCATAACAACTGTATTCTTGTGTACTTAAGATCTGGTTGCAAAATAAAATCAATCTATAGCTGCCTATTCAATACGAATGTAAACACCCGCAAAATGCACAAAAATTAAATATTTTTTGTTTAATTTCTCAACTGTACCAATATTCTTCAAATATGTAACGTAATTTCAATTCGGTAAGCCAATGAGGGCTGTGAATGGGTTGGTACCCATTTTGGTCATAATCAATGGGTTCGGTTTGTGCAATTAATATATTGAACGGAGTTTTCCAAAAAAATTTGAGAAATAATTGAGTGTATTGCGCAAAAATTGAATGTGAGTATGTAAAATTCAATAATCTTTCGATTTTTTTAGCAAAACGTCATTCGATAACAGAAAACAAATAGCTACTTCTTGATTAGTGAATTTAATATTCACTTACTTATAGATCGGTATTAAATGCCAGTTAAAATAAATTCCTCTGCTTCAACAAAGAAAGATTACGCAGTTAATTTTATCGTCGCTGTTGTAAAATAACGCAATTATTTTTGGTCAATTTTTTACACGCTTTAAATGGTGCAATAAAATTGAATGTGAATACCCACCTTTACAAAGAGAGTTGTCCAATAAAATTGAGCATTGTCAATTTTTTTATTGAATTTCCTAGAATTAGTGGGCCATTATACAGTCAAGAACGAACGTTGTATGAAGGGTGGTGTCCGATTAGTATAGGATTCAGGATAGCTTGAGTTGTAATTAGTAAAAATCTTAGATTATACTATAGATAGAATACCGACAGTATTGTTTTGAAGTATCAATTTTGTAATGTTTTTATTATTGTTTGATATTTTTTGGAAAAGAGAAAGAAGAATGCGGGATAACAACATTATAAATTTCATAACATCAAGTAGTGGCGGTGTAAATTGTTTTATATAGGGCGGGGGCAAAAAATAAATTAAATGAAAATTATTTTATTTTTAAATTTTTTATTAATGCATTATAATAATAAAATAATAATTGTATAATATTAAATAAAACTTTTAAAAATAATACAATAAGTATAAGTTATAGGTAACTAACATAAGATATTTCATTAATTTAAATAAGAATGTACACATATTGTAGATTAAAACATTCTAATAAAGATCATAATATTATACCTATGTTATATCTAATGTTACCGGACAAGTGGTGCAGTGGTTAAAGCTTCGGCACTTGGACCGGGAGGTACTGGGTTCGAATCCCATCAGAGGCTAGATGCAAATCGAATTTTCATCATCGATTACAATCGGTGATGTTAATAAACACAACTAAGACCCTCTGATGGAGTGCAGAATTCAGCGCCGACCCACCTTCCATGTCAATGTACTACAGGTTGACATGGAGCTTGCAATGTGCAGGTGGTATACTGTAGTTGTGTGAGTAGGTGAATAGGTGAATGGGTTAATGATGTGGCGTGAATGCGTGGTATCACAATGGGCCAAAAAATGGCCTAAGTGTCTCAACCACTGAAACCTAAAAACCTATATCTAATGTTATGCTAAATTATTTAAACCATATTAAAATATCCTGTATCGTTAAAATTAATCGATTTATTAATATCAACAATATACTTTTACTATTAAAATTCATAACTGATTTTGAATATTTGTAAATCATAATACTATATGCATATTAATTCACTATACTTGAAATTAAACGAATTAAAAAAGAAAATAAATCACAAAATTTAATACAACTAAATAGCGAATCGCTGCCCCATAAAAATTAAATATAAAAATTTTAGCAACGCCACTGGATTTTCAATGACAATTTACGATTTATTTACTGTTATTTTCTAAAATGGAGAGCAACTTTTTCCCGTGTTTGTTTTTAAATCCGAATGTTTCACTTATTTTTATTCAATTAAATTTAAAATAAATCACCTTTATCACTGAACATATTTAATTATGCATATATATACTATAAATTTGTGGAATATTATTAAAATTAATTAGAAGGTTAATCCGAAAAAGCAATTAAAGAGTTTGTAAACACTGTCAAAAAAGTTACTTGTGAAAAGAAATTTCCTTTTTTCTTGATAATCGTGTGTTTTCACACTGGAACACACTACACTTGGTTATTTTAGTATAATAGAGCACTTGATTATTCACTTTTTTATTGTAAACTAAATAGTTTTCATTCACATCAATCACAACCAAAAAATACTTTAAAATAAGAAAATTTTCCATTTTTCACCTCATCTGTGTTTCTCTATTTTATGTATATGTACCTCTCGTTTACCCATTCATTTTTAGTACTTCTAGTTTCGCTTGTGTTTTGTATTGAAATTTGTATTGGTACGTTATCTATATAATCTAAGGTAAAAATATTCAGTTTAAATTCCAATAGTTTTTGAGTGATTTTCTT
This sequence comes from Nephrotoma appendiculata, assembly GCA_947310385.1. Lineage (NCBI taxonomy): Eukaryota > Metazoa > Arthropoda > Insecta > Diptera > Tipulidae > Nephrotoma > Nephrotoma appendiculata. The sequence goes on along the minus strand of OX371224.1, from coordinate 6,361,189 downwards.
TACATTTTTGATGTATACCGGTATTAACATAGAGATGGAATGGATATGTTCCTCTATTATTTGGGATTTTACCTATTTGTTAAGAGATATATTTACAAGCGGCTGATTGTGTATCCTTTTTCATTTTCGCTATTATAAAACCCAAAATTAATTAATTTTTAAGATTAATTGCGGCATACGTGGGGCACAATTTAACAATAAATTTTTCACCCTAGGTTTATTTGCAGAATTTTTAAATATTTTTTCTTTCTTTATAAAATAAAACATTAATTAAAAATTTGATCATTATGTCAAACAACTAACACCCATCTTTTTCGTATATTTATGGTTCAGTAGATCCACAGCGTAGAAGCGTCGATTTTCATGAGTTATCACGTCTCCTGTCGCCTGTTGATCCATTATGAGATTACAGACCAAAGGAGTTCCACGCAGTCTTCTCCATACTGCTAATCTTATCAAAAATACAACTTTCGGTCATTTACATACACACAACAACAGCAAACTCAATGACAAACGTCACTTAGTATATAGTTTATCGAAAATCCGAATATCGAAAAAACCAGCAGAGAATCCACCGTTAGTTTTGTCGGGACCGCTAGTTTTTTAAAAATTATTAAAGTTTTTATGAAATTTTAATTCGAAGTTGCTGATTCCAGAAATCCTGAACTATAGATTAAACATAACCACTTGGATTTAACTTATCAAATGCTTTGGTTAGGAACAAATATATTACCCTTTATGCTGCCATTCGAATAAAAAATGCAGAGTTTTAAATAAATAAATTTCCTACTGAAGCTTTTGGAGTTTCATATTTCATTGTTTTCGCCTAGTAGCTCAAATTTATGAGCTTTTTATTTTCTTTTTTTTTGTTAGATTTTTATGTTTTCATATTGTGTTGGAATTTTTTTATAATTTTCCTAAAAACCAGTATTTATGGTTAATCCGTTTCCCATTCGTTTGTGTATATTGGTTGTGTGAGAACGCTAAACAAACATTTATGTATGAAATATAATAATTTTATTCGAGCAAAAATAGTTGGAGCATTTTGCTATAGTGGATGGACTTTATATTTCCTGTCTATATTTATCTATTACCACGACGTAAGTAAAAGCTCTGCACAATATATTATCTATATAAATTTACTAGCAAAATATTTGCTATCAACAAAATATATGGGCATATGTAATACGAAGACGACATAATAAAAAAAAATCGAGTACTTGAGATAATTTATTATTGACTTGGGTTATTGTATACTGTGCGGTGCCTGCAAATGACGTTATTAACAATATTTATGTTGGATGATGGTTTATGCGGCGTTTTATAAACGAAAGCTATTAAATAACAATTGAACGAGAATTTTTTTATATCTATTGTTTCAACCGTTTATCTTCGAAAGTGCATTTTGATTTAAATTAATTTCTAGATTACATATTGTTTATTTATAGACGATTCGAAGGTAATTTGTGATAAATTGAGATCCTTGTTTTCCGTGAATTTTCCTAACTTATTTAAGTTTCTTATTAGTAGATACTATTGGCACAAAATTAAGGGGATTCGATAGATATTGGAACTGCAAATATCACGCACATTAGCATGTTTTGACAAAAACTACACAAGTCGATATAGCAGTGTGAATTTTTTGCTATAACTATGATAAATTTTGGTAAGGATTGATGCGTATCAAGTGTAAAACTCTGTAAAAGACGGAATTTAATTGAACTTTTAATTTATTAACCTTCCTCTAAATTATTGTCAATTAATTATAAAACAAACCGAAATAAATTGTGATTTAATTCAATTCAATCTACAATTTCATTAATCTCTGTTCACCTATAATGGGGTTATAAAAATAACTAGAAAAATAATATCCGAGCCAGAATAGTAAATCATCTGAACTTAATCAGAAACTGCCGAGGTAATAATTAACCTCGGGAAAAAAAACACCAACAAATAGGACTAATTATGATATCCTTAGAAAACTTAACTCAAACTTAGGTGTATTAAGTGTTATTTTGGGACCATGCCAGTTTGGAAAAATAAAACCGAGCTTCCCATCCAGAGGCCGGAACAATTCAACTCTTACGCCAACTGGGATACCCCTAGAGATCTAAACACAAACTCAGATACTTGGGGTGTTAGTTAGGGTCCAAGTCAGATCAAAAACAATTCAGGAGGTGAGAACAGTTTATGGAGTTTTGTACTATGACCAAATATATTAAAAAAAAATTGGGCCTACTGGAGTATCCTTAAAATTTTAAACTTATCCTCAGTTATAAGTGGTAGTAAAAATTGTCAGAAATTTTTCAACCGCATTAAACCAAATTAAATAAAGATTTTTTAGGTCAACTGAGATATCTTAATACAACCTCAGGTACAGGAGTATTAGATGAAGACCGCGTCAGTAAGTAAAAATTATTAGAAGCTCCCCATTCAGGGTTGGCCAAAATTATTAGGCAAACTGAAGTAATTGTAGAGATCTGGATGGTGAGCTCTTACATTTTTTTCTAGATAAAATTATATAATGGGGAGCTCCTGATTTTTTTCTAACCAAATTTTTTTTTTTTTTTTCATATTGACATTCTTCTCAACCCGATATAGCTGATTTTGTGCTAAATTTTTAGGGATATTAGTTGGTCCTTGAATTTTTCTTAAAAATACAAAAATCTATAAATTCCTTTTACCCCAACATGCAGAACTACTGATTATATTTCCTAACTTAAATGCTTCCCAACTGACACTCCATTATATCTGAGGTTGTGTTTACATCTCTATGGCTATCTCAGTTGGCCTTAGATTTTTTATTAAATTTGGTTATAATACGAAATTATATAAATTATCCTCACTCTTGAATAGGGAACTCCTGATTATTTTTTCTAGGGGTAAATGCTACTGATATTAGCCGAAAATTGCACTTATTTTGTATCAGGTAGTACATAATAAAAAATTCTTGTGATGTTAGCCGAAAATTAAATGTTAATAAAGTTAGCAGAAAATTGTTGCCGAAAAAAAATTTGGACTATCAATAAAAATTAACTTCGCGTAATTCACATGTTTAAAGATAATATGAGCATCATATTTTAATAAATTAAAAGGCGAATTCGAAAATGGATATTCATTTTATCCTAACACGACAAATTATAAACATGGGATCCAGCGATTTATGAATTGGTTTAACTTCATCCAGTTCAAATTAAAAATACCTTGAATTTTCTTCAATAAACTAGTAGAAACCGGTTCTTGTTGAAAATATAAATGTGTTGTATCAAGTAACAAAGTATGTAACTTCTTAATACCAAAATACAGTTTAGCAAAATTGAGAGGTGTGTACCATTTCAATCTTCTTAAACGTCTTAAACGTTGTTTTATGCGTCAATATAGTTGTCACTAATAATTAATCAAGCAAAATAGAATGATACAACTCAAAAATTGCGACGCCAACACCTGTCAAATTTTATTATCTTTGCTATAAGTCTACCAGAAACAAAAAATCGTAATTGTGTTAAATTTGCAAAGAAAATTATTTTTCATGAAAAATTTGTTTTCCTTTCTTTGAACAAAGCCGGTCCAAATTTTTTCTGTTTTTGATATTTTCGTAAATATAAAAAGTAACAAACAATTATAATCAATTAGCGTTAATTAATTAAATTAATTCATAAAGTGTAAAATGATTTTATTGTTGTTATTGTACCAAAACGATTTTATATTCAATTTTCATAACACCATAAATTTAAATCAAAGGATGAAAATTTTTATAATTTTTCATGAATTTTTTATAAAAAAAACGTATAAATTCACATCAAGCAGCAGCAGTATAGCAAAAAAGAAATGAGAAATGTTTGGAAAAATTAAGAAATGTGTTTGAAGTGTTTGTTGAGTTAAGAATATTATGGATGAAAGCAGATGTTTTATCTGCACAAACTGTCGAAATGCGAATGATTTAAAGATCCGGTAATTTTGTTTGCTACGCATACATTTGTATTTAATGGTGATAGGGCGGTTATTGATTGACCAATAACAAGTTAATAAATTATCCATTCTATTTGGAACACAACAAATGAAAATCACACACACGACAATCATACATAATTAAATTAAATCATTAAAATTTAATTTATTACTTTTTATTCTGTTCAACACTAAACAATTTCTCCCCTACAAGCGTAAATCCATCGAACACATATTTCATAATTTTATTTTTATGTTTATAAAGACAGCATTATTATGTTGCCATTTTAGGGTACATATACGAACGAACACACAGAAAAATTGACATCTGTCAACTATCACTTGTCATTTTTATTGTTGAATTTTCCTCTTATGCATTATGTATCGTTATATGTACACGACTATTATTATGGATATGGAAAAAAAAGAAATGAAAAATTATTAATAACATTGATAATAGTAATAATAATCATATAATAACATTAATAAATAATCATAATAATGAACTGAAATAAATTAAAAACGAACGAAAAATGTAAAGATTGTAATATAATCACAGCATGTGGTGACATACGAAACATTAATTTATTGAATTAAATTGAATGTACAAAAAAACATAAATCGAATTTATTTTATCTTTTACAGATGTCGGTAACTTAATAAAAACATAAAGAATATATAAATCTTAATAATTAATAGAATAGAATTATTATTATTTTTTGTGTTGTGTCTGCCTTCACAAGCACAACAAATACACAGTGCACAGATCATTTCACTTGGGTGTTGCGCGTGGAATTTTTATTTTATTTAGAGCGTTTGTCGGTGTTTTTGATATACGAGTACGACTATATGTAATCCATTTCGGGTTAAATTTTTCTCAATTATCATTCTGGTTTTAAGTTACAATGTTCCAGAGCAGTACATCGTGCATATTTATTCGTCATAGGCCACATGATGCATGATCGTAAATGTTTAACCCTCTATAGGGCCACATCATCATATACACAATCAATCGTAAGGCCAGATATTCGTAAGACCAGTTGATTGGAAGGACGTTTAACCGTACGGTCACATCATCGTATAAATACTTAATCGTAAGATTTTTTACAAGTTTTTTTGTTACAGATAATTTCTTGTTGTGATTTTTAAAAGAAGAAATATTTCCGGCATTTCTGAATTCAAGTACATCGTTTTCAGCCATCTATGTGTAGCCCAAGTATTCTGAACAACCGCTAGTTAGCACTTTACTAAGAAAACAAATTAAAAAAAATTGTAGTTTATATTCACTGCTGTATTTCAGGTTATATAAAAAATATTACGATTCGTGTATATTAATCCTGATTACATTTATCACTAAATATTTGAAGTTTCGCTTGAACACGGCCAAGATTTGTTTTAGAAAATATTTTTTTTTTTATCATATTTATTTCCGGTAAAATTTAAACAATAATCTGAAGTATTTTGTTTAAATTTTATTTTACAACCTTTTTGTTTCTAATCGTTTTTTCGTAAATACTATACACTTTGCAGAATATTTGCAAAAAACAGGAAACCTCCAATGAAAGCTGCATCACTGGAATCTCCCAATTTAATTGTATGGGCAGTACAAGGGCGAAAATTTTAAAGAAAAACAGTTTTTGGTCAAAAACTGCTAGAATTTTGAAATATTGACCAAGGCCTTTATTGTCACAAAAATAATTTACAATCTTTTAGTTTATAGTCGGTTTTCTCATAAATGATATACTTTTCAAATACATATTTAATAAAAACAAAAAAGTTCCTGTGAAAGCTGATCACTTCCCTCCCAATTTATGGCAAAAGCTTAAGTATGAAGTTTCATCTCGATCAGTCAATCCGTCTGAGCTTGATTATATCAATTTCCTTTTGTAACAGACTATCCGAATATTTTGAAGGAAACCCCATTAATTTTTTTTTATTTTTATTTTATTTAGGAAATCTACAAAAATTTGACTTGAGAATATACAAAATATACAAAAAATTAAATATCATCCAGAGATCAAGAGGTTTTGAAGGTTGACAAAAGCAACAAATATAAGCGAAAGACTTTCGAAGCTGTCTTGGCATTTGAAAGACTGTTGTTTCTGTTAAGCATTGATCCCATTCATCATTGTTTACCAGACCTCGAGCAGCTGTAGCTTCTTTAAAGGTTTTGTAAATAAAACCATTGAATGTTCGTACAAATTCAAAGCTGGTGGAATATGTAGCAAAGCAGAACTCATCTCTCAATCTTACTGTATACATTCGTGCAACAACCTTCTCTCCACCTCTTTGACCAAGTTGCCATTAACCCCATACGTAAACGTAATGGTGGGGAGTGTCAGTATATAGGAAATGACGTGCGTTTTGATCATTGAAGTTGAGCTGACACCATGACTCAAGCTTCGTTCAGCCAGTTTGTGCTGCAGGTAATGCTTCATCTTCATTACTTGCTTCGAATGTAATTATTTGTTGATTCGGTAGATGGACAGAAAGACGCATCACGGCATAAGATCGATCATGCATTTTAAACTTAAAAAATAATTTATATCGCGCTTTTCAACAAATTAGCTGACATCTGGTGAACAAAATATAAATCATAGTTTGCTATGAAGCAAGGGAGATTAAAACTGCCATAACAATGAATTTAACAATTCTTGTCCCGACAATAACAAAATCGACAATAACAAATTCTGGGTTTTAGTAAAGCAAACTCATGGCAAACTCACATAGCGTCAAATTTTGGAAATTTTGCTGAAACTACCTAAGGTACCCGTTTCGGGTATTTCCCGGTGGAATTTTTCCAATTTTTCTAGCTTATTCACAGCGCAATATTTATGTCGATCTACTCCGAAAAAATCTAACGGATCGGATCATGTTTAGGGGTCATTTTAGGGTTTAGTTTGAAAAAATTAAGAGTATTAATATAATAGAAGATAATTATTATATTCTCAAGCCGCCGTGGTTTCCATTCATCACAAATTTATCTGAGAGGAATTAGTGTGTGCGCAAACCACCTTTTTGAAACCGCAAACATTTTTAATTTTTTTTTTATTAGAATAATTTAACGTTTTCGATTACAAGGTGATCATCTCCAGAAATTCTTATTTTCTACTCTGATGATGATTACTTTATGATCGAAAGCCTTAAGTTATTCTAATAAAACAAATTAATTTTTTTTTAATTTTAATTTCTTTGTGGTTTCATAAAGGTGGCTTACGGACACGTTAATTCTTCTCAAATAAATTTATGTAAACATAAATTGGCTAAATTCTAATAAATAATTTGTTAGAAGATTATACGAAACAAATATTTAATTGTGTTTTTATATATCTGACTAAAGTTAAGTTTCAATGGGGGAAGAGAAATCGTGTGTATATAGTTATTTGTAAAATATTTTGGCAGTTACAAGACTCAAGCAGTAATATAGTAGATAATGATTTTCTTAAAATAAAAAACACCAGGGTTCGGAATTTTAGAAAATCGCGATTTTAAAGTGGAAAGTGTTGCTGCTGTTTCGCCGACCTACTAGATGTGCAACATCAATTTTATTATTGTTCGATTTAAATAATAATATAATATTTACATCTATGCGTTTGTGAAAAAAAGCAAAATTTTTAACTCTCAATTTGCGGCTTCCGAACAATATTTGGACACAGAAATCAAAACTTTGCATTGAAGTGGTTACTTGTTCTACATGTTCAGGAACGTTTGTACAACCTGAGCAGTAAGATCTCCGCACTCGTTGTAATGTTTTATTTATTCAGCAATGTTAACCATTGTGCTCGAAGTGTTTAAGTTCACTCAACTCAAAAATAAACATCAATATTGGTGAGTTTAACCTCACGTTTAGGCTCGAAACGAATATAATTTCGATTTTCATTGACCTTTTTATCCGGGTAATTGGTAGGAGAACTAAGAATCTAATTCAAATACAAACGAATAATTGTATTACAGAGTAACATGCAGTTCAAATGCGAAAGTGTATCGAGTACTATATTTTGAGATCCTTTCTGATTTTTAATTAAAAAATCATAAAATTAAAGCAGTAAGCTAGCCGGACGATCACCGTTAAATGATCCTCCCACAAAGTGTGGACGAAATATTTTAATAATGATTTTTGCTACAGGTACTCTAACATCATTGCATTTTCCGGATTTGTTTTTGAATGTATGAACAATTTGTTTGTGTAATAGGACTTTTGACTACTGTAAAATACAACTTTTCATTTACAACTGTTAAATAATGTTTGTTATTCATATGACCGAATCCAGGCACCGGCCATTTGGCATTTTCATGAAGCATTTTATAAAGTGCAAAGCAAGCATAGTGACATGCAGATTAAATGTCTATACGTGCTTCACAGCCCAGACTAATTGACTGATCAGGGTAGAGCTTCATTATTGATCTTTATCCATAAATTGGATTCCACAAGAGCTTTTTGATTACACAACAATTTTGAAAAATATATCACACTTGCGAGAAAAACGAATTTGAAAATTAATTTTGCACCAATACCGGTCCAGACCGGTTTTCCAAAATTTAAATGGAAATCGCGTCTTCTCAACAAAAATTCAGCCCTTTTAAAGACCAGATGAATTCATTGGTCGAGATGAAACTTCACACGTAAACTTTTTTCAAAAAATGGATCATCCCAGTGAATTATGGATGAAATCAGTAAACCGGAAGTTGCAACTTCCATAGGAGCTTTTCCGATTTTTAGAAATATTTTGAAAAGATTGTAAATTACATTTCAAACAAAACTTGTTTAGATTATTTTTTAAACATTACCGGAAATGACAAGTTTTGGTAAAAAAAACTTTACTTCACCTTACGTTATACTTAAAGTTTTTTCATTAATTGGGAGATCCTTGTGTAGTTTGGAGGAAATCCATAAATAGGAAGTAACAGTTTATTGTGAAGCTAATATTCTATATTTACATTTCAGTATGTAAATTGCAAAGATAATTTATGACAAAACCTAAAGATAAGGACTTTTGAAATGAAAAATCACTCAAGAGTATTAGATAAATCTTATTAGTGAATTTCACCAACTAATCAAAATGACTATTCAAGACCCGCTTCTTCATAAAGATGGTATGAGTGTTAAAATAAATTATAGGACGCTAAGTTTATACAAAAATTGCGCAAATCTCAGAGATAGGTGTAACTTAAGCGCTGTGAAACGACACCACTCCTCTATCAATACGATGGCCAACCAACCCCGTTGGTCGTGGTGATGAAAAGTTTTTTTGCGCTTAAATAAATGAGGGAAGATTACTGTACAAATAATTGTCCAAATCGCAGAGATGACTAAGCGAACCAGAAATACAAAACAGTTTGATAACAATAAATGATCTACAAAGCAGTATTAAAATTCGTATTCTCAATATCGATATGATTGATCATCCCCATTTGTAATTTGCCCTATACCAGTAGTAGATTCACAAAACCAAATAAATTAAATTTATGCGAAGTTAACCAAATTGAAATGTATACATTTCTTATTGGAATAGTAAAATAAATGATAAAGGAGTGGTGTCATGAGGGGGGGGGGGGGGGAGGGAGGGGAGGGAGGTATTGTGGGTTATTTTTGCAATTTATATATTTATATTAATCTGTTTTTTTTAATTTGGTTTTATTTTAATGTGGACCAACACATCAGCAGAGAGGATAGCAAGCTACCGGCAAACAACATTATCGTCTATTGCGTTATTCTACTTCAGGGTACAAATTATATAACTAGATGAGACAAACCTCCTTGTTTGAATATAAGGGATCCACGACAAACCAATCCATAACCCAGAAAGAAAAGGTTTAATTAGTTGGATTTTCTTATGACCTATACATCATATTGTAAATGAGCTTACTCGTATAAGCTCAATATTTGGTGAGTAGATCATTACAAAATTATATTGTAAATAAATAAATAAATAAATAAATTGTCATCACCGAAGGCGCTAGATTCTAAATCGCGTATTAACATTAATAATATTGCTTTAGTCAATTGTTTTTCTAATACACGTGCATATTTTGTTATTTCAGCAACTACTACATGCCGAAAGGCTTTAAATGCTTAAGAGCGCACATCAAAATTATTTAGGTTAATAAAAAACACAAACTAATTTTTGAAGGAATGCTGCCTGCTCGGACTGAATTAAAAAATAGAATTGCTGATAAATTTGCTGATGTTTAATTTATTCGTGTAGCCCCAACAGGCGGTTGTGGTAAAACTACAAATTATGCAAACGTCGCAAAATATAAATTTTCACTAATTGATAGAAAGAATTAATCAAATAATCATGTCGATTCAATGAATTCTTCTATTCTTCTTGAAAAATCTTCTTCACTCAAACAGAAGAAATCAATAATAGAAGAATCTTCTATTTTGCTATTCAGTGTAGCAGTGGGATCCTAATCTTCTATTTTTATTATTGAAAGTTCCAAATCGATTTTTTTTCTTCTATTTGCTCTTGCTATAATGTCAAAAATGTATTATTACACAAAACCAAAACTGTGCAATAATTCTCTAAACAGTGAGATAATTTGTAAACGTGTAAACGATAATTTATCTTGCCTTTTTTTGCAATATTCGCATTCTCTAATTGCACTCCAAGATAAAATTTAAAACGGTTACGATAGATAAATGTTAAAACTTCACACTCTTCGTGGGTTCATATTTAGACTTTGATGGCCCATATCTTGTGTTCCCATTTAAATTTCAACATTAATCTTATGAATATAAGTTATTCTAAATAGCATCTGTTCCCAAACTATATTTCAACTTGTTATGGGTTGTGGTAAGGGTAATTTTAAAGGTACCAATTTTATACAAAATATTTAATTTGATTCAATATAGATCTTCTATTCTCAATATCTTCTATTCTTCTATACTTGTGTATGAAAAGTATTAAATGTCGAAATAGAAGGAAAAAATAGAAGAATTGCTATTCCATATTAAAAATAAACAATTATTTTGATTTTTTCGTTTGAAGGTTTTGACTAAAAATAGAAGATATAAAAATGAGACTTTTATGACAAGAAGAAATAGATTTTTTTCGATTGTTATCAAAAGCGGGTTGTGTTCTGATTAAATCTTCACAATTTAAAAATGAATTTTTGTTTAATGCGAAGTGAAAGAATCCGCCAAAAGAGTATTGGTTCGTAAGTAAATTTATTAATTATTTAATAAAAATTAATTAAATAAATTTTTGTAGACAAAAACCAAAAATGAGATTGAAGGATATAAGAATAAACAAGGATCCGTTTCAGCTTATTGATAGTGTATTCCACAAGTACTTTTGATTGCAAAAGGTAATTGTTGTGATATTTGTAACCGATTTAGTAGCAAAATCCAGCTTCTACTCAATACCATTTAAATTACAAGTATGTATTAATTATTTGGAAATGCAATTAGGGTACATAAATGAGTCTTATTACTTAGGTGCTTGCTACTTTGCATTTTTTGTGGGCAAGGAAGCTATCAAGCTTCCGTTGGTAGCAACAATGTGTTGGGCCTGTAACAAAATAGTGTGTCAAGATGTATTCACAATGTAACTTGCCTTATAAACAAATATTTGGTGCCAAAGCACAGAACATTGCCTACAACTATTTTAGAAAAAACAAGAAACAAATCAAGGTATGAAAAAAAAGTATCATATTTATTAATTTATAAAATTTCGTAATGTTCCATTAACAGGTTTCAGGATAAATATGGAATGAGGAATATAATCAGTGCTATTGACGGTGTCCAAATAACCATCGCCCCACCAGAAAATTCTGTTGAGACAACTGGCAATTTATACATTTGCAGAAAAGGATATCACAGCATAAATGCGCTGGTAATGCCAGTAATAATGTGACATCTACTAGCGCATTAAAAATAAGCTCATTGTGCATATCCATACTACGGTAACTTGAATCCGGTAACTACTTCGTTTCTTTCCCCTTTACCTATAAAATAAAAAAGATTTATAGATAAAGGGGAAAGAAACGAAGTAGTTACCGGATTCAAGTTACCGTAGTATGGTTATGCACATTGGGCGCTTTCAGATCCCCTATCATGATTAGTAAAATCATCGCCAATTTGATTTGAAAATTTCATAGTGCTAAACATTTTCATAGCGTTGGCCTCGATTTTACTCAACATGTTCCCAACTGTTGGGTGCCCTGATAGCGCCCATTGAGTTTTTTCCATGAAATTTTAGCACGGCATACTTTATGAAAATAAAAATTGAAGAAAACAATTCGATTTGGAACTTAAACTCAATAATAAAAATAGAAGATTACAATCCCACTGCTACACTGAATAGCAAAATATAAGATTCTTCTATTTTTGATTTCTTCTGTTTTAGTGAAGAAGATTTTTCAAGAAGAATAGAAGAATTCATTGTATCAACGTGAACATTAAACGTCAAAACGAAATTTTAATTATTTTTTATCCTTAGCAACTCAAAAAATATAATTGCTAGAAACGTAAATTGTTGCATATACATCAAAGCCATCTAGAATCACACATAGCCCTCAAAATCATATTGAAAAATATTCGGAGTCGGTAGTTATTTGAAATTCAAATCAAGATACGGTTAGATAACTTATAAAACAAACCAAATGTTTGAAAAGAACATTACAACAGTCAAAAATTTCTTTATTTCGTATGGTCGCATTATTTTTAGTAAAAACCTTCTAAGCGAAAAAATCAAAAAATTTGTTTATTTTTTTATATGAATAGCAATTCTTCTATTTTTCCTTCTATTTCAAAATTTAATAATTTTCATACACAAATATAGAAGAATAGAAGATATTGAGAATAGAAGATCTATATTGAATCGACCTGAATATTTACATCCTCAAAACTGATTATTAATGTCGATTTCCATTGATTTTTTCTTACTCCCAAAATGTTACCCTCATTTTTTACTCCCATTTTGTTTCAATGGAACAAAAATGTACTACTCTACTACTCTCTAATTTTTATTTTATTATTTATATTTGATTTTTATAATTTCACTAATCAAATTACCAACGCGCCGCATATTTTGACAAATGACAGAAAAAAAATTGGCGAATAGATTTATAACAACAACAAAATCGTATACTCCACCAAAAAACCTAGAGTATAGAAAATTACCCCGGGAGTAACAAAATATTACCCTCGTGGTAATATTTTTTTTCAATGAAACATTTTGACAGCAGTTGGAGTACCATAGGGTACCATAGGGTACTATTTTTTCTTCAATGAAAATCGACATAAGTAACCATTAATTGCACTGATATAACAAAAGCTTTTCAGAGCAAAGGTGTGATGTTCGAGACAGTTGAGTGATTTACCATGTTTTCTTAAAACTAGTTAAAATAAACAAAGTAGTTCAAATCATGTAGTTTACTTTATACACTTAATAAAATGTAGTTTAATTTGAAAGATCAATCTTCTAAAAAACCATTCTTCGAATTAAAATTAAATTCTACCGACCGGTATCAATTATTTCACAATAAAGGCATACTAATTTTCACGTTTTTAATAGCAAGAGTGATAATATCTGTTACTTTTCTCGTTAAGCTTTACCTATAACTAAAAATAAAATTTAATTTAAAATACCGGAAAGTCCGCTGATCTTGGAAAAACCCCCACGAGAATTTTAACAGACGCATTAAAATAATTTAATCTACAACAGAATTACGACAAGATTTAACACACAGTAATTAAAAATGTACATAAATCGTAAAGTAACCAACATTTCCCGTAACATCTATCTTTAAAATACTCTTTTAACATTTTACCATGTACACGTTCCTTTGATTGCCGTAAGAATAACCAAAAAGTCTCTATAATTTGTGGCAATTAATTGTCAAAATAACATAAAACGAAAAATAACTTTTTGTTTTAATGTGCGGTAATAAAAATTAATTAATTGAATTTTTAAATCACAAACATAGAGCGAACTTAAAATTAGTATTCAATGTAAATTTTCCCAATAAAATAGATTTCATAGCTGTGTGAATGTGTTGATACTTAATCCTTTTCTTTGGAAAAACAAAATTAGTAAATATTTTAAAAACGACAAATTTATAAGACCAATTTAATGAAAGTTAACATTTTCAAAATATTTTCTTAAATAAAAATTAAAATAAATTTTATATTTTAATTTATGGCGCACATGTCGTGTTTTATGTCAGATTATTTTAAGTCAACGCACATAAATTAACACTTTTGTCGTTCTGTTATTATTCTTGTTGTGAGATATATACGAGTGTATTTTTAGAAGGATTTTGTATTTTTGGTGTCTTAAAACACAAAATTATTATTATTATTGTGCTTGCCGCTCTTCTCGACGTACGTAGTATTATAAAGTTATTCTGAGTCTAATTTATGTGATGTGTTCACAAAACACACCAAAATTTAATTATATATCGACTATAATTACATATGGATATGGTTGATTTGTTGGAACAGCATCGAGTTGATGCTCCAACAAACAAACAACAAAATCGTTTAAAGCATTTATTTTTATAACAGGAATAAAATTAATTAAGTTGGTTATTTTGGTTTGATGATTTTAATGAGATAAAAGTCACGATTTGTGTTATTGCCTTTGTGATTTTTGTTGTTGTTAAATGTACACAGATAATCGGTTTGTTGAAATTGAATTAACTTTTGTTTAATGGCTACCTATTTTGAATGACAATTTAATCTAGTTTCTTTCTAGCATACACGTACACTGAGATGCATTATTTGTATTTTAGTTTTGAAGAATTGGATTTTGTAAATTCTAGATTACATTTTAAAATGTCTACAATCCGATTAGAATAAAATAAATTTTTTAATATTTATAATATTTTAGAGAATTTATTTTGATAAAATTTTTATTTCTTTATGTTAAACCTCTGGCTTCCCAATATGATTGGTTCTTACTGTGCACGAAAAAATTTCATTATACCTCAACCTACAGCAAAATTGCATCTCATTGTGATTCAAATAAACAAAACTAATATTTGCTGCAGGCAGATTAATTTAATTTAAGAAATTCTTTCAATTTATATTCCTGGTGGGTATCCCTTTTCTGAATTACATATCAAAAAATAAATAAATAGACGAAAACCAAATCTATAAAATAAAGAAATATTTATAACAAAACTAATTTTATTTCTAACCAATCGTATCGGTAAGTATCGATATACATGTAGGTTCCTATTTGAAAGTAGAACATGCAGTTACTTCTGGTAACTCTTTTTTGTACATAAAAATGCATTTCTCTTATTACGATATACTATATATAAATAAATAAAACAAATTGCATTATTTTAATTAATTTTGAAATTTTATTTTTATGATTTAAAAGGAAATGAAAATGCTTAGAAAAATTCCAACAACAATTTTTATAAATATTTTGATTGAAAAATTTGGTTTGCCAAACAAAACTGAAAAATAAATTTGTTAAAACGATGATGAAGCAAAGTTTCTAAATAAATAAAAAAAAATATTTTATGTTTTTGAGAATTTAATCAATAAAATATATATTGAAACAATATGTATAGTATTGCTATAATAAAGAAAGAATGACCTTTTTCTGTTTCAGTAATATTACATATTTATATACTGAAAATTTAGAATTTTAAAATATTCAATAAAACGTTTTCCCTCTTGGATTTTTATTATTAAATTATTCGAAATCGAAAAAATTAAATCAAACTCAAAAATACTCCTAGCACAGAAAATATTTTCACAAATAAATTTGTGTTAAGCACAAAAAGTATCTTTATTGCACAGACATACTACTTTTGGATAGAGCAACAAAAAATAAACAGCCATGTTTGACCACACCACACTACAAAATAACAATACATATTTTCTATACTAGAGAACCGTACCATAGTATTTCTGGGTTGTTGATGGATCAATGCATGTATACAAAAAGCAAAAAGGCAAGAGCAAAGGATAAAATGATATTTACAAAGTATACAAAAATATTAATGGTGTGCGAAATAAGCACCTCCAAATACCATGTTACATAAATGGGTACCATTCATTGGCCATCTTTCGAAAGCTGTGCAATAAATTTCAAATTTGTCCAAAAATTTTTGATTTAAGTTACGAAAAAATTTAACTTATGATTGCAAATAAAATTTATTCACCTTAGTTAGTTTAGTATACCTGTGGCACTATTCTGGTAATTTCTCGGCAATAGGGAATTGGGGAAAGAATTTATATTTATGACGTTTTCTTTTTATAAAAAACTGGTAAAAAATGTTGATGTACATCAAATTTTTTTGATGTAAATCAAATTTTCGCGTTCTTTTAGCGAAAAAAATAGCAAAAAAATTTGATGTACATCAAAAAATGGAAATGTAGGTTTTAACTACTACATACACATATTCATAAACATATAATATGCCAATCGTAAACATTGACAAATACGTCAAACGCGTCATTTGAAATTTTTTCAAAATAGTTTGTTATTGTTTTAAATAGTTTGTTATTCCTCCAAACACATCAAATTTTTTCGTATTCTTTTTACTATATTGGAAATTTGATTTACATCAAAAACGTAAAAAGAATTCGCTATTAATTTCTGTTCAAATTTTTTTTTACGGCCTACTGAGGAGAAAAGTTTTATGTAAATATACTTATGGACAAACAAAAACGCATAATCTGTATTTTTGAAATTACGAGTAGCTTATCAAAAAAATCTATATAGTATCTAGTTCTCACTAAAATACACATGCATTAAAAAAATACTACCAATAGTTTTGTTGAATTCGAGTTTGACACAAGTTTGAGCATTTTGGCTGTTCAGTCTAAAAGTTTATTTACAGTGAATTGTTATTTAAATTATACAATTAAGTGTAAGAGTAAGGTTTTCCATTAAAAACAAATAAAAATGAATAACTTGTCGGCCGAAAGAATTCATTTGAATGTTGAGGATTGCGTGAGGGCCATTACATTAGTTAAAGAAGGAAGAACTCAGTCTTACGTTGCACAACTGTTAAAAGTGGACCAATCTACAATGTCAAGAGTGATCAAACGATTCCAGGATAATGGACGGTATCATCGTCGTGCTGGTAATGGGAGAAATCGATGTACAACATTCGCTGAGGATCGGTATATTAAATTAATTTGCTTGAGAAACCGGTTCATAACTGGACGTATCATCAAACCAGACCTAATCGGATCCCAAGATGCACCCATTAGTGAAAGGACCGTGCGTTGACAAATCAAGGAATCCAATTTGACTGCAAGAAAGCCAGCCTTATGTCCAGACTTGTCTACAGCACACCACAGAGCTCGTTTAACATTTGCTCTCGAACATGAAAACTGGACAATGGAACATTGGGCATTGTTCTCCGACGAGTCTAGATTTTGCCTTGGATCATCAGTCCGAGGGATGAGAGTTTATCGTCGGCCTTCGTTTTCGATTAAATTTTATTGAATAATAGATATTTCGTTGAGAATTCCCCTTATAAATGAAGCAAAAAAAAAATTATGCGTTTTTATGTCCATGAGTATATTTATAAATTGGGAATAAAGTTTTCATATCTAAATTGGCAGGGAAAATTATTCCAAATGTAATTTTGTTTTCAAGAAAATTAACACTAGCTTTTTACCTCAGTATGCCAGAACAAAAATGTTTAAATAGAAATTATATATAAATTCTTTCCCCACTTCTCTATTGCCGGGGAATTACCAGAATAGCGCCACTGCTGGGAAGCACTAGGAAATTTTCTGTATTTAATTTACTACAACTGACATTACTGCTTCCGACAAAATTAAAAAATAACAAGCCATGTTTTTTCACTATACAATTTGTACTATATGTTGTTGTTCTAAACACAAATAGAATTTTCAGTTTTTGCCATAAGTTTATCTCAAAATTCCTTACTCGAAATCATAATGCCTAGTATTCATAAGTATAATAATTCACAACAATAAACGTAATAATACAGAGTAAATTCACACAGGTTGAATAAAAAAACTACTGCTGATCTCTAACAAGTAACTGTTCTATTTGCGGCATTCACTAGCACAAGTTTCGTGTTCCGTAATCGTATGCACACTATACTCTAAAATCTTACAAAATATTTATTCTACCGAATTTTTCGTTACTATAAATTGGCTATAAATATTAGTGACATCTCTAACAAGTTTGTCAATTTTGAAATATACGAGGAATGTCAGCTAGCATAATCAAAACAAATAAAATTATAAGTCAAATGTAAATTTAACAATTATGCTATAACAAGCTAGGTAGTGAATTAATTAAATCAGTTATTATCAGATAAGCGTCTATTTTTTATATATTTAATATTTTTTTTCAGTACATTCCACTGGCCTTCAAACATCTGTGAAGTAACTGTGACGCATAATTTAAGTATCGGAGCGCGATATGTTTCGTCTGACGTTTTAATTTTAAATACTTTGGTATAATATCAAGTCCTGAATGCAAATCAAAAACTTGTTCGATTACCCATCATGGGAATTGAAATTTTTCATTATTTATTATGAAAATATCATTAGGTTTGTTGTTCTCTTGCTTTTTTACTCATTTCTCATAAAATAAAAGTCGGATGGAGTTAGTTTTATGCTATCTATGACATCAGTTGCTGATTCGATCGCACACAGTGGGCGAACATTAAGAATGCTCTATCTATCTGTTAGTTTAATGTATTCCTCCAATGATAAAATTGAATCACCAGTCACTCGTTTAAGATGAGTTTCAGCCAACTTATCACCGCTTCCCACGTCCCATTCATATATGAAGCACCCGATGTGACTAAAGAATGGCTTTAAAAGATCTCTTCTTGCAGTCATTCGAGGTCGAGGTAGAGCGGCCAGAATGCTTTCCGTAGTCGGACCTCTCACAATCTCTATGTACGCTTCTCTGCTGCAGAGACATACAAATATACATAACCCCTTCCCCTTATCGGTGTAACTTTAAAATGAGCCGCATTATCCACTCCAACATTTATAAATGCCGCCGCATAAGTGACCCCTTTAGATGGCAGATCATTCAAAAGTTGTACTTCGAGATTAGGCCTTGGTTTAATGCAAGGAATATATTTTCGTATAATGCCTCGAACTGCATCCTTTTCTTTAATTATCAAAACTTTGTTACTTAGTTAGTCTGCAGTTAAATTATTGCAAGCGTGACAGTACACCTGGTATTGTAATCCTACAAGTTCATCAGGTGTTTAGTATTATACAGTGCCTTTAATTATCATTAAAGAAACCTCTTGGTGTATTACTTCTGTGACTCTTAATCTTGCATAACGCAATTCTCCACAGTAATTTTGAAAGGCAAAATCGCGACCTAAGCTTCATCATTTGTATCATACAAAACGAGCAGGGGTGGCCAACATTTATTTGACTTCATCTGTCGTTGTGATTCACTTAACCCCGTTACAAGTTTTTAATTAGATCAATAGTATTTATTCCTCGGGACACAACTGCAGCGGAATTATCTGAGTTTACACGTTTCTTCAAAATCTACGATGTTCGTTCGATTGGCAACACAAGTTGCCCATTTCCGGAGATAAGCTGATGGTCAATCGAACTATTTAGGAATCGCTCCACCAAGAAATTTTTAGACAGCTAACATAAGTTTTTCAGGAAGAAAACACCATTAGGTTCTACCTTCATTTTGGCTACTATATAAGACGTTTAACTATTTTGTTTCCTGTAACAAGCCATTCATAAACGAATACGGCATATCTCCATTTACTCGCGTCACAGAATCCGTGTAACTCAATTCATGAGATCCAATCCGTCTCGGATATAAATCTTTATGTGTCCGTATCCATCCCAGTGGATCGAAAATTCAATTGATCCTGACTATAGTACATCATCGTCCCGTTCTTCACCTAATAGTTTTGTTGCCTCTGCATGATACGTGTTTTTTAGATTGGTCATTGTTTCGGATATATCGCCAGATGTTTGCATAATCACTTCATTATTCGAGGATTACTTATGCATATTGAATTTTGCGAAATACAGAATCGCCGAAATACTATTTAATAATAATATTAGTTCCTGCTAGAATTTCCTACACTCTCATTAGGTCGTCGACGTAAATATCTCTTAACATTGCTGTTGCTATATGCTGTTCCTGATTCAATATCACTAGCTGTTTTAAGCATCTTGTTGCTAAAAATGACACCGACGCGATTCCTTATGTACAGGTCTTAACTCGAAAATGCTTCATTGACTGGTCCTCAGTCAAAACGTGAGAATGCCGTGACGATCCAATTTTACCCAAAAATTCTGGAAATGATAGCTGGGCGATAAATCTGCCTTCTGACTCTCTTCTGGTTATTTCGGAGAAGTTTTTCACACTTTTGCTCGGCTTCGGATAAATGCCACTTTTCTGGTATTGACTAAACTACCCAACAGAGTGATATCTTCTCTCCAACCAATCAATTATTTAGCTGCAATTGTTTGCCGTCCGTTACTTCATAGTAAACTTCAGTGCAAAGTAATACCTCGATTGTACCTCTACGATAATACTTCGGATCTGCTAAGCGCAATCTGTTTAGCTACTCAAGGCTATAAGAGTCAAAATCATTGTATTTTTATCATCATTGTATCGTAAAATCACGAATGTTTCGACTTTAAAATGCAGATCGTGTTTGTGAATTGGACGCACCGAAAATTATACCTTTCATCGGAAACCACCAAGTCTTACATCCCTTAGATCTCTTCTTACAATACGACCATTCGTTCTCTGATGCCATTAGTTTTTACGCGCATTCTTCAGTAGCGAAGGACTCATAGGAATGGGAGTTTAATTACATATTATGCTAATCAACGTTGTGGACACTACGTCTTCGGGTGCCGTCGTGAACAGATAAACTTTGGTGTCCTTGTTCACTTTGGTACTCATGCTATTTCTGATGATGTCAGACTATCTAAAACCTTTTTTTTTCTGTATGGTGCCTCTGCTGACAATGACGACATTGGATGTGTATCTGCATGGCTGTAGTTAAACATTTAAAGCATCGCTTTCGTTCCTTAATTATTTTTTCTCTCTTGAATACACTGCCATGGTCTTAAATTACTATGACTCGAAAAGCTTGTAACTATCGGATTTACATAATGAGTACGATCAAATTTACTATTGCGGCTCCAAAATTTTTAAAAATTCAGTCAACGTGGAAAAATTTCGATTCTCTATATTATAATTTCACTTTAATGTTTTGTATTTCTGAGTCAAGCTAATTTAAAAGAATATAAATAAGCCAGGGAGCAGGCCATAAGCACTTCAGCGTATGAATGACTCGATATGTGATGTAATAGATGCCTTTTTATCATATAGTAATTTATAAGCTTTTGAAGTGCTTGGCACTATAGTGTGCGTTCGTCACATTAGTATTGCGCAAGGATCGTTCTGCATCATCCTTCAAGTAGCTTTCCGTAAACTGAAATTCTTGTGCTGAGGACAGACACTCTATTTCATAAAAGATACTTGAAAATAGATCGAAAAATGTGACTTGAACACTGGGAATATTTATTTTCGACAATTTTAAATCAATCCTATTACTATGACAAATATTAATTGTGTCCAGAATTAAGCCCAAAAAAAAATAATAATAATTGTTCATCCATTGCAACAACTTCTCAAAGGGCTACGCAGCATTGTCGATCTGCAAAAGGAAAATGTATATAATACCGCCCTCAAAAACAAAGTTTACAGCACAATTAGTCTATAATACATTATTATTAATACGTAAAACTCCAACAATATGTTCATTTGTACCCAACTAAATAGTCGTATTGTAAACACTTCCAGAAATGCAATCTAAAAATAATAATTAAATCAAAACCAATAGTAGTAATAAAAATGGAGGTGTCAATATTTTATAACCTACACGTGACCTCCTTTATCCACATAAATCGTGAATACAGGAATAAATTTGATTTCTAAAGCGAACTTTTTTCGCTTCCGGAATTTTGGTACGTGTTTTGTATAACCAAAAATCTGATGACTCTTGAATTTCAGAAAACGAATTTCAGAATTTTATTTCCGGGGACTTTTATTTAAAGTTGTTTTTTTATAAATCCTTTACTTTTCAAAATATTGGCAAACAACAAATAGAAGCTGCATCTTCCGGTTCACCAATTTCCGTCAAATTTCACTGGTGTCTTTCAATTTTTGGAAACCAGTTTCACGATGATTAATTATAAATCCTTTTGTATTGCATAGAGACTGAATATTGGTGTAAAACAGTAACTTATAATTTTCGTGCATATTTTAGAAAATTGATATAGGCCAATTTTATTACAAGCTAACTAACTTTTTTTTTAATTCTGATTAATCTTCGTAAATAATCATTTCTCAAATATTGAAGAGAAAAATGAAAACCCTAACCCTTAAAGAAATAACTTTGCCAACAATCACAATCAAAAACCGAAGAGGAATGAAAAATCGTAGGTCAAACTTTGCTGATTTTAGAAATAGACCTTCAAAAAATTTACAAAAAATCAGAGAACCGGGTATTTAATCATCGAATTTGATTTAAAATTGAGGATTTTAAAAAATTTTCAATATTGCTAAATAATTTTTTCTCAATCGTTTTAATACAAAACTCAAAGCTGTGTAGTATTAGGTTTAAACAGTGAACTGGCCATAAATCTATTAAAATTATCTTCAACGACACTTTGCAATATCGGTATGAACGCCTTAATCAATTTCGAAAACGAATTGATTACAAACTCTAAATTAATCCAAAAGCAAATTTAATACGCTACCTCTCGTCACAACACATACCAATTAGCACCGTATCTGCACTCTTAATAACTATTAAAATATATATTAAAAACACCAAAGGTGTTCTTATAATAAGCATAAAGTAAATCAGATAAAATGATAAAACCGCGCACATTGAACAACGCGCATTAAAAATCAAATCCCATGCGCGCTCGTTTATTCCACTTGATCAATTCATTAAATCTGTATACCTACTACAGAAATTCTAATTAATGTAATTTTTTGTTAACAATATCATGAACTTTATTTATTCTGTATTTAATTTAATTTATTTATCAAACTTTACTATCGTATACGAAAAAAAAACTACATTACATACATTAATGTTTAACTACCAATAGTCGTCGCTCTTGGTATGCATGGTTATAATACGAGTATGTACAGTGCACACAGCACAGCTCTAAAATGCAGTGCAAAGTTTTTGTTTTGTTAAGATGCTGGAAAAAAAATTATTATTGAAAATCGTGAGCTTGCAACGATAGTTTTCATGTTTTCAGATTTTATTTTATTTTTTGCTTTTATATATAATCGAGATTTTTGTGCAGCTTTTTGTAGTTCTTGTGTTGTAGTTGCACGTTTTTATATAAATCACTTGTAGTTTCGATGACAGTTCGATAATATTTAGTGTTTGTTATTGTTATATTGGGGAATGGAATGGAACACAAGAGCAGAACGCAAAGCGCTGAAAAATCCATTTTGTGCTGTTTAAATATAAATTTAGTTGTGTGTTTGTTGTTTGCCAATGGAATGGAAAAATAACAAAGTGCTATCGTTTGATTTTGAACCTTTCGAACCCACACCATGATGTTACATATTATTATCGTTGTTGTTATATGTTACTTTGGTTGTTTGCTGTTGTTAGAGGTTATTTGTTGTGTTTTAAAGAAAATTTATGAGCATTTTTTATTATTAAGTTATAAATGGTGTCGGATTTGGATTGTTTAGCTTCAGTTCTTTGGCGGCATCGTTCACCCTTCTTAGAATAATTTGATTTTTAAAAATAGTTTAACGAGCACTTAAAATTATTTCCGATATGATTTTACTTTCAATAATTAACCATGGTGCCATAAACAAATTCTAATGGTTCGCTTGTGATTTTTTTTTTAAATTTTCGCTTAATTCGATACAATATACATATACATATATAAATAATAAATAACAAAACATTCAGCTGTAATAATAATAATAAAATTTAAAAACAATACCTTCCTGATTGTTATCATCTACAAAAAAAAATCGTTAACAAAAAAAAAAGATTCAAAGCTTAATTCGTGCTGTAGAATTTTTTTTTTATCTTATGGGAATTGAGAATTAAAATAAAAAGGCCGCGCGAAATTTTAAGCACCTACGCGAAAATACGATACCAACATACATACATAAAACATGTTGAAAATGCAAGCATAAATTTTTATTTTTTGGTGGATTCTTTTGTTGTTCTTAATTTTATTTATTGTAAGAATTTATATTTATGTATTAAGAAATCCTTTTGTTTAAAAATTTTAAGTTTGGAAATGATTTTTTGTGAGAGGTACAACACAACTTAAAATTTATGTATAACCGCAAAAGAAAGGAAATTGTAAGAATTTTTTCATTTTTTGTTGTTGCCTACACATATTTTGTGCTCGATGGCTTATTCAATATTCTTCTTGGTGGTTTAGTATGTGTCAATTTTGATAAAACGGTTAATTTTACACTACGCCACATGTTGTTCATTGCAATTTACAAATAATGATAATTATTCATTCATTATTACGCCGACTTCTTTTAAGCCTGTTAGTTCTGATTTTTAGGTTTTATTTAATTCCTAAATCAGTTAACTGCATTTTGCCTATACTAACACCCCACCTTGTACAGAAACGTTAAGGCTACTCTTATTAAGTTCCCGTAATCGTTTCGAACCGAAGATTCGTCAGAGACCGCGATAGTAGCCTTCGTGATCTACGTATTACACTTTTATTTAATAAACCGAAGTTTACTATGCCCGTGCAAAGAGTTCTGGTTTGCCAATCGATGAGAAACTATAGAGAGACATTAATTTGATCAAATATATGGGGTATATATGTAATATACAACTATGCAAACCTAAGCCAAATTAATATTGTGTCCAATGAAGGAGGGTTATTCTTAGATATGCTTTTGGTGAAAAGCATATCAAGAAGTATGACCCGCCTTCATTGGTGAATGAGCTTACGAGTATTGGTATAATTGAATCATAACCGCCTATCGTAGCTAAAGCACTGGAAATTCTAGTTGACTATGAAGAGCTATCACCAATTAAATCAGTCCAAAACCAAGAAACAACAACAAGATGCTACTTCAGACCAATTATATGGTTAATGTTCACCAGTTTTATGAGCTAATATTGCGTGGGTTTGAAAATAACATTCCACTACGAAGAAAATAAACCAGTAGTCATTCTCCCTGGTTTGACGATCGCCTTATAACCATGGCGTATGCTAAAATGATTAAATGTGGTTTTAATACGATAACGAATTTAAGGCCTACTTCCAAACAAAATACAGTTCGTATCTACAACTGGTATCCAGAAAAAAATCAAATCCAACCCAAAGCGCGAAATTGAAGGATACCGTGCCAATGTGTCCTATAAAAACTTCGGTAGCGATAATGATGTGTTTGATAAGTTTGATGATATGGAAGCTAATGATAATAACAACTTCCCTCCTGATGTACTGAGAGAACTGAAAGGCTTTGGCGATGGATACAGGCCGGACAATATAACCTCATCAGTCTTAAAGAAGTATCGTATAGTTCGATTCAATTTGTCACCAAAAAGGCGCTAGAAAATCTTTGTACATTCGGATTCTCAGTTAAACTCGTTGAGTGGTTCATTTTCACTGACCGAATTGCAAACACCATTAGTATTTCTAATATACTTATGTATGCGGATAATATTAAAATATTTTATACCATCAAAGAAACGTTCAAGTGCATTTAAATATCAACAAATGCAAGAAAATGTTCAACGTATACTTCTTTTTGAAAAAATGTCGTGTAAATGATAATAGCAGGATAGTATTTTTTACATCACGGTGAGTTTACCAAGACGTTGGAAGTTTGGTTTCGAACTAATGAAACATTGAATCAATATAAAAAATTCAATGTTTCATTCGTTTGAAACTAAATTTCCAACGTCTTGGTTACAACAACAGCGAATTGCAGAGATAGTCTATGAAACAACAGATTTAGGGGTCACGTTCATTTCAAATATGACGTTCAACAGGAATATTACATTGAAAATACTGTTGCTAAAGCCATGTATGTTAGATCCGAAAGAGAATATACAGTAACTTCTGGAGCCCATGCTGTTCTGTTCACATTAAGAGAATCGAAAGATTTTATAGAAAAGTTTCTCTTGTTTTTATTAAAGAAAACGGATTGGGAGTATGACAGCAATTTTCCTTTCCATGATATTGGGGCACGACTACCTACATATAAGACTATGGTTGGATGCCGCTTACATAAAATAATGTTTCACTGCATGTTCCTAGACTGTTAGAGCTTGAACACCATTCCACTAGATATGGAAATAATCAATAATCACCCAATGAATAGATTCACCCAATCTTTTAACGATGCAAAGTATAAATTTAATTTTAATTTATCATATTAAAAAACTACAGTTATCCTTCAAACTGCGCGATACCACTAAAATTTTGCGTTGCGCGATAAAAATTTTGCACCAGCGCATATTTCGTCTACGTTTTCGGCTTTATTCAATTTAGATTTAAATTTTGTGAATCCCCTTAAATTATCATTAAAGGAATATGATGTAACTTGAAGTAAAGACGTGTTAAAGTGTAATTCAAATTTAGTATAACTTTAGCAAAAAACCACTAAAAAAATTCGAAATTCCGTGTTAGAAATGGTTGAAAAATTGCTTAGGTTTTAGAAAGAGGACCAAAATCAAAAAAGGATGGCCGTTAGTTCAGGCGTTATTCGTAGCCTTATCAATTTTTAACCACTTGGAAACTCCAGTTCACAGCCAGTAAATGATGATTTTAAAAGTTCAAGTTGCAAGTAAATATCAAATATCGTCCATGGAAAAATATGCCTAGCAGAACTTTTATGCTCAAAGAAGAGAAATCTGATCCTGGTTTCAAGGTTGCTAAAAATAGATGTTCTCTCTTGCTATGTGGAAATGCCACGATGGATTATAAGAGCAAAGCACTTTTGCTTTATACATCTGAAAGTTTGAAAGCTTTTAGAGGAATTGCAAAAGGTTCTCTGCCAATACATTGGAAATCGAACAAGAAAGCTTGAATGATTTGTAAGATTTCCGAAGACAGGTTTATGTTGAGATTTATTGCAAACGTGAAAACATTGCCATTAAGATTTTGCTAATTTTGCATCTCAGGTATTAAGGTAATATTTCTTCCTTCAAACACAACCTCGTTAGTTCAACCCATGAGTCAAGGTATCATAACCGCATTTAAATATTCTTATAAAAAAAAATTCAACTAATTGAAGCTACTGAGGCACCAGACAGCCTTTTAATTCGTGAATATTGGCTACAATATGACATCTTAGACATGATACAAAATATTAAATTTGCATGCGGGATTTGGTAAAGAACTCACCAATGAAGGCCGTTTGGAAAAAATATGCCTACATAGATGTTGTTATCGATATGCTGTCACTGGGAAAAATTGTGGAAATTGGTAAAACGACTGGAGCCAA
The DNA here is from genome assembly GCA_947310385.1 of Nephrotoma appendiculata. NCBI lineage: Eukaryota > Metazoa > Arthropoda > Insecta > Diptera > Tipulidae > Nephrotoma > Nephrotoma appendiculata. Next base: position 6,333,788 of record OX371224.1, on the reverse strand, counting down.
AGAAGATCTTTTTGTCGAAGAAATGGTAACATATGTTGCAGATAATAACAATGTTGAAATTAACGGAAGTATATAGATGTAGAGTTTGCTGAAGAAAAACAATTTAGTAGCTGACAGGTTAAGACAGAATTTTTGAAACTTGGCGATCAACTTGGTGGAAGCTTTAGCGCCATATGAGGAACATTATAATTTAAGAAGTAGTAAGCAATCACTATTAACAAGTTTTTTACAAAATTCTTGGCGGCAAAATCAAATTCAACAGAAGACTATAGTGAAAATGAAATGATTTAAAGACTTTTTGTTTTATTTTTATGAATTAATTTATATTTTTTATTCTTTGGTTTATGTTTAACTTTATATTTATATTTAATATGAATTGTCACTGACTAAATACTTTATTTTAATTATGCACATACATACCGGCTGAGTTTTTTAAGCTGAAACTTTCAAATATCTCGGAAAAAAGCCCTCCACGATAAAAATGACCATTATCAAAATTAAATCATTCTGAAGGGGAAATACATTAGTGCTAAAATTAGGACCCCCGCCCCTGTTTGTAAGAGCGGTGGGGGGCAACTTGGAAACTAAGATAAGAACCCCTATTTTTATTGCAGATTTGGATTATACGGCTAAAAGTACGTAGGATTTCCTTGAAACATTTCGATTTATGATAGATGGCGCTGTAATAGGCGATGTTAAATTTTTTTCGATTTCTCCTACTGAGAACATTGTGCATACGATTCTGCAATATGTTTCCATTAAAATTAACACGTTTTCAATGTAAATACTTGAAATTAGTTTTAAACAAATTGTATTTCTTAAATTAAAAAAAGAAACTACTTTTAGCGTAATCCAGGAACAACGACGTGGACATCATCTTTTAATTAAATTAAGTGCTCAAAATGATGGCTGACTTCAATGCACTTATTAATCCGCATTTCAAATGAATGTACACAACTTAGAAGCGTGTATGCTGGAATTTCGGCACAAGCATTTCTTGTTCGCTCAATCATATTCTCACGTGTTGCTGGTACTTGTTGGTATACTTTGCCTTTGGGATAGCCACACAAAAGAAATCTGGCGAAGTAAGATCTGGTGATCCTGCCAATCCAGCGACCATTGAAATCACGATCAAGTACTTCACGTGCTACCAACGAATAGTGTGCTGGACATCAATCATGTTGAAACCACATGTTCTATCACAGTTCTATTCGTTTTCAAATAATATTGGCAGGTTATTTTCCAAAATGTCTCGGTACATTTAACCATTCAAGTTGCCTTCAATAATATGGGGGCCAATGAGTTGGTTGCCAATTATTCCATACCACACGCTGACAGTCCAAGGACGCTGATGTTCAACTTGGCGAAGCCAGTGTGGATTTTCACACTCCAGTAATGCATGTTGTGTCGATTAACTGTTCCATGGTTTGTAAAAGACGACTCATCGGAGAACAATACAAAGCGAAAAAAATTGGGATTTTGCTGTATTTGTTCTACTACCCACTGACAAAATGTTAAAAGATTTTCAAAATCAACGCCATGAAGATCTTGGTGTAAACTCATATGAAACGGATGATACTTATGTCAGGTCAAAATTTTGGAAACAATAGTCTGGGATAATCCGGATTCGCTAGCTATTTCTCGTGTACTTATATGAGGATTATAAGCTACTGCAGCCAATACAGCAATTTCGTTATTTTCCTCAGTGACTGTTGCTCGACGGGTTCTTTTCTTCAGTCGAACACTTCCATCAGCAGTGAATTGTTTGATAGTCCGGTAAAATGAAGCACGTGACCGAATCCTATCTGGAAAACGCAAAGAGTAGAGATTAACCGCATCATCAAGACTACGGCCAGCTTCTCCATAAACCAGAACCATTTCAATTTTTTCTTGTACAGTTATATACTCCATTTTGAATTGTAATAGCCTTACGCAAACAGGTCCTATTGTTTTCGAAATAATCTTTGAAATGAATCGATATTTTTAAAACAAAAAATATCATTAATTTGAAAACAAATTTAGCCGCATGTTCCTATGCAAATTAAGAAATACAATTTGTTTAAAACTAATTTCAAGTATTTACATTGAAAACGTGTTAATTTTAATGCAAACATATTGCAGAATCGTATGCACAATGTTCTCAGTAGGAGAAATCGAAAAAAAATTAATATCGCCTATTACAGCGCCATCTATCAAGAATCGAAAAAAATGTTTCAAGGAAATCCTACGTACTTTTAGCCGTAGAATCCGAATCTGCAATAAAAAATAAGGGTTCTTATCTTAGTTTCGAAGTTGCCCCCCACCCCTTACAAACAGGGGCGGGGGTCCTAATTTTAGCACTAATGTATTTCCCCTTCATTATGTTTTAATTTTGATGATGGTCATTTTAATCGTGCAGGGGTTATTTTCCGAGATATTTGAAAGTTTCAGCTTAAAAAAACTCACCTGGTATAATCTTGGGGAAAAATAAATCCATTATTTTTACGTTTATTTTGAGACTTTATTTAACATGGTTACAATCTATCGTTTTGACTCAAATGTGGGCCGTTTTTTCGATAACTCGTTGCCATTTAGAAAGTTAGTGCTTTATACCACTATTCCAAAATGCCATCTCTTTATTAGCAAAAAACTGAGATAGCTAGTTTTCACAAGAATCTCTAGAGATCATTTTTACACCACCAAGAACGTTTGCCATGGACAAAAAGAGATTAAAATTGTTTGGTATCAGGTCCAACCAAGCCCTCGGAGCTTCTGGCAAGTCATCATGAACGTGTGTAGTCCTGGTGGAACACGACGCCTCTACTATTGGCTAATTCTGGCCGCGTCTAGTCAATTTCTGCCTTCAGTCGGTAAATTTGCTGGCACTATAACCCTAAATTGAGCTTTTGGTCCTCATTTGGGCTTCTTCACTGGCATTCGACCATGATTGTTTCCACTTCACATTATCTATCGTATGGGGCCCATTTCTTGACGTCAGTCATCATCCGCTTCAGAAATGGCTCGATTTCAATCCGTTTGTCCAATGATTCGCAAATGGAAGTTCTGGAGCTTTTTTTTTAACCAAGCCTTATCTTCAGCTCACATGCCAGTCTACTTGGATAGTTCCCAGTATTTTATTGAAATTTTCAATGATAGACCTTTCAGTGCATGGTGTATCTGTGATTTTGAAATTACCGGAAAGGATACGGCGTATCTAAAATTGCGGTTGATTGGCTGTGACATAATCGGGACCATATAGACACCATTCAAAATTTCAGCCCACTTAACTTGCGTTTTCACCTTTATCGAAGCAACATTGTAAAATATAGCAAATTTTCTTTATGTTTATCTCCATCCTTGGCACGCTATAACTCACATCTGAACCGATCAATCAAAGCAATGACAAATACTATTTCTACTACATAAATCCCCTTTCCCAACGAGTACGGCCCACTGCGACAAATACATCACGAGATATATGCCACTAAAGCCATCTATCGAATAAGTAATGGATTTCTTTTTCCCCAACCCAGTAAAGTTTAATTGGAACAAATATTGCGTGAATTCTAAAGTGAAACAATTTTTTTCAGTAAAATTAACACGAGATGAAAATATAAATCGTTTACTTGGTACAAAGAAACAAAAAAAAAATCAGTAAAATTTACTTGCTAAATAATTGAGTAAGTGGAGAAAATGTTGCCATAAGAAGTATGAAACTCAATACTCTTTATGGCAACATTTTAACACACCTTCAAAAAATAGTATGCGATGAGAAATATTTATATTTGTGAAATGTGAAGAGAAAAATCCCTCGTGATAATTTTTTGTGCCGCTACGTACACGTTCATTGGTAAAATAAAATTTTGAAAATTTTGTGTTTCTATATCCATTGATGTTGATTTTGTGTTTCGTTAAAATCGTTTATTTTCAAATTTTTTATGTTATGTTGCCCCCAATCTGTCACTATTTTGGCTATAAATTTTGCTGTAAAAAAACAAACAAAAGTTGCTGTCTTTATCGCTCTAACGTAATTTAAAACTGAAAAAATTTGTTTCATTGTGGAATCTACGCATAAGTTACACTTTTATTTTATTTTTAAACGTTTTGCTTGTAGTTATATTTCTAATTTTTATAATCTTAACTGTAATTTTGTTTAACCGATTTCTTTAAACAAATAAATAAATTTCAAACAAACTATTATTTAACAAACATCAAAATTTGCAAAAGGTAATTTTATTTTATTTTACTTATAGTACAATATTCCCAATTAAAACAAATAAGCCATGATTATTATGCCACGTATTACTAACATGGACTCTCCACCTGCTATTGCTATCTGGTAATGCTAGAAAATTTCGATCAAATGGTAATTCGAGACTCGTAATAATATTTATATGCTATCTGTATGCATATTTTGACGTTTCTTCTATTTCCATATGACGTCTACTAAATTTTTTAATCGCCTTCATCCAAAAACTGATGACAAAAGAGGACAAAAAAATGATTTGTTAACATCAAATTATAGCAAGTTTACCACACCAGGCTCGATCTTGGCAATTTTTGATAGAAAGAGAAAATAGATTGCAGTAGTATTCAGAGGAATAGGTACAAAGGGCCGAATGTCGAAGGGCCGAACATGTCGAAGGGCCGAATGTCGAAGGGCCGAACGTGTCGAAGGGCCGAACGTGCCGAAGGTCCGAATGTCGAAGGGCCGAATGGGTCGAAGGGCCAATTGTTTTTTTGTTTTTAGAAATATAATTTTTTAAATTTGTTGGTTTATGGAATATTTTTTATTTTTTTTTTTTTTATTAAACTTAAATGAATTTTTTATGAATTTATGTATATGAATATTTTTCATCTCTGGGTATTTATGAAATTCCACGTATCCAGTCAGCGATACATTTTGGTGAACGGAAATTTTGTCATGCGCCATCAGAGATATTCGGCCCTATGTGTCAGCTTTCTGAAAACAGGTATATGGTACAAAAAATAAAAAAAATAATTAAATTAAATAAAAAAATAACAAAAAGTATATTTCCGAAGTTCGACCCATTTGGCCCTTCGACTCATTCGGCCCATCGACACATTTGGCCCATCGACATTCGATCCTTCGACACATTCGGCCCTTCAACATTCGTCCCTTTGATATTCAGCCCATCGACACATTCGGGCCTTTGAAATTCGGTCCTTCGACATTCGGCCCTTTGATATCATACCTATTCAGATAGTAGGTGGAAAAGCCGTGTAAATGAGCTTTACATTTTTAATTTTAATGATTTTAACAATTATTTTTATATTTAAATGCTCTAAAACTAACAATACACTTTGCATTGTCAACGGTAAATCGTCCATCCTGAAAATTTTAGCAAATTGAGTTACAAAATTTCTCACAAACAAGTGAAATTAGATAAAAGCTTTAAAAAAGAAAGCATTTTAGATAAAACGGTCAAATATATTGTGATTGGTATCATTCAAATACTTGGTCCGGAAGTTATTTAAACTACAGGATGGCCCAAAAGTCACGACACGCTTATCGATTCCAATAATCTAGCTGTATTTTGTTGAGAATTAAAATATTAGAGGCCAGTTTTGGAATTAGCTATGTTGGTTTCTAAATTTGTCATAACGGAAAAAAAATTATCATAGTTAGCTTCTTTTTCAGTAGTAATTATGATTTTTATCTTAACCTTCAAATTTTTTGATTTGTATAATTCAAACCCGAATTTTATTACTTTTGATAAATTCACCAACTATGATGAACAATTTCCTTTTACTATGATAATTTAGAATACAAACAATGCTTATTCCAAAACTGGACTCTAATATTTTATTTCTCAACAAAATACAGCTTCTGTTAACTTCAGTTCCTGCACTAGCTATATCTTATACGGATAGACATGCAACATCCCTTGAAATCTTTTGAGCGAGGTTCGGGAAATATCCAAATGCTGGGACAGCCTCTGAGCTGACATTGAAGGTTATTATTCAATGCTTTGGCGTGCATGCTGTATATTGTATTGTAACTGCCCTGAACGTAACCCCCCGTGACCTGAACGTGACCTCACTCAAAGACTCCTAAATTTGAAACCGCCGAAATAAATGAAGTATAGTTTGTTTATATGATGATTGTTTGACCCAAAAATGACGAGTGTTGGCTCTTTGAGTTAGCATCGTTTGTTTTCTTTTCAGGGTGTCCATAAAGTAGCTGACACGAATGACACCATTAGATTTCTTGCTCAAAACGAAGGTTAGGTTACACCTATCACTTCGCATGTTAAAGTTTCTCTATCAAGTTATAGACGTTTAAGGAGAAGCCATCCAAAACCCATGTAACTACATAATTTCGAATGTGAATTTTTAATTTATTAGTAAGCATTATACCGGCTACAGATAATCGTGAAGACTCCGGATAGCGTGTATGTTAACGAGCAACTCTTCGTGTTCCTTTAAAATGGCACCTCAAATAAGTGATCGTTTGTATTACTCACTGTTCAAACGTTATGCCAGAAAAAACCTACCGACTTTTTTTAAATAGAGGTCATCTTAGTATGGCAAATTTTCGAAATTGTACTTTTTTTTATTGTTAACTATGCGATCTGTTTGTGGAGCTCAAGGCTCACCCTGCTCTTCCGCGATTATGCTTTTTACGTCCTTAATTCACGTCTCCCAGCTAACTCGAGGACGTACGATTATAGGATCAGCCGCACATTGCAAGCTTCATGCCAGTCTATACTGGCATGGAAGATGGGTCGGCCCATGGGTTTTGCACACCAACAGGGGTCATAGATGTGTTACATTTCACCACAGATCGTAATCTGTTGATGAAATTTCACTTTGCATCCCGCCTCTATCGGGATTCGAACCCGGTACCTCCCAATTCAAACATCAACGCTTTAGCCACTGTGTCATTTGGTCGGTAACATTGTACTTAATGTTGGTTTGTGGTGGTTTTAGGCCATTCTGAATTTCATTATTGTTTCAATTTAACCTCCTAAAATTAACAACTCTTTCACTGATGGTGGTATTGATGGCGGCCTGTCTGTCAAAACTTAATAACGTATTTAAATATACCACCTTTTAGTTTGATGTCATAATAAATATAATATGTTTTAGGGGTTTAAACACAATGACAAAATAAGTTTGATAAATCAAATTACATACCGGATTAATTATGCCTAATATTAAACTTGCCCGAATTTTGATTCCAGCCAAACCCTACTGGGACTTCCTAATTTAAGTGAATAATTGAGCGCGTAAATACATTTTCAATCTAATCAGGTAATCCATCTGGACAGATCTCTAAAACTTTATTTTCATCGTTTTTCTGAAATTGGGCGATCTAGTGAATGGTACATGTGTTGATATTTCAATGTGGAGTTTCCATATTTACTATACTATATATGTATGTATTTTCGTTTACCTTTAAAATAAAATTAATCGAATTAGAAAAACTGAGAAAATGCAGAATAGAAAACATTGAGAACAATAGATAAATTACAATTCCAGATAATCCGTGAAGGTCATTATCGTGCATGCATCCCTAGTATATATGAAACAGAAAGCCATGCTATTGTAATAAATTTATTAGTGAAATCCCTCTCCCAAACGAACATCATCAATTAAATGTTCTAAAGAGCTGAAATAAAAATTATTACGGTTTACAACATCTGCCCTAAAAAAAACAATATCTCAATGTGTCATCTCATCCCATTATTTATGTGCCTGCGAGATTGGAATAAGGGGTCGTTCTCTAATACTCGTAATTACATTTTTATCCTTGATTTCATACGAACATACATATATCATAAATTAACGGTATGGATTCCCTTTATTCCGTCAAAATAAATAATAATAAACCGCACAATAGTTTTTACGTCTGTCACTTGAAAATATTATGTAACTTAACCAGGGGGAATATCGTTCGGGACATTTAATAACGTAGGAAAGGAATAAAACCTGTTTCGATACGGTGATAAATTTATAAAAGTGCTGTATGATGATTATACGCCATCAAAACAAAGACATGACAAAATTCTTTGAGGGTCATCAAGACACTAATTTAGTACTTCTGAAATAATTTTATTCACCATAAATCAATCCATTTATGTGTACTAATTGTTTTAAATTTAACGAATTTTTTTTTTTTTTAATTTTCTGAAAACACAAAGTGTATCTATCATCAATCTTATTTGAATTATACACGGTTTTTTTGTGTGTTCCATGTCGTCGTCTTCTCTTTATATACTTAATGGTTCTTATGTGATCTTAATTACAATTTAAATATAAAAAAATAAAAAGCAACAACAAAAAAAGGTGGAATTTTAAGATATAACATAAATTTATTATGTCAGACAGTTGTTGAATTTAATTTAAATTTTAAATTTATTAGGAATTTTAAATCTTTTGAGTGTCGATGAATTTCGTGTGTAGGGTACGCGCGTTTTATTTAATGAGTACTTTTTTACATGTAATATATATATATATATATATATATATATATATATATATATATATATATATATATATATATATATATATATATATATATATATATATATATATATATATATATATATATATATATATATATAGGGAAGTATTTATGTATATGTTGTATTGGGGAACAAGTCAACCCACTATAATTATATGGCATACTATATATCTCTTGCTGAATACCAAAAAATTGTTACTTCAAGCGAAATAAAACAGATCGCTGCTAATAAATTATGTATGCACTTAATTATTTTACGCAAAAACCACCATACAGACACAAATATGTAATTTATTTATTTTTTATTTATACCGGAGGAAAGCATTGTACTATAATTTAAAAAATTAAAATAAAAAATTAATAACATTTTAATAATGAAACAATTATTGTATACGCCAATATACATAAAAATATATAATTTAATTGAACATAAATTGTATGTAATTATATTAAAATTAAACAAAAACAACAAAAAATTAAATTTTATATTTTAAATTAAAATTTATTTCTCTGGAAAACGTTGTACAAAAAGGAGAGAAAATGTGAATAAATTTTCAATTATTACTCCCCGTAACTGCAGCTATTATTATTGAATAAATTCGTTGTTACTTTGACTTTTTGCAAAATATGCAATTAAATTTGTGTACCATGTACTATAATTTAAAAAATGTTGTATTATAAATTTTATTCGAATAGTGCAAGATATGTACTTACATGTATGCACGAGTACTGTGGTACATACAATGTTTTTCGTATGCAAAATTTTAATGTTCTTTATGATTATGTTAAAAGATTAAAATTTAAATTGTATGAAGTATATATAATATGTAAATTGCTGTACTGGGTATGATTTATAGATATTCATTATACGCTGCGGAGTATGTCTTTATCGACGTGATCATATACAGATATAAACGTGTTGACCTAGTAAGATAGAGTGCAGTGGTAATGAACCAAATATGGAATATTGGGAATGTTCAGATAACGAATGATTTATTTTATAAATATTAACTGACGGCAAAATTATGGAATTGAAAAACTGTTGGTCTTATTGAAAAATTGTATTCTGTTCAGCCTCAAGTTGATCACTTGTCTAAGGGTTTATAGGTTATATTCTATTTTTAACTAATTGTATCTCGATATTCATGTCAAAGTTATGGCATGGCAACATATGAACAACAGGACCCTCAGATTGATTTTATTTAATAATAAGTTTGTATATGACTTTTATAAATATTTAATTATACACATTTACGATATAAAGTTTTAACACATGTTTCACCTAATAATTCAAACTGCAGATTTTCATTTTTAAGCTCAAAGCACTCCCAACTCTTTCGCAATTCGCTTTACACATCCGACCCCACCTCCTTTAACTTGTATTGAACCATCTGCGTATTGCGCAGCTCCATGACAGCTTATAATACTGGCTTGGAAATGTGTTCGGCTCAAAAGTTCTGCATTCTGACAGGGGGTAATAGTTGTTTTCTGTTTCAAAACCAATCGTATAATGAGATGATGAAAAGCCCCTTTTACAACCTGTCCCTATTATAGGAATTCGAACCTGATACTTCCAGATTCCAAAGCCAAAGAATTAACCACTATCTCGTTTGCTGGGTCCATTTGCTTTTACATACATATATGTATTTCTCATTGCTTATTGTATTTTAAGTAACTAGCGCAAACAGTAAAATCGATAAAATGTTTTAAAACACGACTATTGCTCGCTGTTTTATTTCAACTTTTCGTCTTTCTAGCTCCATACTTTAACATCTACTGATTCACCAATCCCACAACAGTTTATAGCCGGGCTGTAGTCGTTTGCCCGACTTTCAAAAACCCGAAATCAAAATCCCGACTTTTTAAATGCCGACTTGCAAAATTACGACTTTCAAAAGACTGATTTTCCAAATCCCGATTTTCAAAAGCCCCAATTATTTAAAAAAAAAAAAATATGAATTCGGGAGCCCGTGGGCCCGATTCAAAATTTTTTTATTTTAATCTTTTTGTAATGAGTGCAATGTGGTAACGGGGTTGGATACGATTCGCCAAATTCAAAATTCCCAAATGAAATTCCAAAACAAAAATTACAAACAACATAATTAAAAAAACCATAATTCCAATAAAAACATTTCCAAAAAGTAAAATTCCCAATAACAAAATTCTTTCACAAAATGTCAAATTTTAAAATTCCAATATACAAAATTTTAAAAAATTTCCGTCAGTATAAATTCGAATTTTTTTGGAAATTTTGTTATAATTTATAATTAGGAAATCTTTAATTAAGGCTTATTCAAAGGTATCTTGTAAAACTATTATTAATGGCTGTACCATACTCAAGTTTGTTAGTGGGGATTATTGGTATGTTTGTACGGGAACTAGAATCACAACAAGGGTTAATCAATCTGGTAAACAATCCGCAATTCCACACTTTGATTCTTTTGTCGTGATTCTTTCCTCGTTTCCTTCTCCTTCACCTACAAACTGTTGTTAGTTCGTAGGTGAACGGGAAGAAGGAAACGAGGATAGACTCACAACGAAAGAATCAAAGTGTGGAATGGTGGAGTTTAATTAATTGAAATACATCAATTAAAAATTTTTGCGAAATGCTGCAAATATTATTAAACTAATGAAATAATGGAATTTTGTATGTGGAATTTTTGATTTTTATGTTATGGTATTTTGTAAAATCGGATTTTATAACCGACCGATCGGTAACGACTTGAAATATGAAAAGAAATATATTTTTAACTTGTTGTTGTTTTAACATGTTATGTAAGTTATATTGTCTAAAGGGTTAAAATGGATTTAAATGCACCAGATTTTTTGTTTTTATAACCGTAACAGATAAAGCAATAGTGGGAGTAGCCTTATGCCGCACCCACACAAATGCACATACACACGAACATTGGCGTATTTGTCCAAATAACAAATCGTGTAGCCACAAAATAAGTTCAAATCAAGGTTACATTTTTCCAACATTGGTGCACATTCGTTCAATAGGCGGTTTTCCAAAATATATCAAAACCCAGTTGTACTTTGCATGAGCGACCGACGAATTTTATTTGAAAATGCATAAAAACGATGAAATAGATCATACACGTATACTTATAAAAGTATAAAACAAATGTATTCGGTTATCTATTTGTGTGAGTATCATACCAATTCACCATAATATCGGCTTTTATTCGTAAAGTTTACGCGAAATATGGTGTAAAATGATGCTCACGGTGAGGTAAAATGGAGCGATCACCGTGATCGATTAAGTAGCGCTGTCAAAGGGCTCAATCGTACAACTGGGAAGAAACTACCAACATTGGTAATCGTCTGCACGAATGATATCTTTTACCAATATTCGCCAAATATAAAATACGCCAATGTTGGTGTGTATTTGCATTCGTGTGGCTGCGGCATTACAGGCAGTTTAAAAAAATGGTTAATGTTTTATTACGACTAACCAATGCTGTGCCGTATTATCAATACTGCGTTGATAATTTAAATTCTACACGTGCATAGAAAATGTATGTAGAAAATTAAGAAAATGGCGTTGACAATGTAGAAAATGTCGAAAATTTGTAGCGGGTAGTTTCTTCCATTATATGAAACTCCGCACAATTACTATCAACGGACAATCCTCCGTTCACATAATCTTAGGAAACTAATAATTCGCCACGCACCGAATTATTACAAATTATATACAACAATATTGTATATACAAACATGTACATACATAATCGCACAACACACTTGTGCATACAAAATTGTGTAAGCAAAATATAATTGAAAATTAAATTTTGGTTATACAATAATTTCATCGCAATACCTCTACAATCAAATCATTGTGAGGTAGATGAAATCGTATTGATTTTGCAAAAATCAAAATCATGTAAAACGTACGTATACATTGACATGCCATTGCACAATAGATGGCATGGCAAACAATTATGTTGGGCAAAACATATTTGCAGCGGGTGCACCAAAAACATTTTGGTGCATGTAAACTAGAAGCAAAAACCAGTTTTGAATGGTTTGCAATTATGATCGGCAAGAAGACGAACATCAAAGATATCTTCTGCCTATTCAATTTTGGGACATTGCCGGAGCAACACATCACGTGGAGCATCATCACTCACCAGCAACAAGAAAATTAAAATAAAATTATTTTAATTAAATAAAAGTTTTATTTAAATCAAAATTAAAGTTGTGTTTTTCATTTATTATTATTAAACTACCAAAGTGCTCCGCTTCGCTTTTCGCCGCAACATACGCTATAAATTATTATTTCGGCTAGCAATTATCAAAACTTTGTTGTTTTTTGTAATTCAAATCATTTCAAGATGGAGTACATTCATCTTCACATTGAAATATTTGACCCAAAGCTTTTATATAGTAATTAAGCACATTTATGTTTATGCTACGGATAAAGTGTGGAATCGTTAAATCTTTTTATATCGTTTACACGATAAAAAAAAATCGGTTGTAAATAGGGCCTATGTTGGGAGGATTAAATGGTGGAAAAGAGATGCAGGAACTTGCTGCATGTCCGTGAAAGTTATGTCGGCTGATCACGAATACAGTTCCTGTTGACTAGACAACGCTATAACCTTCCATGGTAATTTGCCATACACTACGGAACAATTCACAACAGATTTGACAACATCTAGCAACATGGCTGCTATAACCTGACAAATCGCGAGGTTCCCTATTGAAAGACCTATTACAATGTTCAAGATCATTATCACGCTATAAAATGGTAAAGCATAAAAATTTTGAGGCAAATAATGAGTACAAGTTCCTCGGGTTCATAATCCTAATAAATTCCACTATACATGATCGAAGGCTCACTTGATTTTTTAATCAATATTTTTTCTCTTTACACACATGGAGTTTACTGGGCTGGACCATCGAACTCTGTTGGGTTCTATTTCTTTGGTTCGTTTTCATATTAGAGCTGGTCGTTCCACTTCCCTTCTCTCTTATGGGTTTCATTTCAGAGACGTGCTTGTCATTCAATTCTGTGACTTCCTCAATGTGGGCAATCCATCTCAAGGAGCTCAATATTTATAATTTTGGGTGGGCCAGAAGCACTTCAGTATTCTCTAAAGGAATTTACTTACAAACACATATTGCATAGAGAAAAGAAATATAAACAGGGGTAAAGTTGACTATATTTTTTTTGTATTTTAACCCCAAAATAGAAACCCGTTTTACGACTTAAATAATAAACTTAGAATGGACGAACTCTTCGAATAAACATTTAATGTTTCTGTGACTTTTGATATTGCTTTTATTTCAATTTTTTTTGGTTCAGATTATAACGGTAATTTTAAATTTGGGCAACATAAAAACATGGTTTCGCAACCGTACAGCAACGCTGATTTCACATACGAATTAAAGATTTTTAGTTTGGTGTTTGCGAGATAGAGCAGACATGTTCTAGACTTTGTGTAACATGTTCAATGTTGTTTCAGCTTTATTGATTTCTTTATTACTTCATCTGTGCCTCTCATTTTCGCTAAAGGTACAACCAACGTATACGAGTTCATTGGTGTGTTTAGCCTCATCGTCTGGTTTTCCTGATATTTATTTTGAGGCCAACTTCTTCTGCTAGATCTGAGTAGATGCAGTGATCAATTCCATTCATTAGACTTCTTAATGAAGATGCGTTTTGTTTTAATATGATAACATTGGTGTAAAACATCGCCCTGGTTTGAGGCTAGCTTGTTCTTTTCTTAATCTCGGTGTGGCTTTCGGTGAAATTCTATATAGAGGATGATCATTGCTAATATCTTGATGGTTATGTTTAAGAGGGATATATATCATGCCAATTTATACATTCTCTTAGGTCACCTTTCTTGAGAATCGTTATTTATTTATTGAACACGCGTCTCAATTCTTGGTACCCGACCGGAGTGTGTTGGTATTTATTTCGTTCTATAAAGGTTTCTTAGAATTGTTTCCACTGTTGCTTTACACTAATGGTGGCTTCTTCATTGGCTTCGCCGAATGTGTTTCTTGGGCCAGGCATCTTTTAAATTGTCGCTGTTTAGTTTTTTCGATTTATCTTGATGCGTTTTAAGCTACAGGTTTAATTTTGAATTAAGATATTTTACCTACTTGTTTTGAAAATGTTCATGACAGACGTCACATTTGCACAGCGAAATCATGGCCGAATTTAAAATGCTTATTGACCAAGATTTTCAATTTCACCTATTTGTTTAATAAAAAATGAATTTTAACTGCCAAAATATAGGTAAAACCAAATTTAAACTGAAATGCTGTGTGCCTATCAGGTCGATTTTTCGACTAAATTATGAACTAAACTAAATTGCTCAGTAATTCACAATAAACATTCATAGGTGGCGGTAACATCAAGAAAACAAGGGGTGCCTGACTATTTGAAATACAAAATTGTCGAGTTTTCGTGGACAAAATAACGGAAGATGATATTATTAGCAAATATTATTATAAACTACGAAATGTTTAAAAATAAAAAAAATGTGTCATGTAAAAATTTGCACACATTTGTACACAACAACTAAATTGAACAGTTACCTGGCGAGGAGACTTTCCGTTTATACCCTAGCGACGAATAGCGTAAGGTCACCTTAAAAAGTTTAGTTCATAATTTTGCCGAAAAAATCAACCTGAGGCGCACAGCATAAAACTAAATGATGACGACGTCGTACAGAAAAACAATGAAAAAAACAAAAAAGTAATAATCTACATTGTCTACGAATTGTCCACATATTCTACCAATTCTTGACATTGTCTACAGTAAAATCAATTATCTACGCTATTTTCGACACCAACATGTAGACAATTCGGAACCACGCGTAGACGCACAACACCGCGACTAACTAAATAATAAAATTTATTAAATATATTGGGAAATTATGAAAAGCAATAAAAAACCAAAACAAGAATCTGTACTATTGATGTTACTCCCACTATTGCGTCATTTGTGTAGCCAAAATGACTTGTGACATTATGGTAACTCACAAAAGTCTACCTGTAACTAGTAGATATTTTTTTTTTTTTTTTTGTATACAAATGGAGTGATTTTAGTTTTGACATTAGTATTTTGTAAACCGTATTATCGATACAGTCTATGGAGTTCCAATTGTGATAAAATAAATTTTATTAACCCTAATGTGAGTGACGTTGGTACCCGTGTACCTTTAGCACTTTTAAACGTTTATTTTTGAATGTTTTACTCCCAATAAAAACTTTAAATTTTATGAGAACTTCTAGTTCAATTGGTAGATTACGATCATACTTAAAAATAAGAAATGTTACAACTTGGACGAACGTGGAAAAAATAAGTTTCCATACAAAATGC
This sequence comes from Nephrotoma appendiculata, assembly GCA_947310385.1. Lineage (NCBI taxonomy): Eukaryota > Metazoa > Arthropoda > Insecta > Diptera > Tipulidae > Nephrotoma > Nephrotoma appendiculata. The sequence continues at coordinate 6,317,976 of OX371224.1, read as the reverse complement.
ATGTAGGTACTAATCACTAAAATTAAGATATTTTTTCTTCACTCACATAAGGGTTAAATTAGTAAATAAGAGTTGTTTAGAAAAAAAATTTGTGTGAAATATTTTAATTTTTAAAATGATAAAAAATATTAAATAAGAGAGCCTATTAAAATAAAAATAAAGCAAAAAAATAAAAACAAATAAGAAAAATAATAATAAAAGAAGCAAAATGAATATCTCATTGGTCAAAAGGAACAAAAATAAAGGCAAGCTGATTATTGATGGTTACGCTTATCGTATCGAAAAGATGGGCGAAAATCAAACTTATCGATGGTGTTGCGATCAACGGAAAAGCCTATAGTGTAAAACAAGAGCAACCACAACACTAGAGGAAGGAAAACATGAACTAAAACTGGAACCATTAGCTCATAATCATGCTCCAGTGCCTTCCGAAAAACATGTTTTTAAGGCAAATGAAACTGTATAAAGTTTGGCAGAAGTACCACGGTTGCAAGCTTCTCCAATAATAACAGAAAGTATTGTTGAATATATGCGACCACGATTATATATTTGCCTTCAAACGGAGCACAAAAATAAAAAATTGCTCGATTGAGGACCACAACACTGAAAGAGCTGGAAAGTTTAAAAAAAAAATCATTCTGGAAACGAAAAAGTTTATTGACGAAGAGCTCTTTGTATTGTCGGAGAAAAATTTTTGACAGAATAAAAACATATTATTAGGGACAAAAACATATATGATGTTGCTTGCAGAGGCTGAATGCTGGCGAGACAGTTAATCTCGATCCATTGTAAAATTGGCGACCAGATCGTGACATTATTATTTTGTATAATGAGCTCAAAATCAACAGAAACTAACTCGGAGATGTTTTGTGAGCTTTGTAAAATTGCTTGTGATTGGAACATCTCGTTAAATCCAAAGATAATTGTGTCAGATTTTAAAAAAAACAACCGTAGCTGCCTAGTTAAAATTTATTTTCCGTTGGCTGAATACAAAGGATGCCTTTTCCATTTCGGCCAAATATTATGGAGAACAATCTGAACACTTTCAGGTTAAATTTGGAAGCGATGAATCTTTTAACATGCAAATTCGCGTGTTGAAAAGCTTAGCATTCGTACCTCCTGAAGAGGTGTCCGAGTATTTTGACGCGATCAAAAAAGAATTTGATCTAGACGCCAAGCGAATTGCCAAGTGGTTCCAAACAAATTATATAAGGATAAGGAACACAAAACTCGGTTGAGGCCTGGCACGCCCGACTAAAAATAGTAATCGGAAGACCTCATGTTGGGGTCTATAAGTTATTCGAAGAATTGGCAAAGGAGATGATATGCAAAACACGCATTAAGAAATGGAAAGCTGGTGAACGCGTCCCATTTTAAAAAAAAATTTGGAAAGAAATAACAAAATTTTAAATGATGTTCTAAATAGAAACAATACCGATAAAGTTAATTATTTAAAAAATATTGCAATTTTATTTTTTTATCATTAAATATTTCATCAAAAACCAAAACGTTATTTTCAGGATGACCAAAAATTTGTTTTATTAAAAGAACATATTTATACAAACCCAATTTTGTAAATTAAATTTTACAATTATTGGGTGTGGAATGGCCAACTCAATTGAGCAAGCCCAATTCCAAAAATTCTAGAATAATTCACATTAAACTGCAAATTATATCCGATAAACCCAAATTAAACTAAGATCGGCCAAAAACCGACCGAGTTCTTAATACAAATGAAGATAAAAAAACAAAATTTAATATTTAATATTTTTAAAAAAATCCCGACTTTTGTCGTATTTTTAAAGGCTCCTCAGGTACTGTTCAACCTCTTATTTACATCATAATTTCATGAAGAAGCTCAATCTGTTATTGTTATACTAAACTCTGGATCATATGGACTGGGGGTCTACTTTTAACATCGACAATGGCTCTGGTTAATATTTCGATTATTTTCGAAGGCTGCTAAACATTTTGTTAGTTTTAGAATCAAACGCCGACGTATCAATAAAAGGAATAAACTGCGCGAATCAAGTTTATAAGCGTCGAGGTAATTCTGTAATTCTAATGCTAAATTTAACTATAGTAACACGTCATCTAGTTTCGATTTGCCATTTGATTTCTATTTGAACTAATTGTGCTTTAGAATCAAAAAACACGCAATTGATAATGTTCTCTCTCTGGCATTATATCCCATCAACGGATTTGGTCGTCTCAAATGAGGTTTCATAATCATATTTTCATTTCGGATAATGAGTGATTAATTCATTGATCCTTTTAAACCAGCCGTAAAAATTTATTCCTTCTCACCACCGAGAATCGAACCCGGGACCTCCGGTCGCTGAAGCAAGCATGTTGACCACTTTGCCAACGGGCGGCAATTGATAACGTTGGCCTGAGTAATCTATATATATATAAAAATAGTGTAGAAAATGTATCTGCGCGCATTAGTTGAGAGCGGCTGAACTGATTTGGCTCAATCTTTTTTGTTGTGTTCGCAGTTACCACGATGGCTTTTATGAACGACATCGGAATAGTCGGAAGACTCGAAAAATCGGAAAAAAAAAATTTTTTATATGAATTTTGTATGCACATTTTTATGCGACAGGTGGTGTAGTGGTTAAAGCTTCAGTGCTTGGGCTAGGAGGTGCTGGATTCGAATCCCACCGGAGGCTGCATGCAAATTAGTAATTTGTTTTTTATCCAATCTACTTATTTAATATATTTATTTTCTCTATTTAAAAATCCACTGGAAAAGTGGGAAAATTCGGAAAATCGAAAAATGATGTTTTTCAGTTGAGAACGGCAAAACCGATGTTGCACAGTCTTTTTTGTTGTGTTTGCAATTTCCAGAAGATGGTTCCTACGAAAGAAAATTTTGGAAAAATCTAGTGGAAAAGTCGGAAAATTAGGAAAATCGAAAATAATTTCTTTTCAGTTAAGAAGGGCTGAACCGATTTGGCTCAATATTTTTTTTGTTGTATTCTTACGAAAGAAAATTTTGGGAAAATCCACCGGAAAAGTCGGAAAATTCGGAAAATCAAAAATGATGTTGACTATGAAATTTTCAAATCAAATTGGCGATGATTTGACTAATGAAATCGTACATGGTCTTTTCTTTTGTGCAAACGTGTTATTTTTCTTACTGTCATTAAATTGGAAATTTGAGTATTAATTCACTGTTTTATGATGTTTGAATTGTGTGCATTGCAACCATAAACGGTACCATTATTATAATCATATGAAGTGGTGTGTGATTTTTACGATTTCGATAGTTTTTTTAAGAAATTTATTAGTGCGTGACAAGTGTGATTATCAAATTGGATTGCGGGATTGAGATTGATTAAATCTGTAAGTTCATTTTTGTGGATTAATGATTTCAAAGCAAATGAGTCAAATGAATCTTTGTAATGTTTACTTGAATCGCGCTGCTTTCAATTATGACTCTACAATCGCCTACAAAAATCTTCACTGCCTTGATATTAGAGCATTGTATGCCGTGTGCTTACATTGTCAAGCATTGAAGTTCCAAGAAGATATGTCAGAGCTATGCTGTGCCGATGGCAAAGTCAAATTGCCGTTTTGACTTCTCCACCGGAGCCATTGCGTACCTATCTCTATGGAGATACAACGCTCCAGACATTCTGAGATACAACGCATCCAGACATTTTCTCTCGCACACATACAACAGTACAATCAATGCTTTAGCATGACGTCATTTGGAACCAATGTTGTTGTTCGTCAACGCGGTTACAATCCCACCTATAAGGTAATGACGTCACCGCGTGTTCATCATTTCGATAATGTTGAACGATTGTACTCATAATATTCAAAATAGCTCTCTATTTTATAGATTCAAGGGAAAACTTATCATCGAAGTGGAGCGTTGATGCCACCAGCGAATAAAGAACCCAAGTTCCATCAAATTTATTTCATAGGAAATTACGAATTTGAATAAAGTTGCCGTCTTGCTCTTTTCAATGCGTAACAACGAGATATATTTGGATAACTGCAATGTCTTCGACATGAACACAATGCGCTGGTTCATTTGTTTAAAACTGCTTTGGAGACAATGTCTTCCGATGATTACAAAATAATCATCAGAGCAGTCAAAAGACCAACCCGCACATCGCAGTTGCGATTGTTGGCGAAAATGTGGAATCGCGTGATTGCAAGAATGCAAAATCATCATCTGGGATGAGTGCACAACGGCACATAAACGATCATTGGAAGCGTTCAATTGAACGATGAAGGATTTTCACAATGACCCAAGATGTTTTGGTGGTGCAATGATTCTGCTGGCCAGCCTTTTTGGTCAAAAGCTTCTTGTCATTCCGAGATCAACAGCTGCAGATGAACTCGGCGCATGTCTGAAATCGTCGGGGCTATATGAGGAAGTTGCAATTGGCCATTGCTCATTTTTCCAAACAACTGTTGGCGTTTGGCAATGGTCAAATTCCTGTTGATGTTTCGACCGAATTGATTTCGTTTCTCTCGAATTTTTGAATGTTTACGACGTCGAAGGGGAAGCTTATCACGAAAGTGTTTCCGGACATCCACCGAAATTATATAAATATCGATTGGCTCAGCGAACGATTGATTTTGGCAGCGAAGAACAAGGATGTTTACATTTTGAATTACTTGGTTCAAACCCAAATCGCTGGGAAAATACATTTACACAAATTCGTGTACTGTGTGAGCAATCAAGAGGAGACAACCAACTATCCAAATGAGTTTTTTAATAATTGCTCTTGATTTGCCAGGAATATCACCGCACAACTTGATGCTGTAGGTCGGATCTGTGATAATCGTGTTGCGCAATCTGAACCATGCGAGATTGTATAACGGGACGCGATTTGCTGCGAAGAAACTGATAAACAACGTGATTCGAGATTCCAACTGACATTCTGTTGGACTTCAAGCGCATTCAGTTCCCCGTTGGTTTGGCGTTCGCTATGGCGATTAACAAACCGCAAGATCAATCGTTGGGTGTGTGGAATAAATCTCGTGTTTCCGTGTTTTTCTCATGGTCAGTTGTCCGTCGCGTGTTCGAGAGTTGGCAAACCATCATCGTTGATGAAATGTTTACCACAATATGCATTGTATTGATTTGCGTCTGTATTCGATTTAATTCCACTCGAATAAAATACATTGAACACTTTTGAATTCCAACTGACTCCAATTCATTTCCACACTAAGAGAAAAATCCAAAAAACAACTCAATTTTCGATAGATGCTTCAGTTTGAGTCGACATTTCATTCAGCATTCAATATACATACATTAGTGTTGAATTGTATAAAAAAGTGAATGGAATGTATACTCAACAACTCTTGAGTTGTTTGATTTTTTCTCTCATCAAAATAAATTTTCGTGAAGGACAAAATTATTTGCTCGGAACGAAGTAATTTGGGGCGGAACGAGCTTCGCCGGGTCAGCTAGTTATATACTAAAATTCTTAAATATAATCAATATTGGTTTAAATATAGGGAAAAATTGCTTTATTTAATAATACAGCTAAAGCCTTCGACAGCTTCTGCTCTCTATTATATATGATACGGGGTTAAGGGGAGTAAAAAATAAGTGGTGAGCATTGTATTTAGATGGTAACTCGGAGAGAGTTAAGATAAATGATAAGCGATCCGGAATGTGTTGTCGTTGGTTTTCTCCAGGATTCGGTATTAGGCCTATTGCAGTTTCTTGTTTATACTAAGTCTCTGTTTTAATTGAATCTTCGTGGCCATGCTACCGGGTTAGCCGATGATATAGCTTTGGCATATTCTGAAAATTCTCCTAGTAATGATATTTAAACAATCAAGTCTGATCTAAAAGTTTTAATCTGATTGTTGGACAAGCATCGCCTGACTTTAAGCCGCAAAATTAAATTCATATTGTTTAAATTGTCTGGTGACACAAACTTGACGAGTTTGTTGCAAGTGACTAATCACAACAGGTCTGAATATGCATTGCAACGTTTTAATATTGGACCAATAGTCCCGTTTAAATATCTTGGTGTTCACTTAGACACTTGTCTTAATTGAAAAAGGTACGTTAATTCAATCAAAAAGTATCTGTCAGCAAATACAAGGAAATTTATATATCCTCCGTGACTCCTACTTTGATGGTAAAAATTGCTTACTATAAAGTTACACAATGGCTATTTGAAACTGCGGATAATACCTTTCTATTCAGGTGTTGTACTCTAGTGTCTCTCTAGTGACTCCCTTCAAGTGTTGGACTTTAGTCACGTGTTTTGAAGTTAAAATCAAGTTATTATTCTTATCTTTAAACGATCATTTTTATTACTCATTTTACACATGAATTTTTTGTAACTATTAGGATTAGTTTTTTAAATAGTACATGAACTTGAATATTGCACGTATTTGTGCGAATTTGCTTCTGTCGATTTTCGAAACAGAATTCGCTATTTTTATAAATAAAATACAAAACGTTGGTCGCGTATATACTACTACTGTGCTACACAAACTTTGTAATAGAATATTGAACAGAAAATACACCTACATATCAACCTAAACATACACTTATCAATAAATTATTCGTTCCCCCCGCCATTCGAAATGCACGACAATAAAGTAAAATAACTATAAGAAGCTTTTAAAATCTGAAAAAGATAAACAATCGTTATATTGAAAATGTGAACAAAATTATGTAACGCTCTACGTTTATAAAAGCATCCAGGTCCATTGTAAAGTATAGCGCACATAGCGTCAATGGCTTTTGTGAACCAATCATAAACTGCAACACCAATTTTTGGAATTTTGTTGAAAATGCGTACCAGTTGCTGAAGTACATTGCGTTCGGTAATTCACTGCTCTGAAAATAAATTTTATGAGTGCGTTAAATTAAGGCTGTCTGATTCCAAAAATGTGTTATTGTCTAATCAGTTCGTGTCAAATAGGTAGAATAACAGAAATTACATAATTTTTCAACAATCTTTGTACAACACGATTAAATCTGATTAAAATTAGTTCAAGCCTAGCTCGAAATTTAATTTAATAAATTCTTACATGTAAAGCAATCTCATTTGCATGCCAATAAAACATCAACAAAATCACGATAATATTGACTACGTAAAAAATAGGTATTATCATTCCAGCGCCAAATTCTATCTGAAATTTGAAAAGCAGTTAATTAAATTTCTTTCAAAGTTTGGAAAAGTATTGTCTATCATACATACCGTCGATATTTGAAAAAGTGCGGAGCATAATAATACCGAAAATAATACGAATATGAAAAACATTGACATGCTAATTAATTCGTTCAAGTTTTTTACAAACCGCGTGACTTCCAACTGTGTTACAATAATATCTCTCAGCCGATGTTTTAAAATTGTATCACGGATATCTAAAGAATGTATATCTGTGACACCATCGGTGAGCGTTTCGCAACGATATTTTAAAATTTGTAGCATGGTGATCGCGTAAATCATAAAAATAACGATTAGAGTATGTATCAGGGGTACAATTATAAATCCCAAATAACAATTAATTAGTTGATGGATAAAAATTGGAATGAAGCTGTGTTTAATAAAAACCATATTAAATATTATCAGGCGGGCAAAGCAACGACAACTCTCGATATTAATTTGTTATACTCACAAATTATTGCACTGTGTACTCGCCGTGGTTTCCATTTATACGATCGTTCAACACTTTACAGTCACAAACTCCTTATTGAAACCACCAAACCAATTTAAAATGCAGTTTAAATTAGCTTTTATTTTATTTATTAAACGTTTTCGATCACGGAGTGATCATCATCGGAATAATTTTGCAACTGAATACACTAATTTGCCGCTTAAAAATATTTGCATATTATATACTATGTATAATACATAAGGTACATAAACACTTGTCATTAAACACATGAAAAAACAAAATTATACAAGTATAAATAAAATTGTACATAAAAAATTTTAAATAACAATATTCATGTAATATTGTGTGTGTGTGTAAAAATTAATTTTGGTTGTATATAGACTAGTTAGGTAAAAGTGTCAATAGAAGTTGAAAAAATTATCAGCTGCGTGTTATATACAAATGTGTAAATTTTTACTAAATGTCAAAAGACAAATTGAAAATTTCCGAAAATGGAAATTGAAGTGCAGTGTGTAGTGCCGTGATTTTCTGTTTATTGTTGTTTTTCGTGCTGGTGTAGTGAATTTACCAAACAGAATAAATTCGAGTCGATTGGAATCTTTTCTTGGTTCATGATATCGATTTCGTATTTGTTTATATATAGTGATTCATATGCATCCAGTTTCCAGCTGTTTTGGATTGTTTTTATTATTTTGGAGTTCGTGATATCCATTCGGTGATTATTATTCATCATCATATGTTTGGCCACACTATTTCTTGTGTCTTTGTTTCTTACAGCGTTGGTGTGTTCCTGTAGACGTTTATGGAATGCCCTGCTTGTTTGGCCGATGTATTTGTTGTTACATTCCGTGCAACAAATTTGGTAGATTCCAGATCTTAACGATGATGGTGTTAAATCTTTGTAGGTGCTGATATATGATCCAAGATTTGTGCTTTTCGTGACTAATTCAATGTTGAATCGTTTTAGCATATTCCGCATTTTGTTGGTGATCGATGGATAGAATGGCATACAGATACGTTTTGTGCAACCACTCGGTTCAGTCCCGCTCGTCAGCGTAGTATGTGCAGTAATATGTTGTTTACGTTTGTGTTTGTCCAAAATTTTATCAATAAAATTTGTATGAAAACCATTTACGTGGGCTGTTTCTTTTATGAATTTTTCTTCTCGTTTGAATTCAACAGCGGATAGAGGTAAAGTATATAGTCGATGGGCCATTGAATGGAAGGCAGCTTTTTTGTGAGCTCCGCTATGGTGTGAGTCTATTGTGATGCATCTTCTCGTATTAGTTGTCTTACGGTGTATACCAAATTCTAATTTACCGTCTTTTCTAATTACTTTGACATCCAAGAAAGGTAAGATTCCGTTTTCTTCAATTTCATGCGTGAATTTTATGGATTCGTATTGTGAATTTAACAGGTTTAGTGTTTGGTTGAGCTCAGATTTTTTGACGACTGCAAACACATCATCGACATATCTTAGCCAGATTCTAGGGAAGAAATTGCAGGAACTGATGTTTTCTTCAAATTTGCTCATGAAAACATTGCTGAGGTACGGTGCTAGTTTGCTGCCCATGCAGGTCCCGAAGGTCTGTTCGTAGTACCTTCCTCTAAACTGGAAGAAACTTTGTTTCATGCATATTTCAGCTACTTTTCGGTATATCTCGATTTTGTTGGTATCGATGTTAGATTGTTTCACATGGTCGACCATACATTCAATTGCGATATCGACTGGAACATTCGGATACAGGGCAGTCACATCGAAGGAAACCATAATCTCTTCTTCAGTCAGAGATATATCTTTGACTCTTCTGACAAACTCAATGTTGTTCTTGATGTACATTCCGGATGGTTCTTGTATTTTGCGTAGTTCTGCGGCTAGCCAAGTTGATAGTTTCTCTGTTGGTGTGTTGATGTTAGAAACAATAGGCCTCATTTTATTTCCAGTTTTATGAACTTTTGGCAAAGCATAAAGACATGGGACTTCTTAATTTCTGTATCTTCTGGTTATGGGTATTACGGATTGATTTGTATTTGTTGTTCGTCCTAACGTGTTTAACGTACATTAAGGCAGATAAAGGCAACTCCTTGGTAATTTTAGACCGAACAGAATATGATGGCAGAGTTCTAAAAATGATAGCTGAAGGCCCGTATAAGGAGTTAAAATACATGAATGGCAACATAAAAAACCCACTCCCACAGATGATAAAATCTGTCAAAGAAACAGCTTTGTTGATGGAAGAAGTTTTGGAGATCCCTTACTTCCATCTCAGAATGAACATGGCGAACCCTAAAGTCCCATGTCTTTATGCTTTGCCAAAAGTTCATAAAACTGGAAATAAAATGAGGCCTATTGTTTCTAACATCAACACACCAACAGAGAAACTATCAACTTGGCTAGCCGCAGAACTACGCAAAATACAAGAACCATCCGGAATGTACATCAAGAACAACATTGAGTTTGTCAGAAGAGTCAAAGATATATCTCTGACTGAAGAAGAGATTATGGTTTCCTTCGATGTGACTGCCCTGTATCCGAATGTTCCAGTCGATATCGCAATTGAATGTATGGTCGACCATGTGAAACAATCTAACATCGATACCAACAAAATCGAGATATACCGAAAAGTAGCTGAAATATGCATGAAACAAAGTTTCTTCCAGTTTAGAGGAAGGTACTACGAACAGACCTTCGGGACCTGCATGGGCAGCAAACTAGCACCGTACCTCAGCAATGTTTTCATGAGCAAATTTGAAGAAAACATCAGTTCCTGCAATTTCTTCCCTAGAATCTGGCTAAGATATGTCGATGATGTGTTTGCAGTCGTCAAAAAATCTGAGCTCAACCAAACACTAAACCTGTTAAATTCACAATACGAATCCATAAAATTCACGCATGAAATTGAAGAAAACGGAATCTTACCTTTCTTGGATGTCAAAGTAATTAGAAAAGACGGTAAATTAGAATTTGGTATACACCGTAAGACAACTAATACGAGAAGATGCATCACAATAGACTCACACCATAGCGGAGCTCACAAAAAAGCTGCCTTCCATTCAATGGCCCATCGACTATATACTTTACCTCTATCCGCTGTTGAATTCAAACGAGAAGAAAAATTCATAAAAGAAACAGCCCACGTAAATGGTTTTAATACAAATTTTATTGATAAAATTTTGGACAAACACAAACGTAAACAACATATTACTGCACATACTACGCTGACGAGCGGGACTGAACCGAGTGGTTGCACAAAACGTATCTGTATGCCATTCTATCCATCGATCACCAACAAAATGCGGAATATGCTAAAACGATTCAACATTGAATTAGTCACGAAAAGCACAAATCTTGGATCATATATCAGCACCTACAAAGATTTAACACCATCATCGTTAAGATCTGGAATCTACCAAATTTGTTGCACGGAATGTAACAACAAATACATCGGCCAAACAAGCAGGGCATTCCATAAACGTCTACAGGAACACACCAACGCTGTAAGAAACAAAGACACAAGAAATAGTGTGGCCAAACATATGATGATGAATAATAATCACCGAATGGATATCACGAACTCCAAAATAATAAAAACAATCCAAAACAGCTGGAAACTGGATGCATATGAATCACTATATATAAACAAATACGAAATCGATATCATGAACCAAGAAAAGATTCCAATCGACTCGAATTTATTCTGTTTGGTAAATTCACTACACCAGCACGAAAAACAACAATAAACAGAAAATCACGGCACTACACACTGCACTTCAATTTCCATTTTCGGAAATTTTCAATTTGTCTTTTGACATTTAGTAAAAATTTACACATTTGTATATAACACAGCTGATAATTTTTTCAACTTCTATTGACACTTTTACCTAACTAGTCTATATACAACCAAAATTAATTTTTACACACACACACAATATTACATGAATATTGTTATTTAAAATTTTTTATGTACAATTTTATTTATACTTGTATAATTTTGTTTTTTCATGTGTTTAATGACAAGTGTTTATGTACCTTATGTATTATACATAGTATGTAATATGCAAATATTTTTAAGCGGCAAATTAGTGTATTCAGTTGCAAAATTATTCCGATGATGATCACTCCGTGATCGAAAACGTTTAATAAATAAAATAAAAGCTAATTTAAACTGCATTTTAAATTGGTTTGGTGGTTTCAATAAGGAGTTTGTGACTGTAAAGTGTTGAACGATCGTTGTTATACTCACTTTTCGTAAACGTCTATTGGATACCAAGATCTGATTAATAATAAATTAGTATCATTCCTCTTTTCGGCACTTAAACCATCCACCTGGAAATACTTCCAAATGGTCAAAAAAGTTAAAATTTGCACAGAGATAAATACAGAGGTCCAAATCACTAATGCCAAGGTTTTTGAATTTCGTACATTTTTTGCAAAAATGTTCATAATATGACGTTTGTGTGTCTCGGTGATGCAATCAAAATTATTTATTTTATGCGTATTCGTAGCGACCTCGTTAATTAAAATTGTCATTAGGTCGGACCTGTAGTAAAGAAATCCATAACATTGTCCTAAGACTATAGAAAATAGTAATGTAGCCGCCGCATTAGTTGTCATTTTTTCGATATCACCAAATGCCGCATATAAATCAATTAATTGGCAGATCACAAATAGAGACCAAATGAACATTATTAGGTATCCTAAAACGACATATTAACTCAGTAGCAAGTCAATCACAATATTTAAAAAAATTGAACTCACCTCTAAATATATGGACAAAATGAAATCGTTGGTCATCAAATACAGCAAACCCGCAATATCGCAACACATTTACTTGAATTTTGAGTAGTGGATTATTAACAACAGTTGAATGCAGCTGAATCATATTGATTAACAGGGCTGTATAAATGAAAATTGTCACTGTTAACCGTTGTTACTCAAGTTACAACTTGGAATATAATGAAGATTTGCAAAAATGCAATGGTTTATATATAAGACAGTAAATTATATATTGATAAAACCGCAGAGTTCATTACAAATTCAATCCGTTCCTATATGCAATATGATAACTACTCGTATATATAATTTCGTACCTGTTTTGTAGAATAAACTTACTGCAACCTTTTATTTTCACCGATTGTTCCCACAGAAATTAAGCAAAAGAAACCACTTTGTACAAACCGATCATAAAATTTTAATTAGGTAATTGTTTGCGTATTTATCATATTTTATATGATGTCAGATTAGGGCAATGATTCTATGTAATATTATCCCTGTTAACCACGAGAATATTTCAAATTAAATTTGATAGCATTTTTGCTGCAGTCGATAAGCCATGAGGTCTGTACTCCACCAGAAGGTCTTGCAGAAAGGTTGCAGGTTGCAGAAAATTTTTGCAATCATCGATCGTCATCAGTTGGAAAGGTTGCACAAATCATCATGATAAAAAAACCAGACAAACCAGCCGAGCAAATGGGCTCATACAGGCCGATCTCTTTGTTACCTACTATTTCAAAATTGTTTGAGAAGTTGTTATTGAAACGACTAAGACCAATGATCATTATACCTGACTTCCAGTTTGGATTCAGGAATAAACATTCGACAATTGATCAAGTTCATCGCGTGACTGCAAAGATAGAACAAGCACTTGAAGAGAAGAAATATTGCCCTGCCGTATTTCTAGATGTATCACAGGCTTTCGATAGAGTGTGGCATGAGGGTCTTATCTACAAGATAAGTAAATTAGTGCCAAAAAATTACTGCCAATTGCTCGAGTCGTATCTCTCCAAACGAATATTTAGAGTATCACATGAAGTAACATACTCCAACTTTTACCCAGCCGTAGCAGGAGTCCCCCAGGGTAGCGTATTAGGACCCATCCTATATCTACTTTACACTTCTGATATACCGACAACGGAAACAACCTTCATTGGAACTTTTGCTGATGATACCGCAGTATTGGCATCATGCGAATCGCAGAACCAAGCAGTAGAATACTTACAGCACGCACTCGATAAAATCAGCCAATGGACCAGGGATTGGAAAATAAAGCTTAACGAGCTGAAATCAGTCCATGTAACATACACGTTGCGGCACAAAAATAGCAACATCCATACATTTCTCAATGGGGTACAAATTCCCCAAGCTGAATCTGCAAAATATCTCGGATTGCATCTCGATTCAAGATTGAACTGGAAACATCATGTTAGACAAAAAGCAGAGCAAATGAAAATGAAACAACGTGAGATGTACTGGCTAATAGGAAGACATTCTAAGCTTAGCCTGTACCACAGCCTGGTACTGTAAACGCCTGATCTACGAAACAATAATTAAACCAATTTGGACGTATGGTATCCAGCTCTGGGGGCTGTACTAAACAATCAAATCGTTTAATTATTCAACGTTATCAAAACAAATTTCTACGTACAATAACGAATGCTTACCGCTACGTAACCAACGAGGAATTACACAAAGACCTCAATGTCAAATGGATTGATGAAGTGATCCAGGAATTTGCAATCAAACATGAAAGAAGGTTACTGCAACATACCAACAGTGAAGCAATACAACTTCTTGACATAACACAAGAACTGAGACGCCTTAAAAGAATTAAACCGCATGAGCTAGTCATCTAATAAATAAAGTTTCATTATTGGGAGCAGAATATTGATTTCTGTAAACCCACACTCGCTCCACTTATTAGTTTCAAATAAGTGCGTTATTATCTTTAGTAATAAATTATCATTTGATAAGATTGTACTATTTAAATAAAGTAAAAAAAAAAAAAATTAGTTGGAAAAAGTTCATTTGTTCAATATGCCACTGGAGATTTCGAACTCAATATCTATACCGGTATTGTACAAGTGCCAAAACTATATCCACTTCTCTAGTTATGCAGTTTAGCATCGTTTATTACGTCGAAATTGACTGCAAACCAATTCGAAATTCTAAACGTAAATCGCCCGGAACAATTAAATCGTTATTTCTTAATTCAGTTTTTGTCATTTAAAAAAAAAAATCAAAAATACGAAGTAGTTGGTTAGAATGCTGCCAAGTTTTTGTTAAACAGACGCTCGCCGGAAAATGAGGGGTGAATATGTTGTGAATCTTTAAATTTAGTTGAATTTTGTCGTTTTTTGTTAATGCTATCTTTTCAAAATCATTATAAAAATTTAAAACCTAATATGAACGCTCCGCTCCCACTTTCGGTACATAAATTTTAACCAAAATTTGCAATAATCTCCAAATTTATGAAAAAATATTAAGGCTGTGGACCAATAGTAAGGTAAATCGTTTACAATTGTAAGAATCGGATTAAGAACAGATTTTTCGATCAGATTGCCTAGAGTTTTTGAAAAATAAAAGAATTTACCGAAAAATTTACATAAAATTGTCTTTTACCCGATTATTGGCCCGCAGCTTAAGTATGAAATTTCATTCCGATTAGTAAATCTGCCTGATCTTCCGAACCAAAATTTAAAGCGAAAAACTCGTCATTTCCGGAAAAATTAAAAAAAAAAATCTAGTCAAAAGTTGTTTTCAGGCTGTGAGCCTTTACTTAAGGTAAAAGTCAATTTTAGGTAAATTTTTCGGTAAATTCAATTATCTTTCAAAAACTGTATGTCAAACTGATCGGAAAATCTGTCCTAAAACTGATTTTTACCGTAGTAAACGATTTACTTTAAGTTTGGCACACACCCTGAATTTAAAATACAATCGTTTTGTGTTATTCGTTTTCTTTTTCGAAAATGTTACATTCTTTTCAAAATATTTGCAAAAAACGAAAACCTTCTATGGAAACTGCTACTTCTTCGGCAAAAAACACTAAGATTTCCCAATTTATGGAAAAAACTTACGTGTGATGTTTAATCCCAACCAGACAATCCGTTTGGCCTGGAAAAAAGATAAAGACACGTAGTATGCAAATCAAAACACAATTATGAAGCCTATTATGCTGATTCTCGATGTTGAGTACTTAATATAATTCAAATTACACCCACGTTGAAGAGAGTCCCAGTTGAGGTTGTTTAGGATGTACAAAATAAAAAATAAAAAAATTATTTATTATTATGGGTGCATGGTGGATACTAGGGCGCCCAGTGAAATCCTCGTAAAATGAAATATCAGAAAACAGTGGCCTGGAAATTTAAAGTCTAGCACGATCATGAGATGGTCGTTATAACACGCTCAAAAGACATTAGTGCTGATTCAATCCTCGGAATGCTTCGTGCGTGATTCTAACAAACGGAAATAAATGTCAGTATCACCAGAAGGAGATAAGAGAACTGAGCAAGATTGGATTAACCTGTTTAATGATCTGTAACGAAAATACAAATGACGCTGGTTCATTCTTCTAACTGAGGTAATTCACGCATAAACTCTTGCCATGAGAGGCAGATTGCGAATTAATATTATGGGTTTGGATATTTACAGAAGGCTTAACTGGAATCCTGTGATCTACACTCTAGAGCATCAATTTTTTGCTTATCTCTTTGCCAAAGTCTGGTGCCAGAGTTTCTTCCAATATATATTCGTATAAACGAAAATGAAAGAGATATTTAACGAATTTATGTAACGGGTTTTAGGCAATGATTTTTCGGGTGGATTAAGTTTAGTTTTACCTTTGATTTTCATGTCAAACAGACGTGTTTGATTGGTTTTGATTGTTTTTTTTTCAAATGTTTTCTTTTAACAAATGGCGTCAGACGAGTTTTAATTAAATCGATTATATTCGATTATATCGAATATCCCTAAGGGCACCAAAACTATGACGAAAGCAATTTGTTGTTTTAGAAAAAATTCAATTACACATCTCATTACAAATGAGCTCTCCCTCTCATGCTCACAAAATGGTGTATATGGTTCACTAAATTGTTGTTAATTTTATATAATTGCACCATATGTTCGTAAATAAAATATAGTTTTGAAGTAATTACAGGTTGTCAGAAACTGTTGTTGGATGAAGATTGTATATAATATCGTGAATGCTTCTTTGTGCCTTTCTGATGATGCTATGGTATCAGCTATTAGGGGATGAATAAATTCGTTCCATGGTAATACATCGTACAAGAAAAGGAAAACCCGTATAAATAAATGGTTTAGTGGAAAATGCCAGTTAGCAGTTTCCATCAAAAAAGGCTCATTTATTCAAAGCTCATTTAAACTACATCAATTGCTTATCAGATAAAAATTGTCAGCCGAAAACAATACAAATGCCACATAAATTAGAGCCGTAAGGTTCGCGACAACTAGAGAAAAATTTCTTATTAGGATTACATAGTCATAAATACATCTACTTTTTGCTTATATAGGCCGCACTTGAACCAGGATCCCCACATGGAAATCAACCTGATAACACAGAATTTTAGGTGAAGTAGAACCGGGACCGGTTGTAAAACTACGATATGTGACAAATGATGCAAGTTAAATATTCCATTAGGTGATTTTGTCTCGCTACAAAATTGCAACCCTACTTTTTGTAACGAATGCAGCCTGAACAGCCGAGAGTAGCACTAGAAAAATGGTTACATTTTGAATTATGGGATAAAATTAATACGATGCTTGTTAGTTTTGGTCAACTATGTCTACCTAGATTTCCATTGTGCGATACCTGTTTAAATCATATTTCCTCATCCAGAGAGCACAAAACAAAATCAAAGAAAAAATAAGTTCTGGTTCTTTAATCGTAGTTTTTATTAATAAATGTTATACGAAATACAATTTTAAAATATTTTACTTTACTATTTCATTTGTCAAAATATCGTAATCGATCGAATTTGTTTGATCGGAAAACCTTGAACAGGTTGAAATGGTCGTAGAGAGATCGTCGCCCTCTTTGTAAATATAAATCTGTTGGTTTATCTTGTGGTAAATTTAATTCTTGTGCTGTTCAATAATTTTCGGGACAAAAACCACGCCGCAAATCCCGCGTATGCAATCAGAATTAATTCATCAAGGCCGAGTAGCATTATTTTACTGGTTGCCCCTGGCAGGACGTCTAGGTAAAATTCACCATCGTGTAGCATTGATATAAGCCGGTATAGGGCATGAATGTTATCAAGATTGGTGTATCTTAATCGAAATTTACTGGCGGCACAAAATAATTTTATTAATAAAATGTTTCGACAATAAAACAATTTTACTTACAAACTGCAAATCCTTTGGACAGCATCGAGATTGGAGACGAAAATTCATTTTGGCCAAAATGAGCGAGAATATAAACCAAAATGTTTTGATGAAAGTTGGCTTGAACGCCAACACAAAGTAATCTAAAGTAAAACGAAATAGTTTAGTTAAATACTTTACCATTTGTTTATTGAAAGACTTACTTGTGTTCATAAATCACCATTCGATCGTGTCATCAAATCATGTCAAATCCTACACAAGAAATACATTGGATCCGGTCCCACCTTATACCAGTCGAAATTCTACTCCGCATCGCCTACCTGAATCACGTATTCCCGTTCTGCTCGAACAGCAGAGCCCCGCCTCTAAATAAACATTTCCTAAATCAGCATCGTTAAAATTATCCGACAATTTAACAATGGCTTCACAATCAATTTCACCATGTTTGACGATAGGTTGGGTATGGATTTTTAAAATTTCCAAACGTGCGTTCATTAGGAAGCAGAATTTCGACTTAAACGTCCGGGACGTAATAATGCCGCATCTAGTGTATCCGGACGCTTTGTAGCCATAATTAATTTACTCTAACCCAACGAATCGAAACCATCCATTTGATAAAGCAATTCCATTAGAGTACGTTGAATTTCATGATCGGCTGATGTGCCTTCGGAAAAACGAAAACATCCAATCGCATCAATTAGAGCAGCAAATTTAGAGCAGTAGGAGTTGGTGCATACGATCGAATAAATCGTGCGATTTAGTATCCAAATGTAAACTTATCAGGCTGCTAGGACAATTAGACAGTTACCTAATACCTAAATAACAACTGTATCAGACTGGCTAAAGTAACATAAAAAGACAATCTATATAATATATAAAAATGACGTCTGTGTTTGTATTAATGTATATGTTCTATGAGTGATGAGAATGGTTTATAGCTGAAAATGATTCACCGGAAGTTTCAGCTTCCATAGGAGCATTCTCAATCGATAAACTCAAAAACTACAAAAACTACTGCACCAATTTCAATAAAAATTTAACTATAAATTCTATGGATCGTGAAGAGTGATTTTGGAATTTTTGGTCGAAAACGGTCCATCGGGAGTGACAATTTCTAATATTGAAAAAATATCATTTCCAATAGAAACTATACTAAGAACCAAAAGTTTCTAAATTAATTTTGCACCGATATCGGTCCAGATCGGATTTTCAAAATTTAAGCGGAAATGATGATTTTTGACAAGAAACTGTTTTTCAACAAAAATTCGGCCCGTGATATTGGTTTTCTCCAATGATGTCCTTTTCGTGGTTTTCGGGAGTGCTAATTAGAAAGTTCCGTTTCAAGACCCGAGATGGCGAAATTTTGTTTTATGCAAGGCGAGATGGAGGCGGTGTCATTTTTAGTAAATACTAATATGTACGCCTATAGTGCCGATATGCGTATCATTTTCGGGGTTTTCGAGGTACTGATTACGTTCACGTCTTTTATTTTTCTGAATTCGAGATGGTGTCCGTTTTGGTGTCCACCAATACTATCAACACCAATATGGGTATCAATTTCGGAGGAACTGATTACATTACTCAATTTCGGCACCTACCTATCTACGCCTATAATGCTAACATGGGCGTCATTTTCGTGTGACGTGTGTGATGATGATTACGGTACTGGCTTTCATTTTTCTCAAGTCGTGATGGAGGTTTTTGTTATTTACAGCCTTAACAACGAGGGGGGCATTATCGGAGTACACGATTACTTTATTGGGTTTTGATTTTCACAAATCGGGACGTGGGGGTGGTGTCGTTTTTGATACGATGATGATAGGTAGAATAAATAGATTTAGATATAGAGAAAGCAAGAACAAGCACATCAAATTCAATTAGATTAATATTTAATAAAATATCTTTTTGTTATGATCCTATAATTTGTTGACTTAAATAAAATTGTTACTATAAGCGGTATGAATAACATTTATGTACATTGCAAAGCTCTAATATTCAAAAACGAAGCTCATGGCTTATTTGTGCAAATTGTAAAGTAAGTTAACCAGTTTTCAATGATCCACCAGAGAGCTAACATTAATTTCGGGAATAACACCCCAATCAAAGCACATGTTTTCAAACATTCAAAAATATAATAATTCTTTTCAAATGACTTCTATTGGTGCTATAAATATTATAACTGATGATTTTAGACCAACATTCAAAGTGTAGGGCCAAATTTGGCAGTCAGTAGGCTCTTTATTACTACTTTCAGATGATACACATAGATTTCTACAAATCTATTTTATTGGAAATTCTAAAGATGAATTAAATGTACGTTGTGAAATTAATTCAGAGACAAGGAGAGAAATAATAGAATCATTACAAAATTTATTTCATCAACATAATGAATTAATTAAATTATTTAAAACATCATTTGAATAAACTCTATCTGACAATCATGAAGTAGTACTTAGAGCCGATAAAACTGTTGCTGGAGAGCACTCTACGCGATTCAATGCACAACAATTAATGAAGTTGCGGAAATGATAGAGTCCAACGTGTTTCCGAAACCCATATGAAATTTATTAAATGAATATTCACAAGAACATTTACAAAAAACGAATCAACAACAAAATCATGTTTATAATACAATTCTGTCACCTGTTAATCATCAAAAGGTTGGATTATATTTTTAGATGCTCCAGGGAGAACTGGAAAAACATGTTTCACATCATTACTTTTGGCCAATATAAGATCTCAAAACCACATAAAACCTCGTTAAATATGCAAATAATTAAAACACTAACATGTAACATATCAAAAACAATGCGACAATGTAAAATAATAATTTGGGACGAATGCACGATGGCGCATAAAAAATCATTAGAAGCGTTAGATAAAACATTACAAGATTGACAATAATATTATTATCAGATGATTTTAGACAGACAATACTTGTTAAAACACGATCAACTCCAGCTAATGAATTAAATGTTTGTTTAAAATGTATGGTAAATTGTAAAACTTGCAAACAACCCCATTAATAGATTGTCTAAATCGGTTCAACATCATCGATGACCTATTTCACTTAAATTGATCAAAGGATCCTGAAAAATTATTTTAAAAATTTTTAAATGTTAAATTAAAATTTGGTTCTATTTTGTGTTTAATTTTTTTTAAATTTTTTTCATACATGTACTCTCTATACGGTGTATCACGAGGAACATTCTTGTCCACTACGTTATTCTTGATTCACATAATTGACCTATTGTCCTCAATAACTTGCGACATTAATTTAATTATTGACAACACAACGCTGTCGGCTTCTAATGTGTTTATCATCCAAGAAAACGAAAGAAAAAGTTCGCAAGGAGCTATAAACGCGACCGCAGTCTCTCAAAATGGGGAAGATCTAATAAAGTAGAATTTAACGCTTGTAAAGAGAATAACGGTTGTACATTTAACTCTTTTGTGTGGGATGCAACTTCTAAATTTTTTTTTTGGAATTTAGAATGCCTCAATAGTCTTCAGAACAGAATATAAATCTGAAACTAGCTCTCTAATCCTAACCGCTTTTGTTTGTGGAAACCCCGATATGTGACCAGCTAGACAACGCAAGATCTTACTTGATCGTCAATTCACAGCACTTGAAGAATCAAATCAATCTGCTTCTGAAGACCATTTCTTCAGATTTGCCGTAAGGAGAATTTTATAAAAAAATCATAATAAACTTATTGTAATATTGGGGTCGATTCCGGGAACTAAAATTTTATGTTATGTTATGTGATTTTTGTTTTTTCAATACAAATTCCAATAGGAAGCGGGGAAATAAAATAACATAACAGCAGTTTTATGTCACGAGAATCGGGTCCATTTTCTTGGTCTGATGTTTACGTAGTTTTCGCTGATCATACATAATACATACGTATTGGAAAAAGTATTTTTTCTACTTTGTTGTTGAAATCTAAACATTCCTTGATAATTTTACTATACGTTTAAATAGTTGCAAAATTGCTCAATTGAATAAATTCTTAAAAAAATTTGCCAGTTGTACAAATAATATGAAAAGCGCAGAGAAATAAATAAAAGATTAACAATAAATCGACGACAACGATTCCGTTGATGACGTCCATTTTCTAATTTTACGTGTGAGTAAAAATATTTATTTATACATTACACTCATCATGTATCCCGCGTGTACTCTAATCTAATCGCAAAGCATAAACACACACAATAATTTTGTTAAATGCAGCATACACAAAAAAAAAACACATAATAAAATTATTATTTCATGCATTGAATATTTAATTACAAAATTCTTTTTCATTTTCATTATAAAGTTTTTATTTTAATTGCATTTTAATTTAATCACGCACTTCCATTAAAAATTTTCAACGTTACTTAATTAATTTTGAAAAAGGAAGACTTAACAAGAAATTGAATTTTATAATAATAAATATAATTAAAGAGTTGACTTTAAAATATAAAATTGTTGATATTTATTTAAATTCATTTTCTAATTATAGCTCAAAGAAAGTATCGTATTATATTATAAGACTGGGTATTAATAAAAGAAAATCCATTGAAACGACGAAAACCTCAAAATCAATTTACCAATGGCATTTTAATTGATTGTTCACACAATCGATTCAATTTATAATAAAACTCGAAACATGATCTCATCGTATATGTCGATCTATGCCGTCAAATGGATGTTTCCGTCATTAAGATGTCTATCTAATGATCGCTGTGCGTGCACAGATTATACAAGAAATGTGCATGAATACTAAAAAAAAAAAAAAAAAGTCAAAGATCACGCAGCTATAAGACATGGTTGCATGTCTACACAATACTCGGTTACATCTTACATACATTCTTGTTAATTCAATGAATCAATTAATAGCTTTTTTGTACATCTATAGCGTATAGCGTCTATATAGATTAGTGGTAGGTATATTGAAATGAAAATTTATACCAATAATAAAATAAAAATTAATTGAACATGTACACATATTTAAATACTAAAAAATAAAAATTAAATTTAATTATAGCCTCGACTATTAAAAGAGATAATTACCATGATTAATCTTTATAATAATATCTCATTTTATAATGTGTACGAGTATGTAGTATGCATATATGTCTAAAAGCCAGCCAACCATTAATCGGCTTCCATGGCATGAACAACACGATACGATATACATAACTACCAGCTATGTACATATTATACATACATACCGATATGTACATACCTGCCTATTAATCAACAATTATAATTATAAAGTGCGTGATAATTGATTAAGTTCAGTTTTTTATGTATGTATATCGTATGCACGAACATGGATTTTATGTTCAAAATTATTAATTATTAAAATTTGTTGTTGCTTATGAAATATGTAATACTGTATAAATAATAAATTCAATAGTAATTACGATCTGTATAATAATCTTTTTGTGTTTCGATTGTGTTGCATGAGTAACAATGGATACCCATTTGAAAATAATTTTGACAACTTTATCCATTCCTGGTTTTAATTTTGTATTTTTATTTGACAAACGACATGATTTTATTGTCATTTTATATCAAAAGAATTTTATGTGTCGAGAGAGGTGTGAGGGGGAATTTAATGAAATTTATTTAGAATTAATATTAAAATAGAAAATTTAAATTGTTGAGGGGATTGTGATATGTGAATGTCAATTTATGACATTTTATTATATCAAATGTGTGTTTGCACATTTCTAGACAATTCAATTTAGTGTTTATTTAGGGTGTATGTGTATTTCAAAATTGGTAGATATTTATAACTTAATTTTGCGCTTTATTGCACATCGAGAGCGAGAAAATATATAAGACGGATTTTATCGAGCAGGTAACATTTTAGTAGATCTTTCGAAGAGTCCATGGGTAGACAATTGGGTTTATATAAAACAGTATTTCTGTTATGTTACAAACAAAAGCTTTAGACAGAAATCACTTCGTTTGATTCTTTGGTGTGCTACCTCTAAATAATGTGACAAATAGTTTTGTTTTATTCTGTTAAACCCTAGTTGGCATACATATTGCAATAGACGCATATTATATACTATCTATAGATAAATACTTAATATTTATATACAAACATAGGTTTGTCATAGGAATTAATTTTTTACCATAAATGTTTTGCATGTCATAGACAAATTTAGAGGTGAATTCTGAAAAATTAAACTGAAATTATTATATATTAATTTGAAATTAATGTGTGGGTAACTGGAACACGGAAACTTTTGGATTTCAAAGTGAAACTTTGCATACCGATTAAGCCCAAGTTTTTGATAAAAAGTGTTCTAGAAACCAATGAACTTAGCGCTTCTGATTGCATATTCCTATCAGGTATGTTCCAAATGATAGATTTCACCAATTTTTTTTCAGATTCGCATAGCTACGGTCATTTTGCAACTTCCGCAATTTAATACACTTGATCAAAATAAAGACCTTTGGTTTGGCCAATTCCGACCATTTATTATATTTTTTTTTATTTATTTGCAATGCCATCTGTTTTGGGGCTCATCCTGTACTTTCGTGGTTGTGGTTTTTACGTCCTTACTTTTCGAGGACGTACGGCCATAGGACTGATTTAAGAGCATCTGCACATTGCAAGCTCCATGCCAGCCTATACTGGCATGAAGATGTGTCAGTCAACGGGTTTTGCACACCGACAACCGTAATCTGTTGATTTAATTTTACTTTGGATATTGCACCCTGCCCCTATCGGGATTCAACCGCGGTACCACCCGATCTAAACGCCAATGCTTTAACCACTGTGCCATTTGGTCGGTCACCCATTTATTAGTTGATTCTGATATTCAAATTTTTCAATTTTAGTAACAATACTTCTCACAATTTCAGTTTAAAATTTCCATTCACTTCCAATCCGACCTGATAAACTCCTTTGATTTGGGAGTGGATTATTAACTGATTTGAGTCCTATGTTTTATAAACATATTAAAAAGTATATGTCACAGATAGATAATAGGAAGGGCACAGCATAAAAAGAGATTTTGTATTTAATAGTATTATTAAAATAAAACTAGTCCTTTCATCATGTTCTTTATAAGGAGAATCCAACGAAAAACAATAGGAGCTGTGCTGCAAGTCATGGAAGTCAATATCTCCAAAAAATCATATTTCCTACACTATCTTGAGAACGAAACGGGCTTCTGACTTTTAGTTGAATGAAAAGCTTTTAGTACCTTTTCCTATGTTATACTTAGCTTGCTTTGGTGATTCTTTGTGTGTCCGCGGTACTTTGCAGTCTAATTTTCACCAACTTCTTGGCTTGTTTAAGCTCTCAAAATTAAAGAACAATAGCCAGTCGTTTATAGCACGCTGTTAGCAGTAGCAGACGCTATTTTGAATATATTTCGTTATCGTGTGAGAAATCACTTAAATTTAATTGTTACTCGATATTTAAAAAATATTAACTATAATAGTAGACTACACTCAATATAAAGGCTTTCTAAAACGTGATGCTTAATATGTCATGCTAAGCGTTGTAACCTGAAGTACTAAGTACTATTAACTTAATTTATTTGTACGAAAACATAATTGCAAATTTATATTTCAGGATTTAGTAGTGTATTCCAATATTTTACCGTAGTAGGTAGTTTTTGAACTGGAATGTCGAAAATATAATGTTTAACAGTTTTCCAAAAAAAGTTTTCCAAATATTCGTTGTATGTTATGTTAAATACATAATGGCATTTAAAAAGTAAATCAAACGCATCCCATACAGTATTGTTTGTTGGAATAAGCTCTTGATCTAATGAGATGTAAAATTTAGATATGTTTGACTTGCTTTCATCTTGAGCTTTCATAATTAGTTGTTGTTCGGCCGTAATGTCGTCATTTACACGTCATTTACTGACTGTGTGAATAGTTTAGCACCGGCTGAAATGATAAAACCACAAGTATATTAAATTTATTGGAAGGGCAAAATATAAATAATGCAATTCTACCTATCAAGTATTCAAAAATAGGTTTGTTTTGCCTATTTGTTCAGAGATTGTTACTATATGTAGACAAAACTCATCCGTACATTTGGTTTTCAGGTTATTACAGGTATTTGGGTATAATACCTCTAAGTTGTGAATCTAAGAACGGGTTATTAGAGAAATGGCAATCAAAATTTACTAAATCAGTTTGAAAGTTCTTACCAATTGATACATGTCCGAAAATCGTGGGTAGTCCAATAGTACGAGTACGACATTTTGGATCCCCAGTTTTAATGTCTTATTTTAATTCAATTAAATATTGTTCGTCCATCCAATGCAATAGAAGGGGGGGTGTAATTCGGCCCTTGTTCCTGGTGTACTCGTATCTAAGTTTGCATTGTGATAGGAAAATATTTAATTCTTTTTAACAGCTTCGGGTTATAGGATTATGGTGATGATTTTTACTGCCGCACGTCGAGCACGTTATTTATACTATGATTGTTTCGTATACTTTTAAAAGTCTTGCCCATTCAGTTTCAAAGCACCATGATAATTAAAATAAAAGTTAATAAGCTAATAAAAAAATTAAATTTTACCTTCAAAACTTGGTCCTCTAAGAAATCCTGATTTTTCCATTCTTCAAGTCTAGTTGTAATAATACAATTTACACTATCATTAGTAACAGTAGTTTTGGTGGTAGATCCGTATGGACTAGGGGAAGAAAACTTGGCCTGACTTTTGTCAAGCCTAAATTGTAGTTGAATCTAAGTACGAACTCTTTATACAGACTTTGCTTAATTTTAAATCCTCTATAATCTACAATTTTTAATTGTATTTCCGGAGCAATGTTCTAATTTACTCGAGCTAAAAAATAAATAATATAAATAATATTAATGGAGAAACGCTAAATTATTTCACTATACTAAATCAATAATCAAACTCCTCTTGATTGTAGTTAGTTACACTACGTCACTTCACTACAGAAAAATTAAACATTGATTTATACGATTACATTTTATTTACGTTATTTGTTGTTTGTTTTAATATTGAATATTACCTGCATCAATAATAATCCGATCTGCCGAGAAACACCAAATTTCAAACATCGTAAAAAATATTATACCAAAATTATCACACTCTCTGTATTTGAATAAGGCTGAGGATGACCTTATTTTTATCATTCACTTGTTCAAATTGAATCCACTACATCCACTAAAAACCACTAAATACCATTTATCACATTTTTGTTTATAAATGAATTTTAACACGAGTCTTGCTGTCTTAACTTTAAAATTCCAATTGCAACTGAAAAAATTACATTCCAATTTTAGTAACCGAAAAAATTAAAATAAAAAATCAAGATACTCCACAAAATTGCTCAGAGAGAGACAAATGATTTTAAAATGACAATAAAAATAACATCCCATGATCGTTAAAATAAAAATTGTATATTTATAAGTACTCAAATTTAACATCCTCGGTTTTACTGGGTCGTCAATTTGACCCACCATTTTTATTCAATTTGAACCATGTGTTTGCGTTGATCTATAGGTAAAAATTTGGTAATATAATTAACGTAATTTAAATTAATATGTTACAATTAATATTTTTCGCTAGTGAAAAGCTATCGAAATAAAACTTTATTTTCAGAATTTGACTAAGAAAGAATATTATCGCATCGTATACTGGAAGAATGTTAAAAATAACGTCTAATTTTTTACTTTTTACGCTATTGGCCGTAGGCACTTGGCGAAACACACTAATACTTAATAAAGACATTTTTATTAATCACTTGTTTTTTGTTTCGCAGTTATTTTGAATAATTTTCAAAAAGTTTAAAAAATCACTCGATCGATTTCGACTTGTTAGGTCATCATCAGGAGTATCTACTGATTTGTGTTAGTAAAAAATTTTGTTATATAGTAGAAAAAAGCAAAATATAAATAAAAGAAGGAGGGCAAAAAAATAAAAAATAAGCAATAAAAGCAAAATATAAATAAAAGGAGGGCAAAAAAAATAAAAAATAAGCAATAAAAATTAATCTACGGATCGCGCAGGTGTGCGATGAGTCATAGGCTGAGTAACAAAATTCAAGGTATATTATTGTGTACGTGAGTATAGAAAAGGGCAGGATCTGTAATTGGTGAGAACCGGATTTCTCTCTGTTCGTTAAGGATATTTTGGTTAAGAAATATTGATTTTCTAATTTCGTAAGATTCTAAGGTATCTAAACGTCTGCCTTTGGGTTGTATATGTAATATATCTAAATTGTTCAAGCTAGCTGTATGATTTTCTGACGTTAAATGATTATGGAAAGTTGATTGGTTGCAACCAGATAAATGTTCCTTAGCTCTAACTCCAAAATTGCGCCCAGTCTGACCAATATAGGAGAAACTACAATCATTGCAATTGATCCTATAGACACCAGATTTGGAAAGGCGATCAACTCTAGGTTTATTGTTAAAAATCATTTTCTTTATTGTGTTATTATTATAAAAAGCAAAACTAATATTGGTATAATTGGACACGATGTTGCTAATCCGTTGGCTCGTTTTTCCTATATACTCTAAGCGACGCCAATTTTCCCGCGGTGGACTATCCGGTGGATAAATACCCGTTAGAGTTTTACGCTTTAGCTTTTTATTCAATAACTTTAATATAGTCCTAGTTGCATATCCGTTATTCGTTGCTATTTGAAGAATTATGTTAAGCTCAGTGTTATAATTTGAATTTGACAGAGGGATGTTTATTAGTCTATCTATGAGTGAGTGGAAAGCTGACATTTTAATATTATGGGGATGGTTTGAAGAACTAGGGATAACAGCGTCTGTATACGTGGGTTTCCGATAAATTTTGAAGTCTAAAGTAGAATTAATCCTGGTTATTGTTATATCTAGAAAATTAATACATTTATTTTCTTCTTTTTCTAACGTAAAATCAATGGTGGGATATTGAGAATTTAACCAAGTTAGGAAAGAGTCTAACAGTCTATCAGTTCCATTCCATAGACATAATATGTCATCAACATATCTATACCAAAAGATTATATGACGAAAATAAGGATTGTTGTTTGATATGATCATTTGTTCGAAGAAATTCATGAAAATTTCAGCCAACAAAGGTGACAGAGGGGAGCCCATGGGTAGACTTACACGCTATCAGGTCATGGTCACGTAGTTCGATTGGCTGGACAAAAAAGTTCATGCAGAGGTAGCTGAAATTTCACATATTCAATATGTGAAACAAAAAGCTAAACTGGATGTGTTGCGAGATAAGGCTTATCCATTTAACCGTAGAGGTAATAGTGGTTCGTCTGATTTCCAATTTCATCCACGTTTTAAGAACTTGTCCTCAGTCGTTTTCCGTGATACAGAGGTGCAAATGCTTAGCAACGGAGTGAATTTTGCCCCTACGCCAAATAAAATCGACCTTCGATCATTCGAGAATCTTGCTGTAGATGCCGAAACAGCCTTATCTGGCGAGATAACCCAAATAAAATCAGTGTGTGCGTTACAAATAAAGAAAGGTATTGATAACTCTTCTTCTCCGACAAACTTTTCTTCTTCTGCTGCTTCTAATACTAACCTCAAAGTGATTGGCGCGATAAAGAAAAAACTACGTGACCATGACCTGATAGCGTGTAAAGCGGATAAAGGCAATACAATTACCGTGCTCACAAAAGTCGATTACTGCAATAAAATCTCTGATTTTATTACAGAAAGCAAAGCAATAGAGCTTGGCAGAGATCCAACTAAGTCTTTTAAGACTGCGGTTAGTAAGTGTATCAACCAATGCCAGAAGTTATTTGATGGAACTGGTTGGAAGTACTCTGTCATGAATCCGTCTGCCCCGATCCTTTATGGTTTACCAAAAATCCATAAGGAAGGCATTCCGATTAGACCAATAGTAGCGTATTGCAATGCTCCCGCCTACAAGCTATGTAAGGGTTTCATAAATTTTTTCAATTGTCATACTAATTTCTTTTCAGCTTACTCGGTTAAGAACTCGGTAGAATTGATTAACAAAATTCAAGACGTCGACATTCCTTTACATTCAAAACTAGTTTCATTTGACGTTGCCAGTCTTTTCACTTCTATTCCGATTAATACTTTGTCCCAAATAGTTTGTAATTACTTAGATAGGGATGTTGTAGATGAGAGCTTACGTCGTGAACTGAA
This sequence comes from Nephrotoma appendiculata, assembly GCA_947310385.1. Lineage (NCBI taxonomy): Eukaryota > Metazoa > Arthropoda > Insecta > Diptera > Tipulidae > Nephrotoma > Nephrotoma appendiculata. The sequence goes on along the minus strand of OX371224.1, from coordinate 6,288,105 downwards.
GTTAGTTTTTGAGACTTGTATTAAACAAAATTATTTCTGTTTTGATAATACATATTTCAAATTCGCTGATGGTCTACCCATGGGCTCCCCTCTGTCACCTTTGTTGGCTGAAATTTTCATGAATTTCTTCGAACAAATGATCATATCAAACAACAATCCTTATTTTCGTCATATAATCTTTTGGTATAGATATGTTGATGACATATTATGTCTATGGAATGGAACTGATAGACTGTTAGACTCTTTCCTAACTTGGTTAAATTCTCAATATCCCACCATTGATTTTACGTTAGAAAAAGAAGAAAATAAATGTATTAATTTTCTAGATATAACAATAACCAGGATTAATTCTACTTTAGACTTCAAAATTTATCGGAAACCCACGTATACAGACGCTGTTATCCCTAGTTCTTCAAACCATCCCCATAATATTAAAATGTCAGCTTTCCACTCACTCATAGATAGACTAATAAACATCCCTCTGTCAAATTCAAATTATAACACTGAGCTTAACATAATTCTTCAAATAGCAACGAATAACGGATATGCAACTAGGACTATATTAAAGTTATTGAATAAAAAGCTAAAGCGTAAAACTCTAACGGGTATTTATCCACCGGATCGTCCACCGCGGGAAAATTGGCGTCGCTTAGAGTATATAGGAAAAACGAGCCAACGGATTAGCAACATCGTGTCCAATTATACCAATATTAGTTTTGCTTTTTATAATAATAACACAATAAAGAAAATGATTTTTAACAATAAACCTAGAGTTGATCGCCTTTCCAAATCTGGTGTCTATAGGATCAATTGCAATGATTGTAGTTTCTCCTATATTGGTCAGACTGGGCGCAATTTTGGAGTTAGAGCTAAGGAACATTTATCTGGTTGCAACCAATCAACTTTCCATAATCATTTAACGTCAGAAAATCATACAGCTAGCTTGAACAATTTAGATATATTACATATACAACCCAAAGGCAGACGTTTAGATACCTTAGAATCTTACGAAATTAGAAAATCAATATTTCTTAACCAAAATATCCTTAACGAACAGAGAGAAATCCGGTTCTCACCAATTACAGATCCTGCCCTTTTCTATACTCACGTACACAATAATATACCTTGAATTTTGTTACTCAGCCTATGACTCATCGCACACCTGCGCGATCCGTAGATTAATTTTTATTGCTTATTTTTTATTTTTTTTGCCCTCCTTTTATTTATATTTTGCTTTTATTGCTTATTTTTTATTTTTTTGCCCTCCTTCTTTTATTTATATTTTGCTTTTTTCTACTATATAACAAAATTTTTTACTAACACAAATCAGTAGATACTCCTGATGATGACCTAACAAGTCGAAATCGATCGAGTGATTTTTTAAACTTTTTGAAAATTATTCAAAATAACTGCGAAACAAAAAACAAGTGATTAATAAAAATGTCTTTATTAAGTATGTCTAATTTTTTTTTTACATATTGTTTGACTATCCTTATTTTAACCCCCGAAATAGGCATGACGTCCGAATTTTTACCGTGTTTCCTGGTCTGCTAGTTCCTGCTGTTCTTAACAATTGATATAAATGACTCTAACATTTCAATGATGGCCTTATTGTAAAAATTGTTTAAACTATATCAAATCATTAGTTTACTGTTTTTTTTCTTCTTTTTATGAATTTTAGATTTAACTTACCAAGTATCTATTAAAGTAGATGGCGTTACCTCAATCCCAATTTGTTAACTAATTTGAATGGGGTTGAGCTAACCTCATCCCTTCTTTCAACTACTTAACATTATACTTTCCTAACCATATTCTCTTAACTAATGACGCTGGTATATTCATAATTGCGCGCGCAATATACCAGCCTTCACTTTACCATTACATCATCTATGTAGATGCCCAACTAAACATAGATGGTCTAATGGGAAAGTGGATGATGTATGCGACCGCGTTTTCTACGGCGGCGCTTCCAATTTCTGTGGAAGATCTTCATTAGAAACTTTCGATTGTCATACACTTTGTACCCGTATGTATGTTTTAAGTAATTTAAGAACTCCCTATTGGCAGATTGTGTCCTACCACGTATTGTCTTGGTATCCATACATTGGACTATGAATCGCCTCAATGTTTGTCTGATTCTTAATTGCCTCTTGCTATATCCATATGGTAATGCCTTGTACGTTTTACACCTCTTTTTCTTTCTGCGAGGTGAGTTGTTTTTGTTTTGTGAGGCTCGTATTTTTTTTTTTTTTATATAATTTGATGGACATCCCCCTGAGGTTAGATTCTGATGCTCTATTACGTGATGAAGGTATTAGTCTCGATGAGGTACCACTTAGTGATAACACATTAACATCAAAACGGTAATCTACACCTATTTCCTTACCGCTCGTGATCATCTCTTGCAGCGTATCGCTATGATTTAATTCGGCGTCATTAGCAATTTCTAGCTGCGATGTAGATTGCAACGCCACAAATTCAGAGTTTTGAGATGATATAGTGTCTCAGGTAATCGGTGTACTAACTGCTGTTCACCAACCTGGTCAACCACACCTCCCGAAGGATTTTAATCCTCTTTTAAAATACAGATTGACGATGAGCTACTTAATGTTATGACAGCAGCACTACATACGCCATTTGAATTTAACGTTGATTGAAACGTTATTTGTAATATTTGCAACGATGGTTTGGTACTATTTATATTTTGAGCTACCTGATCATCATTTGTTACTAGCGTGAATCCCGGTAATGGTCTTTCTGATGTTATTTGAACTAAATTATATGAATCAGTTGAATGAGCAACTATTGGTGAATCACCTACTGGCAGGCATTGCTTCTTGGGCAATTTTTGCATTAGCCTGAGGTGTTGTCGCTACGCGCGCTCATTTTTATAGTACGTACTTGACGCGGAGTAGGTTAACGCACTATTTGGTGACAAGTTTTAAACCTCCTCTAATTCCCTCAAACACGCTTAAACCTCTTGTTCAGGTATGTTGATGACCAAATCTTCCAATTCTTCTTCAGCTTGCATGAATGTCAGCCTACCCCGTTTGACGCGGCCTATTATCCTTCCACTTTCGGTTACAGCTTCATCCAAGCTCTCGAACATCTTAAAAGACTCTTGAGTTTTACCTACCCGATTGGTTCTACCCTGGATATGCACTAGTTTTGCAATCCCCTCGGGCAACCAATCGGCCACAGCGGTATTGTTCCTAAGATTTTCAACCATCCCTTGACACAGCAGTAGAAGTTTCTTAGTGCATGCCTCTATGCGCAACTCGTCCTCGCTCAATTTTTCTATGTTAAACTCCATCCTGAGACAGAGTTCCTAACTATAACTTATTTAAATAAAAAAAAATTATGATTACTATAAACCTAACATCTTATAAAAAAAAATAATTCAAATATATAAGCAACCACGGTATCATCCGACCCCCATCCGCCATGAAATGACAGCACAATAATCATTATTTGGGTCAAAACTAGGAAAGGAAAGGATATGAAATAAATTTTGGATGAAAATACTGAATGTCATCCCGACTAGCAATGGCATTGAACCTCGTATATCACGCAAGTGAGACTCATTGCCTCGGTGAAGCCATTTGGTATCTCATTAAATTACCGAAATGAATGAGACAATCCTTCTGCCCTCTTATCTAACAGTCATCATTCGATTACAAATTGTAAGAAAACCAGACAGTGTGAGAGACAGGCCAAACCGCTCACGCAACTAGGAACAACAACTCGCCAGCTGCTGTTGCGAATTTCCGTTACTTTACAATACTAACTTACCTGGTTTATGGCCAAACTGTATTCATGCCCATCCACTAAGCAGACAGCTAAGTGTGACCAACCAGATGAGCAGTACCCTGGATGTACTTATGAACTATAAAGTAGACTGGCGACCCCATCCCGAGAGATGATTATTTAAAAATTTAGAACTGAAGTGGAGATTGCGCGAAACTTGAACATAAAGTAAATTGGAAATTCCATTTTTGTCAAATTTTTGATGTAACAGAATAATTTAATCTGTGGTAAATTCTAGCCACAAACTAAATTGTTACCGAAACTGGGGATAATTTGGGAAAGGTTCAATTTTACAATTCTAACTGGGGTGTGGAATGATGTGTCAATTAGCCTTAGAATGAGCAGCCCTTGCAAGGGATATGCTCATTACTTAAGGGATCGCACCATTCACCCTTGCCAGCAATGAATTGTAAAATTGTGTGTTGCACATGGTACACGAAAACCGTACAACTTTTGATGTACATATAAAGTGAAACACTGGAGAAAGGAAATAATTTGTTGGGTTCCGTATACCACCACAAATATCAGTTCACCCCTCGGAGTGCGAGTTGGGACATGCCGCAGGTGAACTGAATATTTGGAGATTCGGTACCGAAAAGCAACAAATTTCGAAACTAATCTGTGTGTAGGCAAGATCGCTGCCATACGCAAACAAAATAGTTTCGTATTATTTTCACATTTTAAATCACTCTACACATCTTATTATTAAGCACCTTTTCACTAGAAAAATCACATTGGGCCGACTTCCGGCCACCCTAAAAACATAATCGAAATTAAATTGGAATTTTGTTTCAAATTCCAATCTAATTAGAAAACAAAAAAAATCAGATTTTAAATTTGTAATTAAATTATTATTGGCTATACTGCCGAACCTTAATTTGGGCGCCATATTTGTAACCTGAAGTGTCACTATCGTCAACAGGTCAACCTCAGTTACGTTTATTGTTGCCACTATCCTTTTAAATGTATCCCGTAGGCGGCATTAACCCGCTAGCTCAGCGGTAAAGGTTAATTGGCCGTGGGGATGGGATACAAAGATAGCGGCCTAGGTTACCGCCGGAGGTAACAAGATTAAACGGGTACGCATATAAAAAAACATCGGACCCTTAAAAAACGAATTTTACAATCAGCCCACCGCGGAGAGAAAAAGAAAAAAAATTCGGTCAGACGCCCACTGTGGTTGTAATTAAAAAAAACTATCCTAACATCCTAAGAATTTAGAGGCCTCTCGGGCCTGAATCCTTAAAGGAACACCAAAAAAATATTAAATACTTATAGGTAGCAGTGGTATGCCACCGTGCTCGCTAGGAAGGGGAAAGATCAATCTCGTGTCACTAATTTCCCTCCCAGCAAACCCCGTGCCAACCCACTGCTGTTATTTCATAAAAAGTTCATTACCTATGTTGTTTACCTCAAGAGAACAAACATTTATCGCCAACAAAGTGATCAAATTACATTTAAGTTCAACCGCAATATGAATTTTTATTCATACTGTAATTTGATCGACATATCACAGAAATGTGGAAATTTAACATGACGGTGAATTTTGTTAAATATATTTAGAGATGTTAGTCTCGAAAAGGTCATGCTAATATGTAAATATGTATAGAATATTGGGATAGGTTAGCAATAGGGAAGTCCAAAGATTACATAGGGCCGTTAGATGAAATTTTAATAGATTTTGATGAAAATCAACCAATCTCGAATTGGATTTCCCACAAGGATAATTGAAGGAGACAATCATTTGGTTTAGAGAGCGACCAGTCGGAGTTTTGTGGTGGCCGGCACATTCTCTGATTTAAATTATAAGGCAATGTGACTAGAAAGCTGAGTTGCATAAAGCCATTGTACAGACACAAGAGAAAATTGCCGAAATAGAGTTGCATGGATTGGCTTATTCCATGCCGTGCACAGGTTTTGAAGTAATTAATAAAAATGGGAGTTATTCCGGGGGTACTGTTATTAATCTCGAATCTCACAATTGATCGTCTGCTAAGGTTTCTAAAGTTTTATGAAAATGTAAAACGGAAAGCAAGGTTTTTGTGAGAATTATTATTTTAATGTTAAAAACATAACAGTTTTTACTTTTGTTTTATCAATAATAATACCAAACGTAACACATTTGCTGGATAAAAATTTGCGTTGGCTGCATAAACCCTAGAGTATGACATCTTAATACAACGAAAAATATTTTTAATGAAAACGCTACATAAAATTCGACAACCGTCGCAAATTGTAATTTTAATTTTGCGGAACAATTTTTTTAAATATTGCTTTTGTTTGATTGATTAAAACTATTTTGAAGTTGTGTCGGAACTACGAATTATTAAAAGTTGTGGTTCAATCAACTCTCTCATTATGCCCTCTTATCCTGTAAATTAAAACTAACTTGGAAATAAATTTAGAACATAACCATCCCAAAAGGACAGACCAAGAGACAGATATCCCCAAACCTAAATATAATCGAAAAATGTTTTCGAATTCCAATAATTTTTAAGTATAATTTTTAGATGTGGGCGAAAGGCAATTAGCATAAAATTATACTGTTAAATGATGGAAACTGGTTATGCTAACTAGTTAACTAACTTGTTACTATGTTACGCTTTCTAAATTATTTTGGAGGTAATACCTCAAACAGATACAAACTATCGTGATTATCTCGAATCGCGATTGCACACCAACCAAATAATTATCGTGAGATATACAATCCCAATGTAATTATTGAGATAATATATTACTAATCTGATTTTGTCGATTTGGAGTTACAATAGACCAACTACGATAACTTAATTTATAGTAAACTAGATGCTACAAAATTTTATCGAGAACTAAGATTCCATTAAAAATGGCATTTAGAAAATTATACTCCCATTTCTCATACAATTTTATTCCTTAGTATTTCACCATTGTGGTATGCCTACCTGCGTGTCCTCTTGCAAAAATCGTACCGGATAAATTTCGCATAGTAATGAAGAATTCTTCTTATGTATCAATATAAGGACGGTTTTAAAACACGATTTAGGATATGGTATAATAAATACTAAACAGTCATTATTAAAGACGAGGTACACATCTATCCTTGTTATTTTACCAGCCCAAAAAGAAACTAGAAGATTTCACAACCTGTACATGTAATTCAACTACCTCAGTTGCGATTCTACCCATTAGCAATTTATGCCAAAAAAAACTAAATACAACTATTAAAACAATTCGTTTTAACTAAAAAAATCAAAAACACCTAAAAGGTATAAAATACTCAATCTCAAATTATTTTTAACAAAAAACTTAAAAAATGTTTCCTCATTTCCTCAAAAATATTTTCAACATTACTTGATGATTACTTGATTGTAACAATTTTTTTGCTTGTAAATCTTTCCATTCGTTCTACTGCAGGCAGTGAAAAAAAGCAAAACCCAAACTTTCTTAAAGCCAAACAAATTAATTATAATTGCATGCAAAATGTTACCAAAAAAAAAAAAAAAAAAAAATTAGGAAATAATAATTTAAAATTTTGAACTTTTTTAATGCTCCATGTAGTTGTTGTATTTTTCCAAATTATATGAATTTATAATGAAATTAAAATAATTTTTTTCTTTCGATAATTTATTAAAGGTTTTAATATTTTAATAAATTTCATGGTTTATTATAGTTTAGTTATTTAAATTTGAATTGTATAATAAATAATTTTTTTTTGTTGTACGATGATTTATTTGATGTAATTGGAAAAAATTACATGTTTTATGGTTATGAGGCGGAAATTTATGTGAAACGTTTATTTCTTTAGGATGGATTTCGCGTGATGCTTGGACGTATAAAATTTACGAGCGTGATTACGGTGAGTTTATATTTGTGCGGCCGTCAAATCGATTTTCTCCCACAAGGCCACAACCGCAACTGCTATTGAAATTGTCAAATCGATCTAGTAAATTATGTGCTCTATACTGTTATCACTTATTATTGATAATTGCAGCTTTATTTACACAAAAACTTGTATGTAATATATTTATAGTTTCAAAAGTTACGTACAGTAAATTTTCCATTGGAACTAAAAGTATAGCAACCATTTAACAAGATTAAAAATTAACTCGCTATAAAACAATATGTGTCACATGATTTCCGCTCATGGTTAATTTGTCTTTACATAAACAAAACAAAAAGCTAAATTTAATTTAAAGTAATTTTTCAACGGTTGTGAAAGAACAACCCAAACAACACAATAGTCATTAAACCAAAATACTACACCTGTCAACAATAGATCATTCCGTGTATGATTTGCATGTACTATATATGTATATATGTAGTTTACACTGTTTATTTATTTTATACTCGAACAACAACTTACAAAAAACTATAACATTTTACTTATGGTGTGACAAGTAAATGATGTGTAATTTCTATTTTATGTAACACACAAATAATACGGAAGATGATTTTTGTGTGAGAAACATTAATATTTTTCATGTCATATTCGTAATACGTATTTTATGTTATGCTTTACGAGTATCTAAAAAAAATGCTAACATAGTCAATCATATAAATTATTACTCTTAATAATGTACGAGTGCTTAAAGAATGACAGCCAAATAAATTAAATTGTTATTATTTATTGTGCAAAATTCATTTCTTTTATTATTGTGTACATGTGACAAAACACTTGACATACATGGAACAACAAAGAAATAGAAATATTTTCGTAAAATAGAAAATTGTTCAAAATTAAAATTCGTTTCAAAAATGGGTTTTGCAATTATGACTTTTGAAATAGTAGAATTTATAATGTTACAACTGCAACAATTTGCGCTCGTATGCATCATAGAGAATTATATGATGTCTGAGGTCAGATAGGATTATTAATTTTTTTTGATGATAGTCCACAACTTTCTGTGATTTGAATAAAAATGATAATCTAGAACCCTAGTTGCCTTTCAATAAATTACCCAAAATTTACATGAATTTAATTAAGCCAATTAGAGAGTGAAACAACGAATACTTTATGAACACAAAAAAGGCAGGCTTTATCCATGATCTCCCATATTCCGCTAGAAAAAAAAACTGAATGATGGCATACGCCGTGAACCAACACTTGGGTAAACTACTTAGTACAGTAAATTACATTTTTAGTACTTTTAAACCATATGTGCCACACCAACTCTATGGTAAAAATATTTATTAAAAAAGTTTTGACGGGAGTGTTTCTATAGTTCGATTGTAAAAATTGTTGTTGATTCGTAAGTGGAATTAAAGTCATAAAATGTCAAAATCTGTTCAGGCAAATCATCGTGATGTTTATAAATTAATTATTATGATTTGCGGTGCCTTTTTGAAATTAACATAAGAAAATTTGCGTCTATACAGACAACTTTTGTTAAAGAAAATTGCAGATCGTCACAAGTAATGTCATTAACAAATGACAAAAGTTATGATTAAATTTTTTTTTATATAATAATATGTAGGTCGGTCTATTGCAAACACGGTAAGCCACCTATTATTGTGAAAATATATTGAGTGAGAATTATGATGAAACTAAAAAGCACATAAGAATAACCTCCGCAATCGTTTAGAAAGTTTTTGGAATACATTCTGAAAAAACTCATGGATGAAGCGTTGAAATCGGACTAATCGCGCGTATTTCTGTTATAGCGGGACTAAGGCACCTATTAACGAGTGGTTTTGTAAGCTATGGTTATTGATGGGAAATACTGTTGAAAATATTATACACAAATATTAAAACCATTTTTAAGAAACGTCGGTGGACGAATCAGAGGGATTAATACATAAATAGAAAGATACATTACTCCAATCAGTTGCAAGAGGTATGTAACGCTAACCACCGTACGTGGAGCGTATGCTGGATCAACACACGACCAACGTGTATTAATATACAGTCATATAGAGAGATCAGGACAATTTCCTCTTGAAGAGTATTTTTCCTTGGCGAGGGCAGGATACTAATACATGAACCCAAATGCCATTATATAACTCCGTCTATTGATCAAACTTTCGGGATGTTAAAAGTGAGATGTCGCTCATTTTTTTTTTAAGTTCCTGGAGTTAGAAATCAAAAGCTGCTACTTGCAGATGATTTTAACTTCTTTTTCTTCTTTAATAAATTAAAATTTTATAAAAAATAAAATAAAATTTATTTATTTTTCAAATAAAAATAACAATAATTTTTTATTTAATAAAAATAGGAACGGAGCTGCTTTCTGTCTTATTTCATATAAATTTCTCCAAATCTGAAAATTCGCCATTCCACTATCACTTAAAAGAACGTAGTTTAAACATTCAAACATAATCCAATGTGTGAAAATTTGTGAATATCTTTCCGAACCACATACATATTTCTTAATCGGTTGTCATATTTAATTCTAAGTTTTCGCTTGACAAGCGAAGTATTCCAGATAAATATCATAAGATGACCCACCGTATCGAGCATTAACGTTCACAATTTTCAAATTTGCATCACAAATGATTTGAACGTTAATGCTCGATACGGTGGGTACAACGGATTAAGAAATATGGATGTATAATGCTTATTTCAATCGGATACATCTCGGCTCACAACACTGTTATCTAAAGAACTATAATTTTCATTCAAGTAAAACGTGACTTAGAGAAAAAATAAAAAAAACGTGCTCAATATTTTTTTAAAAGCTATCCAGTGCATCATCTCTACTCAAAACCCTGATTGCTTCAACTTAATTTTTTTAAATGGAAACCCTAACTTTTTCTTGCAAATTCGGATTCTGCCCCTCAAAGTACGTTTGTTTGTGAAGCAAAAAAGTTGTTCATTAAAGTTGGCTTATTAATTATAACTTTATAAAACGATTTAAGAATTATAAAATTTTAAATTTCCTACGTTTAAATTTCTACTGAAAATTAAGCCGACTACGATGACCAACAATTTTACTAGACCTACGTGGATTTCAGAACAACAAAATCCGAATCCATAGTTTTTACGATTCGACAGCGTCCTCGGAATCTACACTTAAAATGCATAGATTTTAAGGGTGTTCCTCCTCCTGTACGTGCAATTAAGCCTCTTCCCGGTATCTACAATTGGATTATTATTTTAAAGCAACCAAATTGGTCGTTGCCAAGTAAGACAGTAAATTAAAAATGGTTTAAAGCTCAAAACAGGAATAGACCTACCATTGAAAGCTCTAACTAATTGAAAATCAATTAATTTTAGAGTTATCTAGGCCGTGTTCTCTCTCTTTAAATTACAGTGTCATATTATATGAATAATGTGTTCTTCTACGAATTCCAAATGAACGAAAACTTATTATCGATAATTAATGAATCCACCGATGAAAGACACATAACGCAAACCAAACTGACGAGTTATTAAATTGGCTAAACTTGTACTCATTATCATATGAAAAGAAAGCGAAACACTATTTTTGTGTAAGATAGCAACACGATTACCCAGGCTTATTTCAAATGATACCGATCCGGAATCCGGAATTATTAGCAAGATTATTTTTTTAGTTCTCAGTTATTTATGTAGCCATGAAGAGAACCTCTTTCTAACATTCGTATAGTGTGATTCCCGTAATTTCCTAATTTGCTTTTTATGCGGTAAATTGAAATACGGTATCGTCAAGTGGACTCGGTTATTTTCAAAAACTACTTATTTTATTTAAGAATATGAACCCTGAGCACATACGCAATCTGTTATAAAAGCGTCAAATTTCCAACCAATTTTATAGCAGTACAACTTCATGAAAAAACTTTTTAAACCCCATGATTATAGATTTAACGCCTTTACATGAAATTGCCGAAAAAAATTTGTGCTGTTTTTTTTTGTTGTACTCTCATACTCAAAATTATCAAGTAAAACCTCCCAAAAATAAAAGTTTAATTTATAACTGCAACCAAACACACACACTAAAGTTTAAAAAGATGTGGAGAAGAAAACACCATTAAAATCGTGAAAGAATCAAAGAAAATTGTTGTTTCGGTTTTTTGGTTATAAATCAAACCATGTAATTATAAGCCAAATTTATATTCTTGCATTTCGGTTTCGGTGCCTTGAATTATATCGCACACTCTTGCAATAACGAACGATCCTTCTACATATGTTATTGAATCATAAAAATTAACAAGAAAAGTTATTTTGCTACCAGAAACCGTAATTTTATTTTGTAATAAATCACACATACAGTAATACATACAAATACACTCTCGTATACATAAAGTCAAATGATAAAACCTCAAAAGTTAATTTAAACAGAACAATATTTAATTTAAAATTAATTTATGGTTTTCTTTTGGAAAAGACATTCGAAATACAAAAAATGTTAACATTGCTGACACGACGTTTTGAGGAATTCTATATTCAACTGTTACGCACGTTTCGAGTGTTGACATACCGGTTTTCCCCTTATCAATCTCAATTAATCACTGTCTCGGTGCTAGAATAATTATGAAGTTCAACGGTTTGACGAATAGACAGCATTTTAAAATGTTGACAGTGGGAAAATAAATAATACGAATCTCCATAGCCCACATTTCAGCCCAAGTTTCAAAATTAACACAACAACCGATTGAAATTATTGGCAATGTCTTCCTTTCATATGTCGTGTCGTTCGTTGTTACCCGTTTCCGTTTTGAATAAATAATATATTTGACATAAATTTTCTTTGTGATGAAGGTGGAACATATTTTTTTCGGTTCTCAAGTAATATCAAAATACAAATATTCAAAAAGATAACAAATCATTCATCCTTTTATCTCAAAATACAATATTTTTTGTGTGTAAGTCTATACATTTTGATAAAATGTAAAATCGAATTTAAATTATTGAAATTTGATGATATATTTTTTATACAAAAAGGAAAACTCTTTTGAATTTTATTAGAATTTGATAGATGTTGTGCTCTTATAGGATCGACTTACTTTTCTATAGCTCCCTTCCCCTAAAACACTTTATATACCATACACATGGATAATGGATATATAAAATATCGCACACAATCAATCAATAGATTAAATTTTTGCTTTGCCTTCCCGGGAAATATATAGGAATTGTATTTTGTCTAAGCTTTTTGTATTCGTGCGACGGGTTTTGTATTCAAAAGTTGTCAACCAAAAAACTTTGTGTATTGTTGCTACCTCAAACTTTCTGCCGCATATACGAATATAAAAAAATATTCGGTATTTTGGATATGACAGTTTAGTTTATTATTTATTTTTATAAGGCAAAATGGAAATTTAATTTTCTTGTGTTTTGACAAAAAATGGGGGAAAAAAAATTTGGTACCGAAATATGTCATTTGATGTTATGTTTGTAATAAAAAAAACGGTTTGATGATGTTCATGTTTCACATGTTATTTTGGATGCCAATTACTTTAATGTGGTCGGTGAATTTTGATTGGGTTGGTGAAGAGATATATTCAAAGAAGGTAAATGCTTTTAGAAATTCGGGAATTAAATAAATATATGTTGCTTTCTTCAGGAACAGACACTCGAAACTTTTGCTTATCGTATTAAAGATGTTCACAACTTAAGTGATGAAAAGTGATATTTAGTAACTAAGAAAGGTTTGAGTTTACCTTTGTCTTTGGAATAGTCTACTTTAATAACAGTGCATTCAATTCTGGTATTTAAGTTTATTTCCATTTATAAATTGTAAAGTTACTCATTAGTGTATTAAACATTGAGTATCAGAGCCCTTTTATTGTTTAACGATTAGGGTAAAATGAAACAAACATTAAATGGAAAGGTGATAGTGCAAGGCCAATGAATATTACTATTCGGTTAAAATAAAAAGAACCCTACTAAATTTCGGCAAATTTTGCTGGATTTCAGCAGAAATTTTTCTTTAATTTCTTACCTCATTTTTAACTAAAATGTGTCCAAATATCGTTTTTCACTCGGAAAATGAGACCAATTTTAACTTTTTTTCATGATGCATAAAAGGAAAGATCATTTAAACTGTTCTGATTTGGTTGAAAGCTTGGTAAATAAGAAGAAAAACTTTTCTTAAAATATAATTGCCAATTATCAGCATATTTTTCTTTCCGAGTGAAAAACGATATTTGGACACATGTTAGTTAAAAATGAGGTAAGAAATTAAATAAAAATTTCCGCTGGCTATAAAATACCTGGATCAATTTTGTTTTGCTTATATTTGAAGTACTACCAACACAATTGTGTGTATAGTTATAGTGTTGTTTAATAGTGCGCATTTCACTGAAAAAATAGAAAGCAAGTTTTAATCGAACGAAGGATTTATATCAGGTATAGAATTCCCTCAGTGATTATTATGTAGAAGAATGAAGGTGTACTGAAGATTTATGTAATGAATTTTATTTAATGAAATGAAATGAACTTACACAGGGTGCTTGGCGCGTGGACCGACAACATTTTTTGGCAAATTTGGAGGTTATTTGGAAGCTTTCATCCCACTTGATTGATGTTCTAAGTAGCACGGTAACTGAGATATGATAGTTTTAAGTTTTTTTAAATTACGGATTGGTAATGCAATACAATAGGTTTTAGAAAAATGAGGCTTCCACATTCTAAAAAAATGTGTAGATTTATGAAAAAGGTCACCATCTAACTAAGGTTATTTAGATATTATGGACCCCTGTTATGGATCCCTGCTCTTCCAACTCTTTCGTGGTTCTGTTTTTTCCGACCTCACTTTTACTCCGTTGCCAGCCAATTCGGGGACGTACGGCTATATATCAGCTTTTTATCACCATATGCACATATTTCATAGCTCCATATGACAGCCTATACTTGCGTGGAAGATGGGTCGGTCCATAGATGTGTTCAATTTCATCACAGATCGTAATCTGTAGATGAAAAATCCCTTTGCATCCTGTCCCTATCTTGATTCGAACCAGGTACCTCCCGATCCAAATGCCAAAGCTTTAAACACTTTGTCATTTGGTCGGTGAAATTAGCTTTGTTTTAAAAAATTCTGTAATTTTTGCCCTTTCCAATTGTATACTATGACAGGTCATAGAAATCACTCATTTTGTGTTCAAAACAGGAGTTACTATTTTGGCAGAATTATTTGTGCCAGGTTTAAGAAAATGTTTTTTAAGTTATTGACCGATTTTAAAAAATAAGTAAACTCGGTGTTAATCGCCTTGTGCTGTCCAGTCAATGTGTCACTATCTGCTACCGGAAGTGCCCGTGTGTCTCACTTTGTTCTTGTTAAATTGTTAATTGTTCCAAGTGTCGAAAAGGGTGATAATGCTAGACGGATGATAGCTTTTTGAAAAAAAAATTGTGGACAAATTAGTTTAGCTTCAATCGTGAGAGAATTGTGAATTTACAGAATATGCTTCATTGTGTCAGAAAAAGTCTAAACCCCCACAAGAAAAGGCAGGATTCTTTCCAAAATAAATTCAGCGTTAATATTTAGGCTGGCGTTATTGGTCGAAACCTTACCGGCCCATATTATGTGCCAGCACGCTTTTCTGATAATATTAGTCTCGAATTTGTTCAGAATAAACTACGTGAGCTTATTTTACTAGTTTTAGAAGATGAGATGATTATTTTGAAAAATGACGGCTGTCCGGCACATAACCAATGAACGGTAAGTGAATACGTAGATGCTTCATTCAGAAAGATTGGTTGGGGTTTCCCTATTTATTGGCCCGCAGGGTCCCGAGACGTCACACCACTGGATTTCTATGTCTGGGGACGTGATAAGGAATTTGTGTACGCAACAAAAATGAAAAATGAAAAGCAATTTCGCACAACTACCTGTGGAGATTAAAAAAAATATGCCGTGCATACGTATACGGAATTGAAGAGGTCATTTTGAACAAAATCTAATAAATAAAGCTGATTTAAATTTTATCAATTAAACTTAAAAAGTATTTTCCTAACGCTGACCCCAGCAAAATAGTATTTCTTATTTTGACCACGAAATTAGTGATTTCTATGACATTTCGTTATACCATTGGAACGGGCACCAACTAAGTGCTTGAACTAATGAGTTTTTCATTAATTATACAAAGAAACTGAACTATCGAATTCTAGATAAATTATACCCCCGTATCCCCATCAGAATTTCTTCACAATTGTGCTAGAGTTACCTTTATTAAGCATTGTCTTATTTTTATATTTTCTCCTTGGCACAAATTTAAGGAGAAATTTTATTAGATCGGTATTTCTACACATGAGTCAGTACATTTTCCTATACTATATTTGATGTTAAACTCTTTTTTCTTCATGATGTGCTCATTCCACTTTAGATTAGCATTTAGGATCGTTCCGAGGTATTTAGCTGTATTTGCATATGGAATTTAGATTAAGTTAAGAACTAAATGGTTTTATAAAAAACGTTTTGAACCAGTTCTGCTCAAGTTGGCTATGTCTTCTTTCATCATACCTAATTTCACAAAAACCAGTAGTTGGACAAATTTCGGCCCCAGTTGATCACATTCCAAAATTTTCCAACAGCATTTTGGAATCGATTTCTGTCAACGATATCCCATTTCATCATATCCAACAAATTGCTAGTTCCGTCCTAGATTGCCGTATTCAAGAACTTCTTCCAAAAAAAATTTTAGAGTTTCATTTCCATCCACCATAGCGCAATTCATTAAAAATTAAAATTTTCCCTTGAGGACCTGTAACGAACATATCGTTTTATTTATAAAACCACGATTACTCATTACTTGTATAACCAATACAACTAAACCCCTGCTACGGCCGCAACTGACTTCAGAGAGTAAAATGAAAAAAAAAATTCTTAAAACGTTAACGTTTCGTGCAAGGTCGACTGTAACATAGAGGAAGCTGCAGAGGGTTACTCATCTGATATTCACGCTAGGGCTAATCAAGGAGGGACGCAGTCCAACCTTAAACGGATTCTAGGTGTAATTACGAACAATCGATCGCCTCGTTATTGCTGTCGGCCTGGTTTGCAAAGATGTGGAGTAGAAAAACCAAACAATCTGAAAAATTGTTTGAATTTAACTTTATTTGCCACAAGAGCAAATAATATATGTAATAGGGAAATAGAAAATTTCCGTACACATAATTTAAATTAATTAGTGCCATAAATCATCGATTATTGCAACAGCATCACCCGCACCAGAAAGGGAGCGATAAAACAAAATTCCATTTTTTGTTTTTCTCCTTTTCATTTCCAATCAAATCAATTTTCCACTTTAGTATCATGCTTTGTTCAGGGGTGAGAACTGAATATGTATATATGTACAGTGAAAAGAGCACTGCACATTGAGGGATCTATAAAGTAACAAAACAACATAATCAACCCTAATCCGTTTTTTTTTTGTTGATATGTCGTCGTGGTACACATTAAGGAGATGTATTTAAAGCAAAATATCATGCCTAACACACAACACAAAACAGCAGAGTACGACTGAAATATGTGGATATGAACACATAAAATTCCTGTGATGATCGCAATAAAAATGAATTATGGATGCTACTCGGTGTGCCATGAAATCGGATAACATATTTTTTTGTGCCGTATAGACGTACGGGTTCAATGTGTATACGTATATAGATTTGCTGGTGTGTGTGTGTGTGTGTGTGGTGCGGAAACATTATTTATTACTCGCAGTTCAACATAAAAAATATGTATTTTGCACAAAAATATAATAAAAATATTTTACTTTAAATTTATGACATCTTTAATATATATTTTCGCGTATGTACAACTCGCGTACTTTTTTTTAATATTATTTTAGCAAAAATATTTTTTATTATTTATTTATTTTATATTTTAATAACAACAGCACAAAAAAGCAATAATAATAAAATAAATAAAAATGTTCGCTGTTTTTTTGGTGTTTAGCGCGCGATTTTTAATTTTATTTATTTATATTTGAGCTGTTTTATGTATTAAATTTTACCGACATGTGTGATGATGATAACATGAAGAAGTACAACAACATACAACTTATACATTATTAATAATAAATATAAAAAATATGATTTTAAATTGTCAACAGACTATTAATTTTATATTGTCGGGGATTAATGAGGTTATAAATTATAATAGTTTTTGTATCGTGCTGTTGTTGTAGGATTATCTTGGATATGTTTATAACTGTCAGTTTATACGACAAACGATGAAAATTTGATTAATGGTTGGCCTTTATAAAAGGATGTAGATAATATGAAATTGATTGATTAATGATACGATGGTTTACTAAATAATAGTCTCCCAATATAATTGGGATGGATTGTACAACGATTGTTTCACAGTCGAACTTCGGTCTCTATTTAATATTGATCCAAAGTGGATATACCTATGGACATTCTACTTTATGAGCTCTGCTTTTTTAGCACCCCATCTAAAGGTTTTGACAAAAAGGATGAATGAATTTATTTGGTCAGTATTGGTTACTAGTTTTTATCCTTTCTTGATAAATTACAAAGAAAATTCAATTCAGTAAACTAGTGACTTCGGCAATGACAAAAAAAAAATTGTGTTGGTGTGGTTTGATCCATTTTTCCCACTACTGTATAACTTCTGTCACTTTTGAAATTAAATAATGAAAAAACTCCGTTTCATTATACATATTTTGCATATCGATTTCAATAGTTGTAATATGGAACTGAAGATGTAAAATATACAATATTAAAATTGATTAATGAGATTATTAATATAAAAGTTAAAATAACGGTTATTTAGATCTCTTTTATATTTGTTTATACACTTTTGAGAATGGAATCGTAAAAGTCCCGAAAGCTTAAGTTATAATAATAAAAATATAAAAGAGAGCTGAATAACCGTTATTTTAACTTTTAAAATACATTTTTCGAAATCGGTATTAAAAATAAGGTAGAAATAATTAGAAAGTGTTTTATGTATTAAACAAAAAAAAAATCGATTAATATGAAATTCGATATGTTCAAACAAGCAGAAATTGTCCCCATTTTAATACGATAAGGTAGATCAATTTTTTATTGTTCCAGAATTTGATCAAGTATTGCAAAAAAACGGTGTTCTATCGGTGTCATCTGGTATATCGTCAATTGGCTTATATTAAATAAATGTGATGAGATTTCCGGATGCTACAAATTTCTGTGGCCTGGCCAATCCTCGATACAGTGAATGTCTACAGTGAATGCCATTTATTTCAAATTTGCAAAAATTGATCAAGTAGAGAGTCAATAACAAATAGGTCTACCTCATCGTATTAAAATAAGGATAATCTTTGTTTGTTTGGGATGTCTAGCTAACTACACATACAGTGGTACATATTCGTTTAAACGCACAACTGCTTTCAAGCAATTTGATGTGAAAAACGAAGAAACATAAATCAAAGTGGATTTAAGTTAATATATTTCAAGGTTCAATGTATGAGTAATTATGTAATATATAATTCAAACAAATAAAAATATTTACATGCATACTTTTTCAAAGATTTATTTTTAAGAGCAAGGTTATTAGAAGAAATATTCGTTTAAACGCACTTAGGAAAAATAATACAAATGTTATATTTAATAGTTTATTGATTTTGCATTTTTTTGAATAACTTCAAATATTCTATTTGGCATCGGTTTAACCAAGTGTTGAAGTATTTCCGGATTGATTTCAGCCCAAACTTCTTTAATTTTCAATTTGAGCTCAACAAGCGTCCGAAAAATTTGAGTTTGAAGCTTTTGACCGTAAATCTGGCGAACCATGATGCCCTATAGGTTTTCAACGGGATTCAAGTCAGGACTACGTGCTGGCCATTCCAGAAGAGAGATCTGGTGCTCCCTAAACCACTCCAATGACACCCTTGAGACATGGATTGCAGCGTTATCCTGCTGGAAGACGCAGTCATTGCCCATTTTCTCTTCCATAAAAGTGATAAGAACGGCTTCCAACATTTCATTGTACCTGCTCGAGTTCATTTTTGGAGGAACAAAACAAATCAGAGCTTTTCCAGTTGCAGAGAACGCTGCCCACACCATAACGCTGCCACCTCCAAAGTTTCTTTTCGACATTTGAACATCATTACTTCGAAGATCATGCCAATAACAACTCAAGGAGTCAGGACCGTCTAAATTGAATTTCTTCTCATCGGAAAAGACTATTTTATTCCATTGGGTTGTCTATTGCATATGTCTACGAGCAAATTCAAGCCGTGCCATTGTGTGGAGTTGTTTAAGCGATGGTTTGCAAAGAGGCTTCTTCCATTTAATGTAAGGAGTCGATCGCAAAATATGGGATACTCGATTTTTTGAATCTGGCAGATCAAGCTTTTTTTGTATTTGAGAAGCATTGAGCTTATTTTTGGTGGCCTCGTGTTTTATCATCCCAATTTGTCTCTTCGGTAAATTTCGATTACCTTTTGTTGGTTTCTTAAAACCATACCATTCTCCTTTTTTTAAAAAGTTGCAGGCGACAGTTTTTATGATAGAAGTCAATTTCAATATTTTCTTTCTCCGACAAGTATTTTCCTTTAGGCATTTTGCTTATCTTCTGGAAGAACATGAAGGATTCACTATAGCGTTTTATATTCGCGTTTAAAAAAGAGATAACTTACCAATCTATTTTCTAAACGAAAAAAAAAGTTAAAATTTTATTAGCTTTAAAAAATACGAACAATTTTGTGCTGCGTCTAAACGAATACAACAACAATACGAATTTTTCCGTAAACAAAAATGATTAACTTAAATACATTAATTTCATGTGGCGAAGGTTGCCGAATATAAACGATTTTCTTTTTAATTAAAATTAATTTTAGTTAAAACGAATATTGATCAAGTTCGGGGTCAATAACAAATGGGTCTACCTCATCGTATTAAAATGAAGATAATCTTTATTTGTTTGGAATGTCTTAGGCTAACTACACATATGTGTATACCATGTCCGTTGGAAATCTCCGTGACCTGGCCAATCATCGATACAGTAATTGTCTTAATTCCATTTATTTCAGATTTGCAAAAATTGATCAAGTTCGGGTTAAGGGGCTGCTGAAATATTCTGTAGCAGCCATTTCGTACTGTCAATTAACAACTTCAGTAAAATGGCAAATAAATGACATATTTGATTTATTAATTCGTTGATACTTTCTATAACTGTACCGATTGTATAGAAATAACGACTTTGTTATTAGTCTCCTGGAGCTTTTTCTTCGCGAAACTGGAAATACGCGAAAGTACTGTGAAAGTGGATTTAAATTGTGATCATTATAAAATTTAACGAGCTCCAGAATATGACCTTAAAGGTTTCGGATTTGCTGATTAAACTATTGTCAAATCAAATAAGCAATCTATTTCATTCGGTTTAAACGCCATACACCATAAAAAAGTAGGTTATTAGTAGGATTACACTGTACATGTAGGGTAAAGGAAGTTATACAGATATCGGAGCGCATAGATCAAAACTTCGGAATGAACCAAAACATCCAACTTCCCAACTGATTCACAAGTATACTAAACAAACGTCAAATAAGTTAAAACAATATCGCGACGAAGTTTAGAAGGAAGAGAGAGCAGAAGAGGAACAGAAAGCATATAGATCACAGGCATCAATTGATAGGGAATGGCCTTAATAATTAAAGCCATTTCAAATTTAATATTAAATGAGATTTTTATTTCTACCTGCTTTAAAATACTTTTAGGGAATTTCATAAAATCAAGGCAAAGGCAGTTGGGATAAAACAGTTATTTGTCAGCTCATAATTGACAGCATCCATTGCCGTAAAATGTAGCACAAAATTAAACCAAAAACGAAATATCCGTCAGTGGAGTTTGCCGTCTAGTTTCTAATTTCTCTACAGGATACTGTTCATTCGAATTCGATGACCTGAATAATTTGTGGGTATTTAATTATTTTTACATAAAACTATTTTACTTGAGTTGTGGTCAAATCAATATCAATAATTGGTTTGATTACGTCTGCAATGATAAAATTCCATTAAAATGGTCTGCGAAGGCTGAAGTTCAAAGATAATCATTTTGCTCCATGTGTATTAATTTGGAAATCGTTTTCAGCATAAGAAAAGTTTTGAGGAACCCGGGTCAGCTTTTTTATTTTATTAGAAGGCTTTGCGAACACGACAGCACCAGTATCGGTCTTTCTAGTGATGTAATATATGATGTAGATTCTGCTTTGCGAAGAGTGATTTCTTTAGTTGATTCCACCATTACTTGTAATTCGATGAATTTATCCGCCATCTTGATGGCATGAAATGATCGCATTTAGTTGAGAAGTGATGAAGGGTTTTTATCAACTATCTGAATATTCTCGAGCAAAGTTTGGAATTTAGAAAGCTTTTAAACTGCGTATGGTTTGAACAAAGCTAGCTTTAAATACTGGTGTTTACAGTTGTTAACAGTGTTTGAATTAAAAATTATTGTCATTATAAGGAAGACGTAATAAATATTATTAAAAGTGCAAAAAAATAAAACTACTAAAAAATTACCCACACGTTTAGCCTTGAAGGAAGTATAATATTAATGTGCTTAATATGATGATGGTGTGCTGATGATGAAAACATTCTTCGTTCAGCTGGGCGTTTGTTACACCAGCTTCCAATTGGTGCGTTCAACTATTTTTTAACGAAAACGGCGCGACCCTACTTCTTTCATCCAATTTCAAGAATACGAACATCAAATTAAAATAAATTTGACGTTTCAAGTTTCATTTCCGTTTACAAAATACAATGCGCAACAAATCATTTCATATTATAACATTGGTGTCAGGTTATTTTTATGTGTCATCACGCAAAAAAATTGTGTGATGCCGTCTTGAAATGATTGTGTCCACCAAAAACCAAGCAAATTAAATAAATTAAAACAGAAATTATGTTTCGTGTCTCATTATTATTATTTTAATTTTTGGCGTTAATTAAAATGCAAATATTCGAAAAATTATAATATATTTGACAACAACAACAACAATTTATATTTTTTTAGATTATAATTTATTGCTTGTAGTATGGGAGCGATCAAAACAGCACCAAGAGATTTTTTCTTTGTTTATTTTCATTTTACTTCAATAAAACACAATTTATTGACATTTTAAAAACTCATTTTTTTCACTTTGCTAGTTTTTTTGTTTAAATTTGGTAAAAATAAATTAATTAAATAATAATAAATCATTGATGAAAATAAAATAAATCATAATAAGTTTTTTTTTTGTTTTTGGTGTGTTCGTGAAATTGAGACAATTGCTGATTGGGAGCGAGCAAACAGAATAAAATTTAACACAATTAGCATTCCAACCACATCGTACACATATCCTCAATTAAATAATGTTTTGCATAAATCATAATTATGTTATATATGTTGGTTCATTTTAAGAATATTTCTGAATTTATACGAATTAAATTTTAATTAATTTAAATTTCTGTATGTCTATGCAAGAGTGGAATGAAATAATTTTCTCACTATTTCTTGAACAATTTCTTGACAGGATAAAGATTTTAACTTGTTATAGTTATGTATGCGAATTCATGTTGTGTATGTTGCTTGCAACCAGAAAAATCATGAAGTAAAATTATTTTTTGTATTTTAAATGACATAAACATGTGTGTACATGATGTCATGCAATTTTCATGATTTAAATGCATATTACATGTGACAGTTGAAGAACATATAATTATGCCTGTACATATACGAAATAAAATTTATTATACGTATATAATTATGTTGCATGTTCGTTCCTTTTCTATTGTACAAATACGACAACAGACAGCATCATACGTGTGACACTATATGTATGTTTTACAAGAGCAATTATTATACGGTTGGATGAAGTTTTATTAGCCTTACGTACGATGTGTATAATGGTTGGTAACTTTTATTACTATTTTTAAGAACTATATCTAGCATATTAACAAAGAAATTATCAACAAATTTTATTATTTATGACTTTTCCAATTACCTAATTAAAATATTTTGTAATCTTTATTAATTAAATCAACCAAGAAGGTTAACAGACCAGAAGAAATAAAACATCTCGGAATTTATCATCGATTGTCAAACACATAATTCAAATAAATCAATATTGTCTAAAGAAATTTCAAAATCTTATCTATTAAAGAATTCTATTCACACAATTTCCCATTCTGACGTCGCGTCGTCCGTATACAGTGTACGTCTCTACGTATTGTCGCCTTTGTGAAATGTTGCAGCTTAAAATATTAAATTACGTTTTAAAACAAATGTTGGTAAATTAATTAACCACACAATGAATTGATTATTTATACGCGTATATAAATAAATATTAACATATTATGGTTTATGTGATGTGTTTGTCCTTTCATTGACATCAAAAAACCAACCATTTCTTTTTAAGACAATAAAATAAAAAATCGAATTGTTATTTCAATTTATTACTTGGATCAAATTACCCGTCCGTGGTATGTTTATAGATATGAATCTATTTTATGTCATCTAAACAACACATATATTTAGTTGTTATTGTATATGGCTGACAACGGTGATTGGATTAATAAATAAAATAATTAATTGGTTGTCTATTAGCAATCGTTTGTGATCGTCATAAAAATTAATTAATTTATATTGGTTTGCTTCTTATACACAAACATATACGTAAAGTCATAAAAATAATTTTCTCGGAAGTGTACTACAGATGGATACATACCATAAAATTTGTCGTAATCCCGATTTAAATCTTATACTCGAGTCGTGTCATAAAACGCGTTAACACACTCGCCTATATAAAACTTTTGTGTAGAGCTAAGCCAACCAGCCTCGCTATACAGAATACGAGATGAGACCTAATATTACAAAACTATAAATCTTTTTGTTTAATGAACTCTATGTCATGTTTTATGTAGGATTTTATAGTTAAAATGTATATATAGAGGAGTACATAAGATCACCAGTCCAATTAAAATCTAGCGTCGTCTACACATAAAAAACTGATGCCTATTAATTTAAACCGAGTTGATTATTTTGAAACGCGCCATTACACAATTTGAGAAGTTAATTATATTGTGATCGGTAATTTATTTTGCGTTAACAACAATTCAAATTTATTACATTTATGTTAAGTGGTGTATAGCGACTTTTTATGTTTTTTATGCTTAAAACAATTACACACAAATATTTAATGAAGAAAATTAATGCTGGTCCAATAAACACCATCATTAACATTTATTGAAAAGTAAACGAAATGTATGTAGTGGAGAGTCTCCGGTTGTGGGCACAGTTTTATTTTTGACCCATAATTATTTGCCTTTGAAAAGCTTAGTTAAGGGGATCTTAGTTAACTATTTGCTAAACTACTTTGATTCCGTCAACTAGAAAAATTTTACGACCAATTGTGTCGTCATATTTTTTGGCAAACAAAATCGTAATCTGGTTGGTGGCACCCATCGAAAATTCGCTGAAAATGGGAATAGTTGAAGAAAAACTCACCTAATAGCAAAAATATCAAAAAAACACTGAAAAAATTGCGTGGAGATATTTACACATTGTGCTGTGTAAAACTAAATTTGCTATTATTACCTTTAATGTTTTAATAAAGTACGATTAGATTAATCATATTGCAATGCTGCTAGTTACACTTGAGATGGGCAACTTGAATGTATCATTTTCAATGCAAACATATTAAAAATGAAACATTTTTGTTTTTTTCGTCGAGAATAAATTACAAAGTACTTTTAAAATGTGCATATACTTTTCAAAATTTACTTTATACTTTGTAAAACAATTTTTGCGGGGAGATTATAACCAATGGTGTCATTTATTCTATCCGACTTTGCATTTTGTTCACCAAATTTTATTTAAAATTTCAAACCAAAGTAAGTCCTAAAGTAAATTTAAAACAGTAAACAAACTGCCACAAAAATGCCAGTTCGTTTAGTTTCCGCATTTGTTGGGAAAAATGGTAATTATTTCAAATTAAAATAAAATAAAATATAAATTATATTTATTTTTATCCTTCATTTGCAGTTTTTTTTTACCTTACTCCGCGTCGCAACAAATGGCCGCTAACCTTGAGGATTAAACTATAAAAGTGTTGAAACGATATATGGACGTCAAATAAAATTTACACAACTTTATGTGCATTAACTCATATTTGTCGCTTTCTTGTTTTTTTCAGACTTTTATAAAGGAATTTTAGAGGGCGAACCAACTCAGTTCCCTGAACACTGAATGGTTGATTATATATGAGGAGAATTTAATTATTAGCAACAGTTCAATTTTTTTCAAGGCTGCAAAGTAAGAGGATGTAATTAATTATCATCTTTAGTTTAAGAAAAAACGGTGAACTTTTGTGAAAAGGGAATAAAAAAAATTAATTATAAAAAGCGTGTTTCATTAAAATTGAACTTCATTAAAATTACCGAGCTGCGTAACGAGCTGCGTAAAGGGTATGCTACCAGGAACAACTTGTATTTCCATCTTAAAGTTGTTCACACTGAATTAGCAATTCGTTTGCACTCTGTTGAGTTCGATTGGCTGGACAAAAAAGTTCGTGCAGAGGTAGCTGAAATTTCACATATTCAATATGTGAAACAAAAAGCTAAACTGGATGTGTTGCGAGATACGGCCTATCCATTTAACCGTAGAGGTAATAGTGGTTCGCCTGATTTCCAATTTCATCCACGTTTTAAGAACTTGTCCTCAGTCGTTTTCCGTGATACAGAGGTGCAAATGCTTAGCAACGGAGTGAATTTTGCCCCTACGCCAAACAAAATCGACCTTCGATCATTCAATCTTGCTGTAGATGCCGAACCAGGCTTATCTGGCCAGATAACCCAATAAAATCAGTATGTGCGTTACAAATAAAGAAAGGTATTGATAACTCTTCTTCTCCCACAAACTCTTCTTCTTCTGCTGCTTCTAATACTAACCTCAAAGTGATTGGTGTGATAAAGAAAAACCGTGTAAAGCGGATAAAGGCAATACAATTACCGTGCTCACAAAAGTCGATTACTGCAATAAAATTTCTGATTTTATTACAGAAAGCAAAGCAATAGAGCTTGGCAGAGATCCAACTAAGTCTTTCAAGACTTCGGTTAGTAAGTGTATCAACCAATGCCAGAAGTTATTTGATGGAACTGGTTGGAAGTACTCTGTCATGAATCCATCTGCCTCGATCCTTTATGGTTTACCAAAAATCCATAAGGAAGGCATTCCGATTAGACCAATAGTAGCGTATTGCAATGCTCCCGCCTACAAGCTATGTAAGGGTTTCATAAATTTTTTCAATTGTCATACTAATTTCTTTTCGGCTTACTCGGTTAAGAACTCGGTAGAATTGATTAACAAAATTCAAGACGTCGACATTCCGTTACATTCAAAACTAGTTTCATTTGACGTTGCCAGTCTTTTCACTTCTATTCCGATTAATACTTTGTCCCAAATAGTTTGTAATTACTTAGATAGGGATGTTGTAGATGAGAGCTTACGTCGTGAACTGAAGTTAGTTTTTGAGACTTGTATTAAACAAAATTATTTCTGTTTTGATAATACATATTTCAAATTCGCTGATGGTCTACCCATGGGCTCTCCTCTGTCACCTTTGTTAGCTGAAATTTTCATGAATTTCTTCGAACAAAATATTTGAAAATCAAAATATTTGATTTTTTGGAATTAATTTTAATTTTGCGGCTTTTCCTCTGGATTTTGGCTTTTAGGATTTATTTAATTGATAAGTATCGCTCCTCTTATATAGTTTTCTGTTACTTTTATTATTTGGCTTCTTTTTATTTGTTTCTTTTTAGATTTTAACACGAAGTTCTGTGATCTTGGTTCTTCCTTTAAAGAAGATAGTATTTATGTATATGAAATTTTGTATGCATGTAAGTATTGTTATTGAAGTGCGCCACGACTCGCGATGCCCACCGAGAGCATTTATTTGCCCTCGGTTCTCTTAAAATGTATGCTTCGGACTAGGTCCAACATGTTTAACGTGGTTAGTTTGAATGTTCAAAGCCTTACTTTGAATATTGACGAGCTTCGTCAAACTTTTAATGGGGTCCCAATTGATGTTATTTGTTTATCGGAAACATTTTTGACATCTAATATTTCTAATTCTGCGTTGGCCATTAGTGGCTTTAATTTGTTCAGGCGGGATAGGGTTAGTCCACCGGTTAATTATGGTGGGGTATGCATATATGTTAACGAGCATATTAAATGTAGTGTTGTATCGGTACCCCCCTCAATTTCTCAAAGGCTCGTTTCTGACTTTGAGTTTCTTTTTTTAAATGTCTTCGTGAATAAGCGGAAATTTCTTTTAGGTGTAGTTTATAATCCTCCTAAAACGAACAAGAGGTCTTATGCTCGATTCAAGAAATCCCTTTTAGACATTGAGTGTCTTTTTAGTTATTTTTCCTGTCGGTATGATGAGGTTTTCATTTCGGGTGATTTTAATTTTGATATTTCTCAAGAGTCTTTATTTTCTCGTAGCTATTTGAATATCTTAAATAGCATTAACCTTTCGGTTTATAATACTGTAGAGCCTACTTACTCTTGCGCTACTGCAAGTGGTGGTTCTTTTACGCTCATTGATCACGTCATTGCTTCTGCTGATAATTCCATTTGTTTTTTCAATCAATTGTCTCTTGGTATTGGTTCTCACCATGATCTTCTTGTTTTTTCTGTTAATTATTACTCTCGACCTAGACCTAAAAGTTTCAGCTTTAGGGATTTTTCTAAAATTGATGAATCTCACCTTTCATCAACTTGTGGCTCTATTTGTTGGGATAATATTTTTTCTCTCTCTACTTCTACTGACCAAATTGACAATTTTGATTCCTCTATTAACTATGTATTTTATAATTGCGTTCCTCTCACTACTATTTATTTTAGACCTAGATCCCCCCTTTGGATGACTCAAGAGATTTTGAGTGCTATTTCTGTTCGTTTTTCCAAATATCGTCTTTGGAAAATTAGCCCTAATTCTTTGTCTTATCTAGCTTATAAGGAATCTCGAAATAGAGTGGTAGGTTTAATTCGTATCGCTAAGAAAAATTTTTTCAAGGATAAGTTAGATCCCTCACTTCCCTCTAAGATATTTTGGCGCAACGTGCGCAACTTTGGCCTTGGTAGTTGCAAAGGGGCTGCTTCTGTAGATTTCAAAGCAAATGATTTTAACCTTTATCTAATTAACTCTAGTCACACTCATGATATTTCCATTATTGATTTAGTGTCCGTCGAACCCCTTAATTCTTTTTCGTTTACAAATATATCTACTGTTGATTTGCATTCTGCTATTTGGGAAGTTAAATCGCAATCCACTGGCTTAGATATGGTTAGTTTGAAATTAGTTAAACGCATTTTTCCTATTGTATCAAGGTATTTGTTACATATTTTCAATTTTATTTTAACGACCTCTTCATATCCCGCTCAGTGGAAGATGACTAAAATTATTCCTATTCCTAAAATTAGTAATCCTTCTGAGCTTTCCCATTTCCGCCCTATTAGCATTTTAAGTTCTCTGTCCAAGGCATTTGAATTGGTAGTAAAAAACCAAATTCAATCTCATATTGATAGCTTTAATTTGCTTAGCGTTTTTCAATCAGGTTTTAGAAGGTTTCACGGTACTACCACTGCTTTACTGAATGTTTGTGATGATATTCGTCGTAGTATGAGTAAAACAGAAATGACTTGCCTTACTCTGTTAGATTTTTCTAAAGCGTTTGATTCGATTAATCATCAAATTTTGTTTAATAAGCTTATTTCAAACTTTAATTTTTCTCTCTCTGCTGCTAAATTGATTTTAGACTATATTTCGGGTCGCTTTCAGGCAGTCTTTTATGACAATTCCTTTTCTGACTTTTTACCTGTCTCTTCTGGCGTTCCTCAGGGGTCGGTTCTTGGCCCTTTACTATTCTCAATGTATATTAATGACATTGCATGTTCCATTCGTCATTCTTCTTTTCATATATTTGCTGATGATGTCCAAATATATAGGAGTAGTCGCTTAGATAATGATTCCATTCACTCTAATATTTCTTTAATTAACGATGATTTGGAAAGTATTTATAGTTGGTCATTATCTAACCGACTCGCTCTTAATGCTAGTAAATCCCAGTCTATTATAATCTATAAAAAATCTTTAAATACTTCCTCTTTTCCTGGAATTTTTCTCGGTGATTGTTTAATTCCATTCTCTAATACAGTTAGAAATTTAGGGTTAATTTTTAATAAAACTCTTACTTGGGGTGATCATTTAGATAAGGTTAGTAAAAGGATTTTTGGAATGCTTAGTTGTTTATATAAGGTTGTAGGGCTCGCTGATAGTAGTTTTAAAAAGCGTATGTTCCTCTCGCATTTTCTTCCACATTTTCTTTATGGTGACGTTGTTTTGTTTGGAATGCTTCAGGATAATATGAATGTTCTCCAAAGATGTTTCAATGCTTGTACTCGTTTCATTTTTAGTATTAGGAAATATGATCACATTTCTCCTTTCTTAAATTTGACTCTTGGCTGTAGTTTGGTTAACTTCTATGAACTTCGTGTGTGTCTTTTTATTTTTAAGCTTCTCAGAGCGAAGCAACCTCCCTATTTATTTAACAAGTTATTGTTCAGTAGGTCCCATTCTTCAAATTTACGTTTACTTCCCCCTATAAATCTGTGTAGGTCTTTAAATACATCCTTTTCTGTTAGGGGTATTTCTCTTTGGAATTCTATTCCACTAGAAATTAAGAGGTCAGCGTCGCCTAAATCTTTTAAAGCGGATTATTTAGCGTGGCTCGCTTGAATGATAATACATGTAGTACTATTTTTGTAATAATTTTTTTCATTTGTATTATTTTTGTATGTAGTATGTAAGTATTCACTTCTTGCAGTGTTCTCTGTAACAAATGAGCTTGAGCTCAATACGGAGGGTACTAGCATGGAGTGGATTTGTTTTTTGAAAAAATCTGAGGTTTTTATGCCTAATGGAAGTATTTTTTTTTGTGGTTGTTGTTCCTCATTTATATTGCTTCCATATGTGCTTTTCCTTTACCAAAATTGTAATGTCAATGAACAAATAAATAAATAAATAAATAAATAAACAAATGATCATATCAAATAACAATCCTTATTTTCGTCATATAATCTTTTGGTATAGATATGTTGATGACATATTATGTCTATGGAATGGAACTGATAGACTGTTAGACTCTTTCCTTACTTGGTTAAATTCTCAATATCCCACCATTGATTTTACGTTAGAAAAAGAAGAAAATAAATGTATTAATTTTCTGGATATAACAATAACCAGGATTAATTCACCTTTAGACTTCAAAATTTATCGGAAACCCACGTATACAGACGCTGTTATCCCTAGTTCTTCAAACCATCCTCATAATATTAAAATGTCAGCTTTCCACTCACTCATAGACAGACTAATAAACATCCCTTTGGCAAATTCAAATTCAGCTTAACATAATTCTTCAAATAGCAACGAATAACGGATATGCAACTAGGACTATGTTAAAGTTATTGAATAAAAAGCTAAAGCGTAAAACTCTAACGGGTATTTATCCACCGGATAGTCCAACGCGGGAAAATTGGCGTCGCTTAGAGTATATAGGAAAAACGAGCCAACGAATTAGCAACATCGTGTCCAAATATACCAATATTAGTTTTGCTTTTTATAATAATAACACAATAAAGAAAATGATTTTTAACAATAAACCTAGAGTTGATCGCCTTTCCAAATCTGGTGTCTATAGGATCAATTGCAATGATTGTAGTTTCTCTTATATTGGTCAGACTGGGCGCAATTTTGGAGTTAGAGCTAAAGAACATTTATCTGGTTGCAATCAATCAACTTTCCATAACCATTTAACTTCAGAAAATCATACAGCTAGCTTGAACAATTTAGACATATTACATATACAACCCAAAGGCAGACGTTTAGATACCTTAGAATCTTACGAAATTAGAAAATCAATATTTCTTAACCAAAATATCCTTAACGAACAGAGAGAAATCCGGTTCTAACCAATTACAGATCCCGCCCTTTTCTTTTCTCACGTACGCAATAATATACCTTGAATTTTGTTACTCAACCTATGACTCATCGCCTACCTGCGCGATCCGTAGATTAATTTTTATTGCTTATTTTTTGTCCCTCCTTCTTTTATTTATATATTGCTTTTTTCTGCTATACAGTCTATTCCGCTTAATCGGGACATATCGGGACTAGTACAATTTGTCCCGATTAAGCGGCTGGCCCAATTATCCGAAGTTCCACAAAAATTCTAGGATTAGTAATTTTTAATGTATTTTATTTCATAAATTGCTCAAAACTGAAAAAAAAAATCTCAAAACTATACGTATCCATACATATTATGTATTAAAAAATTATATAAAATGGATGTATGTACCATGTACATACATAATAAAAAATTATATTAATTCAAAAGCATGTATATGTACATATATGTATACATATACATATGTACATAATAAATATGTATGTACAAGAAAAATAAGGTTTACACTTTAATTAAATTTTTTGAACAAATTCGTCCAAAGAGGTTTGCCTTTTGTTTTTGCTGGATTGTAGCTGAACAAAATCAGAGCACACATTTAATGCTGACATGGGACTTTCGTCATTTCCATCTTGCATAAAATAACACTGTAATCTGTCAATACATTGTTTTGCCTCACGGTTAGTTACGAGCACAGGTTCTTCATCATCACTGTCATCGGATTCCACCAATGTTTGATATTTTGATTTAATTGTTGCTACAATTGCGTCCTCACAATCCTCATGCTCATCATAACACGGTAAATTGTCGTCAATTGACGAAAATTCCATATCAATAATACCTGGTGAAATTTCATTTAATTCGTCGCTGAGCTCTGCAATCTCCATAGATTTTAAGCCGCAATAACCAAAACAATTTTGTTATTTTTGTTCTATTTTTTAATTTTTTTTCTATGTTTACTATGATTAGTACATTTTTTTGTATGATCTGTCCGGATTAAACGAAATATTGTCCCGAAAAAGCGAAGTAAATTTGTGTTATTTGCTTGGTTTTGTTTCCGTTCTTTAGGATTTGTCCCAAATAAGCGGCTGTCCCGATTAACCGGTGTCCCAATTAAGCGGAATCGACTGTATAACAAAATTTTTACTAATACAAATCAGTAGATACTCCTGATGATGACCTAACAAGTCGAAATCGATCGAGTGATTTTTTAAACTTTTTGAAAATTATTCAAAATAACTGCGAAACAAAAAACAAGTGATTAATAAAAAATGTGTTTATTAAGTATAAGTGTGTTTCGCCAAGTGGCTACGGCAAATAGCGTAAAAAGTTTCAAATTAATCAATCAATAAAAATTGGGAAATTGTTTATTCAAGATTTTGTACATTCAGGATTTTTTCGGCTGGGTTTGCAAAATCGGGTCTTTCAATTCGCGTACACACTTACTAAAAACAACGACGTACCTTTCATTAATCTGAGCTCAGTTCCATGTATTTTTAGTTTTAAATTTTTTAGTAATTCCATTTCCACTTTTAATTGCACAATAATTACATATTATTTTTCAAATCCTTGTGTTTTATTGTATAATTAAAATTAAATTTTCTATTTATGAATAAATAAAATATATCAACAAAATGTTAAGTTAACATAATGTTAATCACATAATAGATTAACATTATGTTAACTTAACAAGACGTTAAATATTCTATTTATTCATAAATAGAAAATCATCCCAAAGTAATAATTTTTACTTTGGGAATATAGTTTACATTTTTTTTTAATTTTTTCTTTTTGTTAAAGAAAGTTTACTATAAGGCCTATTTATAACACTTGTACGTGTAGTTGTTGCTGGTTTGCTAGTTCCACTGGTAGTTGTTGTTGATTGTGTTGTACTACTAAGTGTTGTGGCTCCTGTTGTTGCAGCTTTCGATTGTACACTGATTAGACTCTATTTAAAATTATACAAAAAAAAAAAATATTGAATTAATTATATGTACATATGTATATGTATATTCTGCAATTTAAATTCGGTATTTTGTTTATTGAATATTTACCTTTACATCAGAAGTTTTCAAGTTTGGAGATGGGTTTTCTATTCCGAATTTCGTACTCGTTGTTGTTGCTAATGCTGTATCTGTTTTCGATAATTGTTTTTTGATTTGATCGGCAGCTGTGGTAAGTTTTGTGGCTTTACTATCATTTGTACTGGACTTTGGAGTGGACGATGAGCCCGTCATGTCGTCTGTAACCCGTGTACGTGTAGTTGTTGCTGGTTTTCTAGTTCCACTGGTAGTTGTTGTTGACTGTGTTATACTAACTGTTGTGGCTGTTATCGTACTAGCAGTTGATGTTGTTCCTGTTGCACCTTTACATTTTCTATCAATTAGATTCTATTTAAAATTATACAAAAAAAAAAAATGTGAATTAATTATATATCAATGTATTAATAATCTCAATTAATATTCTGTATTTTGTCTATTGAATATTTACCTTTACATTAGCAGTTTTCTTTTTTGTCGTACTTAATATTGTGGTTCTTTTAAAATTTTCGTGTATTTCTACACCGTGAATTTGACATAATCCGAGATATAATAAATTTCTTCCTGCATTCACATCTCTATTCCAAGTAATACCACATTTTTGGCAAAATTGGTATCGATGTGGAGATAGAGACGTGATCAGTTCATTGTAACAATTTGAGCATAATTTTGTTGTTCTAAATTCTCCAACTTCAAGGACATCCGAATACGTTTTTAAAGCTTTTAGTAGTTTCGGTTGTGGCGTTCTTACGTATCCTCTCATTGGCGAATTTGCCGCTATTTTAGTCGATCCTATAACAATTAGTGTTTTTTGATTTTTCACATTCCCAATAATTTCTTTAGCCAAATTAAACGCAGCCTTTTCAACACAAATATATTTTTGAAATTTCAAACGGGCAACCTTTCTTTGTATGAAATCATTTTGGGTGGAGTTAAATATTGATAACTGAAATTTGGTGTATTCCTCAAAATTCTTGGACATTGGAGACATTGTATTTGGTAAATTTGTGGTCCATTTCTTTAATTTTAATTTGCGAGTGTTGACGCCCGTCATGTGCCGAAATCGGCTACTCTTTATTTTAATTGGTTGATCATTTTTCACGCCGCCAACAATTAGTTTTAGCCCTGGATCTAAACCAATTTTTGTATCGTATGAATTTATGTTTTCTTTTATTTTAGCTATATTTCCAAAAACATCATCTTCATGGTTTTGTTTTTTTGGCTTTTTTGACTTTATTTCTTTTTTTTTTTTCATTTTTGCCCATTAAAAAAGAAATAGCTACACCGTCAGTCATGATTGAATTTTCAAAATGTTTGTTTTTTGTCTCTAAAATTTTAAAATATTTCCTCCATTCTAAATGTTGATCAAAATGTTTCCATGAACTCGTGCATAAATTTATAGATCGTAATAGCTGCCACAGAGCGAAAGAATCGTAACGCACATGATGCCGACCAAATTTTAAAATTGGAATTAAATTAAAGTTTTTAAAATTATTCTTTTCATTGTATCGTTGTAATTTATAGAAAAATTGTATATGTTTAAAATAGGTCTTTTTATTTATCAAATTATGAAATTTTTCATCATTCCAATCTAAATGTTTTCTTAATGCTTCTAATAATTTAGGATTTGGAATTCTGTCGCTAATAGCGTTGAACAGAAAATGCATTGTGTCATATGTGTTTTTATCAAAGTGATTTAAAAAATTTTTAATTCGCCGATATCCGTGCATCCAAAAATTATTATGAAATAATGTAGAGTATCTATTTGCAGCATCAATAATTAAATTCGATTTATAACTTTTGTCATACAATTTTAAATGAAATTTATTGCGGATATTCCGGTAGTTAGGTTCTAATTCATATTTTGAAATTTTTTTATCAAAAAGGTGATAATAATAATCGTTAAATTTGATTTCTTCAAAAATTCCATTTTCCCAATTTTTCATCAAACAAAAATGTATATATCTAGAACATTCTACACTAAGAGAAGATACCTCCTCCACATCTTTTTGAATTTTCTTAAATAGAAGTTCATTAATACATTTTGATTTCAGGCCACATTTTATATTTGAAAATTTGGTTTCAAATGCCTCCTCCTTTTCAATCTTTCGCTTGGGCATTTTTTATTTTTTCTATGTTGACTATTTCTGTTTCTGAAAATCACGGAATATACAATGAAATTAAACAAAAAAAATATAACAATATTAAACAAACAATATATATATTTGTAAATTTTCGGTATGGTACAAAATCCAATCATGGTACAATCATGGTACAAAAACCGCAAATGTTTTGTAAAATATAAAGTCTTTCTCATTTCCATTCAACATACGCAATCCCATCACAATCGGTTAAAAGAATTGATCGAGTTGCATAAATCATTTAAGAAATTATTCCTTAAATCATTTAAGAATCCCATTTCCATCTAACATACCCCCGATCCCAACATAAAAATGCATTAATAATGCCTGTATCAACAACGCATGATGAGTATAGAAACGTGAATAAAATGTGTAAGCAAAATAAATAAAATTTAGTAAAAATTAAATTTATTTTCGAATGTTCTAACATACAACATACATTACACGTATATACACCAGACCGGCACCAGTATTTTCGATATAATTTGTATACCGCCGATTTATAAGCTTACGATAGAAAAGTCCCATACCATAAATTAATCTGTTACGATAGATATGATGGTTCATGATCTGATCGAATAAGATAGATTTATGAGGCTGCTCAATAAATTTAAAAATTTCCATGCCCTTTTATAATCAATTTCTCTTATTGGTATATGTATATGTACAAGACCCTAAGTATGTTTACGATATTTATAAATATTATTATAATATCGTAACAACTGTCATTGTAGAAATGACGTAATAGTTAACTATGAGATTGTCCCAAGTGTCAAAACATTGTTAAAAACATAACCACAGAATTAAGATAATGAAATTTATTGTTAAAACTAGGATTGCAGTAAAATTTGTTAGATTTGCGTAGACAAAATAAATTATGAATTTTAAGAGACTGAAATGTTTTATTGTGTGATACGAAGGAGTTTGTTGTGAATTTTCAATATAAATTTCTAACGGAGAAGTAATTGTGTGGCAGATTATTTTGAATTGTAATATTTTTTAGAAATTAATAATTTTTAATTAGATTAATCTAGAGGGAATCGGAATTGGAGACCAACTTTAAATATTTGTAGTCTTACTTTGAAAAATTTACAACAACAATCTCATATATATAATTTCAATTTGGTATTATTTTAAACCAACTTTTCTGCTGGTATAGAATTATTCTATTCTACCTGTAGTTTTATTGAATACTTTTATTTTTAAATGTTGTCAATAAAAATATAAAAGTGATTTTTATTATTTTGACATCGAATTTTTCTTAATAAGACGAAAAATTAGTTATGATTTGTAATAATATTCAATAATGTTTTAGCATATTACTATTAAATTGAATATATTTAGTTGCGTTTTTACGTTGTTTTCAAATTCAAAATGTAATTATTATCAACTAATAAAAATAAATTGAAAAACTTCTTTGGTTGTTACTTTGAGCACAAATTAATTCTATACCAGAATGGAATTAGCTTTTACCAAAGTAAGACAGCAATTGTTTTTCAGACATACCCCGCCAGTCGTTT
The DNA here is from genome assembly GCA_947310385.1 of Nephrotoma appendiculata. Lineage (NCBI taxonomy): Eukaryota > Metazoa > Arthropoda > Insecta > Diptera > Tipulidae > Nephrotoma > Nephrotoma appendiculata. The sequence continues at coordinate 6,250,743 of OX371224.1, read as the reverse complement.
AGCTCATTTACTAGCTGCCTTATAATCTGACAAACCATATGCACGGGGATATGTTCTTGCATTAGCCGTACTCCCGCCGCCCGATGCAGATGACAAGACTGAGTCATGTCGTTCTTTTGCCCAAGATGTTCTAAACAAGACTTTAAAATTAAATGTTGAGAATAAAATTGCTGCTTTGACCTACGCTACGCTATCCGATCCTGCCACTACTGTCAATGTCGGCAAAGCACATATTACAGATGGTATAATCCGTGTTGAGAGATGACGTGACCACAAACTCGCCAAACTGGTAAGATCGAGCGAGAATAAATTTTTTATTTATAGATTGAAAAATAACAAGCAGTAGGCAGCTGCTAAAAAAACTCGTATCGCAATTTAAACATCACAGATGCGGGATTCGTTTACGATATTATTAGACCTGCTAAGATTCCTAACGATCTATTATGAACGTTTTATGATTTTGTAAAGTTTGATTTCCCTAGAGGACAATTTTTTCCATAAAGAACGAATCGTAACTAAAAATATACGAATAGTACGATCTAAACGTAGTATTATAGAGCATCAAAATAATCAGTGTATTCATAAAACACAAATTTATTTAAAATAAATATATTAAAAAATGGAATTTTGTTCTTTAAATTATTTTTTAAACATACACAATCATCATGTGTTGCTCTTCTGATACCTACTACCCTACTACACCATTAAAAATAACATTTGTAGAGGCAATCTCGAGTTGGGTTGAGAATGACGGTTGTAACAATGTAGAGTTCGTGAACGAAAAAGGTACGTGTTCATTGTTACAATGTAGTTTCATAAACAATCAAAAATCAAAATATTTATGAATATTTTATTGTAAATGCACGTAAATTGAAAATAGGTAAGTAAAATATAATTATTAATTAAATTAATTTCTAAAACCCCTACAATAATTTATGGTGAAGGCAAAATATCTACCACGTAAAAAATTTGTAATTTTCCATTGTAATTGAAAATTGAGAATGGGTGTGGTTTGGGTCATCCAAATTTTCAACGGGAGAGAAATTAGAATGAAATTAGAATGATAAATTTATCTTATCCAGTAAAATATTTGTAAAAAGAATTACAAAATAAATTGTAATAAATTATATTACAAAAAAAAAAAAAAAAATATATAAAAATGTGTATTGTATTAAATAGTTCTGTTCATGTTTTACGACCCTCCATTTCATCACAGTCACATATGAAAACGATGTGACAATAGTCGTATAAAACGACAATAGGCGTAAGTTGTGAATATAAAAATAGAAAAAGTAAGCGATGTGACTATATAGTCATAAAATATGACGTGATGCGACTATGGTAATTGGGGCATATATCTATACGCATAATTGTGTTGATGTACTTTAAATTAAGTGAATTTTTTTATTAACAACGCTGTTACGTACTATGGTTTCTTACTCACACATTTGTGTGGGTTCAACTACACTGAGAGAAATTCTCCTTTCGTATTGAAAATTTGAAATTGTAATTATTGCTATAAAATGATACTGTTATCTAAACAAGCAATTTCTCATATTAATCGTAGTTTGTTGATATGACCATAAACTGTTTTATTAACAACTAATATTCCTCGATAAACATGTTGTCACATTAACAGAACAATTGTAATCTTTTTTGTCATTAAAGAACAAATTTGAAAGGAGTTTCTCGATATGAAAAATTTTTTGTCAATTTTTTTTTATTATTTTTATGATAACAAACTTTCAAATAGAAATCGCATGTATGCATTAATTACAACAAAACTCAAGGTTACTAGGAGGTTGACAATTGCGTAGCGAATCATAATAATTCGCTAAGGCAGTGTGATGATACTTTGTATGTAAGTTCAAAGTATTTTTAATATTTTTGTAGTTTGGTCACTGCAGTATGATGAGATGTCCGAATTTATTAATATAAAGAATTCAATGTTTCATAGTTCGAAACCAAACTCCCAACGTCTTGGTAACCTCACCTCGATGTAAAAAAAATTCTGATTTTAATATCTGTTTATCACTCAGAATAAATCAAAATTTCATATAGAAACATTTTTCTTGCAGAAATAATGGAAATTATGTCTAAATAAGCAATGCCCTGTTTTCATATGGAACTACTTGATCATCGATATGATATGAAATACAATTACTTTGACAGAAATGATTATCTTTATGTGTCTTTCATTCGGTCGAATCTAAAGAATTATGCTGTTATATAGAAAATTCGTTTTATTGAATCGAAATTTTATTTTATTATTATTCTGAAAGTATACTGTCGAATTAACAGCAAACAAATTATAATGGAAGTACTATCATTATAATAAATATTATGATCGGTTGACTATCGATAGCATTTTTTTTAAAACGATGGTAATTTTTTTAATGCGATAGTGTTTTTCTCTCAGTGTAAAATTAAGCCAATTTTTTTGTTTTCTTAGTTGAAAAAGGGATATACATAAATATTAAATTTTATCAAATATTTTTTTTTTTTTATATATTTTTAATTATTAATATTTGTGTTTAAAAATACATATTAATAATTAAAAATATGAATAAAAATATTTAATAAAACTGTAACTTTTGCTGATGATACCGCAGTATTGGCATCAAGCGAATTGCACAACCAAGCAGTAGAATATTTCTTACAGTACGCACAATAAAGCTTAACGAGCTAAAATCAGTACATGTAACATACACGTTATGGCACAAAAATAGCAACATCCATACATTTCTCAATGGGGTACAAATTCCCCAAGGTGAATCCGCAAAATATCTCGGATTGCATCTCGATTTAAGATTGAATTGGAAATATCACGTTAGACAAAAAGCAGAGCAAATGAAAATGAAACAACAACGTGAGGTGTACTGGCTAATAGGAAGACATTAGCGAAGCTTAGCCTGTATTGTAAACGTTTGATTTACGAAACAATAATTAAACCAATTTGGACGTATGGTATCCAGCTCTGGGACTGTATTAAACAATACTATCGTTTAAATATTCAAAGTTGTCAAAACAAATTTCTACGAGCAATAACGAATGCTTATCGCTACGTAACCAACGAGGAATTTTACACAACGACCTAAATGTAAAATGGATTGATAAAGTGATCCAGGAATTTGTAATCAAACATGAAAGAAGGTTACTGCAACATACCAACAGTAGAGAGTAATACAACTTCCTGACATAACACAAGAACTGAGACGCCTTAAAAGAATTAAACCGCATGAGCTAGTCATCTAATAAATAAAGTTTCATTATTGGGAGCAGAATATTGATTTCTGTAAACCCACACTCGCTCCACTTGTTAGTTTTAAATAAGTGCATTATTATCTTTAGTAATAAATTATCATTTGATAAGATTGTAACTATTTAAATAAATAATAAAAAAAAAGCTTTCACTTACCTTAATGGAAAATACTTTTAATTATATTCTGGATGTTATTATCTTGATTTTTAAATATAATGGAAGAGAATCTGGAAAATAAAGAAAACATAAATTAACATTTTTTTATTTTTTTATCAAATTCAATCATTCATTTAGTAATAAATTATCATTTGATAAGATTGTAACTATTTAAATAAATAATAAAAAAAGCTTTCACTTACCTTAATAGCCGTTAATAGTGTTTCCAAACTCGTATAATGGAATTTTAACGATTACCTCTTATAATGGAATTTTAATACTTTTAATATTCTGGATGATCTAAAATAATAAAAATAAAAAAAATAACAAAAAATAACAAAAAATAACAAAAAATAACAAAAAATAACAAAAAATAACAAAAAATAACAAAAAATAACAAAAAATAACAAAAAATAACAAAAAATAACAAAAAATAACAAAAAATAACAAAAACTAACAAAAACTAACAAAAAATAACAAAAAATAACAAAAAATAACAAAAAATAACAAAAAATAACAAAAAATAACAAAAAATAACAAAAAATAACAAAAAATAACAAAAAATAACAAAAAATAACAAAAAATAACAAAAATAAAAAATTTTTTAAAAAACAACAAAAACAACAAAAATAAAATTTTTTTTTAAAAACAACAAAAATAATTGTTTTTAAAAAAAATAACAAAAACAACAAAAATAATTTTTTTTTAAAAAAATAACAAAAACAACAAAAACAACAAAAATAATTTTTTTTTAAAATAACAACAAAAACAACAAAAAACAACAAAAAACAACAAAAAACATCAAAAAACAACAAAAAATAACAACAACAACCAAAATAAAAAATTTTAAAAAAATTAAATAAAAAATAAATAAAAAATAAATAAAAAATAAATAAAAAAAATAAATAAAATAAAATAAATAAAAAAAATAAATAAAATAAAAAAAAAACCTTAATTACTATATTATTACTATTTGTATTATTTACTTACTTGATCAATGTTTAGTAAATAACTGATGACAATTTACAAAATTTGTTCTCCTTTTATAGTCCTTTACGACGCATATTCAAAAATCTGGATTTTTCTATCCACTGCCACTGCCACCTAGACGTTGTTGTTGCTTTCTCTAGTTGCTTTGTTAGTGTAAATATCGTAAAATTATTATTGCGCAGTCTCGGTTTAGACTTAAATTGACGTCATGTGCGAAAAATGAGAGTAGTAAAAGGCCAGTAGTTTAGGAGGCATTGCCTGTAGTATTCTAGGTGGCAGTGTTCTATCCCATGCCCATCGTTTTAACCAATTATATCACGTAAATTATATGTCGTATGAGGCCCGTTTGTTGTTGTTGCCCGTAATAATTTTCTTTATTCAACCGGATTTCATAGGCTCCACGAATGTTTTTGATCTAAAATTGGGCTGTTTATAATTTCAAACATTTGTCTGATTTGAAACATCCGCATGTGCAATTGGCGCAACAATGAAATGCATATTTTTCTTTTAAATTTGGCCAAATATTTTTTGAAGACAAATATTGGCACACAAAATGACAAAAATTCTGGATTTTTCTATGCCATGCCCATCGTTTTAACCAATTATATCACGTAAATTATATGTCGTATGAGGCCCGTTTGTTCCGTACGTTGGTCCATTCGTTCGAATTTCATAGGCTCCACGAATGTTTTTGATCTAAAATTGGGCTGTTTACAATTTAAAACATTTCTCCGATTTGAAACATCCGCGCATATGCAATTGAAAACAAATATTGGCCAAATTTTTTTTCGGATGGAAAAATCTAGAATATTTTTGGAGGAATGTTTTTGGTCTAAAATTAGGCTATTTACAATTTGAAACATTTGTTTGATTTGAAACATCCGCATGTGCAATTGGCGCAATAATAAAATGCATATTTTTCTTTTAAATTTGGCCAAATATTTTTTGAAGACAAATATTGGCACACAAAATGACAAAAATTCTTAATTTTTTTATGCCATGCCCATCGTTTTAACCAATTATATCACGTAAATTATATGTCGTATGAGGCCCGTTTGTTCCGTACGTTTGTCCATTCGTTCGAATTTCATAGGCTCCAGGAATGTTTTTGGTCTAAAATTTTGGAATAAAAATTTTGTTCTTGTACGGAACTTCGTATTTTTTGCTGGAATTCTTCTCGTCTGATTCGGTCCCTTGTTTTTCTGTATCTCTTGTGTCCTCATTAAATATGATTTCAATATCTTCTGTATCAAGATTTATTGGAATTTTCGGGTTCTCTTGAATGGGTGGGTGTGTTTCTCAATATTGGAGGAGATTGAGCTTTTAAACTGGAATAGATTTTGATTGCAAAATAGATTTGTTTATCCGGTTCCACATTTCATCAATTGTCTTTTTATTTTGCAGAAATTCAATGTTGGTTGCGTTACGCAATATTGACATTGTTAATCGGTTTCAGCTTTTTTTATAGACAGTACCAAAAATATACGTTAAACGGAGCCATCCAATCTAATATAAAAATGATGGGCTTCTCATCAGTTTCAAAATTCGTCGAGAGATATCTAATCTTAGTTTCCGATAGGTTACAAAATTCTCATAGGCAAAATGAAACATAGGCAAAATGATTTTCTTCAATTTTATATTTATTAAACTCTTAATTGCACACAATCTTTATTGATAATCAATTACGATTTGAGTGCGTTTAGCACCCACCACTTGTTCGCAACTCTTGTACTTGTTCAATTTCGACTTGCATCGTATGTGAATGTCATACACAGTAGTTCCATCTCTTATAGCTCATCATATCAGCTTAATTATGAAAATCATCACCCAGAAATCCATTATTACTATATCGCTGTCATCTAAGTTTATGTTACTATCACCTACGGTTGATTGCAGGATTCTAAAATTAAAAAGATCGTTATAGAGCGATTTCTTACTTAGATGTTTCCAGCCAAATACGTACTTATTCATGCCTTGGCCTTAGCTTTTGGATCCTTACTATCCTCAGTAATTGGATCATCCTTTTCGATTCCCCCCTTCATTCTGTTTTATTTCACCGTATTTTTTACCACCGACATTCATACGATAAACCACCACACATTCGAAGCACTTCCTTGTGTACGATATCGACCCGGTCGATATCCCGATCGAGGCACCAAATACATACTTGGATTTTTTTTAACATATTTACGATGGCCAGTAACCAAATTGGTCAATGTATCGATTAAATTTGTTTAAAATACAATCTCTTTGTTGATTTTCTACGAATATATAAAACAGATTAATTAGAAAGATTGGCCAACCGGTTTTAATTATCACCACTTACATTGTCCTGTGTCCATGAACTGTTGCAAACAAACTTTTAACTCTTCACTATCTTCCAATACCGAAACATTTACACTACTAGTACTGGGCAACCGATCTGTTTCATCTTTATCGTTTTTCTACAAAAACACAAAATAAATTAGCACTTTTAATAAAATTCACGATCAAGTCTAACTCTTACTGTGGGCAACACGGTGTTTTGAATATGAATGACGTTCGAAAAGACATTTTCGTTAGAGTAACCTTTACAAAATATCATACTGCATACAGCACTTAAATTTTACACTACTAGTACTGGGCCACCGATTTATTTCATCTTTATCGTCTTTCTACAAAAACACAAAATAAATTAGCACTTTTAATGAAATTTACGATCAAGTCTAACTCTTACTCCTAGTGTTCACTCATGTACAAGAGGATAAAAAATATCCGGGTTTTTTTGAGCTACAAACCGAGCGCATCCTATAAATCGGTATATTTTTAACTCCACTTTGTTTTGGATTTTTTCGGGGTTTTTTTGACATCTGAGTTTTGTTGTGAAAAACTCAATATTTAATAGCTGGCTAAATTTGATTCAATCATAAACATTTTCGTTAATATTTTATTAAAATTTAAACAATACTTTAGGAAATATATTAAATTCAGTTGTAAAGGAAATTTACGTTTAAAATACTGAACGGTCAAATTTATATGCCAAGCCAAAAATAAACGCGTTCACTCGTGTAGTCAGTGTTGCCAACTCCCGAGTCCCGAGTAGCTTTGTCGCCAAATAAAAATTAAAAAACCGCTAAAAACCGCTAAACGAATATTATACAGTTTTAATTTTTTTTTTTAACTATTGTTAAATAATTATTTATTTATTAAAATAGTAGATACATCAATATATGTACATAGATCACATAAACCATGCCTTTCATTGTAAACGAAAATACAATATTCTTTCAAAAAAATAATTATAGCTAAACTGAATTTGGAATCCATATCAAGGGCTAGTTATATAGACGAAAACGAAACGGACTGAAACGAAATGAAACGGAAAGACGAAGGAGGCATGGTTATATAGACGAATTGGTGAAACGGTTTTGACATTTTCATATTTGTTTTTAATTTTATATTATTTGAAGTTTACTTCTCGTATGTATGAAAACTAACTTGGAAAATCCATTTTATATTTGGCAAACTAAATAGAAATATACAAAATATGTAAATTTATACAAAATATAAAATATGTTGACAATTTGACATAAGTGTTACTAAGGATTACAAAAAAAATATAACCGATAGTGTATAACCGCAAAAACGAAACGAAAGCAAATTGAATTGAACCAATTTCTCCGTCCGTTTCCGTTTCGTTTTTTCTATATATTTGGTTTAGTATGTTTTCATGTATTCAATTCGTTCGATTCGTTTCGGTCCGTTTCGTTTTCGGCTATATAACTAGCCCTTCATTCGTAACGTTAAATAATTTAATCAATATCAATTATATCAATTATTTCATCTATATCTTCGTCTCCTCCTTTGTACGACTGCATAGTAGCAATTTTTGCAACAACCTCTTTAGGCAATTTATAAGTGTGACAATTTTCACCAGCCAGTTTCAATTTTTCAAACCAAATCGAGCAATTAAAAGGCATTGTAATAATTTAGTTTTCATTCTGTTTTTGGCTTTAGGTTTTATCACGTTCATAGCTGAAAACACTCTCTCTACATCCGCGTTTGATATAGATATTATTTCATATTTTATATAATTATTACCATCATAAAGGAAAATAAAGAGAAGAAAACTACGGTGTAAAAGTAATGTATGCCAACCACACAAACTAGAAAATTAATTATTAACCTGAAAAATGCTCATAGAACTAATCGATTTCTAAATTTATAATGGAAAAACAAATTCTAATGGAAGATGGATGAGGAAAGTAATACCATTTTAAACAATTTTGAAAGCGATAAATATCACTAAAAATCGCTAATCTGTAAAACAAAATCGCTAAAAAAGCCGCTATAGCGGCAAGATATAAATTTTATCGCAGCGCTTATAATAAAACCGCTAAAAACAGCGGCAAAATCGCTAAGTTGGCATCCCTGCGTGTAGTAAAAAATAATTGGGATATTTTACTGAAGCGAAGTTAGCTGGGGTAAAATATGTCAAAAATATACCGATTTTTTATGTCAGAAAAACATCAGTGAACATGCTTAATACTAACTAAAAACGTAAACATTATGAGCGGCCATTTTATAGATATTTCAATTTTTTAAATATTATCATAAATAAAAAAGAGATAGATAGCTTATGTAAAAGAAATCTCTTCATTGACACCAGCACGCGTGTCTATTTTCTGAACCACAGTAAAGATCGTCTTGAGTTGTTGTTGTTGTTGTTGTTATTCACGTAAAATTGAAAATCGGTACATTTGTTTTTATTTTATTTGTAAAACATGTGTCGACGATGTGACGAAACGAAATGGAGAAATATATATTTTTGTTATTTGATTAGTAAAAATATAGAAAGGGGAATTGAAGGATTAATAAATATGTATATAAAAAAAAAAATATTTTTGCCTGAGATCAGAAAATAATTTTTTTGTTTTGCCCTCTGAATGTATGTGATGATATACCTAATAAAATTTTATTTAGTACGTACACCCATTTTCAAATATAATACGAAACGTGAAATAGAGAAATATATGGTTTGCAAAAATATAGAAAGAATAATTCAAGAACAAACAAATATGTACGAGTGTATAAAAAAAAAAAATATTTTTGCTTTTTAGAGATTACAAAATAATTTTTTAGTTTGTCCTATGAATGTATGTGATACTGATATATAATGCCCGGTTTACATGAGAAAATCGTTTCCTTCTGCAAATTTTTGTAGGTAAATAAGAAAGAATCCGCTTATTGTATAAAAAGGATTTAACACAAGGGGAATAATGAAACCGACACCTTATGGTAAACGCGACTATATTGTCAACATCGAGGTCAAAATTGTCATTTTAAACTGCAATATTTCCCAACTAATAATTTTCAATGTTAAGCGGTCGGTCTATTATTAACTTATGTATTTTTCATTTAAAATAAAACCGCAAGTAAAATTCTATTTCCTACACCACATATGTTTGTTGGTTTTATTTATGCATATAAGAATAAAATAATAATTATGTAGTTTTGTGGTTATGTACAATAAATCTTCTTATGTCAACAAAAAATACAGGGTATTATCCTCATCATCAATAACTGCAACAATGTTGAATAATTTATTTTGCAATTACATAAAAAGCACTTTGTGTGATAAGTGTGTATGATTGTTTGCTAAAGCTTAAAATAAATACGAACCACTTAAAATTTACAATACGAATAATATTAAAAACTGTTAAAGCTCCAATTTATATTACAAATCACGTTTAAAAAATATTATAATGAATTGGTCTGTAATTATTATTAAATTACAATTTATAATATGTATTACTTTGTATGCTTAATCCAAACAAATAAACAAAAACAAATACATATTTGTAAATTAACAAATTATTAAATTAATACAATTAAATTGCTCGTTGTTTATTATTGTTATTTAAAATGATAAAAATTAATAAAAATATATTTGCATATTATATTGTTACTCGTGTATTGTTGTGGACGTGCTGCAATGGTGGGAGAGATGTGGTTATTTGAGCAGCCCATTTTTTACTACTTTTTATCGATGTGGAGGGTTTAATGAAGTTATGAGTTTATTAATGCACATACAGGGATTGTTTTGGTGTGGAAAAATAAATATCGGTAGCTGTAACAACCTAGTCATTGTTGTTTCACGACTGAATTTAAAAATAAGTTCAATATACTTTATTGTAATAAACTGTTACAAGTACAACAATTTGAAATTGAAAATTGCTTAAGTAGATTTACATAAGAAAAGGCGATTGGAAAAAATGAAATTTTCGTTATTACAAATTGAGAAGATGCTACTTTTAAATTAGAATTGAAAGTCGTATTTTTTTTAATTTAAAGTTGAAAAGGTACAACTGAATAAGGTGGTTGCAAAAATCTGATGGTTACTTTACGTAATAGCCTGATTAATTGAAATTAAATTTTCTATTTATGAATAAATAAAATATATCAACAAAATGTTAAGTTAACATAATGTTAATCAAATAATAGATTAACATTATGTTAACTTAACAAGACGTTAAATATTCTATTTATTCATAAATAGAAAATCATCCCAAAGTAATAAATTTTACTTTGAGAATATACATATATGTATTTATAGTTAACATTTTATCTTTTGTTATTGACAGTTTTTTATAAGGCCCATCATCTTTTGTAACACTTGTACGTGTAGTTGCTGGTATTCTAGTTCCACCGTTTGTTGTTGACTGTGTTGTACTACTAAGTGTTGTGGTTCCTCCTGTTGCACCTTTACATTTTTCACCAATTCTCTATTTAAAATTATACAAAAAAAAATTGAATTAATTATATGTACTGTATATGTATGTATATTTTGCAATTTAAATTCGGTATTTTGCTCATTTAATATTTACCTTTATATCAGAAGATTTCAAGATTGGAGATGGGTTGGTACTCGTTGTTTTTATAATGTATCCGTTTTTGATAATTTCCTTTTGATTTGTTCAGCAGTTTGTTTGCCAGCATTCACATCTCTGTTCCATTTGATACCACATTTTGGGCAAAATTGATACCTATGTGGAAACAGAGACGTGATGCTGGCTATTACACTTTGCACATAGTTTCGTACTATAAAAAAAAAAAAAAATTAGAAATATAATTTTTGAGACATTTTTAAGAATAAATATAATTAAATATAACAAAAATGAGTCATCGAATTCCAGGTGCTACCACGAATAATTAGTTCATTCCCCGGAGTGCGAGTTGGGACATGCCACAAATGAACTAATCAGACGAGGATCCAGCACTGCAACTCAACAATTACGAAACCTTTTCCGTGTGTGTGCAACCCAACAATGTATCTGGTCAGTCATGCCAGTAAGGCATGACGCAGCGACACACACACGGAAAAAGTTTCTACACTTTTCAATATTCAACAATTATAGAATAGTGAGAACTGTGAATGTAAAGGAATACCACAGCAGAAAGGAAACCGCGTGCTTACGCAACTTCCGAGTTTCCGTAACTACCGTGTTAAGTAATGCGCTGTCCACTGGTGAGGGCTTGACCATTACTTAACAACCACTAGAAGTTAATATTAATTATTACTTACCACTTGATTTATCCGATTGCAAGTGAAAATTACACAAAATATGCTGTCCTTATATAGTAAAAAATTTGAAAAAACCACATACATAATATTATGTGCTGCCATCTCTTGTTAAATATTTAACCACAAAATTATGTATATGTACACAAATTTTACTACTACTGAGCGATTTGAATTTTTTTCAGTTATTCCATGTTTAGTTATTTATTTATAAAAATTTCAATAATAATTATTGAAATAAATTAAATTTACATTTATAATTGTCTTATATATAATTATTTTATTAAATTTCGTTGATTTTATATAAAAATATACAAAAAATAATAATTATTACATGGCTCACATATACATGCACAAAATGCATTCAATGCGAATCAAATTGGTGTCTATTATTCAATATTTACTTATTTATTTACATTAATTTAAAAAAAATTATTGAAATAAAGTAAGTTTACATTTATAATTGTCTTTTATATAATTATTTTATTAAATTTCGTTATTTCTATATAAAAAATATACAAAAAATAATATGTATTTGACTAGTCATATGGTTTTTCCCCTATTTACGAATATCAATTTTCTCTTATATAAATACTGGCGCTATCTATACGGCGGTGTTTTAAACGGGAAAACCGAAAACATATTGAAATAAATTAAGAAAAATTATCGAAATAAAGTAAGTTTACATTTATAATTGAGTTACATGTAATTATTTTATTAAATTTCGTTATTTCTATATAAAAAATATACAAAACAAATTTAGTTTTGAGGATTTTTCCATGTAAAAATTCTCTCATATAAAAAGTGGCGCTAGCTATACGCCGGAATTTTAAACTCTTAATACAAATAAAAAATATTCTAATAGCAAGTTCATTCGGAATTACAACAAAAAGTTACCCGGGTTTTATGTAAATGAACACGAAAAATATTACCCGACTTTTGTAGTAGTATTGAAAGGCAAAAAATTGTTTATTGTTAAAAATGTCAGACATTTCAACTTGTTAGCATCGGTATATAATTATTATAAAGCAAACTACATACTATTAAAATATTCAATACTGTCTTCCGTATTTCAATTTTAATAATTTATTTATTACTCAATACCAATAATTTTTAATTAATAATATAAGAAATTATATAATTTCGCACATAAAAGAAATGTTGTTGAGTTGATGTTAGCGAAAATAGTGCGCTAACGTATAATAGTGCGCTAACAATAACAATAGTGTTATAGTGTAGTAACAATAGTTGTTACTACGTAACAATAGTGCGCTAACGTTGCATGCGGCGATGAAGTACAATCGATTATATCTAAAACTTGGTCTAAGTTCAGGCAGCAATTCCCGTCAATCCGAATGATTGATTTCCGTCGCCAGGGAAATCAGTTGAACTTCAAGGCTTAACAGACTCTTCCGAAAAAGCATATGGTTGCGTAATACACTAAGGCCTCGAGTTGCGTCGATTCGACTTGCGTCAGTTCGACTTGCGTCATTAAAAGTTTTAATACTATAAATTTAAGTTGTGTCGTTTTTCGACGCAACTGGAATTTGTCTTCCATGTTAAATTGAGTACTTAGACGAGTATAATGACAGAGATAAAATATTTTTTTTATAGATAAATATAATATTTGAGAACTGAAATAATAAATGAACTTTCGAGATGCGTCATTTTTGAGTTGCGTCGCTTTCTCACGGAACGCATTAATGACTCAACTCGAGGGTTTAGTGCATATGCATGAGTCACAGATTTGGCTAATGTGAAATATACGTCCAGCACATACGTGTGCAGGAATTTGGTTTCTGTAGAATGTTCACAAAGCAAAAATACAATGGTTTAGAGTGATTGTTAAATATTTTTACATATTATTGTTATATCACAATACACATTTTTAATAATTAATGAAGTATAATAATAATATTTTTAGAAATCCTATTTTCCTTCGGCGAACACATACAACCGAAACTCGACACGCGGACGACTACCTAATCGCGGGCATCAATGATTTTACTTATCTCTTTTTTTATCACACCAATCACTCTTCACTTCGCTACCGTCTTAATATTATCCCTTTCCAAAAATTTGGTCGTCCAAAAAATCCTTTTACCATCAAAAAACAAAAAAAACACATCCTGCCGAATACGATGAGCACGGCGAGCGTTTTCAATAAGTGATGGCAAGGCTCAAACATTGGTACATTGGCAAAAAGCTACATGCACTCTTGGGTGAAATTTGTTGGAATTTGCAAAAGAAAGAAGATCCCGAAAACGACACGAACGAATCAGAAAATTAAAATTAAAAAAATTAAGAAAAATCACAATAAAATCCGCTGAATCGATTTAATTTTCCTTTAAATAGTTTCTATTGTATCTATATCTGTCGATGCGATGTGTATTAGATATGAGTGTATGAATATGAGTGTATGTTTTGACAAATTTTTGACTCAGATCCAAAACAAGTCGAAAGCGATATCTCAATAATGGGGACAAACTTTGAAATAGGACTAGCACCATTGAATTCAGTGTACTCGAATTATTTTTATCCCCTGGGTGCCCAACTTGTCACAAAAAAAGTTTGCAATTCAACACATAGTGTAATTAATCGACCCATGTACTGCATCACAAATCCTACTTCATTCAATTCTACGTATGCGTTTAATTTGATTTTATGTGATAGCAATATTCTATACTCTCCTGCATATAAATAAGTGCATGCACATTACTACTATTAACAGCTGACTGAACCTTATAACTTGACACCGATTTTTTTTTTTTTACTTGTTGCGTTCATGTCCAAAATTTATTTTCTAGTAATAAAGGCTAACCCAAGTATTCCCACAATAATAAGCCAATTAAAATTATTTGTACAGCTCCGGATAATTTTATCCATCACCATGTTTAGAACGATTTTCTTTACTATTTGCCGAGGATAGTAACAGATTTAGGCCAATGATAAGGGATAGGGAGAGGGATTTTACGGTTGTTCCTCATCTCAGGCCAAGCGAATATAGGTAAGTGTTTTACTCTTACTTCCCTGCACGTTACAAAATCTCATGGGAGTTTGCAACAATAATCCATTTAGCAACCGAGCAATAGAACATTCTCGTTTACTCACCCTTTAAATCCAATTACCTTTGATGCAATCTCGAGTTAAATTAAAATAAAAAGGTTCATTGAGATATGATAATATGTTAATATGATAATTATTTTACTCTCATGTAATATCTATCATTACCTACTCATTGAATAATGAAATCAACCAAAACAAAAATCTTTAAAAGACGTTTCTATGCATATTGAATATTTAAAAGGCATTTCACCATTTCCGTTTACAATATTTTACATCCCCAAGGAATTTATTTCTGTATGTACAAACAAACCAATTAACTTTTTCTATTATTTATATATTACTTAAAAATCCAATTACTCATATAGTTTACTTTGTTGTTACATAAATAAATTATTATGCCATTATTTTATTTTCATAAAATATTATCGCTAATTACAGCAATTATTCATATTTTCAATTATATTTCTCTATACAAAATCCAACAAGAACGGCTATAACTATAATAATAATAAATTTTAAAACAATTAATTATTAAAATTCAATTGTTATTATTACTATTATTTATAACAATACAACACTAAAAACTAAAATCCATAATAAATTATTTACATACATAGCAAACAGTTTGGATGTGCATGTATTTTATGTATAGACAGCAAAAAAAATTAAATCAATAATAAAATAAAATTTCTTAATTATAAGTAATAAATTGTAGCACATAAAATAATAAATTTGATATTTATAAATAATTAAAATATTGTCAATATTTTTGATTGACATAATTTATATTTTGTTGTTGTTGTTGCTGCTCTGTATTTATGTACACATAAATACATAAAACATTTATCGAGGTGAAATGATAAAAAATAATTTCATTTTTATTTATAAAAATATAAAATATGAGCGCTGTAATTTTCAATTAATTTTTATGTCAGAAAATTTATTATTTATTATTATGAATATTATATATTTATAAACACAATATATATTGTTTATAATAAATGGATGCAATATATGTATATGTATATGCAGTTGTAGGTAATAATATAACCCCATTTTTTTTGTATAAATGATTTATTTGACGACTATATTAGTTCTAGATTGAAATTGATTTACCAGCTCGCAACGAAATTGCACTGTGGGAGTTTTATGACTGGCTTTCTTATTTATTACACTGTGATCTGTCTCGTACCGATATAGTGAAAGATAATTAAAACAAAAAAATTTTATATACTATACATACATGGTTTTATTAGATTGTATAATTAATTATATGTATTTTGTTATGTACTGACATGTGCATTGAGTTATTAATTGTTTCTTGCTCAGGTGTGAATTAATTACAGTAATACGCTTATTGCAAATTTTATTTATTACGAAGGTGCTTTCCGCGCATTTTTATCTGTTTTTTGTTAGGAAGGTGTGACTGATGGAAAAATTTATATATATATATATATATATATATATATATATATATATATATATATATATATATATATATCGATTAGGTACTTGGAAACTTTATACGTTTCAACTAGAAAACTTGCGTCTATGCAGACATGCCCAGATCCAGTTGAAAATGTAATAACCAAAATAAATATTTTATGTGACATCGCTATAAATTTACTTGATACATACACAAATATCGCGCTATTCGTTTCAGTTTCATGCCACAATTTATTACATACGTATTGTGAAATGAAAATGAAGAAGGAAACGCGATAAACGATATGCATAACATAAATATTTTATGTTATATTTGATTATAATGTTGTTATATGTTGTAGAGAGCTACGGTGGATTTTTTTTTGTTATGTTTGCTAATATGATTTATGAATTTCTGTTTGGTAAATTATTGATTTAATATTTCACAAACCCTTGTAGATATTTTCAGGTGTACACCACATATTCTAAAACAAACCGTGCACAGTAATGGGTTAAATAACAACGAAATACTCATAACAAATTTTACAATATAACACGATAGGACATTTGAGATGTATAAAATATTTGTGCTATATTACTACATATTCCGTATTGTGTACACATATTTTCTGTTCATTTTGTACTTAGAACCACTTTAAAAATTTGGATAACGAACAAAAATACATATCATCATATAATATCATATCCATATCCCCAAATGAATTTTGGTATACATTTTTTTGTGTGTGCTTTTCAAATTTATACTTATTTGTATTTTACATACATAAATGTATACATAACCTCATATACGAATCTGAAAGTGGTAATGGTAGCTTATAATATTATAATACCTCGCCGTATCTAGAGATACGTATAATGTTGAAAAGGTGTTAGATTTTTATTTTTTCGTTGAAATCATCAAAAATTTTATTTGGAAATATGATAGCACATTTTCATCAGCGTTCTTTAGCACTGCATTGTTTTTGTTATTCTAACATAAATCAATTTTGTATATTTGAAAGAGATTTATTAGAAATGACGGCCATTAGTAAGATTTAAGCATTTTTACTTTACATGAGAAGCCCGGGGTTTATTATAAGGCCAACATGCTACGCGCCGAACGTCATTCGCCCGAAGTTGACTGGAATCGGAATTTTTTGTGCCATTAAGTACAAACATTTTATAATCGATATGATATTTTTTGATTATCTTGTAAAAATATAGTTTCTGTGGCAGTTTAACATAATCACTTAAGTCGAGATAATTGTTATGTTGAACTATATTCTTATCGATAGTATTTCCCTTTTTTCCATTCCCTTCAAATTTTCATCAAAATTCGATTATTTTTAACCGAGATATAAGAAAAAGCAAAACCACTTATGTTGTTATAGGTGTTTGGTATTTATTGAAAAGCACTTGATTGATAATTTATGATACTGTATAAGAAATGATATTTAAAAAAATATTTTTATTTGTAAAATGAAAAAAAAAATTAGAATAAACCCTTATCTTAAAATAAGTTTTTATTTTGAATTTAATTTTGCGTTTGGTATTTACTTAAATCAATATAAGTGTTTTTTTTAAATGTTAATTAAAACTTTTGGAAATTTCTGGTGAACCCAGAGCATGCAACAAGTGGTTGAAAATGTCAATAAACGAAGTTTAAAAACTTTGATACCATGAATCCAAAAATACCGGACAAGTGGTACAGTGATTAAAGCTTTGGCACTTGGACCGGAGGGTACTGGATTCGAATGTTGGAGTGCAGAATTCAGCGCCGACCCACCGTCCATGTCAGTGTACAGGTTGACAGGGAGCTTGCAATGTGCAGATGATATAGTGTAGTTGTGTGAGTAGATGAATGGGTGTGTCCGTGAATGAAAAAGGGCGTATTAGTTGACCTTAACAGGACATTAAATCCATTGGATAATTTATAGTTTCAATAAAAACAAATAGTTTAGTTATGTCCCATAATTTTTTCACAAATTATTTAAAATTTAAACTTGGTCCCCTAAAAAGTATCTAAAAAATAGATAAGTGGTTTTGTTAAATTGCCAACTTCAGTTACTTCTTTGATTCTCAACAAAAAAAATATATACATAATCTGTCTTTGTAAAAATATAATATGTAGGGGGTGAATATGTTGTGGCTAGCACCCGATGTTCTTTTACTACAAATGTATACATAGATATCGAATTCACCTTATTTCTAAAGTGAAAAATTAAGTTTGAAGGTACCGGACTCTTGAAGGTAAAACCGTCTTATAATCAAAAATAATTATTCCTGCTTAAATATCATTTTCTTATTAAAAATTTATTCTTTAAATTTATTTGAATCTTTCATGCCACATTTTCCAATATAACTGCCAAAATTGAAAAGCCTCCGTGAACGCTGCCACTTTCGGTACACAGATTTCCACCAAATTTCGGAAGAATCTCCTAATTAATGGAAAAAGTTTAGATGTGAAGTTTCATTCCGAATCGTCAATCCCTCTAGACTGTAGAGATGCCGATTTATGAAATTTGCATAGACGAAAAATCACCAGAAAAATCACTGAGATCTATCAACTTACAGAAAAAGCTTAAGTATGAAGTATCATCCCAAACAATCAATCCATCTGGGCTGAAAAATCGTCTTTTCCGTTTAAATTTTGGAAAGATTGCCTGGAACGGTATTGTTGCACAACTAATTTAGAAGTTCATAGTCGGCTAAAAATCACTGAAATCTCAAAATTTTTGGAAAAAGCTTAAGTTCGAAGCTTCACCCCAATCAGACTCTGGGTTCAAGAGATCCAACGGACTTTTAAAACGCACGGCACCTCATACACACAGATAACATTTTCGAAAACAACTTTTTCGGATCTCGGCGACATAGTGAATGATAAATTTGCAAAAACCTAGAGGTCAAAATTTTTCATGATTACTGTACTCAATTCTACTATACCCCATGTTTTACCGACGTCCAATAAGATTTCTGAATTTATACAATCATTTTACAATAGGTGGAGAGCGTCGTTTCAATAAATGAGTATTTCATATAATGATCATGTTTGCCAGGATCGAATTGCGTCAAATACAGCAACGTATCAGTTCTTGTGTGACATAATCAATGGTGCCGATTGTGAAATACCGATTGCTGGTTGATATTATAGATATTAGAAAATGATTAAAGAACAAATTGCCTGAATTACATTCACCACCTGAATCATTAACAACTTTGCTATCAACAATTGTACAACCTTTGCATCCGACGATTCGGATGAGGTTGATTTAATCCCTCTAAGCCATACAGTTCAAAACAATCGATTATGATTAGATAATACGTGGGTATCCTCCCATTCAGAAATCATACAATTTTTAAAAAAACCGTAAAATATTTATTTTCAAAAAACAGAAGATTTTTGTTGACTTATTCCAAAAATTCCACAAATTTTTTCATGATACAGTATATAATTTGGCCCTAAATAAAAAAAATGTTACCATCTTCAACTTGACTCTACCATACTTGAAACGTTTTGGAATTTTATTATTTTCTGGTCATTACCCTGGACCTAGATATCGAATAACTGTTCGAAGTTTGGGAGTTTTTCACATAACTTGCCATTAGACAAGGGCGTCATAGTTGTAAAATGTTTTCCGCGCAAAATCGGGTTACAAAATTTGGTGTATATGACATCTTCAACTGGAGATGTTTGTAATTTTTTCCCCTATGCTGAAAAAAAAATTTCCAGCTCGCATAAACTTTTGCGAATGGAAACAACGACGGTTATTTTGCCAAAAGCACAGTCCGTGAAACCCGAACTGGTAATGTTAATTAATCTGTGTGAAAATTTAAAAAACGAGGATTTTATCAAAATGCTTTTGATGATCATAACCAATGTCTTAGACTAAGATGGCCGGTTATGACATTTCTTTCCAACTGTGATAAAACGAAACCCGTGGCAAACGCTAAAAGGTTTTCGCACAAACATAAGCGCATATACCCCCTACCTAGAGGTGATAAGGGCATACAATATGGGAATGGGTGAAGTGGATCTTTCCGATAGATTGCTATCTATTCCAGTCGGTGTTAGCTAACAGCTTCAACCCAGAAATAATTTAAAGTATAACAAAAATGGCCATAAATGAAAACCTTAGACTAACGAATTAGTGTCACGATATAATTAAAATAGAAGACGCTGTCGTGTCTGTAAAAAACACCACTTTTAAATGTTGATGGTGCTGCAATAGTGGTGTTGACAATGTTATCCAAAGTTTCACAGCAAAAAGTAAAATCGGTTTGAAATTTTATAATATGCTGAATTTTTTACTATTTATTTGTTAAATGTGAATTATATTGCTTTTTATGTTAAATATTTATTTTATCAATAAAATAAAATTAAAAATATTTTACGGGTGTTTCAACGGTTGTTCAATTTTGGAACATTACGTATCTCTTCTATGTTTAGAGAAGCTAATAACATACGTTAAGTTTCAGAAAATCATCACAATATTGTTTAGGTAATTCTATGTGTGGTATAAAATAGGTTAACCTATATTGTTTGAACATTCTTACTGAAGTAAGCATACACATTCTACACTCAAAAAAATAAAAGGGTAATATTTACAAAAAATTAAAGTAAATTTAAGTTAAAATTTCCGTTGAAATTGAGCCTAAGTAGCGGAACGTAAACTTCACAAATTTTGTAATGTAAAATTAACTTCATGCTATGTAATGTAGAATTAACATGTAATGTAGAATTAACTTTAATTTAAGTAAAATTTACATTTTGCTTAGTAGAAATAATATAAAAAAAATATCTTTCAATTTTTAGGTTTATGTTAATTTTACGTATAGCAAAGTAAAATGCACACTATAAAATTGTTGTTCTTTTGGATTTTTTTTTGTCCATGCCATGGCCATCTGTTTTTGGGGGGCCGAAGCACTCCCTGCTCTTTCGCGGTTTATTTTTCCGACTTACTTTACGCATCATGTGCCAAATCGAAGACGTACGGCTATAAATCCGATTTTTATCACCAGCTGCACATTGCATAGATCCATACCAGCCTATACTAACATAGAAGATGGGTCGGTTCATGAGTTTAGCACTCCGACAAGGGGTCATAGATGGGTTCCTTTGGATCATAACAAAATATTTGTTATCACATCGAGATGACGTCTCACCTTTTCAAAATCGATGAGGTAAAAATCGTTTTAATTAAAAGATTCGATCCTCATCAAATTATATAGTTATCAAACTACGAAAATAATGTTTCACACTTCATGAATTTAAATGAATTAAACGTAAATTGATCTAGCGAATTACATATATTCAAAATGTAATAATTATTGTTAAACATCGCCGATGTAAATTTAACACACCACCTTTACTATGCAAGTGGTACCTATAGGTTCGTAGAATTTATGAATTTTTAGAAATTCCCTATCGAAGCTACGTAGGAATGATTTTATATGATTCCACGACTTCGGTACAAAAAACTTGTTATTGTCCGAATCTTTTCGGGATTGGAATTAATTTCTTCAGTGGTGGCTGATAGCAAGACCTTTCAAAACAAAATTTTGATCTTAGATCAAAAAAATGACTGCCAATGCAATGCATTTCAATGACATTTCGATCAAATTTATTGTATTGTTAGTTATTTTTTTGATCTAAGATAAAAATTTTGTTTCGAAAGAATTTGCTATTAGTTTCCTAGTAAAACAACTTCTTTCTGTAGAAATTCGGTATTATTTTACTGTATTTGTTGAACTAAATCTCGCGACGTCTTTTTAGCAATTCAAAGACTTCCATTTGATGTTTTCCCCCTCACTGAGACCAATTTGAAAAGTGATTTCAATAGTAACGAGTTTTTTACCATGGTTTTTAATGTCTTCCGAAAAGATGGTTTTTATTGTCCAGACACAAATTTAACCGGTAGAGGGGTTCTTATGCAGTGCACATCAAGTTTGATAGTCAAATTGTTGACATTCCCAAAACTGATAATATCGAGCTAATATGTTTCAAAATTAAAAATAATAAAAATAGTGTTTTTATTTTGTCTTGCTATTCGCCCACTAAGTCAGATTGTAAGCTATCAGCTTCTTCCTAATGTTGTTGACTTCATCATTGACCTGCTGAATACTAAAGATAACATCTTTGTTCTGGACATTCACTGACAATATGTTTAATTAAAATTAATTAATTTTGCGAAATAAAAAACAAGTGGTTAATAAAAAAAAATGTGTTTTTTAACATTAACTTCCATTCAAATTGATTATGAATCCGTGGTACAAAAGATTTCCAAACTTAAAGATGATTTTTCATCCGGTCCTGACGGCCTACCATCCGGGTCCCATTTGAAACGCGATTTGAATCGGGTTATATCAGTAGAGTGAAGGGGAAATTTAATTTCAGTTTATAGGAATTTAAAAATCGATAGGAACGAGAGTGTATAGGATCGGTATAAATCGGGTCGCTACGCTCCCGTCGCTTCGCAAACCACATTTTGTACCATAACGCGTTTTGAAATATCGCGTTGTGAAATATCGCGTTGTGTACCATATCGCGTTTTGTACCATATCGCGTTTTGAAATATAGCATTTTGAAATATTGCGTTTTGTACCATATCTCGTTTCGTCACATCTCGTTTCGAAATATCGCGTTTTAAAATATCGCGTTTCGAGCGGATCCGCTACCATCCATCGTCCTTCTTGCTCAGCCGCTGACGGCATTTTTACAAAAGTCGCTTTCGCTTGGAATTTTTCCATCTATTTGGAAAAGTTCTATTATGCTCGGTGTTCACTCGCAAAATTTTGTCATGACGATAGAGTGTTTTCACACACACACAACTATTAACACCAAAATGTATGTAAAACCATTTTATGTTCTCTGTTTTGTTTAATTAAGATTCAATTACAAATTTTCTACTCATTTTATCATCACAGTGTTATGACAAAAACATCGGCAATTTTAATAAATGTTGTCATTGTCACGGTGTAATGCGTATGATCAGATTCAATCCAAATATATTTTGTAATGGCATTCTATCGTCATGACAAAATTTTGCGAGTGAAGACCGGGCTTTATAGTTCCAATTCATAAGAATGGCTTCAAGTCAGACATCTGTAATTACAGGCCGATTGCAAAATTATCTAGTATTCCTAAGCTGTTTCAAAGTATTGTGTATGATTCACTGTACTTTCATTGTAAACCGTTGTTTTCTGACAATCAGCATGGCTTTCTCAAAGCACGGTCCACGACCACAAATCATATTGAATTCACTTCACAAACATTAAATACGATGGAGACACGGAAAGAGGTTGATGTTATCTTCACCGATTCTAGCAAGGCGTTCGACAGGATTTCTCATGAAGTTATTTCGTTTAGGCTTAGGGCCCTTGGCTTTCCTCCCCAAAGTCTCCGTTGAGTGGGCTCTTATCTTAAAAACCTTAAAGACCGTATATACTATATACTGTTCATGTCATCAGTATCCACTCATTACTCAGCAACATATGGAGTGCCCCGAGGCAGCCATCTGGGGCCAATTTTTTCATTCTGTCTTACAACGACGTTGATGCAAAGAACAACCTTGATTGAACGTGGGTAAATGTCAACCAATCACATACTCTAAAAAACGTGCACAGTCCATTTCTCGCGACTATTATTTAATAACAATGCCGTTACCAGAGCCAGTCCTGTTCGTGATTTGGGGGTCATTTGTGACAGTGAATTGAATTTTGAGACATCAAATCGATCGTACTATCAATCAAGCCAACTCTGCGCTCGGTTTCATCGATTCTGCCTCTAACTAATTGATTTACAACCACTTAGTAAGCGCTGAGTTGTTGCAGACGTGGTGTTCATTCATCAAATACTAACCGGCGGTATCGATTTACCTGTTCTACTACGTAAAATTAATCTATAAATTCAGGATATTTAAGAACGGTATATATCTTTAGAATCAACCCTCATCGAATTGATCACGGAAAGAATGAGCCCGTTTCTAGAACGCTGTACGAAGCTAATCAGCACTGCGATTTTATCGATTTTAATATGACGAAACGCACGTTGAAAAACTGTTTTATTTTTCTTGACTTTAGTTTGAAATTTTATTTAACTCATTGTTTGTTTTGTTTTTTTTTTGTTTCATTTTATTTTGCTTTACTTTTCTTCTTTTATCAATTTTAATGTTATTTAAATCTATCAAATCTGTTTGTACTTACGTACTTTGTGGACTTACGTTTTCCTTTCGTCTGCGACGGATATTTGCTTAACTATTCACTTAGCTATTCATTTATAATCACCTTTGATTTTTATTGTAAAGCGCGATGTTCATTACGAAAAAAATTATCTCAGTAAAAAATACTGAGAAAACGAACAGAGAAAGGTAATAATAAATCTACAACCAAAGGAAAGAGATACTTCGATTTGTTTTTTTTTGTAGCAAATTTTTATGGTTAAACAATTGACAACCTAACCAAAAAATTCCATAATTTTTTCTTTACTTCATAAATTATATTATATTATTTCTTATTATTTAATTTGAATCGATAATTTTAATTTTTGAATCGGCATTTTAATTTTTGTTGTAAATTTGTAAATCTATTTTTAAGATGTTTGAAACCATAGAGTTCACTCCGTTGCTGAATTACTCCGTTGAGTATTATTTCCAATTTTTTATGGCAGTATACTACCACTAATACAATAATTTTGTCAGTAAAGTTTTACTGGATACAATTTCTGTTTCTCTCCCACCTTGACAAATCGGCAAGTTGGTCTCGCCGTTTTAACATCCAAGTTTTCAATTTCACTGGTTAAGCAACTCGGTATCCTTGTTTATAATTCGCTTGAATTATACTCAAGAAAATAATAATAATACAGATGGAGACTCCATGCGCGCGTTTTTGAGGGGTAATAGTTCGTTGGGGATTATTATTATTATTATTAAGAAATTCCGTTGTATTAAAAACGGCCTTATCAGTGTGCTAATTTTGTTCGAAAACCGCGACTTGAGAGTTGGGAGTTTTTTGTTGTTTCATTAGCTCACTAGACGGAAATATAAATTGTAACTGTTATTTACATGAATCAATAATATTAATTTTTTGCAACTAGTAGGTTAGTGAAACAGCAGCAAAACTCTCAAGTCTCAGTTTTTGAACAAAATTTGTACTCAGGTGCAGTATTGCAGAACTTTTCAAGAGAAAAGAACTGCAAAGTCTAAGAATGATCGATTATCGACCGAGGAAAGAAATATGCAATTTAAGGTTAATTGTGTAGAAAAAAACGTTTTCAATTTATTTGAAAATTAGACATATTTTTCAAAAATTATAAAATTAAATTCATTTCAATTTTACGTATTAAATTTCCAACTACAGTTAAATATATTATATCACAGAGCTAAGAATAAGTAAACGTAAAACATTGATAAAAATTAATTATTTTCTTAAGAAAGCTGGTTAATCGCGGCAGACAGTAGTATAAGCGGATCTGTTGCAAATATTATTGGCTTCTGACGAGAGCCACCAAAAGCTACTTCATAAAAAGGGTAGGCTAACGTGTGGGGTGGGCTGACTCATGCAGGAATTTTTGTTGTACTCACAACCCAATCTGTGAAAAACACGATTTTACGAAATCAGTACAATTCGACGACCTCGGCTCAGATGGAAAATTATTTATACTTTAGTAAGCTTCTGATGTACGAGTATTCATATAATATTCAATATATGTTTATAGTTGTTTCTAACGCATGCCGGGTTTGTGTGTTAGTTTAAAACCATAATAATCTTGCTCTTAAGAAAGTGCTCATTTGTCGTATCGATTCTAAAAATTACAAATCCTGAATACGACACGTGGTTGATCTGGTAGACTAATAGACTTTCAAATTATTTCCATTGTTGTTTAACATTGAAATAATAATGTTATAGAGATTTACACAGTCTGCAGGACAAGTCTAAAATCTGGGTGATTTGTGTGGTTTTCCGTTCGTACTCCTTTTAAAAAGGTTCACACTAAAGTATTCCATACGCAGCAGCTGTTTCCCGAAACAATTTGGTACCGATTCGAAACTGAATCTAAAAATTCCTGATATGACTTCTATCTGTGAATAGCAAATCACATTAGTGTGTAAGTGTAAAACGAATTAGATTAATAATAATAGTTTCAATTAATCACAAACTACATTATCACGAAAGATTAAGCACATACTGATTGAATACATGCCACCTCCCCACAAACATAAAATTGTATTTCAATTAATCATTAGCTTAAACACCCTTCATTTTCCCTATGGTTGGGATTATTGTACAAAACGCAAAACTATTAAATCAAAATAAAAAGACATAAAACCGGCAACCATAATAACAAACGATCGTAATAAATTATAATTTATAAAAATTGAAAGAGAGAATAGAAAAAATTAAAATTTATTTATCTCTCGACATAAAATTATGGTACAAAAAAGGGGTCGAAGTAATTTTTTTTTATATTTTCAACTAAAACATAAAATATTTATTAAGTCAAAATTTATACGAAATTGATTTATTACTAAATTCTCGTATGACATAAAATAAAATTTACCGTGATGGAAACTCGTAGATATACAATTATTAAAATTAAATTTTCTATTTATGAATAAATAAAATATATCAACAAAATGTTAAGTTAACATAATGTTAATCAAATAATAGATTAACATTATGTTAACTTAACAAGACGTTAAATATTCTATTTATTCATAAATAGAAAATCATCCCAAAGTAATAAATTTTACTTTGAGAATATACATAAATAGTTTACATATAGTTTACATTATAGTTTACATTTTCTTTTGTTATTGACAGTTTTTTATAAGGCCCATCATCTTTTGTAACACTTGTACGTGTAGTTGCTGGTATTCTAGTTCCACCGTTTGTTGTTGACTGTGTTGTACTACTAAGTGTTGTGGTTCCTCCTGTTGCACCTTTACATTTTTCACCAATTCTCTATTTAAAATTATACAAAAAAAAATTGAATTAATTATATGTACTGTATATGTATGTATATTTTGCAATTTAAATTCGGTATTTTGCTCATTTAATATTTACCTTTATATCAGAAGATTTCAAGATTGGAGATGGGTTGGTACTCGTTGTTTTTATAATGTATCCGTTTTTGATAATTTCCTTTTGATTTGTTCAGCAGTTTGTTTGCCAGCATTCACGTCTCTGTTCCATTTGATACCACATTTTGGGCAAAATTGATACCTATGTGGAAACAGAGACGTGATGCTGGCTATTACACTTTGCACATAGTTTCGTACTATAAAAAAAAAAAAAAATTAGAAATATAATTTTTGAGACATTTTTAAGAATAAATATAATTAAATATAACAAAAATGAGTCATCGAATTCCAGGTGCTACCACGAATAATTAGTTCATTCCCCGGAGTGCGAGTTGGGACATGCCACAAATGAACTAATCAGACGAGGATCCAGCACTGCAACTCAACAATTACGAAACCTTTTCCGTGTGTGTGCAACCCAACAATGTATCTGGTCAGTCATGCCAGTAAGGTATGACGCAGCGACACACACACGGAAAAAGTTTCTACACTTTTCAATATTCAACAATTATAGAATAGTGAGAATTGTGAATGTTAAAGGGATACCACAGCAGAAAGGAAACCCGCGTGCTTACGCAACTTCCGAGTTTCCGCAACTACCGAGTTAAGTAATGCGCTGTCCACTGGTGAGGGCTTGACCATTACTTAACAACCACTAGAAGTTAATATTAATTATTACTTACCACTTGATTTATCCGATTGCAAGTGAAAATTACACAAAATATGCTGTCCTTATATAGTAAAAAATTTGAAAAAACCACATACATAATATTATGTGCTGCCATCTCTTGTTAAATATTTAACCACAAAATTATGTATATGTACACAAATTTTACTACTACTAAGCGATTTGAATTTTTTTCAGTTATTCCATGTTTAGTTATTTATTTATATAAATTTCAATAATAATTATTGAAATAAATTAAATTTACATTTATAATTGTCTTATATATAATTATTTTATTAAATTTCGTTGATTTTATATAAAAATATACAAAAAATAATAATTATTACATGGCTCACATATACATGCACAAAATGCATTCAATGCGAATCAAATTGGTGTCTTTTATTCAATATTTACTTATTTATTTACATTAATTTAAAAAAAATTATTGAAATAAAGTAAGTTTACATTTATAATTGTCTTTTATATAATTATTTTATTAAATTTCGTTATTTCTATATAAAAAATATACAAAAAATAATATGTATTTGACTAGTCATATGGTTTTTCCCCTATTTACAAATATCAATTTTCTCTTATATAAATAGTGGCGCTATCTATACGGCGGTGTTTTAAACGGGAAAACCGAAAACATATTGAAATAAATTAAGAAAAATTATCGAAATAAAGTAAGTTTACATTTATAATTGAGTTACATGTAATTATTTTATTAAATTTCGTTATTTCTATATAAAAAATATACAAAAAATAATATGTATTTGACTAGTCATATGGTTTTTCCCCTATTTACGAATATCAATTTTCTCTTATATAAATAGTGGCGCTATCTATACGGCGGTGTTTTAAACGGGAAAACCGAAAACATATTGAAATAAATTAAGAAAAATTATCGAAATAAAGTAAGTTTACATTTATAATTGAGTTACATGTAATTATTTTATTAAATTTCGTTATTTCTATATAAAAAATATACAAAACAAATTTAGTTTTGAGGATTTTTCCATGTAAAAATTCTCTCATATAAAAATTGGCGCTAGCTATACGCCGGAATTTTAAACTCGAATACAAATAAAAAATATTCTAATAGCAAGTTCATTCGGAATTACAACAAAAAGTTACCCGGGTTTTATGTAATGAACACTAGAGTATAACAAGATAGATTTCATGTATTGATAAGAAAATTAATTAATTGGAATTGTCAGGTGAAATTTTTTTTAAAGATTTCATGCAAAATAACGTCTTCTGTTTAGCATTGCAAATCGGTAGCAGGTTAGTTTGAATGCTTAAAATTTTATATCTGTGTTAATTTAGAAAAAAAAAATATCATCTGAAATTTTGAGTTATTATCGAATTTTTTTACACCGAGGTGAAGTTACCAAGACGTTTGAATATTCAGTTTCGACACTAAACGTTGAATTCTTTAAATGAAAAAATTCGCCCGTCTCATCAGACTGCAGTGATCAAACAACAAAAATATGGAAAATAGGTTGAACTTACGAGGACCGCGATCGTATGGTACGGTACGTGCAACGGTACGGACGGTACGTGCAATTTCTATTATATTTACATTAATTATTTGTTTTGTGCGTTTTTTCTTTTGGAAGTGACAGGAAAATTTTGGTACAAATAGTTTTAATTTGAAAAACTATATTATATAGAGTTCATTTGGTGACAAGCACCAATCATACCTTGTGCAGACTATGGTTTTCAAGAATTCCTGATAGGATATTATCCTAATTTATTTGGTTCTGGTAACGTGATTGTTAAAAGCTTCATTGTTCCGTGCGGGGTCCGCTGGAAGAGATAGTTGTATCTTGATGATTAAATTAAAAGTATATTTTGCAACTACAAGGAATGGTCTGAGCCGATGTTAACTCCACTACAATATTTGACCTTTAACTTGATATTTTATTATGAATTATGAATGTCTAATAATTATATTGATTTACTATAAGTATATTTTCATCAATACATTTTGATCAAAATCTGTTGAATAACAATTATTATGGAAAATTATTTGATATAAAGCATTATCAATACACGTAGTCCCCAAACTGCTTTACACATGCTAATATCAAATTTTTTACCGATTCAAATTAACCTCGATTTTCCCCATGAAAAGGCGCACATAAATCGACTATAATCAATAAACTGAAGTCGTACATAAAATATGCCTTATTAGCATTGCTATTATATTCTTAACAAAAACAATTTTCAATAACTTTAATATTTATTACTCCGCTATTCTAATAAATTACAGAATTATTATTTATTTATTATTTTTTTCGAATATAATAAATGTTTGTTGTTGTTGTGTTGTGCTTAAGAAATCTCAATTATTACTAACATTTTTTTCAAATTTAAATATGCGTGTTGAAATATTGGTTTTAATATATTTTTTATATTATTATCTTATTATAAATAATATGTTATACAGGGTGTCTAGGTTTGGGATCCTAGGCCTAAACTGTTACCGGGATTCCTTGCAAATTATCATATATTGAATATCTGCGCAATCAAAAATGCGCGATGGTAGCACACGTGTAGCCTGTCACAAGGCCGAAGGTCGATTGAGATTTTTTACGGCAACTCTTCGAGCCTTTGAGAATTTTTGATTACCGAATTATATACTGGTGATACTATATCATTAATACAAAAATTATTATTGCGAAAGTTTCCTTCATTGTTTTGATCGAATTCAAACTTAAACTTATCAATAAAGTGTTCAAGTTTAGTACACTCAATTCTGTTTTGACAGATCTGTACACAGGACACAGTACAGTTTAGGAGTCTAATAAAAATATGACGAAGACGGTCTTTTTCAATAGTTGGGGCCTGACAGTAGCTTTAATCACTTTCAAAAATTGCTTCAAAAATTGTCCAACTATTTTTTTTATTTTGCCCCTCAGGCTAGGGTACCCAAAGGGCTTCAGCTGTCTCTATGTAGCTAGGTAACACCAAGGTAGACGCTATCACGCCGCGGGGGGCGAGTACTGAGCAAAGTGCAACCGGAGACCAAATGCTAGTGGTACAACTTGGCTAAAACAAACATGAGTATATGAAATGCGGTATGTGATATACAGCAGCGGAGATGCTGTTAAATCCACACTCTTTGGAGGTAGGCACAATGGATTCTGGAGTCGGCCAATCATTGTTTTACCGATTTGGACAAAGTTCCAAATTATGAAGATCACATGGAAGAAGAAAAATTTCGAAATCAGCACTTAGGAGGACACCTAACCCTGCAATCGATGATGACATCAATCCATTTCATACGGATGAAGACGAATTAGAAAGAGAAACAAATTGGGTATCGGGTATTGGGAATAAAAAAGGAAAGCTCAACACTCCTCACCTTAAAAAAGAGGTTTCTGGAAACCAGTTAATAATCAAGAAATAACTAGTTTTAACAAAACAACCAGCTAAACCAAAAGAGAAAGCACCTCCACCAATAAATGTCGTCGAGTACAAATTTCAATCTTAAAACAATTATGTGGCTGGAAAATTAATGTTTCAAACTCTGAAACCTATAGAGCTTTGGCTACAAGCTTAATTTTAAGGAATATCAATCGTTTGGTTTACCTCTAAGGATCACAATAATCGCTATATCAAATTTATGGCTAGAGATCTTCACCCAACATGCACAAACGAGGAAGTTATTGAGGATCTCAAGCAAAAGGATTATTAAATAGAAAATGCTGAAAACATCATTAAGAATCAAAAAATCGAAACTGAACAATGAGTTCAAATTAACAAAAAAGGGGATTCCACTATTTAATAAGAATTATAATAATATCAAGGCAATACTTAACATGAGAGTTTTAATAGTCAGTGAGAAAAAAACAGTCTAATACTACAATGCAAAAAATTTCACGATTTTAATCATACGCAAAAATATTGCCAAATAGAGCCTAGAAATAGATGCCAGGTTAGTAAAGTTCAGCAAGTTTACGCATATATTTAAATGAATTTGATGCTTGTTCCTCATTTTTCTTACTAATGCTGCAGTTTTAACACTCGGATATTTTTGTCAATTTCAACAAACCAATCTATATTGTCGCTGTAATTTGTTTGGCCTTTCTGTATCGTCTTAATATGATAAAATTTTAGAAAACATATTTCACACTAAACATTTTACACATCTCCTCCTACACGAGCAAAATGAACTAAGGAATCGCCCGCCCCGTAAGAGAATTTGTATCCTAAACCGGAGCACCCTGTATATACTGTTATTTGTTGCTGTTCTTTTTATTTATTACATCATAAATAAATGATTAACAGTTTATTTATTATTTTAATAGTATTGTTTTTCATTATAATAACAATCATTTTTTCGTGTACATAATTTATTATAAATTTTGTTTTGAGAATATTAATTTATGCGCATGCAATTGATATTTATGTTTTATGTATAAAAAATATATTAAAAATTATGAATATATTATTGTACATAAATTTCGGAATATCAATTAAAAAATATTCCTTTTTAATTTTTATTTTGGTCAGGTCTAATGACAATATTTTATCAGCTTTTTGTGTTTGATATTCATAATTTAATTACAAAATATGTACTCGTGGGTATACAGTTTAACGGAATATATTATTAACATGTCTCGGTTTCAAAATAATGGCGGTTCTCATTGATTTTACGAAACAATATTCTGCTTAACATGAGCATGTTTTTGAAATTATCTGCACTGCCACAAGATTAATATTATAAACACTCTTTATAGGCTACTTAGGTATGCGGAAGATTGCCAAGTGATACGGAATTATTCTAAAACATCGTTTAATTTTTCAACACAATTATGCATAATGTTTGATAGTATCTTCACGTGTACTTAACTTTTTCCACTATTGTATGCTAATTTCAATATAAATATTGCGAAACCCGCGACTTGAGAGTTGGGAGTTTTACTGTTCATAAGTGCACTAGATGTAAATATTGCATTTTATTATTAGCTGTGTTTCTTTAAAACAAAATTTGGATCAGGTTTTCCATAAAAAAAATTAAACTGATGCGGATCAATGGATGTCATGAAACATCGCAATTATTTACATTCAAAAATAACAAAATTAATTTTATACATCTAGCATGCTTGTGAAACAACTGCAAAACTCCCAACAAAAATCAAAGTATTCTGAGGCTCCGGGCTAATAGTCGGGCAAAAATCAATTTTAAATAAATTTTTCGCTAAATTCAATTATTTTTGTAAAACTCTATGGTAAACTGATCGAAAAATCTTTACTGAAATCGATTTTTAACGTAGTAAACGATTAACACGACTATTGGTCCGCAGCCTAAATTCAAAAAAGGATGCGTACTAATAGTCGAGTAAATCAATTACTAAGGTAAAACTCGACTTTAGTACAGATTTTAATCAGTTTGCTATAGAAATTGTGAAAAATACTTGAATTTACCGAAAAATTTACTTAAAATTGATTTTTACCCGACTATTGGTACGCAGCCAATATCGAACAATATTACTCCGACCAGTGTACGAAATAAATTCTCTGTAGCAAACGTTAAACAACGACAACACATGGCTGTGTGCGAAACAGAAGGTACTTTTACTACGGTAAAAACCGGTTTCAGGACAAATTTTTCGATCAGTTTGCCAAAAAAAATTGAATTTACCGAAAAATTTACTTAAAATTGACTTTTATCCGACTATTGAGTACGCAACCATATAGTTGTGAATTATATAATAAAATTCAATTTCAGAAACAAATTTCGTAGTAAATAATTGGTGAATGCCAAAGATAAGTTTAAGACATCTACTGGGCAATAAAATAATAAATAAATAATTTTGATTTAGTTGCAGACATATCAAATTAATTAAAATATCTACCAAATTTTATTTAGAATTCCGGAACAAATCTAAATTTTCCATGAGATTGATATTTTTTGAATTATGTATATTCTTTAATTTCACATTTTATGGAAAATTTAATTTTTTTAAATTATGTTAAGCAAATAGCTTTAGAATTTTTAATTTATGTTTTAAAGATAATCCATCTTTTTTAAATTGTAACACACAAGTTTAATAAAATGTCCATAGTAAATATCGAATGTATAGGGTTCAGTTAATTAAATGTTTTCTCGCTAGAGCGCACAGTACCATTCGTCAATTAGTTTTTCCAAATATAATCAGTACCATGCCTGGGATGTTCTAACATCACCATTTTTTGATAATTTATCGAAGTTTATTTATCGTTTCTTTAGAACAAAAATTTGTCTCTGTTTCAATTTTATATCATTTACCAGCCTGCTAGATTGCTACATTGTGATGTTTCTACTGCGTTTCTATCACCAAATAATTAATTTTCGATTCTAGAATGAAAATAAGTGAAATAGTTATTGTCCAAATATATTCTAGTAGGTTGTGATAGCAATAGAGAAGAAATAATTGATAACGAAACAGAAGTCAAATTAATTCTAGCAAAAAGAGACGTAGACTTCGATAAATATCGAAAAATCGTGATGTTAGAACATCCCAGCCCATAATTTCAATTGAAGTATCAACTTCTAGTAGTAATTTGGGTACTCGCGCGGCCGACTCATATTTGAGCATTTTCTAGAATTCCAAATTATATTTTTATCTTACACGATTATAACGATTAATAAGCGAGTGATTTCATTTCAAAAAGAGTATTATTATCCAGAAGATTAACATAAATCGAGAGTGTTTTATATTAACGACTTTGTAAGGCATATGGATACTTGAAATAACCAGGCTATATGACTGAAGCAAAATCCAAATATATATAATAAAAAAACATTCCCCATGCTGCCAAATAATTGAAAGGAGCCTCGCTTTGTTGTTTAGTCGATTTCGCCTTCTGAAGCATTTGAATTTACAAGGAACTGATTGGACACCAGTAAGTATCACCGCACGTTGTCACTTTCTCAATATTTGCTTGGATTTTGATCAGAAGCGAATACGAACAAAAATTGTACGAACTTGTATGATTTTTGAATACGAATTCGTACAATAGCAGTACGAATTCGTGTTTACTTGTTACGTTCATAAATCCTTATCTGACAATATGGATTCGAACAAATTTTGTCATTCATGAATGAGTTCACGAATGAATTATTGTTTCTTGAAAAATCATTTTTCTTTTTTCACTTTTGTGTACTTTTGTCACTTCAAAATTATATATAAAACACTGTTAAATATCGATATTTAACAGTGTTTTATATATAATTATATTATAATATATAATTTTGAAGTGACAAAAATACACAAAAATTAAAAAAGAAAAATGATATTTCAAGAAACAAGTGTTAAAATACCAAATACAAATTATGTGAAAATTAAAAATTAAATAAACCTTATTGTCACTATAAGGAAAACTACCAAATAAAAAATAACTGATGAAGGAAAGACCATCCGAAATCGATATTTAACAGTGTTTTGAAATATGAATTATTGTTCGATGGATATTTAGTTAAAAACTCCATAAAAAACCAAAAATTTATTTTAGTTCTAAATAAAATAGACATATTTTAAAAGAAATTCTACAATATTCTTTTAAAACAACACTCAAGAGCACTGTTAAAACCCTGAGAGCCATAATTCAAAAATGATATTGAAATATTTACACAATAAATTTGTATTTAATTAAAATACCAGCGTATCTGATGTTAGAGAAGGACAAAAGATCGTTCTATTGAAAGTCGATGGTTTAAAAGATAAAGAAAGCATCACTGAATGGTTATAATGTCGAAAAACTTCCTCTTAACATCCAACAGCAGCCGATAGTTAGTTATTCAGTAAGCCATAACTACCCCGACACAAAATACTATCGAAAAAAGACTACTGAGATCTACTGAGATGAGTGCGATGACTCGTCCAAAATTAACAAAAGCTTCATAAAAAATTGTAGGCTCACTAGGTTGCACTTTTGTAGAATTTCTTAGTTCTGAGAAAGCTTCGACTAACAACCTCAACAAAAAAGCGCGAATATACGAAATCACACATCAAAAACTTCATCTTTTAAGTGGACCAAGGAAATTCAAGAGACTGTTTAGAAATCTTACTAAAGACTTCCACCCAAAAAGTACAACCATCAAAGATGAGAATCGAAAGCTGAGAACAAACGTGGTTTAATTTCTCTCAGTATGGCAATCTTATTTCCAAAATCTGCTAAATCGATGGGAGAGACATGAAATGCCCATTTTCTACAAAACCCCTAGCAGAAAACCCCCAGGTTATGAAAAATCTCTAAAATAAAAATCCCCGAGCACAAATTCCCCGTGATCAAAATCCCAACTAAAAAATAATATAATATAATAATGGGTAAATAATATGGATTTTGTTTATTAGTGTACGTTTCGACCAAAGAATTCGTATCTATTTTAGCAAAGGGATATTTGTGTTGCTTTATTTGTGTGAGTACGTTGATTTGATATCCCTCTGTAAGTATTAGAATCAGTTTGACGTTTCATACAATTTTTTGTTGTCAAAAATATTCAAAAATTTCATTCAATATAGATATATATTTTAATTATATATTATACAACTCAACTTTAACAGCTATTAAAGTGCGAAGTGAGCTAGTTTTATGACCGATGGGTCGATACCGTAGAATTGGGGAGCTGTCTAAAACTTTATATAAATAAAAATAAAATACAGAAATTACAAAATTATTTTTGAATTATTTATTTGGAATCACTTCATTCATATACATAACTCATAAAATGTATGTAGTTGGGCTTGACACTTCTTTTTTTCGTGAAGTTCCCGTAAAGATATGGCCACCTGATCACTAAAATGTTGTTTCATGTCATTCACCACCACAGTTCTGTTACCAATCAATCCAATAATTTGTTAAGGGGTTCTAAAAAATCTAATTAATTTAAAATTATTAATTATTATATTAATATATAATATGTATTGTAGTTATATATATATTAATATTATTAATTAACAAACGATTTTTGTGTGCAAAATTATGTATGCAACACGAGAGCTGTCATTCATGAGTGAAGGGATGAACAAATATTAAATTTCCTATGGGAAATTCTATATTTTAGTACTAATGTAAAAATTGCAACCAAAAAACATCTCGGCATTAGTACTTTTTGGTTGCTATTTGCTTTGTTTTTTTAATATGTGTGTATAAAAAAATTTGTGTTTGAACACAATTTTTTTTGTATGTATACTATCCGTGTGAGCTGCTTTGCTAAAATAGCTACGAATTCTTTGATCGAAACGTACACTTATTTCAAACCTATCCTATTTTGCACAGTACATATTTCTATTTCCTATTTTGATCAATATATCGTTGTTTTTTTTTTAATTTCTTTTTATCTTCTTTCTAACGATTTTGTTTAATCTATTAATTTAAAGTTGGTTGTAATATTGTAAATCGTTTATGTGTCAATTAATAATTAAAATAGAATGAGTTATTGGAAATTCAAATAAAGGGAACGATAAACTATTCGTGGATTGATATGCTTATCATTTTCATTCTAAAAATAAAAAAAAAATTATTATCACTGGGCTTGCACACAAAGGAAGCAACTGCTGTGCAAAAGCTTTGCGATTACAACAATAATTGACGAGCGGCACCCTATTAGAAAGTCACCGAAATGCCATAACCACGACCCAATTGCGCATGTGTTGCCTGTGTCAAAATGTAATACAGGCTTCACAGAAATGGCGTATTTGAATATAAACCATCGCAAACCATCCGGAAAACCTTTGTCGACTGACAACCAGATTGCTGCGAGTATATCTCTTTAAAACGAGCCGAAAAGCTGAGAATTTACAGAATAAGCAAATCAACCGAGGGTATAAGCCGCAAATTTGTCAGATATAATTATTCCGGAAACTATAAAATATATAGAAGGCGACCTTTTTGTCTTAAGAGGAAGTACTTTCAACGACAATACAAATATTATAATGGACGACTTAACTAAAGACATTGGGTATAGTTCTAAATGCAATGGGGGTAATGAATAGAATTTTGTAGATCATTCCAACCATTTTCCGACAATTTTTTACTATTCAAGGTATTATTGCTCTGTAATTTGTACCTCTGATTTTTGCCATATGAGTATAAAATCTTTGGAGACTTAATGCGCATCCCCAATAGAATTTCTTTCTCCTTACAGAAAAGTATGAAAAAAAATTTGAGAATAAAAAAAAATTCTCAAATTTTTTTTCATACTTTTCTGTAATGAAAAAGGCATTCTATTATGGGGATGCGCTGTTATAATGATTAACAAATCAATTATTCAAATTGGCGCTAGACAAGAGTATAAATCTCAATACCAGTAGGATTATTACAGATTTTGAAAAAACCATTTCGACTACCGCCAAACAATATTTCCCACATGTAAGTTACAAAGAATGTTTGCTCCATTTCGGACAGAATACCTGGAGACGTCTGCAGAAGCAAGGTCTCTTCCAACAGTATGGCGATTGTGAACAGTTCAATATTCATATCAGAATGCTTAAAAGCTTGTCGTTCGCGCCTACTGAACACGTTTTAATTTATTATAATAAATTAGTAACTATAACTATGATTGTAAGAATTTCAAAAAGTTAAGTGTATGGTTTAAATAAAATTACATTTATGGAAGAAGTCAAATAAGATGGGGTCCTAAAGAGGATCCTAAATACAAGCCGGAATTTCTGTTTGTCCCAAAATTCTATAGAAGCTTAGCATCCTAGACTTAAAGTTTTTGTGACTTATTTGAAATCGTAATAGAACTTTCGAAAGAAATGATTGTTGTTCAGAATAATTAAGAAAAAATCCAGTCGAATGAAATTGTAAAAATAAACGTCAATTGTAAATAGATATGAAATGTCATCATCAACCGCGAAAATATGGGCAAGGTGCAGGATTATTTAAAATCTATCGCTTATAACATAACACTGAGTAATGAATGATACAATTTTTTTTTTAATTTTCTACCATTTAAATAAATTTTAATTAGTTTTAATTTTTATATAGTTATAAAATCCATGCGAAAACTATTTTGTTAATAAGTTACAAATCCCCAAAATTTACTAAATAAGCTTAGGTTAGGTTAAAAATCGCGGCAATTTTTAGTCTAACCCCGTTTATCTATAGCAAAATTTTGGGGGTTTTGTGTTTGGAAATTTTGTGCATACATAGGGATTTCGAATTTGATAATATTTATTTTGGTGATTTTGGTTTTCATAACAAGCCCAAATACACAAGACTAACGAAGTAGCCCCATTAGAGCAATTACATGTAAATACAATCGAGGCATAGCTCTATTGAACGCTACTTACAAAGTATTCGCTAATGTTGTATTTGTCGCACTCATCCTTATCGCCGAAAATATCATTGGCGACTATCAGTGTGGTCCTCATCCCAACCGATCAACATACGGACCAGTTCTTCATCAAATATCAGCTATTTATCAGCTATCTTCCGGCAGGCATTCCATTTTTCCAAAGCATTCGATTCAATTAATCATCAAATCTTGTTTAATCAGCATATTTTGAACTTTAATTTTTCTGTATCCGCTGTTGATTTTATGCTGTATTTCGGATCGTTTAGAGCAGTCTTTTATGGCAATTGTTTTCGTAGGTCGGTTTTTGGTACTTTGCTATTCTTTATGTACATTACTAACGTTGTATGTTCTAGGATATGCAAATATATAGGAGAGTCGTTTAGATATTGATTCCAACCACTCATTTATTTCTTTTATTAATGATAAAAAGAATTTAAATTTCTCAATATCTAACGGACTCTTTCTTAAGGATATAGCAAATCATAGTCCATAATAATTAAAAAAATCTATAGATACTTCCTATTTTCTTCGAGTTATTCTCCATGATTTGTAATTCCATTTTCTAGTACTGTAAGAAACGTAGGGTTAATTCTCAACAAATCTGGTGTGGTGTATTCAAGATCTATGTATGTATTCGTAGTAAAAGAAGTCGGATATTCGCCACCACAAACTCACGTCATCATTTATAACCCACATTAAACAGCCAATATAACAAAAAAAAGCGCAACCTACCTTTGGTTGCCTAATTGCCCGACTCGGACATCATTGAAGAAACAGGCGGTTATCATTTCAGCAACATTTTCCGGATATAAAGATACTTGGGTTGAATTGACATTAAGGGTGCTCCATTTACTTTGGATTTTAATTACAACTGCTGTACAATGGAGGCGTAACAAATCGTGCGGTACGAATACTTCACACATGAAAAATGTGAACAAATAAAACATGCAATAATATTGGCATAGGTATGTAAATATAATTAAAATTTAATTATCGACAATATTAAGCGACAGTGAAAGTTTTTTTTACAAAAAATTTATAATTTACGATTATCGAAGGAAATTGAAAA
This sequence comes from Nephrotoma appendiculata, assembly GCA_947310385.1. Classification (NCBI taxonomy): domain Eukaryota; kingdom Metazoa; phylum Arthropoda; class Insecta; order Diptera; family Tipulidae; genus Nephrotoma; species Nephrotoma appendiculata. The sequence continues at coordinate 6,210,167 of OX371224.1, read as the reverse complement.
ATTATCATTTAGCTATACTCACTGACCGATGAAAGTTAATAATTATTGATTATTCATATAATAATGATAATAAGCCTTGAAATTTTGTTTTTGATTTATTTACAATTTATTGATGTATATTAATCGTTTATTGTGTAAAAATTATTTTTTTCGTAATTAATGATTGATTTTTACGTGAACATTAATTTTTACTTTTATTATTGATTAAGTAATTTAAAAGCTGCGTTATTTACATGAAAGCTGATCATGTACATTAAATTGACGTTTAGACAGATTAATTAATTATAATAAATATAATTAGTGATTGACATATTAAAAACTCATAAATGTGTCTGATGATTAATATACCATTGAATAATTAATGTGGCGTAATCACTTAAACAGTATATTTTATGTACGTGTACCAGACAGGCCTCTGACAATTTGGATGACATTATTTGCACCCCATTTAATTTATATGATTGTTAACATATTTAAATTTTTCATAACACTCCTGACATTTAAAACAATCCAAATGTTCATTTATTTATGTTCACCAAACACAAACAAATTATTTTTCGATTCAAATGGCGGTTTTTGTTTCAATAATAATAAATTAATACGCATAATAAATAACACTGGACAACATCATTTAAACATATTATGTATAATAGTTACATATGATACAGTTGTACATATTTATAAAAACTGGGTATCGCAAAATTACTAAATACCCTTTGAACCCGAAGCCGTTCACTATGGCACATTTCAAAACAGGATGTAATAAAACAGGACATCACAAAACAGTACATGGTACGGAACAGGACCGATAAAAACAGTACATCACAAAACAGTACATGGTACATTAAAGTACATGGTACAAAACAGGACCGATGAAAACAGTACATCACAAAACAGTACATGGTACGCTACAGTACATGGTACGAAACAGGACCGATAAAAACAGTACATCACAAAACAGTACATGGTACACTAAAGTACATTTTACTGAAAGTTAAGCTGGAGGATTTTTTCAGCTTAATTTGTTAAATATTTTTTTATTGAATACGTATAGTAATTAGGATATTATCAAGTGGATATTTGCCTTCACCTAGAGTAATTAGACAGTATACTATATAGAATTATAATTGCTTTAAGTTATAATAAAATATCCCTTCACCTAACAATAAATAACATTATTTTTATTTAAATCGCTAATACTTGATCGTTGCAAAATAGATCAAAAATTTAAATAAATATATAAATAAATATATCCCTTTTTTAACCAATTTAAGTCCAACCCACACAAATGTGTGAGTAAAAATCCATAGTATGTAATGGCGTTGTTGATAAAAAATTTCGCTTGATTTGAAGTAAAACCAACACAATTGTGTGTATATAATGTTTTTTTTTCAAGCGAAAATAAGTTAAAAAGAAATGCATAAATGTGTAAGTTGGTTCAAAAAACATACAAAACTAAATTTTTGACATGGTACTTATGCCCTACCTGCACAATTGTGTTAGTAAATCACTAAAGGGATATACAAAATAAGGTTACTAGCTCACCTGAAGAACGTTCTGGTCAGATACAGGATTAGCATTAACGAAGGTGAAGAACATCAAAAACAAATTATTTTGAATAACTAATTCATACGTAAAAAATTCAATAAAATTCTTAAGTTTAAAAATAAAAAATAACAGAAATATTCATATTTGTTTTTATAGCAACATTCGTGCCTCATACTCTGTTTAAGACATATGTCTGGATGAATTCGACAAACTCGAAAATCGTGTAATTTGAGCAAATGGGTATCCGCGTTCTTCGAACACCATGTTCTTGAATTGTTACCTGTAAATTAAAAATTAAAGTTCTAACAAAATTAAAACAAAAAATGGCGCTAAAATCAAACCATTAACAACAATTAATAATTGTAATTTCTAATTACATTCATTTATTTAGTAAGATAAGCAGGAACAACAATGGTGCCAGCAGCTGAAAACGATTGAGAGCAGTGTATAAATCAAAATACTCAGCAATGCTGTTGATATTTCGTTGGATGCGTGTTGCAGGGCCATCGTAGCTGTACAGCTACAATCAACTTATAGATATTGGCATATGTATGCCTAGAAGCCAGTGACTGAAGGCCCAGAAAACGACCTAGTTTTTCCATATCTAAATTGGCAGTAAACATTTTTCCCAATTTAATTTTGTTTTAAAAAAAAATTAACATTAGCTTTTTACCTCAGTATGCCAGGAAAAAATGTTTAAAAATAAATTACATATAAATTCCCAATTCTCTATTCCTTATTCTCGGAGAATTACCAGAATAGTGCCACAGACGAAAGAATGAAATACTCTGAGTACGTAATATCAATTTTGAAACACATTTTACGATTTGATAAGTAGGACATTAGACAACCTAAAAGAATAATGTCGCAACATAGATCGCTAAGCTTATTTAACAATAACCAGCGATTGTGTTTATCGAAAGCTTCAGTGAAGTCGGGATAAACTACATCGACCTGAATTTTTGAAACAATGGAATTGATTACCTTATTCTGAAAACTGCCAAATTAGTGACCGTTGAGCGGCCAGGAAAGAATTCATGCTGACGTCTGCTAATACATTGCTTAGAATATAAAAAATTACGTTGTTGACCATTTTTATGGGGGGATCCATTTTTATAGATTATAATTTCATGACAATACAAACCATCGGGCCCGGACCCTTTGACACGGCCCTATTCATCAATGCCTGCAACGCATTAAGCTCAGAAAAACAACAATGTTTTGTTTATTAAAGATAGGTATCATTGGAGTTTGTGGGATATCCTTAACAAAAACGCTACTGAAGTAATCGGCAAAGAAATTGCAAATTGTTAATGAATTATCAAATTTTTGACCACCGAATTCCATAAAGCCGTTATTTTTGTTTTTCAGTTTCACAAGTCTCCAAAACTTCTTCGGGTTATAGCGTAAATCGACTTCTACATCAATCATGTAATTATTGTACAGGAATCGGTTAAGATAGGAGAACTGTTTGCGCTGAAACTGAAACTGAGCAAAATTGATAGCTGAGCAAAATCGACCAGTACGTCTATATTTTCTGTGTGCTTTATTACACAGGGCCTTCAGTTGCTTGAGCTCTAGAGTGAACCATGGACAATGACGGGCGTAAGGCTTTTTAATTATCTTTTTAGGGACAAATTTTCGTGTAGCAATATTTAACAACTCATTGAAGGTGTCTACTGCGCCATTGGTATCCATGTTTGATAGAACAACTTTCCAAACAACTTCCGCTATTAAATTGTTTATAGAACCGAGGTCGGCATTCGCATAATCAAATACAGAGCAATTCTTAATGAAATTCATGTTATTTGAAAATTTTCTGGAAACCTGGATTGAAACTGTGATAAATATTCGAAGATCCGGCAAGATCATCGCAGGGCTCAAGTTTGGTATTGTTAATCTGAAAAGCTTGAAACTAGTTATACTACATAAAATGATATTAGTATACTTAGGGATTATATCCCGAAATACGATATCATAGAAATCTGTGATCTGGGGTGGTATGTTGTACCATCACGTCGAATCGAAATTCGAAAAAAGTCGAATGGTGGTATGTTATGTCATTTTTGAATCGCGATAAATGGTAAAATTTCATCATTTAAAACCAAAGTCATAATAAATATAGCTGACATTTCACTCTAGAAAAAGTATTGCAAAAAACGATAAAAGTCGAAAATGATTCAACATTCCGACTATCGCTTTTTTCAAATCGATTTTTTTCGAATTTCGATTCGGAGTGATGGTACAACATACCGCCCCTGATTTCAGAACAAACAACACAACACGAAGAAATACAACATTATCAATCTCTCAAAGTCGAGTGATACCAAAGGGACCTTTCGCGAAAACTACGAATTAATGAATCAGTACCCTAAATATTAACCGGTTATAAAACCTCAAAAATGAGGTGGCAAAATCTCTCTAGAGAATGTTGCGCGAACCAAATAAACTAAATAAATAGTTCACAGCTTCTGCGCGAGACGTCACTCAGCAACCAAAAACAAATTTAAACTAATGAATAAAATGTCAATAATTTATAAAATGAAATAAATTTTGCAGTAGGCTACTTTTTAAGTTGGGCGTTGTTGCTTTTGTTTAATTTGAATGAAATGTTATAAAATGAGTGGTGGAAACGAACGAACGAAAAATAAATTATGGAAAATTCTAATGAAATAAATTGCGGGCAATAAATTATAAATGAAATAAATTATATTTTTTCCAGTTAAATGCATGCTCGTTTTATATTTAAATATTTAATATTATAGACTTAACCTTCTCCTACTATTAAATATTTTTTCTCTATAAATTCATTTCATTTTATATGCTCGCGTATCGCTATAATACGATAATTATTTTATGGTGAGTTGGTCGCTTAAATTAAAAATAAATTAGCATACTTTTTAATTCCCAGGATTTTCTATTATTGGGTGTATTATATCAGGATTAATCATAGCGCTTTTGGTATATAAATAATATTTTCCATTATGGATGGGATATGTGTATTGTGAATATGTATTACTCTTTAGATTTGTATGCTAATTCGGAAATAGGTATTTCTGCCATAGTACAACGATGAATTTGTTAATAATCGATTGGGGTTAGAGTTTCAAAATATCTGGCTCAAATCGTTAACTCGGAAAAACGAAATATCTTAATATCCGGATAATTAACATAAAAGTAGATATAGAGGTATAGTAAATACAGGTACTTCGCTCATCTCAAACCAAACATCAATCGAAAAAATTTCCGATTTTGGGATGGAAAATTTGAAAGTCGATGAAGTTAGCCCGACCCAAGTAACATTTTGTGTATTCTATGATTACAATTTATTCTTGTATACTTCACAGAATATTTACTGTTGTAAAAATTTGTTGCTGTTTCTATACTTCAACAAAATCTAGTTTCAAAATTGCTACAGTAAAGTTACACTGTAAATGTAAACTTATAACTACAGACGAAGCATTGTTGTTTATGTACCATGTCATGGTATCATGACGGTTTCAAACCTTTTACGTTTTGTATAATTGATGAGAGCTTATAACTACTGCGTAGACATGCTGAACATTTACTTCATAAATGTATTTTTACCTTGTTAAATCGATTACAGTTTGCTACTTTAAAAATAGCTTATAGCTACTGTGTAAATATACTGAATATTTAGCTTGTTAATGTATTTATACCTTCCAGTACTTTATACAATTTTCATTAGTAAACAAAAGATTTGACGTGATCAAATATAAATGTTGAATTTTATTGAAATTTATTGAACACGTGAAGGTAACATGAAGAAAATCGCTAAACCGTTCCAGTTTACATCGTCCTACTATAGAAAAGTAAAAAAACTAACCAATTTCAAAAGAAACAATTTTAATGAGTTTTCTGCAAGACAGCATTCTCAAAATAATGCACATCCTTCAGAAACTGTAAATCCTTTACCTGTGTTATCTAACGGTTCCAGTATTTCTGTTACATCGACTTTACCACGAAAGGTGTTCGATATTTGTAGTAGTACAAGTGCTTCTCATTCGTCGGCAAATAAAATAAATCAAACAGAAGGTGACATGGAATGCCAGAGTGACTGCGATATTGCCAATCAAATGTCCGATAAAGAAGAAGAAATTGAAAGCAAGCTTTCGATGATGGAAGACATAAAAAACTGGGCGTTAGTTCATCGAATTACTCATCGAGCATTAAATGATCTACTAGGAATATTAAAATCGCGTGGATCAAGTTACTTACCAAAAGATTCTCGCACTTTGTTGCAAACACCTCAAAAACTAGATGTTGTTTCAATGGGTTGTGGAAAATACTGGTATTATGGACTAAGACGTTGCTTACTTAATAAATTTTCTGATTTAGATCATTCAATTAATATTTCCGTCATTTTTAACATTGATGGGTTGCCCATTTTTAATAGCGCAAAGACAGAGTTTTGGCCTATTTTATGTATAAGCGACCACTCTGAATTTTTGAAACCAATGCCTATTGCACTCTATTGTGGCCAAACGAAACCAAATTTACAAAACTTTTTAGATCCGTTTGTAAATGAATTGCAAGATATTTTACAAAATGGTGTTGAAATTGGTCAGAATAAAATCACGGTAAAAATCAAAGGATTTGTTTGTGATACTCCCGCAAGATGTTTTATAAAAGGTAAGTATTCTTAAAAATAAACAAACAAATATTTTTGATAGTGATATAAATTATATATTAATATTCCAGGAACCGTCTATTTCAATCACTATACCACGGTTGCCCGAAATGTACAACAATAGGAGAAAATTATGAATACAGAAAAGGTTTCCATATGAGTTATCCAAAAATTGATGCCCCTTTAAGGACAGATGAAAGTTTTCGCAATAGATTGGACGAATTCCACCATAAAGAAGATTCCCCATTGAAAAAGTTACCTATAAATATTGTTGATGATTTTCCAGTTGCAGATTCATTACATTTATTTGATCTGGGGTTAATGCGAAAATGTTTGTTAGGATGGATAAATGGTAGTTTTAATTTTAAAACGAAATGGTCTTTTTCACAAATTAGCGAAATTTCTAAGTGCTTGGAAAAGAGTAATACATTTTTGCCTAAAGAAATTCATCGTGCAATGAGACCATTGCAATACATTAAATTTTGGAAAGGATTGGAATATCGAACATTTTTACTTTATGTGGGTCCAATAATATTGAGCGAATATCTCCCAATCGACGTCTATGAACATTTTATTAAACTATCTTGTGCGGTAACAACATGTTCATGTAAGCATTATTTAAAATACATAAACGTGGCTGAGTCATTATTCCAAGATTACATAAACAGTTTCATTGAATTATATGGCATTGACTGTGTGAGCTCGAATGTCCATAACCTATGCCATGTAACAGCTGATTTTAAAAAATTTGGGCATCTTCCAACGTTCAGTGCATACCCTTTTGAGAATGTCCTATACCAGATAAAGAGGTTAATTCGTCAAGGAAGTAAACCACTGGAACAGGTAGCTAAACGCTTGATTGAATTAGCCAAAATGGAAAAATGTGAAAAACAGACGAATTATGCTGCAGCTAAGTTTCCATTTGTTAAATATCAAATTGAAGGGAATCGTCCCTTACCAATGTGCATTGGAATATACAAACAAATCTAAGTTTTGGAAGGGGTTATGTTCTCCAATGATTTAAAAAATAAATGGTTTTTAACTAAGGAAAATGAAATAGTGGAACTGATCAACGCCACTTTCTTAAACGATATAGCATACATTTATGGGGCAAGTATCTTGAAAAAGATGACTATTTCGAGAAACCATTTAAATCGTCGTTCTTACACATTTTTAAGTCATCTTTTTCAATAAGAAAACCTCCAAAATTGTTCCATCTGAAAGACATAAAATGTAAGTTGATTTCAATTGAACATCTAAACGAGACAGTCTTTCTGCCTTTATTACATACACTGGATTTGTTTATGGAATAAAAATGTTCAAATAATATTTATAATAATTGTTTATTTAATATTATTGTATAAAATACATTGCTAAATAAAAATAAAAAGGAACGAATACATTTCATGACTTGCGTTTAATTTAAGTATAAATCAAATAAATATTAATTTTCATATTCAGTATTATTTTAAAAGCCTGTCCTCAACATTGGTTTATTCTGGAATGTCATCAATTTCATGTTCATTATTCGAAAGAGATTCATTTGCCAATTCTATGGATTGCTGCTGATCTAAACATAGACTGTTTTCTAAATTTTGCATATTATTTTTTATTCTCTTTTTTGATTTGACGGTCTAACCGAAGTTTTGCGTTTCTTAAAACACTTTTCAAACATTTTTCATTTAATGTTTTGTTAAAATGTTTGTCGCCGAGCTTTACAACTTCATAAAACAGACCAATGAGTTTTGTGTATTTCAAAAAAGGCATTTTAGGATCTTTTACTGGAGCATGAGATTTTACAATTCCAGTCCATGAAAACGAATTTAAAAGTTCATACGAGAACAGCTCGTATACCAATTTAAACAAAATGTTGGACCCATCACCATTTCCACTATTTCCACCAATGTTAATCAACTTTTGAATCTGTAAGTTATTTATAGTTAATTCTTTGTTTCTTAATGTATATAATTTTCTGTTATTTTACCATGCCGTGTTTAAAAGTCTTATCTAGCAACCTCTCTTCAAATTCTTCTACGTCCTTCACTTTCTTCATTGGCAAATTGATTATAATATTGGACTCTGTTTCAATTTGATTTGAATTAATTAAAGCTCCAGTATTTGGCTTCATTAGCAATCTGATAATTTCGTCTGATCTACTTTTGAAAACACTGCCATAAAAAATTCCTTCATACTATCGACTGCAAAGAAAAACAAATTAGAAATTTAAAAACAAGTAGCGAAAACATCTAACTTTCATATTCAGTGACCGAATTTCTGCTTTTGTTTCTTCATCCGGAACAGTACTAATCATTTGGTTATTATAAGGTCTATTTTTTGTTTCGACTATCTTCTCCAAAACTGATGAATTGGGTGTATTTTTAATGATTGTTGATTGAGCTAATTGCCGTAAAGAATGTGTCGGATTACTGAACATTTCATCATACGTATTGTTTGGTTCAGTTGCTCCTACAGATGTCGAATTATATTTGCAGGCTCTAAATCGTACACTTGGTTGTTCAGTCAATCTTAAAAAATTTTGTTCATCATCTGTTGCCATTTTTTCGAACTGTTCTTCACAAACAATTGCCTCTTTAAATGTTGCTATACCACTTTTCTTCACAATGCAACCTTCTGTTTTCCACGTCATTTGCGACTGACTGTTGGGATTACTGCGTACTTCTTCTAACGCTTGACCACCTAAAATATAGAAATTTAATTTAAAATATAATAAACATTTCAAAGTAAAAATTATGAACAAGAAAAGCTTTTGTAAAAAGCAGAAATTTAAATATCAAAAACTTACTAAGCGGCGGCCAATATAAAATATTTTTAATTTCCCATCCGTCTGGTACAGCAACAACCCCATTATCTTCGCACATCACAATTTTAAACGACATCTCGCTTAGGATTTAAATGTTTTTTTTTTAAGAAATTGTCGACACATTCATGCGCCTTCTCCATTAACAACAAGTTTCATAAATGTCAAAAATGGAATACATTTTAATACGTAACGTTTACAAAACATGTACCAGTATAAAAATTGAATAGCAAATTGTAACGGCATATTTACTTCTACTTAATCAACACGTATCCTATACAAGTTAACGTTTTTAATAGGGATATGCAACTGTGATTTTACTTCTACGTATCGTATACGTAGCGGGTACGTATCGTTTACATGTAAATATTTTTAACAAGAAAATGTTGCCGTACATTTACTTCTACGTAACGTATACGTAACATTTACGCTTAGTGAACAAGTAGAAGTTTTGAATCAGGAAAATGTAAGTAAATACGTAGATGCACATAAGTTATACAAATCGGTTACGTTTCGTTTACAAGTATATAATTCTAATAGAGAAGCGTAAATGTAAATGAATTGTAAATGTCAGTATTTAATTAACTTTTAAATTGTTTACATATAGTTAACATGTATTTTATAGATTACAGATCGGAAATTCAGACATATTAACCTCGGTTTAAGAATCGGCCATACTGATAAAAAAAATGAAAACAAAAATAAAAATTAAGATTTTTGGATTAATTACTTTTATTTTTAGGAGTTCTGATGCCCACAATACAACATAAATTTGTATGAAAAACAACGATAAAATTAAAATAATTTTTAAGTAAAAATTTTCTGATTTATTTTCATTTAAAAAAAAAAATATTGTTTAATTTGATTAACTCAATATTTTAAAGGCGCATCACTATTTTCAAATTATTTTAGAATTTCACTCGAAAAAACTATATTGGTTTGTAATTTTCATCATGCTAATAAGCGATAAAAGTTATTTTTAAGTTAAATATTTTTGATTATTAAATTAATAATAATAATAATAATATAAATATAAAGATATGTTTATTATTCTGTAACGATATATATTAAATACATACATTTATAAATTTTTGTTTACAAAAATTATCTACAGAGAATTAAAATTAAAATAAATTTATAAAATTGTAACTTATTTGTAATAGATCCGCAGCCGTAAGAAACATCTGCCCTTTTCATACTGTAAGCTATACGGATTTATCTGTAACCTTATATTATTTATACATTAAATGACTTTGGTAAACGTACAGCATAAGCGACAAATTAATCCCCAAAATGTATACTAAACAATTACAGGATGATTAACGTGTGTTTACAGTGTAACTTTACAACTACAAAGTAAACTTACAGTAATCGCTTTGTAAATCGAAATTGTTACTTGGGGAGCCCGAATTTTTTGGTAGATTTCTTGTATAAGTCTAACCATCCCGAAAAAGTATAAATACATTAAAAAATGTAGCACCATCCCGAAAAACTATTTATACATGAGAAAAAATAATAAAATACAAAAATAAATTTAAACTAAAAAAAATACTGGTAAAACTTTTTTTTCTTTTTAATATATTTAACCCGAGGAGCGATAATTTGTGTAGTTACTATGGGTCCACATTAAATTCTATACCGCAATACCTGGAGATAAAGCCGCCAAGCGGCATATACGGCCAGACAAGTCAGGATACTAGCTAAGATATAGAATTGGCCCCAAATCCATATCAGGTGGAAATAACCTTGGTGGAACCTCAGGGAGAAATAAACTCGTTTATCTGGTGAAGTTAACAACGCCCGGGTCTGTATGTAGAATTGTAATCGGAGGAACTGTGTCTGACTCCTTTGAAATAAAATCTGGTGTTCGACAGGGAGATGCACTCTCGCCTGTTAACTGGCGAAAAGTGACGTCCATTTGCATACACCTTTGCAGCCAGTATGCCCCAAACATTTTCAATGGTTTTGCAGTCTGAGCTACATGCTAGCCACTCTAGTATTGGAATATTGCTGCACTCAAACCAAACCTTAGATGCCTGTGAAACGTAGATCACAGCGTTGGTTTGTTGGAATACGAACTCACTGTCAATATGATCATCAATAAATGGAATCAAAACATCTTGCAGCAGCTCACAATATGTCCTTGAATTTATGCTGATAGCAATCCAGCAAATGGGTGTCTTAAAATTTCCTGAAAATGCTCCCCAAACCATTACAGTCCCACCACCAAAATTTCTCTTTGACCGAACGACAGTGTGATTGCGTAGATCATGCCAATAACAATTATTGTAGCAGTGTGATCCATCTAAATTAAATTTTTTTTCATCAGAAAAAATCACTTGGTCCCATTCTTTCGTCCTATGCGCATGTATTGCTGCGCAAACTTCAAACTGCGTTCCATATGTATGGTTGTTAGACGGGGTTTCGATTTAGGTTTGATCCATTTAATGTTTTTTTTTTTTCTCAGAATCAAGTTGGCTACAAAATAGTTTGTTTTTGGTCGCTTCTTGTTTAATTTGCCAGTTTTGGCGTGTAGTGCTTTCAATTTCCTCGTGTAAGCTTTTTGATAGCATAAGTTTTTGAATTTTTTTAATAATTTTTGATCAATCCCTCAGATCTTTTGATTTCTTTGGCAACGAGGCGACGAGGCAACGAACTAATTTTTTCAATATTTTCATTTGCGCTATTTCTTCATTATACAAACGTGATCCCTTACCCATCTCTGCAAAAGTGTCTTATATTATATTTAATTTGTGTTAAAGTTTGAAGGTAAAAATTTACTGTGAGATTGCATAAATTAAATATTACAAAACAAATGAATTTATATGAAAAATATTTTTTTAACTGCGTATAAAGGTATGCCACACCAAAAATCGACACTGTCACTAAAAACCATAGGCGTACGCAGGGGCGTTACTAGGGGTTTAACCCCCCATGATTCAATAATAGAAAAAAGTAAATTAACAAATGTATCAACAAGGGTCTAGCAAATGTTTTAATGCAAACTATACGTAATCTGGAAATAGATTCAAAAATCATGATTGGACAAGGTTATGATATAGCTTCAGCAATGAGTGGACGATTTCATGGGGCACAAAAATATGTAAGCGATGAAAATCAGCTAGCTTTATATGTACACTGTGCATCTCATAATTTAAACCTCGCTATTTCTGATGCTTGTGAAATTTCATTAATAGGATCATTTCATTTATAGGATGTATAGGATCACTCGGAAGTGTATACAATTTCTTTAACAGCCCAAAGCGCCAAGCCGTGCTAAAAAATTGTATAGACGGAACGGCACCTGAATCAACAGCAACGCGACTCAAACAAATATGTCCCACACGATGGATTCAATGCCACGAGTCTGTCCTAGTATTTCTGGAGCTTCAAAAAGCTGCAATCTTTGCGATGGAAATTATTTCTGATTAGGATGACAAAACAACTTCTTCTTCTGCGATTCAGCTGCTACCTGTTATTAGGAGTACTAAATTTCAAGTATCTCTTCATGTGTTTACCAAGGTTTTTTGGTATAACCCTGCCGCTAAGTCGTTCACTACAAACAATAAATCTGGATCTGGCCGCTGCAATCGAACTGGCAAAAGATGTTGAAGATGAGCTAGATGAAATACGACGCGAAACAGAAATACAATTTGATGCAAATTTCAGTGACGGCAAGAAAATATGTGACCAGCCTAATGTAGAAATACGAATACCTCGTCTAGCCGGGAGACAAATTCATCGCTGCAACATTGCAGTTGAAAATCCTGAAGAGTATTATCGTATTGCCATCTTTATACCTTTTCTAGATTCTACAAAGATGCAAGTTTACGTTCGGTTTCTGAAACATAAAAATATATTGCAAAGTTTTATCTGTCTTTTGCCAAATGAACAAAATTTTTCATTGGAGCACGAAAAATCTGGAAAAATATAAAAGTATTACGAACTGCAGCATAGTTGAGGGCATTGGTGAACTGGAGCTATGGTGGCGCCATGCTATAAATTCTTCGAATACACCAAAAAATGCTCATATTGCATTTTTATCATGCGACGAATCATTTTTCCCAACTGTTCGAAAACTACTTCAAATATTTGTAACACTCCCGGTTACAACACCAAGCCGTGAACGATCTTTTTCAACATTGAGACGACTCAAAACGTATTTACGCAACACAACGAATGAAGATAGGCTAAATGGATTAGCGTTACTTAATATTCATCGTAATGTCGCGGTTTCTGTTGATGCAGTTGGGAAAAGGTACAAACAATAAAAGTCCTTCTTTTAATAATATTTTAAAGTTACGCTTTTCAATAAATGTTTCTTTCAACTTTATCTTTTTCTATTTCTTGATTAGGTTGTATTAAGTGACGAGACTATGATGATTTTGACACTAGCAATGTCCTGGACCGTTCGTAGATCAAAAGGAAAAGAATATTTACTTACCTTCCTCTGTCCAACAGTAGATCAAATAACTAGTTAGAGTCATGGTTTGGCCACCAATATCATCAAAAGACATATCATATCAATATAGGTATCATAAAAAATTTTAACTTTTATTTGAAAAATTAATTTTCTAAAGCAATAATCTTCCAAATATGTAAATGTGATAATAATTTGGCCACATCTGTATATAAGAGTAGTACATTTAAACCAAATTTAGAAATCCTGCTTGTTTCGAAATCCTGCTTGTTAACCAATTCATCTAAAATACTACTTGTCTTCATATATAAACCATCTCACAGAAAGTATCTTACTGAGCTTTATGATATTTTGGAAAAATATTCAACTAAGTATAGCGATATTATTATATGTGGCGATTTCAATTATTACAAGTTCCATGATTCTAAGAATAATACTTCGAAATTATGAAGCTTACTAAAATCATATTCGTTAGAGTTGTTCAATAATGAGCCTACATATTTTTATGATAACTCGGTATCTTTACTGGACCTTGCAATTTCTAACAATCAGAAAATGCATTTTTTTAATCAAATTTGTGCAGGGTTTCTTGATCATTTTGTTTTGGACTCACAATACTTTAGGTATAGGGATTATGAGAATATAGATGTGGTTTGCTAATTAAATGAATGCATGGCAAGACATATATGGTTTGAGCGATGTTAATGCTCAACTAGAATTGTTTAACAAGTTTGTTGTTTATTTGTTTCAAAAGTACGAGCCACTTCGTTCTTTCATAGTTAAACTAGCTAAGCCTCCGTGGTTTACGAAAGGTATTCAAAACTTAATCGTTTTAAGAGATTTTGCACTAAACAAGTGGATGAATTACAGAACGGCGACTAGTAGTAAGATACATACAAGATATATATATATAAAAGTGTGTTTAACTCTGAGCTTCCACAGAAAACATTTTGGAATACAATTAATAAGTTAGGTTGCGGTAACAAAAAACAGAATCCGGATTGCTTGTTTTCTGCTAGGGAGTTGGAGAAAGCTGTTAGTTTAGTGAATGGTGCAAGTATGTATTGGTCTTGATCTCATACCTATTAAATTTATTAAAATTATTTTTCCAGCTGTCGGTGACTTTCTTTTGTTTATCATGAATAACATCATTACTAAATCATGTTTTCCCGAGGCGTGGAAGAATGCTGAACTGATTCCAATTCCGAAAAGCAAAAATCCTGGCACCGTGTCTGACTTCCGGCCTATAAGCATTCTCCCTTCTTTATCAAAGGTTTTTGAAAAGATTATGAAAGACCAGATTACTTTGCATTTAAATGATTTCACCCTGTTAGATCCTTATCAAACAGCATATAGGAAAGGACAGAGTACGTGTTCGGCTATATAAAACATTGTGGATGACATTCGGCATCGTGCATGACATTCGATTTTTCGAAGGCATTCGATTCTATCGATCATAGAATTTTAATCAAGAAATTACTCCGTAACTTCGTATTTTCACTCTCCGCTTGTAAACTTATTGAAAGTTATTTATCAGGTAGTAAGTTTACTGTCTTTAGTTTCGTCACGTTCTCAGATTTTGTTACAATCTCGTGCAGAGTACCTCAAGGCTCGGTACTAGGTCCGTTGCTGTTTTCTATCTATATTAATGATCTACCAAAAGAGTTAATTGATTGCAGCTATATCATTTATTTGCTGAAGACGTTCAACGGGAGTTGCTCACTATAGGCAATATGAGTGATTGGATAATTAATATAAATGATGACATTTTAGCTATTCAAAACTGGGCTGCGTGGAACAACGTATAGTTAAAACCCAAAAAGACCAATCCATTTTGCATCAACCGAGCTAAAGACGGAAATTGCTTTTGCTCACGTTTTTCAACATTTTTCCTATGGTAATTGGATACTTTTGGGAATGAATGAATGCAATATGTAAAAATTAAATGGGGCGTTTAAAACTGGCGTAAGATACTTTCATCGACTTCGCAAATAAGATCACATTTCTTTGTTTCTAACTAATGTGGGTGTTAGATACACTTGAGGAATTAGTCCAATCTAACCTATCGCGTAATAAATTTTTAATTATACCGCGAAATAATAATAAATTGATCAATTCACATTTTATGTGAAGTACGATTATAAATAATGAAACGCCCTGTAGGAGTACACAACTCATATGCCAACCCATCTTACATGCTACTACTAGTACAATAGGCTGGCATGGAGCTATGCAATTTGCAGGTGGTTCTACGTAAATCGGACCTACAGTTGGGAGTACTTCGGCCCCAGAACAGATTGAAAAGCGTAAATCATAAAAACTTGTTTGTATCTTCAAACTATTAGAAGTATTTATTCAAGATTTTTTTATTGAAATAAATTATTTACATTTGATATAAAACAAAATTAAATATTTATATCCTTATAATATTAAAATACATATAGTAAAAATATTTAGGGTTGGAAAGGATTAAAATTCAATTCTAAAAAGTATCAAACATAGATTCTACTGTCATATGAATCTTTTTATGTATTTCCAAATCAATAAAATGTAAGATATGTATTTTTCGTATATAATATTGCATAAATATGATATGTATATGGACTTATAATGATAAAAATGGGATAAAATAAATATATAAGTTGTACATTGTACATACACAAACATTTATCATAACTTAATAAATAAATTCATAGACGTTTAGATATTTGTGAATTTTTACTGCCGTAAAAATGCTTCAACTATCGTATCAATATTCGTTTTACCGTTCTGAAGTAAATGGATATATTGACGACTGCAAAAGAAGAATATAGCGCCACTCACTGAGAAACATTAAATGAAATTATGAAATTGGTGTTAAAGATGAAATTTTATGACACCATTTTATTAATTTAATACCAGCAAATGTCTTTTATAGTGCTGCAAAATAATAACTAAGAGCCCCACGAGATGAGTAGTACGAGTGCATGTTGGACTGTCTATAAAGCACAAAGAGAATTTTGTAAAGGAATTTATTCTATTTCAAAATAGAGAAAAATTTCTTATTAGAAAAATTAATTAACAAAACATAATTAATTTGAAACATAATTTTTAATGTATAAATTTAAGCGAATTATCTTTTGATTCAAAAATCCACGCTGATCTAAAGTTTCGCCTGAGTACCTACGTCGTCTTCCAATGTGAACTGATAAACAGAATTGCTTTAAACTAACAACATGGCCTTATAGATAACTACGCTAACACCGCCATATTACATAAAGCAACGTGTCTTATTTAGCAACACTTTTCTTGTTTTTCCTATTTTAACGGCTAGATATTACGTTTCTGCGTTAGATTATAGAAAGGGTTTGTTTGTTTGTTCTGACACATCCACTACAGAAGGTGCATTTTAATGATAAACAGCCGTATACCAAACTATTTTTATTACTTCAAATGTGTCCCCTGTCTATATAAATATCTAGACGAGGATTGTGCAAACATAACTGCTTCCGATGATGTAGTACTTGTAAAAAAATCTACATAGTACATAACATAAAACCCATTAATTTCATTTCCTCTTTTTTATGAATTCAATTTTCAATAAAATATCACATTCAGTCTATAGCATCATACACGACTCAAAATTGCAATAAAATATATTTATCTTTATAAATAAAAATACAAAAAAAAAATTAAATTTATATCATTTTATCATAAAATTTTATTACATATTTTTTCATGTTTTTTATGATAAACAACATATCATATTTCCTATTTACCAAAATAAAAAATTTTATATGAATTTATGCTTCGTTGAATATATGTACTCGTATATGTATATCTCTCCAACTGAATTGAAGACTATGTAACAAAACACAACATGGTATGGAAATATGCTACATGGAATACATAAAAAAAATTGACAAACATTCAATGATCATCACTGATGATGTATATGTGCCGGATTATGTTTTTGTTAATAATTCAAAATTACATGGAACCGAAACATTTTCAAAACATTTTTTAAAAATATGTATTTCAATGCACTGTGTAGGAAGGAAGTATAACCATTTGTTTGGATAGCACAGTGCCCCCTCGTTAACAACTCATAAAATTTGTATTTATTTTATTTAAACATAAATGAGAAGCATATCATCATCATTGACCATAACTCTCAATATATCGCGCACAAGCCAAATAAACAGAATTCACGCACAGTTCTTCCTCCATCTAATAACAATAAAATTAAAATTTTTATATCTATAAACAATCTAACGTTAAAATAATAACAACTCTTAAAATAAATGCATGCGCAGCGCTAATATGGGCAGCACAAGCACTACGTGTAATGTAGATATACAAAATATTTGCACATTAATTTACAGCAACAAAAATAATTATTATTAATAACCGATAATAAATTTAATATATTTATGATGATGATTATTTTAAATATGTAATCATTTATTTTATTTTATCACAAATTAATTGTGAATTTTATTTGCATTTAAAAATTATAAACAAAACAAATAAAAAATAAAATACCAGCAGAAAATTTATTTTTCATT
Organism: Nephrotoma appendiculata; assembly: GCA_947310385.1. Lineage (NCBI taxonomy): Eukaryota > Metazoa > Arthropoda > Insecta > Diptera > Tipulidae > Nephrotoma > Nephrotoma appendiculata. Next base: position 6,192,183 of record OX371224.1, on the reverse strand, counting down.
TTCATTTAACCAATTTTTTTGCACAAAAAGAACATAAATTAAAAGATTGTTATAAATTACTTGTTTTTATTATAACAGCGAACAAAAAATTTTTTATAAATTTATTTATTTTTTAAATTAAATACAAACATTGTAGATACAGTTCGTACTACGCAATTTATATCATTGGAACGTTGTTTAAAATGACATTAAAAATTTCAGATAAATTTGGAAGTGGCTTATTATGATTAGATAAAACCATTTTTCATTCTGTGCCAAACTCTAAGAAATTCCTCTTTCTCTTTCTTTCACATTCATTGAAGGGATTTGGTCTTAATAAACATTAGGGAAGGTATTTGGGCTGAAACGTTAAAATGTGATCAATCGCTCCTGCCACTCGAAGATCTGCTCACACCAATTTTTTCCAAATCGTTCGAGCCGAAAAACGATTTCAGAAATAGATTTCAGAATTTTCATTGAAATTATGGGAGCCTATTTTTTTAAAGTCTGAAATTCTTTGCCCCGATTCTTTGCCCGTTAAAATGAATTTTATTGAAATCAGAACTTACCGCAGTTGGTTTTTGGTCCTTGAAAACTTTTCCTAAGCAAAATCATTTAAATGCTTATCAAAAACCGTGATACTAACATTCAAAAATTTAAACATATTGTTACGAATTTATCCTGTCAAATTCCGATTTGTATCTCTGGATTGCGATTAACGAATACAACTATCATGATGACCGTGAGATGTGATAATAATTTACATAAGACATTAATTTAATTGTTTTAACCACCACTATTTTTCACAGCTCACTTTCACTTTTAATGTACTGGCTCTTCTATATGACCATTCGTAGCACCCATCGCTCCACTATCAATACGCAGAGGAGTACAATCGGGGCTATTTCATGCTCGGCACTGCTTACATTTACATTCCTTTGTGTGCAGTCAATCATGAGCACGAAAACAGAAAACACCTTCACAGCCAAAATTGAGTTCGCCAATAATCTCCAACATCGGTAGGTCTCATCTGTTCACTCCGAATAGCCGAACAGCCACCTAATCATTACCAATTTTAGCGATATAGGATCTAACTTATCTCAACCGAAATCCCTGCAGCTCCTGCTAAATCATGACTTTTAATCACCAGTGAATTTTGAATGATAAATTTTTAAAAACTTTCATAATTCGCGTGAAGTTTGTCCTAAACTGTCCTAAAAACATTTAAATGTGGAAGTTAGTAAAATATACTAAGTTCGGATAAACCGATTAAACCATTGATTGATGTATTTTTACGTACTAATGTAGATTGAACTTGCTACAAATTTAATGTTACCTAAAAATGGCCACAAAAATTAAATAAATTTTTATGAAATATTAATCCCAGTTTAATTAAGACAAAATTAGAGATTTTGTGTTAGGCCAGCCAAATTTGCCTTGGAGTACTAAAAATCGAACGTATAATTTTCTGAGTCTTTCCGGAAATCTTCTATAAACTAGCAGGCAAAGTGACGTATATATTGAGATGCGACTAGGTCCTATATAAAAGAAAACAGGTTTATTTTTGCCAAATTGGGAATTCAGGGTGTTTAGGCCAGCCAAATTTGTATTTATCTTCCATAAATCGTATGTACGTTTTTCTAAAATTTCCCAGGAAAATACTGTAAAGATCAATACAAATTTGGCTGTCCTAAATACCCTGAATTTTCAATTTGACCAAAACAAACGTGTTTATCTCTTATATAGGACCCAGAAGTATCTCTATATAAACGCCAATTAGAGACGCGGATTATATTATTTTCTCGGAAAATTTTGGAAAACCGTACATGTGATTTATGGAAGATCAATACAAATTTTGCCGTAAAATTCATTATATCGAGACATTCTACAAACCGATCAACACAATTTTTGTTATTGTTGCTTTTTAGGACAAATTTCACTAACATATTTCACACCGAAGCAAGATTTATTTCATTGTGTTAAATTATTTTGCAACTTATAGGCGTTGAAATCAAAACATTGTTCCATAATTTATTTATTTTGCTGGCGCTACATCCCAATAAAGGATTTGACCGCCTGATTATTGAGTTTAAGGTAAATAATCAACTTTTTAACTTTTGAATGTGTGTTTTGTCTCTTTAATCCTAGCCACGTCTCACGGTTGTTATACTGTGTATTCTGATCCGGGGGGAGGGGGTGCTATTCTCATGCAGTCACCCAAATTAGTACTAACCCAAGCAAATGTTGCTGCTTGAGGTTGGTGGTGCAGTTATTGTTGCATTATCTGTCTCCGCCACGCAAATCTCCCCAAACCGCATCACCTCCCTCGTGTTCTTTGATAATACTTCTGTTTAATTCATTGAGAAAAGTTTCAATTGCACCACTACTCACTGATCACTGATATTCTTTCAAATTTTACTCTCCTTCTCGTGGTAAAATAAAGCAAAGAAATCATGAAAAAATTTACCTCAATTTTTGTAGATTTACATAGCGAACACGTCACCGAAGTTAAAAAAAAGGTTATTTTAAAAATCTGAGTTGTTGGTTCCCTACAGCCCAGACGAATTGACTTATCGAGGTGAAACTTCATAAGTAAGCTTTTTCCATAAATTTGAAGAGTCCAGTGTTTTTAAGCTGTAATCGGTCCAACGGAAGTGGCAGCTTTTATAGAAGCTTTTTGATTTTTGTAAATATTTTGAAAAGTTTATCATTTACGAGAAAAACGACTAAACACTAAAAAATTCTAAATTAAATTTACACAATACCAGTCCAGATCAGTTTTCCAAAATTTAAGCGGAAATAAACGATTTTTGGGGAAAAACTGAGGAGCTTTTTCGTGTTTTGCTAATATTTTAAAAAGTATGTCATTTACAAGAATATCGATTAAAAACTAACAGATTGTAAATTAATTTTGCAAATAACACCGGTCCAGATCAGGTTTCTAAAATTTAAACGAATATAACGTTTTTGAAAAATAAACTGTTTTTCAGCAAAATTCGGTTTCTTTACTGCCGCCCATCCAGATTGATTGATTTTCATGAAAGTTCATAAATACATTTTTCCATATATTGGGCGACCCAGTGGCGTTTGGCCGAAATATATTCATCTTAAGTGATACTTTCCAGCTTTTTCGTTTTTTGCAAATATTTTAACATTTATATCACATTTACGAAAAGCCGATTAAAACAACCAGGTCGTAAATTAAATTTCAAGCAAAATTAATACAGATCATTTTTAAATATTACGGAACCTAACGGGTTTTGAAGCTGGTTTTTTCACCTAAATTCAGCGTCTTCAGTGGATTGATTATTCCTAATATAACTTCATACTTAAGCATACTTGAGCAAAGATGGAAAATTGGCTTATTGATTGGATCGCCTAAAAAGACCAGGATTTCTTCAGAGAGGGAAAAAGAAAGGGAAATTGCCTCAAAGATGGGGGCAAGTTGTAGCTTCAGACGGAGCATACCTTCAATAAATAAATCTTTCAATTTCCAAACAAGCAAATGAGTTTTATTTTATAAAAAAGAGAGGAGTTATATTAAGAAAATCGGGTTTTGGCCACAACATATTTCCCCTCCATATTTTATTGCACCACATTTTCTAAAATTTTAATAAACTTATTTTTTAGAAAAGAACGTCAGTTTTGTACTAGTGGGTACATCATAAGCATGATTTGATACAATAGGCTCTACGAAACTATCTTAGAAAAGATTTCGTGTAGTTCTTCTGTGAATGCTATCAAACTCATGTGAATGCAGCCCACGCTCCGCTTTGACCGCAACATTCACATTCGTATTGCAACATTCTGCATTCATAACTCTTTATACAATTTACCATTACACAATCCACTGCAATCAGAAGATCTAAAATACTTTTGGAATCCTACGGAAGTCGTAATTTAAAGCTGGTGTAATGATTTAATATTAGTAGGAACTTTTTAAATAGATCGATTACTTATTAAATACTATGTGATAGTACCTACGTAGCCGTTAAAATTATTAAGAGAATAGCCAACACAAAAGTATTGGCTTGAGGTGAGATATTAAGAAAACATGAAACAAAATTCAAAAAATACCCAATCGTAACGTTTTGGTCTCTCCTGAGAGTTGAACACGAGACCCGTTTCCACAGCACTCTGCTAGTTTAAATTTGATAAACCGCATATCTCATCCCCCTGAAATCATTTCGGTTCAACTGTATGCAATTCATATTCACCCGTTTATTTTCTCATTTGCAACTGCAATACGTATATTTTTATATTTTTTATAACTACAAAATGAGTTAGGTGAGTGGATAAATTACGATAACAACACAACAACAACAAAAACGACCAGCAAAACTGTTAAAACTAAAACGGCGAAATAAAAAATAGTTCAATTAAAATTATTGATAATAAAAACAAATTAGTTGCATTTTATTTGTGTTCACTGATAGCAAAAAATAAAAAACGTACGTAGTATTATTTATGAAATAATGAAAAATAATCGCGGTATGGAAAAAAATGCTGGTGAGCTGCAAAAAACGCGATTGCGGTGATTTTTAATTAAAAAGAAAAGTTGATCTTTATTAACGCGAGAGTAATTTGATAAAAGTGAAAGAATATGGGATACACATGAAAAGTTGTTTACGGTTTGATTGTCACTATAAATTATTTAAATTAATTGGATTTTTATTTTATTATATTATAACATCACAACCTGGAGTAAGTGACTTTCTGTTAAGTGCTAAGAGAAAAAAAATTGGAGATGCCGGGTATCGAACCCGGGGCCTTTCACATGCAAAGCGAACGCTCTACCACTGAGCTACATCCCCTTGTATCTTGAATTTGTAATAATATTCGGATTTCGTAGGACTTACATTTTCATAAATGTTTGCAATCAGCAGATTAAAAATTGATTTATTTCAACATTTAACAACAAGAACAACGCCAACAAAAACTATTAATTTATTATGCATACAACAAAACTTGTAACAATAAACTAATTACTCATTCACATAAATCATAAACTATCGTTTCGTTTGTACACTGTAATGCATAGCATTACAACAACTAAAAAAAATTTATGTACTAAACTAAACTAATCCATGAATCACAGATAAACATCTAAAACAGCAAAAATGCCTCATCCTACACGTACTACAGCCAAATTATACATATATTATATATACAAACGTATATACACAACCCATTTACATATTTATAATTTATGTGAAAAATTATATAGTTTTTTTTTTGTTGTAATCATTTATCATTTTGTGAAAAACTAAAAACTTTAAAAATGACATGATAATTACAATATTTTACATAGCGAGCATTTCATTTTTATTTTTACACGTCACAAAAGCTTGTAATTAACACTCCAAACTATATACGTTGCGCGATGATTGCATTAAACTAACCGGAACTAATATACGTATTTTATACATAGTTATGTTGTATGTTCGGTTTTAGAAAAACTTAGGGGAATTTTGAACATGAAATAATGATGACATAGTTCATGGAATTTCGAGGGGGAATACTAAAATATTCATTTAGGGGTTAAATATTGTATTTTATAAATGGTCAGGAGATCTGCGCTCAGAGATACAAAAAAACTGTTGAAATTTTCTGTCATAAATTCGGAATAAGCCATTACTAGGTGTGACATAATTGTTTTTGGGATGTTATTTGGTTAGTTAGGGTTATAATTAGGATAATAATTTAGTTACTTGTAGGTCTGTATCTAAAATTCAAATTACATTTAAATTAATTAAAATTAGCAATTTAAAACTAATCTAGAATTTCTAATTACAATTCATATTGAAGCTGAGTAGGTCAAATAGACACTAAAATAGCCGAGTTGCAGATAGGCCATTTAAAAAAACCCGAATGAATTACCAACAATTAATCAGTCTGCTTAGACCTCACGCAGGTATGACAATTTATTTTACAACATTTGTTCAATTCAGTTGCGCTACCAGTGATATAAGTTTTCGGGGTCTCGATGCGTCGCTTAAATGCGACATGAATCTTTAAATGCCGATACGTAATAACATCGACATGAGTCTTTGAATGCCGTACTTCGAATATGCTGTACTACATATAAGTGATATAAATTAGTTAGATTTATTAAAATAAAGACAAACATGTTATGATTATATTTCTTAATCTTTAACAACAAAGCGTGTTCGTAAAAAAATGAAAACTAAAACAAATTTCGAAAATTTATTCAGTGTACAAAATTCTAAACATGAATATGCACACAATCCAATCTCCTCGCCTTCATTGGTTTTACAAATACAACAAACGTATTTGGTCGCAGTCCTCTTACTAGTTTTGCTACATTGGCAATATCTCTTACGACTCTTTATCACTGGTCTGCGAAATATCCCATTATTAGTTGACTTGAATTAGAAGGCCGTTGGTGAGCGGAAGGTTGGCCTAAGTAAGACTTTATAATTTTTTCTCGGAAATCTAATAAAGGCAATGGTCGGTTTATATCGATTTTATTGTAAACCCAACACGAGTTGCAAATGCTTATATCCAGCAAACTTTCATGTATAACAGCGGATGGAGCGTCTTGGACAAGCATAGTATGAAACCAATTGGTCAACCCTGTCGATTCCCAACATGTAGGCATTATATATAGTCTGCAACAATTTTTAGCTTAGTAATTTCTTTGTTTCATGTTGATTTATTGATTGATTGAAAAAGAGAATATGTATCGTCAGAAGTTGAAAGAATGAAAACTAAATAAAAAAAAATTCAAACTAGTCAATGGCGAGTTTAAGTGAAGTGAAATCATCTATATACTTTACCGCTTTATTAAACCAACTATACATGAGGAACACTTTGAATCATGATTACCAACGCAAAAGGAGGTTAATTCAATGTTACTCGCTTTACAAAAATATTCTACAGAAGTGTTCTACTTTGTTTGAAACCGTGTCGAATGCCTGAACAATTTCTCAGCACTTTTAGCTATACGAAGCAGAAAATTTAAATAACATTAGATGTATATCTATCGAAAGCCTCATAATTCTTGTTATGTACAACATCTTGTGTGTATTTTCTGTTATTCAAGAAATTAATTTTGATTCAGTTACCATTTTCATATAGAACATGAATGTACTAGGAGCTGGTGTATATGTATTTGGAAAAATTAACATAAAATTGAGTAATATTTACATATGCATATATTATATTCATATGTATTTTTATTTTTATTAAAAACGATTTTATTTTGTTAAAGTGACCGCCTCTAAAAAGTGACCAATTTTTCTAAGTCCCTTGAGTGGTCACTTTAGGGAGGTTAGACTATATATATATATATATATATATATATATATATATATATATATATATATATATATATATATATATATATATAAATATATATATATATATATATATATATATATATATCGCTTTAGTGATTTACTAACACAATTGTGCAGGTAGGGCAAAAGTACCATGTCAAAAATTTAGTTTTGTATGTTTTTTGAACCAACTTACACATTTTTGAATTCCTTTTTAACTTATTTTCGTCCGAAAAAAAACACTATATTTATACACACAATTGTGTTTGTTTTACTTCAAATCAAGCGAAATTTTTTATCAACAACGCCATTACATACTATGGTTTTATACTCACACATTTGTGTGGGTTGGACTAAAACTGAGCCAATTTTATTGTTTTTTTGGTTGAAAAAGGGATATATATATATATATATATATATATATATATATATATATATATATATATATATATATATATATATATATATATATATATATATATATTAGGGTGGTCCACGTTTTTATGGGAAAAAAAGTGTTCAGATATCTAACGGGACACCCCCATGTGAGGTTATGCTACAAACCTAAACAGCAAAAATATTAGGTAGATCGAAGGTCGTTTAGAGGTCGCGACTTGAGCGCAAAGTTCGATAAAAACGGTATTTTTTTAAATTTTTCACTTTCAAACGAACAGAAAAATTATTTAAAAAATTTTCTCAGACGTAATAAAAATTGTGGTCAATAGAAGAGATAATTACCTTTCCAAAACATCAAAGATAACAAAAATCGATTAACAAAGAGCGAGATTATTGCAAATTTTCGAAACTAAGAAAATCCCAAAAAAATAAATGTTTTTTTTAATCCTGGAATTTATATTGAAAATTACAGAAAAAATAAATAAATAAATAAAAATGAGGTATAACGAATAAACAATGGAATGTTTTATGGTGTCATAGCAAACCATATGAGTCATTAGCAGTTAACATAGTTGTGTTTTATGATGCCATTATCATAAAACACAACTCTGTTGAGTCCTTATGATTCGTTCGTCATTAGTTATTGTATTTAAAATTTAAATTCACCTACCGCATTAATTAAGACCTGCTATGGCCAATATGTTTCATTGTATCATATAATATACCAAACAAATGCAAATTAATTTCAGTTTAAATCGAAATCTCTCGAGAAAAGGACACAAATTTGTAATAATTAAATGTAGTCCGTTTAACTGTTTTATTAATATTTTTAAGAAAGTGCTACTAGAGTTGATAAAATGACAGCTAGTTTATGGTCCACTACAGAAATTTATCTTCTTCAGCATGAGTACTGTCAAATTATTGGTGCTAAGTTACCATCAAAAAAGCAAGTGTTGTGTCTCTTTTTACATTCACCGTACTGTACGAATAGTTAATATTCGTGAAAGTGCAGCTTTTACAATCCAGGAGGTGCAAGAAGTGTGTATTTTTTGGGCAAAAGCACTAATTCCACGGAAAAAGGAACAACATTATTCCTTTGAAAAATTGGAACAATTGCATGATGAGTGGAAAAATCTTCTAAAGAATAAAAGTAAACCTTCAAAACTTAACCGTGAAAGAAAAATTGTCTTTAATAGTAAACTGGATGATATTTTCGATATCGTACACACTAATGCCTTGTCCATGATGACCAGTGATGGTGATAAGCGATTCCTCTTGTCACCGCGTGAGAAAGGGGGTTCCGGATATTTGGCTGAAGCCAGTCGATATGAAATTGAAAAAGAAAAAACGGAAATCTGAACGTATGAAGGCAAATAAAAATCGTAAACGAAGATATCTTGAAGAAAAAGTAAATCAATGCCAATAGACTCACAAGCATTATTTTCGTCATCGGAGAGTGACAGCGAAAGGATATATATAAGTCCACGACTTTGGATATTCTATTGATGAACTCGTTTTGAATCGAACAACAGCATCAGTTAAATCGACTTTCAAGTTTACAACAGGTGTAGTACATTGGGATGGAAAATTACTTCCGGAGTTGTCTGGAACGGAGACCGTAGATCATTGATCGGTGATTGTTTTCCATATAGATGGAGAACAGTTACTGGGTGTTCCCAAAATATCACGATTAACTGGTTTGGAAATGGCGGAGGCTGTTTTCTAATGCATATTCGATTAGAGAGCAGCTGACGGTGTCGTGGTGGCTTGCTCGATACAACATATACAAATACAGGAAGATAATATGGAGCAGCTATTATTTTAGAGCAGAAACTGGATTGAAGCTTATTATATCTTCCTTGTCGACATCTCGACAGATTTTGTTGGCAAACACTGGCGATTTTTTAAAACGGTTCAAGATTTCCACAGATTTTCTTATGTAAAATTCGGTATGTGGCCTCAGGATGATAATTTTAAGAACGGAATGAAGGGTTTCAGTCAAATAAAAGTCGTAAATGAAATCACAGAACGTGGTGTTAAGTTAATACAAGATTAAAATAAGAAATTAACAATAAATGCAGATGACATGCAATATTTTATTACAAGTCGTAAAGGACTACACACAGAAGTTTGCAACATATACCAAAACATCCTTAATGAGTAGAAGGTCATCCTAAATTGAATATTTTCATCATAAAAATTAATTCGTAATATCATTGTATAAAAAAACATTATGCATTAATAATAAAAAAAACGTATAGTAATAATTTGTCTTGTTTTTGTATTTTGGAAATTTGGCAATAATCTCGCTATTTGTTAACCGATTTTCGTTTTTTTCTGATGTTTTGGAAACGTAATTATCTCCTCTATTGACCACAATTTTTATTACGTCTGAGAAAAAATTTTAAATAATTTTTCTGTTCGTTTGAAAGTGAAAAATTGAAAAAATGCCGTTTTTATCGAACTTTGCGCTCAAGTCGCGATATGTAGTTCCATAATTTTTGAAACTATTCATATATGAAATAATATCGGCGAGATACGAATCGAAATAGCTGACGGTACATTCCAATCTGTAGTTGGTTTGATACCTTAAAATTAATATAGGTGCAATCGCCGGCCTTAGAGGAAGACAATTATTTTCCATTGGAGAAGCCTCCAACATTGGATGAGATTAGATGCACAAGTAAGAGTACCTATCGAGCTCATTAAACCCGCACCAGATAACATTATGGTAGACAAGCCGCCAATTTATAAAAATTCTCTATCAGATTGAGTAAGAGAAGAAATCCAGGAAATGTAAATGAATAACGAAAAATTACTCTACTCTGGGTTTGCCCACTTAGAAACCATAGATTTAACAAATGTATGCGGCAGTTCAACTAATGTGCTAAGTGATGACTGGTCATATTTTCTTCTCATATGATAAGTAGATTAATTTTACAATATAGGCTGGATAATTGACGTTTACCTGATGTATGAATCAATTTGTTTATAAGAATTTTGGATGATATGTATTTATTATAACATTTTTTGTTGAATGCTAATATTTATGTTTTTAATATTGTGACATTAACATTTTTTTTCATGTTCGAGGTCGCGATGACTAATGTTGTATATTTACATTGGAATATGGTCTAAATATTTAGAACAAGACTATGTAGTTGTAGTACCAGCGAATTACCGCTTAGCCTACGAAATTCGATTTTTTAATTTTTACATCTATATTCATTCTGTTTTTTTTTTTCAAATCAATAATCTCATCTATTCGAAACTGATTGTTGTGATTCTTACAAATTTTCCATCTATAAGTCAAAAATTCAAACAAATTTTATTTTATAATCAAACTGATTATGAATACTTTGTTGTTCATTTGAACATATTTTTATGTTTGGTAAAACATTTAGGGGACTATAGTTTTGAGTTCATGCATAGCAATACATATATAGTAGTACCATCATTCGAAAAAAATCTTTAGAGGGTGAAAATCCAGGTAGCGCGTTAATCGAAATTAAGTTATGCAATAATTTTACTAGTTCGCCTAAATGTTTGCAAGATTAAATACAATTACAGTACACACGGCGTATTTTTGTATACCATTAACCAGTTAGTATTGCTTCACTCTAACTTATTATACTACATATTAACACAGAATATATTTATTTCAACTCGTATTGTTTTACAATTGTCAAGGTCATGTAGAAAATGTGTTTAACAGTTTTTGTGATAAACAATAAAACAAATCATGAATACCTTACTTCAATTTTCTTTTTATAAAAAATAGCATAAATAATTTTTTTTCTATGATAGAAATGCAAAAGAATATGAATTGTTCAATCAAATAAATCCATTATTGGAAAGGAGATATGAACGATAGGATATATACATATGTATATTAATATATTGAGTACATACTTAGCTGTGTATTATTATTGTTTATTTTAAATACATCTGTTCTCACAAACACAAACGAATAAAGATTAAAAATGAAAACGATGTAAAAATCTATATAGAACAGCTAAATACAATTTTTTAAAAGGATGCCGTTGATTGCACTGTTACAGAATGGTAATTTATAATTGAAAATATGGACGAGTAATTTTCTTATATATGCATACATTAAGAACAATGTATTGTTATGGAAAGGCAGATTTTCTATTTATCCAAATCTGTGTGAAAGTTCAGGGACATTGAACCCAATATTTGTTTCAAAATTAAAATAAAATTTATTAATTCGATTTTATCATAAAAAATATTACGTAAGAGAAGTACGTAAAAATAGGAAAATTGTCACTTGGACATACTACAATAGTATGTCGTTTTTCATTATTGTCTTTCAATCAACTATTTATTAAGGGATTGTTCCTCATTGGAATAGAAAAAACGAGGATGTCATTATAAAGATTATAATTTCAACTAAAGCATGTCTGACTTGATCTGTTTTGTCACAGAATCCAATGAGAGTCATGTGGTGTTTACAGTGTGCAAATCTAGAGCGTATAATTATAATCTAATTATGAGCATTTAAGGTTCGCTAACAAAACTTAAATTCATTTTTCTGTTAATCTAATCTGTTAATCTCTAATAAATTTTATTGTTTAAATTGGGGGCTGAATTAATCCATCTCAAATGAATTACATATCCCTTTTGTGTTTTACTAACACAATTGTGCGGGTAGGGCTAAAGTACCATGTATATGTAGTTTTGTATGTTTTTTGAACCAATTTACACATTTCTGAATTCTTTTTTAACTTATTTTCCGTCCGAAAAAACACTATATCTATACACACAGTTGTGTTGGTTTTACTTCAAATCAAGCGAAATTTTTAATGAACAATGCCGTTACATACGTTAATTTTTTACTCACACATTTGTGTGGGTTGGACTAAAATTGAGAAGATTTTTTATTTTTCTTAGTTGAAAAAGGGATATAAGGAAGTATATAAGATATTTTTTATAAATTCAATATACAAGTGAATAGCTTACGAGTTTAGGTTGCCGCTCACTTTTTTGTAATTAAAACTATTTTTAAATAGTAGTTAAGCTAGAGATTGGTCAGCATTGTCTGAAAGAAAACGTTTCAGTTCTTTATGGCAGGATAAATAATGGCTTACTTTTAAGTTCCGTCTTTATTCGAACGCTAATTTTAAATTGTTTAGTTTGATGTACCATACAAATTATTTTTTTTTAATAAAAAATGCGTTGTGTATTTTATTTTGAATAAAAAAAATCAGTTTTTATTTTCCTCTAAATTGTAAAATTTTATTTTTATGTCTTAATTTAATTAATTAACCTTAATTTGTATTTAGTCTTACACCGTTTTAATACTTAATTACCTTTCCGAAACGAATATTTATTTGTGGAGACTTTAAACAGCTTTCACAATAAAACAATTTTTATTTTGCCTTAGAAGTTTGTTTGAAAATCAAACTTTAGAAAAAAATTTACTTTAGAGAAAAAATTGTCTATTGTGAGAGCTCTGTTAAGGTGATGATACATGTACAGATTTTCCCTTTAAGGCATAAAAATTATGCGCGCTTGTTGGTTAAAACTCAGCCATCTTGAATCGCTTTGAATCAATTCGGATGATTATGCATACTCATGAACGATGGCTACTAATAAGACAATAAGGCCTGTTTCAGATGAACTAAGACAAGCGGAGTGACCTATGTTCATCGTTCTTGGTTGTATATAAAAAACTTTTATAAGCCCCGTTTCCCACTTGAGCTAAGTATTTTGACTGATATGAGCTTTGTTTTCATTTAACAGCTTCACGTTTTGGTTTCTTTCCAAAGTCAAATAAGAGAAATATTGTAGATAAATCTCAGAGTCTACCCAATCTGTAAAGCAATGTATTTAAATTTTTATTTTCACCTTGGAGATACGAGGGTATATCAAAAAGTCTTGCAATATCATATGAAAAAAAGAGTGAGTGAGACAACAATATATTTTTCAAAACCATTTTTTGTCGCGATGAAACTTCTAGAAGAACATTTCGATGTAAATTTTACAGTTCGTATGTTTTTGTCAATTTAGTAACACGTGTTTTGAATTTTTCTTAAAATGAATGAAATTGAATATCGCGCCCTTATTAAATTTTTCTATAAAGATGGACAAAATGCAATTTATATATTCAACTATATATCAAAAGTTTACGGCGAATCTGCACCATCATATGCCACAGTAACAAGGTGAGTAAAATTATTCAAAAGTGGCCGGGAGTCATTTGAAGACGACAACTGCTCGGATCGGCCAGCAGATGCTATTAGCCATGAAAACGTAATTTTGGCCGAATCTATTGTATTGGAGGACCGGCGTATTTCTGTTCCGCGGTTAGCGTGGAGACTTTCTCTTTCATACGGTACCACATATACTATATTACATGACCACCTTCACATGTCGAAAGTAAGTGCGCGATGGGTTCCCCGTTTGTTGAATGCAGAACAAAAAAAAAATGCGTGTTCAAACTTCAAAGGCGATTTTAGATATGTACAAAGAAGATCCAGAAAATTTCTTGGATAACATAATAACAGGCGATGAAACATGGCTTTATCATTGGGATCCGGAATCCAAACAAGAATCGATGCAATGGATTAAACGTAGTGAACCACCACCAAAGAAATTCAAAACTCAACCGTCTGCTGGTAAAGTTGTGGCAACAGTTTTTTGGGATGCTGAAGGAATTTTGATAATCGATTATATTGCACCGAAAACCACAACCACAGGCATATATTACGCAGAAGTTTTGCGAAAATTGAAAAAAGCGATCCGGGAAAAACGGCCAAGGAAAGTTATTAAAAAAATCTTGCTTCTTCACGACAATGCACCAGTGCACAACGTTAATATTGCTTAGGCTGCATTAAAGGGCTGCGGCTTCGTCTAAATTCCGCATCCACCGTACAGTCCAGACTTGGCACCCAGTGACTACTTTCTGTTTCCCAATTTAAAAAAAAACACTAAGGGGCCCGAAATTTTCCACTGACTATGAAGTACAGTCTGTTATAAATGAATATTTTATGGAGCAAAAGAAATCTTTTTTTTAGACGGTTTAGGCAAGTTAATTGATCGATGTGACAAATGTATAAACCTTAAAGGAGATTATGTCGAAAAATAAAAATATTGCTGTCTCACTCACTCTTTTTTTTCATATAAAATTGCAAGACTTTTTGATTTGCCCTCGTAATTAATCAGCTCACAATCAGCTATGTTTCTATCCCATAGCTTTAAATAAAGAAATTAAATAAATCGGGACGTACGAGTGTGTTGAGTTAAGCTTCGCTAATTCGGTTTCACTTATTTAGGCTTTGCAAAGTAAATCGAAAGCTGTGATCTCAAAACATGCTCACTTTGCTAAAAGAACATAGCTTAAGTGTGCAAGGGGCCTTAGCGAGAAACGCAGCTATTAGCATAGTTTGGCATCCGCAGCTCATTCCACTGCACATTTGAGTTAATTACATCGCTCTCACATACATTTCAATTCAAGTAAAATGCTATATGTCTGCCAAAATATTATTAGAATCACATAGTCACATAGGCGAATATGTACACAATAATAGCAATGTATGTGTGAACGATATAGCTGACTTTTGCAATCCAAAGACAACGCAAGCTAAGTTAGTTTCATCGCTCAAAACAGAAAAACAAGCTTAGCTTAGCTTAGCTCAAATGTGCAACGGGCCTAATGGAACGATGCACATTTCAGCTAAACTATGCAAGCTATGTTTTTCTGTTTTGAGCGATACAAACTAACTTAGCTCGGGTTGTCTTTGGATTGCAAAAGTCAGCTATATTGCTCACATTGCTATTATTATGTGTACTTATAAAATATTGAAATTTGGATGACATTTGAGTATTGTTGTGTTTGCTATTGTGGATCAAATTCAGAAAAGTGGTTGAATTCTTAAATAATATAATAAAATTAGTTAATTAATTTTTGACAGACATAGAATTTTACTTGTATTGAAATGAATGTGTGAGCGATATAATTAGCTCAAATGTGCAGCGGAATGAGCTGTACGAGCTAAACTATGCTAATAGAAACTACGTTTCTTGCTTAGATTAGCTGAAATGTGCAACGGGCGTTAGAATGAAATAAGTAGGCGTTTTGAACAGAACCAAAGAGCTAATTAAAAATTAAGGTTAATTAAATGGGAGCATTATTTTCATAAAAGCTCGAAGGATTTCAGTTGGGCTCTTGAAAGTTCTTGTTGCTACAATAGCTTAAATTGTTGTAATTTATTTTATCTTAAAAAACAAATTAATCTCTCATAAGATAAAACAATAATATTTTTATCTAAATTGTATTTTAAATAGGAAAGCAATCGCCAATGGTAGTTTTTAACTTGCTTATTAGAGTTTTAATCTCTTTACAATTTTCATAATACCCTTCTAAGACCCTTCTAAGTCACATAAAAATAAAATTAAAATTTAACCCATACAAAAATTTTAAAACATGTACTAGTTTTTTTATACTGAATAATACAATTTTTTATCCTTATCTGGCAAATTAAAACCTTTCTTTAATAAATGCTTGTAACATGAAGGTGATTTAAAATCAAATTCCAAATACATTTTTTGTTCAACTTGGGTCCAAGATAATTTTAATTTATGAAATATTTGTGCAAGTACAAAATGTGTTTACTTGTGGTCGATCGTCAAGTGTATTATCAATTAATATTTTTATTGTGTTTTCTTCTGTTTGCATTTTACTGTTCTGAGGGGTATTTAATATAAACCTGAGAATTTTGTTTAAAGGTTGAACGGGTTCTTTATTTTCGTCTTCAATTTGATGTTGCGGACTAGGAAATTGAGATGGTGAGATGGGACATTCATGAGGAATTTGTGGAACTTGATAATTCTTTTAATAAGTTCTTGGAGGCCCTTTTTCATATTTCAATGTTATAGGTGGGAAATCAGGTGTTTTCAATATTCTTGTTGTTTGACTCTCAGTGTTGTGTGTCTGGTTGGAAATCGTACGCGAAACTTTTGGAATCAATTTTTTTTTATTTAAAAAAAATTCGAATTTTAATAAACGCTTGCATCGTGCATCTATGTCATTAACCTTACACTTACAAACAAGATTATTAATTGGCTGGGGAAAGACAGTTTTTTAAATATTTTTTGTTCTAAAACTACTTATTTTGAAAACATTAAAATTAAAGTTCTTCATAATAGTTATGCATTTGGAAGTAACTTTATTCTTGTCGAACACACGACGATGGTCATGCAGCACCGTAAAAAATGTTCTGGTGGATTTACAGTCATTTTTATTTAAGCAGTTTTTGTAAGCACACACCATTTTATCACGCAAATTCACAAAAGTTTTAATACACAAATTTTCAAAATGAACTTTTTATAACGTTTAAAAATAAGAAAACACAAAGCTACATGCGTTACGATTAGACGACAAGCAATAAAATTTTAAACGAACAAACTTACGAAATTAACTTGCAAACAATTTTTAAATCTTTGTAGTGTGTAGATGTATGATTTCCTTTTACATATATTGAATTGCTGAGTGTGTGCGTGTAAATAAGTATGTATATCATCGGTGGTCTATCTATATAGTTATCGAAACGAAAACCAAATAATGTGTATGTGTTGTACCTACAAAATCATTTAAAATAATCTTTAATTGGATTTAAATGTAGATCGTTTTTATGGACAATCTTCAATTATTTTAGCTTTTTATAATTTTAAACGAATATTTTAACGTTCAAAATTATTTGTCTTTAGAAAACCAAATTTAGAAAACATTGTTGCATTTCAAAACAAAACCAACTAAGTTGCGATCGGTATTTTCTCTCCATCATCTTTGTTACATTTTCTATTTACTTTTGAGCGTAAAAACTGTTTTGACTTATAATGAGAGCGTCATTATATGAGTAATACAATGCGATTCATTACTATTTATTTATGATAAGAAAAAAATTTAGTTCCCATTTCTGTTTGTTTTCATATAAAATTATTATTTTTATTACTATTTTATTTGTTAATTATGTATTTGTTAATTATTATTATAAATGTTATTTTATTTGTCAATTTGATATGAAAAGAAACAGAAATGGGAACTAAATTTTTTTCGTATCATAAATAGTAATGAATCGCATTGTAAGTATGTGTATAGAATTTTTTTTTGTTTTCTGCATGTTGTATTATAAAATATTCTAGCTACATTTAGGAGAAGGTTATGCTATTTAGGCGGATAGGTAATTGCAGAAATTCTTTAAAAAGTTTAAAACGATACCAGTAGTGGTATCTAACATTTCACTCATGAACCTACCATTACATTACTATATAATGTTTATACAATGGTTCATGTTACACGCTGCGTTAAATACTGTTATGTTAAATATTGCTTTAAATTGTTGCGTTGTTTACGTGATATAACGTAAAATGTTATACAGAAAAACCTGGATTTAACAGATTAATTGGGGAGTCCGTTAAATCCGATTGTCCGTTAAATCCGAATGTTTTTAAATTTAATGTATTCGATGGAATTTATTCTGGGACGGAACTCAGTCATTTCTTAGCCGATTATGATGGGAGTGGGTATTGAAACGGGTTAGCTTTAGCTATGCTAAAGCCAACCTGGTTTCACAGAATTGCCGCTATCTGTTGGTATCCCATGCGGCATGATTCCCGCAGCTCAGTCATGCAGGTGGGAAACGGTGTGGGTTGTGGGGGCACCCAGATAACGGCCTTGTTTACCGCATCAAAAAAAACGAGAAGAAGAATAGGTAACAAGGTGGGGCATCAGCACCCGAAGTAGTGGGTTGACCATCAAGAGAGTGTATAATTAATATTATACACTCTCAAGAATGACACCAAAAGAAAACTTTTAAATTAATTCAGTTCAACAACAAAAAAAAATGAATTTAAAAAAAAAAACCGACTTAAAAACTAGACAACCAACCGTTGGTCTGTCTAAAAACTGAATGTACGACCCAAAAAAATGTTTGTACCTTCTTTACTTAATTTCGCAGAAAATTTTTGTGGTCTCATCACAAAAATTCATAACAAAAAAAAATGTACAATAACGTGACATCGATTTTGTTAAATCGATGCACACGAAATAGAAAATTTTGACATATGTACATGCAAAAAAAAAAAAATTTTCAATTGACCAATAATTGCAGTTTTTAATTATTTTCCATAGCAGAGTTCATTACCCATGCCTTTTGCCTTAAAAACGTTCATTCAACCACAGTACGAACATATACCGTAATTGGAGTAACGTATGCCCAAAAGCAATGTGAAATATCGGCATGGTACTTAATCATGAATTATGATATAATTTGAGGTGTTACCTCGAAGGGTATGCCGATAGGGAATTTTAGATTATGTAGGGGTTGATAACGGAAATCTCATTTATATGTACGTAGCTGAATAATGCCTTTATTTACTTTTCCCTGAAAGTTCGATTTTCAATTTAGGTTACCGCCGAAGATAGTATCCAGGGAGTTCGCTTTATCAGTAAAAGTGAGTCTAGTGCCAAAATAGAAGAGGGAACAGTTACCATTTTGTATTTCCTAGTAAATAGGTCCAGCCCTGTTTTAATGGATTGACTCATTTGTTTTTCTATTTTATGATGAGTGAAACGGCCACACATATTAAACAATGCTGAATTAAAAATGGTCCTTTGCTGGATTTAAATGTACCTTTTTAATTGATTTTCAAAATGAATTCAAACTATAATAAAAGAAACAATTAAAATTTTCCGGTTTTATTTCATTATAAAAATGAAATAAGATAAACTGAAATAAAATATGATATATTTAGCTTCATTTTATCGATTTAAGAATGCTTAGAAAAATGCCTTTTTATTTCAGTTTTTTCCTATTCAAAATGGTTTAAAATTGGCCCCAAATTTTCATTAAAAAACAATCATTTTCATTACATTTTCGACGATCATTTTAAATCCATCTTTTAATAATACATGTAGTCTATTGAAGTGGCATTTTCCAGTACGTCCGTCGTATCTAACACATCAATCACTATAACGCTTGCATAGGCAAACGCTTTCATTCTCTCCACAAGTTCCAACAAGAATCCGTTGGCAAATTATTTCTAGATACCCGTCTTATTAGTGGAGCTCTGTCTCGTAATAAACCTTCCATGACTAACGCAGTCTTCATATTGTTAAAAGCACCACCAATATCGAGAAATACAATATTCATTATTTTTTAAATATTTGCAGCGAAGAACTATTTAAATATTTTCAAGAAGGGACAATAAAGTTATGGGTCTTAGGATCTTTGGGTAAATATTACACTTTTGGCCGATTTCATAAATACCACCTTGATATCTGTCCATATTCTGGGAACAAATATCAGCTTTAAACACTCAGTGGAGGTTGCTTTCAGCAAAAGAAGAATAACTTCTATTCGTAATGCGTTTCTGCAGGAAAGATTCAGTTTGTTCCGGCGAATTTAAATCACTTGGATCCGTTTATCACTCACAACATCCGTTATACAACGATATTACTGTGTACTGTTACATGTAGAAGTTGCCAGTTTAGAAGAAAACTTTAAGAATTTCGCATTTGAAAATGTCCATGCATCACACTGTTGAATTTAATAACTGGAAGTGGTTTGATTAGGAGAAATAATTTTCATAAGACGTGAGGGCTCGGAAATCCCATTCTATTCCCAATTTCATCACATAAAACTAACCAAGTTCATTTTTAATAATATAAAGGTTCTTTTTGTACGAATTTTCAAACCAGAGCCTTTACACAAATTTTAGTTTTTTTGTTGGTTTTTCTACCTTTATTTTCTGATAGGTCTCAAGTTCCACTGACAACCATATTACTATTGGCCTGCCCCAAATTTTGTCTGGTTATATACGCTTTTAACAGCCAGATCTTGTAGTAACGATGCTTATCTCTAGACAAGTCACAATTATATTGCCGTCAATATCGAGTTAAAATTGGAATAATTTACTTATATATCGAGTAGAAGGTAGGACTAAAAGTTTTTAAATTACTTTTCAGAAGAATGCTAGATCTAATATTCCCGGGATTACCTGAGAATATAATTCAATACCCGTTCGCTCTAAGGTTATAATTTATGTTAATATTTAGTAGCGGTTATTGTATAAGAACTATGTTTTCTCTAGAGTTTGCTAGTTTGAGAGGAAGAATTATCAAAACGGCTTTGTTGTGGTTCTGGATGATCTAAAATAACTGTAGCATATTTCAGCCAAAAATTGGTTTCCAATTTCTTCAGTTTGGCCTCTTGTATCATTTTACACGCCATCCTTTCAATGTTCTCCAAGAGTTATTGTTAAATTTTAGTTAAATTTGTAACACCTATTTGGAAAAGAGGATAGAGATTGGTTATTAATATTCAGAGGGAAATATAAACAGTATTTTTTTGTTTCCTTGTATGACGGTTTTCTAATTGTCGGAAGATGAAGATCGCTTGGTTAAATAATGCCCTGGATTTTATCCAAACTTGACTGTATTGAAAAACAAAAACCTGCTATTGATTTAATTGAAATTTTGTCATTGCTACCAAAGCAAGCTCTGCACTTTTAACATTTACGGCGATTGGGGCCTATAAAAAATGGTTATTTGCTTGGGAAAGATATTGTTTAATCGTATTTATCGATTTTGTTGCATCACTTGGCGACAATATTCATATCTCAGCTCCTACTCAAGAAATCGTCAAGCTGTTCTAGATAGAGAAAGAGTTATTGCATAACTAAGTAAAATTACAAATTTATGTGAATTACCTGGAATTTACACTGATTTTTTAAAAATGGGCGATCGATCCATTGCGTGTCAAATAAGTTGAATTTATAGAAATTTAACACAGGTTTTCAATTTTTTGCGACATTTAGTGTGTAATAAGTTTTAGATTCAGATTTTCAGATTTTGCTTCTGAAGAAATCGCATATTATAATCAGCTAATTTTTTGCAAGCTTTTTGTGTTTTCACATTTTTTCCATCATGATTTAGCTTGGTTCAAATAAATTATACGCCTCAACTTAATAATCTTTTTCAAAATCTACTCAACATCGATATAATTTTATTTTGATGAATAATTGTAATATCTTCATTTAGGAAATCTTATGGAAATACCGATTTTCAACAGGAACTTTTAGGTAAAATATTTGTTTCGATGGATTGTGTTTTCGATGAATTGTTTTTTCCAAAATTGTTTTCACGCACATTTGGTTATTGTAAAATTGTAGTTTTCATATTTGTTTTTCGATGAATTGTTTTTCAATGAATTGTTTGTCGCATAATTGATTATCGCAGAATTTTCGGGGAATCTTCATTGAATAATTCAATAAATGGGTCACATCGCCGATATTAATTTCTATGTTAGGTAATGCTCCCATTATAGTTGCCATACGATAGGGGTTAGGAGTATTTCTTGGCCCAGATTTAACCAATGTTTGTTGTATATGAAATGCTCCCATTAATACTCATATATCGTCACTCACAAGGATTGCCGAGTACATTGGTTGATGGGAGTGACTCGATTAGATCATTTCTGACTTATATAGGGTAACCTAGTTGCCATACGATGGGGATTAGGAGTATTTCTTTGACCCAGATTTAACCGATGTTTGTTGTATATGAAATGCTCCCATTAATACTCATATATCGTCACTCACAAAGATTGCCGAGTACATTGGTTGATGAGAGTGACTCGATTAGATCATTTCTGACTTGTATTGGGTAGCCTAGTTGCCATACGATGGGGATTAGGAGTATCTCTGGGCCGAGATTTAACCGATGTTTGTTGTATATGAAATGCTCCCATTAATACTCATATATCGTTTTAGATATTTATGGCGTTTAAATGTGCTATCCTTCATCTTCATACAGATTCTGGTTTGACGTGAAACATGTTAATTTTAACAATTAGATTTTACGTAATAAATAAACACAAAAGGTTCTATAAAAATTATTAGGATTATTAAAAAAATGTTTATTAAAAAATATATTTATGTAAATTTTATAGTTTCTAGCGACGATTACGAGTATGTTAGCAGTGTGGAAGTACATACACTGTGTAAACATAAAAGAAACGATTATACCTCTAAATAATAAAATTTCTCGAATTATGCGATGATTTACGATAATGAATTGTAAACGACGGAAATTAATTTTTATTTTATATTTCATAACTCTTATAGTCGTATGAGTATTATAATAGTCGTACAATAAAAACGATATAAATATAATAGTTTAAACTAATAAGAATAACATAAATTATTTTAGATGTATAAAAAAATAATATAAGTTTAAGAATCATAAAATCATAAAATAAAAATTGTAATAAAAATTATTTAGTTAATTAATGTGTTTGGTATAATAGTTTCGTACGTATATAAAATATTTCATATCTGCATATAATAAAATAAGAAATTTTTAAATTTTAATTACAAGAGTAATTAATTTATAATAATAAAATTTATTACATTCAATTAGGTTTTTGGGTTGTAAAAAATAATTCAAAATGTGTATATTTGTTATTTAACAATATTTTATAATTTTATATTAGGTATATACTCGTATATTGGGGTTGAACTTTTATACTAGGTAATGAATGCAATAAAATTTTACTTTTTATTAGCTTTAACCATAGGCAATTATAATTGTGTTTATAAAATTGTAGTTTCCAGCGTGCATTGAAACTACATTTTTATAATATTTATAATGTTGCTGTGGAAATGATTGTATAAATTATTTAACATTGCATGTCTGTCAAAAGTCACTTGTTGATAAAAACAGTTTGATACACTCACTAATTGCAGCCGATAGTGTCAGGGATAAACCATAACGGTTAGAAGTGCGATTTTAATCAAAACAATTCCGCTGTTAATTTATTAAAATTAAATTTTCTATTTATGAATAAATAAAATATATCAACAAAATGTTAAGTTAACATAATGTTAATCAAATAATAGATTAACATTATGTTAACTTAACAAGACGTTAAATATTCTATTTATTCATAAATAGAAAATCATCCCAAAGTAATAAATTTTACTTTGAGAATATAGTTAAAGAAAGTTTATTATAAGGCCTATTTGTAACACTTGTACGTGTAGTTGTTGCTGGTTTGCTAGTTCCACCGTTTGTTGTTGACTGTGTTGTACTACTAAGTGTTGTGGTTCCTCCTGTTGTTGCAGCTTTCGATTGTACACTGATTAGACTCTATTTAAAATTATACAAAAAAAAAAAAATATTGAATTAATTATATGTACTGTATATGTATATGTATATTTTGCAATTTAAATTCGGTATTTTGCTCATTTAATATTTACCTTTATATCAGAAGATTTCAAGATTGGAGATGGTATGTATCCGTTTTTGTATCCGTTTTTTGATAATTGCATTTTGATTTGTTCAGCAGTTTGTTTGCCAGCATTCACGTCTCTGTTCCATTTGATACCACATTTTGGGCAAAATTGGCACCTATGTGGAAACAGAGACGTGATATGCTGGCTTATTACACTTTGCACATAGTTTCGTACTATAAAAAAAAAAAAAAAATTAGAAATATAATTTTATTGACATTTTTAAGACTCTGTAATTAAATATAACAAAAATGAGTCATCGAATTCCAGGTGCTACCACGAATAATTAGTTCATTCCCCGGAGTGCGAGTTGGGACATGCCACAAATGAACTAATCAGACGAGGATCCAGCACTGCAACTCAACAATTACGAAACCTTTTCCGTGTGTGTGCAACCCAACATTGTATCTGGTCAGTCATGCCAGCAAGGCATGACGCAGCAACACACACACGGAAAAAGTTTCTACACTCTTCAATATTATGTTTGTGTATGTATATTTTGCAATTCAAATTCGGTATTTTGCTCATTTAATATTTACCTTTATATCAGAAGATTTCAAGATTGGAGATGGTTATCCGTTTTTGTATCCGTTTTTTGATAATTGATTTGTTGATTGATTTGTTCAGCAGTTTGTTTGCCAGCATTCACGTCTCTGTTCCATTTGATACCACATTTTGGGCAAAATTGGCACCTATGTGGAAACAGAGACGTGATATGCTGGCTTATTACACTTTGCACATAGTTTCGTACTATAAAAAAAAAAAAAAAATTAGAAATATAATTTTATTGACATTTTTAAGACTCTGTAATTAAATATAACAAAAATGAGTCATCGAATTCCAGGTGCTACCACGAATAATTAGTTCATTCCCCGGAGTGCGAGTTGGGACATGCCACAAATGAACTAATCAGACGAGGATCCAGCACTGCAACTCACCAATTACGAAACCTTTTCCGTGTGTGTGCAACCCAACATTGTATCTGGTCAGTCATGCCAGTAAGGCATGACGCAGCAACACACACACGGAAAAAGTTTCTACACTTTTCAATATTCAACAATTATAGAATAGTGAGAACTGTGAATGTAAAGGAATACCACAGCAGAAAGGAAACCCGCGTGCTTACGCAACTTCCGAGTTTCCGCAACTACCGAGTTAAGTAATGCGCTGTCCACTGGTGAGGGCTTGACCATTACTTAACAACGACTAGAAGTTAATATTAATTATTACTTACCACTTGATTTATCCGATTGCAAGTGAAAATTACACAAAATATGCTGTCCTTATATAGTAAAAAATTTGAAAAAACCACATACATAATATTATGTGCTGCCATCTCTTGTTAAATATTTAACCACAAAATTATGTATATGTACACAAATTCTACTACTACTGAGCGATTTGAATTTTTTTCAGTTATTCCATGTTTAGTTATTTATTTATAAAAATTTCAATAATAATTATTGAAATAAATTAAATTTACATTTATAATTGTCTTATATATAATTATTTTATTAAATTTCGTTGATTTTATATAAAAATATACAAAAAATAATAATTATTACATGGCTCACATATACATGCACAAAATGCATTCAATGCGAATCAAATTGGTGTCTATTATTCAATATTTACTTATTTATTTACATTAATTTAAAAAAAATTATTGAAATAAAGTAAGTTTACATTTATAATTGTCTTTTATATAATTATTTTATTAAATTTCGTTATTTCTATATAAAAAATATACAAAAAATAATATCTATTTGACTAGTCATATGGTTTCTCCCCTATTTACGAATATCAATTTTCTCTTATATAAATACTGGCGCTATCTATACGGCGGTGTTTTTTAAAGGGATAACCGAAAACATATTGAAATAAATTAAGAAAAATTATCGAAATAAAGTAAGTTTACATTTATAATTGAGTAACATGTAATTATTTTATTAAATTTCGTTATTTCTATATAAAAAATATACAAAAAATAATATGTATTTGACTAGTCATATGGTTTTTCCCCTATTTACGAATATCAATTTTCTCTTATATAAATAGTGGCGCTATCTATACGGCGGTGTTTTAAACGGGAAAACCGAAAACATATTGAAATAAATTAAGAAAAATTATCGAAATAAAGTAAGTTTACATTTATAATTGAGTTACATGTAATTATTTTATTAAATTTCGTTATTTCTATATAAAAAATATACAAAAAATAATATGTATTTGACTAGTCATATGGTTTCTCCCCTATTTACGAATATCAATTTTCTCTTATATAAATACTGGCGCTATCTATACGGCGGTGTTTTTTAAAGGGATAACCGAAAACATATTGAAATAAATTAAGAAAAATTATCGAAATAAAGTAAGTTTACATTTATAATTGAGTAACATGTAATTATTTTATTAAATTTCGTTATTTCTATATAAAAAATATACAAAAAATAATATGTATTTGACTAGTCATATGGTTTTTCCCCTATTTACGAATATCAATTTTCTCTTATATAAATAGTGGCGCTATCTATACGGCGGTGTTTTAAACGGGAAAACCGAAAACAGATTGAAATAAATTAAGAAAAATTATCGAAATAAAGTAAGTTTACATTTATAATTGAGTTACATGTAATTATTTTATTAAATTTCGTTATTTCTATATAAAAAATATACAAAAAATAATATGTATTTGACTAGTCATATGGTTTTCCCCTATTTACGAATATCAATTTTCTCTTATATAAATACTGGCGCTATCTATACGGCGGTGTTTTAAACGGGAAAACCGAAAACAGATTGAAATAAATTAAGAAAAATTATCGAAATAAAGTAAGTTTACATTTATAATTGAGTTACATGTAATTATTTTATTAAATTTCGTTATTTCTATATAAAAAATATACAAAACAAATTTAGTTTTGAGGATTTTTCCATGTAAAAATTCTGTCATATAAAAAGTGGCGCTAGCTATACGCCGGAATTTTAAACTCGAATACAAATAAAAAATATTCTAATAGCAAGTTCATTCGGAATTACAACAAAAAGTTACCCGGGTTTTATGTAAATGAACACGAAAAATATTACCCGACTTTTGTAGTAGTATTGGTGAAAAGAAAGACAAAAAATTGTTTATTGTTAAAAATGTCAGACATTTCAACTTGTTAGCATCGGTATATAATTATTATAAAGCAAACTACATACTATTAAAATATTGAATACTGTCTTCCGTATTTCAATTTTAATAATTTATTTATTACTCAATACCAATAATTTTTAATTAATAATATAAGAAATTATATAATTTCGCACATAAAAGAAATGTTGTTGAGTTTTCTAAATCACAAATCGAATGAATGAGTGATAAATTGATGAAAAGTTTTGAAGGTGCCCGTAACAATCCGTTTCAATTTCGATATTTGCAGTTGTGTCACAATTTGGCGGATTTAAGTAAAGTTCCGAGCCCAAAGGTCGTGTTAGCTCCGATAAGTGGATACGCACGTGATTTGTTTGTACAATGAGCTTCAAATTCTAACAACAGTATTATTCTAACGAATCGTCCGCGCCTGGGACTTTTGCTCGCGATTTAATAGAAAACGGTTTGAATGGGCGTAAAATTATTATACGAACAATATGCGGTAGTATAAATACAAAATAAAATATGTTTTTATGCAAAAATTGAGGTTTCAAATACGAAACTAAGTTTGGTAACATTTTAAGTTTAAGATGCCAAGTTTTGTTATTGTTAAGAATAATTTCAGATAGAAGTGAAAATAAAAAACAATAATTACATTTAAAGTGATCCGCCCCTTCTTTCGTAAATGGATGCGAACATTAGTATGAAGTAATCTGGAATGGTGGTTCAAGAATAAGGCACATTAGCTTTCCTGCGCTCAAAACGTCATAAATGTATAGTACATAGGAGTATGCACTAATAGACACATCCGGATTATTCAAAACTAATTAGGAACAATTTTTTTTAATGAGCAATTAGTTTGTAAAATAATTGTAATAAAATAAATAATTTTGTAATAAATCAACAAGTTTCAAAAAACTGGTTTAGTAACAACTGAAATAAAAAAAAACGATTTGTTGTTGGCCAGGACAAACTATGGAAAATATTGTCAACGTGTTGGAAAGTATTGCTACGAATCCAAGAACGTGGACTCTAAACCGCAATTACCGCAACATGAGAAGATGGTTTATATGGCCTGCATTGCTCGGTATAATATAAATCACAAATGGAACAACCTCAACAAGTTGAGAGTTCTTATTGCGCCATTTTATTATGGAAAGTATTGGCAGAGACAACCTAAAAGAGATATTTCATCCTATGTAAACGTAAAAATTTAACCTGCGTGCTCATTTTCTGTAAATAGCCGCATGCAAATACACAGTTTAACGAAAAATCACAGACACAACGATGACATTAGAATTATCAGAAATATATTTTGTTTTCATTATTCAGTTCAAATGAAAAATATAAATTGATTGTCTGTGGTATTAGCAATCGCCCTTAAGCAATTCAGCCGTTCCACACGGGTTGTCAAATGAAATCTGCTTAACGCTTCAAAATAAATCGATGAAGCTGCTTCTTTGACAACCCGTGTGGAATGGCTCATTGTAGCTGTACAGTGGCGAGCAAAAATGGTACATAATGAAAACATTTTAAGTTTTTAATTGCTACAGTTATTATTTTATCATTTAGACAATAAAAATAACTTGATTGTAACCTCTATAATATTATTCATGATTTACTTAAAAGAACGAAAATAATTCAATTAATTAAAAAGATTATTAAAATTCATTGTTTAGGTATCCAAATATGCCCGTTTTAGCGGCCCCTTTAAATACAGTTATTTTTTGTTTTGTTTTTATATTTACTCGATTATTCATAAAGTGAAAATGCGTTTCAACATTAACCTGTTCTTTTTTCAAGTTTTATTCAAAATTTGTATTGTTAAAAAAACTTTTAAAAATGAAAAAAATATCAGCCTAGTTGGAACATATGCGAGAAAGAATATTCTCTGAGGAAAATTGCCACGCAATTACATGTTTGCTATGGAACAATACGCAATGTAAGAAACAGGAACCATTGGGCAAATCAAATACTTGTAAAGGACGTCCAGAACTTTTAACTAGTAGAGATTCTCGTGCAATTGAGCAACTTTTAAAAGAAAAAAAGGAAAATCACAACAACCAACTTATAAATACACCTTCAAAGCTGCTAAGGAGATGGGCAAGAACTTTAATGAATGGACAGCTAGGTGGGAGTTGCAAAAAATAGGTTTGCATGCATACGTAAAGAAGAAAACACCAGCCTTAAATTTTATAAATAATATTACACACTTGTAACCTCAAGTTATTTTTATTGTCTAAATGATAAAACTATCACTATAGAAACTAAAAATTTAAAATGTTTTCATTATGTATCTATTTTTGCTCGCCACTGTTTATAAAAAATAAAATAAGCAATCATACAATTCTCAAAAAAATTTAACCAATTGAAACGCATGTAAGAAGTTTCTTTGAACAAGTCGAAATTTATAAAATTTAACGTTTAATGTGCATCCGTTTGAAGATAAAGTACATTTAGTCCCTATATTCGAATACCCACCAGCGCTTAGGTGCACCTAAGAGAAACATAAACTCGTTTCATTTATCAGCAAAGACAAATCAGTTAGGTACTTACAATAATTAAAATAATTCTCTTAGATTAGTGTTGCACAAAATTGTGTCTATAATTTATTAAACGTCTATCATTTTATAATTACAATTTCTAAGTAAAATTTTTATAAAGTAAATCACACAATACATATCAAATAGGTAGGTAAATTGTCTTTTGTTAATTTCTTAATTTGTGAATTGCTAAGTAATAGAATGATTCAATTTTAATAATTTCCCAATATTTAACACAATAAAGTTATAATGCCACTGTCACCCCCGACTAAAAACATCCGGTTAAGTGGTAAAACTGCTAGACTGGTTAGCACGCCTCGGAAATTTTCGGATCGTAGCTTAGCTAACGTATAGGGGGAATCGCGTATTATAGATGAGTGAATTCCGATTCGATTAGCTGGTGTTCCTGTGATTAGTTCGTTCCCATTACAAATTAATGACACAGCTGGTTCAGGGGGGGATTTCATTTGAAACATTAGACTTCCGTCCACGGTATTCCATACGCTTATACTGTGATCCAGGCTAGAACTGATTATTATTCCGCTGTTAATATTTTGTTGCGATATTATCGACAAAAATAACTATATAGTCAATATTGTGTAAACTCGGAGCTTCATTCCAAGTATCACTCAGAAAACTGAAATGAAACAATATATTTACTCGTATTTTCACCTTAAATTCCATATTGTTAAAATTTGTGTATGTCACATCAGCCGGAATAATATCAGTCGGAACCAAACCAACTATGACACAAATAATACGATGCATTGTGCTCTACCTGAAGTTTCATTCGGAACTAATAAATATTAAGTCAGCCGGAAAAATCGAAACATCTACAATGTTAGCCGAAACCATAATAAGCCACCTGGAACCAAACCAACTATGGCCCAAGTAAAGCAATGAGTTGTGTATCTTTGTGTCATATCTGAATTGTCAGGCGGAACCAATGTGGAGACAGCGGAGGCCACTTAAAACCAGCGGGTACAAGGGTTTTATCAGACGAAAATATTTTAAGCTAGTCCAATGTACTTTGCATGATTGTGCAACATATAAACTTTCAACCGGAACCATGTTAAGCTAGCGGGAACAATGCCTCCTGGAACCAAACCAACTTTGGCAGTAGAAGCACAATGATTTGTGTATCATTTTGCACTATCTCATTTATAAGCTTTCAGCCGGAACCATAAAAATGGAACCATAAGAAGCTAGCCGGAACAATGTCATCCGAAGCCAAAGCAACTACGGTGCTAGTAGTGCACAGTATACATTATTGTTCACTAGCTAATTTTTCAGCCAGAACCGGAAATAGAAATTTTCAACCAGAACTATTAGATGCTTGCAAAATGCGCACTTTGTGTTTTTAGATGGTTGTGCAACATTAAGCCATAACCTAAAACCATAACAATGCTAATCGGTACCACAGCAGTATCAGCTAGAACCATACGAAGCTAGTGGTTCCGCTACAGTGTCGGCTGAAACTACAGGAGACCAGTCGGAACCAAACCAACTAAGGCATAACGTATAATGATTTGTAATCATTATACGTTATATTATTTTCCAGCCAGCAAAAATAAATATCAAGCTAGTCGGAACTATTTTAAGCCAGTTGAAAACTGTTTTTCCAGCCAAAACCATTTTAAGCTTCCACAATGAGAAACCATTAAAATGTCATCTGAAAACGATATTATGTCAACCGAAACCATATTAAGACAGCCGGAACCTTGCCTGGAGGAACTAAACCAACTGCAACACAAGCTGCAGAATGCATTGTGCATCATTGTGCACTGTTTGATTTTTCAACCGGAACCAATATAAAGACAGGTGGAATGAGAGATTTAACAATCGGAACCAGTAGATGCTTGTAAATTAGCACAATTTTCTTTAGATCTTTGTCCAACATAAAAAATTTAACCGAAGCCTTAACAATGTCAGCCGGAACCACTACAATGACAGCTGGAGCAATTTGAAGGCAGCCTGAACCATAAAAATTCAGCCGCAACCAAATCAACTTTTTATAAGCCAGCCGTAACCATTTAACGTCAGACGTAACCATTTAAAGAGGGTACAAGAGATTTTCGGCTGGAACTATTTTAAACTTGCACAATGAGCACTTTGTGCTTTAGATAGTTGTGCAACATATAAGATTCCACTTAGAACCTTAAAAGTTCGAAGCCATCCAGAACCATATCAGACGTAAACAAACTAATTGTGATGCCAGGAGCACTATGCATTGTGAATAATGGTGTACTATATATGATTATTCAGCCGGAACCGATTTTCATCCAACCGGAACCATAATAACCCACCCGTAACCACCAACCACTTTGCGATTTAAACAGTTGTGCAATATAAAAAGTCTTCCAATAACGACACTCGAAATTTGTTAGATTATAGCAGCCATGTTGTTAAAGCAACATCCGTCAAATTTGTTGAAATAGGTTATGGCGTTGAACAACATTTGCAAGTCATCATATATTACATATTTTCAAAATCAGTGCTCTGTTCGAGACATTTCGCCAAATATATCATTTTTGGCTAAGAGGCCCATATTTGGATGAATTAATATGTGAACAAGCAAAATTTTCAGATTTAGGGCATTACCAAACCACACGAGACATACCAAGACCAAATGCAGTCCAAGCATTTCACTGTTTGGTGCAGATTTTCGGTGTGGCGGAATCATCGGGTCATGTTTCTTCCAAAACGACACTGATATTGTCATAACCGTTAACGACCAGCGCTACAGATCGGTGATAAGCAACGTATTCTCGTGGCTTAAACAGGATGATATGGATACGGACAACATATGGTTATAACAAGACGGCGCTTAGGCTACCGATATCGCGTGATTTATAACCTTTAGGCTTCTTTACTTGTAGATACCTTCAATCGCAAATCTATGCGAATAAACTGTAAACACTTAATGCCCTCAAAATCATCATAACGACAGCCATCCAAAAAATTCTGGCAAAAATATGCTATAATTTTCTGGATGGCTATCGTTATGATGATTTTGCAACAAAATCGTTGAAATTGGACCTTCATAATACTTGCCACCAATCAAAGCCCAGGCGGACATTTGAACGACGCTATATTCCATGCTTAACGCCATAAAATATTCTTTAAAAAAACTGAGTGGTTTCTTACATACAACTCGTTTTATTTGTATCTACAAATTGAGCACTCTTATTGAAAGACCCATTATATGAAAACATCCGAAGTCCGCCGGAACCACA
This sequence comes from Nephrotoma appendiculata, assembly GCA_947310385.1. Classification (NCBI taxonomy): domain Eukaryota; kingdom Metazoa; phylum Arthropoda; class Insecta; order Diptera; family Tipulidae; genus Nephrotoma; species Nephrotoma appendiculata. The sequence continues at coordinate 6,159,275 of OX371224.1, read as the reverse complement.
TGAATTCAGCCGTGACCATACCAGAGAGATCCAAACGAACCGCGTCACAAGTATCACAATCATTTGAGCATTATTTGAGCGGTACCTGATTTTACAGGTGGGACAACAATTAAACCCGCCGTCAAAACGAAAAGCCAGCCCGAACCAGTTTTATCAGTCGGAATAATTTGAATCTTGCACGATGAGCACTTTGTGCATTAGATGGTTGAGCAACACATAAGCTTTCTACCGAAACCATAAAATGGTCAGTTGGAACAATAAATATGTTAGCCGGAACCATTCCAGGTTCCGAATGGTAAAACTGGGGTTCCGACTGGCTTTTAATGATATCGGCTAGCTGAATAATTGTTCCAGCTGAAAAATCAGATAGCGCACAAATTATTGTGCTACTTGTGCAATAGTGGGTTTGGTTTCGACAGGTATGGTTCCGGCTGGCTTTAAATAGTTTCAGCTACCTTCGTAAATTCTAGCTGACATTGTAGGGGTTCCAGCTGACATTGTTATGGTTCCAGCTAAAACGTTATGTGTTGAACGTAGATATTCTAAGGTGTGAATATTTATTTAATGCACTCACTGACGATAAAGTAACCAAAATATTATTCATCATCGGTTCGAGGAAGGAGAATTTTATTTAAACGAACCGAAACTGACTGTATGACTACCCGCTTCTCACGTGGCTCTGGAAATTATTTAATTTGAATGAAACTAAGCCATTTCTCAACCGATTATAAGATAAAGCTCTGTTCGATGAAATAGCGAACGTTGCGGTTTCGCAGAAATCGTTTCTAATAAACGGAAGAATTCCGTTTCTCCGGGGAGAAACCGATTAAGACAAGCCTGTTACAGCGAGTATTCCTCGAAGTTTTGTGGATAAACTACCTCAAGATGCATCGAAAATCTGAGTTACCTAATTTTCCTGTATCACACCAAAGCTGCCTTAGCATAGGATTTACTATTTATCCAATTACATAGGGGAAAAAATATAATATCCAACCTCAGAATGAAAACTCCTCAAAGTGGTATCTATAGTAAAGTTTAGAGCAAGTAAAAGTCAATTAACTTATCTGCGGAAATTGGAACAGAAAAAGTTATGGACTAGTCTGGGTAGAAAATCTAGGCACTCCTGTAAGAGGAACCAAAGAATGTAGAAAAGTGAACTGAAATAGGTACAACAGCAAATTTTCAAGATTCATCTGCTATAAAAAGGAAAATTTTTAGATACTCCTTGCCTAGAAAGATTCTCTACAATTCACGCCTCTCCCAATAATTTGAATAACCCATTTGAGAACCTAATAAAAAGTTCAGTTACGTTACGATTAGTTCATCATTATCGAGAAAATAATGAAAAATGGATCAAGTTATAACGCTAAACCGCTTCAAGTCATATAAATGAGCCGGAGTGTATCTCTATACTTAATGCTTGCATAACATTTCAATACATGTGGTTTGAAACTGGAGATGGTATATTGAACATACCGCTGTATTTAGTTAAGGGTGAAGCATTGGGCGACAAGCTCTGTACGAAGTTCATCTTTGTCCGAGAATATTTGGACGTCTTGAACAATAAACAATAACAGGAAAAGGCAGTTCTAGGGGGATTATCACTAACGCTTAGGAAACTAACAGACTCCTTGGCAAGTAGGAAGGATGGACAGACAAGACCAATGTTTAAAATAACAACATAATTACGGCCAAAACTATACTTGGGCTTGGGCCCCCAATACATTAAATTTTCTGCGAGGTTGATAGTCAGGATCCTAAAAATCTTACTTCTTAAATCTCAAATTTTACTTTTCGAGACTCATATATTGCTTTCTTTAAGAGGTTCTTCGGAAATTACTATTGTTGATTAATTAAAATCGTATTTGTGCTTTACAAAATGTTGTTCTTCTAAATCTTGGCCGAGCAATTAGAAAGACTATAGTTCCGAGTTTTTTGATAAACTAATTTTAAACCCTTTTTTTTACTAAAACTTCAAAGCACTCTGTGATTCTAGAGTCTACCGGATTGTGTAATTTCTGCATTTCAAATTTTTTTTGATACAAAATTTCTGCGTAAAAAAATATCGTTGAGCCGTTCGATTTAGTCTATCTTCTCAAGTAGACGTTCTTTGTTTTAAGGATTTCATTTTTCTAATTTCTTAATTATAGACTAAACAAGCCCATTTTATCACTGGCGCTTTACGAGGGGTGTTCAATAAATTCGGGAAATCTAAATGAAATATTGGTAATAGAAATTTTATATTTTAGTTTTTTATTCCTCTAGTCTACCGACAAAAAAAACATGCTAGTCGATTCTATGATTTTATTTCTCCGAGTGATTTAATATTTTGAAAATTTAAATTTTTTATTTAAAAAAATCAGAAATATTGAACATCGTGCTGAAGGATGTTATAGTACGATAAGGTATCGTTTCAATTGGTAGGGCAATCCATTAAATATAACGATAGTTACACATTCAACATTTGAATACCAACGAAAATTATCACTTGCCAAGATATATAAAATACCTCATCCAACGAATCATGCACCAGTGTATAGTTTGCTTTTGAAAAAAGCTGTAACCCAACAACAACTGGCAGGCCGGGTGACCTCATTCGCCTTCTATTCATTTCTAAAAACAGGCATATTATTAGTTGCTCCATTTTCAATCAAACCCATAGTCATCGATCATTCAAAACATTTAAGGCAACCACTCAAAATGTATCCTCAGCCCGAGTTGTTTCAACAGATAGATAGTTAGACCTATTCCATGAGCAAAGGATGGCGATTGATTGGTGAGTCCTTGTTTATATACAAGGAGTTCCTGGCTATATTAAAATAAATGAAGTCTTCCATTAAGCAAATTACCCATTGTCCTTATCGACTAATAGCAATTGCGACAGTACATGCTTTACAAGCGTTTTGAAAGTAATGGACTTTGGCTATCCAATAACGCAATATGGCAAAATTTGTCCCCCCATTTGTAGTGTATGCAAACTTTCCACTTCTTATCTTATTACCAATTTAAAAATTTGCCCCTTAAACCAAGTTTAGATAAAGTTACTTTGATCATTATTAAACAAAATCATCAATGAAATCTGAGGGCCAATTAGTCTAGCAAGATATCAACGAACTTCTTCTCATGATTTCGCACGTCGATTAAGCTAGGTTTCTACAATAAATTTGGTAATGCGACAATCATTCCAAATCTATAAAAAGTTCACGTAAAACATTCACCCGTTTCAGGAACAATTTTTAAACGAATTAAAATCCACACATAACGACATTTTTATCGTGCTCATAAAACCAGTGCAATTATAATTCCAAAACTCGCATTTAAATTGAATATTTCGCAAAAAACAGATTGCGACTTGCGAGCTTACTGTCTTACACTTCTACATATTTTATAATTAAATATGTACTTTAGTCACGCAATATTTTAATTAAATTTAATTGATTTTATTTCAAGTATGCATTTTAATCGCGATACGCAAACATACAAAATATAAAATAAATTAAATTATTAATTTTGAATAAATACGGGACGGGACAGACACTGTCTTTAATAAATGCAAACATGTGTACATAAATATTAAGTTTAAATTGTTAATTGATTATATTATTTATTTGAGATATGTTAATTCAATAATATTTAATAGCGTTGAGAAACTAAATTTGAATTTAATTTGAATTCAAATGAAATTGCAAATAGTGTTTGGTTTGAAAAGGCGAGGATAAGTATACACATTTATAATAAATGTCGTTGATTAATTAATAATAAATAATTAGCATCCGACAATAAATAGCACTGGCATGGCTAAATTGTAGCATTAACGATCTATAATGGCCCATTGTTCATTCTTATATAACATAATTTATTACTATTAACTCATCAAAATTATTAATCTCCATTGTTTCAATAAATAGCTACAATGATTTATTGTTTGTTGAAATTAGCACATTTAATTTATTTATTTACCCGTATAGTTATATGGGAACGAATTAATTGAGTTGTGATGCGCGATAATTTTCGTGTTGTGCCAATAAAATTTGATACGTTACTCTGCATTTTAATCGTGTAATTATCGGCAACTCGCTTAATTAAAATATTATATTGTTTTTGATATTTATTGCTTAAAAATTGTTTATTGAATATATATTGCTTGTTTTAAAATAACAATTGACGTGCGTTATTATATAGAATTAAACACTCATGTTTCTCGCTTCGATGGGATTGTGATACTAAAACTAACGTGAAAGCGTTAGGTGTGGAGATATAGTGGCGCACTATAATAATAAAAACTACACGCAGGCGATCTATTTATGTAATCAATTTTTTTATCTCTTAAATACCAAAAATAAAACTAAGATATCACTAAAATTTATGAGATAAAATAAATTGAAGTTAATTATCTCAATAAAATAAATGGTTGTGACAGTGGCGCGGTTAAGTTTCGTTTACATAAAATTTATATTGTGGTTTTAGACATTTTTCTCTGAATAACAAATCGTCGTAGATGTGTTAATGTGGGTTTGATTAATTATTATTAAACATATTTTTGTAGATTTTTTTAAAATACAAAAATTTTTTAATTTAAGATAACAAATTTGTAACTTAGATTTATTGTTAGGCGAAATGTTTGAGAATAAATTTTACCATTAAAAAATTATAAATTAAATCATTTACATTTTTAATTATGAGATAAATCAGTAGTTCTTAACGTGAGTGCTGCGGAATAAAATATGCAAGATGCTGAGTTCTGGAACGGTTATTTTGGGGCAATTTCTTCATTTTAATTATTAATTTCAGAAAATTAAGTATTAGCTGAATAAAATCTGCAGTACTTTGCTTTTTGCTATTTTGCAATAAATGTCTATTTGATATATCTGCCTCAACGATCTTGATAAACGAGTTTATTAGCGCTACTAATTTTACCGGGTTGAATGCGTTAGTACATTAACTGTTACAATTTGAGTAAAAGCGCCTTTATGGCTGGTGTTCGTTCGTTCTGACAATTTTGTCGACCAATCATATTGCTCAAAAATAACGATTTTTTTCTTCTTTAGTTCTTTCATTACTAGCATGATTTGAAACTCGAATAGGATTTTTTATTAAATCTTGAAGTGATGTACATTATTGACAACCATTATGTTTCTATAAGTGTTGCTCAATATCTGAATATTTTTATGTAGTATGTCAAATTAGTTTAAGCTACTATCATTTTCCTGTTAGAATGATTCCCTTTTCAAAGCGCTCACCTTCTCTCTCAGTGACTGAAAATACCGAACATGTCGCTAAACACAAAACCTACTGTTTGTCCAAGACCACCTTTAAGATGGTTTTAAAGTTTTTTTAATTTTTTGAATCAATACGAATATATTGCTCTTGGTTTATAATTGTGATTAGTCGCTTCAATTGTTAGATTACTTCACAAATTACTCGTTTATTATTTTCAGATTAAATATGGCTACATTTTTTATTCATAATGTGAACGTAGTTGATATTAGTAATTTATTTACAAAAGAAGAAAATATATTATCCTAACGTAACCTTCTCCTTAAAGCATCAATAATCAGCAAAATTACACAAGGCGAACAGTTGTGCAGTTAAAATTCTTGGGAGGGGCCAGCTTTTATCACATTAAGTTCTCCTTCTTAATGTTTGGTTGTCCTTGTACCCGAAACATCGATGATTCTAACACTGTTAGGTTAATTGGTAGATTTAGTAATGAAACTCTACCTTTACTTTTTATCAAAACTCGCCATAAATGGTACAATTTAAAAGAATAAATTTTGTTTGAAATTTAATTTACAATGTTTTTATTTTTAATCTTTTTTTCCTAAATGCTACTTACAATAATTTTCAAAATATGTAAAACAAACGAAAAAGCCCCTATGGAAGCTGTGCCACTTTAGGTGGACCAATTATGGTCAAATATCACTATCTACCAATTTATGGAATATGAAGGGCTTGAATATGAAGTTTCGCACACACACAGATATAGAGGGTCACTAACGGGAACTCCCGGGAATTTTGTTTATTTTCTATTTCCCGTTTCTCGGGATTTTTTTTGTATTTCCCGGGAAAAAAGAGGGAAATGGAGAAAACGCTAAATGCTTGCTATGCCCAAATAAAGGTTTACGTTGTAAAGGATCGTTTACGAGCGGGTTGAGACGGCTAATAAGATGCGAATTAAAGAGCGTCGATATATCGAGCTTGTCTCGTTGCTGAAATTTATACATACTTTGAATTTGCAAGATGACACCCAAACGGAACCACAACTGATATATTGGTGAAAAACATCAGTAACCAAATTTGCAGTGAATGTTATGAACAGATTATTTGTTGTAGACAATACATCGGAATCGGCCTTGGGTTACACAGCAAATGAGTGTTTGGAAACAACAGCAGAAAATGACGAGGAAGGAAACCGGCAAAGTAGAGAAACATCTAATTTGAAGAAAATACGGTCCGAAACGATAATAGCGTCTATGATGTCTAAACCTGCCTCTTGTCACGTTCTCCGAAGGAGTACTCTAGAAAAAGCAATTCAAATTTCCGAAGCTACCGGTAACACAACAACAAATATAAAGAAACTGTTGCGTTTTCACCATTCATCCAACATCTATATAGAAAGCGGACAGGCGTTTTCATTATCATCAAATTTTTGTACTAAAAAACGATCGTCGCGCTCGGATCGCTCTTTAAATGTTCTTGTGTTCTTAAAAGATTTTTTTTACAAGAAAAGTAATAACCTATTATAATAATTGACTGTAAACCACTTAAGTGACGGCTTTTTTCGAGAAAGTGTGTCCATAAATTGTCAGATTTTTTTTACATTTCTTTAGAAAATAATTACCAGGTAATCTGAATTCAATGTTTTTTTTTCAAATTTTATCAAGTCACAAAACAAGCTTTGCCCGAGCAAGACTCGGACAAATCAAAAAAACAATCGAACTACGCCCCCGAGTCACGCTCGGGCAAATCACTCAAGTTAAGAAGAACAAAAAACATTTATTAAATTAAGTATATTTAGTGATACAAATTTTTATTATTTCATTAAAATTTATATTATATTACACCATATATCCCGGGAATTCTCGGGATTCCGAGAATAAGATTTCAAAATTTCCATTTCCAGGGAATCAAATAATTCAGAGAATAGTGACCCTCTACACAGATGTATACAGAGAGATTTTTTACAGTGTGACTTCCGCGATATAGCGTATGTTATGGACCACCGCGTCTGACTCGTACATGACGCAATCTGAAGGTCCAATTTTCGATCACTCTTCGCAGCATTTCGGGTCGTATTTCGGCAATAACGCGTCGAATGTTGGCTTTCAAGAGTTCAATAGTCTCTGGCTTATCAGCGTATAGACAAATGACTTCACATGCCATACCCCAAAAAATATAGTCCAACGATGTTAAATCACAAGAACGCGGTGGCCAGTTGACAGATACATTTCCCGATAGTAATCGTTCATCATTTGTTTCTTTCACTAAATTAATTGATTCGGTAGCTGTATGGCATGTGGCCGTTCCTTATTCGAAACACATGTCTCGGATGTCAATACCATTCAATTGAGGCCCAAACAAAATTGTAATAATGTCGCTATACCGGTCTCCGTTGACTGTAACGTTTTCACCAATTTTTGAACACATTTATGTTCCGAAGATTCCTTCGGCCCATAAAACACATCAAACGGTAACTATTTGTAGATATAATGGTTTTTGAACAATGGCTCGTGGATTATCTTCACTTCAAGTGCAACAAATCTCCTTGTTGACATAGTCATCTAACTAAAAATGAGCTTCATCACTGAATAAGCCCCTTCACTGAATAAGCGATGCGAATGATGGTCCTTAAGCTGAATCTTCCATACGCAAAACCCTCCATAAAGGTATTTCAAGTCGCAATATTTGTGCACGATGACGAATCGATTCATTTAGATTCTCTTCAATACAACGCATTACAGCTGTCACTGCCTGCTCGGGTCGCGTAGTGTAAACGTGGTGTGAAAACGATCCATAGTTAATCGAATTAACTGCTTTGATGGACAACTAGGTCGACCGATCATTAATAAATCCGGCGTTCGTGAGCCATGGTATAATACCGAGTTGATGGTGCTCGAAAAACGACGCAACAAGTTTCATTCCGTGTACAGGATTACGGCGTAGATTACCATCAAGATTTTGTCAAAGCCCGCAAGGAATTTAAGACCCTCAATTGGTTCCTTTACAATAATTACGTAGTGCAAATCGAGCAAGTTTTGACATCTAATCCCAAAAAATTTTGGAACGTCATTAACAGTAAGAAAAAGGTATCTGGGTTTCCGTCAATTATGTCTACCAGACCTCCATCACTAGTCAACCTTCTGATATTTACAATTTGTTTGCCAAATTCCTTGCATCGGTCTTAAAGCCGCTTCGGTCGATCGACACCGGGTCCCCTACTACTTCCACCTCCATTGTATTTGATCATTTCAAATTTACTGAACAGGAGGCTGTAGATCAACTGTTCTCTCTCGACGTTAGTAAGGGAGCGGGTTATGACGGTCTTCCACTGATCCTATTCAAACATTGTGCTGTAAGTCTGGCTCCTGCAGTTACCTTCTTGTTTAACAAAAGCCTTCATCGTGGTTTTTTTCGGATCCCTGGAAAATCTCATGTGTTCATCCCATTTTCAAGGTGGGTAATAGAAGTGAGGTTAGTAATTATCGTGGGATCGCCAATCTCTCTGTCTTACCCAAAATGTTTGAGTCCATGGTTCACAGAGTATTATACTTCCATACGAAGAGACTTGTTTCCCCTTTCCAGCATGACTTTTATCCCGGTAGGTCTATACCGTGTTTATAACTTGTCATCTTTTTGTGGTCATTTATTTGACAGTCTAAACTCCAAGCAGAAGCTTGACGTTGTCTATACCGACTTCGCAAAGGCTTTCGATGTGATTGATAATCACTCTATTCGTATAAACAAGTTGGAGAGTCTCAATTGTCATTTCATTTCCATCGACTGGTTGCGTTCTTACCTCTTAGATGACACCCAAACGGTGGCAATCCGTTAAGATCTTGCGTGCCTCAGAGTAGTCATATCGGCCCACTGTTATTTTCATTATTTATTAACGACGTTGTAAAATATTTTAAGTTTGCCAACTGCCTCCTCTTCGCGGATGACACGAAGATTTTCGCCCGGCTCTCTAGCGTGTTAGACTGCAAAATGTTACAAAATGACTTAAACCGCTTTTGAAGTTGGTCAATTAACAACATATTTCCTTTAAACGTGAATAAATGCAAAACTCTTTCTTTCTTCCGTTTCCGCCTGCCTGTTTTTTTATCAATATCAACTGTACAATGAAACCATTGATCGGGCTGAGTTCATTTCGGATCTTGGCGTGGCCTTTGAATCTGATGCTACATTTACCAGTGGCCCTATTCTGTCTTTCCCTGGGAGTAGGGAGTTGGGAAAAATATTTTCATAGCATTTTTGTCTAAATTGTATTTTTCTGGCCTACTGAGGGAACATTTTTGGTGTTAATATTTTTGAAACAAAGTGAAATGGGAAAACATTTTTCCCAATAAAAATTTTGTGGAACAAAAGTTTCCCAATTCACTTTGTTTTGAAAATTTTTGCACTAAACTTTTTCTTTCAATAGGCCAGAAAAATACAATTTAGACAAAAATGCTATGAAAATATTTTTACCAACTCCCTATTCCCAGGGAAAGACAGAATAGGGCCACAGACATATTAAAGCCATTATTTCAAAGTCGTACATTATGCTTGGTTTCATTAAACGAAACTACAAGGACTTTAGTGACCCGTTAACTTTGACATCATTATATGTCTGCTTCATTCGGTCTATTTTGGAGTATGCATCTCCTGTTTGGTGTCCACTGTCATTCTGAGAGGATTGAGAGTATCCAGAAACAGTTTATTTTGTCCGCGCTACGACGTTTACCATCCATGCGTGCTGTTGATTACGTTCTTCCGCCTTATCAAGATCGATGCAATCTTTTGAAACTGCATAACGTTTACGCGCTTTTTGTGCATGATATCATTAATTCGAGTTACTAGCTACACCAACTACGGCCATTCTGATCCAATTCCGAGAGTATCGCGGGTATTTAACAAGGTCTACGAAGCTTGCGTGAGAATGGAATAGAAAGGAATTCCAATGCCATTTAGGATATCTTTCTCTTTGCAAAAAAGGCATGGAAATTAGAAATATTTTATTAATGTTAAATTTTAAAAGATTTTTTTGGCCATTGCTGGTGCTCCACAGTAACAAAACTTACGCCTCTATTTTATTTTTATATATCATTTATTTTATTTTACATTCAATAGTTAAAACTATAATTATATTTAAATATGAAAACCTATCGCGATATGAACACTGCAGAAAATTTCTTAACTAATGGAAAAAATCAAAAATGCAGTTTGTGGATGATTTTTTGTTTTTTTATTTAGACTAGACTACTTGATTTTAATTTATTAAAATTAAATTTTCTATTTATGAATAAATAAAATATATCAACAAAATGTTAAGTTAACATAATGTTAATCAAATAATAGATTAACATTATGTTAACTTAACAAGACGTTAAATATTCTATTTATTCATAAATAGAAAATCATCCCAAAGTAATAAATTTTACTTTGAGAATATACATATATGTATTTATAGTTAACATTTTATCTTTTGTTATTGACAGTTTTTTATAAGGCCCATCATCTTTTGTAACACTTGTACGTGTAGTTGCTGGTATTCTAGTTCCACCGTTTGTTGTTGACTGTGTTGTACTACTAAGTGTTGTGGTTCCTCCTGTTGCACCTTTACATTTTTCACCAATTCTCTATTTAAAATTATACAAAAAAAAATTGAATTAATTATATGTACTGTATATGTATATGTATATTTTGCAATTTAAATTCGGTATTTTGCTCATTTAATATTTACCTTTATATCAGAAGATTTCAAGATTGGAGATGGGCTGGTACTCGTTGTTTTTATAATGTATCCGTTTTTGATAATTTCCTTTTGATTTGTTCAGCAGTTTGTTTGCCAGCATTCACGTCTCTGTTCCATTTGATACCACATTTTGGGCAAAATTGATACCTATGTGGAAACAGAGACGTGATGCTGGCTATTACACTTTGCACGTAGTTTCGTACTATAAAAAAAAAAAAAATTAGAAATATAATTTTTGAGACATTTTTAAGACTCTGTAATTAAATATAACAAAAATGAGTCATCGAATTCCAGGTGCTACCACGAATAATTAGTTCATTCCCCGGAGTGCGAGTTGGGACATGCCACAAATGAACTAATCAGACGAGGATCCAGCACTGCAACTCAACAATTACGAAACCTTTTCCGTGTGTGTGCAACCCAACAATGTATCTGGTCAGTCATGCCAGTAAGGCATGACGCAGCGACACACACACGGAAAAAGTTTCTACACTTTTCAATATTCAACAATTATAGAATAGTGAGAACTGTGAATGTTAAAGGGATACCACAGCAGAAAGGAAACCCGCGTGCTTACGCAACTTCCGAGTTTCCGCAACTACCGAGTTAAGTAATGCGCTGTCCACTGGTGAGGGCTTGACCATTACTTAACAACCACTAGAAGTTAATATTAATTATTACTTTCCACTTGAGTTATCCGATTGCAAGTGAAAATTACACAAAATATGCTGTCCTTATATAGTAAAAAATTTGAAAAAACCACATACATAATATTATGTGCTGCCATCTCTTGTTAAATATTTAACCACAAAATTATGTATATGTACACAAATTTTACTACTACTAAGCGATTTGAATTTTTTTCAGTTATTCCATGTTTAGTTATTTATTTATATAAATTTCAATAATAATTATTGAAATAAATTAAATTTACATTTATAATTGTCTTATATATAATTATTTTATTAAATTTCGTTGATTTTATATAAAAATATACAAAAAATAATAATTATTACATGGCTCACATATACATGCACAAAATGCATTCAATGCGAATCAAATTGGTGTCTTTTATTCAATATTTACTTATTTATTTACATTAATTTAAAAAAAATTATTGAAATAAAGTAAGTTTACATTTATAATTGTCTTTTATATAATTATTTTATTAAATTTCGTTATTTCTATATAAAAAATATACAAAAAATAATATGTATTTGACTAGTCATATGGTTTTTCCCCTATTTACGAATATCAATTTTCTCTTATATAAATACTGGCGCTATCTATACGGCGGTGTTTTTTAAAGGGATAACCGAAAACATATTGAAATAAATTAAGAAAAATTATCGAAATAAAGTAAGTTTACATTTATAATTGAGTTACATGTAATTATTTTATTAAATTTCGTTATTTCTATATAAAAAATATACAAAACAAATTTAGTTTTGAGGATTTTTCCATGTAAAAATTCTCTCATATAAAAAGTGGCGCTAGCTATACGCCGGAATTTTAAACTCTTAATACAAATAAAAAATATTCTAATAGCAAGTTCATTCGGAATTACAACAAAAAGTTACCCGGGTTTTATGTAAATGAACACGAAAAATATTACCCGACTTTTGTAGTAGTATTGGTGAAAAGAAAGACAAAAAATTGTTTATTGTTAAAAATGTCAGACATTTCAACTTGTTAGCATCGGTATATAATTATTATAAAGCAAACTACATACTATTAAAATATTCAATTCAAATAATCAGTTATTAATTATTCGGCTTTTAATATTTAATGTTAAGTTTTTCGATTTTAAAAGCTATACTCGGGAAACTGGGATCTACTTCAAACAGCCACTTAAATTAAAGTTGTTGACCACATTTATTATTTTAAATTTTGTCGACGTCAGTAGAAGGTATAGATTCCAAATCCAATCGATGGGAAAAATCAAAAACCAATCTAAAATGGTCAGTCCTAATCTAGTAAAGCTTCAACGTTTAGAATACATTATGAAAAATGGCACATAATTAAAACCCCAAACAAATGAGACATAATGTTGAAAGGTGCCTATATACTCAACCTAACTGTTCCTTAAGTCATCTACAAATTACAAATGGTTTATTGATTCTGATTTAATCATTTATTGATTATAAAAGAAAACTCATGAGAATTACCATAAAACATTTAGTTTATTATCTAATTTACCTTACGCTTAAGTAAATTTATTCAAACCAACAAATCAAACGCAAACGATCATTTAAAATTGAATAAAAAAAATTATATGCAAATCAAAATAAGTTATAATTATAAACAACACAGCCCATGGAGTGTATATAACGCGACTATATTTTATAATTCTTAATTGGTTGAAACCACCTATCGCGTGATTAATCTCAAGAGCTGATCTTTTAGTTGTTGTTATTTAAGTTTTATGTTCCTTCAAGTCAAAAAGATGTTTTTGTTTTTTTAATTAAAATTTAAATTAATGAATATCAGTCATCACATATATTTTTTTAAATTTATATTTTTAACGTATCACTTATATGTGTACACTCGTATATATATATAGGAATGTACATAAAAACATGTATGATGGCATATAAATATAAGAAACCGTGTAAGATAAGTAGAAAGGTGGAATTTTAATGAATTATTTGTTCGATTATAATTTTTCTTTTAACATTAATTTTAATTATTTTTTGTTTTTGAAGTGAAAATTATTTTGTTTTTTAGTTAGTCCCAGAATTTTATTTAGGTACTTACTTATATACAGGAGAAATTCATTTCTTGCCTTGGTGTTAACCAATTTCACTAAAGATTACGAAGGTTAACCTTTTATCAACAAAATGTATTGACCTTTGTAGCTACTTTCCTTTCTTAATATTATGGCTGTTTAAACCGAATGCCCGAATGTGGGCCGAACTGTTGATAATTTTACCGATGTGAAGTTTCTAACAAAAAATAACAAAAATCCAAATTATGGATAAGTACCCCTCATTATTAAATTCTTATTATAGAATGAATTGAGTGTAATTTATTACACTGTTAAATTATTCTCCGAATCAAGTACATTTAAAAATTATAAAAATTTAATAATTTTTAAAAGAGATAAGTAAAAAAAACAAATTAAAACTATTGTGTGAATTAATTAACAAATATGTAAATAAAAATAAAAGCTTTAACAAAAAAAATATTAGAAATGTTTATTGCAATATCTCGATCAAACTAATGCCTATTTTATCAATCTGAGCCAATAACAAGCCACATCCATAGATTAGAGCAAGATACCACTGATAGAATACTCAACATTTACGGTGGAACCATCAAGCTTACATTTTCTCCGCTCGGAAAAACCTTATACCGGGAAATGCTCTCTACATATACGCCAATTCGTATCATGCCCTAATATATGGAAGTGGCTTGTTATTGGTCCAGATTGGTAAAATATTCAATATTTTGAGTGAAAAATTGCAATAAACATTTTTAATATTTTTTTTGTTAAAGCTGTAATTTTATTTAATGTTAAAGTTTTCTTTAAGTTATTTACATATTTCTTTAATATCTTTTAGATTTACTATCTTTTTAAATTTCTTTATGTAAATTATGAATTAATTTAATATAATAATAATTTTTAATTAATAATAATTTTCACTAATTTGTATTTATAAAATATTAACAGTGTAAATCACCAATACTAAAAAATTTTATTATGGCGGCTATTAGAGTCCATTTGAATCCAATAAGAATTCAGTTTCAGCCACGTATACGTGCTATTTTTTGTTAGAAACTTCATGGGCTCATAATTTTATGCGTTGGCAGATTTAAGAAAAGTTTGGGTTGTTTTTTAAATTGTCAACCGGTCCAATTTATTGTAATTTATAATATTAAGGTAACCAAATGTACTCGTTTCGAAAGTATAGAGCCTACTACCCGCAGAATTTGCTTACTTTTAATCAATTAAATAATTTTCCAAAAACAGGACAGGGAAATTGGAGCAAGGGTGATAGCAGATGCTCCTGTAATACTTATTATATAATGAGCCTTTCTTCAATAATATTATACTCATTATTATTTCCTAGAAAGAAGAAGATTAACAAAAAAATTTATTTAAAATTTAAAATTTCAATATTTCAACTGGAACTCAAGCCAGAATAAAAAAAGGCCTAATAATAATAAAGCCTAATATTCATAATTATAAAATTTAAAAACTCTAAAACGAACATCTGTTTCTGTCATTCACCAACTTTAATAATACTCCAGTTATTTACATTAACTGTACTTAAAACTATAGGAACAAATATGGGCGGGGCTTAAACCGTGTTTCTATTGAACCCTTGTTGATGCTCTAAAACAAAAATTAGTTTAACCAAATATAGTTTAACTCAACTGTTTTGGGTTTAACATGTATGAAAGTAGTATGCGATTTATAAAAAACGATTTGAAGCGGTGTTTTTAAGTGCACATCCGAAAGGACCAAAAATGTCAGTTGCAAGTGCAGCAAAATATATAAATACGTAGAAAACGTTTGTACAGAGGTGGATTACACATTATTCAATGTATGTATAAAAATGTTGGCGATTTGCCAGATAGAGGTAAAATCCGAACCACTACAAACAGGAGAATGACGCCATCATACAGTTATTTGAAGAAAATTCATCGCTTACGCTGATTGGAAAAACTAGAGCTGTGGAAAAATTGGCGAAAAAGAATAATATTATATCAAAAACGCATAAACTACAGTAGGCGAATGAACATATAAACAAAGATTGGACAAATGATATGTTTACCGATGACTCATCCTTCTTAGAGTTTTAATGTTTAAAGGCATGTTTTGTAAACCAAGCTAAAAAAAATGATTGTCCAAACTATTAAGCATCCGCCCAACCTCCATGAATGGGGATGCTTCATCAATCATAGTTTTGGTAAATTATTCCTTTTCACAAGGAACCTGAATGCACCTTCACGAGTAAAATGTATTTACGTGGTTCGTTATCATCTATTGATTGATTGATTGATTGATTAGAATGTACGGCCAAGACTAAGCAAGGATCCCGGATACGCCGGGCCAACCGTACACCCCTTTTACATATAACAAGATGGAGGGATAGGAAAGGTTGTTAGGTATGATAGACTTGACCCGGTTACAGACACCTAAGTAGTCAATAGTTAGTAAAGCACAAGACGGCACAATTATATTTGTTTTCCGGGATATAAATAATCAGCAATCAACATCCTAAAAAGTAATTGATTAATTAGTAAATGTCCTGAAATAAAATTTCATTATTATGAGTGATGAAATTTTATTTAATACCATTTCCTCATATCAATTTACAATAACGCGACGCCAGGCCCCGACACACCTTTATTATAGCTTCTTAAAAAAATTGATAATCAATAATGTTGGCATCTTAATGGTAAATTTCCTGAAATAAAATGTCATTATTATGCGTTACAGAATCATTATTTTGTACGATATAATTAAATTATTCTTGAATAGAATAAATATAATGTGATGATTATTATAACTAAATTAATTAATAATTTGATTGTCGTAAAACAAATAAAATAAAATAAGTCGAATTCAAATATTGTAGTATCAAACGGATGGATCCCCTCTTCAACGGATAACCTTACCATCCCTAATAAACCAATATGTTTATTAACAAAAATAAAAATGAAACAAAGACATCTGGTTTCAAAAATAGCTAATCTGGAATCTATAAGGTAATATATCAATAATGAATGTGTCACAGGTTAAGAATCCCCAATACCTAAATAAATTAACCCATTACAATTTAAGCTAATCAGGAATCTGTAAGATGACAGAATTAGTAATAAGTAGCTATTAGAAAATAATCTAATTAAAGAAGTGCCATGATCCCTAAAATACAAAAAACATCTATGTATCAATATTTGTCTGATTATAAATTTTATTGAGTAGCCTCCAAGCCAAAAATTAAGTCAACCCATAAAGTTTACCTCCACCGACACTTCAATGTTACATATAACCATAATCATTTAATCTATTAAAATAATAGTAGTAAACCAATTGTCGTGAGACATATTAAATCTTAAATATATAACTAAATTAAATTAAAATAAGAAAAATTACAATTAAATTGTAATTACAATTCGACCTATAATCAAAAATTTGTTATTTGGTTAATAGTGTAAATCTATTATATTCCTAGCGACGGCAATTGTCACTTCAATACAATTCTTGAAGCAAACTAACTTCGATCTGAAACCATAAATGGCGGTTAACAAACACGATCAATTTGGAAGAGTTATACCTAGTAAAACCTATTGAAAGAGCTTATAAGGAAGGAAATTCTTAATTACAAAATATACATCTAAACCAACTCAATCCTCAACGTTTATGTACAAATTATAATTTATTAATTTCTAATAATAAAACTCAGTATTGATAGCTGTCCAATCAGGAAACTACAAATAAAATATAATATTAATGTTCATTATCTCAGACGGCTTAAGAATCTTAAAATATTTAGAAATTTTAACACTTTAAAATGATTAATAAACACATTTTTATTAATCACTTGCTAATAAAAATGTGTTTATTAAGTATAAGTGTGTTTCGCCAAGTGCCTACGGCAAATATCGTAAAAAGTACTTTAAAATGTATTATTATTAGTAAGTCAAAATACGACCAAGTAGAAGCCGGACAAAATACACGGCTGGCACGTACGCAGGCCAAATTGCACGAATGCCAATCCCACTCATCCACATCTAGCACATGTGACGGAGAAACAAACCCCTCCCCCCCAATTCTGATAAAATACCCCTTACCCTCAAGCAAATATTCACTCAGAACTTCACCATTCTCCGCTACGATGTCCCTAATCCGATGACTACCGTACAATAGAGAAGAAAAACGAACGAAATTACCACTCTTCATACGATACACTCCAACCAGACTAAAAAAGACACCACTACAGAAAATGGCAAATCTGCAAACGAAAACCACCCCAAAAACAAAAACCAATTCACCAAATATATGATATACAAACAAAGTCAATGCCCACTAGAATGAAAATTCATTTATCCGCCGCACCTGCTACAAGATACAAACCAATAAAGCCAAAAAATTCTCCAAAAAAATCCATAGCATTTCCACGAAAGCTTTTCTGCGTGTTTACGTTCCACATACGTACAAATAAAGTCCCTTCATTTCGAGACGGCCTAATCAGAATCTACTTAAATATAAGTCCTGCTTACTCTCTCATTGACAGATACCTATTTAAAGAAAACTAACAAAGAGTGTGTTGGTTACACTAACAATGCAACGTAAATTTGAATTTTTTTTTGCTCATTTTTTTTGTTTCTTCACCAACACATTTATACTTAGTTATTTAAAAAAAATTACTATGGAAAAAATATTTCCAATACATCTTTACTTAGTTATTGTTTATTTTATATGTGTGGAGTTAGCAGGACTTATATTTAAGTAGATTCTGGCCTAATCATACTCATGCATAGACACTGATTAAACAGTTATCTGATTTGTTATATTCTCTTCATTCATGCACGTTCATTACACACACATACACATTGAAACACATTTTTACATTAAATTTGTTAAATTTGCAAGTAAATATGTAAATAAAAGGCAACGAAGGTTACAAACTTATACGATAACCAGAAAAAACAAAAATCGTCGGTCATCAAACTTGTTTAAATGTTTACTCCTCAGGTGGTTCGTTATCATCTATCTGGAAAAAGTTTTTAAAGGGGAACTCTAACTGGATCTTGCAAGAAGACAACGATCCGAAACACCGCAGCATACTCTGTTCGGAATTTAAACTCAATAAAGGCATCACAACATCGGATTGGCCATCTCAGTCACATGATGCCAATCCGATCGAAAATGAATGGGCACTCATGAAGATTAAGCTGAAAATGTAGCGTCAAAGAAAATACAATTTACTTTCATAATAAAAGCAAACAAAATCGAAGTTTCATTTTTACTTAGTTTTGCCGTACACGCCCTTGTTGCACCTTGCACCCTTGTTGTTGCACCCTTGTTGCACACAATACCTCGCCACAGCCGAGATTTGATGTGAATATTTCGCGGTTCTCAAAGGTACAACTGTTTTTGAAACGTGAATCTGTCGGTTACAAACTAAAGTTATCTCTGGTCTTTATAAACGCGGAAGTAAACAGAATTAGAGAATTTGAGGATAATTTTTTTTCTAATACAATTAGATTCATCCGTATATGTGGATTAAGTTGTTAAATAATATCGCATAATTAATTTATAAAATTATTGGTTGCCTAATAATGGAAGTAGAAGATCCCGGATTCAAAGACTCATATACCGCTAAAATTTTCAGTAAAGGAGTAACAAACCAATCAGCAGGTGTAATAATAAAATTGGTGGAATATCGAAGCAAACTGTGAGCTAGTTGAAATTACCAAATCCTTAAGTTTGCGTTCATATATTTTCAAGTTAATTTAATCAAGTAGTTAATAAAAAAAATAGTTGTTTTAAATGTCATCGAATGAGTTGGTGCGTGCTGGAACTTCCGTAATAAAAACTGAAATTACGAATGAATTATTGAAAATTGCAAATGAGTTATTAATTAACGTAAACGGTCCATATGGGTAATGAAGTGGATTGGCAGAAAACTTAGGTGCCTCAGCAACTCTACTAAAAAAGTTGGCTGTAGAGGATATAGGTACATACAAAAATATCGTAAGAATATCAGTAGATAATTGTGAAAACCTCCTTAGTATGGTTGAACAAAAACTACAGAGAAAATTAACGTGGAGACAACCAATCTTCTCAAGAATAAAATTGGAAATCACTTTGCACTATTTAGCGAGTTTTAACTTCTCTGCAGTATTTGTTCTGTGTCCCAAAAACACAATATCTTCTTTTCTACCAGAAGTTCTTTCAGCTATTTATGTATAAGTTGTTGCAGTCATTTATGATGGTCAGTACCTACGTAAATCTGTTTAATAAAACAACAAACGCAAGTACTTGTACATTGTTTAATTCAATTCATGAGTTTTTTTCCTTGCTGAGTCTGGCACCTTTGTATCCTGTAATAGTAAACAAATATATATTTTTTTCAGGTTCCAAGTACTGTTGATGAGTGGAACTACATCCAAAAAACGTTCGAAACAAAATGGAACTTTCCTAATGGCTGCGGATCCATAGATGGAAAACATGTAACTGTTAAATGACCAGCTAACGCCGGATCTAGATTTTATAACAATAAAGGTACTTATAGTATTGTACTTTTTGGCGTAGTTGATGCAAATTATCGTTTTATATACGTAGATGTCGGAAGCAATGGCAGGGCTAATGATAGTGCCTACGTAACAATTTATTAAAATCTTACTATCGCCGAAAATGTCTTTGGGATACTTGCATCACGTAATCATATAATTGGCTTAGAACCATAACTGGAGCTGCATATTTGCCAGCAGGATCCTTAGATGAAGAAGACCATAACATTGGCCATATAATTCCTGGATCATGGCGAGAAACTACTGGGAAAGCTGAACAATCAATGTCAGATATTATATCCGAGGTGGGTTCGCATAGTTATTCTCAGGATGCCAGAAAATTAAGAGATTCATATGCGGATTATTTCACAGGAGTCGGTTCAGTACGAAGACAACTAAAAATGATTGGCATAGAATGAATTAACTACCAACCTAATTTCTTTTAGTGGGGTACAATTTAAAAAATATATTTTTTTGAAAATAAATAAAACTATCGCCCCAATTACCATAGTCGCATCACGTCATATTTTGTGATTATAGTCACATCGCTTACTTTTTCTATTCTTATAGTCGCAACTTACGCCTATTGTCGTTTTATACGACTATTGTCACATCGTTTTCTTATGTGACTGTGAAATGGAGGGTCGTAAAACATGAACAAAACTATTTAAATACAATACACATTTTTATTTATGAATTTTTTTTGTAATACAATTTATTACAATTTATTTTGTAATTCATTTACGAATATTTTACTGCATAAGAAAAATTTATCATTCTAATTTCTAATTTCATTCTAATTTCTCTCCCGTTGAAAATTTGGATGGCCCAAAACACCCATCCTCAATTTTTAATTACAATGGAAAATTACAAATTTTTTACGTGGTAGATATTTTGCCTTCACCATAAATTATTGTACGGGTTCTAGAAATTTATTTAATCATTAAATAATTAGATTTTACTTACCTATTTTCAATTTACGTGCATTTACAATAAAATATTCGTAAATATTTTGATTTTTGACATCGAATGGCATGTCAAATTTAGGGAAATTATTAGTGCTGCCCGATATTTCTATTGTAGTATGCGTGTCGTTTAAAACGACTGTGAGAATGGCAAATTTCAAGTGAAGTGACACGACTATAGTCACTTCACATAAAGTGATGCGACTATGGCAATTGGAGTAACAAGCTTGATATTGGTTTTCTTGAAGCGGTTAAAAAATTATCTATCACCCCGTGATTTCTCGTTCATTTCAGTGATTTCTCGTTCATTTCAGTTAATAAATTTTTAAAATGTTCATCTAGGATTGGTAACTTCCAAAAAATATATATTAAAAACCTCTATGTCACTGACTCACTCCAGAACGCACAGGGTGACCAAAAAAAATCGTAGCAAAATGTCGCGGGTAACCTAAATTTTTTTTATGTTTTAATCGAATACAAGTACTGTGCACGTTATTATTGTTAAACGTCATTGTGTTTGTTTTATTTTCATGAATATATATATTATAAACGTCTATGTCACTGACTCAAACGAGAACACACAGGATGACCAACAATTTTTTTTAAATAGCTGATTAAATAGCTGACCTATCGATAAATTCCAACATTAATTCAATTGGCCAATCTAATGAGCATTAACCCGGCACAATTGATATGCTTTCAGAGTAGAAATATTTTTCCAACTAATAACTAATAGACGAGAATCATTGGCGGTCTCAGTATGACCTAAGCTATTAGAAAAACAACCGAAAGTATTGGTTACTAGCGGAAATTTTTGAGATATTGGTCAAAAACTGAAAATCATTTATAAGGCCGCAGAAAATCAAAAAATTCCAGTGAAAATTCTAGTCCATGAATTTTCCCCAAAATTTCCATAGAGTCTCAGTATGACCTAAGATATTAGAAAAAAACCGAAAGTATTGGTTACTAGTGGAAGTTTTTGAGATATTGGTCAAAAACTGAAAATCACTTATATAGCCGCAGAAAATCAAAAAATTCCAGTGAAAATTCTAGTCCATGAATGTTCCCCAAATTTTCCACATAGTCTGAGTATGACCTAGGCTACTACAAAAACAACCGAAAGTATTGGTTACTAGCGGAAATTTTTGAGATAGTGGTCAAAAACTGAAAATCACTTATATGGCCGCAGAAAATCAAAAATTCTAGTGAAAAATTTTAGTCCATGAATTTTTCCCAAACTTTCCATAGAGTCTTAGTATGACCTAATCTATTAGAAAAACAACCGAAAGTATTGATTACTAGTGGAAGTTTTTGAGATATTGGTCAAAAACTGAAAATCACTTATATGGCCGCAGAAAATCAAAAAATTCTAGTGAAAATTCTAGTCCATGAATTTTCCCCAAATTTTCCATATAGTCTCAGTATAACCTCAGCTATTAGAAAAACAACCGAAAGTATTGGTTACTATTGGAAGAAATGGCGGATAGACAGACTATTGTTAAATTTCAATATTTCATATACCGAGTTCCTTTACTTTGGAGATCAATCAATTTGCCATTTTAAGGATCACTTTTAATATTTTATTCCGCTGAGATATTTTATTTAGTTAAAAAGTGGTACATAATGAATGAAAAATTTCCGCTGGTAATTACATAACAAAATTAATACTCTTTAGTAATAGTGCTGCCATTTGCGGTGAGTAGCGCAATCTCTTATTTTCAGCTGTCAAAATGCCGCTATCTTATACAGCATATAAAAGTCTATTTCACTGACTGACTCACTCGAAATGGAAATGGAAATGGAATTTTTAACATTCAATTAATGTATTTTTAAATTAATAAAAAAACACAACAAACACTGTGGCACTGTTCTGGCTTTCCCTGCAAATTGTATTTTTCTGGCCTACTGAGGGAACAAGTTTAGTGTAAATATTTTCGAAGCAAAGTTAAAAGGGAAAATATTTTTCCCTATAAAAATTTTGTGGAACAAAAGTTTCCCAATTAACTTTGTTGAAAATTTTTGCACTAAACTTATTCCTTCAGTAGGCCAGAAAAATACAATTTGGACAAAAATGTTATGAAAATATTTTTCCCAATTCTTTATTCCCAAGGAAAACCAGAATAGTGCCACTGATGATGACGTAATTGCCAAAAGCTCGGAAATTCTGGCTGTTTAATTAGTATACGGATGCAAGGCACCCGTATTTTCTATAAATATTTAACTACACTTTGCTGGGAATAAATGAATGCCTCAGAACAACCTAGTTTATAATATCTACATAACTCCACTTCATTTTTGTAGATGTCAAAAAATTTAACTTCACTTTTTTTAGTAAAGTACTTTTCACACTACTTAATTGTACAATGAAGCTCATCTCAGACGGTTCAACTTGAATAAAAAAGTTGAAAGAGTCTCTACTTTACTTGATACTTGAAGTAAAGTAAAATTAATTTGAATTCAAGTGAAATACAACGTTCATATTGGTCAAGTAGATTCAAGTTACTTGAATTCAAGTATTTGAAATCAAATAACTTGACTAATGAGAACGAGGCTTTAGAATCACACTTTCCGTCGGACTATTGCAACGCTATTTATAAATGCTGGCGGAAGCGTTTTGGAAAGAGTGGAAATGTTGAAATTTAAAAAAAAAATCAAATTTGTGTTTCTAAAATTTCGTAAAAAATAAGTATTTAAATTTCATTTTTAATATTTTCCTCCTGATTTTCTAACGACACCTCTGTATCAGTTACTGAAATCTTCACATCAATCTATTTTGGTTTATTTATTACGTTACAACGGCCGCATTCAGCCTAAACAACCATATACCAATGTACATATATTTTTAACAGTGTAATTTAATAACCAATGTAATTATTTTTACTTTCAAGCACCCATGAAAAAAAAATTCAACTAATTTATATGTTTCCATTGAATTAAGTCAAGAACTTAAAATATTGATTGCCTAAAGTGAAATGTTTAAATAATTTATATGAATTACATTTCGATATGCGATCATATATTAAAAAAAATATTATGTAGGTACGACGTTACGTACATAAATGAATATATACAACAAAAAAAACAGGTATAATTTATTGCAGGCAGCGGAAAACCAGAATTAAAGCCAAGCAAAGTAATGAAAAATAAAATGTTGTGTTCATAAGAAAACGCGAATAAAGATGATTTATGCGTTTGACACTATCAAAGGTGTAATTGGAAATTATCAGTGTTCTCATTTTTCTTTTTTTATATGCGCGTATATTTCACCTATCATTATACAATTCGATATGTATATATGGGTACAGTAGACTCGAAGTAATTATACAAGGCGTTATTTATGGGCCGACGACGATGCGCTGCGCATATGTGATAGGAATGCAGAAGAAACAACTTTGTAACGGAACTGCCATGTTTTTGAAATTAATTTCAACCGAGACTTTCCAACACAAATCCATTATAAGCTTATAAAAATCTCTGTTGCGTTTAATTAATGCGATACATAAATGGTTAAATTATTTAGTGATTAATTGATATTTTATTGTAACAGAAATGTAAAATAATTTTATATTATGGATATAATGAATATATGTAGTTTGTTTCATACTTACTTAATATACTAATTATGCTATGTATAACTTTTATGTACGAGTATACACAGCGATGTGTGTGAGAGAGACAGAAAATTGTGATTTATGATAATTATAAGACCGATATACCATAAATAGTTAGACAGGCAGAGTGGAAAAGTTGTATTATAAATTATTTCCTTCCATCTTTTTGCTAATTAAAATTATTGATTAGCTAATTAATTATTCTCGATTATCTGACGAGATTAACATACAACAAAACACAAACAATGTTAGTTAATTATAAATATTTACAAAATTTAATTGTTTGGTATTCGCACGAATAATAAAGTCGACTAAAATAAAACTAATTAGTTAATTAAGAATTTTATATGCAAATTTTTTTTTACAAGCAATAATGTAAATTTGTTTATTATGTATAATTACAAGTATGATGAGGTTAATGCTTTACTGTGATGAACTTTAAACGATCAAATGTTATAAATCCGCATAAAAGAATGAAATCAGAAATCCGTGACTAACTGCTCGTCAACACGAGACCCAAATTAGTTAAAAATAACAATCAATTGCGGATATACGAGTACAATGCATAATTTAATAAAAATGTGCAGCGTGAGAATTCGGCCACTGTGATTTGCACAATCGAGTAGTATTATGCAAATTTGAGCTCTGGAACTCAACAAATTTACTCAATAAATGTTCCTAAAATTATTGTTTATTACTAACTAAATAACTGACTTTCAACTGATTATAACATCGCTTGTGTGGATCCAACCCACGAACTTTGCATTATAAGTGTACCGTCTATACTGCGCGATTGATTATACCGACCCAGAGTTATTTTACTGAACGTCTTAGTATTTATTAAAAGATTTCAACAAAATCTATATCCTCTTGATAATATTTTTCTTAATAATTTATTAACACGAAATATAAAAAGTCTGTCATCAATTTCAATCTCTCCAGTTTGAGCAGCTCAAATAATAGCTATATACTTCTAAAAAAAATTATAGCTTTGAATATTTGTCAAAGTCACTGTAAATCTAAGGCGTCATAAAATCGATAATAAAAATTTGATGAGGACGAAATAAATTTGGCCGATACTATTGTAATATTCAAAATGAAAAAATTACGTAGGAAAATTACGCCCGAATTACAAAATCTCAATTTATCAAAATCCCGTTTTACAAAATGTAGCTTTTTAAAATATCGATTTTGCTAAAATCTTAAGAAATCCTGCCAAAAACCGGAATTTTTTTAAGACATATTGAAATATTTTTTTGTCAACATTTTTATTAAGATCTCGGCCATTTCTTGGTTCACCTTTGTCAAATTTTTGGAATTTGCCCATGCTCAATGGAACTTAGCTCGTCCTTGACTAATAATTGGCAAATGTAGTATGCAGACTTGGATTTGGATCCTAACTTGAATTTTGAACTAAGTTCCGAAATTTGGCCATGCTGGCCATGTCTTAACAAATTATGGTCAAATTTGGTATGTATAACAACTAGATTGGGATTTTAACATGGATTCAACGTGGAAGCTCTGTAATTAGACCATTCTAAATGGAACTAGGCCATTTTTAAAACAATCATGGTCATATTTGATATATTGGTCTAGATTTAGATTCTAACATGAATTTTGAAAGTATTTCAGGAATTTGGCGTTGCTTAATTGAACTAGGCCATTTCTACTTTATAGAATAGAACTTCGAAGTTTCTTAACTACTTTTGTAGAATTCTAATCCAGTTTAATTCAGAACCAACAACTATATTTTATGCGTTTACTACATTGTACTGACAAGAAAAAGAGTATCAAAAGTCCGCTTTTCAATTTTTTTATGGGTTCGGGCACCTGCGGGCCGACCGATAAATTATTTATTACCAGCCATTACTAACCTTTTACTGTGTTCGTTTCGATCGGGAGCTCATTCGACTCACGACTTCACGTTTTTAAATTATGGTCGTCGACCGCTACTTCTACATCTATTATAAGCCACCATGATTCGCATTCGAGTAGGAGAAGTTCGTCGTAAAGCGATTGAGCTTAATGCTCTTAGTACTGATAAAATGGTTTATAAAGCAAGAATTATGAAATCGGGATAGCTGAATGACCATCTAACTTGCATCCGCAACAATGCGAGATATAAGCATGGATTCCGTATAGTAATAATTTTGTCAATGACATTAGAATTAGAACAGAGGGCTTCGGCTGTCGCGTTGCGGAAGATGGGTACTGATTCGAGAGTAACAAAGTACTACCTAGGATAATTTTCAGGGGCAAAACTTGACAAAAACAAAGCAATGAGTACAACAAATACGGTATATATTACCTTAGCACTTATAACGTAATGGAAATAGGGCATAAAATATGGGCGAATAAAAACATTGCACTTACTGTTGTCGACCTTCGGTGGAAAACACTGAATAACATTTTAAAATATAATCGATCGAGTTTCAAAAATAAAAATTATTTAAATTTTGCAAAATAAAAATGGAGGGGGGAATCTGTTATGGCCAACACCCAGCTTTCCTTTACCACGCATGAATACGTAGATCTCAAATACACCACACTTGATTTCTAAAGCCTTGATTCTTCTTTGACAAACTGCATTGTAAAAGCAAAAAAAAAAAAAATATAAAGTTTAAATTTTAGAAAAGCAACAAGGTCTTGTTGGTTGAAAATTTAGTCTTTAAATGAAAAACGTCCCATTGAAGCTGTCACTTCTGGAAGACAGATTCCAACAAATTTCGTAATTCTCCCAATTAATGGAAAAAGTTTAAGTAAAGGGTTTTCCAATAAGAGGTTTCATTTTGATATTAAAAACACGAGTATTTTTTAAATAAAATCAATGAATGTTTATTTCATTGTAACGAGGAGGGTATGCCATTAACATTTGAAAACCAAATAAGCCAAATGGCCACCACGACTAGGCTTGCAGCACACCATATCCTTTTCATGAAATTTTCCATGACCAATTCGCACATTTGCGGCTGTATGTCCTCGATAATTTCACGAATTCCATCTTTAAGGTCTTGAATCAATTGTGGAGCATTGGCATAGACCTTATCTTTCACGTGGCTCTAAAGAAAAAAGTCTAAAGGTGTTAAATTACAAGATCTCGGTGGCCAATTGTGATCACCTCTTCGATAAATAACCCGGTCAGGAAACTTTTCTTGCAAAATTGCGATTATTTCGTTGCTTGTGTGGCAAAATAAACGTCGTCCACATCAATATCTTCCAATTCCGGCCATAAAAATCATTAATCATAGCTCGGTAGTGCAATCTATTCACCGAACAGTTGCACCACCCTCATTTTCGAATACGTAAGTTCCAATCACACCGCCAGCCCAAAAACCACACCAAACAGTGGCACGATGAGGATGGAGAGGCTTTTACAATCATTCTGGATGAATTAGTGTTGGATTTTCTGAGCCTAAATTAGACAATTCTGTCAATCCAATGAAAAACAATCATCGTTTCCGCTTAAATTTTGAAAACTGATCTGGAAGATATCGTTACAACAATTAACTTAGAATCATTTAGTTCTTAGTCGGTTTTCTCGTAAATGAAATACTTACGTAAGTGAAATATTTACGTTTTTTCGCAAATGTTATACTTTTCAACAACATTGCACAAATTAAAAAACCTTCTACGAAAGCTTTCACTTCCGGTAAACTGATGTTAACCAAATTTCCCTAGGACCTAGCAAATTATGGAGAACTACAAAAAACGAGAAAGTTTCCAAAGGAGCTGCCACTTCCGGTACACGTTTAGTTCAAATATCACTAAAAAGTCATTATATTTATGGAAAATCTTAAAATGAACTTTCATCCTGATTAATTAATCGATCTAAACCGCAGAGAGGCCGAATTTTAGTGTAACACATATTTTTGCCCAAAATCACAATCTCCACTCAAATTTTGAAAATCTAATGTGAACCGATATTGTTGCAAATTTACATTACCTGTGGAAACTGCAACTTCTGATGAACCAATCCTGGCAAAAATTCATTGGAATCTTACAACTTATAGAAAAGGCTTAAGTCTAATCCATTCCAACCAGTCACACCGTGTGAGCTGTAGAGGGGTCACAAACTTTTAGAACGTACAGATCATATTTGCGTAAATGCTATACTTTTCTAAAAATTTTGCAAAAAACGAGAAAGTTCCTTCCATTGAAGATTATAAATCCAAAATATTTATGGTTTTTCTTAAATATTGGCAAAAAACGAAAAACTCCCAATAAAAACCCTCACTTCAGGTACAATGATTTCCGCCAAATTTTTCTAAGATTTGCAAATTTATCAAAAAACTTTAAGTATGAAGTTGTACACGAATCTTGTTGCCAATTCAATTTAGAATAATTTTAGACAAACACTTATTCTCATAAAAGCTATTATTAAAAAAAATATATGGAATCTGCCAGATTATGGATCAGAATACATATGGCATTTTATAGAATTTTGAATCCACTTTCTTGGCTTGGGTCAAGCCCCTTCTCAACAAGAAATTTTCAGGTTTTGGCAAATGATGCATATAGGAATGCTCTTTCATAGGAGCTTTTTCGTTTTTTAAATATTTTGAAAAGCGTTTCATTTACGAGAAAAACGATTGAAAATTAATATATTTTAAATTAATTTTGCAACAATAGCGGTCCGGATCAGTGTTCCAAAATTTAAACGAAAATGACGATTTTTGACAAAAACTAATTTTAAACAAAAATTCGACCCCTGTACAGCCGACGAAATAGATCCACCGAAAATGATAGCTTCCATAGAAGCTGTTTCCATTTTTGCAAATATTTTGAAAAATAGATCATTTATAAGAAAACCGACTATGAGCTAACAGATTGTAAATAAATTTTGGAACCATACCGGTCTATACGGATTGATTGGTTAGTATGAAACTTCATATTTAAGCTTTTCCCAAAATTGGGAGAACCTAGTGGTTTTTGACCGAAATCGGTCCATGGGAAGTGGCTTCAAATATTTTGAAAACTATATAGCACTTACGAAAAAACGATCAAAACAAAAAGTTTGTAAATTAAATTTCAAACAAAATTACAGATTATTTTTAAATTTTACCGGAAATAACTAGTTTTGATCGTAAAAAGGCTTATTTCACAAAAATACGGTATCTCTACAGACCAGGCGTATTGACTATTCAAAATAAAACTTCATATCTTTATCACCAATTGGGAGATACTTGCAAAATTTGGTAGACATTTGTGTACCGGAAGTAGCCGCTTTCACGAGATTTTTTTCACTTTTCAGCAAGTGTTGACGTTCTTGGTTTTAAGAAAAGAAAGTAACAAGTGTTTCATTGTAAAATACTTTAAAATTAAGAACATTCTTATCGGTATAAGGCATACTGTATAATATAATTTACAGCCCATACCCTACCCACTGATTGTGTTTAATATCTGGCTAATTAAATTCTTTCAGCTAAAACTATATTTGCTAAATTTAGCTTGAAACTAACTTCCCTGAAAAATGAACTTTATGGCTGATTTTCCAACATATAAATAATAAATCAAAACCAATTTCATTGATCCATTTCATTCGACATAAATCCTAAATGCAAATATAATTAATAAACATAATTTACTGCGATGATATATGCAAAAATATCTATTAATTCTACATTGTATATGGGTAATAGTTCATATAAATAATTCAATAATAAATACAACAGCAACAAAATTCTATCATAAATTAAACTTGTGGTTTTCAATAAATTGCAATAAATTTTAAAAATCTCTAAATTTTATTATTTATTATATTTATTATTACATATTATTATGTATAGTATGTGCATAATATAGTTTCTCTAATTATATTCATTTTAATTGATTTAATTAAGTCTAATGAGAATGTATGTAGTTTATAATTTATGATTATATTTTGCTGGATTTTGTGAATTAAGTAATTAATTATTTAAATTATGTATATATATATTTTTTGTTATATAGTGAAGGAAATATTTTTACCGCTATGTAATGTAATATAATTGCCTTGAAACCATTCATTAATTAGTTAATTTAGTTTTTAAGCATCTATAACGAGGTGATTCAATTCACCTTCAATCGCGAACATAAAAAATTTAAAAACTTTCGATACTCGTATTTTAAATCCTACATAAAAATTTTAATAGCGCAGCCAAAACTAATCCAATTCTATTATTTCAGCTAATAAATTTGTAAAAAACGATAAATAATGCATTTTTCGATTTCACAAACATTAGTTTTTTTATTGTTTTGTTTCTAAATGTTAATTAATGAAATCCCATAAATTTCTGACAAAATTGATATTAATTATAAAAGGCCATTGTTGTTGTATAAAATAGCTGCTGTGTGTTATTTTGATAAAGAGTCTATTATACATATCGAAAAATTTATAAAATTAAAATTAGATTAATTATTCGAGACTTATATAAATTAAATTTGGAAGTTTAGATAAATTATGTACAAAATGAAATGAATAATTTTAATCATGAAAAATTTATAGAAAACAAAACAAAAAAATCTAACCTGCTTTATAATCATATAATAAGATGTGTGCGGCTGGGGCCGCGGCCCCGGTGGCGTCGGCGATGTGTTATAAAATTTTATGCGCGATTAACAGATAAGACGCGTATTTAAATATAATTTTATTTTTTAATTAATTCCTTACGTTTGCGTGTGCTTGTCAACGATCGCATAATTTAGAGGTGTTTTTGGTAATTTGCATATACTTTTATAGGTAATGTGGGTTTTTATCGAATTTATAGATTTAATTCGACTGGAATGAGATATGAACTGTTAATTAAATAATGTGTGGAGTATTAGTGAACATGTAGAAATCTGGTGATGCTATTGTTTAGTTCGTTATATGATCTGATTTTTATTTGTTGGTGATCTAGTAAATTAAGTTAAACTAAATTTGAAAGCATTTAGGGTAAATTGAAAGAAAAAAAGATCTCCTACATTCCACTTAAAAATATTGTACTGTTCTGTCAATAACGACGTTTATTACAGATTTGTCCTTCATATATATTATCAGAATTACAAAGGTTTAGTAACATTTTTAAGTAAGTTAAACCAAAACTATATGATTTGTATACGACCTCGGTAACCCCCAATTAACTGGATCCGATTTAAGAAATCTGGGGGTTTATTATGAAATTTATCCGTCTCGGATTTTTCCGTTAACGGATATATCCGTGCTATTATGAAACTAAAAAGTAAAATCGAATCGGATTTTTCCGTTCACACTACAAAAAATCCGACTGCTATTTAGTTGACGTATTTGTATCCGATTGATGTCATTTTGTTTTTGTAACCTCAAATTATTTAAAAAAAAATAATGTTGCTTTCTTCAATTTATTTATTACCAATCCGATAATACAAGTTTCATAATAGGGTAAATCCGTGTCGAATCGGATATATCCGTTAACGGAAAAATCCGGGACGGATAAATTTCATAATAGACACCCTGTGAATTAAAAAACTTTGAAATCAGCTTTTTTCACTAGCACGGTTTTGCTTTTGCAATTTTATTGTGGTTACAGGAATCAAATATTATCGATCGGATTAACGAGTCAATTTTCGACCCTATCCATTTTGTATGTGCTATCACCCATGCAGTCGTTCAAATTTATATTAACCCAAGTAATTGTTGCTTGAAGTAAAGGAACTCGGTATATGAAATTTTGAAATTTAACAATATTCCGTGTTTCCACCATGTCCCATAAAAATAGGTATCTGCATGCATTCTTCACGATTAAAATTGATTTTGAGCTGGAGAATTTAGCTATTTCTTAATTAATAATTGTAAAAATTGCATCGTACATGGAAAAATTGGGAAAAATTTATGGGTTAGAATTTCCCCTATAATATTTTCTTTTTTTATAGCCACAAGCTCTTTTCAGTTTCTGACCAATATCACAAAAGCTCCTACTAGTTACCAATACATTCGGTTCTTTTTCTAATAGGTAAGGTCATACTGAGACTATACATGAAAAAATTTGAGTTAGAATTTTCACTATAATGTTTTGTTTTTTGAGGCCATATGAGATCTTTTTAGTTTCCGGAAAATATGCACAGAAAATCAAAAAAATTTATTGAAAAGTCTAACCTATAAATATTAAAAAAGTGGTCCATGTAATCGAAAAAAAGTCTCTAGAAAAAAGAATTTAAATATTGGTTACTAGTAAGAGTTTTTGAAATTATTGTTCAAAAACTTATGTGGCTGCAGAAAATCAAAAAATTCTAGTATAAATTTTAGTCAATAATTTTTTCTCAAATTTTCCATGTAAGCGATATAATGTTTAAAATTATTAATTAAGAAATCGCAAGCTCAAAATCCATTTTAATCGTGTAGAATGCACAGAAACATATTTTCATCTACTCGTATATTGTATATTTCAATCAAAAATCAAACTAGAAACCAAATTTCATAAAGATTGGTTATGCAATGACCAAGTTTAGTTCAGGATAAACAGATT
Source organism: Nephrotoma appendiculata (assembly GCA_947310385.1). Classification (NCBI taxonomy): domain Eukaryota; kingdom Metazoa; phylum Arthropoda; class Insecta; order Diptera; family Tipulidae; genus Nephrotoma; species Nephrotoma appendiculata. Next base: position 6,126,034 of record OX371224.1, on the reverse strand, counting down.
CTAGAATTTTGTCCAAAACTCATTTTAAAAACCCTAACCAATAATACTGTCCAAATTTCATCATATTCGTTAAGAAATAGCAGAAAGACGGGATTCCAAAATTACATATACCGAGTTCCTTTACTTCGGAGATCAATCAATTTGCCATTTTAAGGATCACGTTTTATTTTGTTAAAATAGAGATTCAAAAGTAATATAATATCTCCGCTGGTAATAAAAGAATAAAACAAATTCTCTTTTGTGATAGTGCGGTCACTTATAGCGAGAAACGTAATCTCTTATTTTTAAAGACAGTTTCTCACACGAGTATGGAACATTACGGGATGAGACGAAGTCAAGTTACGAGTACATTAAGATTATTTATATTATTTCGTTCCAGCAACCATATCCTGCTTAACTGGTTCTTAATCCTCTAGAACATTTTGCCCCCCTTTAATTGCAGGACTTACACGAGTTTAATTTGTTTTCCAATTGAGGCGTTCTAGTATCTGTTTTATGATCTTTTGAAATACGTCGTTTAAACTATATATGAAACTCTAGTACCGTTACACAACATCTAAGCAACTTTTACTATTGCAAATTTAGACGACGGCCATTGTTATATCGTCCCAACAGATATCACTGTTAAAGGTAGCAAAAAGGTCCCAGCCGAAAAAATTGTTATGCAGATAGTGTCTTTGCTATCCTAGGATCCATCCCGAGAAAATATTTGGTAGCCGTAAAATATATTAAGACCACTATCACATCCAACTAACAATCTGTCAGGAGCTACATAATGTTAACAGATTGGTGTTAGGACCGTGTAAGATATTTACAATAAATTCGAAAATTTCAAAACAAAATTAGCAAAATGTTCTGTAACTTTTGAGATACCCATTTCCATTTGCTCTTGGATCCTACTATGGTCATCAAATAGGTTATAATCCAAGTTAAATTCAACCGAATTTTGGAGCAATGCTCGGCTTTTTATGTAGGTCCGTTAACAATAGCACATTGATCCCTTTTTGGCACAACCGACGGTCTACATCTAGACATTCGTCTACATCCGGACGAATGAAATCGATGACGAATTTTTGCGAGTGTTTTGTTAATTTACATCTTTAAATAATTGTTTGACTTGGCCGTCCAAGCTTCCCAATATTCGTTTTAAACAAATCTCTGTACTAATAATTCATTTAGTTGTTTATAGTTCGAAGAGACATACTTTTAAATTTTAACAATCAGCTTTATAAAATTTATCCAAAGCCTTACAAATATCAAGAAGTTTGAATAAATCCAAAATCGAATGAGATCACCTGAAAGCATTCCTAAGTAAACAACGTTTTAGCAACCAAATAGTATTAATTTTTAGGACAACTGTTTAAATCACCTAGAGGTACCACCATAAATGGTGGTCGGGTTAAAGTGCAGATACAGCGATTAGTACAAACTTATTTCCTGTGTCATCTCTGTATGCAACTTCAGGCAGTGCTCGCACGGCCTCGTCGCGGTGGCCACCATTAACTACTTTGTAACGAGTGTATGCTTAGTGTGTAAGGGCTGTGGTCCTTCTGCAAGGAGTTTGTGTTAATCTAACAACCCAATCGGGAAAAAGACATTTTTTACGAAAACGAAACTTTTGCACATGACCCTAGGTGAAATCAGAACAAGCCAGAAACACTTCCTATGGCCATTTCGAAAGTATTTTAAACAAAATTCTTCAACACGTTGAAAAGCAACCTTTATGGGTGACTTCAACGGAAATCGGAAATGCTGCGCAAACAGTATTCATCGTGGTGCTGTTGGCGCAGACTCTTTACAACTTGTATTCTATAATAGCGGAGTTCACACCCCAAGCTAGCTCTGCTACATAATCTGGCTAGAGAAAATAAATGATGAAGTTACGATCAATCACATCGACCTTATCCTCGTGTCTAAAACGCTTAATCTAGCATCAAACACATTAACATCAAACGCGGCACTAACATCGATTCCGACGACTTTCTTGTAGTTGCGGGAGATAATCGCATAGCTTAATTCAAGAAAAGGATTGCACACGAAAACGATACCTCTGTCAACCAAAAAGGTAGTCAGACAATGATTAGATGGTCGCCGAAATACAGCAACTAACTGCGTAGAAGGAAGAAATACGAATGGCACACACAACACGTACTTAAAATCAAATTAGCAAGTATATATAGGAGACAAATACTGGGGAGTTACAAATGGACACTAATGCAGTCCCAACAGAGCAGTGTGGCAAAATTTCATTTAATCACTCTTTAATCACATTATTGCATCAGCCCAAGATCAATGTATAGAAATGACACCTCCACCCGAAATACTCAAGAGAATATCCCAGACGAGTAGAAAATAGCGCCAATCTGCCCACTACATTAAAAGGGAGGTCGGATTAATTGTAAAACATCGCAACCTTCGCGGAATAACTTAGCTCAACACCGGGTATAGTCGGATCAATTTATAGCGATCGCATTTTGGGTGACTATCAGTACTGGTTTCGAGCAGGCAGGTCGACCCCCGGATTAAACTTTTTCTATCCCTCTTCATGTTTAGAGATGTTCAGCCGGCGTTCATAGCATCCAGCGAAACACATTATGGAGTATTTTTTCGCATTTGGGCATTAACTTAAAATTGGTAACCATGTGCAAGTGCGCAGTGGTTCAAATTCAAATAGCCCTAATTCTATTTAACCTATCGTTAGAATAAGTCATTCGCCAGCTTAACACAGCGCAGCGCAGCGGCTTATATATTAGAAATCAAAATAAATATTAGATTAAACGAACGACATTTGCACCCTGGGTCGTAATATCATGTCTCTTTAGCCAAACAAATTGGCCTCCATGCGGAGATTTATTGACAGGTGACATACAATAGAAAAAGGTGAACGTGTTTAAATATTTGAGATCAATGGTAAATGTGCAAAACTCAGTCTCTTCAAACATAATATCGCCAATCACAGTAAATTCGCAATATATCGCTTATAAGACCTGTATAGTTACTTTTGGCAGCGGGACTTGGACGCCAATACGAGAAAGCCATAAACTTGCTGTTTTTAGTGTAAATTAGTTCGTAGATAGGTCCAATTAAGGAAGGAGGAGTAATGCGTCAGAGTTTCGAAATCAGAAATGATCTGAATAACATCAATATAATTCGAACAATTAAATCATCAAGATTTAGGTAGCTCGGCCATGTTCTACGTTTCAAAACCAGTACCATAAAATAGGCCCTGGAGTAGGCACCATTCACCAATGAACACGAGTTGATGTGACCAAATTCTTTCATGGGATGTTGCGCCAGCGAAGAAGAAGTTTAACTTGCTCCAATACGAGAGTGAAAACAATTTTTGTCAAAAAATTTAGCTTTCTCGCATGTTTAAATATTTAATTATTCGGGTACGCAAATATTTACGTAATACAAACACTTTGGTATAGTTTTGAACCCAACATGAAATCAATTGGCAAAAATCCAACCTCCAACAGGCACATGGTTTAGTTATTTTTTTACATAAAGCTATCGCGGAAATCATTACCAAAGAAATATATCAAATTCAGCCGATTAATTTTATTTAAGAAAAAAGAAACAGGATAATAAATTATCTTAATACCACACTTTACAGTTTACCGCTCATATAAAAAAAAATATAAACAAAAATCGATATATTATTCCAATGTTTGAATATCATCAGAAAAAAAACTATAATCGCATAATTTATGCTACACAACGCAGCTGAAAATAAAAACTCGTGTGTGTATCAGTTCCCTTTTTAATTTATATTTATAGTGTTGTGTAAATTATATGGAGATACCACCAAGTATAATTAATCAAGTTTATGTATCTTACGAGTATGTAGCAAAAAAATATTATGTACAAGACTAATTAGTAAGACATTTTCTCAATCCTAATCTCTTTAAATGTATAGCACACAAAAACCACTTCGCACTCACACCAAAAAAAAGATGACATAAAAATCGCCAGTAAATAACTTGCCTCATCGATTTAATGGCAATACGTTTGTCCATTAATTAGAGAATTAATTCAAGCTCATTTATTATAAAATGTGTATATTCAGAAGCTGACTCAATATTAATAATCGTAATAGTAATGTTATAATTTATTGATATAAACTATTAATCCTTTGGTAATTTTTTATTGGAATTATTGATTTTGTTTACTGTTACTGGTATGCTGTGAGTGGTGTACATAAGGCGCAGAAATAAAAAGAATGAATTGTTGGTGCGATCAATATTTCTTAATGTATCCGACGATAGTTTGTTGCAAAAAAAATGTTTTTTTTTTGTTATTTTAATTTGATTACATTTTATTTTGCATAAAAAATTTGAATTACATATTTCATGCATGGTATTTCCTGCTGTTTTATCATATATGTACGTATGTTCATATTTATTGATCGCATAATAAAGATAAAATTGGTTAGAATACTTGTATGTATGTTGTGCTACTTTGTCACGATTTATTTTATTTATATTTTGCAATGTGAAATATGACTGACGACAACATGTTTAAATAAGAAGTTTAAATATTTTATTATAATATGACGTGTCATCTTAAGAAATATCAAACACGTATTTATAACTGCCAAAAATTTTGCCAAACACTGAGCGAACTTACTTTATGTGCGCGCCTATTTTAGTCATCAAGAATATAGCGAAATAGAACGTCAAGCTGATATGTATGCCGAGATTCTTTGAATCTGTCTGTCGCCTAAAGAACTTTACCCGATCCATTGAAGAAAGCTACCTTGCTAACATCTCAATCACTCCTCAAGTTATGTGAACATTTTATCAGCTTTGAAGGATTTTGATGACAAGTGTGATACGTATATTGACCAATTGTTCACCAATTTGAATTATTTATTACCAACATAGTTATATACGAGATTTAAAGGCACCACCAAGTAAACGTAGTTTACGCGGATCTCCGTAACATATTTAACTGTGTATCATAAAGCACTCCAACGTTTATCTGCGTTAGGATTTTCATTGGAATACGTCAATTGGTTTAAGTCATATTTAAGAAATCATCAGCAATACCTAATAATATAGGAATTAAGAAATCCAACGTGATCGAACTAACATCTGGTGTTCCTCAAAGATTACATATTGGACTCTACATAGATTTTTATAGTTTTCATCGACAGCATAATGACCATAATTTTTTTTTTTTTTTTTATTTATTTAAATAGTACAATCTTATCAAATGATAATTTATTTAAAACTAATAAGTGGAGCGAGTGTGGGTTTACAGAAATCAATATTCTGCTCCCAATAATGAAACTTTATTTATTAGATGACTAGCTCATGCGGTTTAATTCTTTTAAGGCGTCTCAGTTCTTGTGTTATGTCAAGAAGTTGTATTGCTTCACTGTTGGTATGTTGCAGTAACCTTCTTTCATGTTTGATTGCAAATTCCTGGATCACTTCATCAATCCATTTGACATTTAGGTCTTTGTGTAATTCCTCGTTGGTTACGTAGCGGTAAGCATTCGTTATTGTACGTAGAAATTTGTTTTGATAACGTTGAATAATTAAACGATTTGATTGTTTAGTACAGCCCCCAGAGCTGGATACCATACGTCCAAATTGGTTTAATTATTGTTTCGTAGATCAGGCGTTTACAGTACCAGGCTGTGGTACAGGCTAAGCTTAGAATGTCTTCCTATTAGCCAGTACATCTCACGTTGTTTCATTTTCATTTGCTCTGCTTTTTGTCTAACATGATGTTTCCAGTTCAATCTTGAATCGAGATGCAATCCGAGATATTTTGCAGATTCAGCTTGGGGAATTTGTACCCCATTGAGAAATGTATGGATGTTGCTATTTTTGTGCCGCAACGTGTATGTTACATGGACTGATTTCAGCTCGTTAAGCTTTATTTTCCAATCGTGCTGTAAGTATTCTACTGCTTGGTTCTGCGATTCGCTTGATGCCAATACTGCGGTATAATCAGCAAAAGTTCCAATGAAAATCAGAAGTGTAAAGTAGATATAGGATGGGTCCTAATACGCTACCCTGGGGCACCCCTGCTACGGCTGGGTAAAAGTTGGAGTATGTTACTTCATGTGATACTCTAAATATTCGTTTGGAGAGATACGACTCAAGCAATACCCGATCGACTGAAAACAGCAACTATAATTCCCCTTTTCAAGAATGGTAATCGCCTTGATAAAGGTAATTATAGACCTATTGCCTTGCAGCCAGTAATCCTAAAAGTTCTTGAAAAGGTAGTTAAAAATAGGGTTTCCAATTTTTTAGATAAAACGGGTGTGCTGAGTATCCATCAACATGGTTTTCGTCATGGTACACTGAAAGAAAAAATCTCTGTTTTTTTTACAAAACGGGCAAGTAAACCTAGAAATGTAAACCTAACACATTTTTTGGGAAAACAACACAAGCATTTGCTGAATTTATTAGGTGACATTTACGTTTACAATGATAATTTAGCAAAACGTGATACGTAAAATAACATCAACAAAAGATTCCGCTACTTTTCAAGAATTTACGTTTCTGATTTTCAAAGTCTTCGCGCGCTTCGTAAAATTTACAAATGAAAAGCAACAATCACACAGAGCAATGTTAATTTTACGTAATGATAATACAATTGTTACAAACAGTTCGTTTTAAATCATAATGATCAGATTTAGTATTTTGTGAAATGTAGGGTTTCGTGAAAGCGAAAAAATAAAAATTATAGTTTATTTGCTGTGTGTTCTCGAATGTTATAAACAAATTAACATTTACTTAGATATAATATTAGTAATGGTTTATGAGAATTCTTCTAGTTTCTTAGCTAAGTGACGTATTTCGAAATAAATTAAAATTGTTACATATTCAAATATTTGATAAATAAAGAAATACATATGTAATTCATAATGTAGAATACAACTGAAATCATCTTGCAGAAAAATTGGATCAACGTGTTTATATATTCATATTGCGATGTGATTTATCATTTATGGTATTTACCGCGAGAAAAATAGATTTCTAGTTATAATTTTTAGCTGGTCATATTATTAAACTATCAAATAAACAAATTTACATTGCTTTAGTAAAGAGTGAGCACCATTTTTACAGATTTGTAGGCATCATTTACTCTGAAGTTATGTAAAATTCATGATACCCTAAGCAAATTTTACTCAGCTTAAGTATTGCATATACAAATTTTACAAAACAGATATGTAATTTTTAAAATCCATTTAACATTGAAATACCACACAGCGCGCGGTTTGTTATTTCGGTTTTGGATCGTTTTGTGGAATTTACTTATCTGCTTTGTAAAATTTTCATATGCCTTGTAAAATAATACTTAAGCTAAGTAAAATTTGCATAGGGTAACGTGAATTTTACATAACTTCAGGATAAATGTTGCCTAAAAATCTGTAAAATTCTCTTCGTACTCAAGTTCGTTAAATATTATATAAAATCGGTATACTTTGTTTGGCTGCGAACTAGACTAGTCGCATAAATGTGTTGCATAGTTGAAAAAATATAATTATTATAAAAATAATCTTCAAATTAAGTTATTAACAAAAATAAAAATCATTGTAATCAATTAATCATTATTTATGTGTTTAAGGATTTTCTAAGTAATTTATAACATAATATTATGCGTGTATCATGAAAAATGCATAACTAAATTCCAAGCATTATGAACCTAAATGTTAGCTGTTAACTAAACGGTAAGTATCGTGTCTAAAGAACAAAATTGGATATTCTCTAATTCATATAAATAAACTATGTGTCTAATTAATCTAATACTTTAATCTAATTATTTTTAATTGAATGTAACGCATAAAATACTTCAAATTTTACAAAAATGTTGCGAAAAGGCGAAAAACAAGAATGTAAGTTCTATTGCAGCTTATTCAGTTCAGAGTTAAGTGTAACCATTTTGTATATTGATGAATATTTAGCTTTTGGATTGTACAGTAAATATTAAATTAAAAAACTTCATTTCTATATAATAAATAGAAATGAAATTATTTCATGTTATAAATTAAAAATTGATTGGGATATATTAATAATAATTAGTAATACAATACTTTCGAGTAGATTAGTGCAAAATTATAAATACGAATAAATAAGCGCTTGTGTTTATGTACTTGTACAAAATACAACATACCATATACATATCTAATACTAATAAATAAATTTTTAGAAGAGGAACGACATAAATTATTAGAAGAAAAACAAATTAAACGTATAATCTTCCGGAAGTACTATGCGAAACAGAAGTCAATTATTATCCACAAATTTGTATTTGGCACAATATAACAGGACAAACCTGCAAGCAGCATTATAATCGGTAAATACATATAAACAATTCCATTAATTTAATTTTACGTGATTTTTTGAACTGTTTTTGTTTTTAAGATAAATATGATTTCGTGACATTGCTTCCTGGAAATCCAACAATTTATTCAAAATGGGCCGAATTTTTGAGTAGAACTCCTGCATTATTTACCACAAATGTAAAACAACAAGAAATAAGAATATAAAACTTCATTCATAGAAATGTCTCAAAAACCAGATGAACTGAACACAGGTTTGTAATTTAAAATTTTATTTCGCATTGAAACCCACAGTAATTTTTATAACGCATAGAAAAAAAAACCTTCCAACGAAGAAAATTCATTATCACGCTAACTAGCTATTATAATTTCCCAATATTACATTCACTGAGCAACTGAAAACTGTTTACAATTATAGAAGTTCATATTTTGCTTATTCATTACATGTCTGTACTAATTTTTGAATAAAATATTAATATTTTCAGTAAATAATCAAATAATTTATTGTTAACTTTTACGTTTAGACTACATAGTGTTTCAACTATGACAAATAGTTAGATTTTCTGAAAGTTAATGATTTGAACTATTTCTATATTAAGACGTATTTACTATGCCATTGAGTTATTGCTGAGAGTTACTTGTTAGTGGTACCTAAATAGTTTTTTTCAAAATTCGAAACCATTTGATTAAATGTTCAATTATAGTTCTTATAATACCATACGTTAAAAAACAAATCTCTTATTAGTCCCCCAAAAGTAATGAAATTACTGATAATTTTTCGTATTAGCTTCTTGGAAAACCAGACCGTTAAACGTTTTTTACAAACTGTGAACGAAATAAATCAATAACAATTTTTTTTACTTTATAGATGGAAATGGACAAAATGGAAATTATGAACATGTTAAGTTCACTTCTACCTCCATCAGGAAGCCAAAATAAGGCGAATAATTAAAAAGTTAAAAAATTCTCAATTAAAGATGGTGAGAAAAGCTTTTTAATGACTGTTGATACCGTTGCTGAAATGTATACAGAAGTAGACAAGTTGCTAAAAAATTGTCAACAAAAGTTAACTAATATGCAACTGTGATCGACAAACCGCATGAAGTGGTTCAGTTTGTAGTACTTGTCGATGGATTTAAATACACCTGCCGCAGCTTCCTAGGAGCACTGGACGTTAACTTCAAAACACATCATGTTTAAATTGGAGTATCCAGAATATGATGAGACAAAACCGTCTGTGTTAACTTTAATCACCGATGTGGGAAATCGGAAATAATAAAACGATTTTTTTTACTAAATATTTCGAATTCATGAAAATTTAATTACCGACTATGGTTAATTTATTTTTATTATTTACGATTTTTTGTATATGTTTGTCAATGAATTGTTATCTGAGAAGAATAGTTACATCTAGAATAACTTTTAAGTATACAGAAGTTGTGATTGTTTATTTTTAATAAAATAGAAGTATACGGAAATTGTACCTGGAATTTTCTTCAAATTATTTAAATGCATAATAAACATTTGTGATAAAAATAATATAAAAATAGTATAAACATAATTTATATTTCAAAATTTAAGTACTTTTAATTAGTTAGTTAACTGAGTACTTTTATTTTTTTAGTTATTGCATTAAGTGAAGTTGTACCTGAAATTGATTAATTATAAAATAAATAACAACTATTTTGAAAATTGCTTTTAGTTATTATTTAATAAAAAACTTGAGAAATTCGCCCCGGATTAAAAACATAATAAACATTAAATATTTATATATATATATATATATATATATATATATATATATATATATATATATATATATATATATATATATATATATATATATATATATATATATATATATATACGACGTTACAGTGCCACTATGCTACCTGTACTATACAACTAAGCTAAATTTACAAAGTCCGCTACGCTATTTAAACGAAGCAGCTTTATAAAATTAACAATATTGCTAAACCGATTATTCATTTTTCACATCGCACTAAGTAAATTTCACATTCTTATTTATGTATATGGAACAATACTCTGTGTAAATTTTACATAAAATTTAAGTAAACTATTACTTAGTGTATTGGTAAAAATAACAAACAAATAAGTTCAATTAACTAATCAGAGATGTCAATTACACGTAAATTTTCAATAAAAATTTTGAACATATTTTACAACGCATTTAGCTAAATTTACAAATTGATTTTTGTAATATTTACGAAGCGCTATTTAAGTTGTGTTTGCACTATTTTTTTTGTAAAGTTAGCTTACTATTTATGTTAAAAACAGCATATCTTTTCTTTCAGTGTATGAGTACCGAATCGGCCTTGTTAGATTTTCTAAATACAATCAACACTGGTTTAAATAAAGGTAATAGCTGCGGTGCTTTATTTATTGATACAGCTAAAGCCTTTGATATGGTTGATCACAAGCTTCTGCTATCTATTATGTATGATATAGGGTTTAGAGGAGTGGCAAATAAGTGGTTAGCATCGTATTTAGATGGTAGATCGGTGAGAGTTAAGATAAATGATAATTTAAGCGATCCGAAATTTATTGACGTTGGTGTTCCCCAGGGTTCAGTATTAGGCCCTCTGCTGTTTCTCATTTATACAAACTCCGTATTTAAATTGAATCTTCATGGTTATTCAACCGGGTTTGCTGATGACATTGCTCTGGCTTACTGTGGGAATTCTCCCAGCAACGTTATTTCGATGATCAATTCTGATTTAAAAGTTTTACTCCCATGGTTCGACAAACATCGCCTGATCTTAAGCCGGAAAACTAAATTCATGTTGTTTAAATTGTCTGGTAGCTTTAATACGTCTATTTTGCCGCGGGTGACTAATCACAGCAGGTATGAATGTGCGTCTAGTGGTTGCCACTCTGAGTGCTTTGATATCGAACAAGTTGACTCGTTTAAATATCTTGGTGTTCACTTGGATACTTGCCTTAATTGGAAAACGCATGTTAATTCAGTCCACCAGTATCTGTCATCAACTGCTAGAATTTTCTACCTTCTTCGTGATTATTGTCCTCCGTCGGTTCTAAAAATAGCTTACCGTGCGCTAGTTATGGCTAAATTGGAATATGGATTGTCGTGCTGGGGTGGTTGTTATGCTGCAACTTCGTATCCTTTATATGTTCTACAGAAAATGATTTTGAGAATATATCTAAAGAAACCAAGAACTGAACCATCATGGAATTTATTCTTTACGACGAATATTTTGCCGTTGAAACATTTGTATGTTTATAAGGTATTGAGAGTTTTTTTTAATCGAAGTGGTCAACAAATAATGAGAAGCGATTTTCGTTACAATTTTCGCGGTAACCATCAATTTCTTTGTAACATCCCAAGATTCTTCAATGACCACTTCCGACGCTCTATTCTGGTCGCTGCACCAACCTTTTTTAATGCGCTACCAATTTACATTAGGAAGGACATTCATTTGAAGTCCTTTTTACCTAGAGTTAAACAATGGCTATTTGAAACTGTTGATATCTCCTATTTATTCAGGGTTATTACATAAAACTTGATGTATTTAGTCACATATTATGAAGTTGAAATTTAGTAGTAAAAGTAGTAGTATTGGTAATGGTAGTAATAGTATTAGTATCTTAGTCATTTTATTGTAAGCTTTTATCACATTTTATTCTCATTTTAATCATTTAATTTTGTAAATATTAGGATTATGTTGTATTTTTATGTATTACGCGAATTTGCTTCTGCCGTTTTTTCGGCACAAAATTCGTTATATTTTTTTTGAATAAATAAATAAATAATAATAATAAATAATAATTGGCAGTAATTTTTTGGCACTAATTTACTTATCTTGTAGATAAGACCCTCATGCCACACTCTATCGAAAGCCTGTGATACATCTAGAAATACGGCAGGGCAATATTTCTTCTCTTCAAGTGCTTGTTCTATCTTTGCAGTCACGCGATGAACTTGATCAATTGTCGAATGTTTATTCCTGAATCCAAACTGGAAGTCAGGTATAATGATCATTGGTCTTAGTCGTTTCAATAACAACTTCTCAAACAATTTTTAAATAGTAGGTAACAAAGAGATCGGCCTGTATGAGCCCGTTTGCTCGGCTGGCTCTTCTGGTTTTTTTATCATGATTATTTGTGCAACCTTAAAACACTCAGGCACATATGTAAGTCGAAAGCAAGCATTATATATATATATATGTTAACATAGTCACTGCTCTCTTTGATAACTCCTTACACATCCTTGGCGAAATGTCATCAATTCCAGGTGACTTTTTGGGATTCAGATTCATGTCAATTTCTTGTGCAATTTCAAGTGGGGTGACACTTCTGATATTTGATGGAGATCTATAGACTGGTTTAGGATCAATCCTAGATTGTATGTCGTATGGTTGAAATACTTATGCCAAATGTTGTGCAAATAGTTCTGCTTTTTCTTCGTTACGTCACACCCATTCTCCATTTATGTTCCTTATAGGTGGCACTTGGATTATTGGTCTCTTGAATCTTTTAGTAGCTTTCCAAAGAGAATAATTTTTGTCAGCTTCAGGACCCAGTCCTTTCAAATAATATTCAGTACAAGCTTCTTTATGTTCTTTAATTAATCGGTTAACTTTATTACTTACCCGATTAAATTCTCTTTTGTCATTAATGTTTCTGGTTCTATGCCATACGCGCCTTTTCCTACGCCTTTCTTTTATCAGTTCCCGAATCGCCAGGGGGTAGTTGATCTCTTGTACGACTTTCTCACCTAATACGGGTGTAGCCTCTTTAGCTGCATCACGCATGGAGTTAATAAAATGTTTAGTTTGTAATTCAAGTTCTTGTTTAGTTTTAAGACTAACTTTTAACTCAATTATAGTATCCAGTTTCTCTCTAAATAATTCCCAATCAGTAAATTTATTAGTAAGGTTAAGTTTGGTTTTCTTTCTTATGACTAATGTACTCAGAGTCATTAAGACCGGTGTATGATCGGAAGTAAGGTCGTCAATGCCTTCAACTTCAATGTAATTTGAGGCTATTCCTTTCGAGATATAAAAGTCAATCAAATCAGGAATTTTGTTTATGTCTGTAGGCCAATAGGTAGGTTTACGCGATGAGTGATATTCACAACCTGACATTTCTATTGCACTTAGGAGTTCTTTTCCTTTTCCTGGTGTTATGAGTCGAGATCCCCACGCAGTATGTTTCACGTTGTAGTCACCTCCTATAATAAACCTTGGTCCAAGTTTATTAAAAATGTTGACATATTGATTTCTTACGATATTATGTCTTGGTGGGCAGTAGATCGCCCCTAAACTTAGTTCAGCACCACCATGGTTAATCGTTATTACAGTTGCTTGCATAAATGGTTCCTTAATTTCTTCTTGTTGGAAATGTAGGATATTTTGTTTGATTAAGATTGCTGTCCCTCCTCGAGCACGATCACTAGGATGCAATGTCCAATAGGCTCTATATCCTGTAATTTTGATAAAGTTTTTCTCCGTAAAGTGCGTCTCTGATATTAAAGCTACATCTATGTTGTTGGTTCTTAGAAATACTTCTAGTTCTTGAGCTCTTGCATTAAGCCCGTTAGCATTCCAGGTAATTATACGTATAGGAATGTTACAGTCATTTACTTTTTATGTTTTAGCGGTTTGTTTGGTGGTTTGGAATTATCTTCCAGTTTATCCTCCCTGTTAGTAAGCTGGCTAAAATTTTGTCTCATTTCTGCCTGAAATTCGGTGAGCATTTTCATTATATTACTAATGGTTGGCTCGTTTGGCACAGGCTTCTGCCTGCTTACTTGATTTGAATTGTTATTTGAGGTTTTGGTCACCTGGGCGTAGGAAACCCCCTCTCTAATTGTATCATATTGTTGGTTTGGCTTTTGCTGTAGGCGCTCTGCTACTGTAATTTTTCTCGGTAGCTGAGCATTTAGTTTTTTCTGATACACCAGGCATCCCTTATAGCTAGCCGGATGACCTTTTTCTCCGCACAGTGCACAAGTTGGTATAACATTTCGCGGCTTTTGACATTGTTTTGTTTGATGGTTCTCAGCACATTTGACACATTTGGCTTGCCTATTGCAGAAGTTCTTCGTGTGTCCTAACTGTTGGCAATTTGTACACTGAGGTATACCTATTACCTTTTTAGGTGGTTCAATAGACACCTTGCAATATAGCAGGTTCTTAATTTCGTATATGTCCTTATTGTTTTCCCCCTGTAACAGGTCTACATAAAACAATGGGAAGTGTCTAATAATTTTCTCATTATTAATTGTCAACTTTTTATGAACGTTAATAATGTTGGTTACTTTATGACCATGGTCCTCGATTGCCGCTTTGATCTCTTCGCGATTGGTAGATGACGGTAAACCTCGTATTACGATTCTATACCATTTTTCACTTTTGAGCTGATAAGTATGGTATTCCATCTTATATAGTGTACTATCCTTGTTATTGGATTCAGTGTCTTTTATATCGCTAAGTAGTTTTTTAATTTTAGGGTAGTCATTTTCAGACTGCGTTGTTATTTTGATGTCGTTATTGGATATTGCTTTAAACTGAGCAGGTTTCTCTGTCACTGCCAATACTTGAGCTCTGAGTATATTAAAATCTCTAACGTTGCTGACATTGATTGGTGGTGGTAAGGGCTCCTTTTTGTGTGCTTGTTGTGGTTGTTTTGGTATTTCGTTATCTTGCGGTAGAGTTACCCTTGGTGATGGCGTTTTGGAGATTCTCCTCTTTTCATGTACATTTAGTTTATTTTGTCTAGGTTGGGTTTCTTTCTCAAGTTCCTCTTCATCCGTAAAGTAGTCATGTTACGGCTGCTTAATTAGGTACGAATGATTGTATACAAAAATTACGTCAGCTGATCAAAATGTTTCGTCAGGGAATTCCCTGTACCGTATTTTATTTGTATACAATTGTTAGGTCAAGGAACTCGAACAAGATTTTTATTGTTTTGTTGTTTTAAATTGGTTGGTATTATTTATGGTATGACTGTATAGGGTATTATATATATAGTGCATAGTTATATACAGATTTAGAGATAACCAATAGATAAACAAAGTCGTTTGGTATGTACCTACCTATGTAAAAGTATAGAATGACGTAGACCAGGTGATCTATGTAAATCGCTTCCTTCTTGCGTGGTATATGTGACAATTTTAATAATGTTTTTTTTTGATACCGGTAATCATAATGGGTTAGTATTTTAGAGTAACAATATTTTTGTTTTGTACTAGTATGTAGGTTGTTGACGAGTACATAATTAATTAAAAGTACATATAATATACATTAGCACATTTGCATTTTCTATTTTTTTTCGTTTGCGATGAGCAGATTGTTTCTTTTGGTTAAATTTATTCATAGTGAGGTTTCCGTACAATTCAAGTCGGACAAAAAAGAAAATTTAAATAAAAAAAAAAAATTAAGATTTGGTTTATTACCAAATTATCAAAAGTGAAATCAAGTTTTTTTGTGAAAAATAAATACGTGAATATCCCTTTATTTTTGCTTTGGTTTATCTTAAACCACAATAGTGTTCATTAAAGTATGTATTTATAGAGTAGACCCGTAGGTATAGTTACAGTTCGTTTTTTTTATTATAGAGTGGCAATAAAAAAAGGGGGACTCGTGGTGTAGCGTCGAATTGGTTTGTTGAGCCGTACAGTCCTTGGCGGATAGTCGCTTTCAAAAATAGAAGCGGAAAATCATTGAATGTTTGGTTCCAGCACCAGTTTGGTGCCTCACTGTATTAATGGGAAAGCTACACTTACAAGTTCTGGGGATTATAAATTGGTATACAGTAAGATATAGCGGATCATCTCATAGTACCGTATAGTTTTGCTTGACGCGGCTCTGCACGACACATGTGGTCGATAGGGACCACATTTTTTCATCACCTTCTTATTTTGTGATTCTCAGTGAAAACAGTTTTTCGTGCTCAAATAATTATTAAAAGAAAGTATATAAAAAAAAAAATATTAAATTACCATTTAGATTAAGAAATTAATTTAAAACCAAAAAAGTACTGTGCAATTTTAAAGGCAGATTACTGGTGTTAGTTAGTGCATGCATTGTGTATATATGTATATTGTTGAACGGGCGATTTCTGCTCCAAAACAAGAACTGCTTTTTAGATTATACCGCACCCCATATACGAACCGAGGAGTACTCTGAGGAGCAGTTTTGGATTTGGTGAGTTTTATTTTTATATTAGATATACCTTTTTTTTATATACATATATATATATATATATATATATATATACATATGCATACCGAATACACAAAATGATTCCTCGGATAGTTAGTATGTATAATTTCCAGCTAACATAATTTTTTGCTACAGTCTTCCTATTATTAATTTCTCAATCTGATTAATCTTTAATAAATAAAAAAAAAATACATATATATATAAATTTAAATATTTAAGTTGGTATTATAAGATACCCTTTCAATTTTATAGTAATTAAATTAAGTTTCATGTTTTTGTGATGTGCAATAAAGTTTATTAAAATGGAATAATTCCGTTTCTTTAATTGGTGATTCTTATCGGGTGGGGTTTGTGTGAACAACGGATTTTTCCTCCTTTTGTATATTAAACACGTGGAAAATTTGTGCGGTCTAAATAACGGCGACATGAACTCTCCCAGCCAACTGCAGCATACCCGAACAACACGTGTATGTCGTCGGAGATCCGTAACAGTCATTGGTTAGACTTTGTAGGCTCTGACTTCTACCATTAGTAGACGTAGAAAGTTTATTTTGCCTTTCTAGTGATTCGATTCTGTTTTGTAAGTTTACCAAAATGTCTTGGTATTTATTACATTGTAACTCATATTGCTGGCATTTTGTCCTTAGTTCATTATTCTGACGCTCAAGCGAGGCTAATTTTGATGTCATTTCATTGCCGTCTTGAAGCATACGGTGTCTTTTCTTTAATGTTGGAGAATGCATGAGTTCTAATGGAGAAATGGGGCTTATACTTCTATCTGCTCCAGTAGCTAAGCTTGCCACTACTAAAGCATTGCGGTCGCTGGATATCGACGACTGGAAGCCCGCTCGCTCACTTTCCGAAGTCGCCGGTACTGGGCATCCTAATCCCTGCACCGTAGCATTAATCTTCTTCTGATCTGCCATGGTTGGTTTATTGTTCGGGGTTCCTTCCCCTGACCATAATGAAAAACTATTCTCCTATTTAAACAACGTCAACACTTAATACCATAGAAATTTAGAGAGTGCATGAGATTACTGATTTGGGAGTCACCTTCGTTGAAAATATTAATTTTAACAGATACCGATAACTATATCGCTATATCTGGCTGGGATTATGAACATAGCATATCATTCCATGAAAATGTGGCTCGTCTACCTCCATATTCAAGAAGAGGCAAATAATACAATATTGCACTCTTGGAAAGCTACTTCTAAATGCTATTTTCATTGGACACGTCCTTCTTGGTCACACTGATTCAACCTACTTCTTGAAAAACATCGATTTCTGGCTCTAGGACACTATTCCACCAAGAATGACGATAAATAACCCATGGGTTGATTGCAATCAATAGATTAGCGAAAACATTTAATAAAATGTAGAACATTTCGATGTTAGTTTCTCTAAAATTAATTTCAAAATCGATTTTTTAAATTTATAATTACTTTTATCACTGAAATTGTATCAACTTTAACACCACTTTCCTTTTTCTACCAGTGATTTTGAACCTGACGAGGATTATTTTATATATGTATTTGAAAGGTTGCACCCAGACATCCGTAGTGACAATTGACTTCAATTCTAGCACAGTTGTTAGGAAAATGATCAATCTGATTGACGATTTTTCGTTCGGTCTAGACGATTTGCAGCAGTTGTCAAAAAATTACATCAACATTTTTCAAAAAACCACTCTCTTCTGGAATTTTATTTAACTTGTGAAAGATTCATTCATAATCCCCATTCTTGTAAGAACTGCTGTAATTCTGATATTGCTAACTATAGGTAGATTTCGACGTTGTCCTGCATTCCCAAGCTGTTCGAGAGTGTCATATGTACATTGTGCTTCTGTTCTCTGATAATCAGCACAGCTTTTTAAAAGGTCGATCCACCAAAACAAACCTAGTGAATTCACATCATTTGCTCTTAACATCGTGGAGGCAAGGAAGGAAAGATGCTGAAAACCCTATCGAAGGCGTTCAGTAAAGCTTTCGGTTGGATTCTCATGGCATCATTTTGCACAAACCCAAAGCCACTGGCTTTCCAGTACAATTCCAGCTCTGGGTGGAGTTTAACAAAAAATTGTCAATATTCAGTATCATTCAGATCATCCACAGGGTATTCATGCACCAATGTCATTCATTCTGTCCATATGAATGACGTTGAGTACTTACTATCTATGCGTACGCCGACTATTTATAGAGATTATCCCACCAACACGGATGTCATTGCAAGAGCATGGTTTATTCGGGACCTTGGTCTTATCTGTGATACCGTATTAAACATTAGATATCGTCTTGTAATATGATTAACAGAGAAAACTTCGTACTTACATAGCTTCGTTAAGCGCTGGTCTAATAAGGAATTCCTTGTTTCATCTGTTACAAAGACGCTCTACATTACCGTAGTGCAACCTCTGCTCGAGTATGCCAGTTAGGCATGGTCTCCGTACCACAATAACCCCATAAATCGTGTTGAAGCTGTGCAACATAGATTCCTTCGTTTTGCTCGCCGTGAACTGCCCTGGATATACAATTTTCGGTTGCCTCCCTACATCGAACGTTTGAAGTTTATCAATGTTCATGCCCATATAAGGATGGTTCTATAATTGTTAAGTTTGGAAGACTTTGCCGCAAAAAAATTGATAACCGACCTTAGTCTATTTAAATGCAAACAGATTTTATCAGATTTAGGGAAAATTAGAATTAGAGAGAGAAAAAATAGATTAAATTAAAAATAAATAATAAATAAAAAGTTAATAAAAATAGAATTAAACAAAAAGTACAATACAAAATTGAATTTTTTTATTAGTCAATATTTGAATGGAGCCTCTTCAATGTAATTTTGCCATTGTTGTAATCAAAATATTTTTAGTGCGTTCTACTTCACCCAGCTGGTTAACCAGACGAGGGTTAAATTGAAATTTGTAGGTTCGAGTAAGGCTCGGGGCTCGATGTTGTCCGACAGCAATTGATAGATAAAGATTACATCTGCAACAAGGCAACGCTTACTGAGTCGATGTAGGGAGGCAAAGATAAATCAATATTCCAAAACGTTATCTAGAATTTAGGATATAATACCAATCATATCCTAAATACCAGTTTTAACCATACTCGATTAAGAAATAATTAAATTCCACTCAGCATGAGTAACTTTCAGAACTTAGTACAAAATTAGAGGTAAGTACGCAATCACATCGTTAGGTATGGCTAGTCGAGTATCGAAGTATAACCAAAGATAAATTTGAGATCTTCATCTTCCAACTATAGGACATTTTAAAATGGTTAAATTTCTTTCGAAATAAACTATTGCTCACCAAATCTTCCATTTAGATGCCTCTACTCTCTCTCTCTCTATGATTTCGCTTAGGCACACTCCGTTCGCCTCCGTTAAGAAATTGTTTAATTCCCTTCAAATTTGTTAATTTTCCAGAGCCATATGCCCTATTCCATTAAAACTCATTCCTTCATAGAAACGTAATTTCTTTAAATAAATGGCATAGTTTCATTTAAATTGATAATTTTACTGAAAATTATCGAAAACTGATGCAAAATTTTCACAATACAAATCTGAGCCAATCAGGAATACCTAAGTTTTATTCAGATTGGTCATTTTAATTATAAGAACCAAGCTCGATCCAAATCAAATAAGTAAACCTAGCTCATGCGCGTTTTTGTTTTTTTTTTTTCGAAAAACGAATAAATTAAATTGTTTGCAATGAATTTGATTTTAGGACTCTCTCTGCTGAATAATGGTTTGAAGGATTTGGTTAATAGATAAGTATCGTTCCTCTAACATAGTTTCAGATTGCGACATTTGGGTTTTTGTGACCCTTGTGGTCCTTAAACCTGTCTCTGGAGGAAAATTCTAATTATTTATTCATCGAAACATTTTCTTTACCCTCAGTTTTATTAAAATCTATGATTCGGACTAGGCCCAACATGTTTAATATAGAAAGCTCCAGGGTCCGATTTTAAATATCGATGAATTTCACACATATTTTTAATGGGGTCCTAGTTATATAATGTTTTTCGGAAACGTTTTTATCTTCAAATATTCCCAATTCTGCATTGGCCATTAGTAGCTCTAATTTGTTCAGGGCAGATAGGACTACTGCACCAGCTAATTATGGAGGGGGCATATTTATGCATTTAGTCTAGTGCCTTTGTCAATAAGCAGAAATTTATGTTGGGTGTAGTTTATCGATGTCGAATGATCAGTTTAAAAATCCATCTTAGACATTGTCTTTTAAGTTATTTTTTGTCTGAGCTATTTAAATATCTTACATAGCAACAACCTTTCAGTCTCTACTACTGACGTACTCTTAATCTCCAGTGGTGGCGCTTCTGCTGATAATTCCATTTGTTTTATCCTCCTTATTTTTTCTGATAATTGTTAATCTCGACCAAAACCTAAAAGTTGTAGCTTTAGAGATTTTTCGAAAATTGCTGGTTCTCTCTTTGCAACAATTTGTGGCTCTAATCGTTGGGGCAATATTTTTCCTCTTAATTCGTCTACTGATTAAATAGACTATTATAATTCCTTTATTAATTATGTACCTCGATGACGCAAGAGATTTTGAATGATACTTCTGTTCGTTTTTACAAATATGATCTTTGAAAAATGCACCCTAACTCTCAATCTTATATCTAGCTTATAAGCAACCTCAAAATAGAGCGTTAGATAAACATTCGCATCGCATTGCAAGTTAGATCCCTATATGTTGGCATAATGTTCCGAACTTTGGCCTTGATAGTTACAGAAGTGCTTCTATAGATTTTAAAGCTAATGGTAAGTATTAGTTAAATTAATTAATTAGCTCTAGTCCCATCCGTGATATTCCTAATATAGATTCAGTATTTGTTGAAGCCCTGAATTCTTTTTGAGTTTTCGATTTGAGTTTTCCTTGTTGTATCATGTACTTGTTACATATTTTCAATTTTATTTTAACGACCTCTTCATATCCCGCTCAGAAAAAGCTGAGTAAAACTATTCCTATTACTAAAATTATCAATCCTTCTGAGCTTTCCCATTTCCGCCCTATAAGCATTTTAAGTTCTTTGTTCAAGGGATTTCAGTTGGAAATTAAACACCAAATTCAATCGTCTTTTTCGATTTGGTTTTAGAAGGTTCCACGGTTCGACCACAATTTTACTGAATGTTTGTGGTGATATTTGTCGTAGAATGAGTAGAAGAGAAATGACTTGTCTTACTCTGTTGGATTTTTCTAAAACATTATATTCAATTAATCACCAAATTTTGAAATTTATTTCGAACTTTAATTGATCTCTTCTTACTGAAAGACCTTAGTAAATTCATTAACACTGCCTGGTTAAAGGTTGAATACATCCATAGAATCACTTTAAAACAGTATTACGACTTTACCAAATGCTCAAGAAAAACGTCACATGTTCCTGTTTTTTTTTGTTTATTTATTTCGCACCAGCTCCAAAATTTGGTGCCATTTGGCCCGGTTTCAACATTTACATTTTTTTACAATTTTGATTCAAGTTTTACAAATTTGCAAATTTTACATTTTGTTATTTGTATTTGATCTTTTATTTTTCTTTCACGCGTCGATCCCCTTTCATACTTCTATCTGATTCATCCTTATAAAATCATACACATTAATATACGTGCATTCCCATTCGTAATAATTCAATCAGATTAGTTGCGCTCAAGAGGCCATCGAACATTTGTCTGTTCTGTTTGAATGAAGAACATTTCAGAATCAAATGTTCAATGTCCTCCACAACCAAACAGCTTTCACATAATTCACACTCAATCAAATTACGTTTCTTCAAACACTCTTTCCAATTACCATGATTCAATCTCACACGTCCCATTGTTCGTAACATTCTAGTATCTCCTTTGATATCCTTAAAAAAGGTCGCCTCAAAGGAGAACTAACCAGATCAAAGTACTTCTTGCCTTTCACCTGACATTTTTCAATAAACTCGCTCTCCCATTTTCTCCACATATTCACCTGAAACATGAGAAGTACATCTCTTGCATCCATGAATTCATATTCATTTATACCTCCAACCAAGCAACCCCGTGTCGCAAGCATATCGGCTCTTTACCTTCAATTTGTAGGTGTGAAGGTATCCATTGTAGAATGACCTCACTCCCACAAGATTGAAGGCATTCATACAACATTTAAACAAACACATTTCCATGAGTTCCCTCACCTTTACTAATTAATTCTAACCCACTCCGGGAGTCGAAGAATAGCACTACTCTCCTCCTCCCTTGTGTCATTGCCAACTTGATCCCTTCCATAATTCCAATCAATTCTGCATTCGTTATGCAGGTACTGTCATTCACTCGTACCATTTTCTCTTTCCTCATTGAAGGAATAAAAATTCTTACACCTACTAGACCACTCACACTAGCATTTGTATGAACTTCCACATGTGCAAAATAATTTTTTCGCATTTTTAAAAATTCACTCCTAACCGTTAACTCATTCATCATCGCTTTTGTTGTATCACCAAAATTGAAACGCACAATTAGATTTCTCGGAGGGACTTTCGGATTTTCGGGCCGAATCTTGGAGAACTCACATATTCCTAATAATCTGGGAGTAGGGCCTCATATTAATGTTTATCCGTTGTAATTATTATTATTAATTATATATTCATGGGGATGTAGCTCAGTGGTAGAGCGTTCGCTTTGCATGTGAAAGGCCCCGGGTTCGATCCCCGGCATCTCCAATGTATTTTGAATTATCTCAACAACATAAAATCATAATAGTCACAAACTTCCATAAAATTAAAATTAACATCAATCAACTACACAAACGTACAAATTGAGACATTCGTATTTAAAATCATTTATAAAATAACCATCGTCAAAAAGGTCACACAAAACAGAATACAGCACAGCACACAGATAATGTTGATTGAACTGAGATTTCAATTATTCGTAATTTACTTTATGTGGTTTTTATTTGTTTAAGTGCCAATACAATAAATAAATTATGATAAATGGAATATCTGGTTCGTAATGTTAATTGAACAAGTCTTGCTTTGATATAAAAACAATTTTTTTATCCAATTTAATTTATTTATTTTCAAGTGAATTTTACACAATTAAAATAAAGTGATTGATTTGACAAACATTATTATTTTTAATCAAACAATAATTTGAAAAAGGTTAAAGTAGTAGCACCTATGTAGCGGAATAAAAAGAAATTTTATATTTTGGAAAACTTTAAAGTGATTTATTATATAATTTAGTGTTATGTAAAATAGTTTTTTTTTAAGGACAGGAATTAAGGTTATATAAATTAATTTTTATCTAAACGCTAAATTATAAGTATTTACAAAAATAAATTACAATGTAATAGTTTTGAGAACCTAAAATCTTTTGTTGTAATACCCGTAAACTAAAACAACCATAACAATTTTAAAAATAAATTTCTAAAAATCTTTTATATTTTGATCGTATCAATCTTGGTGTATCTGAAAAGGGTCTAGTTTAAATGAAACCGAGTAAATTATAAAAATTTTAAACTTTTCATCGCCTTATGTGACTTACGTTCTTAACCGAGAAGGAAAATCTGGGGGGTAATCATGAAAAACGATCAGACATTTTTAACGGATTAACATATATTTTCTAACCTACTCGATTAAAACTGTTGAAATTCTCCATAGTGGGTGAGTTAGAGGATGGTATTGGGGATCTAGTAGATTTTTTTTTAATTCAATTTCTACCGGTTGTAGATTTTTGCGTACATAGTCACCGGGAAAAATTTTGCCGTGAAACTTGTTATGTGTGTTTTCTTAGGACGGTCCGAATTCTCTAATAAATAATTTTCTTGTGCTAATTTTGACATTAGCAGAATAATTTACTCTACCACAGAATCAATAAGTTCATTTGCTGTCTAAATACTGAAATATTTTTGACAATATTAAAAAATTGAAATAATGATTATTGCATTCAAAACACTGTCAAAATTATTGTGCTGCCATAAGAAAATCCAAGTTTTGAGAAAGACTTCTAATTGATGTTCCCGATTTTCATCCACTTTGGTTCACAGTATCGATATTTTCAGCAGTATGTTTACGTTTTTGACGGATTGGATTCCTAACATCACAAACAATAAAAAGCTCTGTATGTCGATTTCGATTATGTTGAAAAAAAAATTTGTAATAAATTTTAACAATTTCTAACTGACCTTCGAAAATTTTTAATCATCGAAAATTAATCCCTGAAATCGATTTTACCTAAAATAAATTAAATGAAATTATCTGTTAAATAAATTAGCAAAATCAGTACCGAAAAATAGACAAATTCATATTTACTTGGTCGTCCGTCTGTCTAAATACTAAACACTGTAACCAAAGAGTAGGTATATTTTTAAAGAGAAACGAAAGAAAAAATTCATCAAAAAATGCATGGGTTATGTAATTTAAATGGGTTATACAACACACTTGCACATCTTTATTTAGAACAATTTGTAATATTTTCTATCAATAGCCACGAGTATGACAATATTCTTTACCAATAAAATAAAAAACTGTTGTGGGGTAGGGTTGTATAACCCATTTAAATTGCATAACCCACGCATTTTTTGATGAAATTTTTTCCTCTTTTTCGTTACTCTTTATAACTTTACATACTCTTTGCTATAACGATTCTTCTGGCCACGTTCGAATTGATATAAGAAACGTGTGCATGTCCAAAACTACGAAATTAATCGACAAAGCATTTTAATTAGTACCAGCAGAAGTCAAAAATATTTATACACAAATTCGATTTTCAAATCACTTAAGATAAGCAATTTACGATACTAAATCGATTTTTTTAAATTTTTCTCGACCTAGATTACACCGACAACTTTGTAAATTTAAAATTATCTAAATGTATCCAGGTGACTGTAAACAACTGTAAAGATTGGAAATTGGAAATTAAATTATCTTTAAAAATATTTACCTAGAGTTCATTTGTATATGAGTATATCTAGTTAAATTAATGGCCATTGAATTCAATGTACAGGGGGACAAGAGTAGCGATAGTGTAAAAATTAATATATTTGTTTTTTTATCGTTTTTCGGTAAATTGTAGTTTTTATTTAACTATGTTTCTGATCAGATACACTCAAACTATGTATCATGATTAAATGAATATTGAAATTTTGAAAGGTTTTATTTAAATCGGACCCCCATAAACATTATGTTTTATTGCAAAATATGTCTAAAATTTAAATTTTTAAGAAACCTTTTATACTTAAACTATAATTAGGTAAAGGGTGTTTCAATTCGTGGTATAGAACTTTAAGTTGGCAACAGCTTTCTTTTTTCAGGGACAGCTGATTTGACAGCTAATTTTTGGTTAGTTTGGTATACCATTTCATAATGAATAAACTCACGCCAAACCAATATTTGCATCGTGAAAATCATCGCGCGCTACGTCCACTTTATGGTCGACATAATCGTCCATCAGAGCAGTTAATTTTATTAACTATAGATCGCTTTCATACCACGTTTACTCTAAATGATAATACGCGTCCCGTAAGACCCCATATAATGCGTACCGAGCAGGCGGTGGCAGCTGTAATGCGTACCGAGCAGGTGGTGGCAGCTGTAATGCGTAGTACTGAAGAGAATCCAAAATTCGTTATCGTGCACAACAATTGGGACTTGATCCAACATCTTTATGGATTTTTTTGCGTAAGGATGTTGGTTTTCATGCTTACGAGATTCAACTTGTGCAGGAATTATAATCATTCCGGCCATCGTTCGCGCCACCATTTCGATGAATGGGTCAAAGCTAATATTGACATCGATGCAAACTTTCCATACAAAATTTTCTTCAGAGATGAAGCTTATTTTTGGTTGAACGGCTATGTCAACAAGCAAAATGATTTTATTTGCATTTGGAGAGAAGATAATCCACGAGCCATTGTTCAAAAACCATTACATCAACAAAATGTTACCGTTTGGTGTGCTTTATGGGCCGAAAGAATCATCGACCGGATTATACGTGTCTCAAAACTGATGCTTAATTTACTGAAAGAAACATTTGATCAACGATTAATATCGAGAAATGGACCTGTCAACTGGCCACCACGCTCATGTGATAACACCACTGAAGTATTTTCTTTTGGGGGTATGTGAAATCACTTGTTTACGCTGGTTAGCCAGAGACTATTGAAAAATGTTCAATAGTCAACATTGGACACGTTATTGCCAAAATACGACCAGAAATGCTGCGAAGAATGATTGAAAATTGCACCTCCAGATTACGCTGTGTACACCCCCCGCTGCGGCGACCACATGCCCGGTCCGAAATCATATTCAAACATTAATGGCATAAAATTATCTTTCAAATAAACTCACATTCGTGGCCCTTAAAATTATTTTTATTTAAATTCAAAGTTCTACACCTCGAAATGAAACACCCTTTCTTTAAATAAATTTACTACATGAATTGAAATTTTCTCTAAAATAAAAGAAAATTGATAGAATGATGATTCTACATATGTTAGTTCACTACTAGTAAAAGGCACTGACAAATTCTATTTTTAATCAACCGGGTTGTAAAACTAGATATGACAAAATCAATCAGTAGGTAGGAATAATTACAAAAAAAATCAATTCATGTATGCTAGCTATTGTTGTTAAATAAAATAAATTTATATAAATTAAACTATAAATAATAATCATAAAAATACACATTTAGCATTGATTTGATAGGATGAAATTTAGAGGAATGATTATTTAATTTTTTTTAAATAAAATAAACTTTTCTGCAATCAATTGCATTATGAAACGTAGATGCGACATCGTTTACATGTTGAATTTAATTGTGATTGCAGAAAATATAGTTTCCGATTACTTTTCCGAGCTAGATACATAAAACACTATTGTTCTAAATAAACTAAACACAAAACAGCTAAAAATAAAATAAAAATTCAAATCAACACACATGTAAAGTTATTTTAACTATCATTAAATCAACTTGAAGTTGCCGTTTTCTCTTTACAATTGCCTGCATCATCATCATCATCAACGTCATGTGTTTGGAGTGCCAATTTTTGACGTTGTGTTATAATTTCATTCACTATTTTCTTCACAAGGGGATGTCTAAATTTACCATTTGTAGAATTAAAAAACTCTTGATACTTATTTATACAAGAATCACGTTTCTCGTATTCAAAGGCCTGCAACATCATATCTAAACAATCCAGATCTTTTACAAATTTTGCCTCTGCCGTTTCACCTTTTTCGTATTCCTGTATAATCCATAAAATTATAAATTATTGTTTAAAAAAAACTAATAAATTGAACAAACCTCAAACAGTTCTAGCATCCGGTGCCCATTTGGCTCAATAAGACAAACAATCTCTCGCATTGCATTTTCTTCACGTAATTTTTTCTCCTCCCTCGAAATACCGCAATAGGGTGTTATATCGCCAACTAGACATTCAGCCAAATCATGGACTAAAGCTGTAAAATAAGCAGAAAAATTGTAATTAGTAACACGAATATTTTGTAAAAACAAAACTACAAAAAAAATCAATTAAGTATAATTAATAATGCTATATAAATTCCGGCCGAATACAGCTTTCATGGGCTAAATAAAAACAACAACATTTATGTAATGATATTATAGCTATGATTTTAAATGTGGAGTTGGGGTTATGTACATTTTATTTTAAGATATTTAGAATGATTCTGGTAATTTAAAAAAAAAACTGAAATAAAATTTTTTTAAGATTAGTTGCTCTATAGGCGAGACGAAAGTTCATCTTGATAGTCTTCTTCCACCAAACTGATCTGTCTATATATAGTATAGATTTTTGCGCTTTATGATTTTTTTTTATCCTGGAAAAATGACACAAAAACAAATAGTTTGATGAAAGTTCCAAATATCATTTATCATTACCCTAAAACGAAAAAAATAGAAAATTGTCTTGTTTACTAAAAGCGTTCAAAAAAGCTTGATTTTTTTAAAGTTGTGGTTTAATTTGTTAATTCTGATTTTATGGAAATGCTTTTTATAAAAGGAAGTAAATTATTAACAATATAAAACATTACATTACTTACAACTAGGGTTGCCAAATTTAGAGATATTATTTTCGTACAGATAAGGACGGATTTTGCAAGTCGTCGTTTTGATGGACAACTTAGCATTAACACCATATAATATGTAATACTATAAAAATTAATTTGCATTTAGTACAAAAAAATGGTTTGTGAAGTGGTCCTAAGTGTGAGGTTAGTCATCTTTACCAGCCATTGCACATTGCAGTACTTAGGCTGCGGGCCAATAGTCGATTAAATCGTTCACTATGGTAAAAATCGGATTTAAAACAGATTTTGCGATCAGATTACCATAGAGCTTTTGAAAAATAAATGAATTTACCGAAAAATTTACTTAAAATTGACTTTTATCCGACTATTGGTCCGCAGCCTCAATAAGAAATACAAGTTAAAGAATCGGATTTCGATGAAATTTCTGATGCGATGAAGTTTTAATATAATGAAAGGAACGATTACACCAAATTTTGCTGAGTATTTTTATTTTTCCTTGTAAAGAATGTTACTTTTCTGAAGTAACTAAAAGACATCCATAAATGAACAACCTGTCTGAGCCGTCCTGATGCAAAACTAAATTTAAACAAAATATGCAAAGTAAAACATCATGTATTTTTTTAATGTTTGTAATATGAAGAAATATTCCTAAAACAAAAAAGTTATTGAATTGTATTCTCTCTCATAAATGAGAGAACTTACTTAAGCAAGACATTTAATTGTCTTACAATTTTGCCTTGTTGCCAAACCAAAATATTCCTTTTCCCTTTTCTGTCCTGCAGAGAACTAACTGGCGAATAAAAAATTTAAAACTCTGCCCATTTTAGATTTTTTGCAACAAACGAGCTTTACGGTTTAAGGAATGACCTTAAACACAAAGTGATAACATCCATTTAAATAAACATGTGATATGTGATTATTTACGTTTTATTGATCCCGAGAAAGTAATCTTTGCACAAATAAATTTCAGCACAAAAACGCGATAGTGATATAAAAGTTTAAATCAATCCTCTAGAATGTAGTAGCTCAAGGGGTCTTTTTTATCGTACTGTAATACGTCGATCAAGCAAAATAATTGTTAGAACCGAACTCTGTGAATTTCCAGACTTCATTGATGTGACAACATTGAACAAGATTTGACGAACACGTTACTAAAAGTATGAAAATGACATAGATCGCGTAATACGTGATCGGAATACAGATTTTGATTGATAGATTCAAAATGTGAAATAATTAAAAAAAAATATTAAACGAACGAAATTAAATTAAATTGATTTTATCTAAAATTAAATTAAATTATTAATGAAAGAAACCATTAAAACGCCGTTTTTATATAAGAGAATGAACGAATCGGTTCAAAAAGGACACGGTGATAATAAAGTGATTTTCTTTTCCTATTCTTTAGCGTGTATAAAATATGTTGCAATGTTTTTGAGTTAAAAAATGTCTACAAATTTATACGTTCCTTAAAAAAAATCTCACGCAAAAATAACTAGGTTTTGGAAAACCGCGTTAAAATTTCATTCCACTTTGAACTAAGTACTAAGCTTAAAGATGATGCACAAAATAGGTGAAAGAAATGCCGAAATGGTACAGTAAGAGGGCGGTTTGAAATATTATGGACCTAACATACACAAACTGATTTTTGTCAACTGCAGTTTTATTTTGCAACGTAGGATCAAAACTGTGTGTAGGATCATCAACTGTGATTTATGTGCGAAATAATGTCCCCGTGATAACGTAACATTGAATTGTACGCAACCAAATTATACAATAGCGGTGTATTGTAATTATTGACGTAACTGAAATAATTAAGGTATTTTATTGTTGTTATTGTGAATGATGCAATCTGTTCCATATTTTTCTATGTTTTGTATTTAAAGCAGCAGCCACACGAATGCAAATACATACCAATATTGGCGTATTTGTCCAAATAACAAATCGTGTAGCCACAAAACAATTGACAAATTCAAATCAAGGTTACATTTTTCCAACATTGGCGCACATTTGTTCAATAGGCGGTTTTTTCAAAAAAGATCAGCGGAAAAAACAAATACTACAAATTGTGTAGACAGTAGAGTTTCTCAATTGTCATATTTTATCAATATTTGTAAAACATAAAATACACCAAGGTTGGTCGATATTTGCATTCGTGTGGCTGCGGCTTAACAAACAATTATTTTTCAGCTAAATTGGTACAATTATTGAAATATGAGCAAAATAAGCTTCAGTTGTTTACTTGTTTAATGGAAGACAAAATTATCCTATAAACCAGTGTCAAAATTATCACAGGAAAATGATTTATTACAGAAATCAGGTACCTTCGTAGTCTCCTTTTAAGACTCCGAGGTACTAAACAAACATTTAAACGACAAATTAAATCAATCAAAATGTTCTCACCAAAAAATGAATATCATTAGCGGCATTTCATGACACCACTATGATCCAGATCATGACATCATTTACATGTGAAACAACAACAACACGTGATCGTGTTGTTGTTGTTTCACATGTAAATGATGTCATGATCTGGATCATGGTGGTGTCATGAAATGCAGCTATTGTTGTTGTGGACGTATTGGTTTGTGAGAATGGCATCCAAGTCGTCTGGTATTCTGTATTGTTGATCCGAGTTCAGTATGCTTGGCCAGGTTTAAGCCTGACGGAAACTGCCGCTTGGAGGCGCATACTCGTCTACTATCTTATTAAACGTTCTATGTTTAATTGGACACATTTTTACTCATATATACGAGTACACAGCCAGCGTCAAGTAAATTACAATACTAAATTTAAATATAAATACATATAATACTAATTTGCAAATTCTAATTGCATTACTAAAGGTTTGCGGTTTAACAAAAGTTTTTCACTGTCCAAGCCTCTTTAAAATACTGTAAGATAAACTCCTTACGTCAAAATATAAAATGAATTAAAACCTGTCGGTTACAAACCTGGCGTTACAAATTAGAAACTTTTAAAAATTCCGAGATTTTTCGAGATTGAAGATTTTACCTTAAAATCAGTATCGTGTCCGTTCGTCTCACGCCTAAAATAATTGTCACAGAATTTTTAAACGCACTAATGCGATTGGACAACATAAGTCCAGCTTGCTAGCTGGCCAGACTAAATTTGTTTCTCTACATAAATGGTCTCTAGCACTTTCGTCGGGATCACGATTGATTCCAACTGTCTTGCCAAGTTGCTTTGGGCGGTTTTCGAATATCCCTTTTGAGCTTACTCAGGATTTTCGATCTTATTCGAATGCTGAGAATTTGAATGTTTCCGTAGCTAACATCTTGCAGTTTGCTTATTTTCCAACTAGTCAATCGTGCATTCAACATTATATCGATTGGAATGATTAAAGCTAAGACAGTAACCGCAGCGGCCATAAGTCATAGATGCCACCACCAAGCCCCTTCGTAAACTTTAGCCAAAGTATTTTATTTCAAACCCCACCTTTCTTTATCGAACCTTTTCATCACAGAAAACCTTTTTTTTACTTATTTTTCATTTTTGTGTACTTTTATCACTGTAGTTAATTTTAACTTTAAAAATGAGAATAACTATGTTTTTCTTTGTAATAATTTTATTTTTTATTTTTATTTTTATCTAGAACTAGTTTCGAGTCTTCACTCTTCCTCAGCTTATTATTAATAGCGAATAGTGAATTAGCTGCGGCAGAGTGAAGACTCGAAACTAGTTCTAGATAAAAATAAAAATAAAAAATAAAATTATCACAAAAAAGAAACATAGTTATTCTCATTTTTAAAGTTAAAATTTTTATTACTCTCTGCAACTCTTTTGACGTGCGACGTTACACCGAGCCTTTGAGTATAATCAACTCCCAACCAATGACCGCATCTGTATTTTTCTTCCACTAACAGCCACCAAAGGTCTCCTAATCCTCCACCAAAGGTCTCCTAATGTCAAGTGAACGTTTAAGTTGGACCATAACGGATTTGGCGGAGGATAGCTTCATTTTGTCCAAATTTATTTAATTTGTATCGAATAATATCATGCTCGTGACTATTGATAGAAAATCTTTGTTACGGTAAATTAAAATGTGAAAGTATGTATATTGTTTAACCCATTTAAATTGCATAACTCTTGCATTTTCTGATGTAATATTTTACTTTGTTTCGTTACTCTTTATTATAACATTAGAAGCTCTTTGGTTTAACCCTGGATAAACAATTAAAATTTTATGAGGAAGAGTTGAGTCGTTTTAATACCACAATGAGACATATTGGATTATACTAACCCTAAAAGCTCGGCTTGTCCTCCAGCTTTTTGAAATCTTAATAAAAAATTTTGATCGATGCATTAGGAACCACTTCCTGTGTATTTCTCCTCTCAGTAACATTCAGGATACTTTGAGGATTACCAGTCCTGTGAAACCGCGGGATTTGGTATCGACAACACCATTTTCATCTAGATTGAATCGACACCTAATTCTGATATTGTGTTTTTAACAGCCGAATTGTCATAGTCGTATCACAACACATGAAGGTACTTAAACACGATTTCATTCGAGGATAAACATTTTTTTATTTATTTTATTTTATTTTTCAAATAGCTCTTAAGCTAAATTTCCAGTTTACAGTACAATATACACCATCTAGTTAATAATTATAAAATTTACTTTAACAGTTCTGCCCTAAAATCCTTTATGATTCTACTATTTCTTATACTTTCCGGTAACTCATTATACATCGATATACCTTTGTCAAATATCGATTTTTTACCTTCTAGATTGTCTTTAACTCTAAGTAAAACTTATCCTTATGCCTACTTAGTATCATGACTATGCACATCCTGTCTCCTACACAACAACTGACATAAATATTGTGGTTATAAATTTATATCAAGTCTAAAATAAAAGCAATTACGTTCATATACAACGTATTTTCTACTGTTAACAACTCTAACTCCAGGACATATCACAGATTCTTGCATATCTATCTCAATTTAACATAATCCTCAATACTCTATTCACAATAACTTGCATTTTATCTATATCAGACTTATTTACAATGAAAAGTATAGTACTGCAATAGGTGTTATGTAGCATTACAATAGTGTTATAGACTACCTGTTTCGCTTTTACCAATAACAATTTTTTATACCTAGCTAATGCACCTACTTTCATTGCTAACTTCTTTGTAACATAACTAGCATGTTCTTTAAAATTTAGCTTGTTATCCAATATAATGTCCAATACTTAAAACTATCTACCCATCCTATTACAGCATTATCTATAACAATATTTCCATTTACTACATTATTTCCTATATATGTACATACATTTTATTTTGTTCACATTTTACATTAACTTATTTATACGAATCCATTTTGCCACTACACATAACTCTTCATTCATACTACTTATGATCTCGACCAAATCATTTCCCGACAAATACAACAACGTATCATCAACAAACAAGTGAATTTTGCATCTATTTAGAATCTGTGGCCTATCATTAATATATACTATAAATAGCAATGGTATCAGCTTACTTCCTTGTGGCACTCCATACTTTACGTCTACAAGATCAGAGCATACATCATTTATTTTTACATACTGCTTTCTATTACTTAAATAACACATTATTCTCACCGATGTGCCCGAGGAACTTATCCAAAATTATTGACTCCAATAACTTGTCCATGATTGGTAAAATATTTATAGGACGATAATCCGACATCCGACAACTATTCATGACTTTAGGCTCGGGAACTACACGTGATACTTTCAAACTTATAGGAACTACTGTATATTCCAAAGACAAATTTACTATGCGGCTCACATATCCTCTATAACCCCCCATAAATCCTTAAACAATTTACAGCTTTACATCCTACCAATTTTAACGTTTTAACTATTATATCTAGGTAGTCCTCCTGTACCATACCCACATGCTCAATTACTCCTCCATCATACGCTACATCCACATTGTCTTGTTCCCCCGGTATCTCTCTTATCCTCTACACTATCTACAAAATACTTGTTTAACCTGTTCGCAATGTCTATCTATACACCATCACACCATCAAAATCTACCCCGTTTATATCACTCTTTTCCTTAGAATCAATTACTCTTTTTAATGTTTTCCACATCTTTCCGGATCACCTTTGCACTGGTCAATATTTCTCTCATAATAAAATCTCCTCTCACTCCTAATCACACCAACAAATCTGTTTCTTTTCCTTTAATACTCCACCCACCCTTCCTTAACTGTCTCAGTCCCCAACTTTCCCTCTCTCTCCTTCATCATCATAAATCTCCTGTACGCCTCATCTCTTGCCTTCCTAACCTTCTTCCCTCTGATGGTGAACCATGGGCAGCTTCAAGCTATGTCCACTATCTTTAACGCGCCTGTTTCCCTTTTCATTGCTTCTGCCACCCATAAATTTAATTTCCTACACTCCTCCTCAATGTCCCCAGTGACTTCTCGTACACCATCCTCTGTTCTTCTAAGTTCCTCTTCCACAACATTTAGATCTATCTTTCATTTGATCACCATTTCTCTCTTGATCATTATAAGCGCATAGTCTGTAATTTTTGGGGTGTCCACAACAATACAATTTACTTCCTTATTTGAAAATACTAAATCGTCGTTCTTGATGCATCCAATACTCTCATATTTTCCTTCACGAACTGTTTAAGAATAAAAGATTCTGTAATTTCTTTTAGACACTTAACATACTATTCGTCCGATCTCTTCCAGTTTACATTGAAATCACCCATAATTATTATCTTCACTGCTCCCAAAACATCTATTCCTCTAGCCACTCATTAAAGGCAGTTAAGAAATAGCACTTCGCTAGCACTTGGTGACCTGTAATAGCATATTATCATTCCCATATCATCAATCCTCTTCACTCGTCCTACTTTTACCGCTAGCATCCAGTACTCCATCGGCGTATTAACTTGACTTATCAGCCTACTCCCTAGTTTCTCGGTCACATTCACTAGAAATCTACCTGCGTGCGTGGAGCTAGAGTCACATCTATAATGAATATACCCTTCAAGTCGTAAAATACCATCTCCATCATGTATTAAAACATGGGTTTCTGTTGCACACAACACAGATATTTTAAAATCTCTCACAACCTCTACAATCTCATCCAATCTACTTAATATGCCCGCCGTATTTACAAGCATTACATGCCCACTTGCCCCCACACTCCCACGTCAATCTGATTTTGCCGTCTGCTTCACTACTCTCCTTATTCTCTCTACGTACGCTGAACGCGTACTGCAAGTTTGATGCAGTTTGCGTACTTTGGCTCAGTGTTATAATTACTAGCCAAGTGATCCTGTTCTCAACACTTCCAACACAATGCCTTTCGTTTACTGAGGCATTCTCTGGCTATATGCTTTAGACTCGAACAATGCTACTTAATTTTTTGGATTCGACTAAAAATATTCTTGTCATTTGAAAAAATTGTGTGACCAAATAGTACATGAAGTGACTACAATCTGACTGGTTGGTCTCTCCTTCAAGAAATTTATGAATACTTCGATCATAGAAAAATAAGTTTTTTTAAAACTGATTTAAAACAGACAGTTTAAAACTGATTTTTCTATGCTTCGATTAATATTTACAGGAATGGAACGACATATTCTATTAACATGGTAAAGAATAAGCAATCAAACATTTCTTTCTAAATTTGTTAAAGCAGGAATAGACGAACACAAGTAGCTGCCATAGAGTGAAATAATTGCCTAAAAAATCCAAGCCTAATTTTGGTTCAGCTAGATACGCGTATACCTTAGAAAAGGATTTAAAAATTCTCATTGCGATTGCCACAGGGCACGTCCTGTCAATTTAAAGAACATCTCAATCATGTGTGGCTCGCTCCAACTGCTGAATAACCTAAGTGCTTAGAAGCAAAAAAACTGCCTAGGTTATACTACTGTAATTGAACGCCAAATGGATATTGGTGATAGTCTTCCTATCAAACAACGGCATTACTATGTTTCACCAGCAATCCAGTAACCATTGTAAAAATAGTTAGCGCTTGGCGAAGAGAGCTTGAGCTCCCTAGAAGAGAGCTTGATTTCATGGTCATCTCCAGTTGTGTTGGTACGAAAACTTAATCGACATGACCATGTTTCGAAAACAGGACAAGTGGTGCAGTGGTTAAAGTTTCGGCACTTGAACCGGGAGGTACTGGGTTCGAATCCCATCAGAGCTGCTAGATGCAAATCGAATTTACGCCATTGATTACGATCGGTGATGTTAATAAATACAACTAATGCACTGATGGAGTGCAGAATTCAGCACCACCTCATTTGCAGGTTCACATGAGGCTTGCAATGCGCAGGTGGTATACTGTAGTTGTGTGAGTAGATGATGTGGCGTAAGTAAGTGATATCACAATGGGCCAAAATTGGCCTAAGTGTGCGATAGCAACCATGAAACCTAATCTATGTCTCGAAAGAAACTTAACAATTGCCGATAATTAACGATCTTCTTGGCAGGTTAAATATCACTAAGTATATCTCTGCGTTGACCTTAATGACGCCTTCTGGCAGATTTCATTCGCTTCATCCTCTACCACGAGAAGCTCATTTGTAAGAACCAAAAGATCAATTTAACCTAATCAGGATTTTAGCTAGCGGTATCCCTTAGCACATATTATTAAATGCTTACAGCGCGTTTCTCTGGTTTATCCTTGTAATAGCGACTGCTACGAGTTCCTAAACTATCAATTTAACGCTTAAACTTATATGACTTTACACTCACCATCCAGTGCATAAAAAGAGCAACAACAGGTCTTTTGAACATCACCGATCTTCATATGTAAATAAGTTTAGAGATTTTGATTATTTTTCATCTGATAACCTTTAAAATTGACCTATTTATTTTCAGAACGATTGTCGAACCGTTTGATTTTATGACTAATGTGATATGGTAAGGAGTACGAACGTTCGGTTAATCGCAAACGTAATAACTAAAATTACATTAGAATAATGTTTAACTGGAAAAGGTTAACAACTGTGGGAAATTCAAGTAAATATAAAGTCTTGCGGATATTTTTACAGAGCCTCCGAGCTTAATAAAACGATCGAAGAGATCTACGAGAGAGACCATCCCTGGGCTCTGGGGAAGTATGAGTTAAATTGTTTAAAAGAAAAACATGAAACAAATCACCGAGTGCTGTCTGTAAGTGACTCATAACGGTTGTGATCTAGATGAACAAATATGCAAATCTTACCAAAAAACTAGAAAATCTAAAACACCCCTGAAGAGAATCTATACGTTGGATGAAGCTAAACGCAAATCCATATGGAAACATGTTTATTATTGATTTCTTGATGACACACACATCTAAACAGGCAGTTACGTACGACATGGTTTGACTTTTGAAAGGCATTAATATATGTATAACAAAAACCATTTATTTATTGTTTTGATGACCAATTAGAACCTGAATGTTTATAAATTAATATTTTAAACAAATAAACCACGCTAATTTCAAAACAGAAACAACACCAACAGTGCAAGACACGGCATAGAACGTGACATTGATTACTCAACAAAAATTTGGTTGACTATGCATTAAAATTGACTTCATCAAAGAATCTATATTTTCAGCAGGGCAATAGGCCATTAAGAGGTGACAGTTTATGCTGGAAACAGACGTGCGGAAAAACGTGTGCGTTTAAATTAGAATACACTACTTTAAATGAAATGAAATACATGTATTCCGCATAGGCTGCGTTTTTCCGCAAGTTGTCTCTATTTCTAAAAAAAACGCACCGCAGCAGTGTTGACTACATAACAAAAAAAAAATAACATGAATTAATATTAACATCACGTTGGCTTTTCAATGTTTTGACGGAAATTCCATAACAAATTTTATATTGTTTTTTGAAAACTCTAGCGAAAAATAAAAACGCAATGTCAGAAAAATACGCTCATGTAGTTAACTTGCGTTTCCGCATGCGTATTCGCATGCGTAAAATCCGCACGTCTGTTTCCAGCATTAATGTTAGTTATCTAGTAATCTACTATGTAACAATTAACATGATGGTTTGAGATTCGTTATTTTATGGTGAATAATAAAATTAATTCACATGCGTGAACTGTGCGCCTGATATTATCGTCAATCTTTATAAATAATCGGCCACAAAAATGATGAAGCAAAAATTTAAAATTTTACTAATCTAGTATAATCCAGATAATGGCAACCCTACACCCAAATAATTAGAAATTCACAATATTATTTTATTTATCAACCAATTGTTATGTAGGTACCAAAAAAAAATTCAATCGATAAAATCACGCGGTCCCATCCCCGCACACTTACCTAGTTCCATACATTTCACCCGATTCAATCCATCCTGATTCTCGTTTAACAGAAACGTCATAATGCTCATGCGATACATATGGCCTGCGATGGTTTCGCAATCGTTGATGTCTCGTAACACCCATCCCGTACGCTTCATGTGCTAAATTGATAGACAAATAAAAATAAATTATTGATTTTTGCAATATTCATGGTCTTGTAATCTAAAAATACTCGTGTATAACAAAAAAAAGCTGTAATATATTAGTTCTAAATCTCATTAGATTATTACGATACTTAAAATAAGAAACCGAGACACAAAGGAAAATTATTTATTACGTACCTTTAGATTTCCAATTAATTCTAAAAATTTGATTATGTTACATAAATTGTCATTATTACTATCGCTTTGCGGGCTAGAGGCTACGGCCTTGGCCGATCCCAATGAGGATGATGGCAAACTATTATTCACATTACAACTTTCATTTATTTGATCACTTTTTTCTGGATTTGTCGACATTTTTTGTAAATTTTCTGTCAGCTCACGTAATTGTTTCACTAGCGATGCCGAATTCAAGAAGGCGATTTGATTTTTTAATTCAAGGTTTGCGGAAAACTTTAAAACATTCGATAACCTTAAAAATCTTAGCATTTTCAATTAAAACAAAAAAAAAACTATATTGAATGCCAAAAAATTAGTTTTCCAGTTTGACACCACACAACACACTAAATTATTTTGTTGTGTTATGTTGGTGTTTAAGTTTTCTGTCAATTTGACAGACGATTCGAAACTTAGAAACTCTTTAGCGTTTCGGGTGACATCTATCGTAAGCTTATTTCAACATAATATATACAGTTTTGGATTTGTAACGTTTCAAGACTCATCTTGTTTTAACGTGTCTTTTTGCGTTAGTTAAACAGCT
Organism: Nephrotoma appendiculata; assembly: GCA_947310385.1. Classification (NCBI taxonomy): domain Eukaryota; kingdom Metazoa; phylum Arthropoda; class Insecta; order Diptera; family Tipulidae; genus Nephrotoma; species Nephrotoma appendiculata. Next base: position 6,086,256 of record OX371224.1, on the reverse strand, counting down.
ACATTTTTACTTAAATTATTAATAAAGTTTGTAAACGGTAAAACGTTACATAATAAGATTAAAATAGTCTAAAACGAATTGATTAGTGTAAATTTAAAGTAATCTTAATTTGTAGGTAAGAACTAAACCGCGTATTTATGTTCTATTTTAGGCCAAGGTAACCAAAGTACCTAACTGAATTGGTAGAAAGCGTCGCGATTAATTTGGAATTTTATCTCTCCGTTTATCCACTGTTTATTTTTATTATATCGGTTTAGTCGCTTAGCGGATCGTTGGGATCCTTCCGCAGATTCCTCTACCTACCTATAACCACTCCATTTTTGTCACCAATAATTCACCAAGAAAAATTGTTCCATCAATCTTGACAATAATTTAATGACAGCAGCGGTTTCAAATTCTTAAAACATTGCAAACATGTCAGTGTACCAAATTCCAGACTTTCTTGGCTATTCAAAACATTTCTCCTCGAAATTGAACTCGGTATTTTCTTAACAGATTATGATGGGATTGGATATATTGGTCGGGAATGAGATTCATAAATAAATTTTGGAACAAATTCTGGAATAAGGCCATCTGACGCGAAACTCGGCCTTTTCCTAACCGATTATGATGAGATTATATGTATGTTATATAGTATGTTGGATGGATATGGGATTATTAAATGATTTTTGGAAGAAGTTCTGGAATATAGCCACCTGGGGCGGAACTCTGTAATTTCTTAACCGATTATGATGAGATTGGGTATGTTGGATGAAAATGGGGTTCTTAAATGGTTTTTGAAAGAAGTTTTGGAATATGGCCACCTGGAACGGAACTCGGTAATTTCTTAATCGGTTATGATGGGATTGTATATGTTGGATGGAAATGTTTTTATATGTGTTATTTGATTTCTTTCCTGAACCCGGCGAACGTTAATACATTTCATGCTAAGTGAGTTCAATCTTTCTTCTAACGTTCGGCAAAAATCTCGATGTATCGCCATTTCCTTCCCGAAACATTGTACGTATTCACGTCATATGTCCGTACACGTGGTACAGAAACCCACTTTTTTATATATACTGGATTTATAGTCAGCATCCAAAATCAGAAAATTATCGGTTCTTTAACTTCGTTATTTATCCCAAATTCAAAATGCGATAACGATAAATACTGCCCTCAAATTTCCGAATTAATTTTACAATAATCGAAATAACAAAAGCGAATTAATGTTGTCGGGTTATCAAATAGTCCTGTGTCATCTAAAAGCTAAAAAAAACGCGAAAAGGCGATAAAGACATAACAACAATAACAACTTCATTTGATTATGATATTTAAAGTGATTTTTTTTCCGTATATTTGATCGAATGCAGTTTATTCGGAGAGCATTTAAATCACTTATATTCTAAATCAACTTGCAATGGCTATTTCACTGTGGCTTAATAATAATTAACGTTAACAAGCATACAATAGACATTTCTGAAATTAATTTACTTCACCGCACTAATAATATAAACGGAGTCAAATCAAAAAAGGAGTCGAGTGTTTTGTTAATATATCAAACGGCAATTGTGAGGCTAATTTATCACAACTATCGGTCCCGGTTTTCTGGATCACCTCCTCTTTAGCCATCGACGCAAAATACTCCTACTAGGAATCTTCGGCTCAAAAAATATCGTTGATCTGGGATGTTCTACCCGGTGAGACATTCGTTGCTCTTGTCGTATTACCAGGTAGTTTCATACTAATTCATTCGTCATTTGCGACAGTGAATTGAATTTCAGACAACACATCGATCGTATTATCAATCAAGCCAACTCTGCCCTCGGTTTCATCAAGCGTTGGTCGAAAGAATTCGATGATCCTTATGTTACGAAGGCTCTCTATTCAACATTCGTCCGTCCCCTGCTCGAGTATGCTAGCCAGGTGTGGTCGCCTTATCATGAGGTTCATATTAAGAGGATTGAAGCAGTCCAGCGAAGATTTCTTCGCTTTGCTTTACGGGGGCTACCGTGGGTGGACATGTTCAACCTGCCTCCATATCAGGATCGTCTAAAGCTAATTAAATTACAACCACTTAGTAAGCGCCGAGTTGCTGCAGACGTGGTTTTCATTCATCAAATACTAACCGGCGGTATCGATTCTCCAGTTCTGCTTGGTAAAACTAATCTAAATATAAATTCACGAGATTTAAGAACGGTACCTATGTTTAGAATCGACCCTCATCGAACTGATTACGGAAAGTATGAGCCCGTCTCTAGAATGCTGTTCGAAGCTAATCAGCACTTCCATTTGATCGATTTTAATATGACGAAACGCATGTTGAAAAAACATTTTTATTTTTCTTGATTATAGTTTGATGTTTTATTTAACTTATTTGTTTTTATTTGTTTCATTTTATTCTGCTTTATTTTATCTTGTTTTATCTATTTTAAATCTGCTTGTACTAAGCAGACTCGACTTCTGTTTTCCTTCCGTCTGCGATGGGTATCGTTTTGCTTAACTATTCACTTAGCTATTCATTTATAATCATATTTGATTTTTATACTTTACATATTTAGCCGTTTCAACATTCAATTTTTCAATTTCACTGGTTAGGCAACTCGATATCCTTGTTTATAATTCACTTGAATTATACTCAAAAAAATAATAATAATACAGATGGAGACTCCCCGCGCGCGGTTGGGAGGGGTAATAGGTCGTTGGGATAATTATTATTATTATTATTAATTAGATACAACCTGGATAAACTGCGAGTTAGCAATGCCAGCGGTTTAGGAAAATTTGGCCAAGCACTCTTCAAAGTTCAAAAATTAACTATTAAATTCGAGTTTTTCCACAGGGTAGTTGATTAAATTTTGCTTAACCAGTTTAACTAACCCTTAGTTTCTCTAGACCATTACAATTACGGACTAATTGTGAACTAAGAACCACAAAAGTGAAAAAATTGTAATAGACATTTTTCTAACAATTGGAATTCAGCTATCTCCATTGCACGAGAGACTAACATAGACGGTGTAAATAAATTCATTAAACACCTGCACCCTACGCGAGATAACCATATTTTTGCGAAATATGATGGATTTACGGGGGAGAAAAAAAATTGCTGCATAAAGGTGTAAAGCGATCAGAGTCAACGCTGCTTTCAGGCCAATTTTGGTAAAGCCCAGTGATGATTGGGGTTGAAATAATAAAGAACGATAAATATCGACCAGAAAGACTTTGTTTTCTTCTACACTCACGAACTTCTGCAACACGAACGGTATTGGTGAGGATCTCCCAAGCTCCAGGAAGCTAAAAAATCTCAAGGCACCTATGCTAGCGACTGCGCTAACATGGTGGAACAAAAATAGCGATAGCAGCTTGGGATTGCGAGAAATTCTTCCGTTGAAGCGATGTTATAGGGATCGGAGAACTTTGACTGTTGCGTGCTATCCCGAAGAATCAGCTAACCCAAGAGCAAAAGCAGTTTATGGCATGAATTAGAGAAACTGTGACCATGAAAAAGAAAAGGAAAATTGAAGATTGGTGTTTAAGACACAAAACTTCAGTTTTATGAAGGTACTAAGAGTAAATCGGAGAACTTCTCCCACTTAATGGATACGGGTTGGTATCAAGAGCAATAGCGGATGGTATGCGCGGAACGGAGATTAGTAAATAGAGAGGAGACTGCAGTAGCCGAAGTTTGTGAGTGGTGTCAACATGAAGCTAGAGCGATTTTCAAGGAGAAATCCCAATAAGCAGACCAAGTGCATGCGCTTGGCTTCACAGATATCAATCAACAGGGCGAGCAATTTTTAAAATTATTTATTAGTTTGCAATATTGGCAAGAACCTACACATTATGGTGAAAAGAGGCGGGAAGTGCTAGGTTTGACTCTTAACTCTCTCTCTACCTTTTATATGATCAGTGCTTGGAAAGTATCGACTGGACTTGTCTCAGATCCGGCTTTATATACTCTAGTGCACACGACAGAGAAAAACTAGATTCGAACGAATAGTCCCTAATGGGAATCTTGATATTGGTGATGCATTTAATAATGAGAAGACTGAAATGTCTCTATAGACAGAACACCCTACAATAAATGCTGTGCGACGATAAAAGATGGGTTTGGGAATGTTGATTACACTATATACTTTCTCTAAGCGTCGGGCAGCTAACACGAGCGGTTATTTACCGTAAACTGAAGCGGTATAATTGCTCTCTGATGGCTTCAATCAAAACGGTATAGTTGGAGCAGAAGACTTTCTGTGGCACACTTACTTTGATTATCTCAGTTGGTCTCTAATCGGCTACAATTAATGTGGTTCATCGTCAATAATTTTGTGATTTTCCAAGAGTGGACCTATCTAAAGAGGCACTCGCCTCCCAAAATTAAATTTAATCGTGGCTAAAGCTGCATTTGGGACACTTAAAAACCCTATTTTTCCACGAGACACGCGACAACCCGATGTTTAGAATCTAATGACTTCTGAAGAAACTGCAGGCACAAAAAGGAGGAGTGAACTATAGTTCATTCTCTCTTCTTACCCGGCATTAACACACAGAAGGTACAGACATTTGGATCAATTCATAATCCATAACCTATAGGATTTCATAAATTTTATTAGTAAAGAAACAATTTCAACACCATTGTCTGATTGTCTGATTAACAGAATGAAGTTCAAAAATTCAATCAGACATTAACAAATTTAGTCACATCATTTGTCACATCACAAATAACTGCCCTTGTACAAGAACAAATGATAGAGAAGACTCAGATCTAGAAAATTGTATAAATGAAAATATTTGGTAATGTCAAACCGAGGACTGGTAATCGGCATGTCACGCACATATGATTTTCATTGATATTTGTCTTTGACTTTTACTACAATTTTGTCCGGACAATCAAATTTTTCCCAATTGAATTGGCTCAAGGCTATTAAATAACACTGCATATTCCTCCCGAATTGATTAAGAGTTAAGCTCAATTCAGAAATTCCATATTTCAAAAATTGGTTCCAAATGTTCCCCATATATGATTAAAAGTAAGTGCAGCCTCGTCTTTGAACACCATTCTTAGAAACCTATGTTCCATTTTCATTGCACACAATGCGCTGTACCAATTTATATGGAATCGCAATCGAGTGTTTAATGCTGTTTGAGCACAGTTGATTTTCTTAATTGCCATTCTGTTAACAATTCGATACTATTTTTCCGTATGACGTATAATGCACTGTTATATTTCATTTCCAATCGCTTAGCAGTCTGTAAACAATTTGACCCGATAGTCGTGTCAATCGAAGTTTTTGGAACACATAATAAAAATTTGGAAACGACTTATTAAAGCCTGATCAAAATGTCAGATGATAATAAGTGCGCCGCATGTTTCGAGAGAGGTAATCGATCTAATTAATAAAATGTTTTTTTTTCTGTACAGACATATTAAAAAACGAAACAATATTCCAGTGATTCCAGTTCAACAGCGAGTTCTATTAACGTTTTGGTGTTTTGTTGTCGTTGCCTTTTCGTGCGCGATTCGTTTACTAACTTCAACCGCGATACTCGAAATGGTAAATTTGCCGAGTAATTATAGCCAGGATCCTACATACGATTATTGTTGGACCACAAGTTGTGGCCCCGAAGAACCAGCAAGAGTGGAGGAAAACCAACTTGTTTGGAACGAGAAACATATTAGTTATATAATCGCAGCATTTTCGGTTGGTTATTTTATTATACAAGTACCTGCCGGTATCTTAGTTAATTTATTTTCGGAAAAACCAGTATGGCTTTTCGGAATGATCCTAGCCTCAATAGCTACTATTCTAGTACCAACGGCCACGAATTCAAAACATGGCTTCTTATGTTTATTGATTGTCAGAGCATGTAGTGGATTTTTGATAGGATCAGTATTCTGTTGTATGAATTCGCTTTTAGCGAAATGGTTTCCCACAGACGAGCTTTGGCTTGCAAGTGGGATGATTTATAGTGGTGTCCCATTTGGAGGCCTAATTTCATCTTTATTTGGTGGATTGATAATGCATCAGACAAATAAATGGAGTCCACTGTTTAAAGTATTTGGAGCCACCGGAATTGTACTTAGCATAATATTATGCTTTTCTATTTACGGTACACCAGAGAAACATCCATGCTTAACCCAGGCGGAAAAAGAATTTATAAACACCAATGTCGTACGTCCTGACATTCGGCTCAGCGAAATACCTTGGAGGGCAATATTATCCAATGCAGCCGTAATTGGCCTATCGATAGTACGTGCAGGCCAAGATTTTGGTTTTAACTTATTGATGAATTATTTGCCGCTCTATTATTCCCATATATTATGCTTGAGTATAGTCGAAACAACTTTCTATACAGCCATCCCATTTTTTTGCGCATTTGTATTTACAATTTTGTCTACACTACTTGCTGACCACATGGAAAAACGTGGCATGTCACCAACCACATTAAGAAAAGTTTATAGTGGTTTTTCTAGTGTGTTGGCCGCTGTTTTCATAGTAGTTGCAGCATTCTTTAATTGTGACAAATTTGGTGTACTGTTTGCATTTTGTTTAACAATGTGTGGAATGGGATTTTATCTAAGCGCGATATGCACCAATGAAATAACGATTTCTCGTACTTTTTGTGGTACAATAAGTGGTATTACTAATGCAGCTAGTGCTCTGTCATCAATTGTTGGACCGCTTTTTCTCGGTTATCTTGTCAAATCGGTAAGCAACTTTGTTGGATATAAATTTTAACTGACATATTGCATTTTAAATTCTAGCATTCCCTTACTGAATGGCGAGTAATTATGTGGATCATATTTATTATATTCAACATCAGCACTATACCGTATATGGTATGGGGGTCCGGACGCGATCAAGAATTTGAAGCAAAAGTTGAAACATTGGCAGGAGATCAATTTGAACAACGGAAAATTCAAAAGCAGGCTAAAATTGGCCGTTGTATATTTTTGTAGGTCTATCACTGATTCTAGTGTTGTATATTAACTTTTTTTTATAAATAATTTATTTTGAACCAGTAATCAATTACTAAAATTTATATTTTCTGTGAACTTTGATCAAATTCCATTTCTTTTGTCATCCCCTTGTTGTCGTACCCGCTCTCGATACTTGGTTGTACTGCTGTAGGATCATTAAATGATTGTGTTTCCCCTGAAGCCCACATTAGATACACAATGTTTGTTATGTTGAACACGCCGAACGCGATCCAAAATACGATTCTCCACTCTGTTATATAGCTCTAGAAATACCAGTCAATATATCAAGTAAAATTTTTTATATAAATCAATGGCAAAAAAATACTTACATTCGGTGTAAATACACCAACTATATATGGACCTAATATTCCGGTAAAAGCTCCTAAACCATTTGTAATGGCCATCAATGTTCCCGCATAATTTGGACTTAAATCCAAGGCATTAATTCGCATACCCGAATAGAATGTTCCCATAGCAGCCATTGCCAATGAAAACATCCCAACGACTAGCACTTTATCACATTTCCCATAAGAAGCGGCAACTATAAATAGTGCCGGAAAAAATGACGCAATCGAAGTAAATAATTTCCGTGACCTGGTAATCGTCTGATATCCATTTTTAATTGTGTAGTCTGCCACGACTCCACTAGTGAGCGATACGAACCACATACACATATATGGTAAGGCTGTGAATAAGCCATTCTCTTTAATATTAAAATGTAACACATCACTCATGTATTTCGGTAGATCGGTCACCATAATATAAAAACCGAAATCATGTCCAATTTGTGCCACAATCAATGCAATCAGTGGTTTATTTGTGAACATCATTTTCCACGGGGTTGGTGGTAAATTTTTATCTCTTTCAAGTTTTCCAAGACTTCGTTTTAAATACTCTTTCTCACGGTCCGTTATAAATGGATGTGATTCCGGATCACTGTAGCATAAAATACTCTTAAAATGAATTATAGTTGGTAATATATTTGGAAATGAAGTGATATGTTTAACTTACAAAGAATATAAACCAAATAATACTGCTGCCACCGAAGAAATAGAAGACAGCGCGCCAGTCATCAAATGCATCGATTATAACACCGGATAGTAAATTACCCAAAATTGTGCCAACTTGTGCGCCTCCGAATACTAAAGCGCCTAGTTTACTCCTCTCTTTCAGTGGAATCCACGTGGCTAGCAGCGAGTTAAGTGCTGGAAATTTTGTACCTTCTCCCAAACCTTCTAGCACGCGGAACGCTATTAAAATTGGTGCACCAAATGTATCTATCGCAAGTGGTGTAAACAGCGTAAAGATTGCAGTTGAAAAAATTCCAATTGATAAAACATATTTCCCACCAAATTTTTCGGCCAGCAATCCACCCGGTAGATGCGTTATTACGTAACCCCAATAAAACGATGATAATATCACGCCCTGTAGTTCTTCACTCCATTCAAATAAATCGTCGCTATTCGTAATTGTGCTATTGCCTGAGGATGTAACCTCCACTGGACACACGTCTTCTTTGTTTGCATTCTCATCTTGTACTTTTTTGATAACCATCTCTGTTATTGCAACCGAGAGACAAATTCTCATTGTGAATGCGTTTACTATACCAAGAAATCCCATAAGAGCTAGAACTACCCTAGCTGGAATGGGGATTGCTAAAAATAAAACGAAAATTAAATTCATAATATTGGATAGATATATTTAGTTTAAAAGTAAATTTCTGATGTGTGCGGATTAAATTTAAAAATTTATCAACTCTGAACTGAGCTTTATATTATAACTTTCAAATAATTAATTTCATTAACTTTAGATTTTGAAATAAATCAAGTGTGTCTCAAAAATATTTATATAAGGTTTTTTATTTGATATGACACAGATATAAAATTAAAATAATTAATTGCTGAGCTTTCGATGTCAATTCGACATCATTGTCAAAGCTAATGAAATTTTATTAAACAAATTTTTTTTTATATAAATACAAATTGAATAGAAGGTACATTTAAAAATTATATAAAATCAGATTTGAATTTATAAAATAAAAATGCAAATATTTAGAATAAATTTAGAATTTTTACAAAAACAAATTCAATAAAAAATCTTATATATTTACTATTATTGGCTCATAAAATATATTTTCAAATACGTCTTAAAAATATGTTATAGCAATTTCTTTCCAAAAAAAGATTGATTTATAAATCAAAAAAATTGATTTGAGATCAAAAATTTTTGATCGAAATACCGTTGCAATTTCTTTCCAAGTAAAAAAATTGATTTTTTTTTTGATCGCAATCAATTTTGAAAAATCTCAACATTTCGTTAGATTTTTTATTGACATTTACAAACACATAAATATGTTTACGTCAAAAATATAAACATAAACACTTCAACAAATATAAACATAAACATAATTTTTTTGACTAGTTGACTGTGATATTTTGACAAACTGGAATGTCATTTTTTCACAGATACACTACCAAAAAAAAATCAATCGTGTATCGTGTTCTTTGGCATACAAAAAAATCAATTTATTTTTTATTTTTGGAAAGAAATTGCTATTAGACTTAAAATATTAGTTAGTGTAACAATACAGCGTGATTAATATGTGGTGTAACAGAAACAATAATAACTCATTGTGCTAACGATAACCATGTAGAAGGAACATACTACTGCTCTAGCATTCTTTCGTGCGCAGTAGGCCTTGTTTGTGTGGAGCAGAAAAATGTAGAGATATCTAATGGGACACCCCCTATCAATCAAAGATGGTTTGTATTTTTTTCAATTTTTCACTTTCAAACGAATAGAAAAATGATTTAAAATTTTTTCTCACCCTAAATAAAAATTGTAGTAAATGAGGAAATAAGTACCTTCCCACAACATCAAAGATATCGAAAATCGATTATCAAATAGTGATTGATTGACAATTTCCGAACCAAATGAAAACCCAAATTATAAACGATTTTTTAAAATCCTGGAATTTATATTCAAAATTACAAAAAAATAAATAAATACATAAAAATCAGGTATAACAACTAAAGAAAGGAATGTTTTATGATGTCATAAAAACCATATGAGTCATAAGAACTAAACATAGTTTCGTTTTATGATGTGATTATCGTTTATACACACATGGCCAAATTGCGGCTCGCGAGCCTCACGTGACTTTTTGAAAGAGTGAATGCGGCTCTCGAAAAGAAATAAAAAATTAAATAACATTTAATATTTCATTAAAATTATTTTGTGCTATTAATTGAAAATTGCGACTTCGATTAAGTTGGCTCTAGTAACGAGAAATTATAATAATTCGGCTCCACGTGTCGTGAAGCACGTGGAGTTTGGCCATGTGTGGTTTATGATGTCATAAAAACCGTATGAGTCTGTTAACTTAATTCTTCACGAAAGATAAATAATTTCAATACGTAAATGGCTTTGAACATCCAGCGTGCATGATGCATAGGCCCTGTCAGATGATGTGTCTATGCCAATTCGTTCCTAAAAAAGCACGCTAATTCCTTTTTCACATCATTTAATTGTATATGAACGTTGGGATCATCTATGCTTGCATTGAAATTATTCTTATTCAAGGAAATCCAGTCATTGTCGAATCTTCCAAATAACGGAACATTTACTCGTGATATCGACAAGGAAAAAACTTCGTTCCAGTTTCTGCTCTAAAATATTAGCTGCTCCATGTAATCTTCCATAATTTGAATATGTTGTATCGAAGCAAGCCGCCACGACATCGTTAGCTACTTTCCACTCGATTAAGTTTTGGAAAGTAGTCTTCGCCATTTCCAAACCAGTTGATCTTGATATGTTGAGAATGCCCAATAATTGTTCCAACATCTCTATAGCAAATAGTTCGGTAACGGCAATGATTAAATGTATTGCTGCATGATCAGTATAATCTTCCACTTATCCAAAACTGACAATATTCTATAGGAGTAATGAAACATTTGCTTCCTCTAGGTGTTTCTTCTGCGCCTAGCACAATCAATATTTTCGAAGCTCATGTCGTTATCATATATTATTTCGCTGCCTCCACACGTTCTGATTTCCGCTTTTGTTTTTCAATCTCATACTGTTTGGCTCCAGCCAAATATCCGAGGTGCTCTTTCTCACGCTGCGACCAGAGGAATTGCTTGTCGTCTTCACTGGTCATCATGGACAAGGCATTGGTTTATGCATCCAGTTTACTATTAAAGGCATTGTCTTTCACGGTAAACTTTTGAAGTTTTATTTTTATTCTTTAGAGGATTTTTCCACTCTTCATGCAATTTTTCCAATTTTTCAATAGAATGTTGTTTTTTTTACGGAATAATTACTCACTTCCTGGATTATCAGACCTGCACTTTCACGAATAGTTATTTTTACAGTACGGTGATTGTAAAAAACAAAAAGTATATCACTTGCTTTTTTGAGGGTAACTTAGCACCAATAATTTGACAGTATTTAAGGCCAAAAGATAAATTTCTGTATTGGACCGTAAATAAGCTGCCATTTTGTCAACTTTAGCAGCACTTTCTAAAAAATATTAATAAAACTATTACACCGATTTTAGAGTGCAAATTAAAATGTCACCTTTCAAACACACAAAAGTTGGCCGATACGGTCAATGGTTAGTGAGATATATGAATGTAAAGCCGGACAAGTGGTGCAGTGGTTAAAGCTTCGGCAGTTGGACCGGGAGGTACTGGGTTCGAATCCCATCAGAGGCTGGATGCAAAGCGAATTTGTCGTCATCGATTACGATCGGTAATGTTAATAAACACAACTAAGACCCTCTGTTGGAGTGGAGAATTCAGCGCCGAACCACCGTCCATGTCAGTGTACAGGTTGACATGGAGCTTGCAATGTGCAGGTGGTATACTGTAGTTGTGTGAATGGGTGGTCTGTGCGTGAGTGAAAGGGGGGTATTAATTGACCTTCAAAAGACATTAAATCCACTGGACAATTAGTACTTCCACTACTTTAAAAAAATTAAAAAATAAAAAAAAAACATATACCAGGAAAAAGGCCACGAACTTGTTCCCTACCCAATATTATATGAGACAATTAAACATATTGGCCATAGCAGATCATTATTATAATGAGCTTATGACTCATATGGTTTTTTATGACCTTATAAAACATTCCTTGTTTATTTTTTTTAATTAATTAAAAATAAAATCCAGGCTTTTCAAAAAACCGTTTATTATTTGGGGTTTTATTAGTTTCGGAAATTGGCATTAAAGTTTTTGATATTTTTGATGTTATGGAAAGGTAATTATCTCCTCTATTCAACACAATTTTCATTTAGGCTGAGAAAATTTTTAAGTAATTTTTCGGTTCGTTTGAAATTGAAAGTTTAAAAAAAATACCGTTTTTATCGAACTTCACGCTCAGAGTTTGTTCCGTTAGATATCTCTACCTTTTTTCTGCCCCTAGGACCACTCTAGTGCAGATACATGTATAAAAACATTCTTGATACTATTTTTATTTAGGTTCAAACTTTAAAATTATAAATAGCTATTTATAACTGTTTAAAGGCCATCAGCACTAGAAAGGTAGGTTTAGTATGTCGTTTAGTTTATAATATGTAGAATAATAATCATAAGAATGGTACACAGTTAGAAGTTTTGCTGCAATTTTTAATGCAACCCTTGCATTAAAGCTTATACGATGCAATCATGTATTACATTCTAATGTAACGCTTGCATTAAAAATAATTATAATGCAGTTGCGTCAAAAATTACTGCAGTACTGCATTAAAAGAAAATTTCTATATAACCTGGGGTTAACTAATTTTTAGCGAATTTATAATAATTCGCTAAGTCATTGTGTATACTGGTAATATAACCTTAAAACATTTTTCATATATTTGCTGTGTAAGGACGCCAATTGATTAACGTCAATCGAGTTGGAAGTAAAAAACAGCAATCTGTGGAATTTGCCTTATACTTTTAGTTTTAATACAAAATAATATAAGTGTTAAAACAATTATTTGGGAATTTTTGATGTAGTGTGCTTTACTGTTTAAAGTACTGGACTATACAATTTAATGCCACTTACGACAAAAAATAATGCTTCCAAATGGATATTTTGATTATTTTTTAATGCAATGTGCTATAAATTTTAATATAACATGTATCAATTTTAACAAAATATTCCGTTAAAATTTAATGTAAACTATACAATAAAAATTAATGCAATTAGCATTAAAATCTGATTTAATGCAACGTTTGCATTAGTTTGTAATGCAAGCTTGCTCCGGACCTATATGTAATGCAACTTGCATTACATACGGCATATTTTTTCAACTGTGTAACTCCACGCATGACGAAATAGTTTACAAATATGCCACAATATCGTTAAATTATGATCTTAATTGGGGGGATTTACAAATTTTATTGTTAGCTTTTCATATTTTAACCATGTTCAAATTTTCGAAACCGCAGGTTTATTTTTTTATGATACAAGAAAAAATTTTATGGTTTGCGCGAAGTAGATATATGTGACTGACCACTGCAGGTAACAGAATTGTCGTATTCCAATAATCGAAACTAAATAATATAAATAGTTTAGTGCTTTACTTAATAAATACTATTTATTTTATTTTAAAATTTTGGACAAAAGTAGGAGTAAAAGAGTAATTAATTCTAGCTCTATCGTGATATCTTTAATGCGGCAGAGAATTTAAACGACAAACGAATTCCGAAGATTTTATTTTATTCTTTAATTCTGTTGGACAAATTCAGATTTTCTCTAAACTAGGCTTTACTGATACTTTTAATAGTTGGGAATCCTATATAGGTGTGCAACGCAAAATTAGGTTGTATCGAGCAGTGATCATACAATTATGTAAAGTTCTAGGTGGTCCATTTAAAATGTTATCGACAGATATATTGAAAAACACGTGTCCTATAAAAACATGGTGGTTGGCAAATAGAACGGGGACACCACTGGCGTTGTCAGGACTCCAAACAGTTGGGAATAAGTTGAGTCAGGTCCACGACTACCTTTATGAAAATGTTTAGCACTTTGAAATTTCCAAATCAAATTGGCGTTGATTTCATTAATCATGATAGGAAACATGAAAGCGCCGCCTATAGTTAGCGCCACTTCGTGCGAACCAATGGTGGTATTGGTTTTAATTAATATTATACTAGTTTAACATTATAAAATATTTAATCGGATCCAGATATTAAGTCTATTATAACATAAAAACTAGTTATTGAAAAGTTGACCAACATTGGAACCAGTTTCAAAATATTCCACCAAATGTCAGACACTTTGTGTTTAAAGGCGAATAACTATTGTACTGTAATTAATCGAGATAACGTTGATGAACAATTAGCTATAATTTTTTATGGCAGAATATTATTCCACATTAAAAATAATCGAAAGTTTCTTTCCAGACTTTTTTCATATAAATCACACTTATCAGAAGTTGGAAGTATTTGAAGTTGTTGTTAGTGCGTTCCGTATATCGGTAAAATAAAAAGCAATAACAACATAATAGTAGTTTCAAGAATGCATTCAAATTATAAACTTTATTACCAAAAGAACAAAATATTAGTCCATTCGATGCCCATTAACGTCAAGCAATATATATTTAATTTATAATTACATTTAGTAATACGATTTCTAAAATTCATCCCTAATAATCTAAAATTGTTTTCATTTCTTGATTAGATTACAATTTCTATGCTTTTTGAATTAATTTGTGTAGAATATGCCATACAAAATTGGAGCTATTCTTATTTAATTAAAAAAGTTAACTTTTTTTCACTGAGGTGTTTCGATAGCCTATACAATACATAGCGTGTTTAAGTTGTTCTTAAACACTTTTTCGTAAGAAACGCGTGTTTAGAGATATTTGTCAATAACATTACTCTCTTCCTGCGGGAGTAATGAACCACGATTACTCTCCAATCATTACCTCCTCTGGTAATTACCATTCATCATTATTCACCAACAAATCTTTCTCTATTCGATTTTGAATATTTTCTACATCACGAACATTAGCTAAATTTTTAGTTTTGAGATTTCAATGAAACTATAGAATTGTTAGGTTATTATTTTAATTGAATTGTTAACTTGATTGAAATTATTCAAATTCAGTATAGTGTATGAGGAGTGATGAGTAAATATAACTTAGATTATTTTTTGATATAGTAAAGATTTATCTACACTCGCGAGCAACTAAATCGACTCAAACCTCCGCGCGTACGAAAATGCGTATTTTTTTAAATGGGTTAACCGATGTTCGTAAAACTACTTCTTCTTGACTGCTTAGTATTTTATCTTGACAAGGGCATCTTTATCATTAAAATCTATACAGTACTTTTCAAATTAAAGCAATGGGGCATGATTATAGTAAATATGCTTGGCGCAAACTTTTTGGCAGCACCTTCGTTTCAAGGATAGAATGAAAATGAAACTTAAAGCGCCTTTATGGTTGGTGTTCGTTCGCTCCTTCTGACAATTTTTTCGACCAATCATATTGCTCAAAAATAATGATTTTTTTCTTCTGGATTTTTCTATAAGAGATGATTGGTCGAAAAAATGACCGAACGAACGAACGAGCACCAACCATAAAGACACCTTTATGTTTAGTGTCGAAATATATGGCTAAAATTAATAACATATGAAACACTAATAACAATTAATAACATGCTAAATGTGTTCTAATAAAACCTTTAGTTTTTGTATTGGTTTATTTTACTATTTTTAAAAATAAAAAAAAATAGAAAACTTGAACATAATCAGATTTTAAAATGTTGTTTAAAATAAATAAAGTTTAGATTCAGCAAAATTTTAGTATTTCCAAATAAAATATGTCAAATATACATTAAAAAAACCATAAGAAGCGACTACGAGAAAAACCTTCTGCAAATAAGACAGTTTTAACGAACAGGTAATTTTCTTATTCGGCTAAGAAGCATAAACCAAAATATAAACAAAACATCTTTAACGTTAGGTTCATGGTAAGGTCAAAACTTGTACCTCTGCGCCTAACAGTAACTATTTACAGATGTTAATGACCAGCACTAAGAACTCGAAATAAATGACAAAAAAATGATTTAAATTTCCAGAAAAGCTTACTGTGTAAGGTATCATGTTGTTTGACGATATTTAATTTGGTTATCGTATCGCTAAAATTGTATTTAAATAAAATATTTTTTTTTAAATTACATATTTTTAAATATTATTATACGGATTTCCTACGAATTTCCCGGATTTTTCACGGATTTCACCCGAATTTTCCCAGATTTTCGCCAAATTTCCACCAGATTTCCCGGATTTTCGCCAGATTTTCCCCCGGATTTCTCGAATTTCCCAAGATTTTCCCCGGTTTTCTCGAGTTTGTTCCAGATTTCCAGGATTTCTCTCGGATTCTTCAGGATTTTTCCAGATTTCCCGGTTTTCTTCCGGATTTCCCGGATTCCGAGGGGAAGGCGGTGGAAATCCACTGAAAATCTGGGGGAAATCCAAATCCTGGGGAATCAGGGGGAAACCCGGGAAATTCGATTGAAATCCGAATAATAATATTTAAAATTAATTAAAAAAATTATTTTATTCATTTTGTTTTATTTCTGACAAAACATCTATTTTAGAACTCGAAATTTTGTTAAACATCTATTTTAGAACTCGAATTTTTGTTTTTGTATTTTTTAATAAACACGACTTACTTTATGAAAAAAAATTGATAAAAAACATTCTATTGTGAATAGCCTGGTGCGTGATACCATTTTAAAATCTGCATTAGTGTCGTATATTTTTCTGATAGTGGGTCATTTTTCTGTAGTACATTCTTTTCCCGCTGGCGTCACTTAAAGATCAACAAAAAATTTTGAGAAACAAAAAAGTTTATAAAACCAAAATTTTTATTTGACAGAAGATAATGCAGCTTATAAAAATGATTTTATTGGAAAGGTACACTCTTCTAAATTTTATTAAAACAGAAAGCTGAACAAAAGAACTCTTGGACTCTTGGTTTCTTTAAATTACATTTTGGTGGGTGCGCATGCGATTTCACTAAAAAACACTAAAAGTGGAATAACTTTTGTACCATCAACAATTCGAAAAAACTTTGCTTAGCTTTTTTTTTGTTGGAAATGAACTCCCCTATAACCCTGCTTCGTTCGATCTGACAATTTTGATATTCTCTTTGATCATGTAGTACCCTACGCCCTGCATGGAAGATTCCATATTGATGCATGATATTGCCCGGTATCGCACAGCTCGAACCACTCGGCAGTTCATGGATGAGGTTGGACTTGATGCAATGAAGTGGCCAGCCCTCAGTCCAGATATAAATCCAATTGAGATTTATGGAGCGAACTAACACACTGCGTCCGACCCAGAAATCTGGTATCATCTAACACCAGTGACCTCAACATTGCGTTGGATGAGGAGTGGGGTGCAATGCCCCAAGTCTTTGTCAAAACCCTAATTAGGTCAATGGGGCACCACATGCAAACCGTTGTAGATGCAAGGAGAGCGGGGTAATACTAAGTATTAACCAATAAAATTGGTTTTGTTTTGCTTGAATTTTTTGTTGTACTTTTAATTTAAATATCCCAATATTTTTTTCATAATCATCAATTTTGGTTGCGTTTTCATTCAAAATTCATCATAAAAAAATACTGAACAAAAGAATGAAAATAGTGTCATTTTAAAATTAAAATATCAGGTTAAGTCGTTTTAAAAAAATCGCCATTCTGTGAGCGATTTAGTTGCTCGCGAGTGTATTAGAAAATTTTTAAAATTCATTTTCTACTGTTCGTAGATATTCAAACAAAAATGCTCAATTAGTTATAAAATGATGAAATGTAAACCTGTGGCCATATTCTGGTTTTCCCCGGAAATGGGAAATTAGGAATTAGTGACGTTTTTCCAGCAGTTGGGAATTTTTTTTATTGGGAAAAAGTAATTCCAGCAGTTTGAAGTTAATTTTCCCCATTATTTTTTGGAGGAATTGTGATTCGTACATTTTTAATCATTATGTTTTCTAATAAATATATATTTAAAAATAAATTAAACATGTGTCGCAATACATGTTCTAGTTTATAAATATCAACGTAAAAATATTTTTCCCCAAAAAAAATTATTTTCCTCCGCCAGTCTATACATTTGAGAACAGGAAATAAATATTTGGAGTGCAATTTATAATTACAGCAAAATATTTTCCCAATTCCCAAGGGAAACCAGAATAGCCACTGGGGACCAATCGTTTCTAATTTATAATAGAACGTGTTGTCACCGGAGTTTATTGAAACGATAAATGAAACAAACCATTTATCAGAGATTGGAAGAAAAGGTTTGGTCACCAACCACAAACAAAGAAGCGAAATTCAAATAGAGAATTTAAAAAGCCACCTCGTAGCAATTAAATTTTTGAAGTAGATTCTCGGTATTTTTCATCAAGCCTTTAACGTATCAAAGTGAAACTGACGATGATAGAATGCTAAATATAACAACAACTTTCAAAGAAATCGAAAGCCTTAGTGAATCGGAGATAGCCTGGGTACCATGTTACCTTGAACGTCGATTTCCAATCAAGTTTTGTAACTGCACAACTTTGCTTTATTAGCAAGTTGTAGTTATAAACTTTACAGAAGCAAGACTGATCTGCTATACTAAAACTAAATGTATCAAGGTATTATGAAATATAAAATGAATTTAGATTTAAGTTAGTTGTTCATAATAGTTGTTCAATAATAAAACATAAATTGTTTTAATTAAAAATTTATGAATACGATTTCAATTCAATTCTATTTTATCGTGGACACGAATAAGCTATTTCTCGTTCATATATAGAAATAATGTTTTTAGTAAACGGGCACCTTCCACATTATCGCACATATTATATATCGCTTTTCGTGTTATTTCTAAAGTATTTGCACACAAAAACTCATTTCAATACAATGATAATGCAATTAAAAAGCGACAAAAAGTAATACACATTCGCAATTGCTCAAAAATTGCACGTGAATCAATTATTTATAGCATGTAGTAATTGGAACCTTACCAAACCAATTTCGTTTTGTAATTATTTAAAATTACAATGTTTGACCTTCAACAAATTACTTAATATGTCAACAACTTTGTTTACTTAATAATGGTAGTTATGGTTCATCGAACCTGGTACATAACAATAACCGCAGGTTTAAGGTGTAATTTCATAACCTATTAAATTCTACATTATTGCGTTACAGATTAATGAGCGGGAAACCCAATTGGTTGTGGGGTCAACAAAACAAAAATATTTTAATACCTTGAGTTATTGTTCATAAGCAGTCATACATAAATAATAAATTCAGGTGAAATCATTATTGCAAGTCACATACGTTATCCGAAAATAATTAATTATGCTTGCGACATTGTTTACTAATACATATTTGTATGGAAAGACTTCAAAATAAATTATCTTGCGTACTTCGATGGATTGGATTCGGTCAATAAGCTGTGTTGATATATCCACCTTAAATACCTTTCTTACTTTATATCTTAAATTTGAGTAAAGTTCAGAGGTTGCAGTTTTTTTACGGAAAGTTTTGTAAAATAATCGTTTTTAGGTCGTTCTATTTTGAAATACTCAATTATAAAATTAACTGTTTGTTATTTGTCGAAAATGTTCTTTATATTTTCAAGTGTGCAACTTTACTTCAAGGTTACTGGAATTATTCTCGTATGGTATGTGCTGATTAATTACGAGTTTGGAATTCCTCGTGCGTATCACATTGTTAATATGTTTATCGCAAGGATGATTTAATTTTTATATTGGTTATAGTTACACATGAATTTAATAAACTTGACCCAGTCATTAACAATACTGTTGCACATATGGTTTTGAATATTAATTCTGCTATTAATATGTATTCGACAGTTTTTGGATTTGTATGATGACATTTATAATATAAGCGAGTTTATGCTTTTTCGGTGCAACACGCTTAATCGCAATATCATTATTAATTCAAACTAATTTTGTTACCAAAACAAGAAACACCAAACTCTTAATTTTACATAAATTAAAATATATTAAATTTTTTGTAAGCCCATAAAAATTTGCACTAAATACCTCGTAGCAAAAAAGATTTCATTGCGGCATGCATTTTTAAGTAGATGCAGTTTTTACTTCACTTTTCACAAAACAAACTAAAATATATTTTAAGTAACGTTTTTTAAATTAATATCACAAATTTCTATAAAAACATATTTTATGATTTTAGCACAGCATATCACACGACACGGTTCACTACGTACAATTTATAAGCACATAATAAATAAACTAATTATTTCCAAAACCAAACAACTTTTTAAATTTTTTTTATACTTGGTAATTTCACTTCTACTTCAAGCAACAGTCTTAGTTCATTTAAAAAATGTTGAACGGTTTACAAGAGATTTTATATACACACTCAACTCTCATTTATGGGGAATATGTCGTCAAAAATTTCAACAAGCTATTCAACGTACAAATATGAAGTGTGGAGTAAGAAATATATCAACATACACACTAGTAAAGCGAACAGGTACCTCAAGTGCTTTTTTATTAAAACAGGTGATAAAGTTTTGGCAAATTGTATGTCAATATCACGTTTAAAAACAATAAGCGGATATGCGATATTCGGCATATTAACCCTTGTGAATTAAAATTATTGCTGCAAAATGTAATCCGAAAATCGCTTAACTGATCATAAAATAGAATTTGTAAATAAGTCTTATCAGATAGTCTTAGTAATAATTTGTACGGTGTCGCAAACATCTAGAGCACCGTCTAAAACCGGATCAATCCCAAATAATTAAAATCAGTTTGACTTGTCAGTCGTTTTGTTCATATTCTCATTTTGGCTGCTGCACACAATAAATCAAGAAACTAAAAAAAATCTCGTTTTGGTTAACATTTGGGTTACCACAAAAATCGATGTACAATGTTAAGCAAATTGTATAAGCATAAATCGATATATGTATATGAAAAGATTCTTCATAAATTTCATCTTATTTGTCATATTTAGAATTGGCATTGGTTAGAAAGTATCTGCCTTTCTAGTCAATTTATATTTTACTTATAAAAGTTCGTTTGCTGTTTTTGTTTTTTGCACAAACGTGATACACACTAAATTTGCAAAGGAATGCAGTATACCTCCAACATATCTCGTGATACCAGATTTATAATAATTATTCAATACTGTTGTAAACCGTTTTGTACGATCATTTACGTTAATAATATTACCTTGTACTGTACTTTTTTAAATTTAAGTGTTATATAATATGTGAATAATTAAACTTGTGCAAGCGAAATAAATGTAATTACCTTTAAAGCATTGAAAAGTGATTAATCTTTTGGTTTCGATATGGAGGAATAAAAGTATCTCGGCTGTATTGCGAAAGCTTTATTTACCTAGCATTCTTCTCTTTTTCGATTTCCCATTTCTTATTCATTTTTTTAAAGTTAATTGTCGATTTCAAGAGGGCAGATTTACCATTCGCTATATCACCGAAAGTTCAAAAAAATATCAGTGTATTAATGGTCCCATTCTGAAATATCAAAAAAAATCCTATAAAACTTTTATATTTGAAAATAAACTATCAAAGCAGCAATTGTGGAGTTGCATAAAGCCGTGTTGTAAATAAATTTTTCGATATAAAACATAAAAAAAATATTTCATATAAATTAGGAATTTACACTCAACAAAAATTGGGAATGTGCAGTTGTCGAACCAGATGATTAGTACAGATGGGAACTAAAATAAATGAAACAACTATTCAACTGTACATATTTATGCCCCAATATCAAGATTTACAGAAATAAAAATTGGAATTTTTTTTTAAACCAATATGCCAAAACCTACAATTTACACTAGTTTTTTTACACTATTTGCCTTAGGCACTTGGCGAAATACGCTTACATTTATCAAACACATTTTATTATCACTTGTTTTTCTATTTCGCAAAAAACTAGATTTTTGAATATTTTAATTAAAAAATTTGTTCAAAAACTTTAAAAGATCACTCGATCGATTTTGACTTGTTAGGTCATCATCAGGAGATGATGGATGAGATCTACTGATTTGTAAAAGTAAATATTTAGTTATATACAGTAGAAAAAATGCAAAAAAGAAATAGAAGAAGGAGAGACAAAATATAAGACAATTAATATATTGATCGTCTCAACCATCTGTTGTTTATACGGAAAAATTACTATTTAAAAAAGGGGGATAGCAGGTAAGCGATTAGTCATCGGCTGAATAACAAAATTCAACGAATATTGAAGGTGTTCAAGGAACAGGGCGGGATCCGTAATTGGTGTTAAACGGATTTCTCTGTTCGTTACGAAAAAAAAAACAAATGTTTAATAATATGCGTTTGTTAAGTGAAATTAAACTAGCTGAAACTTGTGTTGGGCTATATAGATGCTATTAGTAGTAATATAAATATCTGAAAACCTTTCTAGAAGTGGACAATTTGATCGTGTTATTTTCTTTCAGAACTATGATTATGTCACTTTATGTCAAAAGTTCCAATTAAAGTGCTTCTTTACATCAGGCGTGGTTTATGCCATTTTAGTAAATATCGGAAATCTAATGCTTATATTATCTGTGACCTGTCTCAATCCACTACTGGTGGGCATGGAACTTGAAACTTAAACTTTTCGATATATAAGAGGACTCATGCAATGTAACTTGTTTTCTATTGCAAGATTATTCTATTCTACTTTTAGAAATCGATATTACTCTCGCAAGGACTTTAAACTATAACTATTAAATATGGAGACATATATATACATGATACAGAAATAAAAAATATACATTTATTTAATTATATTAACCTCGCAAGAGTAATTGGCTTATAAAATTTATACTACGTAAGATCTCTTATATATTTATTCCTCTATGATCGAAGTTTTTTTTTAAAGTAAGTGCTGTGTAGTAGCGATTTACCGATATTCGTGGCTAAAGAAAGTTAGATGTTCCCTACATCATTGTATATGTTACGGATTTACCTTGTGAATTTCGTCGTATTGAATTATGAATACATCAATCATTTTGTTTACAACAACGCTTTATCAAGATTACTCAATTCTAAGAATTTTCAAGAATAAATATTATCACTTAAAACACAACCACAATAATGTTCACAATTATTTATCGATTCAATTTACACAATTCACAACTACTTTATAACATCCTAATTCTTACGCACAGTAGTTACTGATTAAAAAATTACCTTCGTTAAGCCCTTTTGTCAATAAATAAAATTATAGTTATTTAAACATTAAATGGCATTTTCTATTTTTTTGGGAATGATATACCACTTCAAAATATTAATTTGCGAGAAATTCTCTTAATTAATTTTCGGTAAAGACAGTTTCATTATTCCTTAGAATTATTTCTGTGGTCGAATTTTTTCCCCCCCACGTATTTTTACAAAACATTGTATTTAACAGGCCTCCAATAGTTTTTGGAGAATTTTCATAATTCAGCAGCTTTACAAAGCTTTGCCCGGGAAGTTGCTCTGAAAACAAGTATGTAGTCTTAACACCACTGGCTTTTTAAGACAGTCTTATAAGTCAACGTCATAATTGAGAACTGAGGGGTTAAATTCGGTTTTCAGAGAAGTAGCTACTTACGCATGCGGATCTAATGCGGACTGAAACTCATTTTTACACCGTTTTGCGCATCTTCTCAATGAAGTAACCAAAAAAATTATAAAATATTTGTGAAACCGGTTGAAAAGTAATAAAAATAACGAGGTACAGTAAAAGCCCTGTTATCCGGAATGCTTGGAGATGAGAGCATTTCGGATAATCGAAAGTTCCGGATAATTGATTGTTTCATTAAAACTAGAAATTTTATGAGAATTTCGCTTGCTACATTGTATACAAGTACACCCATACGAGTTT
Source organism: Nephrotoma appendiculata (assembly GCA_947310385.1). Lineage (NCBI taxonomy): Eukaryota > Metazoa > Arthropoda > Insecta > Diptera > Tipulidae > Nephrotoma > Nephrotoma appendiculata. The sequence goes on along the minus strand of OX371224.1, from coordinate 6,062,413 downwards.
TTTATATCTAGCTGTTAGGTTCTCTCACTTCTCTTTTTTCACAAGAAAATTGTTCTGCATGACAAAAATCTACATAACTTCTTGAGCAGAATATTGCGAGCATTGTTCTGCAAATTTGAAAAATGTCATCAATGCCGGCTTCTTTCCAAGTGATACCTTTTTCAGCTACTTGTACGTCTTCATCAGAATCTGAGCTTAAGTTCTCTGCTGCGTGACAATTTACAACACTTTCGATAAGATGTTCATCTGTAAAAGTCTGCTTTAAATATTACATCTTTGATGTTATAAGATTGTTGAAACGATTTCACTGAATCAGCAGCAATAAATTTTCTTAAAAACTGTTTTTTAAAGTGACATTTAAAATTCTGAATTATGCCCTGATCCATTGGTTGAATTAAAGATGTCACATTGGGCGGTAATTACAAAACAATGAAATTTCCACAATCTGATACTAGTTCACTTGTTGAAGGGTGAGCTATACATTTTTTAATAATAGCAAACATTTTTAATTATGTATGCCATTTAAGGTTGCAAAATGCGATTCTGTTAGATGGTATAAAATTTGATTTAAACCAGTCATGAAATATTTCTCGGTTAATGTAAGCATTCGACTGGGATTTATATATTACCGGTAAACCGCTGATATTTTTCAATGCTCTCGGTCGAGCATATTTGCCAATAACCAATAATTCCAACCGATGCGTCCCAGCCGCATTTGTACAACAAATAATTGTTAACGGCTGTTTGTTATGTTTGATGCCAGTAGTAGTAGCTTGCCCTGCTCCAGCTAAAGTAGAAACTGGTAAACATCGCCACAACAGCCCAGTTTTATCAGCATTATAAACCTATTCGCGAGTGAGATGATATTTCTCTACAATTTCTTTAAATTTTGTGCTGTAATCGCTTGCTGTGATCTCATCTGCTGATTTCTTTTCACTTAATTTTCGAATCCCGTGCCTTGATTTAAAATATTCCTTACCAACCGTCCGAAAATACACACTGCTCAGTTACTTTTAGAGCATCGCATAGAAATATTTATCTTTTTCAATGATGATGTGGCTACCTAGTTATTGAGATTCTTTCACTTCTCACGATATATTTATCGATCAACAGATCAAAAAATCCTTTTTAATCTGCAATATTTATAGTTTTGACATTCACACCACAAGCAAATACTACTTACGCTATCGATTTTACGGATAGTCTTTAAAAGAATATCACAACCTATATCAGTTTCCGTTGTTTTTAAAAACCTAATAAGCAGATATTAATTAATCTGAATCTCTTTAAAAAAAACGTATATTATATAGTTACGTCACCGGTACTTACGTGTTCTCCATTTCATCTTTCATTGTGATATGTGCACATTAAGGAAGTAAATCATAAGGGGAGTTAATTAGAAAAACTTGTTTTCCATGGTGAGTTGGTCACTTTAGTATGTCAGTGTTATCATGAAATCAATTATATTGATATGGCCATAAAAGTAAACAGCATTATTTATAATTTACATTTATCTTTAGTAATGGCAATAGCAAATTTTTATTTATAAATTATCACGATATTTTAATTTTTTTAAGGCTAGCCAATGCGATTCACATTTCGATTATATTGTATTATAGACGTTTAACTAAAAATATTTGGCTAAGTCGAAACTATTTTGATATTCTATAATAGAAAGTTTTTAAAAATATCATCGATAATATCCCTCAGTATTTTTGAGCCCTTTCATATATTAATTATTGCTTTGGGGCCGAGTACAGCACCGAATGCTGTAGCATATTGTAATGAAATTATTTCAGCTCCTGTATAACGGCTATTGTAACGAAAATACATATTTCTGATTCGTTGTACACAACTATACAAGCTGGTAAACTATTGCTCTTTTCATTTAATTAAAATTTCATAAAATGGAACTGGCTAACTTAATACGGCAATGAATTCTCAGCAACTATCATATCACGAACTCGGCTTGCACAAAATAATAAAACTGTAGCTAAGAGATTCCACTTAACCTAAACCATTTTTAAGGGTCTAGGCACATAGTTTTCGTTTCGTTCCGACCTTTAAGTTGAATTTGTCAAAATGTATGGAAAACCGAAAACCAAATGAGGTTAACCAACTTGAGGATGAAATAGAGAGAGTGAATGAAATGTGCACTATAAAAGTCAGAGGGAATGAATTCAAGGTGAATGGTTGGTGGAATAATGAAATCCAGTATTGGTATGAAAGGAAACGGATAGCTTTGAGAGAGTTCAATAGGTGTATATGTCATGAATGCAGAATAAATTATGGAAGGATGAATGCAAAATTGAAAAAGGCTATCCGTAGAGCGAAAAGGAAAAGTTGGCGGGACTACGTGGCCAAAATGACACATAGAACCACAACTAAGGATGTATGGGATAAATTTAATAGAGTGAGAGGTTATAGAGCGCAAGGCAGAAATGCAGTGTTAGATGACAGAGAGAATGGAGGTGTCTTTTTACAAATGATGATGGATGCACGTAGTAACTTGAGCGATAGATATGAAATTTTGTTACTTGACAATGGAAGCGAATTGATGAACGATATGTGTAAGGAGTTCGAATGGGAGGAGTTCCGAGGGGTTTTAGAAACATCAAAATCTACTACTCCCGGAACTAACAGAGTCAGTTATAAAATGATTGGCAGATTGGAATTCGAAGCCAAAGTGGCTTTGCTTCGAATTCTCAATCGAGCATGGATGAGTATTCAGATACCGGAAAAATGGAAGGAAAGCAGGGTGGTACCCATTCCAAAAAGAGATCGGGACCAAAATCTGGCAACAAATTACAGGGGAATATGTATGTTGAATGTATTTGTCAAAATAGTGAATGGTATGATGAAAGCTCGTATAGACAAATTTGTGAATGAGGGTAATTTGTTGCCGGAAACCACCTTTGGATTCCGTCGCAACCACTCTGCTAATGAATGTGTAGAAAAGTTTGTGTGGGAAGTACGGAAGGAAAATAAGCATGTTGTGGCGGTATTTTTGGATATTGAAAGAGCATATGACTACGTGGTTCCGGGGAAACTTTATCAGATCCTTATGGGTCTGGGGTTTCCTTGGAAAATTTGCAAATGGGTATATGAGTTCGTGAATGAAAGAAAATTAGTTGTGTGTGGTAGAGGGTACAGGTTGGAGGGAGCGGTGAATATGGGCCTCCCCCAAGGTAGTAAAATTTCGCCGACTCTCTTTAACCTTTACACGAGTTCGATACATAGGTTAAACTCCTCGGACAAAGTCATTTTGCAATTTGCAGATGACTTTGTCCTGATGGGCAAGGGGAGGTCCATCGAGGAGGCCTTGAATCGGGCTCAAGAATGTGTGAACCAAGTAACAGAATGTTTGACTGAAATGAATTTGCACGTTAATTCGAGAAAATGTTGTTGTATGACGTTTCGCACGAATCGTAGGGTTGATGTGCAAGTGTATAACGAGCAAATTGAGCGTGTAAATTTGAATAGGTATTTGGGAATCTGGATTGATAAGCGATTGAGTTTTAAAGTGCATATGGAAAAAGTTGCCGATAATTGCAAGAGTAGGTTGAATGTAATCAAAAGGGTGAGCAAACCGAAATGGGGAGCTCATCCTGGAGTGACTGATATGTTACGAAAGGCGCTAGTGTCATCAAAAATTGCGTATGGACTGAGTGTATATGGTGATGGGTCCAAAGTCGGTTTTAAAAAGTTGATGAATGTGGAGAATGCATGTGCTAGAGTGGTATTGGGGGCGATTAACTCAACCCCAATACACACTTTGTGGTCTGAATTGGGTGAGTCACCTCTTAATTATAAGAGGGAGTGGATCACCGTGCGAGAGACTGTGCGAATGTTGACTAAGGACAATAAATTGGTGAATGAAATGAAAGAGAGATTGCAAAGAGGGACGGACTACCAAAAGACACAAAGATCACGGGTGATCCTGGAGAATATTAATGTATTTTCCAAGATTCGACCGGTAAATCCGAAAGTCCCTCCGAGCAATCTAATGGTGAGTTTGAATTTTGGTGATACAACAAAAGCGATGATGAATGAGTTGTCGGTTAAGAGTGAGTTTCTAAAAATGCGAATGAATTATTTTGCGCATGTGGAAGTGTATACAGATGCGAGTGTGAATGATGATCGAGTAGGTGTAGGAATTTTTATTCCATCAATAAGAAAAGAGAAAATGCTACGATTGAATGCCAGTATCTGTATAATGAATGCAGAGTTGATTGGAATTATGGAAGGGATCAAGTTGGCAATGACACAAGGGAGGAGGAGAGTAGTGTTATTCTCCGACTCCCGGAGTGGGTTGGAATTAATTAGTAAGGGTGGGGGAACTCATGGTAATGTGTATGTAGAAATGTTGTATGAGTACCTTCAATCTTGTGGGAGTGAGGTCATTCTTCAATGGATACCTTCACACCTACAGATTGAAGGTAATGAAAGAGCCGATATGCTTGCAAAAAGGGGTTGTTTGGTTGAGGAGGTAAATGAATATGAATGCATGGATGCAAGAGATGTACTTCGCATGTTTCAGGTGAATCTGTGGAGAAAATGGGAGAGAGAATTTGTTGAAAAATGTCAGATGAAAGGTAGGAAGTACTTTGAGTTGGTTAGGTCTCCTTTGAGTCAACCTTTCTTTAAGGTACTCAAGGGAGATACTAGAATGATACGAACAATGGAACGTGTGAGACTGAATCATGGAAATTGGAAAGAATGCTTGAAGAAACGCAAATTGATTGAGTGTGAATTATGTGACAGCTGCATGGTTGTGGAGAACATAGAGCATTTGATCCTAAAATGCTCAGCATTTGAGCAGACTAGACAAATGTTCGATGTTATCTTGAGTGCACAGAATTTGACAGAGTTATTACGAATGGGAATGAACGTGTATAAGAATGTGTATGAATTTATTAGAATGAATCAGATAGAAGTATGAAAGGGGATCGATGAGTGAAAGATGAATGACTGAAAACCCAAAAAAAAAATATAAAAATAAAAAAAAAAAAAAAAACTGTAAAATAAAATTGTAATTTGTAAACTGGGCCAAATGGCATCTATTTTTGGAGCCAGTGCCAAATAAATAAAAAAAAAAAAAAAAAAAAAAAAAAAAAAAAAAAAAACCGAAAACACATGGTCACATAGTTAAAGGCGGAACCGAAGCGAAACAGTTGATCAAGTTTCAATAAAAAATTAAACAATAACCTCAAAGTATTTATTTTGACGTTTATGTTTATCGTTTTTTTGTCAATGTGTAAATCTTCACTCATTCGTAAATTAATTGGTATGATATTAATTGATTGAATTAAATAACACAAATAACACAAAAACCACTTAAAACGAAACGAAAGCAATGTGCTTGCGAAATTATAAAAACTTGTTGAAAACGAAACGAATCGGAACCAAACGAAAACTATGTGCCGAGGACCTTAACTGTGGTATAATTCATAAAACTTATTGTAATGTATTTGGTACATAAGCTAACTGACTGAAAACTATAACAATATGGACTAGATCTAATCTAGATTTTTAGTCTAACCCCGCATGAAACACAAATGTGTTATTTTACCGTGCTAAAATTATAAAATACGAGTAGTATATGGTATGTCTACTCAAGGAATAAAATTATTCATATTTTTTTCAAAAAGTTTGAAAATAAAAAAAAATAAAAATGGATAACCTAAAATTAGGAAATTTATCAATTATATACGAGTTTTGTTCAGAGGCTGACGATGGATTCTTATGCGTTTCGGATAATTCGAACAAAAATATACAAGGATTTGTGTGAAATATTAAAGGAGAATTGTTTTCTTCTCGAAACAAAAATAAAGGAGCATGACACATCGGTAGAGATGAGCCATAACTGTGAATTCGGTAAACGTTTAAAAGGTTACTTAGTTGATAAATTCATTACGACACAAACGGAAAAGATATAAAGTAACAAAAAAAATATAAAATAAATTATGAAAACGTTCACACTTTAGTAATACCGGACATGCTGCAACTCCGACAAAAGAAAGGCAATGGAAAAGAAGTAATAATAATAATTTGAATAGTTCAATTTGTATTACAACAGAAATAAATGGAAATAATTTTAAATTTTTGTTAGACTGGGGCAAGCCATTTACTAATTTCTTTAAATAAATTCAAATTAATTTTTGCAAAACATAAATTATATAATTCCAATGTAAAACTTTACACATACTCGTACTTAGGAATAGAATTAAGAAAAGTGACATATGGCAACTAGTCGGCTGATGTTTTCCGTATTAGTGTAGTAGAAACTAGAAACTAAAGATTTCCGCATTTAAAACATGTATGGATACATATGTATGGATACAGCAAAAACGGAATTAGTACCATGGGAAAACACTATTAAGGTATGGTCAAGAATTCACGTTGACTTAAACGTTGAACTAAAGACGGAAATTATTCGTTATCATTTTCTAAATCGATAGACATTTTTGAAGCGAAAGATATCGCAATTGTTACTGTTAATAAACTAACAGAGAAATTCGCACGACTTGGTTTACCAGACAACGAACCTAATTTACGTCATAGATTTATAAAAATTTCATGGAGAAATGCGTTATCCGTCATATATTAATTCCCCCATGATAAACTGCTTCAAAAAAAAAATGCATAGAACCGCACCAAAAGCGAAGCTATATATTTATGTAGCAATAATTAAACTATCACAACAAAGCATTTCTCAAGAACCCCATTCAAAACCCATTTCTATAGATATATACTATATAAGTAAAACTATGTACGGTTTCTCATCCTAAAATTTTTGAACGTTTTCTGCACTCATTCACAATCAAAAGGAAATATAAAAATATTACAACTGTCTTGCGTTTCAACTATCTTCTGTAATACAATTTGGGAGAAGCTGCACGTCCTATTTTCAGCTTTAAGCTTAAGCGCAATTATTGAAGAGTCTCAAAAATTGTGAATAAAACTACTCACAATAAACTTCAACCTCCTCTTATTGCTCTCAGTCTCTCACTAAAACATCGGAATGAATTGAATTTTAGATTTGTTTACGTAACTGCCTCCACTAAGGACCCAATTGTGGTAGAAAAACGATGTGACTTAAAATTTAGCAACTATATCGTTGTTTCACTTGAGGATGAAGGTTATTTACCGGTATTTGTGTGACTATTAACGATGCCAGCGACCCAATTCTATAAGAAATTACCCACTTGTTGTCTTTGAACAACCAAAGTTCTTTGTGTACGCTATATGTGTGATAAAACAAGTGTGTCAAGTGTAATAGTAGAGCTATGTGTTTCAAGAATAAATATTTCTAGACGATATTTTACTTGATCGTTGTATTTTTAGTTTATGCTTTTTTGGCTTGCTATTAGTGTCTTTCAAAAATTTTCTGAAAACTATTTGAAGCATAAACATTATGTGTCTAATGTCCCGCCTTAATTACCAAGCATAAAAAATTTAGTTAAAAACATGTGAAGAGAAGCGCATCCTAATTAATCATACCCATACCAGTAGGATTGAATAAAATAAAATAATAATAATATAAAAATCCGGACAACTCCCAATATATCAGACGTGTGCTAACGATTCCTTGAGAAAAACTTACGAACTTTTGCAACAAAACTTGTGAAAAATTTTCAAGGGCGATTTCAAAAGACCCTCTTGTCCCGATCAATGCAGCACGCCTAAGTGGAGAAACAGTTCAAAAGGCTAGACGATTTGTATGCAATAAACTCGACGATGACTTTGTCGCGTCGAAGCCTACGAGTTTCTTTCGCGACGGCATTCTATTTTTTATATAAAATAAACTTGGTGAAAAATCTGTAAAAATTAAGTCATATAGGACCTAATGGTTCAAATTATAATAATAAACAATGTGGAATAGGGCCATGACCCATTACGAAAAAATGCCAGAAATTGTATCGCACATGTTCAATACAAAATTCGTATTTTCATAGTAAATTATTTGGAAAATTTCTGGTGTGAATTAAAATAAATCTGGCGTAACTTCTAATTACCTAATTAAATTATTACTATAATTGGCGCCTAATTTCAAATTTAACAACGCGAGAAAAGTCAATATAAACTGGGGCACCCAATGACCCAACCTATAATATTGCTTTATAAAGGGTGGGGCAAAAGTCCCGCGGTGGGGCAAAAGTCCCACTACCATTTTGATTGCTTATAACTTTGTTCAAAGAAAAGATAAGTAAGTTTGGTTTTCATAAAAAGTTTATTTGGTCTTTCTTTTTTTTTCTCGTTATGATTGGAAAATTATATCGGCTAAATGGTGACCGCGATTCGCATAATCAAGAATGGCGCGCAATCAAAATGATAGCGGGACTTTTGTCCCACCCTTTACATTATTTGTTTTAGTGAGTGAACCGCCTTACACACTGATTATTAGGTTTTTTCGACGGACGAAGCTCGGTGGTAAAGTGGAGGGGTACGAATTTTACTTTTTAGCGAATATTTTAACCAATAAATCAAAACGCATACAAATAAAAGAGTAGTAAAAATCTTAATTTCTATCATCTATTGTAACAACCGTTTCAACATTGGGATGCAGTCTGCGTCATTCTAAACGCACACTGCAACCAAATACAACCGAAAAAAGGGAACTTGTCATAATATACATCCAAACCCTGCATCGAAAACATTGGATTCCAATGCGAACATGGAAAGTGAATTAGTGCGCTGTCATTAAACGGACCGTTGGTCTGCTTAAAGCAACCAGATTAGAGACAAGTGATGCAAAAAAAGTAAAAAAAGAGAGAACATTAAAAAATAAATTTATTAGTGTTTAAAATTATAAATACTCGATAGAGTATTTAAGTCTAATGGATAAAAAAAAATTAATCTAAAAATAAAAAAAGGCAGGAATGGAAGGCCGAAAGTTATTACGGTTTCATTATACTACTGTGCAGTTGTTAATTTTATTATTTATGTCAATGGAAATCGGTTGTTCTATTGTGGAAAATGTGATGAGTTAGAACATTTTAATGTCATTCTGGTTCATGCTAGATTCATTAATGATAGTTAATCAGTATCTCCTAAGTAATCTTTGAGACGGTTTGATAATAAAATCACTTTGGAGATGGTTTTAAAGAAATTACGTATTTAAGGCTCGGTCAAAGGAAAATTATGTAAAATTGAAGAATCTTATTCAATTAAAATCATAGTTATTAGATAAAATTAATAAAATCACATGGATTGGAATACATACTTGGAACAGGCTCAATACGGGCATTTTTTTTTTTGATATCGCTGAGAATGGAACTTGGTAGCACAAATAATTAACACCTTAGCAAAATCGTTTATGAGGAAAAGAGTTTTGTTTACATACTAATAATTTAATTTACATTAATGAAAGCATGTCGTCACCCCAGTATTTATAAGTAATTATAAATTAATTATTTAGTACCATTTTATAAATATCTTAGTGGCACATACATACAATTTTATTTGTTGCTATATAAGAGAAAATTCTCAAGAATGACAAAACTCGCGAACCCAAAGAAATCGACGATACCACCAAACAAAGCAGCAAATCAGCAAAGATATTAGGCATGATTTGGAATTAACCTACTGATGAGTTCATTCTCTTCGAATATTCAATGTAGCCCGGTGATAACCAAAAGAACAGTGTTATCCTCAAAGTCTCTATTTGATGCTCTTGGTTGGTTAGTTCCGGTAGTCGTATTAGTGAAAATGTCTATCCAACGGTTGAGCAGTTAATTTCGATTGGGATAAACCATTGCCTGAGTGGAGAGCAAAAGAATGACTAATTATGTCCGATCAAATGAAACAGGTTAGTAGGAAATAAGAAGCCTCATCGAATAAAGATTGAAGCTAGTCTATTTACTATTTTACATAAGCTTCTGTATCTGTGAAAAATAAGTGCAAGATGAGTGACATTACTTCAAAACATATACAATTCCTATCGAAATTTAAAATATGAATTAAAGCACTCTGAATATTCACAGTAGCACGGATTAATCACTGGAATCCGAAATTAAAACCAGAGCATTAAAATGCAGTCAAAAAGAAGGATGGCCCAGCACTAGAGAAATATAAGATTTAAGTATTAGCGCGCAAGTTTGTGGCAACTAGATTTTATACATATAAGGCTAAGTTGCTCGCCCATCATACATTAAGTTCAAGAACAAATCGAAATTAAGAGGCCTACCTATTGCCTCAATAAAACTATTTTATTTTTGAAGAAATAACATAATATTTCAAGAATACACCTCTCTAAAAATTAGGAAAGCGAAATAAATTTTGTAGAGTAGTTGCTTTATTAATGCAAACTTTAGATTTTAGATAACCTCACAGGAAAACGTCAGGTACATTTAAATCCGGTGAACGAGCCTATTGTTAACTGTTCTGACATGTCCTTCGCCATCTTTAAATAATACGGGCCTATTATAACTTGAAAAGGTACGCCACACTAAATTGTTATACCTTGTAGGGGTGTGAAGTGAATTTGCCGTGGATTCTTCACCAAAATCTGTAGTTTTATTTATTAAGAGTTCCATTTAGCTGAACATAAACTTCATTCGACATGATTAATTTTGAAGAAAAATTTATGATTTCAGTGTTTAGATCATTTCGCAGTATTCACGACGTCTTATGAAATTACCCGCATTACCGTGTAGTTATAGGATCCCTAACTGTGTGGATTGTCACCTTAATGATGTTCTTCCACACTTTCTCTAATCCGCTCAATATATTCCAATGACTCACTTATTCGATTTCTTCCTGCACGTCTACGATCACTTATTGTTCCGTCCTGCTCAAGTTGAGTCACTAAACGACGAATTGTTTGACCAATGGACGCCTGTTGTTGACGGTGTGTTCTCCGGAGTTCTCGTACTATTGAACCACGTTGCTGTGATGTGAATCGATTCATTTTAAATCTTTTTGAGTAATTAACAATAATCTGAAAGAAATTTAGAAATAAAACTAAAGAAAATCGAAATACATCAAAAGCAAATGGGTTATTTATTTTGAAACACCATCAGTATATGCATCAGTTCATACATCAGTGATAAAATTAAAAATCGATATTTATTTAGCCAAAAGTATAAACAAGCTTTTCCAGTCAATAACACCTGCACAAGTGGCCGAAATAACATAGAACTAAAGCTTATAAGTAATACATCCTATTTATCCATCTCTGTAATTCGGAGGTCCCGGGTTCAATTTCTGGGGACAAAAAACCAGTTACTTCTGGGCGTTTTTAATGTGTTTTGTATTAGATTGTGCATTGTCTATAAATCTCAAGCTATAGTTGCCGGCTATTCGAAATGTGATATATTTATATCGACCAATATTGATTTGATGTGGTCACCTTAAGTGCTAACATTTCATTAAATAGAACTCGAGGGGCACTTGAATTTATCTCGACAATTCAATAATTAATATTATATACAAGCAGTAGAACATATTGTATATAACAGAGAAACAAGGTATAATCATTAAGTAAATATAACAACAAAAAGAGTAATAAGCCAAGTGAAGTATTTTTAGCAGTTTGGTGTTGGTGATATCGCCATGCGCATTATATTGCTTGAACTTCAAAATTCAGTACTTGTAGTTTTCTTAATACCGAAAAGCAAAATACAGAATTAGGAGGTACTGATCCAAAACTGAATGCAAAGTTGAAAATAACAACTCCAAACACCTCAGTTACAAAATACAAAAATTTCGAGTATTTCAAAGGAGTTAAAGTGGATTGATTTTTTTTAAAAGTTATAAACACTTCACAGCGACTGTTGAAAGGTCAAGAAGCCGACTGGCTTCGTGCTTTACAGAGCATAGAATCCATGCAGCAATTGAGCAAGCTATAAAAACGAAAAGCGACAATCAAGATATCCATTATGTATTTAGAAAATAGAAAGTCAGTATCAGGGTTGTTTTTTCGAATTGCAGTTCGGAAAAATTGAATGAAAATTGTGAATATTGTAAAGTAGGGTACTGTCGCTCTTTATCTCTTGTTCGAGATATTTAAACCGGTTTTCGTTTATTAACAAACTTTTCTCAATTTAGTCAGTCGGCAATCCTATAAACTACATTGGTTAAAGGCGGTTAGAAAATCGGTAAATATTTGGGAAGAAGAAAGAGAGATAATATCGTCAGTGCCGACAAGTTATCGTCATGTGATAACCGCCTAAGGGTTACTGTTAATATAAGAGCAGATACCAAAACTAATTTTTCAGTGATCAGAATTATTTTAAATTAAGATACATATATGGCTAGGAAACGAACCAATCCCTTGTTGCTTATTTTTCTATACAGGGAGATTAGACCGTAGGGTCTAGCCAAGAAATTCACACCCATTCCTGACTTCTATATAACTACTGGTTATTTTTCTAAAGTTCCTTGTGAAAATATCTAATCCTAATTGTAGAAACTAGCAGGGAAAGTGGTGTAATACAACATCTTATTTCTATAAGTTAAAAGGTATTTTCTCGATAGGGAGAGAAGCGGCACATTTCGAAAAATGCAATTCGTCTGCTTATAATATTCCTTCCTTCAAAACAACCGAGATATGTACTATATACAAGGTAAATTAATTCTTTAAACTGTAGGTCATTTCGTTATTTGTGTAAACTCCCAAACCCGCGATTAATTTTAAAATAAACACCTTGATCTCTCATATGAATATAATTCGTGTTACCAACATTATCAGTTTCACCTAACCCGTAGATTGAAGTCGTATTTCTCTGTATTCCCAATTTTAACGGCATTTATTAACTATTTTTTTGTGATGTTTCCGAATGTCCTGGGTATAAAGAAATAAACTACAATTTAAATACTACGGAAAAAGTTGTGTTGAAAGTTTGCGTATTTTATTTCAAAGAGCTGTAACAAAATTCTTGCATAGGGCACACAGAATACTTGAGCGGGCACTGAATTATGCGCAAACAATTGTGATTCTGCTGTATCGCGATATCAACTTATACTAACACATAAGTTTTTTAAATATCCGTTATCCAACCCCTATTGCCGGGTCGATATCTCGACTCCATAAATATCCGACAGTAAAATTTCAATAAAAATATAAATGGCCGCGTTTTTAAACCAATCATATCATGTTCGAACGATTGGTTGTCTGCTGTACGATTGAAAACTGTAAGATAACTTTCGCATTCAATTTGAATTTTACATGCAAATTTTATTTCACAAAAGTTTTACAACTACTGTTTAAATACCGTAAAACCGTAATTGCGTATAAAGCATACGTTGTCCATAAAATAAATTTAATTTTTATTTCAAAATAATTATTGGGGGTACAAATTGAAAATGCGGGATTGATAACAGATGGCGTTACTAACGCTATACGCATCAGGCAGTACTGTGACTATGTTCATGTCAAAGCTACGTCTTATAGCTTTAATTTTCAGTATGTGTCAATTTGTCGCAGTGTCAAATTCATAGTTTTTTTGAGCTCTCAATATGTCGAGTTTCGTGCCAACAAAACAGCATTTGCGGGAAGTTTTAATTTACTTCTTTAATTTGAAGAAAAGTGCTGCTGAAGCACATCGATTGGTCTCCGAGGCTTATCCGAGTCATGTTCCATCGATTTCAACGTGCGAGAGATGGTTTGTGCGGTTTAGAAGTGGTGATTTTGACGTTGAGGACAAAGAGCGGCCGGGCCAAGTGAAAAAGTTTGAGAATGCTGAATTGGAGGCAATACTCAATGAAGACTCGTGTCAAACTCAACAAGAGCTCGCAGATTCATTGGGAGTGACACAAAAAGCCATTTCCCATCGTATAAAAGCCCTCGGAATGATCCAAAAGCAAGGACATTGGGTGCCGTATGAGCTGAAGCCGAGAGACGTCGAGCGCCGTTTTTTTGCATGCGAACTGCTGCTCGAACGGCAAAAACGGAAGGGTTTTTTGCATCGCATTGTCACTGGTGATGAAAAGTGGATCCATTACGATAACCCGAAGCGCAAAAAATCATATGGTTACCCCGGCCATGCATCATCATCGACGGCCAAACCAAATATTCACGGCGCCAAGCTCATGCTCTGTATTTGGTGGGACCAGCTGGGTGTGGTGTATTATGAGCTATTGAAATCGAACGAAACCATCACAGGAGCACTATACCGAACTCAATTGATGCGTTTGAGCCGCGCACTCAAAGAAAAACGGCCACAATACGAGCAAAGACACGACAAAGTAATTTTGCAACATGACAACGCTCGGCCACATGTTGCAGCGCCGGTCAAAACATACCTACAAACGCTGAAATGGGAAGTCTTACCCCACCCGCCGTATAGCCCAGATATTGCTCCTTCCGATTACCACCTTTTCCGATCGATGACACATGACCTAGCTGACCAGCGCTTCCATTCTTACGAAGAAGCCCAAAAATGGGTCGATGACTGGATAGCAGCCAAGCCGGCCGAATTTTTTCGCGACGGTATCCGTAAATTGCCAGAAAGATGGGAAAAAGTTGTGGCTAGCGATGGACAATATTTTGAATAATTCATTTGTTACCATTTTTTCAGAATAAACGTTCAAAAATAGAAAAAAATCCCGCATTTTCAATTTGTACCCCCAATAATTATTCATCACCTGATGGATTGTGATCGTTCATACATCTAATTACCATTACTAATAAAAATGAGAAAGAGAGAATGTACAATTTCTTTTAATATTTAAATTTGTGCGTGCTCTTGACAAAAATCTTATTTCGAAACAGCATGATCTTATTGTTTATGCATGCGCCTTACCCAGTTTTCAGCGGGATTATCCAAAATACACGAATCCAGAATATTGACGATAGTCATTCGACGAACAAGTTTTTTTTATCTTTTTGGCATATTTTACAATTTTTAACGAGTTTAAACAAATTATACTGCACGTGTTTATACAAAACGTAGATAAATAAAAACGAATTTGGAGTGCAAAAACACAAACAATTGATACAATCGGATTAACCTGCTTTTGTGTATTTCTTAAGCAATAAATTGCAAAAAAATTCGTGTGCCAGCAATCAAAAATATATATTCCAATTTGCATGAATTATAGAAAACTCGTACCTGCTTTATAAACACCCTATACATAACACTTTACAGATTGCATTGTTGATTAGGTGTTCATCAAGTTATTAAACAATTTTCATTCAATTCAACGGTGACGTTTCATTTTAAACTTTTATCAATAGATGGTGATGCCATCTGCATACGGGCATACAAAATAATTTGCATACTTTTTAATTGACAACATTTTGGGGCTAAGTTTATATTGTTATGGTGAAATGTGCGCCTAGCTGGTTTTAAATAGTTTTATTTTAAAATTAAATTACATATATACAAATAAAATATTATAAATTAAATCGTGCAATAATAATTAAAACATTAAAAATCAATGCAATTAATTCTATCAGTACTTCCGGGTTTTTGTATTTACAAATATCTCAATTAAAATCTAATTTCTATTGTTTAATGTCTGGTTCAGCTTCTTTAGACTTCCCAATTTGACTCTCTGCTGCGGCTATCGCTTCCATTTGTCCTTCAGCTGAGTTAAACGATTGCACCTCTCCGGAAGCCCAAATTAGGTACACAATATTTGTTACGTTGAATATACCAAATGCGATCCAAAATACTAGACGCCATTCGGATAAATAACTCTGAAATAATCAATATTTTAATAAGATTTACGATATTAATTAAAATATGTATGAGGTTTGGCTTACATTAGGTGTTAGCAACCCAACAATATATGGTCCAATAACCCCAGTTATAGCACCAATACCATTTGTAATCGCCATTAAAGTGCCGGCATAGTTTGGACTTAAATCCAGCGCATTTATTTTCATACCGGCATAATACGTGCCCATAGTACCCATAGCTAAAATAAACAGTGCCACGACCAATGTTCGATCACATTCTGCATATGAGGCAGAAATGATAAACACAGCCGGGAAGAACGACGCAATTGTTGTAAACATTTTACGCGAATGTGTAATACTTTGGTGACCTTTTTTAATAGTCCAATCACCAATTGCGCCACTTGATAGTGAAACGCACCACATGAGCACATATGGTAAGGCACTGTACAAACCATTTTCTTTTATATCAAATTTAAGTACATCGCTCATGTATTTCGGTAAATCCGAAACCATAATAAAGAAACCGAAATCATGTCCAATTTGGGCGGTGATCAATGCTAACATTGGAGAATTTGTAATAATTGCTCGCCATGGTGTTGGTGGTAAATTTTTACTACGTTCCAATTGTCCTAATTCTCGTGTTAGATAATTTTTTTCTTTGTCCGTGATGAATGGATGGGATTCTGGATCACTATAGCATAAAATTGACTATAAATTAAAATTGTACCGATTAGTATATGAGGTTTCAAAAAATTAAGAAGTGAATACGTACGAAAAACACGAACCATAAAACACCGCATACGCCGAAGAAATAGAATACTGAGCGCCAGTCATCAAATGCATCAATTAGCAAACCGGATAATAGATTACCCAAAATTGTTCCAACCATTGCACCGCCAAATACAAGGGCCCCTAACTTACTCCTCTCTTTCAGCGGTATCCACATCGCCAGCAGTGCGTTCAGTGCAGGGAATGTTGTACCTTCACCTAAACCCTCAAGTACACGTAATGCAATTAGTACTGGTGCACCGCCAGCGTCAATCGTCAATGGTGTAATTAGAGTAAAGAATGCGGTGGATAGAATACCCAAGCTAAGAACATATTTTCCACCAAATCTCTCAGCCAGTAATCCACCCGGTAAATGTGTTATGATATATCCCCAATAGAAGGATGACAAAATAATTCCTTGAAGTTCCTCGCTCCAGTCGAATAAACCGTCCATATCGTTAACACCACTAGTTCCATTATTCGTCGTTTCATCATCGTAATGGCACATATCTTCGCGATTTGCCCCTTCAGTTTCATTCTTTTTTAGAACCATCTCAGTGATGGCAACCGATAAACAAATACGCATTGTATATGCATTCAGCACAGCCAAAAATCCCATAATAGATAGCACGACCCGGGCCGGAATCGGGATCGCTGTAAATCGATAAAAATAAAAATAAAAGTAATTTAAGTTAGTAAATATGTAATTTATATTTTTGTTATCTTAGATTCGTTTAATTAAAATTTAATTTTACAGTTCTATTGATCTTTATAAAATCCATGGCTATCGATTTTGATTGAATTACGAATTCATCGCGCGATAACGACAAAATAATAATTCCACTCAAAACTATCATTTCTTCAGGTGGTTGTGAAATAGACGCAGATAAGATATGTTCACCTGAGGTTTTGGAATACATAAAAATGCCCAAATTTGTGACTCAATATTTCGTATCGTAAACAAGTATCGGACTTAAATACGCCTTCGATATTATTTTGTGTAATTTTCTGCACCTGCATAGAACTATTTCTTTATTAGCTGCGAGTTATTTTATACAAGTGCATATAATAGTTTATTGTAGTACAGAAGTACATACTATATATTAGCAGCGTTTAGTAATCCTAACTCAAATAAAATTCTTTGCCATTGTAAGATTAATGGCATTGTGTGGTTGATATAAAATTGTAAATTATTGTCATTATCCGATAACAATTACTTGTAAATTATGCTACCGCCATTATAATTGCCTTAATAAATTTGTATTTTAATCGCTATTATTATTAACATCATAATATTTTATAATGTCGTAAAATATAGATAGACTGTCAGTGACGGTGATGAGTTGAAAAATTTAATTCCACCGAACTGAGACATGTGACCGCGCGTGCGGTAAGTACTGATTGCGTACACAAATTGAAATTTTTAAAACACTTGTAAGATTAGGGACAGATGGTGGCAATCAACTTAATGTTTTTATCCTAATTGAGTGATTAAAAAAAATGACGTGCGAATTGAATATATACGAGTATACCTTATTTATCTTATCTACAGAGGGGCAGGTTGAAAGATGATTAAACAAGAATTTTATCAAAGCGGCATTTTGCGATTCAATTAGGTGGCAGTCTAAATTTCAAATATTAAAACTGGCTTCAAAATCATGCCTTGTTAATAATTGAAATACAAAATGATGTTTCCTTATTATACGTTGGACTTTACCCATTACCTTTTTGGTAAAAATTTATAAATCCGGCTTTCATTTTGAAGCTTTAAACGGTTAAATTTCCACAGGAAAGTCACTAACACTTTAAATATATAAATTAGACTCGCTTATCACTAATCACTTAATTAACTTAATATTATTGTCCAGTTAACATATTTTTTTTGCTCAGCATCACAATTATATTTAGTTCAATATTACAAATTATTTAATTGTTACATGTATAACGTCGTAAAGCTAAAATTTAAATGAGAATTATCGAGCACGACAAAAGTATTTTTATATTAATCGTGTTGTGTGGTGTGTACTTCACAACTAATCGTGGTAATATCGCAAAAGTACTTCAAAATTGAGGTATGTATATAGAATTTAATATATTATGTATTGGCATTAACAATGTACTATACATTAATTGTGATAAAATTATATTTTGTTAATTTCAATGGTATTTAGCATTTTCATTGAAAAATTTTTGGTTGGTGCATAAACTCTCATATGATTGTGTATATGAAAGAGTGGTATAAGTGTGTGCGCGGGATTGATTAGATTTTAATATTAGATATTTGATTTCGTGTAGTTTTGAATTGGCAAAAAATCACAAAATAGAATTCCTGGCTCTAGCGATAAATATTATTGTTGCCAGTTTGATAGATACCATAAAACGGGTATCGAAAATGTTAAGACCTTAACCTGGATACAGTTTTGTGTCGGACAACAAAAATTGTAAACAACATCCTTTCAAAACAAGTGAGTAATGAAGCTTTTCGTTTAGATTATGAGTAATAGAAACGTGAGACACGCTGCTCAAGTCGGTGTAAAATCTAGTCTTAAAATAAAAGATCTATACTTGCGCTGATTTAGTTTTAATAAAGTTGCAACAGTGTGCGAATACTACCCAAAGCACAATCTATTTATCATAATAATAAAATATTTTACAATAATCTTACTGTTTAAACACAT
Source organism: Nephrotoma appendiculata (assembly GCA_947310385.1). Classification (NCBI taxonomy): domain Eukaryota; kingdom Metazoa; phylum Arthropoda; class Insecta; order Diptera; family Tipulidae; genus Nephrotoma; species Nephrotoma appendiculata. The sequence continues at coordinate 6,043,339 of OX371224.1, read as the reverse complement.
TCTTTACACAAGCTTCAACGTTTACCGAAAATAAATAAATAATGTTTGACGTTTGACTACTACGATTCCAAATATTTTTTAATCCGTGTCGAGCAACTTTGGCAAGGATGAGTACAAAGTGCAAGTTTAACTTAATTAAATTAAATTTATTTAAATTAATGTTAAATCTGTCCATCTTCGTAAAACCTATTAGTCATGTTTATCAGTCAATACTTTACAAATCATTGTGATTCATATAAGTTAATTAAATTTTGTTATCTGTCGTGTTTGTTTAGTCGTATTAAAAAAATCAATTGTAAATATGAATACTTAATATTTATCTTTATAGTACAATAAATAAAATTTGTTAATCTAATTTGTAAGATTCTCATGTTCTGTCGATAGGACGTCTTCATTCCAAGTTGACCTTTAGTACCATTTAATTCGAAATTAACAAATCACAAGTCTCAGCCCACGTGTTGGCTTGATCGTTATGTACATCTTGTTCTGCATCACAATTTCAATAAAACATAAAATTTGTATTGCCACGTTCTCAATGTTATGCAATATGAAGCCATTAGCCAAAAATAAAGGATATTCGAATTTTCATCGAATGTGATCTAAGTCAGTACAAAGCTCATTTTACTATTCCATAACACTAAGTGGCTGCAACACACATGATTATGGAACTCATAGTAATCAAGCGCAATCCAAGATTCAACATTGTTCAACAGTTTGGCTCTAAACTAGTTTAATTTTCTCTTGAGTTGTCGTAATATTATTTCGGATGGTTTAATTCATTTTATTGAATTCTTTGTCAAAAAGAGAAGAAGAAGAACTATCGGCGGAAATGAAGCACCACCCACACCTGATATAGAAAAAGTTGTGAAACAGGCATGAAATGGAGCGTTTGGGTTTTACAGTTCCTCCAAATTGACAAAGTTTGTTTGAAAAATCATCTTTTGGGACGATTCGTAGTACCATCCTGGCGGGGTTATTTAGAGTTCGGAAAACCAACACTTAATCGTAGAGAAGCCAATGCATCATCAGCAAGTTACAGTTAGGTGTGGTTTGTGGAGTGGCAGCATCATTGGCCCTTTTCCTTTTGAAAATGATGCTGGCGACAACATTACAGTCAATGGAAAGTACGACAAAGCGAAGATAATTGTTATGTTCACATAATTGTTATGTGCGGGAATAGATAATTCTTTTTTATCTAATAAAACACTGGATGATTATCAAAATACTTTTTATTATTTCTTTTACTGTTTTTCTTTTACATCAGCTCTTAGATCAGGATTAGTACAGTGACTCTAATCCAATAATATTCACTTGAAGTTATCTCCAATTCATTTACATAATTCTAAAATAACCAAAGGATTGCGTTAAGTATAAACATTTTTAAATAAATAACAATATTTGTGGCCAGAAATTGAAGAAATAAACCTGTACAACCTGCTATTACAGCAGAGTGGCGCAACATGCCTTCATATATGGTTCATATAGGTAAATTATTGCCAATAAAACAATCAAATTTAGAAAAATATTGATTTGTGCTTATTTTATTGCATTTTCAAAAAAAAACACCCCTTATGTGGTGAGCCGAAAATATTCCACCACAATATTGCTAAGGCCGAGCATTATTCCAAATATTCGCAGTAAATAATACATGGCACACTTACAACTCAAGCAAGGTGTTTTCCAACTCAAGGTTTCTTCAGCTGGTGTCACATACAATAAAAATTAAAGAACAGTTTAGTCTCTTAGAAGCAACTCTCTTAATCGTGGCTATGCAAGGTATGGCACCGCACAGCTACGTGGGAAGAGCCCACTTGACCTAGAACGGTAAATAACGAAATTAGTGAGTCAAATTTACGGTAATGCTGCTAAGCGGTCTAACATTGGATGCATTCATCAGTACTGCCAAATATGACATTCTGAAAATTCATACGACAATAAAGTTGCGAAACCTTAGTTCACGGAGAAGTTTAGGGATCATGTGCAGGATGAAGCATACAAAATCAAAGATGCGATTGAATGGTCGTTTTACAAGGCAGCTGGGAATGGGGTGATAAGTGATAATCATTTATTACTTTTTCGACAATTACATTTCAGATGGTAATTATCACCACAATTTTCACAGTTTCGAATCACGATTTTTTTTTTTTAAGTAATGCGAATATTGACCTTAAATCACCATGGTAGGTTATAACATTGAACAACGTGTGCAAATCATCCACCAAAATCATCCTTTTCAAACTTTGCGGAGTCAATTATTAGACGTTTGATGGCCGTATTCGAGTCAACTGGTTCAATAAATAATCAGCCAACACCCGTGTACGTCACCGAAACGCAAGGTCTGCTGAAAATATTGCAAGCAGTCAATTTCTTGTCGTTCAAAACAACTTAGTCTTTCTACGACTTCAACGTAGCGAATTTTGTGTCGGGATTTGGGTCTGCATTCGTATAAAATCCAACAGACCGCGTTTCGCTGATTGGGCTCTAGAGCAGTTGAAAGTTGAAATTTTACCAAAAAAATGAAAGGATGAATGGATAAGTGAGCAAAATTGTTGGATTTGGGGCATGAGACACACCAGCAATCTACATGAGACACACCAGCACCAAATGCATCCCGAGAAAGTCAGTTTATGGTGCGGATTTTGATATTGTGGATTCATCTGTCTTTTTTCAAAAAATTATTTTTTTGGATTAAAAGTAAAGTCTTTGAAGTCGTATTCATACGACGGATAAAAATCCGGGATTTTTTCCATCTCAAGCGTGAAGTTATTAAAATAATTTTCAATATTTTCACTTAGATTTTCAGCATTTCAGCAGCAACAAAAATTTTATATATTTGAGATTTTTTCGGCTTTTCGTACAAAATATCATTTTTAATGGCACCCATATAATGTTTACCACTTTTCAAGTCATAGAAAATAAATAGGCCATTTATTCACAATATTGTAATTGTTTGCGGATTTTTACGCCAGGACCTTTGAGTTGGGGGGAAGGGGATTTAAGGGGGGGAGGGGAGAGACAAGTCATAAACATTATATGGGTGCCATTAAAAATGATATTTTGTCCGAAAAGCCGAAAAAATCTCAAATAAAATAATATCACGGACGATTTTAAAATAACTTCTTAAAATTTTATATTTTAATCTTCACACGTGTATAAAAAGACATTACGGAATGAAAATAAATATTTATAGCACTTTTTAGTACATATTGTAGTGATATCATCTTATGAAATTACAATTTAGGTAGTGAGCATCTTGAACTGATTTCTTTTTATTATCGCCAAAATTAAAATCACTTATCAACTTTTGGAATCTGACCCTGGATTCCCGAAGAAAAGAATATGAAAACTAGCGAAAGGATCAGAGAACAGAGATCGGAGCAAAGACTGCACTACATGAAGTCAGGAGGGACACATAAGCGTTGAGTGTTGAGCGAAAGTCCAGTAGTGGAGGAGATCGTTGGAGAGGGAGCAATCCAGAAGGCTAGAACAGAGAAACGGACTAAAATGTCACGCGATAGAGTTTAGATGGAGAAATGTAGGAATGCGACGAAACAGAGAAAGTATCGGGAACAGAATCACCGTTCAAGAAAACGAGTTCAAACTATGGGTTCGAAAACGCAAAATACTAGTTTAAATTTTTAAGATATTAAATATCAGATACTCTATGTAGCGGACACCCTGTATTTTGAGCAAAATATTCGTCAGTTGATCAACTTTCTATAGTGCATTGTTTTTTCGGCAGCTTCACTTAAAAATCAACTAATATTTATGAGAGTCAAACATACTTCAAAAAATTATTTTTATTTGACGGTTATAAAAATAATATTATTTGAAAGACTAACAACTTCTAAATTAATTCGAGAAACGAATGTTTGACTATTTTAGCTTTTGTATATATGGTTACTTCAAGAAGGCAAATACTTGCAGAATTTATTTCGGGAGACACGCAATACGAGAAGCTACAAATATTAAGTGTACAAGTAGAAACTTGGCTCTGAAGTTGATTGCATTAAAATGCACTTCAACGAATCCAATTCGCCTGCCATTTTGAATATATGTAGCTTAGTCATTACTGTTTTTATGACATAAGTGTCAGTCATTTACAAATTGTCGTTCCGTGTGGATCAAGTTTAAGAGATGGATGTCGATAACCAACATTTACATCATTGCATTCTATTCTATTTTCAAATGAAACAAATGCTACTCATGCTATGGAAATGATTAATTCGAGTTTGAGTCATTCAACAGTAAAAAAGTGGTCTGCAGATCTCGTGATGGCAAGAACTAAAGTTTTATTGGATGAAAATCCGTGCCAAACTGAAAAGGAGCTTACAGAACCTCAAGCTTTATGGGTTCCTCATAAATTGACCGAAGAAAACAAAAACCGAAGAATTGACATCTGCATGAATTTGCTTTCTCGGCTCAAAAGAAAGAACTGTTCATTTTGTAATAAATACGATTTTTTTTTTTTAATATTTTGATTTGAATAGTGTCGTATAATTTTTTGATAATTGGTCACTTTTCGTTACTAAAAAATTAACTAAAATCTCTAAACTAAATGCATGATAAAAAATTGCAACAAATTTTTCATATGTAGAACAAACAGAAGGATCATTTCTAACACTGTTTAAAGAACATGTCAACGACATAAATGCAACAGATCCAAAATCTAACTACGCACAACAAATCAAAACAGAAAAAAACCAATTCACAGACTTTGACCACAACTTATAACAATATTGCATAAAGTCAAGAAAGGACACATACTGAACAGACTTGAAAAATTCGCGATTTACAAACACAAAGACAGCAACATATTTTTAAACGACAAATTGAACACCAAAACCAACAGGACCTATGACTGAATTATAGACAACCCTAACCACAGTATAAGGAGCATAACATATTAGACCGACAATTAGTATATAAGCAGCATAATTTACCGAAAAAATGATTAGTTGTAAAAGGAAATTCCAATAATAATAAAAAAATATTGTTACTATAAGGAAATTTACAAGTATTTTCATTAAACCAATTTAATTTAATTTATAAAGTGACGAAAGTTAAAAATGGATTAGCACATGCTAATAATTGGCTTTTATTTTTTTGTTAAAAATGGATTAGCACATGCTAATAATTGGCTTTATTTCAAAGCATTAGCTAATTTCTATTCAATTCATGGCTCACGTGTTCTAAACATAAATTGAAAAATAAGATATCTTTTTGTTTTTGCACATGGCTTTTAAATCGCAATAAGGGCAACAAGCGACAAAGTCACGCACTCCTCTGTAATCAACGATTTTTTTTACTTTTAAATATGTACTGTCCTTTTTTGAAAAAAGTAAAATAGAATTTTAGATAATATTTTTAGTGTAATTTTTATTTAAATCGTAGAAAAATACTATGTGCAACTCGAGAGCAAAGAGTTTTGTTGCTGTAACAAAGTAATACTTTGTGCTAGATACATGCCTTCCTGAAAAATTTAAACACGAAACATTTCCTTCCGTTTAGTTTCCCTGCACTTGCAAATGTGAATTAGTAAAAAGAAAAGCGCAGGACCGAAGTTTATCTTGAGGAGTTTATTCAACTTTAAGTATTAACAATCCAGGGGATTATGCATCCTATACCTTTTCATAAATTTTATAAATTATGTTCTATAATTAACAATTTTGAATTAATTTGATTTTCGGATACCAAAATACTTTAATATTATTTTTTAATCTATCATATTTACACCCCGATTCTGAAGCACAGCACAGTCAGTATCTGAAAAATGGTCTTAGGAGAATATTTTTGCCTTTATTTTGAGTTTAGTGTTAATTATTAGACTTTTCGTATTCTGCGGGTGGTCTGTGACCAACAAGACGACGAAATATGTATGTTTTATACTATAGAGACATTACTGGTTTCATAACTATGGTTTCGAGTTAACCATGGTTTCGTTGTAATGTGTCACCCGTAACAATGGTTTGCAACTAGGTTTAAACATAGTTTCGGAATGAGATATTTTTTCTCATCCCGAGGCTTTTTTGTGCTCCCAACGCCGAATACATCAAAAATGGAGATTCCGGACACTAATAGTTTACCAAGCAAATCTAGTTTTCTTTGAGTTTTCTATTTGTTATTGAGATATTTGGTTGGCGGGAACAAATTTTTTTCTGTTCTGTCAACAGAAAAGTCATTTATGACAATTTAATGGTCAATTAAATGTCAATCTTGGCATTTTTGTCAATGCCTACTCCCTTACTATTTAAAACCAAACGAGAAGACAAAAGAAATTGTAGTGTGTCTTGAGTTTTCATCTCGCAAACCATAGTTTCCTAATCCTAGTTACGAAACCAGTAATGTGTCTATAGCATTACTTAAGACTTTTTTTTTAAAACCAAAGCCAACTAAGACTATGCGTAGATTACGAAAAGTGTCATAATTAAGACTAAACTCAAAATAAAGCCAAAAAGTCTTACCTAAGACCATTTTGCAGTCACTGACACTGAGTCAAACTCAAATACACAGTTTCAACTTACATTGTAAAAATAAAATTGTAATATTATATTACAATTTTGATAGGGCTTATACTGAGATACTTTTGTTAACATTGTTACAATTTTGCCCTGTAAAAATCGGTTCGTATCGCTGGACTGTAAATACTGTTATATAATTTGACGGTTACAACACTAATTTTCGTAGATTAAAACCATTACCGGAATATTCCTGAATATATCGTAAATAATCTCTGCATAATTTCTTAGTGCCTACTTATGGAACACTTACGACTTGTGTAACATTCCTGCCAGAATTATTCCCTATATATACGTTTTCCGCTATTATCCACAAACACTAAAATACAACAACAAATAATTTCCATAATTATTTATTAATTCATTTACACACACGTTTTTACACTAATTTTAATCACACCACAATTTCACTTCGACTCACCAAAGACTAACTTAAGACCCACTCCTGTGTTTGCTGTGATTATATTGTCCGTGTACAATCGCAACTAGTCTGCAATACCACAAACTGTTATAAAACTGCTAATGCCATTACTTGAATCTTGATGTCACTAAATTGTAAATGTCATTAAACTTATCATCAACAGCAAACTAATTTTTGTTGTTGGTCTGAGGTTTTTACTTTGTTGTTTTAACAGTACCACATTTTTCTTATAACTACGTGCTTACTACGTACATATTACTACGTGCTTTTCTTTTCATAATTACTTTTTATTTTTTAATACCATAATTATGTTTTTACAGAAATTATATGAAAAACATATGTTATGTTTTTTTTTTTTGAGTAAAATAAGTACCCAACATAAGTACCCAAAAAAAATTCAATTATTTGCTCGTTACATTTTGAAAATAATTATTTTATGCCGCAGACAAACTAGAATCGGTAAATATTTTTAAGAACCAAATCATTTCATGTGGGTTAACGAGCCAACGACTAATTTCGACAGCAATGAAAATAATAATAAGTTAAATAGGACCAATAACTATTTCGGTGTATATCGAGGTTTAAATCTACAACATATTGTACTTAAGGAAAGAGCTATTAGCTGTTTGTATTAAATGAAAAAAATATAATTCAATTTGCATATTTTTTTAATTTCAACTTCCTAATTTAAATGCATTGGCCCATGCCACACGTAAAAAAAAATGCCGCATTTTTCTTCGTTTCTTTCTCCGTTTACCTATGATACAAGTTTTAATTGCGACTTAAAAAAATTTTAAAATTTAAAAACTCAAACATAAATGAAATAAAAAATATTTCAAGGACATTTTTGACTCATTTTAGTTAAAATTTTATTTAAGAGAGAGCAGAACAAAACATTGGTAGAAAAAAAATGCCAAAATACAAAAAACTCTCGTGTGTCATCAGCCATTCGGTCGAAAAAAAATTCTAAATAGGGCCCTGTTGACCTATTCGCTTTCCCTTTCACCCTCCGAATTTGTGACGCTTGACAGCTGCTTACATTCATTCTATAATTCTATATAATCGTAAAACTCACTTACAACGTACGGTCAAGGGATCATATTGTGCGTACGTTATAGACAGGATGGAAAAATTGAAAAAAATAAATTCTTTATCGTTATTTATCACCGAGGGTACGTTAAAACCGGGTTTTACTGTATTTCTGTGCTTATCATTGATTGACCAATTTACGCTGAATTAATGTCACGCCTAAGTAACCAATCCACGCGGATTTGATGCCACCGAAACCAATAGGCGAGATCGTAACAATATTTTAGTTCGATTTTACACCACATACTTTTATAGTGCGTATTTTATAATTTTAGATGCACGCTGTATTTAATATTAAGATTTGTAAATGTGTAAAATGTGGAATTTAAAATTGTAAATGGACAATGGGGATCTTATACCACGTGTTGACTTATAATATGGTAGCAATCTTGTCTGAAAAGAATTCATTATCTTAAGTTAAATTTCAACCTCTGATAACATATCGTTTCTTTTTCGTTTGGCATTGAGCTGGCCACATGTATCTTTTCTGGTGTTAACCAGGTGAATTTATAAACCAATTTTTATCAATCAAACTAATTTAATTAGCATTAATAATTCAATAATATTATAATATTGATAGAACATGCCTTTCTAATATGCTAATTAAAATCTCAAAACAAATTAGAAAACGTTTGTTCTTTTAGAACTTAGCATAAATAAAACGCCCAAAAGTTGATTTTCAATTAGAATTTTATAACTGGAATGTTATAGTAGTTAGTATTTACATCTTATATTATAGAGATCGAACAGATTATAGTTTCAGAGCAAAATGAAATTTTGTTGAGCTAAATACTTCGATTGTTTTCACAAGGTTTTTGGATAAGGGAGTAAGGCACTTGTTCTGGAGATTTTTGATTGATGAACCTTGTTTTTTACAAATAAATCTTAATACATTTAACAATATTCATAAATATATTTTCATAATATAAATTAATAAAATAATATGTACAATTAAATTTTATTTAAATATTAAACTTAACGTAGTTTGTTTTTTATTTAGTCAAACATTGAAATGGGCTTTCATAGGCAAAATTATTAAAAAAAAATCTAATTAAATCTATCAGTACTTCCTGTTTTTCAATTAGTAGTTTTTTTTTTATATTTTAATTCATATTAAACTTAAGTAGAATATTTACAAGTTAAAGCTAATTTTATATTATCGTGTCACATCTATTGTGTCAATGATGTCTTCTTCTCGGCCTCTTTTTCTTTCGTTTCACCAATTTGACTTTCAATAGTAGCTGATTTTTCCTGTTGCTCCGGTGAGTTAAATGGTTGAACTTCTCCTGATGCCCATATCAAATAAACAAGATTTGTTATGTTGAATATTGCGAATGCAATCCAAAATACGGTTCGCCATTCAGAAATGTAGCTCTGTAATTTTGTAAATGATTAGATTTAAAAGTTGCGACAGTAAGATTATACGTACGTTCGTGGTAATTAATCCAACAATGTACGGGCCAATTATACCGGCGATTGCCGCAATACCGTTTGTAATAGCCATAAGGGTACCAGCATAATTTGGGCTCAAATCTAATGCGTTAATCTTCATACCTGCGTAATAAGTGCCCATACATCCCATACCTAATACGAAAAATACCACAGCCATGGTACGATCGCACCCAGCATAAGATGCAGCTAAGATGAATACAGATGGCCCGAATGAAGCGATCGAGGTAAACATTTTTCTTGAATTTGTAACACTCTGTATTCCATTTTTGATTGTATAATCACCAATCGCACCGCTACCCAATGAGATAAACCACATAAGCACGTATGGCAGAGCACTGTATAAACCATTTTCTTTAATATTAAACTTAAGCACATCACTCATGTATTTTGGTAAATCGGTGACCATCACAAAATATCCAAAATCATGACCAATTTGTGCGACGACCAATGCAATCATTGCGTTATTTGTGACAATTAACCTCCATGGTGTTGGTGGTAAATTCTTATCCCTCTCGATTTGTCCTAGTTCGCGCACAAGGTAAGCCTTCTCTCGTTCTTTTATGAACGGATGAGATTTTGGATCGTTGTAGCATAACAAAGACTAAATATAAAAACAAACATTGAAATGATTTTAATATTATCAAAGTGAATATTAACTTACGAAGAAACAGAACCATAAAATACCGCAAATTCCAAAGAAGTAAAATACGGATCGCCAATCATCAAATGCGTCAATAACCAACCCTGACAATGAATTGCCTAAAATTGTACCGATCTGAAAATATTTGCCAATCAAAATCAATTAAACACCATACAATTATTAAGTATTACATGTCACATTGAGTAGCCCTCTCAACATGACATTTTAGATGTGCATGCCGATCATAAACGTTCTATTATCATATACAATACCACTTCTAAACAATGTTATCGTAAATTAAATAATAAAAAATAAAAAAATTACCTGAGCGCCTCCGAATACTAAAGCACCCAATTTACTGCGCTCTTTTAATGGGATCCACATAGCGAGTAATGCGTTTAGGGCTGGGAATGTAGTACCCTCGCCTAAACCTTCTAAAATACGCAGGGCGATTAACGCTGGAGCACCGCCCGCATCTATTGCCAACGGAGTTATGAGTGTAAATATTGCTGTTGATAAAATACCTAAGCTAAGCACATATTTTCCGCCAAATCTTTGGGCTAACAGGCCACCAGGAACATGTGTTATAACGTAGCCCCAATAAAATGATGATAAAATAACGCCTTGGATTTCTTCACTCCAATCGAATAAATCATCGGAATATTTTGTGGAACTAGTTGAATTAGTGGGCGAGTCCTCGAAATGGCACATATCTTCTAAATCATGTTCATCCGTTATATTTTTTTTCATAACCATTTCGGTGATAGCTACCGAGAGGCAAATTCGCATTGTGTATGCATTGGCGACAGCAAGGAATCCCATAATCGCCATAACCACTCGAGTTGGTATTGGGATTGCTATAAAATTATTTATTACAAGTTAGAATTAGATTTATTGCCAACTCGTGATTATTTCATGCTAATCTCGAATTTATGTATTTATTAGGGGGGTGTGATAAGAAACGATTGCTTTTGTTTAGAAAACAATTAGTTTTCTAATCAAAGCAAATAAATTTATTTAATTGATGTATTAATTAGTAAAGCTCTTAAGAATTTTGCTATTTAGTTTGTAATTAGTATTAAACATTTTATCATTTCAGATTTGATACCGGAAATTCAATTGAAAATTAAATCACCCACTATACACAAACATTTTAGTTTAGTACCTTTTTGCAAGAAATTCCTTATAGTGTTGTGCATTTTAGGGCCGATTATTTTAAAATGTATTCCACAGGAATAATAATACTTCTAAACTTATATATATATAAAACACTTTTATATCACTATGCAATAGTAAGTCCAATAAAAATCGGCCGTTACACAACGAATGCCATAATTATATTAAAATATCACTAAATTATTATTTAACACAATATTAATAATATCACAGACAAAAACTTTAATTAATTCGAATTTTTTTTGTAACAATTTTCCGTTTAAAATTCTACATCTACTTTTGTCTAAGGTACAAATTCAAATGAGAATTAACGCTTACGAGAAAAGTATTTTTATATCACGAATACATGAATACACGCAACAGTAAGATACACGAATGTAAGTTACTATACTCTACGTAAAATATATACACATATGTATCCACATATATACCCTAAACAATCGCACTTCCATTAGAATACAAAATACCGAAACGCACTTGAAATTTGTATTATTATGATTATTGAACTTTTTTAAAGCTGCACGACCAGTATTGAATAGATAATAAAAAATTTGACAACGTCAATTAAAAAGTGAGAGATGAAATGATTCGCAGCCGTGTGCCAATATTAATTACGTTATCAGTTCAAAAATGTTGGTTACTCGCAATATTGGAATTCTTGTCCTTCTAACGAACGGAATCTACGTCTAAGATCAAAGTGTTGCACCCAACGATAAATCGGCCACCATAAAATATCGATTAGTTTTTATTATATTATATACATAACTAATTTCATTGAACAAAATGGAATATTAAGTGGCAACTTAGAAATACAAAAACTTGAAAAAATTTATTGACACCAGGATATAGTTCTTCGTTGTTTTTTTGGTATATCGGCATGAACCTCCATTTGTATGATTTTGTGTGGCATAGAAACGAAGATCGCTTAAATTTAATTAGAGCTAACCAACAAGCGCGAGTGTCAAGTTCAGGGTGATGGTAAGGGTATTGCAGAAATTAGCAACTGTGCTAATTTTGATTATATAGTAAACCCACATTTTATTGCACCTTTATTGGTAAATTTTACAATCGAACTAAATATTTTAATAAACCAGTTTTAATAGTTCTACTTCTGGGTATATCAGAATTAACGTAATTGTTCGTAATTTAGGGGGTTTTCCCAATACAATGTTATCTAAACATTTATTCCGTACCTAAAAGTAGTGTGCACGTAGTAGTTACTTTATCGAATAATATTGAGAAATATTTACTGGTAAATGCGGTTTCATTGTCGGAATGAAAGTTACATAATAATGTCGTCAATGTGTTTTATTACACATTAGCAATTTTATGGTAACTTCGACAGCTATTAAATGAGTTTTTTTAGCTGTCTAAGTTCCCATAAAATTGCTAATTATTTTTAAAGAGCTTTAGGGTGAAAAATGTAATTTATCAAAGTTTCATCCAGAAGAAATATTTTTTCTTCCAATCTAAGGTTCAAATTATAGCCATAGAAGAATACAAATGAGTTACATTTTTATAGTTTCACTCGAAAGTCTTATTAGCTAAAATAAACGAAGGAATGTTTAGATACTATAATTACGACTCAAAACCTAAAAGCTATAAAAAAGTTGCAGAGATCTTTTTTGTTAAACAAATTTTTACATCAAAAAGTCCCGGGTGGTCAATTATCTTAAACAGATTGAGTTTTCGGTAAAAATAACCTTTTTGTAAATTTGGTTCCTTAACCCCGCCTTAAATCTGTTTCTTTTCGAACAAACATATCCAATATCGTATCGCTTCAGCCTATATCGCCCTGCATGGTTTTCCGACCACCTCCAAAATTTTCTTGTATCCTCGCTTATCCTCTTAACAATTTTATAGGAACCTTACCAATTGCATTGTGCATCGTGTGATCTGCCTTTCTGCATTCTAAAATTGCACAGCCATACTTAATCACATCACAAGCAATCACATCAAGATCGTGATGAGTCTTCGATTTATTTCTGGCCCTCGGTGCTGTTGCTCTTCACACGCATATTATCCCACATAATGAGGAGTAAATCTGTTAGAAACCTACACCTACACGTGATACTTCTTAAAAATTGCTAATTCGTGAAAAAATAGACCTTCAAAACCTCATGCTTGAACAGCCTGAATCTAATTAAATAAACTAATATCAAAGAAAATACGGCATAGTTATTTAGTCTGGACAGAAAACGTATGAAAAAAGAAAATTCATTGTTTTAATTTCTCTTTTTGCGTTTAATAGAGGCAAACCAGTCACTTTTAAAATTTATAAATAATTCCCTTTTCGTTCAATATATTGATGAGTTATCCTAAAAGCAGTTTGTGTATTCTACTAATTCATTTTTCTAAACCCTAATAATTATTTATTTTTGTTAATAGTTATGGACGCTTATGTCACCCTTCGCGAGTAACCTGATGCCATGACATCATTAAATTGAAAACCTTCTCAATGAACCAATTAATTATATTAAGTATCGCTTGATGTTTAATGTAATTTAAAACAGCTGTTTTTATTATTGCTGTTATCCGCTTTATTTATCGTTTGTATGTACCTTGTTTATGTCGGCATATTTTTGCTATTCAGTTTATTCTCAATTATAATTCCCTGTGGCAATAATCTGGATTTCCCTTGGCAAAAATATTTACAAATCGCTTTTTGACAAAATTATTTATTTCTGAGGAATCATGTTTGACGTAAATTTTTCTAAATTGGGAATTATTTTTTCCCCATCACTCTTTACGATACCTCATTTTGGTATATATTTGATTGTAAATAAAAACCAAAGTTTTCGTGTTGATTCATTCTGTAAATATGGTAGTAATTGTCCCTGGATGAATCTTGATCTTTGGAATCTAATAAAAGAAAAAAATCGCACCCAGAGAAAGATTTAAACAAAGTTCGAACAACTCTGCGTTAAAAGACCGACTAGATTTACTGGGGGGGCTATTATGATATTTTTCGATTTCAATTTTTTTCGATATCAAAAAAATTCGATTCGACGGGAGTTGCCCTATTATGAAATTTTTCGATTTCGAATTTTTTAGATATGGAGAAAATTCGATAAGACGGGAATTTACCATAGTAGAAACTAGTTTTGACAGTGATCTTGTTATTTCGTTGATGTTGTTTCGTTGTTGTTTAATTGATGAAAATTCTAAAGGTGATGTAACACCGATATACATATAAAGAAAACGTTTACGCACAGATTCAAACCCTTTTCATATGAGTAATAAAAGGTAATTCGAAGTTTTTTAATATTACCATTGCTTATTAACAAGTAATTTCTTTGAGATTTATGAAATTACTTCGGCTATCGAAGGACTGCTTTAAAGAAAGTCTTGCTCAAGCGAAGCCTCATTTTACCAAACGAACAAATGAAGACGCAGTATCCCCTATGCTAGAGCTAGCGGCTACTGTTTTGGTCGAAGGGTCCTACCAACCAGCTGTATGCCAAGATTGTTTGATAGGCGCGTCACAACCGACAGTTTTGGCATAGTAATTGCGGGAACACTTAATATATTGGATTCAAAAATTTAAAATGTTAAATTTTATTCTATATATTTAGTTAAACTTATAATTTACCTTATAATTTTATAAATAATTTTAAATACCTTTTTCAAACAAACAAATGATTAACATCTTTGGAAAAATTCGAACGGTCGAATACAAAATTCATCAACAAATGGTCGTCGTAGTGCATTTGGAAAAAAAAACGCTTCAATTTTCTTTTAGCTTCATATCATAATAGTGCGAATTTTTTCGATAACATGTGCGTTCTTAAAAATTCGCCTCGAATTTTTGTTTTAAGGTTTATAATAAAACGAATTTTATCTATATCGAAAAAATCGAAATCGAAAAATTTTATAATAGCCCTCTGAATAAAAAGATCAAATCTAAGTATGGAATCAAACAAATCAATTCATAAAGTGAATATCCATTCCATTGTACAAAATGATGTCGAATACAAAGACCTTCCTAGTATTGTTAATATATTCAATAACCATTTTGTCAATGTTGGCAACAGCCTCTCTTCTACAAGTAACAGTAACACTGAACTGTATAATTCTAATAGTTTAGATAATTTTATTATTCCATGTATAATTAAAATTAAATTTTCTATTTATGAATAAATAAAATATATCAACAAAATGTTAAGTTAACATAATGTTAATCAAATAATAGATTAACATTATGTTAACTTAACAAGACGTTAAATATTCTATTTATTCATAAATAGAAAATCATCCCAAAGTAATAAATTTTACTTTGAGAATATATATATATAGTTTACATTATAGTTTACATTTTCTTTTGTTATTGACAGTTTTTTATAAGGCCCATCATCTTTTGTAACACTTGTACGTGTAGTTGCTGGTATTCTAGTTCCACCGTTTGTTGTTGACTGTGTTGTACTACTAAGTGTTGTGGTTCCTCCTGTTGCACCTTTACATTTTTCACCAATTCTCTATTTAAAATTATACAAAAAAAAATTGAATTAATTATATGTACTGTATATGTATGTATATTTTGCAATTTAAATTCGGTATTTTGCTCATTTAATATATTTACCTTTATATCAGAAGATTTCAAGATTGGAGATGGGTTGGTACTCGTTGTTTTTATAATGTATCCGTTTTTGATAATTTCCTTTTGATTTGTTCAGCAGTTTGTTTGCCAGCATTCACGTCTCTGTTCCATTTGATACCACATTTTGGGCAAAATTGATACCTATGTGGAAACAGAGACGTGATGCTGGCTATTACACTTTGCACATAGTTTCGTACTATAAAAAAAAAAAAAAATTAGAAATATAATTTTTGAGACATTTTTAAGACTAAATATAATTAAATATAACAAAAATGAGTCATCGAATTCCAGGTGCTACCACGAATAATTAGTTCATTCCCCGGAGTGCGAGTTGGGACATGCCACAAATGAACTAATCAGACGAGGATCCAGCACTGCAACTCAACAATTACGAAACCTTTTCCGTGTGTGTGCAACCCAACAATGTATCTGGTCAGTCATGCCAGTAAGGCATGACGCAGCGACACACACACGGAAAAAGTTTCTACACTTTTCAATATTCAACAATTATAGAGTAGTGAGAACTGTGAATGTTAAAGGGATACCACAGCAGAAAGGAAACCCGCGTGCTTACGCAACTTCCGAGTTTCCGCAACTACCGTGTTAAGTAATGCGCTGTCCACTGGTGAGGGCTTGACCATTACTTAACAACCACTAGAAGTTAATATTAATTATTACTTACCACTTGATTTATCCGATTGCAAGTGAAAATTACACAAAATATGCTGTCCTTATATAGTAAAAAATTTGAAAAAACCACATACATAATATTATGTGCTGCCATCTCTTGTTAAATATTTAACCACAAAATTATGTATATGTACACAAATTTTACTACTACTAAGCGATTTGAATTTTTTTCAGTTATTCCATGTTTAGTTATTTATTTATATAAATTTCAATAATAATTATTGAAATAAATTAAAT
Organism: Nephrotoma appendiculata; assembly: GCA_947310385.1. Classification (NCBI taxonomy): domain Eukaryota; kingdom Metazoa; phylum Arthropoda; class Insecta; order Diptera; family Tipulidae; genus Nephrotoma; species Nephrotoma appendiculata. The sequence continues at coordinate 6,026,519 of OX371224.1, read as the reverse complement.
TTACATTTATAATTGTCTTATATATAATTATTTTATTAAATTTCGTTGGTTTTATATAAAAATATACAAAAAATAATAATTATTACATGGCTCACATATACATGCACAAAATGCATTCAATGCGAATCAAATTGGTGTCTTTTATTCAATATTTACTTATTTATTTACATTAATTTAAAAAAAATTATTGAAATAAAGTAAGTTTACATTTATAATTGTCTTTTATATAATTATTTTATTAAATTTCGTTATTTCTATATAAAAAATATACAAAACAAATTTAGTTTTGAGGATTTTTCCATGTAAAAATTCTCTCATATAAAAAGTGGCGCTAGCTATACGCCGGTATTTTAAACTCTTAATACAAATAAAAAATATTCTGGCGCTATCTATACGGCGGTGTTTTAAACGGGAAAACCGAAAACATATTGAAATAAATTAAGAAAAATTATCGAAATAAAGTAAGTTTACATTTATAATTGAGTTACATGTAATTATTTTATTAAATTTCGTTATTTCTATATAAAAAATATACAAAAAATAATATGTATTTGACTAGTCATATGGTTTTTCCCCTATTTACGAATATCAATTTTCTCTTATATAAATAGTGGCGCTATCTATACGGCGGTGTTTTAAACGGGAAAACCGAAAATATATTGAAATAAATTAAGAAAAATTATCGAAATAAAGTAAGTTTACATTTATAATTGAGTTACATATAATTTTTTTATTAAATTTCGTTATTTCTATATAAAAAATATACAAAACAAATTTAGTTTTGAGGATTTTTCCATGTAAAAATTCTGTCATATAAAAAGTGGCGCTAGCTATACGCCGGAATTTTAAACTCGAATACAAATAAAAAATATTCTAATAGCAAGTTCATTCGGAATTACAACAAAAAGTTACCCGGGTTTTATGTAAATGAACACGAAAAATATTACCCGACTTTTGTAGTAGTATTGGTGAAAAGAAAGACAAAAAATTGTTTATTGTTAAAAATGTCAGACATTTCAACTTAAAAGAAGGTGTAACAAATAAATAATTTTAATTAGTTTAATTGTATAAATAATTTAGTTTTATATTCACTTTGTTGATTTTCCTGATTGTTGTTATGACATTTCGTTTATAATGCCCGGTTTACACAAGACCAACATTTTTCTTCTGCAAAATGAATAAGATATAACATTGACTTTTTGCACATGAGAGACAAGAAAAGCAATATATCCCAACAAAATTTTGCAGAAGAATTTTTGAGCAAAAATGACCATAAAAATGAAAATGTTGCCATAAAATATATTCGATCCGAGTATTTTTATGGCAACATTTTTAAAATCAACAAGAAAAAAAATTATTTCGCATTTATAAATGTCGAGGATTCATAATAAAAACTGACACCATAGATAAAAATGTAAATTTCGCATTTGAATTCATTAAAATAAATTAATAATGATGCTATAAAAAAATTTACGCCATTACTATATATGTTTATTTCTTTCTGGCACATTGAATATTTTTCTATAGCGGATTCTTTCTTATTTACCTGCAAAATAGATAGGTGTAGATAATAATAGGTGTAGATAATAATAGGTGTAGATAATAAAAAGGGTGGTGGGTATGTCAATATTCATAATACTGTTATAAAACGTAATTCAGCATTCTTTTCACAAATATTGACGGATTTATTCAATGTTGTGTTTGAAACCGACATATATCCTGATTATCCGAAGATTGCAAAAGTGACACCAATATTCAAATCAGGTGATTGCAAAGTTCTTAATAACTACCGATCAATTTCTGTTTTGACTGTATTCGACAAAATACTTGAAAAATTAATTGCAACTCGTATAACTGAATATCTGAACGCTTTAATTTTTTTTCCTGTCATCAATATGGTTTAAGACAGGGGTCTGGTACAGATGCCGCTTTAAATGAGATTACTGATTTGATTTGCCGTGCTTTTGATAATCAAGAGTATATATGTGGCTGATTTTTAGATCAGCGTAAAGCGTTTGACTGTATTGATCATCGCCTACTTCTAAATAATTTGTATTCCTATGGTTTTCGGGGCTTGGCTTATAATCTTTTGATGGGTTACCTTCAAAATCGTAAACAGTTTGTGACTTTAGTTGGTGTAATTAGTAGCACTTAGTACTAGTTCTTTTTCTGGTGCTGTTTCCATAATATGTACATTGTACATACATATTCATTAAACAGACCAAAACACATGTTTGGCAAAAATATTAAAAATGTTAGTCAGAAAACTTTATTTCAGGCATTCTTTTGTGGGAAAATTCAATACTACACTACTGCCTAGCCAAAAATATTTTTCATTATTTTAATTCTGAAGTTGAAATAAATTTTAAAAATTGCTAATCGGAATTTTTATTGAAGTACTCAGTTAAAGTGAGATACGGATTAAGCCACTTTTCTACTCGTAATTCTAAAATATTCGCCATTTCTAAATTATCGAAAATACATAATTGTGGCAAGTTTCCTTATTCGTCAAAATTTACCTCTCGATTGAACTCGATGTTCGGTTTAGAACACATACACAATTTAAAAATATTCTAGTAGGGGCCCAATTTTTAAAGTTAGAAAGGAAATCTTCCAGGCATAGTAGATCATTTTTCTTCAGTTTAATGATAATTTATAATCATATATTTAATTCAGTAACTGATTTGATTGAGCATGACTAGCTATTTTATAGATTATATTTCAGATCGTGGAGCTGGATGATTTTGGGGTTACAGTCAAGACCAATGACTTTATTTTCGATCGAAAAGGTGAGAAAGCTTTCGACTATACAAGCTATATGGTGTTGTTACTACCTTTAAATCCGCTGCGTGCTGAGAAACCGTGTAAGATTTCCTAAATGTCTTTGACTAGTGTGATTGCTTTAATAATAAAATTTTTACGATTTACTGCACAATCACTCCCTGTATATTTGTGATCATGAGAATGGACTTAAAATATCCTAGAAAGAACTCTGTATCGCCGGCGAATGACATTTTGATATGATATATACGCGAGCTGACTATATAAGTTAGGTGGTCTTGAAAAACAGCCCACCATAAATATAAAAATATATTATTTCTATTGAATATATATTTATTTTAGCATAAAATTTGAGTATGTAGCAAATACTTCACAAAGTTAGCTTCCTCGCGACATATAGAACGAAAATAACAAAAAATGAGCGGAAATATTTTTCAAGTTTTCCGGTTTATCGATTGAGAAAGAGAGCCAATTAGTTTGGATACAAACGATTGCAACATTTATATTGTTTTTTTTTCGTTAAGAGTGTAGAGTTAGTTGTCGGGAACTTCAATTCTAACAATTATCATGCTGAATATAAAAAACAAGCACGAGTCCAGACCAACCCTAATGGAGCTTAATTGTAGTCACAATAAGGTATCACAAATTTACTTTTACTTCTTCTTTGTGCTAGACTCACTTTCAATTTCAATACAAGTGTTGCTGCTTCATATGTGTACTCGTAAGTTACATTGATGATGACAACGACCTACACCATTATTATGATTATTATCACAGCACATAATACAAGCTCCGATATTATAACATATAATTTTATTCGTACAGAATGATGTATGTGAATAATTTTGTTGAATGATTATGATCGCAATTTTGTGCAACAAAAAAATTGTAGTACGCTATAGCAGATACTAGAAATAAATTTAAAATAAAATTTTATGCATTTGAAAATCTATATGATCGTAATGAGAAGGACAAGGCTAAAAGCAAGTGAAAATATTAACGCTATATATGTTAGGCAAACAACTGTCTGATATATGTAGATGCATACCACCATAAATACAAGTGGGAAAATAAGAAATCTGTAACAATGAACCTCATTATTACTTTAGAGGTTGTTGGCGTATAGGAACTTATTATGCTATTCACGAGCGAATTTTCAAGCAGGTAGTTCATTTTGCGGTAAAACTTAAAACAAAAGTAATTCTGTGTTGTTTTATTGAAACAATTGTAACAAAATTAAATAATGTTTAAATATTTGGGTTGCCATGGAATACACAAATATTTATACATTTTGCCTTTTAATAAATGAGAGTGTTTAAATTTTTAAAAACAAGTGTTTGCTAGACCTACGTCTATTTAAGGCCTAACCTAGAAACATAGTCCCCTTTTAAGTCAACACACTTTTCAAGTAATGCTGAAACCTCACAACAAGTTAAACTGCAATTTTTGAATTTTGGCAATGGCAACCACTACTGATTGATTTGGACTAATACCGCCATCTTTATGTTGAGGCTGAAAACAATTAAACACCCCTTGGGTTTCAAACATTTCCGTTAATTTTAATATATTGCATTCCATGGCTTATCTAATCGCCAATAAAATTATAAAGATATGTGTCACTAGATTGACATATAAGCAGCCATTTATTGCAGAATGTGCCTTACCCGAGGGCAGAAAACGAGCGTACACCGATCCAACAAAAAATAAATTCTTTTGTTATCATACCAACGTAATTACAAAATATTTCTACTTTATCTTGAAACATAACTTAAGATTTAATAATGATTTTAGTTTTGAGTGCCCCTAGGTATCTATACGAATAAATTATAAATATTTTTTTTGGCGAAAAACTGGTAAGTTTGGTCTCAAATCATGATAAATATGTCAATTGATTAAATAACAATGTACAAGATAGCTACTTACTATCTATACGAAATGGAATGGAGTGCATCGTACTTATCTTGTACGTGAAGCGTGCTCATCATGTTGACACAGCCGTTATATACGAATATGTATAATCATTTTACGTTACTTACATTGATTCACTTTTTTTTTTAAAAAACTTTGTACGTCAACACGTCTGCCAATCAGCAAGAACAAATTATCTGCATTTCCTTGACGACGCTCGTCATAGGATTGTTTCGTCAATATATCAATCAAACAGTCCAAATTTATAAGATCATTTTATGTCAAAGATCAGATAACGTTCCGCGTGTTTAAATTTTATTGTTATAATGTTATCGTTCATATGTATAGTTAATTATTTGATAGGAATCATAATTTTATTGATTGTGTTTTATAATTTGACACTTCGTACAATTTATTGCCCGCATTATATATAAAATGGTGTATAAATCAAAAATGATAATAATAATAAATAATATAGAGGGACTATTATCAAATACAAATTATTATTGCTATTATTGTTATTAAATTGATAAAAAACTACTCAAATTATGTTTACCAGTGTTTTTTGCATTATGATACGATAAGCAGTTCGGCAAGAACAATGGAATTTCTATGATGGACGTTAGTCTTTAAGTCTTCATCTATACCTTTTCATACTGATATTGTCTTCAAGCTCTATTCAATTAATTAAATCCTATTTTGCATGCTTTTACATGCAGATCGGTCCGAGGTTGAACCTTAAACACCAAATTTTGACCAAAGGTCTGACAATCTCAAATATATCAGAGGTCAGGGCCTAGGGTCCAATTAAAATGTGGTCAATCTAAACCCAATTTATTAGTATTCCCGACCCAGGTAGAGTCCACCATTCATAAAACACTATCGCTCCTACACACATTCATTAGAATTTTAAAAAATTTTAATTGTGAATGTAAACCATTTTTAGTAAAAGTGAAGGTTTGGCTTAAGTAACTTTTTATAACTGAGGGTGCACCATCATACAGATATTTGGCCCCATCTCTGTACAGTATTTTTTCCCAAATAAGATGATAATGATCCAATAATATCAATATCATCATTTGTATGCTATAGCTACAAATATGGAGGTTCATTTTGGTACGTCGATTCACGATGGAACAAATTTAATTCCGTTATTTAATTGCATAACATAATCATCTAGGTTTGGCTCGCCAACTTATTATTTTTGTGCAACAAATTATTAACAATTGTATTTTACTCAAATTATGCCGGTCGTGTTCATTGATCTCAAGAACATATAGGCTAGAAAAAAGAGTGAGAACCAAATAAGAGCGAAAACGTAAATTTATGCTGTATGACGTTATCATGATATTGATTTTTATAATCTTAAAATCGCAAAAGATGATTTTAATTCACTTGCCATGGAAAGAGGTGAATTAAATTACAACATTTTACTACTCATAGCCCGGCAATAGACCAAATTGTGTATGTGCTTATCTTTTAGGAGAACCACCTGAACCCAATGATTTTGTAATTAATGGTAACGGCCAGTGGCGATAGTCCCGATTGTAGAATTGTTCCCATATTTTAGCTGGGGTATTTACGGAAAATATAAAAATAAAATAATAAAATAAACAACTTAGCCGTCGTGTCATATTCACCAGTATCAGCCTACAAATTTTCCAATTTTTACCTTTGACAGACCGATTTTTACCTTTGGTAAGGAATGACTTTAGCTATGGTTTAGAATTGCATTTGAAAAAATATGGCAATAAAATTTGAATAGCAATTTGGGGGAAAAATTATTTCTACGAGTTTAATTTGATAAGTAAACAGTATTATTTTATTTCTGAGATTTTTCATGTTAATATTGGACATGGACTACAATAGAAAAGTTGCTTAAAGAAATGAAGAAAAGCTAAATAAATACTATGGAGGTTCAGCTAATTGATTGCTCTCATAAATGTTTGCTCTCATAAATGATCAAAAACAAAATCGCGCAACCGCATTTCAACATGAATCCATTGTTATGCTCCAGAAACGGAGATTTAATAAAACAATGGATTTCTTCGGATTAATGTACTCTGAAAAATGCAAAACGGTTTCTTCGGAACCGGAAAGACATGGCTGTTTCCTGAAAAGCGCGTGGTATAGTAATTACCGGCTACGTCGTGTTGATTTAGCGAATATCTTTGCACCACGTCATTACGCAGCTTACATGGTGGGAATTGTCGTTGGGCGCTTTCAGGTCACTCAACAGTTGGCAACATGTTGAGTAAAATCACAGCCAACGTTATAGAAATTTTTGAACTCTATGAAATTTTCAAATCAACTTGGCGATGATTACACTAATCATGATGCCAACAGTTGGCGGACCTGAAAGCGCCCATTGTCAAAATTAATTATTTATTTTACTAAATAGTTACTTTCTCAACCACATCAACTGAGTAGGCTTGTCTCTCATGATTTGCTTCTGTTTTCAAATGTCATAAGTAATAATCTAATAAAAAAAAATTACGTTGCACATGCGATCATGACGAGTCTCGAGTTAAAAGAAGATTGCGATCAACAAATTATAACATTTAGTTATTAATTTAATAAACAGCCTTCATAAATGCTTCATATAGATAAGACCAGATGAAAATTACAAAAACATAACTGAAATTATAAATTTTCCTGTTCAATCATAGCATGACAAGAAATATAAGAGGGCAACTATTTAGTTTTGAATTCAGTTTCGATCAACTTCTGTTGTGTGAAATGACGCATTGTTATTTTTAGCCATCGCTTGATCTGACACTTATCAGATTTGAACTCAAAATTTTTGATCTACAACAAAATTTTGTAGTATTATGTGACAGTATTTGTATATCCTACTGCTACTAGTAACCATTTCTCTTTCCCAAATTTCGTTCAACAATAGAAAATACATTATTTTGTGATAGAAATAAAGAGTAGCATTATTGCAAAAGCCGCATTACATTGGCGTTGTAAAGTACTCACAAGTACTTCTAGCTACTCATATCTACTCAATCAAAATTTTTGTTTTCTTATGTTTTACTTCTAACTAACAAATTTGCGTTCCATTGAACATCTACTCACAAGTACTTGCAAGTACTTGGCTAAAGCAAATGGAACACGGCTAATGTGTTAATCTAGCAGGCTGCAGATAAATGATATAAAAAATGAAACGGTGTCCAATTTTATTCTAGAGAAACGAGACACAAACGATAAAGTATTGGAGATGTGATTTTAAGAACATGTCACCATAGATGTGGTACTTAAAGTACACTTGTGTCACATGAGAAGAGAACAAATCTGGGAAGACCTGTCTATGTATTTCTCTCTCTCTCTCTTGCTCTCATATCTCATGATGGAATTGGTTTTGCTGTAGCTATAGCTTTGTTTCCAAATTTGTATTTGCAATATGTACCACAAAAAACCACTAACGTTAAAGAAATTTAAACTCGAAAAAAAAAACAAATAATCGACATTTGACTATAAAAATGGCTAACTTCTTATTTTGTATGAGTGTGAGATAAATTTTTTACCTTTACATACATTTTTGGTAGATGTGTGAACAATGATGCCAATAAAAATACTTCTCTTTACTTTTTTTACAGCAGCATTATGGCAGCAGACTAACACCATCACAATTATTTTCTCAGTAAAATTTTGCTGACAACATTTTTTGTTTAACTAGGAAAATCTAAATTTTTTTCTCGCTTTTATTTTTGCTGACAGCAGATTTTTCCCATGGAATAAGGCCTATACAAGAAAATTGTTGAAAGAATACCAATAGTTTTTTTGTTGCGCAAATGCTTCTGTCTGTTTGGTATGTGTTAGCGATTTTTTATAATTTTAATACAGTCGATTCTGCTTAATTGGGACAAATCTTAAAGAACGGAAACAAAACCAAGCAAATATGAACACAAATTTACTTCGCTTTTTTGGGCCAATATTTCGTTTAAACGGGACAGTAATCATAGATGTAGTCTATGGGTTTATTTTTTAATTCAATCCGAGCAAGCAAACTTACCCCGGGTAGTGTACATCCGAGCAAAGGTTGTACTGGGTAAAATTATCCGGAGTGCGTTTACAAATGCTACATTGTAACAATATTGTTAACAATGACAGTTCTAATGCGTTCATAAACCACCATTGTAACAAGACGCATGTGCTTTTTGTCGTTCATAAACTATGTTGTACATTGTTCTAAACGTCATTTTCAACTCTCCTCGGTATATAGATTCTAAATGCCATTTTTATGTAAACGCTGTTTGTTTTATAAGATAGAATGTTGCGGTTATACGAGTCGACAGACCGACAGATTAATCAATTGATTGATTTAATAAAAAATACAAAATTAGAAATTAAAAATTAAGAATTTATTTTTACAAATTAAAAATTAGAAATTAAAAATTAAATAATATTAAATGCTCGTTTTATTTTTATAAATCGTTACACATTGCGTCACGTTTAGTTGCACCACTTCCTGTAGAGCTCTGCCTTGTTTGTTTAGTGGAATCGTTTGTACTATGATCAAAAAGCCCTTCACTAATATATAGTTCCACATCTTGCTCAAAATCAAGGTAAATGTTATGAAGAACACAACACGCTGTTATTGTTGCGGCCGCCCTATCGGTTCTGTGCAAATCTAATTTTTTTAACCGCCTAAATCTTCCAAATAAAAGTGCAAAACTGCGCTCAATCACCTATCTGCAGGATGAATGTTTTTTATTAAAAATTAACTGCCTCTCAGATAATCTGCCACGATCCATGTATGGAGGGATGCACCAATCCAATAATGGGTAGGCTTTATCACCCAAAATATATTCTCTATTTGGGAAAAATGTTGAAACTTCGTTTTGGGCACCTTCAAATATGTGAGAGTTTTTAAAAACTCGCACATCTGGTACAGAGCTGGGCCATCCACTGAACACATCGATATATGTATTTCATATCCGCGTCGCATATTGCCTGGAGGGTCATCGATGTGTAGCATTTACGGTTAGTATACGCAAGAGAATCCGCTTTTGCTACGCTCAACGGAACGTAAGTGCCATCGACAACCCCTATCAGATTACTGAAGCCGCTCTTCAAACTGCAAGTAATAGGTGTTACTGCAAGTAATAGGTGTTTCGGATCAATCTGTGGTCTGCCCGCAACTGCATCCGCTTTAATTAAAAATGGAGTTACTATTTGGAGTAGTATCTCAAATGCGCTTTTCTTTGGTCGAAAATTCTGTTGGAATTGTAAATCGTCGTAAAAATCCACAACTTCCGAAATATGCGCGGTAATCCGTGGTGGTTTGAATTGCTTTTTGAATCTGATTAGTACATCTAGCTCTTCTACCTCGTCATCTTCGGCCGCATTGTTCATTGTTATCATCATCTAAAATTGGCGGGAATAATTTAAACCATAAACAATATTAATTTCAATTCATTCTAAACGAGTACTTACGTCCATTAATCCTTTTTTATAATTCAATAATGTTGCAAGCAATAGCAATTCTGCGCTTTCCATTTTTAAAATGTTTATAATTTTAGAATAATTTTTTTTATTTATTTGTATATGTAATGCCAATTTGACGTTTCAAACAATATATAGTTAAGATGGCCGGAAAAATTACAATGACAGTTGTAACAATATGATTACAATGTAGCATTTGTAAACGCACTCCCGGTGCGCATAGAATAAAAAATTGTTTTTTACTTTGCACACTCTTCGTACACTGACATTAATTTCAGAGTAAAATTTGAAGAACCGAGTAAGCTCGGTGTAAGCACAGTTCACAAATAAAAACGCAGTGTGCAGAGTAAAATTACTCAGGTTGAATAAAAAAACACAGAGTATTTTTTGACAGCGCACGCACTGTATGCTCAGGTTGAATAAAAAAATAGGCCCTATGTCAACATCTAGTAATCACAACTTTTTGATCACCTGTTCTTTTGATCGTTGTATTTGTTGTTGTTGTCATCACGGTTTTTTATTTCAACTCACACCGGTATTTTTCGAATTCCGATGCATTTCAAGAATGTTTTGTACATTTACTAAAATTCTAAAGTTGCCAACAAATATAATTCCTATTTATTATTATTAATAAAGTTTTAGGTACATTTCTTAAAGCATACCGGAATGTCAGCGAAGATTATGATAGCAACATTCTTGCTCACGATGTCTATTTAATTACTTACTTTTTGGGTATTACATAGCAAACTCACTAGAATCAAATATTTTAACGACCCAAAGACTTTTTGCTATGGAAAAATACTGAATACTGAATTTATTCAAATAATAATGATATTTATTATCATGTATGCTGTTGAGTCGTTACGAACGTGGAATCCTCCGTTAGACGGTATTGGATTGGAAGTTAGGGTAACAAAATTATATGCAGCATATGGTGACTTGACCCATAGATGTGCATTTAGATAACCGAATCAGTCATATTAAGACTGATGCCAACTACATATAATGAATATTATTATTTTATATCCACAACCACAACTAACCCAAATTAATAAACTAACAAAATCTAATCTAGAGTGTATACTTAATTAAGTCGAACATTTTTAACATATTTGCGTAGTTAGGAAATGACTTTGCTGCGATCCGCCCTAGTTGTTTCTGTGACTAACATCCTTTCCTAGTATCAACCTTATCTATCGGACATGCAGGCAAGGCCCGCATAATGTGCTACATGCTATAGGATGATATAACCTTGGGGTGCAGTAACTGGAGTCGAATTGTCGAGTTGCCTTCAAGGGCAAATACCTGCTGTTTCATTTCCTGCTTGATCTATCAAAATATTTAATAAGACTACTAAAAGAAGAGCGAGGTCATCAAAACATTCTTAGCTACTTTCCGCTTACTAAGACGTTTCTGTTTTTAATTGCTTAATATACAATTCCAGTTGTATTTAGATAACACAGGCTCGACCAAAAAATTTTTTACTCGTATTTATTTAAAATTATAGGTATGACTATTATTTGTATTGACAATTTTTCTCGGTTAATCTAGTTCTATGCTTGAAATAAAAATTTGGGATTAACCGGAACTGGTCTGATTTAATTTATGTACATATGTATAACGGATTTAAATCAGAAATTAATCCACATTAAAATTCGAACAAGATTTTTAGTTCTATTTAATGTGTGCGCTTAATCTGAAATGTGAGGTCAACGTAAGTAATTAAGTATCGGTTTTACGATAAACTAAGTTATAATTAAGCGTAAAATTGCATTTTTCGATACACCTTTACAGTACAATATGTGGAACTAAACTGATCACGTTTACTGACAGGCCATGTGGATCGTGGACCACACCATGCTTACTTTCAGTAAATCAATATTTATGTACATCATTATGCTAATCAATAAGTATATACTTGCGATGAAGAGAATATTATTATTCATAATTACCAAGTTCAATAATAATATTTTGGAATATTTTATTGAACTTGATAAATGGTAATCAATATAAAGCGTTCATTCAAAATAGCGCTTATCCATATACAAACAATTAAAAAGCATTGTTGTGTGGGTGTGTGTATTTGTATACATCTAGCACATTTGTAGTAAGTTTTCATTATTTTTGTATTCTGATAACATTTTTGTTGAATATTATTTGAGTTTATGATAAAAAAATTAATAGTTTTCTGGTGTGGGCTATGTCTATCATTTTAGGGCGCAAGCGGCGCAATTTTATTTAAATTATTTCATTTCAGACATACCCTATAAATACACATTGAAAGTGTTGTTTTTTCTAAGTTAATGTATTATTATTTATGAAGTCTATTGAAAAGAAAATTTAATTAACAAAATAGTTTATAATTATTGTATATTAAGATTAAGGTGGTTGAAATGATAAGAAATTGTATTAGATTAACTGATTAGGACTATATTAATGGATTATCAATCAAAAGTGCGAATGGTTAATCAATTTTTCACCTAATTTTAAATAAATATACGTATGTACATATGTACATCAAGAATTTTAATTGGTTTGACGTGAGCAACTTTTTAGTGGACAAATTAGGAATGGATGTACATATTTAGAACAAAATACGCCACAGCCTAGTAAATACTACATCATTTGACACAGTTAAATACAATTTAAAATATAACTCGGATAACAGGTTGTTTCGCCCCGCATTTATGCTTTATAAGAAATATGCCATAATCCATTAGGCTATCACATGCTTGTCTTACTGAAAGTAGAACGACGAATCGAAAAGAGTTAATATAATTATGACATATATAGTTACCATCTTGAATCGGTAAAATACAAATCTTGGATTTGATCCTTTCAATACAGAGAAGCAACAAACATTTCTTTCTTTCTACAATTGATACATTTGAGCCTATATAAAAATTCAAATCGGACTACAAAAAATCATTTCAATACACTAATGGCCTGCACCTAGAATTTGATCTAGTAACAATGCCAATTCTGAGACTTTGTAAAAAAATGATAATTTATGCACGATTTACATGTTCCAATTTTTTTCCCCAACAAATTTTTTACTGAAAAATAGAGCTGCACGCATATAAAAAAAAGTTACTAGTGAAAAAGAGTCAGCAATATAAACAAATAAGGCAATGCTATAATTTTTTTGTATGTCCCATAAATTTTTATAGTTCGAACATCTTGCGTTTAAATTAGATAACGAACAACATCGAATTGCAAATAAAAATAAAATATTTAATTACCGCTCATGTTTGCTCGTTTTGTTTGAATGATGTTTATGGCTGCTTGATGTTTATTTGAAACTTTTTTGAATTTTTTTTGTTTTACTGCTATAAAAATACTCGTAGAAACTATATTTTATGGCAACATTCCCAGTTTTATGCCAACATTTGCTCAAATTAAAAAGAAAAAATTCAATTTTATTTTACTGGAATTTATTTCGTGCTCCTCTCGCAAACGAAAATCGTAATATACTTAACCTTTCATTTTTTACTGGAAAAAAAAATTGGAACATGTAAATCGTGCATTAGTTGTGAGCTCTAAAAAGTGATGCTGAAACGATCTTTTCAAAATATCACGAAAAGTTTTGTGACAAATAAAACAAAATTAAGTGAAAATGTTTACAAAATTAAGTAGACAATTGTGAATACAATTTTTAAAAAAAAATTCAGTTGAATTAAATCGAAATTACGAAATTCATAACTAAATATTAAATTAAAAATTCAAAAAATTCTTATAATGGATTATTGCAAATTTTTGTATAATGGAGTATTGCGAATTTGAAGTTTTTGTGACTTTTAAGTATATGTAGTTGTGTGTTTAGAGAAATAAGTTAGAAATTGAATACAAATTAGCATTGCAAGTGTAAATGCTGTAAATGCCACGTGCCAGATTTATTTACTTTCAAAGTGAAACATATGTATACACAGTAAAATCAAATAAAAAATTATTTGCGATAAAATGTGCGCTTGGTTTTCAGCCAAATTCAATCAAGACTTGTTCTTGGGACTTTCTAAGATCTGCCAATTAAATCATTTAACGAAAAAAATTAATTATATGTGTACACAGAACACACTGTTATCAACGCGTTAATGTTGATAATCGTAAAATAATCTATTATAATACAGCAACGAGCATATTGTAGTTCCTAACAAAGTTCTAGTAAAAAAATTTAAACTGTTTTGAGCTGATATAGTTCGAAATTTAAGAACTAGCTGTTGTCGAAAGATTTCGCAAGTCGTTAAAAACAGATAGATGCCTCCGTTTTAAATAATTAAAACTTTTGAAGATATTTTAACAGAATTCAAACTGGTGTAGTAATAATTTAGGTTAGCCACTGGATAATAACATCAAAAGACAATTTCTTTTCAGCTACTTTATGTCTCAATGAAATTGTATAGTTTTCACAAATTTATTGATCAGCGATTTAAAAACTGAACGAGGAATTTAGGATCAATATATGTACATAGTCGTGGAATAGACCCAATTGACATTGAAGTGGGATACCAAAATAAATGAAATATTATCGCAGGAGTGGTGAACATCAACCAAATCGCTGACTCGAAAATATATTATTGCATAGAACTTAAAGACACAACACAGGTGTTTGACTGTTTTGGTCAAGAATACAAAATGTAGTGATTTTATTATTTATTTATTTATTTAACCAACAGTATTAATTTACATCTGGTATTTAAAATTAGGTTTATTAATATAAATCAAATTTGAATAAAAATTTTTTTTAGAACTCTTTTAAATTCATATATGAAAAAATTAAATTCGAACACGGTAGATACAATATTAAATACACGGCTAAAATTAAAAACCGCGTCCGACATACCAAAATTAGACCCATGGAAGTGCAGATCAATCACTAAGTCTTGGTGGCTGAGTGATCTCACTGGGCACGTCTTGAAAACAAGGACAGTAGATGTGAACAATCAATTCGGCCCATTATATAACGTCGCGCATAAATATTGTGCAAGAAATTTGTCTTCGGACGAACAATGGTTCAATATTTAGTAACAAACAATGGCCTAGATACGGCGGAAGCACATACTTAGGAGCGTTTACCTCTCGAGGAAGTCGCCTTAAGGCAAACAATATAAATCGCTTCTGGATTGATTCTATACGGTTAGAGGAATTGTTATAGTACGGATTCCAGACAATTGACGCAGACTCCAAGGACGATCGAACAAATGAAGCGAAGGGGACTTTTAGAGTATATGAATCATGGAAATCTTTGGAGAAACGGGTTGAAAACCCTAACATTGAATTAGCCTTATTATTACATCTGTCAAACGATAAATCTCCTAAAAACAAAACCCCTAAATCTAGAAAAGAATGAACTCGCTCTATCATAAAGCCATTTAGGCATCAACTATTATCAGGTCCATAACGTCTTCTAGAAAAGTTCATAACTTTACATTTAGAAACGTTCAGGCAAAGCTTACTCAAACTACACCAGTCGGAGAAAACATTTAATTCCTGTTGTAGATTTAGCAGATCGCGATCATTTCTAATCTTACAAAAGATTTGTACATCATTAGTGTAAATCAGAAACTTGCAATGTTTGAAGCACCGCTTCACATCATCTATGAATGCAATAAATAATAACGCCAGACAAAACATGATTGTCTCTAGATAAAATATTATTTAAAAACTTTTTGAGTTCTGTTCGTGAAATATGAAAAGATCCACTTTAAACGAAGGACATCACACTTGTTGAGGTGTCCCAGTTTTTTTACCAATAAAACATGGTCAATTTTATCGAAAGCTTTACTAAAATCAGTAAACACTAACTCAATACCATCACCACCTTCTAATGCTAACGTCAAAAAATTTGTAAACAAAGCAAGATTTGTCACAGTTGACCGTCCGGGGTAATGCTGTAATGCTAATAATTTAGGAATAGCCGGTAAGATAGAAATACCGCGGTAATTTTCGATATTCATTCTCCGTCCACTCTTGAAAATTGGTTTAATGAAACTGGATTGCCAAATTGAAGGAAAAACTCCACTCTTCAAACTCAAATTGAAGATGTCCGTCAACGGCTGAGAAATTTTTCGAGAATATTGTCGAGAAACTCATTTAAAGCATTATAATTTCCCTTTTTAAAGTTGAAAAACTCACTAGAATTAAAATTTACGTTAGCATTAACACAATTTATTAATTGGATATGTAGTGGTATGTGAAAAATAATTAAAGAACCGCCGAGATCATTACAAGCAATGATTGTGCCGTGTACTTCTACTGGAATGAACACCAGATCGAGGATATTGCTGCACTGGTTCTTGATGTTATTAATCTGTCTTAGCCCGAGTGAACAGATTGAGTCCATCACCAGATCTGAAATTAGATCACCATTAAATGGCACAAGTTCATCATCAACAGTAAGCCATTTTATTTTCGAAAAGTTAAGACTCCCAAAATCATCATAGAATCAAAATCAGGAGCTGCAACTGCGAGTTGGTTTGAGAAAAATAAAGACAGCTCACCATATATATTAACGGAGAATCCGTATGGTATGTAAACAGCAACTATCAACACCAGCTTTCCATTGAAAGCAAGTTTAACAGCCAAAATCTTCAACTCGTTACTCCCAAGGTCAATAATATCCGCACGTATATCTTCCGAGACAGCTAGCAGAACTCCGCCAACTCTCGCTGTCGATCCAAGATCCGCATAACGATCGCGTCTGAAGACATAGTAGTCTAGAGGGAAGTACTCTGCAGAATTGTGCGAGCTTGTCAGCCATGTTTCCGTGATGCAAATGACATCATATTCATTTTCCAACACCGATACAATATTTTTTCTGTTTTTCAAAACTAACAGTTACAAATTACAATTGACAAAATGAAAAAGAAAACTTAAAATGAAAAATATGAAAGAGACAACTTAAAATTAACCCTACGTGCAGATCGATTTTATTATATAGGAGTACAATTTAATTAATAAATGTTTTCTTTTCAGATTCACCGGAATTTATGACATCTAAGAATTAATTGTGGCATTAAATAAATTAAACGTATAATATAAATTAAAATAATTGGTTTTGTGTAAATTAAATTTAACGAGAAATGAAAGTAAGTATATTAAGCGTTAGCAGACATAACCGGGAGAGTGGTAAACTTTTAGTACATATTCCGAAACGAATAAGTACTAAATAATAAGTACTAAATAAATAATATTAAAAATTAAGTTAAAAATTAAAATAAATATCGCACAAAGTTATTTTTTAATTAAAAACGAAATAAATGTAATATAAAATTGAAGTTAATAAATAAAGTTTTAAATATACTCGTATAATTATATAATTGTATTTACGTTTAACTATCGTATTTACGTTTAACTTACTCTTTGTCAGCAATAATTTAAGTGATTTGGACGTACTACTAATGGATTCGAAAGGTGCAAATATAGGCGACCAGCTGGTACAAATGAATTTAGTAACCACCGTAAAATGATCACACCGATGCACGGCGCAAATTGTAATCCCTTACCACAATAAGCTGAAATGTGAAGGGTAGAGTAATAAATAATTGGATTGGCTAGATCGGACAAGACTGAATTACATCAAATTTTTTTTTCCATTTTTGTCTTTATTTTATGAAAAATAAAATACATATTTTATTTTATATTTATACTATCGCATATTGTTCGTATAATAATTTTACGCCCATTCAAACCGTTTTCTATTAAATCGCGAGCAAAAGTCCCAGGCGCGGACGATTCGTTAGAATAATACTTGCTGTGTTTTAATATTGGAGCACTATCCGGAGCCAAATGGCAATTTTCTATTGAAACTGCAGCTATTATTCACTGGTGTCGCTGTACTATAAAAATTAAAACTAAATTCATCAATAAAACAAACATTTATCACCTGAAATATATTAATTGACATTTATTTTGACATGACGTTATAAACAAAAATACATTTTGCTGCGTTTTAATTTTTTATTGTAAGATTTAGTTTCTAATGGTTTCAGGGGTTTACAAAATTAAAAGCCTTTTCAAATTTCCCATTGAAATGGATAGCGCTCCCGATAGCGGCTCCCGATAGCGGCTCCCGATAAATAAGTGAGCCGAATTATTTTTTTATCGATTTTTAATTAAAAAGTTGAATGAAAAATCTTAGTTTAGATTTAAATAAATTAATTAAATGCAATAATAGCGCGCTAAATATAAGTTTTGACATAGAAAATCGGCTGCTCCGGATACAGCTATCGGGCGCTAATAAAAAAACACAGCAACTGTTGTTAGAATTTGAAGCTCATTGTACAAACAAATCACGTGCGTATCCACTTATCGGAGCTAACACGACCTTTGGGCTCGGAACTTTACTTAAATCCGCCAAATTGTGACACAACTGCAAATATCGAAATTGAAACGGATTGTTACGGGCACCTTCAAAACTTTTCATCAATTTATCACTCATTCATTCGATTTGTGATTTAGCAAACTCAACAACATTTCTTTTATGTGCGAAATTATATAATTTCTTATATTATTAATTAAAAATTATTGGTATTGAGTAATAAATAAATTATTAAAATTGAAATACGGAAGACAGTATTCAATATTTTAATAGTACGAGTATGTAGTTTGCTTTATAATAATTATATACCGATGCTAACAAGTTGAAATGTCTGACATTTTTAACAATAAACAATTTTTTGTCTTTCTTTTCACCAATACTACTACAAAAGTCGGGTAATATTTTTCGTGTTCATTTACATAAAACCCGGGTAACTTTTTGTTGTAATTCCGAATGAACTTGCTATTATTTAGAATATTTTTTATTTGTATTAAGAGTTTAAAATTCCGGCGTATAGCTAGCGCCAATTTTTATATGAGAGAATTTTTACATGGAAAAATCCTCAAAACTAAATTTGTTTTGTATATTTTTTATATAGAAATAACGAAATTTAATAAAATAATTACATGTAACTCAATTATAAATGTAAACTTACTTTATTTCGATAATTTTTCTTAATTTATTTCAATATGTTTTCGGTTATCCCTTTAAAAAACACCGCCGTATAGATAGCGCCAGTATTTATATAAGAGAAAATTGATATTCGTAAATAGGGGAAAAACCATATGACTAGGTAGTCAAATACATATTATTTTTTGTATATTTTTTATATAGAAATAACGAAATTTAATAAAATAATTATATAAAAGACAATTATAAATGTAAACTTACTTTATTTCAATAATTTTTTTTAAATTAATGTAAATAAATAAGTAAATATTGAATAAAAGACAGCAATTTGATTCGCATTGAATGCATTTTGTGCATGTATATGTGAGCCATGTAATAGTTATTATTTTTTGTATATTTTTATATAAAATCAACGAAATTTAATAAAATAATTATATATAAGACAATTATAAATGTAAATTTAATTTATTTCAATAATTATTATTGAAATTTATATAAATAAATAACTAAACATGGAATAACTGAAAAAAATTCAAATCGCTTAGTAGTAGTAAAATTTGTGTACATATACATAATTTTGTGGTTAAATATTTAACAAGAGATGGCAGCACATAATATTATGTATGTGGTTTTTTCAAATTTTTTACTATATAAGGACAGCATATTTTGTGTAATTTTCACTTGCAATCGGATAAATCAAGTGGTAAGTAATAATTAATATTAACTTCTAGTGGTTGTTAAGTAATGGTCAAGCCCTCACCAGTGGACAGCGCATTACTTAACTCGGTAGTTGCGGAAACTCGGAAGTTGCGTAAGCACGCGGGTTTCCTTTCTGCTGTGGTATCCCTTTAACATTCACAATTCTCACTATTCTATAATTGTTGAATATTGAAAAGTGTAGAAACTTTTTCCGTGTGTGTGTCGCTGCGTCATATACTGGCATGACTGACCAGATACATTGTTGGGTTGCACACACACGGAAAAGGTTTCGTAATTGTTGAGTTGCAGTGCTGGATCCTCGTCTGATTAGTTCATTTGTGGCATGTCCCAACTCGCACTCCGGGGAATGAACTAATTATTCGTGGTAGCACCTGGAATTCGATGACTCATTTTTGTTATATTTAATTACAGAGTCTTAAAAATGTCTCAAAAATTATATTTCTAATTTTTTTTTTTTTTTTATAGTACGAAACTATGTGCAAAGTGTAATAAGCCAGCATATCACGTCTCTGTTTCCACATAGGTGCCAATTTTGCCCAAAATGTGGTATCAAATGGAACAGAGACGTGAATGCTGGCAAACAAACTGCTGAACAAATCAAAAGGAAATTATCAAAAACGGATACATTATAAAAACAACGAGTACCAACCCATATCCAATCTTGAAATCTTCTGATATAAAGGTAAATATTAAATGAGCAAAATACCGAATTTAAATTGCAAAATATACATATACATATACAGTACATATAATTAATTCAATTTTTTTTTGTATAATTTTAAATAGAGAATTGGTGAAAAATGTAAAGGTGCAACAGGAGGAACCACAACACTTAGTAGTACAACACAGTCAACAACAAACGGTGGAACTAGAATACCAGCAACTACACGTACAAGTGTTACAAAAGATGATGGGCCTTATAAAAAACTGTCAATAACAAAAGATAAAATGTAAACTATAAATACATATATGTATATTCTCAAAGTAAAATTTAATACTTTGGGATGATTTTCTATTTATGAATAAATAGAATATTTAACGTCTTGTTAAGTTAACATAATGTTAATCTATTATTTGATTAACATTATGTTAACTTAACAATTTGTTGATATATTTTATTTATTCATAAATAGAAAATTTAATTGAAAAAATTAGGAGAAAATTGAGCAATTTTTTTGTATAGAAAAACATTAAATTATATCAATTTAAAAATTGTAAAATAAATTCTACATATCCAAAATATAGTGGTGTTAACCAAAATAATCAATTGGTGTTCATAATATTAATCATAGACCATCATTCGAAAAAAATCTTTAGAGGGTGAAAATCCAGGTAGCGCGTTAATCGAAATTAAGTTATGCAATAATTTTACTAGTTCGCCTAAATGTTTGCAAGATTAAATACACTTACAGTACACACGGCGTATTTTTGTATACCATTAACCAGTATAGTATTGCTTCACTCTAACTTATTATACTACATATTAGCACAGAATATATTTATTTCAACTCGTATTGTTTTACAATTGTCAAGGTCATGTAGAAAATGTGTTTAATATTTTTTGTGATAAACAATAAAACAAATCATGAATACCTTACTTCAATTTTCTTTTTATAAAAAATAGCATAAATAATTTTTTTTCTATGATAGAAATGCAAAAGAATATGAATTGTTCAATCAAATAAATCCATTATTGGAAAGGAGATATGAACGATAGGATATATACATATGTATATTAATATATTGAGTACATACTTAGCTGTGTATTATTATTGTTTATTTTAAATACATCTGTTCTCACAAACACAAACGAATAAAGATTAAAAATGAAAACGATGTAGAAATCTATATAGAACAACTAAATACAATTTTTTAAAAGGATGCCGTTGATTGCACTGTTACAGAATGGTAATTTATAATTGAAAATATGGACGAGTAATTTTCTTATATATGCATACATTAAGAACAATGTATTGTTATGGAAAGGCAGATTTTCTATTTATCCAAATCTGTGTGAAAGTTCAGTGACATTGAACCCAATATTTGTTTCAAAATTAAAATTAAATTTATTAATTCGATTTTATCATAAAAAATATTACGTAAGAAGTACGTAAAAATAGGAAAATTGTCGTAAAACGTAAAACGTAAAAATAGAAAAATAATATTAATTAGTGCCTAAATACTAATTTTTATTTCAGAAAAAAATCATTCGAATCATCAAATTTTCGTTTATCTTTTATTGGAAACCGCCTAAACTGACATATTTTACAAGCAAATTTTGCCACACGCAAAGTTTTTGACACCCAGACTTCACCAAATTATACATACAAATTTACGACAGCCACAAATTTTGATTGGGATTGATGCAATCAAATTCCATTAGACCTTATTTAGAATCTAACTTTTTGTTTAATTATTTAAAATTAAAGCCATTTTTTCTCAGATTACCTAAGAGTACGTTTTAAGGGAATTGTCATCATTCGCATATCAACGCTTAGCCTGAACGGTCTTTTAAAACCTAAATTCTATTATCGATATATACAAAAATGGAGCCATCTATCAATCGTCCTGCTTTTTGCAACAACGTTCATTAGAAATATTTAAATATTTCGGACACTTTTAATGATTAAAGTCGGTGATGATTTCCTCAAATTGTTGATTTCCTCAAATGCAAAAATTTACGGAAATAAAAATTCTTGGATGTTTTGTAATAGTACAACGAAAATATTAAATCATATACCTAGAAAACCATTTTAAAATGACATTAAATCGAGTGACCTTGAATTATCGTTATTTTTTAATTTATTTGATTTTGTTAAATAATTCAAACTAGAAAACCATTTCCGAATTCTACAACGAATGGTGTAACGAAAACGGTTTTACGAGATAACCAATATTAAAACATAAATGATCATGATTTTGAATGGGCGCTTAGATATAAGTTATTTACAGATTGGCACACCTAACTTCATATGTCATGTAAAAATGACTACCTGAGACCGCCAAAAGAAACTTCGGATATGAACACATTTTCAGCTGAACCATGTATAGTAAATTGTTTTAACTATATATGCCAAAGGAGGGAGTCATCTCTGAGTTCACCACAAGGAAATTAGGTAATGAACATATTTTCAACTGAAAAATGTATAGAAAGTGCTTTTCAGGATGATCAATATTCACCATCAATCCCCGTGATTTTAGAACGGGCGCCTGAATATATATATGTTATATGCACATTGGCACACCTAACTCCATATGCTAAGGGAGGAGGTCATCTGTGAGTTCGCCACTGGTAAATGTGGTAATCAACATATTTTCAACTGAAGAATGTATAGAAAGTGGTTTTCGGGATGGTCAATAAAGTAGATTTAATTTATTAATATAATTATGAAGATATTTTACTGAAAACAGTAATATAATTTTATAATTTTCTCGGACTGTTTATTTCTTTAATTTAACACTAAACTTTTTGGGATGGAAATATTTCTATGTGATTTAGCAAAGACGTGTGACTTTATGAAAAAAAACCTTTTCGGGATGGAAATTTCGGGTTAACTTCTTATACATACATTGGATAATGAGACTAAGGGCCGCTGCACACTTGATCTCTTTTGACTGTTGTGAGCTATGTTTCATTTCAATGTTCTATGTTTCGTCTCAAACATTGTGAATGTCATAGAAAATAATATTTGTCTATAAAAAAGCCGAAAATTGTTAAAGTAATACAGACGAATTTAAAATTTCTTAATTTATATTAGTGTGGGCTTAATACACACATATAAAAATGAGAAGTTCCAAAAGTTTTCTGATTTAGTGGTATAATTCGCTAAATCGACGTGTTCTTGTTTCATACTATTGGTGTGAAGCAAGAGGTAAATTTTTGTAGTTTGGTCGTTGCAACCTGATGAGTAGACCAATTTTTATCAGTACGAAACCAAACTGCCAAGAGGAAACTTGAGGAAGTTCACATTTTTGTAAAGGGTTGTGTGGCTTTGAACACACAAGTACCCTTGGGGTTAAAAATGGGGGGTGAATGAATTTTCTACTTTATGGTAGAGATATTGTAAGTAAATGACCTCTTTTTTTGGTGGCCCGAAAGGTATCAAACATTGTGAATGTCATAGAAAATAATATTTGTCTATAAAAAAGCCGAAAATTGTTAAATAAATATTTACATAGCTCACATCGTGAAATTAAATAAATCAGGGCGTACAAGTGGTTCGAGCTATAAGCTCTACGTATTCGGTTTCACTCGGTTTCTTCGGCTTTGCAAAGTAAACTGGGAAGCTGCGGTTTCAAAACATAGCTCACTTTGCTATTAAAAACATAGCTCAAGTGTGCAACGGGCCTTAACCTCGGTTTGTTGAGTTACAACTAGACAGGTGACAAATCTGATATCGAGTGATGACTTCTGTTTTATTGTTGTAAATACTAGACCAAGTTTACAGGTTTTTTTAAGTGTTCTACAAAGTCGCTGAATCGATTTTCAGGAATTTTTGTCGGCATAGTCTTAATTTATAAAGAGGCTGTGTAGCAACCGCAAATCGATTTCTTTGGTGTTGGTTAAAACATAAACCACTATACCATATAACTTTTTAGTTAAGCATTTTGAAACAACTGTAATTTAAATAGGTTTAGTAAAATGGAGCGTTGCTAAGTGTGGCAAATATGGTGGTGATGGTACGAGTTAATATTTTGGTGAAATTAGATTTACAAGAAGCAATTCTTATGATTAGTGACTAAAATTTTAAGGTGTCTAATTCCGTCTTATTTAAGCATTTGAGACAACGTAGTCAAATTTGATTATAGTGAAAGGAACTTTGCCCTTTTAAACTGATTGACACCGACTTCCGTTTGTAGGATGGTATTGGTTATTTTCATGAATATTTTAATTTGTTGGTTTCTTAATTGTCCAATATTAAACTATGCGTCGCAAGTTCAGTCTATTTTACCAAATAAATCTACTCTGCCATATATTGCAATTTTTTGTCAATTTTTTGTAGTAAACAAATTTCTAGAACTACTACTAAAACAACTTTCATGTTATTCCCGTTTTATAAACACATTTAAAATTTATCATTTCCGGCATCACGAAAATTTACTTCATTGGTTCAAACTAACTTTACCTAAAACTTATAGTAAAGAACCACTTACCTATAGATTATATTCAACTAATGATTCTAATAATAAGTAACGATAAATTATTAAATGTGTTAAATTTGCATATTTAACCATTTTTTAAAGTTTGATACTTAGGCATCTATACGAAATTAAAAAATAGTAGATCAATAAATCTTAGTAAAAATTCCACACATAACATCTAATTAAGTAATGTTGTTGAACGAGTTGAGAACACTAATGATTAGAATTTGATTCATAACCTTGGAAGGTATTTTTCTCCCAAAGTAAACAAAAATATATGGAATTCCCTTAATGTTTGTGTATATATAGCCACGATTTATGGCTTTGATTAATGATAATGTATTTCGAATTATAACTTTGTTATCAGAACACTTGATACTATATTATCGATTAAAATCTAAATTGTGAAAGTAAATACGGAACATATGAATCAATGTGCAAAAACTTACCGATAAGTATGGACCTTGAACAGCATGCGCTATTGCTGAAACGGTCTCGAATCTGATGTTGCACACCCAGCAGCGGCTCCACATCACTCGCATTTGAATTTTGACCACTCATATTTTATATTTTAACGTTATACTCTGTAATACGTTTTTATTGGAGAACATTTCACTCGCAAACAATGACAGCACAGCTCATATTTAAATATGTTCATAAACTGATAACAAATAATTTTTTTTTTAATTTTGAGTCTTAAAGCAACAAATCTGTAAATTGTTTTTATTTTATAAATCTATATAGTCAACACTTTGTAAGACGCGATAAACGCGAAACATGGAATTCTTAACCGAGAAAGTTTTTTGCAGCTACACAACAAACGGTATAAAATGTAATTTTCTGTTATGTTTACGATTTGGAAGTGACGTTCGGGTTACTATGATTGTGTCCGAATATAAATCGTAAGTAGAAAGTCTGTATACGTCAATCAACTTTAATCGTTGTCCTTTTGTCGTCAAAAGTCGGGCTACATTTAGCACAAACGACAACAGGCCGATTTGATATGATTTCGTTGTATTTAATGCCGACGAAAACAAGAATTTCCTTCGAAAGTTTATGTCCATCATTCTGGACAGATTGTTGGAGATAGATAGATTATCTTGTTCGGTGTAAGTCGTTAATCGTATATTTGAATTTATAAACAAAAAGTAGTTTAACTGAGTATTAGAAAATATTTACCGTTAAAAGTTAAACCCAAATAAATTATATATTATAATTTTTCGAAATTTTTCAGGCCAAACTCGGTTCATACCACTGGATTGTGAATACCACAGTTCTATACCAGACTAAAACTGTAATAAAACTATTACGTCTAGTAATTAAAGCTGCCTAAATCTCACTAATTTCAATACATGTAGCTACTTCTGTTCTTTAACAAAGTAATTTGCTTTTAGATTACATCTTTAAATCCATTCCATCTGTTATTTGCACCCAAGTCCTTACTTGGGGTTTGCTGCATTCAGAATAAAACTTCATACCAATATAACTGATATAGGCGTGCACACCGAGCAACGCATAAAATGAGGTTATGAGTAAGAGAGCGAAGTGCAGTTTTTGATGCTGCTGCAGATGTAATTTGATTCGATATATTTTCATTAAATTTAAATATTTCTAGGCCTATATTTATACTCAAATTATGATTTTGAATTACAAGCGAATAAGCCAATATTTAAAATTAGTTGATGGCTGCTGCTTCTTGGTTTCCTTCATCCTTTAAATGGAACACCGAAAATTATTGATATAATTATGCATAATTATATCAACGATAATACTAACAATACAAAAAAGCTCAGTATCTTCTAATATTTGACCTCTCTGCTCAGTATCTTCCAATACTTGACCTTACGATTAATTCACGTTTCCTTTTAAATTTTGTTACTCGAATTATCTAGATAATCGTTTGTTGGTCATGTTTATTGTATATCTAACAGTTGTTGGTCAACATTCTAACGAAATAAGATTCAAAAACTTCCGATAAAACGTTTGTTTATCTTTGTGATTTTTTTTTTTTTTATATATAAAAGAAAGTATTTATTATCCAATGGATTTAATGTCCTTTTAAGGTCAATTAATACCCCTCCCCCTTTTCATTCACGCACTCATCCACCCACTCACCTACTCACGCAACTACAGTATACCACCTGCACATTGCAAACTCCATGTCAACCTGTATACTGACATGGACAGTAGGTCGTCGCTGAATTCTGCACTCCAACAGAGGTCTAAGGTATGCTTATTATCATCACCCTCTAAACTTGGCGAATCGAAAACGAATCGCAAGTGAGGAAATTTATATATGAAACACTTCGCAAACGCATCGTCTTAGCGAGTCAAAAGCGATTCGTTAGTATTTCGTTTGGCGTATGAAAATTAAAATGAAAGTGAACTGATTTGTATGTATTAGTAGTTCGCATTTCTCTTCATATTCGATTCATTTACGAAACGTTTTGGAATCAGAAACGAAATGTAGTTGATATGAAAACGTATCACTACCGAACTACTTTTTATCAAGTAGTTACTTCGAATATACTTACAATGACTTATAATGCACTACAATCTATTATATATTTAATAATTGATATTATGTACAATACTTTATCACTCTTAATATTATTATTGTTATGAATTACTAAATAATAATTAATATTCACTATTTTTATCACTGCACTTATTATTGTTATTAAATACGAATTATTTTTATTTTTTAAAAAGCAAAATGGCTACATAAGTAAAATAATATAAAAATTATATCCATATATAGCAAAAAACAACTTATATATGAACGTGGTAGTGTTGGTGTCATAAAAAAAATACGATTTACGTGCGTTTCGTTTTCGATTCGCTTTGGTGAGGCCTCGAAAATTTATTTAAAGGGCACTGATCGTAGTCGTTGACGAAAATTCGCTGTGCATCCTGTTCTGCTGGGCTTCGAACCCAGTACCTCCCGGTCCAAATACCGAAGCTTTAACCACTGCACCACTTGTTCGGTATTGCACCACTTGTCCGGTACCCAAGTATCGCTACTTTCAACTTATTTCGATTTTTATGGAACAATTGTTGGAACTAAGGTCCACGGTCAAGTTCCATTTTATTACAAGTTTTACTATGAACTGTGGAACAAAAACCCGTAACTCAAAGAACTGGATATTATGCGACTTCCATGACTTCCATGAAATATCTCAAAAATGTAACAAAAGTTGAAACTGTCAAAATGAGTTCCATTTTGTTATACTTGGGTAGTCTTTCACTGCCTTACCCAATATGCAATACCGACGGAATTCCGTTTACATTCGCGTTCAAAAACCACACTCTTTCTATGGAAAGAACCATGTTGAGTACACGGAAATCGATACTAACCGCCAAAGAAAAGTGTCACAAAAATTCCGGTGTCGGTGTGCATCTATCAACACTGCAGATAATAATGTAACTGTCATGAGCCAGTCTAGTTGTACTTGACTTTTAAGCACTCGAATGAATAAGTCGCTTGTTTCAATCATAGCAAATAAGCTATAACAGCATCCCAACTAAAAAGAGAAAAATGCAAATAAGAAAGAAGGTGGAATTCCGTTTGAATCTCGGGTTTTTTCTATGCACTTTTCCATACTAATTTTAAACACTTTTCTCCGTAAAATAAAGCCGATTTCCTTAGTATTTTTCAATGAAACTAGCAATAATTTTTTTTTTCGAAAATAAAGATTTTTGTTATTTATTTAAAAAAAAAATATATAATTTATTTAAATCAATACAATGAATATTTGGTCATAATATTTTTGCCATGCGCCACCTGATTTGATATCTGCAACTTCAGCATATTGAACATCTTAAAAAATAAGAAGAAGAAAATTTCATCAGCAATTCACGTCTTCTCAAATATATTTACATTTTATAAGTATATGGCGACGCCATATTAAAATAGATTTTTATTACCTTTAGTACAACGTTGATGAATCACTTATAAAGCACTATAATTACACTATTATTATTATTAAGCACTATAATTTCCAAAAATTTCTTTTAATAATCAAAAACATTATTAACAAATACAATAAGAAATTAAAATGAAAAAATTTGCACGCACAGCTGTGTGCGTAGTTCACCGCCAACTTGTCACAAGAAACTGGAGAGTGGAGATACAAAACAAAAATTTATAAAAATAAAATAAAAATGTGAAATAGAAAGAGAAAGAAAATATTTCTTGTCCAAAATCCATATTTTTGTGTCTATGCTATTTTGTAGTACGGAATTTAGTATGGAACTAAAACATTTTTTCCACACAGTGAAAAAATTGCATATAATTAATTGCGTTATACTAACACAATTGTGCGGGTAGTGCAAAAGTACCATGCCAAAAATTTATTTTTGTACGTGTTTTCAACCAACTTACACATTTTTGTATTCCTTTTAAACTTATTTTCGTCCGAAAAAAAAACATTATATCTATACACACAATTGAGTTGGTTGTAATTCAATTCAAGCGAAATTTTTTATCAACATTACATACTATGGTTTTTGCGTTACACATTTGTGTGGGTTGGACTAAAATTGAGCAATTTTTTTTTCTTGGTTGAAAAAGGGATACTGGGTAAACGCAAAAAAAATATTATCGTTAAAATCACGGATATAATCGGTTTACCGGAAGTTTGTTTTATGCACGGTTTACACGAGAAAATTGTTTTCTTCTGCAAATTTTTGCAGGTAAATAAGAAAGAATTCGCTATATAAAAATATTCAATATGCGAGAAAGAAATAAACATATATAGTAATGGCGTAATTTTTTTTATAGGATCATTATTACTTTATTTTTAATGAATTCAAATGAGAAATTTAGATTTTTATCTATGGCGTCTGTTTTTATTATGAATGCTCAACATTTATAAATGCGAAATAATTTTTTTTCTTGTTGATTTTAAAAATGTTGCCATAAAAATACTCGGATCGAATATATTTTATGGCGACATTTTCATTTTTATGGTCATTTTTGCTCAAAAATTCTTCTGCAAAATTTTGTCGTGATATATTGCTTTTCTTGTCTCTCATGTGCAAAAAGTGAATGTTATATCTTATTCATTTTGCAGGAGAAAAATGTTGGCCTTGTGTAAACCGGGCATTAACCATATTGTTGTAACCAACAAATGATTATCCAAATAATTCGAGTTATTTACAAAAATACAAAAAAAAATTAAATATTCTAACTTGTTAACACTCACTTAAATTAGGCCAATTATGAAGAAACTAATTACCAACAAATTCTACCGGTAATCCAACAACGGTAAAGTATGATGTGGTGTAAAGTATATTTTTGTCACATGAGAAGTGAAACAAATTAGCGAGGACCTTTCTATGTGTTAGTGTCTATAAACTGTTCATAATGTGTACGACAAAAACGTAATATTTATGAGCCGTATTTGCGTATCTTTGGCTAATCACCTACGCGTGACCTTTACGCTCGGTTTAATTCGTCGGAACTACTTTATTGTCAAATAAAAAACCAATAATTTTTTCATCTTGTATTTATTTAAATAAAATCTATCTTAATTAATAATATAATAATAAAATTAATTTCTAAAGGACTTTGCTTTCTGCCGCATAAAGTAATTATACTTAATTTTAATTCACAAATATTTTATCACATATTAAAAAACTCGCATATAATCCAAAAGACTATTCATACCTGAAACACAAAAAAGCTAATTACAAATTTAAAGCATGAAGCTACACAGTTTTTCTTACCTAATAGGAATTATCTTACTGGGGCATCACAAATGAACGTCCTTATTTTAAGGCAAAAGTTCGACCAACAATATATTATGATCAATCACGAATAAATTTATTACATACAAAAACTTAAACTACGACTCTTTAAAATATAAAATATACAAAGAAAGCAAAATACACTGTAATATGTGGTAATAAAAATTAAGTATAGGTGTAGTAGTGTGGTATCAAAATTAACGTGCGTAAACTGTTCGTAAACTGCACATTTTTATTGTATACATTTTTCTGGAGGGAAACACCAATAATTGGATAACAAACGATCACAACTCAGTATGCAATTTTTCCTGTGTGGAGAAAATTGTGCTAATTCCATAGTAAATTCCGTACTACAAAATAGCAGAGACACAAAAATATTGATTTTGGACAAGGAATATTTTCTTTCTCTTTCTTTTTCACTCAGCTGTGCGTGCAAATTTTTTCATTTTAATTTTTTATTGTTTTTGTCTATAATATTTTTGATTATTAACACACTAAAAGCGGGGCGGGTAAAAATACCTGTCTCGAGAACTGTTGTTTAAAAGCGAGCCGGGTATTTTTACCTTTTTGGATACACTTACTTTAAAAGCGGGGTAATGTATTTTTACTCATTGGTTTACATACGGAACTGAAAGAGTGTTAGCTTCTATTTTTTGTTTAGATTCAATAACTTAACTTTTTCACATAATAAAATATAAGGAGCCATAAATGTGTTTCGCCTTCAAGTTGTTTTTATGCAGTACGCAGATCCACTCATCATTTAAATTTATATAAATACAAAGCAAACTCGAATCTTTCAAGGATTTTTTTTTTAGATAAATATTCAGAGTTTAGTAGAAAATGTGTTAAACATATGTTTTTAAAAATAATTCAGTATTTAGTTGGCTTTAGACGGTTGAACATTTCTTTTTTTAATGTTATAATAATAATGGCTTCTGATAATAATAGTGAAGTTTACGTAGATAATTTATCGCAAATTTCAAGTGATGCCGATATTGCTGAATTTGATAGCGAGTGTGAAAGTGATGAAGACTTCTCGTTCTGATGATATCAACAATTCATTCAGCCATAGTATCATAGAAAGTTCGCCCGCTACGCATATCAGTTTGGTCTATTTGGCTACCCGCACAAAGTGTGTTAAAAGAAATTTTTGTAAATTATAGTGCTTTATAATAATAATAGTATATATTTAGGGCTTTATTAGTGATTCATCAACGTTGTATTAAAGGTAATAAAAATCTTTTTTAATATGCCGTCGATTGGAACATAAAAAAATTTGACATGAGTAAATCATAACCTAAAAATAAGTAAACAACACGATTTCTACAAACATTTTTATTGGCACAGGTGAATTGATAAAAAATTTTAATTTATAAAAATTTAAATTAAATAAACACAAAATATGTACAATCACTCATGTAGCAAAACAAAATTTTAGTTCTGACATATCCTACGAAATGTAACTCTTGCAGATAAATTTTACATGGCTGCTTGTAGATACTGATCAAAAATAGGTAGAGCAGCTGTGAGTACTATCAATCAAAATCGAAAAAAGGAAATTTGTGGGAGAGAAAGTTGAGTCATGATGAAATAAATGTTTTCCGGTAAAAGTCTAACCGCAAATGTTATCACGATCAATGTACCACCCTATGACATAAGTTTTGTTATTTATAAATTTTAGTTCAGTGGATATTTTTTCAATCAGCTGTCATGCAACTGTCACAAAACGCAAACTTCAAAATAAACAAAGCGAGAAAATTTCATTGATAAAGTGAATGATAAAATTGTGAAAAACTAAATTAACTATGGATTTGCTGTGCAAAGAAATTGGCGTACCGAAAAAACAAATCAAAGAAACATGTAATCCAAATCGATTTATTGTTCTGACCAAAAAATCATGGCTAAAAAATATTGCTCAATCGGGCAAGGTGACCGAGTTTCCAATTTATAATAATTTGGATGAATGGCCGAACCATGATGATAACACATATGGCGGACATTCATGGTGCCAAATTTATATGCATGTAAGTCGTGTGTGTTCATTGATAAAACTTTTCCGCCTCTTTCTCTTAATTTTTTGTTGTCTTTAGGTTTACAAAAAGCTGAGCCACAAAGTGATTCCGCTTCCAAGATTTCGTAACGAGTATCAATCAGACAATGAACAACCCTTATCGTTTTCACAACTTCTACACTACGTGTCGCAGAGCAATCATAAAAACTTATGGAAAGCTGCTTACAAAGAGTATTCAGCGTCACGCACCACAAATTCCAGTCTAGGTGGTGGTATTAATGAAAATGGCAAAAAGGTGGGAACTAGTGGTTCAAGTTCGGAATCATCTATCGTGCTTCTTCCGTATGACAATGTACTCAGAGAAGTAATACATCGTATTTACGGGGTACAAATAATCGACTCAAACAACATTGACAGTTCTTTTGAGTCAAATAATGGTACGAAACAGTGTTTTACGTCACTCCTTGTGGATAACTGTCACACAAATTTATATCCAGTCGTCGGAGCTGTAGAAACATCTTCACACATCATTTTGCTTTATGAAACATTCATTAAACACACACTATACGATTGTATCACATATAGTCCAGCAATGCTAGATAAATCGAACAATAAGCAATTATTTATCATATATCAGATTCTCAACCTAATGAAATCATTCCACGATAAAGGCCTGCTCCTTGGCGAAATCAATCTCAACGACATTTTTATAACTGAGAATTTATGGCTATATGTGATTCCCAAGCTCGAAAGTAATACGATCACGTTAAATGAGATTGACAGTTTCAATGATATTACGCCGACCCCACTTAATAGCGGGAATGTATCTACCAAAACATTTTTTAATAGTTCATCGATGAAGCTAAATAAATTGAAGAATCTCCAATTAAACTACTCGTTACTGGATTACTGTGAGCTGTGGTGTCATGGACAAATCTCGAATTTCGATTATCTTATCATTCTGAATAATCTGACTGGTCGGAGGCTGGGGTGTGCCGAATATCATCACATCATGCCGTGGGTGACTGATTTTACTACAAAAAATGGAGGTAATTGGCGTGATCTAACGAAATCTAAATATCGATTAAATAAAGGCGACCCGCAATTGGATCTAATGTTCGTTTCTACATCAAACACCTGTACAACGAATACCCCACATCACGTCTCGGATGTCCTATCCGAAATTACTTACTATGTGTATATGGCGAGACGGACCTCCAAATCGATTTTATGTCGCCATGTGCGGCCAATATGGGTTCCAGCTGAATATCCCGCCTCAATACAACGGCTGCAAGAATGGACACCAGATGAATGCATTCCGGAATTTTATAACGACCCACTCGTTTTTAAAAGTATTCATGAAGATTTGCCTGATTTGGAGGTACCGTCGTGGTCGAGTTGCCCGGAAAATTTTATTACCAAGCATCGAGAGGCCCTAGAAAGCCAGTATGTTTCAGAGAGGCTGCATCACTGGATTGACTTGACGTTTGGATACAAATTAACAGGGCAAGCAGCTATCAAAGCGAAAAATGTTTGCTTATCCATCGTTGATGATCATAAAAATTTGTCGAAGACCGGAGTGGTACAGCTTTTTCAACACCCGCATCCGCCTAAACAATTTCCGTCGATTTGGACTAGTAAACTGCCTCCTCGAATATATCAGCAGCAGAATGAGATTAAACGTCGGCTTACTCGTAGCAGTGAAGACTTGTCCACTGATGAGAATAATTCGAATATCATTGAACGATCAACATCGTATCATCAGCAAGTACAGAAAATCAATAACAGCTTGATTATCCTACCAAAGGATTATAATCCGGTACTACAATTGCAACAGCTCGAAAACATGGAACATTTTGCCAAAAAGACTTTCTACAATCAGGTGGTAAAATCGGAATTACCAGACATGAATATCGAGCTTAACAATCAAAACACAAATTTAAATTACGACGAGGATACCGATCATTCGTTCACAAATCGTATTTTTGTCGAAAATTTTCAAGAATCTGTGCTACTAAAAAACCAAAACACATCGAATCAGAGTAAAAACTTTAAACAAGTGGTGTCGGAACGACGGTTTCGTGAATTGCAAATCCTCGGGTGTTTAATAGTCGAGATATTTCTATCGAATAAGTTACGGCCGATGAACGGAGGGAGTGAATCGACCGTATCTTTTAAAAATCGATTAATCGCATGTCAAAATTTGCTAAAATATGATTTCGAGTTGCTTCCGAAATTTATACAGTATCCTGTAAAACTGCTATTCGATCACAATTCTAGTATCATAACAGACAAAGGATTACCAAATCCTTCGTCACATCAATTACTTCAACCGTTGCTTTCGAATTCATTATTCCCGTTTCCGAATACCTATGTCCAGATCTACAGTCTACTGAAGTCATTGATCCAATTCGATCTTACGTTTAAATTGTTAAATTTACTAACGTTTTTCGAATGTGACGGGAAAAATTGCCGCCGATACGAGAATCTCGATAAAACATTCTTGATGTTAGAGCATAAAATATCGGAATGTAAAGTCAAGTCGTGCGTTTATCAAATCAATACGCTACTCGATTCGATCGGATACGAGCAGTTTAATTCGATTGAGTTGATCCTCCCGCATATTATCGATCTGATAAATAGTAACAGTACTTCGATCATGGCGACTTGGCATTTATTCGATCCGATCGCAATCGCACTGGGGCGCACCGAAACTAAGAATATGTTACTCGAATCGATAATGAAACTTTACAATCACGATAGTGATGACCGTATAAAATTTTTGAATTCGCTAAATTACGATCAGACGATGAAGATTCGGAATTTGAACGAGTTTAAAATTCGAAATATTAAAAAATCGTATAAACTGTATCACCACAGCTTCTTGATCAAGTTAATCGTAAGATTTGGATTAAAAATATTTCTGGAGAATTTTATAACGTCCCTAATTGAAGGTGTGGGAGGATATAAGGACCTAGTGAATGAAAATATTGTGCTTCATTCACATTACAATGACAGTTTTATAAATAGAAAGCTGAAGTTGGATATGAGCTACGATGAATCTGAAGTTGTGCAGAATTCACCTCAGTCCGAAAAAAGTTCGGCTTCGTCGACGTCCAGCTCGACGACCTCGATCGATATTTCAATGATCACCAAAAAAGTTAACGATGAGCTTTTCGAATTTGAACAGGATTTTAAGGATGTTAAGAAGACATCATCACCTCAATCGAATGACGACAAGGATTCAAAGAATACGAGTAATTTGGAGCTGCTTTTAAACCACTCGCTTGCCGAAGAAATACTTGAAGATACCCCAATAAATGAGATTAATTCAAAATTCTACACGAGCTTCGATGAAGATCGAATATCGTATAAGAGTATCGATAGTCCACAAAAATCGCCAAACATCAAGGCACTCTCATCTTCCCAAGTTACGTCATCTACCATTCCAATTCCATCTACATCAACTTATCATCATGGTAAACAGCTCAGCTCGATTGGATGCGATATTGGCAGCAAAAAAAGCTTTGATTCCAACGAATTTTTTATGACTTCGTCATCATCCTCGAATACTCTCAAATCGAATTCGACTGAGATCAACAATAAATTCCTAAACTTAAATCATTCCATTCAAATATCAGAAATGAGCGCCGAAAGCCTAATTTGGTTGTCGCATAGATTGGGCCCGGTATTAACGGCTCGTTACGTTTCTCGAAATTTACTCAAAATGTTGACTCTGTGTTATGTCGGCCAAGAAAATTTGTTCCCTTATAATTCAACAGAGAGCAGTGATGAGCTCAATACAAGTATTCAATTCTTTTCGATTGCCGATGGACGAGTAGTCGGCGATCAAAACTCGGTTAAAGTACTGGAATGTCTTATTGAAATTTCCAAATTATTCGGCGAACAGTTTATTCTTCTGCAATATTTTCCGCATGTTAGTGAACTGATTGCGCTTTGTAAAAAGCGAATTACAAGTACTATTGAAGGTGGGCTCATCAGCTCACTTCAATTACTTAAATATTTAGTTCCGTTTTTAAACGACGCCACACTAATGGATCAACTTCATGACATCATTTTGCGAAGCATCATTCATCCAATAATAAGGTTATTAGGCTCCAGTCGTGCTGTGATGCCTAGTGGATTTCTGGCTCGCAGTGTTCTAGCACGAAAACTATTAGATACAATATACGTAATCTCAGTTAGAATTGGATCGGAAATGACGCGGGAACATCTTTGTGTCCCCGCTCTGCAACGTTTTTTTTATATTTTCAATAAGGCTTATGGTATCACTGACCAATCAAAGGTGATGGATTTTAAGGTAGGTTTAAACCAACTGTGGTAGCATACAATAAAATAATCTATTGAATATTTGCAGAATCAAGAGTTGAGCCCTTCAAATTCGGATGAGTGCAATTTCGTTGAAATACGTCGAGATGGCGGCACTCGAGAATGGTGTATAAAAGGGTCACCAATTCAAATATCACATGCCCGGCAAAAAGGCGAAGATTCTTTCGAAAGCATAACACCACCAATTACCCAAACGCCTGCCTCGTACGGAAGTGATGGAGGTAATCAAACGATAAAAGAAAAGGCTTTGGAAGAAATACAAGATGTGTTCACTCCAAATTTAGCCCACACTGCTTATTCCGCATTTTTAAAATTTCTCGGCGAGGCTATAATGACCCAAACCGTGAAAAACCTTCCGCTAATACTTAACATTTGTCACGAATATGAACAATTAGATCGTACGGATCACATAAATCCCAAAATGACCGACTCAATAAATTTAGCCGATCTTGTGGATGAGGATTCCCCCGACTATAATACATTCGGTACGAATGTCGCGGTCGTCGGTAATCGAATTGAAGTTCAACAACCGGAGATTAAAACTAGTAAAATTGATTTGCTAAACGAAACGGAGTTACTTAACCTGGTAAATTATAGGTCCGATCAAATAAATACGTCACGACATTTACGCGGTAATTGGCTTGCTTATTGGGAACATGAGATAGGCCGATCTGATAAAGACAATAATTTTAATTTGAAGCAAATTAAATTACAATCGTTTCACGGGCATTCTAATTCGGTTCGTGTTATCTTACCACTCGATAACGAAAACAGTTTTATGACGGCCTCGAAAGATAAAACTGTTAAATTGTGGTCGCTTCGAAGTGAAGGGGACGGTACAAAAGTAAGCCCGTGTCAATTAACGTATACAAATCATAAAAAATCGGTCCATTCGTTAACTTTCTTAGAATCACATCGTTTAACAATTTCGTGCGACTCTGGTGTACATTTATGGGATCCATTTGTCGGGCAGCCGATCGCTCAACTAGATTCACCTAAATATAGCCCTGTTAGTATGGTAAAAGCTTACCCAGCTCCGAGTAGCCTCGTCGTTTGTGGTACTGCTGATTCGTTAATTAAAACTATTGATACGCGATGTTTCACTTACGTAAATGAATGGAAAATATCAACAAATCCGGCAGGATCAGTACGATGTGTTGCCCTATCACCATCCGGTTCATGGATCGGGGTTGGTTTGAGTTCAGGCCAATTAATCCTTTTAGATGGACGAACTGGTATAATTATTAATAGTTGGCGTGGCAGTGAGGGTGAATTATTGCAGTTGGTGGCACCGAATGATAACCAACTGATCAGTTCTAGCCTGGATCACAGTATAAGCGTATGGAATACCGTGGACGGAAGTCTAATGTTTCAAATGAAATCCCCCCCTGAACCAGCTGTGTCATTAATTTGTAATGGGAACGAACTAATCACAGGAACACCAGCTAATCGAATCGGAATTCACTCATCTATAACACGCGATTCCCCCTATACGTTAGCTAAGCTACGATCCGAAAATTTCCGAGGCGTGCTAACCAGTCTAGCAGTTTTACCACTTAACCGGATGTTTTTAGTCGGGGGTGACAGTGGCATTATAACTTTATTGTGTTAAATATTGGGAAATTATTAAAATTGAATCATTCTATTACTTAGCAATTCACAAATTAAGAAATTAACAAAAGACAATTTACCTACCTATTTGATATGTATTGTGATTTACTTTATAAAAATTTTACTTACAAATATGTTTTACTTAGAAATTGTAATTATAAAATGATAGACGTTTAATAAATTATAGACACAATTTTGTGCAACAGTAATCTAAGAGAATTATTTTAATTATTGTAAGTACCTAACTGATTTGTCTTTGCTGATAAATGAAACGAGTTTATGTTTCTCTTAGGTGCACCTAAGCGCTGCTGGGTATTCGAATATAGGGACTATGTGTACTTTGTCTTCAAACGGATGCACATTAAACGTTAAATTTTATAAATTTCGACTTGTTCAAAGAAACTTCTTACATGCGTTTCAATTGGTTAAATTTTTTTGAGAATTGTATGATTGCTTATTTTATTTTTTATAAACAGTGGTGAGCAAAAATAGATACATAATGAAAACATTTTAAATTTTTAATTTCTATAGTGATAGTTTTATCATTTAGGCAATAAAAATAACTTGAGGTTACAAGTGTGTAATATTATTAATAAAATTTACTTAAAAAAATAATAATTCCATTAATTAAAAAAATATATTACACAAAATTAGAATGGGTCAATTGTCAGCAGACCAATTTTTATGAAATTTTGCGAATTGGAAGCGCTCTTTGATATTTTTGCTGGATAAGGCTGGTTTTTTCTTCTGTACGTATGCGTGCAAACCTATTTTTTGCAACTCTCGCCTAGCTGTCCCCTCATTAAAGTTCTTGGCCATCTCCTTAGCAGCTTTGAAGGTGTATTTATAAGTTGGTTGTTGTGATTTTCCTTTTTTCTTTTAAAAGTTGCTCAATTGCACGAGAATCTCTACTAGTTAAAAGTTCTGGACGTCCTTTACAAGCATTTGATTTGCCCAAATGGTTCCTGTTTCTTACATTGCGTATTGTTCTATGGCAAACATGTAATTGCGTGGTAATTTTCCTCAGAGCATATGTTCCAACTCGGCTGATATTTTTTTCATTTTTAAAAGTTTTTTTAACAATACAAATTTTGAATAAAACTTGAAAAAAGAACGAAGTTAATGTTGAAATGCATTTTCACTTTATGAATAATCGAGTAAATATAAAAACAAAACAAAGAATAACTTGTGTTATTATGGTTCAATGCCATTTTTTACCACTGTATAACTTTTGTCACTTTGAAAAATTTATTTAAAAATTAAACACTTTAGTTGGTTTTCCTTATAGTAACATTTTTATTTTTATTTTAGAAGATCGATTTCGAAAATATAATTTTCATCTTCAGTTCTAACTACAACTATTATGAAATTAACTAAAGTTAGTCTCCTTATATACTATTTCTTATTGGGTAAGCTCCTCCTATTATTATATCATAAATTTTGTTGGTTTTGGTGTTAAGTTTATCGTTCATTAGTTGGTCATTGTTTTTATTCTTATATATTTCGAGTTCTTCTAATCTATTGAGTGTGTGTCCCTTTCTAGCTTTATGTAAAACCGTTAAGTTTGTATCGAAGTCTGTATAATCATGTTGTTCGGACTTGATGTGTTGAGCATAATTTGATTTGGGATCTGTTTTGTTTATGTCGCTAATGTGTTCTTTGAAATGTTTTGAGAAGGATCTTCTGGTTGCACCGGAAATTACACCAATATATAAATAGTAAACAACCCACCATCAAATTCACGCTAGAAACAGAACAAGACAATAAAATTGATTTCTTAGACCTTACCATAATGAACACCAATAATAAACACACCTTCAAAATATACAGAAAACCTACTGAAACAAACAACACAATACCCAGTGACTCACACCACCCGTACCAGCACAAGATATCGGCATACAACCACTCGATCAACAGACTGAATAGTATACCAATGAACATAGAAGATTACAATAACGAACTGAATATAATAAAATACATAGCAAGTAATAACGGCTACACTACAATACAACACTCATCGATAGAATCAACAACAGACATAGAATGAGAATACAACAACAAGACATGACTACACTAACAGGGACAGATAACCGAAATGAAAAAAATATATAGTAGTAGAGAACAGCAACATAACTAGCAAAATAATACAAAAAACATTCAATAAATTCGGGTACAAAACGGCTTACAAAAATAATAACAAACTACAACATAAACTAAAAGACAAACGAATCAGACAATCCATAGATACAGGAGTATACAGGCTTACATGTAACGATTGCACCAAGTTCTACATCGGACAAACCGGAAGATCCTTCTCAACACGTTTCAAAGAACACATTAGCGACATAAACAAAACAGATCCAAATCAAATTATGCACAACACATCAAGTCCGAACAACATAATTATACAGACTTCGACACAAACTTAACGGTTTTACATAAAGCTAGAAAGGGACACACACTCAATAGATTAGAATAACTCGAAATATATAAGAATAAAAACAATGACCAACTAATGAACGATAAACTTAATACCAAAACCAACAAAATTTATGATATAATAATAGGAGGAGCTTACCCAATAAGAAATAGTATATACCCAAGTATAACAAAATGGAACTCATTTTGACAGTTCCAACTTTCGTTATACTTTTGAGATATTTCATGGAAGACATGGAACTCGCATAATACCCAGTTCTTTGAGTTACGGGTTTTTGTTCCACACTTCATAGTAAAACTTGTAATAAAATGGAACTTGACCGTGGAACTTAGTTCCAACAATTGTTCCATAAAAATCGAAATAATTTGGAAGTAGCGATACTTGGGTAAGGAGACTAACTTTAGTTAATTTTATAATAGTTATAGTTAGAACTGAAGGTGAAAATTATATTTTCGAAATCGATCTTCTAAAATAAAAATAAAAATAAAATTGTTACTATAAGGAAAACCAACTAAAGTGTTTAATTTTTAAATAAAAAATAACTGTATTTAAAGGGGCCGCTAAAACGGGCATATTTGGATACCTAAACAATGAATTTTAATAATCTTTTTAATTAATTGAATTATTTTCGTTTTTTTTAAGTAAATCATGAATAATATTACAGACTTGTAACCTCAAGTTATTTTTATTGTCTAAATGATAAAATAATAACCGTAGCAATTAAAAACTTAAAATGTTTTCATGATGTACCATTTTTGCTCGCCACTGTACAGCTACAATGAGCCATTCCACACGGGATGTCAAAGAAGCAGCTTCATCGACTTATTTTGAAGCGTTAAGCAGTTTTCATTTGACAACCAGTGTGGAACGGCTGAATTGCTTAAGGGCGATTGCTTATACCACAGACAATCAAATTATATTTTTCATTTGAACTGAATAATGAAAACAAAATATATATTACTGATAATTCCAATGTCATCGTTGTGTCTGTGATTTTTCGTTAAACTATGTATACTTATACGCAAAAAAAACAAAATATTTTTGATTGTATGCGGCTATTTACAGAAAATGAGCACGCAGGTTAAATTTTTACGTTAACATAGGATGAAATATCTCTTTTAGGTTGTCTCTGCTAATACTTGCCATAATAAAATGGCGCAATAAAAACTCTCAACTTGTTGAGGTTGTTCCATTTGTGATTTATATTATACCGAGCAATGTAGGCCATATAAACCATCTTCTCATGTTGCGGTAATTGCGGTTTAGAGTCCACGTTCTTCGATTCGTAGCAATACTTTCCAACACGTTGACAATATTTTCCATAGTTTGTCCTGGCCAACAACAAATCGTTTTTTTTATTTCAGTTGTTACTAAACCAGTTTTATGAAACTTGTTGATTTATTACAAAATTATTTTACAAACTAATTGCTCCAAAGTAGTCGCATATTAAAAAAAAATGTTCCTAATTAGTTTTGAATAATCCGGATGTGTCTATTAGTGCATACTCCTATGTACTATACATTTATGACGTTTTGAGCGCAGGAAAGCTAATGTGCCTTATTCTTGAACCATACCATTCCAGATTACTTCATACTAATGTTCGCATCCATTTACGAAAGAAGGGTCGGATCACTTTAAATGTAATTATTGTTTTAAAGCCATGTAATAAATGAACACGAAAAATATTACCCGACACAAAAGTCGGGTAATATTTTTCGTGTTCATTTACATAAAACCCGGGTAACTTTTTGTTGTAATTCCGAATGAACTTGCTATTAGAATATTTTTTATTTGTATTAAGAGTTTAAAATTCCGGCGTATAGCTAGCGCCACTTTTTATATGAGAGAATTTTTACATGGAAAAATCCTCAAAACTAAATTTGTTTTGTATATTTTTTATATAGAAATAACGAAATTTAATAAAATAATTACATGTAACTCAATTATAAATGTAAACTTACTTTATTTCGATAATTTTTCTTAATTTATTTCAATATGTTTTCGGTTTTCCCGTTTAAA
Source organism: Nephrotoma appendiculata (assembly GCA_947310385.1). Lineage (NCBI taxonomy): Eukaryota > Metazoa > Arthropoda > Insecta > Diptera > Tipulidae > Nephrotoma > Nephrotoma appendiculata. The sequence goes on along the minus strand of OX371224.1, from coordinate 5,983,385 downwards.
ACACCGCCGTATAGATAGCGCCAGTATTTATATAAGAGAAAATTGATATTCGTAAATAGGGGAAAAACCATATGACTAGTCAAATAGATATTATTTTTTGTATATTTTTTATATAGAAATAACGAAATTTAATATAATAATTACATGTAACTCAATTATAAATGTAAACTTACTTTATTTCGATAATTTTTCTTAATTTATTTCAATATGTTTTCGGTTATCCCTTTAAAAAACACCGCCGTATAGATAGCGCCAGTATTTATATAAGAGAAAATTGATATTCGTAAATAGGGGAAAAACCATATGACTAGTCAAATAGATATTATTTTTTGTATATTTTTTATATAGAAATAACGAAATTTAATATAATAATTACATGTAACTCAATTATAAATGTAAACTTACTTTATTTCGATAATTTTTCTTAATTTATTTCAATATGTTTTCGGTTATCCCTTTAAAAAACACCGCCGTATAGATAGCGCCAGTATTTATATAAGAGAAAATTGATATTCGTAAATAGGGGAAAAACCATATGACTAGTCAAATAGATATTATTTTTTGTATATTTTTTATATAGAAATAACGAAATTTAATAAAATAATTATATAAAAGACAATTATAAATGTAAACTTACTTTATTTCAATAATTTTTTTTAAACTAATGTAAATAAATAAATAAATATTGAATAAAAGACACCAATTTGATTCGCATTGAATGCATTTTGTGCATGTATATGTGAGCCATGTAATAATTATTATTTTTTGTATATTTTTATATAAAATCAACGAAATTTAATAAAATAATTATATATAAGACAATTATAAATGTAAATTTAATTTATTTCAATAATTATTATTGAAATTTTTATAAATAAATAACTAAACATGGAATAACTGAAAAAAATTCAAATCGCTCAGTAGTAGTAAAATTTGTGTACATATACATAATTTTGTGGTTAAATATTTAACAAGAGATGGCAGCACATAATATTATGTATGTGGTTTTTTCAAATTTTTTACTATATAAGGACAGCATATTTTGTGTAATTTTCACTTGCAATCGGATAAATCAAGTGGTAAGTAATAATTAATATTAACTTCTAGTGGTTGTTAAGTAATGGTCAAGCCCTCACCAGTGGACAGCGCATTACTTAACTCGGTAGTTGCGGAAACTCGGAAGTTGCGTAAGCACGCGGGTTTCCTTTCTGCTGTGGTATTCCTTTACATTCACAGTTCTCACTATTCTATAATTGTTGAATATTGAAAAGTGTAGAAACTTTTTCCGTGTGTGTGTCGCTGCGTCATGCCTTACTGGCATGACTGACCAGATACATTGTTGGGTTGCACACACACGGAAAAGGTTTCGTAATTGTTGAGTTGCAGTGCTGGATCCTCGTCTGATTAGTTCATTTGTGGCATGTCCCAACTCGCACTCCGGGGAATGAACTAATTATTCGTGGTAGCACCTGGAATTCGATGACTCATTTTTGTTATATTTAATTACAGAGTCTTAAAAATGTCTCAAAAATTATTTTTTTTTTTATAGTACGAAACTATGTGCAAAGTGTAATAGCCAGCATCACGTCTCTGTTTCCACATAGGTATCAATTTTGCCCAAAATGTGGTATCAAATGGAACAGAGACGTGAATGCTGGCAAACAAACTGCTGAACAAATCAAAAGGAAATTATCAAAAACGGATACATTATAAAAACAACGAGTACCAACCCATCTCCAATCTTGAAATCTTCTGATATAAAGGTAAATATTAAATGAGTAAAATACCGAATTTAAATTGCAAAATATACATACATATACAGTACATATAATTAATTCAATTTTTTTTTGTATAATTTTAAATAGAGAATTGGTGAAAAATGTAAAGGTGCAACAGGAGGAACCACAACACTTAGTAGTACAACACAGTCAACAACAAACGGTGGAACTAGAATACCAGCAACTACACGTACAAGTGTTACAAAAGATGATAGGCCTTATAAAAAACTGTCAATAACAAAAGATAAAATGTTAACTTTAAATACATATATGTATATTCTCAAAGTAAAATTTATTACTTTGGGATGATTTTCTATTTATGAATAAATAGAATATTTAACGTCTTGTTCAGTTAACATAATGTTAATCTAATATTTGATTAACATTATGTTAACTTAACAATTTGTTGATATATTTTATTTATTCATAAATAGAAAATTTAATTGAAAATTAAATAAGCTAACATCTTTGTTTTAATTAAACAAAAATAATTAAATATGTTTTAAATCTTACAATATATCATATTTTGTAGATATTCTAAAGGTAAGGATGTTAAACCACTTTTTAAAATACCAATAATGGTCGTCCAATCATTAAGCTCAATATTAAATGTTTTTGAAAAATTTATAATAGACGGATAAAATAGACGGTTTGTTATTTAAAGAAAATTAACCGTTTTGGCCAAAAGCAACACTTAAGCTTACAACAAGCTTAAGGCTGCAGCTATTTGACACCAGTTTGACACCGTGAATTACACATTGCTATCTAAACTGTTTTAGATTGGTATTAGAGGTGTCTTCCTGAACTTATTTAAATCATGTCTAGAAAACAGAATTCAAAGCGTTTGTTTGCATTGATTATGTATATATAGCGACCTAAAACATAAGGTTCCTTCTTACTCCGGAGGGGTATTCTGGTGTCGATATGAATTTCTTAATGTGTTTTGTTGAACATAATACCGGCTTATTACAGAGTGGTTGCATGTCCACGACATGGTCTTAAACAGCAAATATAAATTAATGGAACTAAATATAAGTGATGCGGTTCAGAATCTTACTACGCTTATTTGCCATTCTCTAGTTGTGACATCTTTTTGTGACCCTTCAACTTAATGAATAAAATTCGTCATGATCTGAGAATCAATCTTTAGTTGCGCAAAAATTTTTAAAGTCCCTTTATTACATTGGTTGATTCTCAGCTCGAATTCGGTATTATATGTTGAGGAGGGAAATATGTCAAATTTTAACTCCTTCTTGAATCTGCACCATAATTTTCTCTGTTTTGTAATTTTAAAATTTTGCATCTCCCTTCGCTTGATGTATTTAAATTAAAATTCTTAAAAAATTTTATGTAACGGTAGTAACCGGCCATACTTAATACTCACAACAGGTCCCATACGGAACGGCACATTCCACAATATTATATGATAAAGCAGGATGGCATAAAACCGGATATCAAAAAATATTCAAACAAAATTATTTTATAATTATTTTATCTGAAAGCAAATCTCCGTATAAAGAGAGTTTCAGGATTTTCTTGTACTTTTGCTGCTCCCAAATTGTTCAGTTTGTTACATTTTCATATTAAAAAGGCAAATATGTATAATACAAATTTCTCTCTCTCTAGCATTTACATCCCATGAAGGGATTTTGCCGCCCGCACTATGGTCCTCCATCCGTCTCAGTCCATCGCTCTCGTCCTCCAATTTCGACATCCTAATACGAGTAGGTTTTGTTCGACGTCGTCACGCCAGCGCAGTCGGGGTCTTCCTCTACGACGTACTCCGGCTGGTTGTTGATCGAACACTTTGTGAATCGTTGTTGTGGGACCTTGCGACGTGGCCGAGCCATCTCACTCGATTAGATTTGATGAAGCCGATAATATCGCTACCTCCGAGAAGTTGCTTTATTTCGTAGTTCATGCGAATCCGATATTCATTGTTCGCAACTTTAATAGGACCAAAAATTGAACGGATGACCTTCCTTTCGAAGGTAGATAATAATCTACAGTCGTTAGAGGTCATGGTCTAACTCTCACTTCCGAAAGTCAGCACAGGTTTTATGAGTGCTTTATAAAGTGCGAGCTTGCACGACTGCGATAGGTGTTTAGATCGCAATAATTTTGATTGGGCGTAGAAAACTCGTTGTCCGGCAGCGATTCGGGCTTTTATTTCCGCCTGCATATCATTCAAGGATGTTATAAGTGACCCGAGGTATTTAAAATTTTCGACGCTATCAAAGTTATGGTCGCCAATTTCAAGATTTGCCATGGAGATGTTCCTGGGTGTTGTTAAGAATTTCGTTTTTGTACTGTTGTGTTGCGGTATGAAACTGTCCTTGATGTCGCTAGGTCTTCGGCCAAGAAGCACGATATCATCTGCATATCCAAGAATTTGGTCTGTTTTATTGAATATATAGCGCGAAGTTTCAATGTTGCTTTTCCTCACTACGTACTCAAGCGCCAAATTGAACAGCACAGGCGCGAGTGCATCTTCCTGTCGAACACCAGATGTTATTTGAAAAGAGTCTGATACAGATCCTTCAATTACAATTCTACATGCAGATCCAGACGTTGTTAATTTACACAGAGAAACGAGTTTCTCTGGAATACCCAGGCATATGAGCGCGGCCCAAACGTTGTCGCGGTTTATACTGTCATATGCCTGCCGGAAGTCTATATATAGTTGATGAATGGTTATGTTGTACTCCCAACATTTTTCCAAGATCATCCTCATGGTAAAACACTGGTCAGTGGTGGATCGGGTGGTATGAAAGCCACATTGATATAGTCGCCAATGATGTTTTCGGCGAAAGGGATGAGTCTGGCAAGTACAACATTAGCCATCACTTTGTAAGCAGTATTCAATAGAGGCCACGAAAGTTTTCACATTTAAGACGGTCGCCTTTTTTATGCAACGGACATATGAGCGCGGTCTTCCAATTCTCCGGCAACTCTTCTTGGTCCCAAATACATACGATGAGATCGTATAGACTTGTTGCAAGAGTAGAGTATCCGAGTTTAATCAATTCTGCGGGGATTCCACCGACCGGGTGCCTTACCGTTTTTCAATCGACTATTAGCTGCGTCTACTTCCTCTACTGTGGGATATTCGACAAAGACCTCTTCACCTGACGAAGCTATTGCTCTAATGGGGGTCACTTCGTCATTCCGATTTAGCAGACTTTGGAAGTAGGTTTGCCATACTGAGAGAACATCAGCCACGTTTGTTCTCAATTCTCCATTCCCGTCTTTGATGGCTGTACTTCTTGGGTGGAAGTCTTTAGTGAGATTCCTGGCATTAGCAAAACAGTCCCTTGAATTTCCTACTTCCGCTTGGAAACTGATGTTTCAATGCATGACCTCATATGATCGCGTTTCTTTTGTCGAAGGTATTTAATCGTGGCTTTCCTTGCGCGTAAGTATTCTGCTTGAGTGCTTCTAGTGTTGCGAGCCAACCATTTTTCACGAAGCTTTCGTTTATTTTCGATGACCAGGCGGCATTGATCATCGAACCAATCATTGCGGGATCTCGGCGGTCTTCTGCCGATAGTGTTTTGTGCCTCGGTGGTTATGGCTGACTGTATAGCGTGCCACTGCTCCTGGATAACTGAATACAATTCATCTAGTAATTTTGCTCTCTTAATTTAGTCACTTGTGAATGAGAAGAGGCCCATTGGCCAGCTCCATTTATAGGTTATTTACTGAAGTAGTCTTTGCTCTGGTGTCCTTAATCCATTAAATCAATTGGTTTCGTTCTCTGCAATCGTCTTACTGCATGTGAAGTGTCCAACATACCACGAAGCTCTTCATTTACGTGTTGATAGATACGTTGTCCATGAATTACTGCAAATTTTTTTATTTCTTCTTGAACCGTCGGGATATTTAGGTCCCTATGAAGGTCGTCATTCATAATGTACCACGGAGCGTTAACTATACCACGTAGCACTTTGTTTTGAAAAGTTTGTATTATTTTGGTGTTGGTTTTCTTTGTACAGCCCCAGAGCTGTATTCCGTAAGTCCATACAGGCTTTAGCACCTGTTTTGACAATTCCGAATTTTTCCCGAGAAGCCAATACATTTTGCGATATTTGATATTAAGCTCATCTTTTTTCTTTTTAACGTGCTCTTTCCATCTGAGCCTGGTATCTAAGGTCATCCCTAGATATTTAGCATTATTTGCATACGGAATCTGCTGACCATTAATGATTACAGGTTTATAACTGACTTTTAGATTGGTGAAACTCATATGCGTGGATTTCGATTCGTCACATTTTTGTCCATTTTATGATTTTGTCACATGCTTCTTAGAGTTTCGTTGTCGATTCCTCGATAGTGTCTCCTACTGAGAGAACTGCAGTGTCATCAGCAAATGTTGCAATGGTAACATCGTTTAATTGAGGTAAATCTCTGGTGTAGAGCAGGTAAATAATAGGTCCCAAAACACTACCCTGCGGGACTCCTGCCGAAATCTTTTTTAGCTCGGAATATCCATCTTCATATTTCACCCTAAAGTGGCGATTCTCTATGTATAAGATTTTAAAATCATATAATATTATTTTGGTAAATCTCTATGTAGTTTGAAGAGTAAACCTCTGTGCCACACCTTATCGAAGGCCTGCGCCACATCTAAGAAGATACTAGAACAAACTTTTTCCTTCCTAATGTATATTCTCAATGACATCTGTAAGCCTATGAACCTGCTCAATAGTTGAGTGTTTCTCTCTGAAACCAAACTGATATTCTGGGATAAGGTTTCTTTGTTCTATGGTTCTTTTCAATCTTTTGAGCAACAGTCTCTCAAACAATTTCGCTAGTGTTGGTAGAAGTGAAATTGGCCGGTAGGATTTTCTATCATTCGGTGGCTTGCCCGGTTTCGGAATCATTATTACTTCTGCTACTTTCCACTGCATTGGCACATGCTTTTTCCTAAGAATCGCATTAATTATGTGCAGTAATTTACGGGTACCTTTTTCAGGCAGCTCCTTTATTATTTGCCCTGTTATCAGATCATAACCAGGAGCTTTCTTTACTTTTATGTTCTTAATTTCAGCTTTTAGTTCTTTTAATGTTACAGGCCTGATCTCTTCAAAATCAAATATTCTGGGCGTATCAGCAGTGTTTTCGTCATTGGTCTGCTGACCTAGAGGTTGAAATGTTTCTTCAAGATGTTCAGCAAACAGGTCAGCTTTATCTTTCGCACTTCTAGCCCATTTCTCATCGTGTGTTTTGATTGGGGGGATCTGCGTTTTTGGTCGTTTTAACCCTTTTGTTGCTTTCCAGAGTGAATAGTCGGTATCTTTAGTTGGAGCTAGGAAACAAAGGTATTTTCCAATTGTTTCATTTTTCACTTTTTTTATGAGTGCCTTAAGTTTGTTGCACGAGTTGTTTAAGGTGGTTTTATCTTGCGGCGCACGCGTAGTCTGCTATTTCTTTCGGGCTTTTCGTATTTCCTGCTCTAGTTCTCTTACTTCTATTTTACTTCTATTGGGTAAATAATTGAGTTTTTTTTCCTGGATGATAACTTGGGGGTGCATTCCCAAGCCGACCATTGTATGACTTCAAGGAGCTTGTCTAGTTCTTCTTCTATTTCATTTTCACTTTTGATTGGCACTTGAAGTTCTATTTTTTCCTCTACCAACTGCCTAAACAGTTCCCAATTTGTTTTGTTGTGTGTGAGCTGTGGTGAATTGGTTTTTTCTATTACATTTTCACTAACCGTCATAATAACAGGAGAATGATCAGATGGTAGACTTTCATCATTTTCTAAGAAGATCTAGCGTTCCGATATGCCTTTAGTGATGTAGAAATCTATTAGATCTGGGTTTTTGTTAGGATCAGTTGGCCAGTACGTTGGTTTCCCTCCTGAGTAAAATTCACAGTTTGAGTATTGGCCAGTTGCAAGGAACTCTTTGCCTTTTGGAGAGGTTAATCTTGAACCACAGAAGGTATTTTTTACATTAAAGTTACCTCCATTAATGAAGTTACTTCCTAATTTCTGAAACAAGTTAATGTAGTCTTCTTTCTTTAGGTTATACCGTGGGGGCAATATATCGCAGATATATTACAGGTGTTGTGATAACCAAATTTAACCGTCACGGTGGTTACTTGCATTGATTCTTTTTCTATTTTTAATTCTTCATGATGTTTGATATTATCCCTAATAAATATAGCTGACCCTCCTCTTGCTCGTTCTGCGGGATGGGTGGTATGGTAATAAGTATATCTCCCGATTGATACGTAGGAGCTGCTGGTAAGATGTGTTTCTGATATTAAGCATATATCAATTTTCTCGGTTTTTAAAAATAGTTCTAATTCTTCTAGGTGTTGTGTTAATCCGTTTGCTTTCCATATGGCTATTCTTAATGAGTAGTTTTGATGTCTGGTTTCTGTTCCGGAATTATGAATTGAACTATTTATTGCATACATTATTTATGTTTAACTATTTTGGAGTTTGGTATTTCCAGCAGATTAAGTCGATTCATAATTAACTTATTTAGCTTATTCTGTTCCTCAAGGCTCTTTAAAATTGCTTGAACAGTGTTTTTGAAATTTTCAGTACCGTTGGTCTCATTTTCTTTTGAATTTGAAGCGGCTTGAGCATATGTGTAATTCTCCCTATGCACAGATGCTGCATTTCTTGCTCGATCCTTGTTTGGATGACTTAGAGGGGGTTTGCGTGCCTGATCCCTCATTTTCTGTAGTTGCTTGACAACTTCACATCCTCGGTAGCTTGCTGGATGTTGCCCATAACAATTTATACATTTTGCTGGTTCTTCTTTAGATAGTTTGCAAGTTTGTGTTGGGCGCTTTTCAGCACATTTCACACATCTTGGATCGCGCGCGCAATATCGTTGCGTGTGGTTATATCCTTGGCATTTTATTTACATTGTACTATTCTTGTACTGCCTCTTTTAACAGCTTCGATCTTTACTCGCATGTTGAGTATGCCAGTTATATTGTAATTTTTTTCTATTTGCTCGGATTTATCAAAGGTTAGCATGAAAAGGGGAAGTCTTCTTTTTGAAACGGGTTCTAGTCGGTTCTCCCCGTTACGTCTCTCTTTTTTAATAATGTTCACGGCATCAAGGATTTAAAATCCTTTATTTTCTAGGTCCTCCATTATTGAATTAATTTCACAGGTTGGATGTAATCCTTTTGCCATGGCCTTGATGGGACGATCGTTTTTATTTTCGTACGTGTACCACTGATATTTTTCCATATTCAGCTTCATTGACAAGTTTCTGTATGCGTTTGGATTTGAAGTGTTAATCTTCCATACATTATTGTTCAGAGCAGTAATTTTATACTCTTGTTCCGTAACATTACTCATTACACTTTGAATTTCTGAGTAGTTGGTTACTCCTACTATAAAAATCGGTGGTGGGGCTTTTACCTTTGGCTGTGCTTCATTTTGTTGAGCTGGTTGCTGTTTGAGTGATTTTTATACTTCTGGTGTGGACTCAGCGTCATTTATTGGTGGAGGTGGTTTTTCTTTTGGTTTAGCTGCTTGTTGTTGTTCTAGAGCTAGTTGTTTATTGATGATTAATTGTTTTCTAGAAACCTCTTTTGAAGTTGATGATAAAGTTTCTGCCATTTCTGGTGAGTGTTGAGCTTTCCTTTTCTTACTTGGTCTTTTACTCCGTTCAACATCCAATTTGTTTCTCTTTCTAATTCTTCTTCATCCGTATGGAATGGATTAACGTCATCATCGATTGTAGGGCTGGGTGTCTTCCCAAGTTCTGCACGTGTTTCAACTGCTTTTTGAGTTCTGCACTCTCTTTCTTTAAAATTGTGAATTCTTCTTTCAATTTAGTTGTAAATTCCTTTATTTCACTTAGTTGTTCACGATTGGCCCACCCCCGAATCTACTGGGCCTGCCTCCGAAGAGCGTGGATTTGTCAGCATATCTGCTGCTGTACTATCTGGGGTATTACTTCCCGTATTTGTTGTACTCATTGTTTGTTTTAGCCAATTTATACCACTGGCATTTGGTCCCCGGTAACACTTTGCTACTGCCGAAGCAGTACCCGCCCCTGCGACGAGGACGCGGCTACCTTGGTGTTACCTAGGTGTACACAGAGACAGCCGAAGCCCTCTAAATACCCTAGGCTGAGGAGCCTAAATAGTTAGTGACAGCTGATTGGTAACTCTGCCGCTTGGACTTTTAGAGCATCGACATTCCATCGAACGGTTTTTTGTGCTTGTCTATTGAACGTAAATGACAGTTTGCACTTATATTTAAATATGACAAGCAGATGATCGCTGTCCATATCTGCACCTCTGTAAGATCTAACGTCAGATATGCTGGTGGAGCGTCTCTTGGACACCATGACGTGATGGACTTGGTTTTCCGTTCTTCCATCATTCGATCTCCACGTTCCTTTGTGAATTCTCTTATGTGGAAAAAACGTACTTGATACAACTAAGTTGTACATTATTGCCAGGTCGGTGACGCGTTGGCCGTTGTTGTTACTAGTTAGGTGCAGGCTGTTAGGACCGATGTGCGATGTATTTTCTGCACTTCTACCGATTTTTGCATTAAAGTCACCCACGATGATTTTAATGTCGTGGTGCGGTATGTTATTGATGACTTCCTCCAGCTCGACAAAGAATAGATCTTTGATGTCATCAGATTTATCTTCAGTGGATGCATGTACATTAACGATCGTGACGTTAAATTTATTAGTGCGAAGTCTGACCGTGCATATCCGCATGTTGATAGGGCGGAAATCGATGATATAGGGCTTCACGCACTGATGGATGAGGAAGCCAACTCCAAATTCTCCTCCGTTCTGATGGCCACTGTAATGAAGAGTGTAACCATTGGTGGTGTCATGGATCCCACTCCCAGACCATCTAAGCCCTTGTAGTGCAAGTACGTCTAATGTGTAACTTTTTGCTTGGTTCGAAAGGTTCTGGAGATCTCCAGGTCTTAAGAGGCTAAGCACGTTCCATGTTAAAATTTTTAAAGCGTTGTCCGTGTACAATTTCCGAGGTCGAGTTTGTAATAGATCCGATATGGTAATCCGAGGCCTTGGATTAGGGTTCATAACTTAAATGGTTTTTATGAGGGAAGGTTGTTGGCCTGCCGCTCAACCCGCTTGTTACGCTTGTGGGTCACGTACTGGTGAGAATCTTAAGGCATCCAGTCCTACCTTGAACACATTTATATAGCGAGCCGCTGGACACAAGACAGACGCCCGCTTCAGCCGCACCTAACCTGGAGAACAGACGCTGATTTGGTATTGGTTTTGAGGCGCCAATAACCCACCCTGACATGTAGTGTCTATGACTATAAACAGGATTTAGTCTGCTCGTCTCCACTACACCGCCTGATTCATTTAGCGTTACCCAGAGAGCACCGCGAGGATGTATGAATCTCGGACTTCGCCCTCCAACAATAATACAAATGATTTTTGTAAATATTTAAGAGCTTGGGTCTTTTCAAGTTTACTTAGAAATCTTGAAATTTTTGTTAGCAACTTACACTGAAATTTAGTCAGAAATACTTAAATTTTACAATGCGTCTATTCAAGTGAATCGATAAAATGCGTTCAATATAAATTATATTCCAAAAAAAAACAAAGGAAAGTACATGTTTAAATTTTTATTAATTACTGTTTTAGTGAGTACCCATACTAATTTCGCTCTCTCTTCTCAATTCTTGGTTCCGCGAGAATTTACGGTAAAATTTACATTTAAAAGTAAAATCGCAAGTGTATTTAATCAAATGTACCACAGTGTATGTTCAGACAAAAGCAATGTTAGTACTTTTTACAGTTTTCTTTTCAAATTTATTTTACGATACATTTATCTCTCTCTCTCTTTCTTCTGTCTCCCTCTCTCTCTTTCTCTCGGTCTCTCGCTTTCACATCCCATGACTGGACGGCGGTCTCTCAACTGTCTCGAATCATCGCACGATCGCTTCAGTTTCGGCTTCCTATTTTTCGAAGATATGATTTGATGTAGTTTAGGCGTAGTTTAGTTTTTCCCTACGATGTAACCCGACTGGTTGTTGATGAAACGCTTTTCGTATTGTTTGTTCTAATAGGGATCTTTCAACGTTACCCAGCCATATACCAGGCAAGGATCCTATCAAAGTCTTTCATATACACCAATAAGCCTACTACGTACCAAATATCTAGAAAGTATTCGGCTATCGTATGTAGCCGTGTAAAATTCCACAAACGGCATCCGAAAGTCTGCAACAACATATTTAAGACATCGAAATATGGCTAAAGAATTGGAAGATAAAGGTCAATGAAGAGAAATCGACCCACGTAACATTCACTTTAAATAAGCTTACTTGCCCGCCTATCACAATGAATGTAATACAAATCCCTCAATCAAATGGAGCGAAATACATATAGGCGTTTATTTAGACCGACGGTTAACTTGGTGAAAACACATTGAAATGAAACAAGACCATATGAAATTAAAAGTGGATAAAATGCATGGTGAAATATTCAACCATTGACCTAGAATACAAACTTCTCCTCCAATGATTAAAAAAATTTGGTCATGTGGGTGTGAATTATGGCAATCAGCATTAAATTCGAATATTGACATTGTCCAACGAAAAAGTATTTTTGTCAAAAATACTCAGAATGATTACAGGAGCATTCTGGTTCAAAATTTACATAAGGGCCTTAGTATCCTAACTATCAAAGACGAATTATAAAAGCTGCGGATCAGCTATGCAGGGAATCTAGCATCTCATCCGAATTTGCTGGCGCGAAATCTAAAAGGTATACCTATGTTTTCACGATTAAAGAAGAAAACGATGGCTGTGATAGCATAAATTATAAAATTTATTTTTGGTAAGACGTATAGATTCTGCTCCCGCAGATTTACATAATTACCTTAGTGATTAAGATTTGATAACTTATTCTTAATTTCATGTTGAAATTTTCACTAAATAAATAAATTTGTTAAAAAAAATAAACTCTGTTGGATTTAAGATAGTATAATATAATAATCGCAGTTTCCAAGAAGATGATAGAATTTCGTAATTCATTCGAATCCAAGGTCCAGCTCTCACGACCGATAGTTAGCACAGGTCTTATTGATTAGGATAACATTTGCTTTTCTGGAATTCCTAGATATATTCGCGCATCCGAAAGTTTTCCGTGATTGATACTATAAGATGCCTGTTGAATGTTTGTAGTTGCTGAATGAGGATATTTTAATGACACATGCGGCAATTTAAAATTAAAACAGAAAAATAGAACCCGTTTCCATCGAAAATAGAGTATTCTAGTAAAAATACAATTAATTAAAGCCTTCTATAATTTACAGTGTGATGGAAGCAAGATCACGAACGTCTAGAATATTGGCAAAAGAAATCTCTAATTAATTTAAATTTAGTCGATTCAATGTCAAATTTAATAAATTTATTTGTTCCCTCCTTTCTCCGAATGAGATTGAAGAAGTTTAAATGTAGACATTTCTTAGATTTACTTATAGATATTCATAATTTTTATATGCGATTTGTACATTTCAATTAAACCTGATTGGTACGCACCAAACCAATCGCCAAATTTATTGATTCAATCTCGTGTGCGAAACGATTGCAAATTATATTGATTGATGATCAGGCAACCAGCAACTGAACTTGTATAATATGTAACACATCAATGTATCTTTGCAAAAAGAACGGAAATTTTTGTACTTACGAACGAAGTGCAAATGAAGAAATTCCACCCAAAAGGTTTTCGCAATGTTATGAAAATATTATCACGTAAGAAACTTAATAATATTTATAGATATGCCGCCCTTAAAACGCTTACTTAATAATATTTTATGTAAACACGATAGATACATAAAAGTTATAGGTAGATGAAAATTGAAAATCGAGAAAATCGTCTAACATCATATATAATATATAATATCTTGGGGATTTTTCATTTAGATCTCATGTATACATATATACATTTATACATATAAGGTAACCGGTTAGCAAAATCAACTAGGACACGAAATGTTCATGTAAAAACGGTTTTCAATAACAAATAATAGCAACACTATGAATTCGTACAAGTTGTGTTTATATAAAATATTTACGGAATGAACATGTTCGGTTTATTTTAATATTATTTCGCGTTGTTGTTTTTGTCGTTGTTGTCATCATAATATTGTTTTACTTGTATAGTAAAAATTATATAAAGCAGCAGCTGCGATTATTCATTTTGGTGGCTTGGAGGTTTGGTACGATGTAGACGATGATGATGAAGGTGGTGGTGGAGTACCAAAAACAATTTATATATATATATATATAAATAAATTTAATTATTAAATGAATATTATGTGTACATACATACATGATACTGTGTTATGATCGCTTGGTAGTCAGAGGATTGCTGAGGACATTTATAAACTAAAAGAACTTTTTCTAAGAATACACCTATCGTCTCGTGTCTTTTAAGTTGCTATAAAAAACGGTTCAATTTTTTTCCAAAGATATCGGAATACGTTTTCGTTTTATATAATAAATATTAATATAATGAGGGTATCATGTTTTATGTACAGCACTCATACGAATTTCGTTTTCATTATTCAGAACGTGACGTGTGAGCTTTACACAATACCATTGATGAATTTTTACGAAGAAATTGAAATCGAAACTTTATAGTCAGACAAAATAACTTTTAATTTTCTTCAATCCTATTAAAATTTACTCTTATTATTTTTTATAAAATACATAAAAAATTATTTTAATAATAAAATAAAATTATTTATTTAGTTTTTAGTCTTTTTGTCCGTACAAAATTTATGGGTTATTGTGAATTTATTGCTAGAATTCAATCAATATATTGTTTTGGACACCCTTGATTGGTTTTCGATGTGTCGATATTGTGTTGATAGCAAAATCTATATATTTGTTAATCGACTAGCTAGGCAACCATATTACCGAGAAGTGGTTTATGTTATTTCATATCATCAACAAAATTGGGTATACAGCAGATAAAAGAAACCATAACAACGTAGCATAAAGTTGAAATCGAAAATATTATTTTATTGTGGGTATCAACTATGCTATTTTAAATTACTTAACTTTAAGTTTTAATTAAATAGCTTCACATGTTCATTACGTTACTTCCAATTTACGCAATTTACAGAAAATCAAGAATATATGTTTACAAATTACATAGGTTCCATTGAACATGATATACAGCTGAGTCCATTAATTGGGGTATAATCATGCCACCTAATGTGATGTACCGAGAATCGAGATATGAATATTATGAGTGGAATATCAACGTGGTAACCTTAGAATCATACTAAACTCCATCTAGCGATCATTATTAGAATGACAAAGAAATCAAATTGAAATGTGACAACCCTATTATTGCTAAACGGTAAATAATATTTTTTCATCTTCCGGCTGAATCATTCTCGTTGATTCTCCGCATCTGTTCATAAGTACTGTTTTGTTCAAACAGCATTCAAGCCAGTTTTATGGATGCAGTCGTTTGTTATGAATTTTTTTCTCCCAACGTCTTAACCTTTATGTTTACAACCAGCATACCCGAGTATGTCCATAATTCCATACATTTAGTATTGAATGATAATTTGTAATTTCATTTTAAATTTATAAATACATTTTGGCAAAATGTAATCTAAAACAAATAATTGTTATTAACAAATAATAACACTGTGCTTGAATTGCAAACTTTTTTTTCGTGACAAGCGGGGCACCCGGGGGGGGGGGGGGTTAAACCTAATTCGAGTACGCTGCATTCAATGGTGCTAGTCCCATTTCAAAGTTAGTCCCCATTTTTGAGATATCGCTTTCGACATGTTTTTGCTCTGATACCCTCATTTTCACGTTGATAGCTCCTAAACCTTTAAGATTTTCGTTATGCTTTCTTCAGCAAAGTTGTGGCGCAAGCCAAGACAAACAACTTTGCCGAACATATCAAGACCGAAAAACCACATCTAATTTTTTTTGCTTTTGATTTCGACGAAAAACACTGTTTTTATCATTTTTAATCATTTTGTTGAATTTAAATCGAGTAGAATCGATCGAATAAACATCGCATCGACAAATATAGATACAATAGTAACTATTTAAAAGAAAGCTAAATCGATTCAGTTGATTTTATGGTGATTTTTCCTAAAATAAAAAATTCCTAAAAAATTAACATTTTTCTTCTCTTTGACAAAACAATGGCGTGCCGTTGCGATAGTGGATAAAAATCCTGGATTTTTCCATCCCATCGTTTTAACCAATTACATCACGTATATTATCACTTTGGGCGGCAGTCT
Source organism: Nephrotoma appendiculata (assembly GCA_947310385.1). Classification (NCBI taxonomy): domain Eukaryota; kingdom Metazoa; phylum Arthropoda; class Insecta; order Diptera; family Tipulidae; genus Nephrotoma; species Nephrotoma appendiculata. The sequence continues at coordinate 5,967,339 of OX371224.1, read as the reverse complement.
AAACGAGTGATGTAAGCACCTACTGTGCTGGAAGTCGAACTCGTATATATACAGTACTGGAAAAAAAAATTGGGCAAACGTATTTTATTGCAAATTGGAGTCTTTTTTGCTAAAATTACAAAACTTTTGAACGCAATTGGCTTATTATTTCATTTTAAATACATGTATGACGTAATTTGTTGGAAAAAAATGTACCTGCAATTTAGGTGAAAAACCCTGAAAAATGCCAAAATATTCAAAATACGGTGATTGGAGTTAAAGTAATGGAATAAATTAAACACTTACTTTTTAATTTATTTTTGTTTTTTATTGATTTATAAAAGTTCTATCTTTAATATTAATATTTTGGTGCACCGCCATTTGCTCTTATTACAGCGAATTCATTGAATTTGATAAATTTTTCAAAGTCGTAGGAGGTATGGATTCCCAAATCGTCATCAACAAACTTTTTAAAGATTGAATCAATTCTGGGCGCATTCTTGCTACTCCTAGCTTCATTATAGACCAAATATTTTCAATGGGATTTAAGTCTAGACTATACGGGGGCCAGCTCAACACATCGATACTTCTTTCTTCGAAGTACTTTTTTACCTTTAAATGAAAAGATAAGAAAAAAAACAAGTTTTTAACAAATTATTTATGTTTATCTGAATTCCAATTTTTCTATCTACAGTTCAAATTTAATAACGCAAAACTTTGGCGGTATGGCACGTAAATTTGTCCTGTTGAAAAATAAATTTGCAAGTCTCGCCAAAAAGCTTTAACACAGAAGGCTCAAATTCGTTGTGTAGGACCTGCAGATGAACAGCTGCTGTAATGTTGGAACTAAGGAAGCACAATCGACTGGTTTCATTTCCACAAAAGCATCTCCAGACCATAACTCCTTCATTTTTTGGTGAAACTCTTAAAAGGCATTCGTTGACAAGCCTCTCGCTCGGTTTTTTCGTACGAGAATTTTTCAATTTCCAACATACAGCTTGAATTTTGATTCATCGGGGAAAACTACATCATTCCACATCTCTGGAGCCCACGAAACATGCTCCTGGGTCCATAGCAAATGCTGTTTTTTCACTAGTAATGTGAACTCAGACTTCTGGACTGGTTTAAGTGCTCTCGAACCAGCTTTAACAAGTCTTTTTCTCACTAAGCTGGCTGAAATTTCTTTTCCTGTTGCTCGCTCAACATCCCGTCGTATGTCCGATGAAGTTTTAAAACGGTTCCGACGACATTGTAATATTATGAAAGGATCTTCCACTGGCGTTGCTTTTCTGGGCCTTCCAGAGCCTTTCTTTCTTTGTGTACTGCCCATCTCTCGCAATTTTTTAATATTCCATGCGACAATATTTCTGTGGAAACAACTAAAAACCACTTAAGTCAACTTAGACGTAAGTTGACTTAAGTGGTTTTTAGTTGTTTCCACAGATTTTTAGGAATATTTAATCTTTTTGCTACTTTACGCGTCGTCGAATTTTCACGCGCCCAAACCAACATACTGCTTTTACACTGCTCACTAACTTCTCCCATTTTTTTAAACTAAAATTGCAATTTATTCTTTATTTGACTAGGATCACTTACAGAATAACTTAATCTTACAAAATATGCACTATTTATGCTCAAAAAATAAATTACAGATAATAAAACATCTGCACGCTAATGTCGGACAAGAAGGATCGGCTTAAAATAAAATAATTGCTTGACCAATTTTTTTGCACAGCAGTTGCGGGGTTGTACCGGTGTAATAAAAACAAAAGATAGAACTTCTATAAATCAATAAAAAACAAAAAAAAATTAAAAAATAAGTGTTAAATTTATTCCATTACTTTAACTCCAATCACCGTATTTTGAATATTTTGGCATTTTTCGGGGTTTTCCCCTAAATTGCAGGTACATTTTTTCAACAAATTACGTCATACATGTATTTAAAATGAAATAATAAGCCAATTGCGTTCAAAAGTTTTGTAATTTTAGCAAAAAAAGACTCCAATTTGCAATAAAATACATTTGCCCAATTTTTTTTCCAGTACTGTATATATACGAGTTCGACTTCCACCACAATAGGTGCTTACGTCACTCGTTTGGACTACCGCCCAAAGTGATAATATACGTGATGTAATTGGTTAAAACGATGGGATGGAAAAATCCAGGATTTTTATCCACTATCGCAACGGCACGCCATTGTTTTGTCAAAGAGAAGAAAAATGTTAATTTTTTAGGAATTTTTTTTTTTAGGAAAAATCACCATAAAATCAACTGAATCGATTTAGCTTTCTTTTAAATAGTTACTATTGTATCTATATTTGTCGATGCGATGTTTATTCGATCGATTCTACTCGATTTAAATTCAACAAAATGATTAAAAATGATAAAAACAGTGTTTTTCGTCGAAATGAAAAGCAAAAAAAAATTAGATGTGGTTTTTCGGTCTTGATATGTTCGGCAAAGTTGTTTGTCTTGGCTTGCGCCACAACTTTGCTGAAGAAAGCATAACGAAAATCTTAAAGGTTTAGGAGCTATCAACGTGAAAATGAGGGTATCAGAGCAAAAACATGTCGAAAGCGATATCTCAAAAATGGGGACTAACTTTGAAATGGGACTAGCACCATTGAATTCAGCGTACTCGAATTAGGTTTAACCCCCCCCCCCCCCCCCCCCCGGGTGCCCAGCTTGTCACATTTTTGAACTAGCACAGTGTAATTACTAAAGATTTCAAGCTGATAAGTCACCTAAATCCATAAAATTTTGGGTAATAAAACACGAAAACTTACCCTGGTAAGCGGTTGTAAACATAAGGGCTAAAAGCCTCTTGTTTTAATACTGTTTTTGGGTATTAAAGTTGGCGTTTTTCTTACTATTTTAAAAAATGTGTGTGTTTCTGAGCGTGAGCTACACTTTTAATCCTTGGTGTAAAAGTAGGTACTTTTAATGCTAGGAGACAAATATTATAGTGAAGAGCCAATTATATGTATAATGTATGATGAAATAAGTATACTCATTTAAAGAATTACTTGTTCTGGATATTAATGTTAAAAGTACAGTTTGAAGAACTTTGTTAAAAATTAAGCAAACCCGATTTGTCAACATTATTATCGTTTGTAACCATGGCTGGGATGTTCTAACATCACCATTTTGCGATATTTTATCGAAGTCTACGTCTCTTTCTGCTAGAACTAATTTGACTTCTGTTTCGTTTATCAATTATTTCATCTCTATTGCTATCACAGCCTACTAGAATATATTTGAACAATATCTATTTCATATATTTTCGTTCTACAATCGAAAAAAAATTATTTGGTGATAGAAACACAGTAGAAACATCACAATATTGCAATCTAGCAGGCTGGTAAACGATAAAAAAATTGAAACAGAGATAATTTTTATTCTACAGAAACGAGAAATAAACTTCGATAAATTATCGAAACATGGTGATGTTAGAACATCCCAGCCCATATTACCAACAATATTGGTAACTAGTGGACAGGTACTGGGATCTTCGAGGCCTAATATTTCTACAGCAATGGTTTCCTCATTTTCTAAACATGAGCGGTTGTATTTTCATCATTAGTACTGTAGCTGGTACTAAGTTTATCGGGTCGTAATATTCTTATTGCAGTGTTTGTTTTATTTGTTGTGGAATCTTGTAGGTATCCCTCAGCTACAGTATTAGATTTCCAACCACCATCCCTTTTAATGCAAGTGAGTTCACCGCCAGAATCTACAAGGAGTGTAGCTGAAGTTCGACGCAAGCAATGGTCGATATATTCACTTGCATTTTTTAAATTTAAATACAATGCCACTTCTTTTGCAACGCTACTAATGTTGTTAATGGTAACTACTACCCGATTACCATAAAGAGTCACGATTTGTTTGTTTTAGAGTTAGATATTTTTACCAAGAAAGCTGATTGAACCGCTTCAATATCATTAATCATTAAATGGACTCGTTTGTCGCAACGACATGCACCCGCTACTAACAGTATTAAAACAACCTACAAGGAAAGTACAAAAAAATAAGTATATACAGTATCTTTAAGTTTTAAAGATAAAACCTTCACTAATAAATATGTCTTATTTTGAGAGAAAATTATTATTTTCCTTATTTCCTTATTTAACTTATTTTTAAAAACGAGAGTGAATTTAGTGTGTAAAAGATTATCAAAGCAGCACACAGAGTAGATGATTTACACCGAAAATGTTGTTTTATTATGTCTGAATAATTTTATTTCCAACCATTGCTAAGTTTAATTTGATTTTAATTTTTGCAAAATATTACATTAAATTATTAGAAGTCTCCGTAAACGGATTTGACCGACTCAAGAATGCGGTTCCAGCTAACTCAATTTGCAAAAATGTCTCGTTCAACGTCGTCCATCCACCGAATAGGGGGTCTCATGCGAGGTCTTGTCCTCATTGGTGTCGACTCCCGGGTCTGTTTTATGGTACAATTTTGGGAAAGTAGAACATATCCATATGTTTTATGAGTAGCCGAACAGAAACAGGCACGGTGCGAGGATAGGACAATTTAAATTTCTTTGGATTTATATGAGATGCACAACTTGTAATAAATGTGCTTATGCTCAAAATAAGAAGTGATCTCACAAAATTATTTGTATTTAATGTTTGTACATATGTATGTATTACTAAATAAATAAATATCCGAGCCAACGTCGTTTTGTTCAAATCATTTCTGATCTCGGGATTCAGGCGCATCCGAAACATTTCTGTCACTTTAATAGCATCTAGCATCATAGGACTAACTTGAGCTCAAAAGCGGCGAACTTTTGGCTGCCCCGTGTTGTTAGCGTCCAAGATTATCTACGAAACAGTTACTACTGACATTATCAGTGCTTCGTTGATCGTTAATTTTATTTTGTGCGATATTTTGCGATATACTGCTCGATAACAGCACATTTACCATCGGTTCCAGGTATTTAAATGCATTCACTTTTTCGTATTGTGTGTCGCCTGTTAAAATTGTCTCCCTTATTTGCCTTCTCGTGATATTTATGCATTTGGTTCTCGCATCGTTAAGCCGATTTATTGGACCAACAACGGGGGCAGAACATCTTTGATACATAATCAGCTACGCTGGGCTATGTTGAGCTGGCGATTGATGGCCGGTCTCACTTTTTATGTAGAGGAAAAATTAGGTCTATTTTCCACTCGTCTAGTATTTTCTCCGCGAACCACCAAACCACCGAGTCTTCAGTGAATCTTATTTGTAGTTTCGCTATTCGTATTGACGGTGTCCCATAATGCGTTTCGTGTATATGCTGCTCGTTTTGATTTGATGCCACTTTGAATTTTACTTTCTCCAAAACTCGAACTCCAAATTGAAAGAACTAAGGCTAAGTGGAACAATTCAAGTCATTACAAACTGTGAACTGTTTCTCCATTATATTTTTGTCTAAAATATTTAATTCTAATTTATTTGATTTCTTTGAGTCGATTAGATTCGAGAAACTCATCAAAACTGTATTTTCAAAAGTTTAAGAATTTCACATTTTCGATGTGGTTTCAATTTATATGTTTAAGCTTATATTTCTCTTCCTTGTTATGCGAATCCTTCGCTTTGAAAGTTTTATGAAATTGAAAAGCCTACACGTTTACAGAACGTGAAGTTGGAGCTTTATTGGGGGAAAGTAAACTTGTATAATAAATGTATCGAGTATTTCTCACAAATTGCTGATTCACTAAATAAACTCTGAAGTTGATGGACATGGTGCTAGGCGTACAACCGTTCAACGCGTTTAATAAAATCAAGACATTATTAATAAAGGAAACGATGTTGGTCCACTTCAGTTGCGATTTGCCTCTGCTTTTGGCTACCAATGCTTTGTGTTACGGAATCGGTACCACCATGAATGAACATCAGAAGCATTGCAGTGAGATAATGTAGGAGACTCTCTCTCTCTATATTATTGCAGTGTTTTGTCACTATTTCATCCTAATAAAAAACTGCCTAGAATAACGATTGAACGTCTCCAAAGATGAACAATTATTCTGAATGAGTTATCGTCATTCAAAAGATAAAAGTCAGAAGAGGAACTTTTATTAAGCTTTTGAGAATTCCACGCTTCGAAAATATTCTGGCATCGTGCACTTTATAATCAAGTTCATACATTATATAGGATTGCGAGGTGAGGTTATCTAAGCGTTTGGAAGTTTGGTTTCGAACTAATGAAACATTAAATTCTTTAAACTTCAAAAAATTAGTCTTATCATCAGACTCGACGTGAAACATGGATGACCTTTTGGTTTACGGAAGCATATAATAATTTCATTTTGGTTTAGCACACCCTAAGTGGATTTGCACTCCCAACCGCTTACCATATGATTCATAATTTATAGCTCAATTACATATCATTTAGCGCCACTTTCAAGGCAGAGTTGCAACTGTGAGCGTTATCCGTTCACATGAGCGACGTTCGTTGTAGTATTCAAATTCGGTGTATGTATGTATGACTTACGACGTACTATATTCGTGATAAAAGTACACAAACACTTCTCTATTTGTTAATTAAATACGTCAGGGTGCAATTAGATTATTTAAAGTGACTCCGCGAAAACACAATCAATGCGCGACGCAATCGTAACCAATATGTTTTTTCCGTCTTTGAGGCGTTTGTATACCACAAGTAACAGGAACTCAGAAATATTTTTACTAACTCTACATCAAACACAATGCATGGCATAAAATAAGCGGGTGTGTTATAAATTAGTATGAATGAATAATCAATTTCCCGTAATACCGCGTAGCACAAAAGCAATAACCGAGGCATGTTATGCAAATCAATCGAATTAATTAGACAAAAATTGTAATATAAAATATTTAAATTTTGAAAATATTCTTGTTCCTCAGATTTTCAATTGAAATTGATAAAAAAAACAATATACATATGTACGTCATCACTACAATAATAATTTATGATAATTGAAACCTTAATAAAATCCAATGGTTTCGTTCTGTGAAAGAATGTTTGTATGTGTATACGTCGTATTATTTAAGTTCCCCCTTTAAAAATGATATTAGACCCAACTGTATATCAAAAACCTTATTATGGCTTCTTGGTAAATGTATTAAAGCAACACACAATTGTGTTGCTGGGTTTGTATCGTGTGGTTTTAAGAAACACACATATCTTTAAGAAACACACACGTACGTTTTTAAAACCAAAAAATATTTATAAAAAAAATGTACATATTCATAATAACAATTTCTGCGTCCCTGTTACAAAAGACTCAAAGACGGAAAAACGACGCAAATTAAGTCTTTAAAGACGGAAAGAAAGCCTCCGCATGAATAAATAAAGTATTTTTAACGAATTTTTCGTGCAGAAAGGGGTGCGAATCGTTTCTCTTTCAGATGTCCGTCACTATTTTGGTCATTCTTTCCGAAAATATAGTAATTTCCAAAAAAAATATTCGTAATTAATCAATCAAACTGTTCAGTATTGGGGTTTTTGAAATTGTGAGTGTGTCACTCAATAGATAGAATTGGATTAAGGAAGGAAGACCCGTCTATAAAACGATGATCAAATATGGATTGTAACAGAATTGGTTGGGCCTAAATTTGATCTTAAAATGGTTCAAGACGGCTCATCAATTTGCCGATTACATTATGAAAATAAACTTTAAAGAAGATTAAGAGTTTAAAAATAGATCACGAACATTAAACTGGATTATTGGCCGGTTTTGATAGTTCTAGTCCTTAGATTTTGCCAAATATAGTTTGTATAGAAGTTTCTCAAAATATTATATGGATAACGAGTAATGATGTGGTTCGGTGGAAATATGATCTGAAATGTTACATCGTGCTAAATATTTGCATTTCATATTCGACTTTCAACCCTCAAAAAGGTTTATTAAGCTTTATAAAAAAAATGGTTTTTTTGATCTGCCCGCAGTTCTTCAAATTGAGTAAACCAAGGTGGTCCCTTCCAGTAAAGTTCGAACTCAGGATTTCAGCGGTGCGAATTGTGGCCAATGTTTTTCAAGAATGACGACGGAATGAAAGCCACCATAATACGTTAGTTGTTTTGGTTCACCAATGTGCCAATGGAGTTTCACGCCGCACACAAACCGCTGGTTGTCAGTGTCTTCTAATTCACACCAATTTTGCGGATCGCAATAGAATGGAGTATAACGAGTTTGGAACGAATGTTTTGTACTAATTAATACTTGACTGTTTTAATACGGTATTGTGTAATAATTAGAACAATTTAGACTCCACTATATTAATTTCTCTCGGTGGGACTAGTTTCATGTGGCTCAATGATATATATTCGAATGATAGATGAGGATCATTAAGGTTATGGTCTATGTTCGAATTTCCGAGTCGCCTCTTCGAAACGGGTTTCACATAACTGCTCTTCATCGATAAAGTGTTTGATGGCTGGCATTCCATTTGATTTCAAAACTTTTGCAGTGACGAATTAATTACTGTTTCCGTGGAATAGACGACATTAATCCGTGAATTATCTTCCATACTATTGCCGACCATAGCCAACAAAAAACACAAAGCGAAAATTTGATCGCTTCAGGCATAAATGTAAACAATTTGGTTACTAATGGAAATGAACGACCTCATATTCGATGAAAAGCGATGTTTTCAACGCGTATAGTATTTTATGGCGAACAAAAAATTATTAATTTTATGGCATTTATCCATTTGGTTGGTGGTTCACTCCCTCTCTTATAAGAAATAATTGGTTGTTGTTTATAATTTGCACGTTGCATATTATGCAGATAATTTTTGCTCCCCATTTTACAAAAATCACTATACATCCGGTAGTTGAGACTCAACTCGAATTGGCTATTAAGAAATGTAATGGTGTTAGGCAATCAAGCTCTTTTGGATCCTCTGTTAATGGACACTGATTTAATAAAATAGCGTTGTTAATTCATCAAACGTCAGAAAGGCGGTTGCAATAGGTTTATTTAGATGTTGTTTCACTAGTTTTATGCGCCTGCTTCCCAATGGCCACCAAAATTTAAAGATCCTAGAGGGATGAAATTCTATTGTATGCCTAGGTTTGGGAATACATTTACAATACCAATAGATCCGATGTATATATAGATGACCTGTAAATACGATATTTCTTGACAGCAATTTGTGGTGTTATCGCTATTTAAATTTGCTGGTAACCTTTGTCGACCCACAAAACGTGCGAAAGCAGCTAGAAATCCTTGTGTTTTCAGGTAGCTAACTAGTTCTATATGCATCGCCTAAGTTGTTAAACAGATGAAAATAGCGATGCAGCCTTCCTCACTTGTGACACTCTGTCTTTGGTCATTCAAAGTTTCATGGTCCTAGCATAAACTATTCTAGTGTTGGTGAATGCTCTACATCAAGCACTTCAGGCATTGATGACTATGTTGTTTAGTGCCTCATTGTTAAGCTTGGAGCATTCAACGAGTCACGTTTACGTTCAAAAGTGACGTTTACTTTAATTTAATTTACTCCATTGAAGAGATAGAATTTTGCTTGTACTTATTACTGACGCACTTTCTGAAAGCACTTTAATGTCATCTGGAATTGCGTAGTTGCATCATTTTCATAATATTGAGTTTTTCTTCCAATTCACGATTAAAGAATATTTAGTTTTATCGTAGGAATTCTAATAAAAATTCAGGCAATATGCGAGCATTCGAAATGTTGAAAGTTAGACTGAAAAATGTCTCAATTATATGTGCGGATCCGTTATTATTGTACTCATGTTGCTGACACGATGAGGCTGTTTTATTTCTTCCATGTTTCTAAATTTTCTATATTTGCAAGTGAATCTGGCCTGACCATCATAGTTTACCAGTGTATACCTCTAGTTGCACAATCCGCTGGAGTGTTCTGCAACTATATACATGTCTCCATCATGTTGGGCAAATAGTGAATCTAGAATCTGACAGATGGCTACAAAAGTTTTCCATTTACTAGAATGGTGTCCATGCATGAAACTTAATATTTGGTATATTCAGAGCCTCGAAAACTTGTCTTAGCAGCTAGTCAACCGAAACGCATTTCCTCAAATGGAGGGAAACGATTCCAAAAAATTACTTTTTATTTCTCAAACGTGCGGAGCACTGAATTGATATGAAAAATTTGATTTATTTTTATGTGAAGAACAACGTGATTATAAAAAAATTATCCATTGTTCTCATGAAATTAAAACTATCGTTATGTATATATTGATACAGTTCTTCACGATACAAATACATAAAGATTAAAGCGAATGAAATAACAAATACTTATTAACACCAACAACAATAACAAGCAAATCAAAATTATTGTTATAAAATGTTGAAATTATCATCCACCAACGCGTTATGTATGCCTGGTGTAAAACACATAGCAACTAAATATTCTCAGCGGTCTTGGAATTCCTAGAGTTCCAGTAAATAAAATTATTTTATTTATTTCAAAACTACCTTGGTCGCGACCAATAAAAACTTTTCAATTTTAAATTTCATATAAGAAATTTAGTGAACTCTCATTTACCAGGAATTCATAATTTGAGAGCACAACTTGAAATATTTTAAATTCATTTAAAATAATAAAATATAAGTTTTGTATATAAAATTAGTTTTGGGTAGTATGTAAATAATTTAATTCGTTCTATTCGCCTGTTATATTGAAAATCTTGAATTTTATTCCAGTTAGAAAGAATTTCAATTATTTTTTCGAATCATTTTGGTGTGAATGCCGTGCAATTTTTATGCTGGGTTGGTATTTATTTCAGCTATTGTTGGTAGAATTTGTTCAAAAAGCACAACAACAACAACAGTTATTTTGTTTAAGTTTTTTTAGACGAGGGTTTTTTTTATTTAGTGTTTGCTAGCTAGCTAGCCTGACAGAAATTAGTTTTTATATTTTGAAACTTTTAATACCATCTGAAATTTTATATTTATGGAACTTACAAAAAAGCTGACTGACCTATTAAGAATAAATTTTAATTCCACCTACCTACAATTTACCTACCTTATAAATAAACAACAACAAAGTTTTGGTTTACCGCGAAAATATTTATAAAATGTTTATAAAATTGTTTCTTATTGCCTGGTTAAAGTGTGCAGCTTTACAACATCAGCTTTATGAAAACAACACAAAAACCAGGAAGTTTTACGAACGAACACTACTAACCAAAATGTTGCATGCTATGTCGTCCCTTTCACTTTCATTTGGTTTACACAACTCAACCCAGTTGTGTTGTTGATGTTGACGAGATATGTTTTGGGATATATGCCCTAAACAGCTGTTGTTGTTCTTGTTAATTTCTGTTTATCCCGGTACAAAAATAAAAACATTTTCACGCTTACACACAAATTTTCTCTCATCCGTTACCCTAAATAAAATAAAAAGAAAAGGACAACAAAATCAGTTTGTGTAACAAAAAATAAAATAAAAAAAATCCACATAAACAGTAAAATTTCTGAGAGAGTAAGTCTATCTTCGGTGTTAGGAGTGCAGAAAATTAACGCAGATCATGCAACCAAATTTGTGTGAACATTTTACGCGCCTTCATTGCTTTCTTTCTGCAATGGTTTGGAAATACAGCGCGATACGATAAGAAAAATGTACAACAATATTGTGATGATACGCGTTATCAAAGCAAACTTCATTTTAATTTGTAACCTCAATAAATTTAAAAAACTACTTTGAGTTTGTAACAAAACCACCAAGGTAGCATATAAATTGGAACATATAAAAAAAATTAAATTAATTTAAAAACTTTTCCCTCGAAATGTTTACGTCACATCACATCACTTCAATATTATGGGTACCTGTTAGAATTAGACGCGGAATTTTTTGAGAAAAAGTAACAAACGTTGCGCAGAATTTAACGAAGGTCGGCATGATGCCATGAACAGACGCAAATCCTTCGGCACAACACAAAATCGTAGTAGTCAGTCAGAGTGTATCGTCGCGTCTATCACAAATTAAAACGTAATTTGCTTACTTATAAAATGTCAGCGCCGGCGGGAATAGGAGCACATATAATAAAGCAGGCAAATCACGACGTTTAATTATCATAGCAAGAAAAAAATTATGATTTTTATACAAAAAGTGTATCAAAAATATAATAAAATTATTTATTTTAATTATAAATTATTTTATTTATTTTACAAAAAGTGTATTTTCAAATTAGTAAAATAACTTGGCAAGCAAAACAGATAACGACGTATTACAAAAATGTAGACGGTACGCGCGCGCGACGCTATACCCAAATTTTGTTTGCCTGGTGGCTCGTGTCACAATTTGCACACTAACTCCATCCCTTCTAGACGAATCGGAGGAATTCCACACAATAAATGTTTTATGGACTGACAGACAGACACACAAACCGATGATACTGGCTGGACATGTTACTATAAAATGAGCCACGTGACTGTGAAAAAGAGACGTAATCACATTTCGTCAAAACGAGCCAATTTAGTTCTAATATTCCAAAGAACACCAGGATGGCATAATGCGTAAATAATTATGTCGTGATGCTGAATGTTGCGCAAAAAATATTAACAAAATAAAAAACTGCGTCAGACGGTCGGTTACATTATTTTATAAATTTTGTGTCTTTCATAGCCAGAAAATCATAAATTGCGCGCGGCCGCAAAACTTTAAACGCACGCATTATAACAGTGTGAAATATTTTTATTATGAAATCTTGATACCAAATTTTAACTTGTATGCCACCTGAACCTGCCTGAACGTTGTTTGTTGTGTCATCAGATCGTGCATCCCGGGGTACACGACCGATTTTACTTTCTGTATATTTCTTTCGATAGCGTCGCATGTAACTTTTCATATAGAAATGAAAGTGATACAATACTTTCGAGATAATAGGGGCCAAGAATTCGTAGCTGCATTTCATAGTTTGTGTAGTGTACATTTGTTATAACAACAGTATTATTTCAGTACCTTTAGTTATGAAAGCTTGTGATATTCGTATAGTTCATGGAAACTTGTTAGTGATATACGGATAGGCGATATATGCAGATTTGTTGTTGTTATATAAAATTCAACAAGTATTTCGGTATTTTTGCTGTTTCATTCTACAAACTTGCATGACAGTCATAAATTCATAATAATAGCTCTGTATCTACAAGCATTTAGCTTACGCGGGTGATATCAACAAAATCGGAAATATTTCTTTTTAAAAATTATTGAAACCTGGTCGAACAGCAAAGATTTAAATGGTGTAATAAAAAGAATTTATTTGTGTGTTTTTTTTGCTTTCTCAACGTCGTAATAAGCAAAAAAGTCTCGCCGTTTCTTGTTTGTAATTTCAAGTTTAATATTTTTTATGCCCTCCTGGTTTCAAACTGGGTGTTTGTAGACTAAACTTTTTTACATTGGAAGCGTCTGGATTTGCAAACCTCCTCTTTGATGATTTGATTTGTGATGCAGGATGGAACTGTTTGTTTGTCGTTTTGTGCGACGAGTACCAAAATATTGTGAAATTGGTTTCGTAATCCCACCAAATACACTTTTAGCGGTCCGTGTTTTCGGTCTTTAAAGATGCAAGTTGCGTCGTTTTTCCGTCTTTGAGTCGTTTGTAATAGAGGCACAGAAATTATATTTTTCCATCGGTGGTACTTTAAAATTTTTATAAATAATATTTTACTCCCATAAAGCCCAGTCAACACAATAGTGTGTTTCTTTAATGTCATTACCAAGAGACTAGAAATTCCAAAAACATATAAAATTTTGTGTATTATTAATAAAATTGCCATGTCAAATTACTAACCTTTTTTGTACATCGTCAATTATTATTATACTTTCTTTTGGCAAGATAAGATAATTGGTAGCTAGCTGGTGATCCAATTCCAAAATAGTGAATATTTGAAAAGTATTTTTGAATTATGTTATTTAGATGCCGGGAAAGACTACTTTTTCTGGTTTTCATGCAAGAGTTTTAAACCCCATCCACCACAACACGATTGTTCTAAAATTTTAGTGTGGTGTTATTGTTGTCGCTAGATCCGTTGGTTTTTCGGTAGTTGGTAGTTAATTTATTCAATCATATTACTTTAACACGTTTAAATTTTATAAACCACTAATTCTGTTTTAAGAATTAACGTTTTTCATCATTTACTTGATCATCACATTTTTGTTTTTACATTTAGGCGGCCTTTTTTATAGTTTCCGCACCTGTTTGTTACTAGTTCTTCTTAAAAATGCGACTGTTCTCATTTGAATTAGGAAATTTCTTAAGCCAAAATCGTTGGTGTCCAGTTGAATAAGTTTGCAATGCCATTTGTAGGCTTCCCGTTCCATGAGTTAAAGTCTATGTTGAAGACCTAAACTACACCCGTTTCGCCGTTCTTTGGTGCGGCTCGAGTACTCCTCTCATACAGTTGTTTGATAATGGACTGTATAGTCTTTTAGATTGAATAAAAATTTCGGAACATCTTTGATCTTTGCACTTCCTCCTAGCAAGGATTCTAATAATAATAATGCCGACACTGTCAATTTACCTTATAAATATTTTATAGCCAATTTACTGATTACCAAATAAACAATTTGCAGTTCCGTAATGATTTAAATTTTCAGCACAAATTTTTGTCGTTTTGCCTTTTCCGTTTTTAAACACGCAAGTTGCGTCGTTTTTCCGTCTTTGAGTCGTTTGTAATAGGGTCACAGAAATGCTGTTTTTTAGACTGTTGATACAAAATATATTTTTGTTTAACCATAAAAGCCCAGCTAACACAATTGTGAGTTTCTTTAATGCAATTACCAAGAGTCCAGGAATTAAACATATACATTGTTATTATTTATTTATATGGACGGAAAAATTATCGTAAATGGAATTTTAAATTTAAATATTTCACGTATTAGTTGCAATTTGTTTTTAGATCAGGGCAGTATCTGTATTTTTCATTATATGTATATATGTTTTACAAGATCGCAATAGATAGTCGGCCGTCAAGTTTACTAAAGACAAGTTGGTTTTGTTAAATCGATTTTTTTCAGGAACTAGAGGTTTCACTAATGCTTTCACTTGCTGTAATTGATATGCCAGTTTTTATCAATAGTCAGCTTGAAATTTAGATTTCTTATGCAAGCGTGCCCCTTTCGTCAAGGTCTTAATATCTTCATATGAATTTTAAGATCTGAAAACTTAATTGTCAATTATGAGTTATCTGAGCTTAGCTTGCTCAGATAAAACACCTAGTAACGTTTAAGTTATTATCGGAGTGTGTCTGCATCTGTT
Source organism: Nephrotoma appendiculata (assembly GCA_947310385.1). NCBI lineage: Eukaryota > Metazoa > Arthropoda > Insecta > Diptera > Tipulidae > Nephrotoma > Nephrotoma appendiculata. The sequence continues at coordinate 5,952,134 of OX371224.1, read as the reverse complement.
ATTTTGAGTGTTTTCTTAATTTGAGCTACGCGGAGCTTCAAATGTTATATACAAGTTAGAATGAAATCCGTTCAAACAATCATTCTCACTGGCTGAAAGTCAACTTTGGAATTGTTAGAATGCTCTTGGTATGCGCAAATCTGTTTTTTGCAATCAGCAAGCTAGTGGTTTCTTGCTCGAGCTCATCTGCAGTTTTTAAATAAACTACAGGTACATTTGCTTGTTGTGGTCTCAACAAACCTGGTGCAACAAGCACTAAAAACCATGTTCGGCAAGCACCAAAAACAGAGTAGCAGCGAATATTTATTTGCTTGCACACAACAAAACCAATTAAATTCTTTGCAATTTATTTTTCCCGTCTTTAAGACGTAAGTTGCGTCGTTTTTCCGTCTTTGAGTCGTTTGTAATAGGATTACAGAAATATTATTTTTGCGGTGGTGACAGATATTTTAAAAATGTTTTATAATTTTGTTTAGTCATAACAGCCAACACAATTGTGTGTTTCTTTAATGCAATTACCAAGAGTCCATAAATGGATTTTGTGAATTAACTAATGTATATGATTATTTAAGTTGTAATTCAATTCGAACTCTTAATATTTGCGATATGTGTGATATCTGATCATAAACGAAATACGAAACTAATGAGAATAGTCTCTTAGGCAAACACTTGTAATATGAATTAACCATATTTCTTAAATTTTTTCAAATTAAAACTTTTTTTACGATTTTGATTTTAATTTTTATATTGCTGAAAATGCCATCTTGACAGCAGGCATTAAAATATGTGAACTCATTTAACACTAGGTTTACGGGACGCATCATTTTCACGCATTTCGAATTTTATAAGGAAAATTACAAAAACCGTTTGCATTTTTATTTTATCTCTTGTACTGACTTTTATCCATTGAACTTATAGGTAAATATTTATTGAAGTCTATTTTCTTCAAAAGTGTTGAAATATTGAAATTCTCTGGGGGGTATACATATCTCTACGAATATGTGTCAATTTGATGCGATCGTAATGTAGTCAAAAATTTTAGTAAATAAGTTTTACCCATGCAAACATCTCAACAATAATAACTAGGAATGTAGCGACAATACTTCGATCCGTTTACTTTGTTATTCAATATCGTCATTTCAAATGAAACACGCAATAAACAACTGTTGCCGATAATCAGCAAAACATTTTCAGTATTTGTGGGGATTGTTCTAGCTCTGAAGAGGGTGAAAACGAAATGATTCAAAACGAGGATAAAATAGAGATTTTGGAATCTGATGAAAGTATGCAAGCTCATCAGCTCAACAATCATCAGACAGTGAAACAGAAAATCAACAGAAATTAGGTCTTCGCAGAAAAAGAATACGTATCTTATCAGATGCTGAATCTGAAAATGAGACAAGTATTACAAGATCGTCCAATAATTCGAATGCATTCTGTGGCACAGAAATAGCGGTCAATGGAACAACTTGGACGAAATTAGAAGTGAGTGGATCTAGTGGTCGATATCCTTCCCACAAAATCTTCAAAGACAACGCTGGGCCTACTGGCAACGCAAAACGAAATGTGATGGAAGGTAATGTAAGCAATGCTTTTCATTTGATTATAACCAAAAACATGATAGAACTTATAAAGTGTTGTATATACTGAAGAAGAAGCACGTCTAGTTTTGAAAGGAGATTGGAAGATTTCAACCACGAAGTAACTTGCATTTATTGGAATTTTACACGCTAGGGGAGCGTATGAAGCAAATACACTAAATGCTTTTTGAAATTTTGGGTTATTCTGGATTGATAGCCAGATAGTATTTTTACAGGTTTACCTTTTTTTCAAGGTGAGGTTATCAAGAAGATGGAAGTTTGGTTTCGAACTAATAAAACATTGAATTTTTTGTATTAAAAAATTCGGTCGTCTCATCAGACTGCAGTGACCAAACTACAAAAATATTGAAAATACTTTGAACTAATCAAAGTATAATCACAATGCCCTAGCGAATTATAATGATTCGCTACGCAATTGCCAACCCCTTGGTAACCTCGAATTTTATTGTATTTAACGCATACATGTGATTTCTATATGAAATTTTGGGTTATTCTGGATTGATAGCCAGATATACCATGTTTCCATGTACCCGATTAACTTGGGTTTAGGTTTCGTTGAGTTAATAACATGGCGGCGTTAACCCGTATCGTTTCCATGAGAAAGTATAGATTTTCTATCATTTCGTTTCTTGTCTTTCGATTAGCCACAACGATTGTTTTACCAGTTTTTGACATAATTCATAAAATTAAATTTGATTTGAGTGATTCAAGTTGCTTGTAAGTTTTTTCTGTTATTAAAATTATTTAATAATTTCTATTTTGGAATTATACAGATTTACCCCTAAGTTGATTAGTGTTTGGTGGTATTAAGTAGTGATTTTAAAAATGAAGATTGAAACAAAAATAAAATTTCTATGTGCTGCTCATGTACAAAACACTGAGATGATTTGTAAAATGCTGGTACAAAATTATGTTTTGGACATGCAACGAAGGAGAAAAGTATTTATGAAACAATTTCGCAGGCGACAGATATTTATGAGAAGGGCATTTGAACTATTTACGAAAAACAACATTTCGAATGCGTTACAAATTCAACAACGCTTAAGACGCAAGCCACCAAAAGTTTGGATGAAACCCCGAAGTAGTGATTGGTGGAACAATATAGTTAAAAGTTCAAATTTCGATGAGTGGATGGAAAATTTTCGAATCGATCGGAACACTTTTGAGTATTTGATTGATTGATTGATTGGACTGTAGAACCAAGTGCTAGCCAAGAGTCCCGGATAACGCCGGGCCTATTCCTACAGCCTGTTTACATATAACAATAGGAAGGATAGGAAAGGTTTTTTTTTTTTTTTTTTTTTTTTTTTTTTTGGGACGGAACGATCCGGTTGCAGACACCTAGCGATCGTATGGCACAACACAATTCTAATCTACTTCTATTCTACTAGAGGAAGGATAAAGGCTTAATAGGTTAAATGGATATCGATGGTATTGGTCTTCAACAATTGCTTCTCTAAATCAGCAACCTGAGGAAACAAATTTATTATTTCACGTGCATCTGGAAATTTCCTGTAATATAATTCTACATTAATACTTTTCAGCTACCTAAACAAAATTGATTAATTAGATTAGCCGGGTTACAAATACCTAGGTAAAGCCAATAGTTCATGAACTAATGACAACACAATTCTAATCTACACAACCACCAATTAATATTTCAAAGAAATATTATTTCATAACATCTAAAGATTCCTGAAATTAATTCTTAATTAATCTACCGGTTTCTTAAATAATATAAATATTTATTGATTTAATCCTCTACAACTCCACAACTTACAATATAATTTCCTGAAACCATAGTTATTTGAATTATATTAATAGTAAATTGAATTATATTAATAATTAATTAATTAATTAATATTAAATTATTAATAACTTCACTCATATAACAATAGGAAGGATAGGAAAGGTATTTTCCCCCTTTTTCCCTCCTTTTTCTTTTTGAAACGGAACGACCCGGGTTGAGACATCTAGCGATCGTACGGAACAACACAATTCTAATCTACTTCTATTCTACTAGAGGAAGGATAAAGGCTTAATAGGTGCAGCAACCTGCGAAAAAAATATTATTATTTCACGTGCATGTGGAATTTCGTGAAATATTATTCTACATTAATATTTTTCGGCTTCCGAAACAAAAATTGATTGATTGAATCGGCCTTTTCTGTTTATAGACACCTACAATCACAACACAATTCTAGTCTACAAAAACAGCAATTAATATTTCAAAAAATATTATTATTTCACAAGCATCTGTAGATTTCCTGAAATTTAATTCCAAATTAAAATTTTCCGGCTTCCTAAATAATATAAACATTTATTAATTTAACTCCTCAACTTACAATAGAATTTTTGTAAACCATATATGTATGTAGTTATTTGAGCTACAATATATGTATTTACAATTACTCTAAAATCCATTTGTATTTAACCCTTGAATTGAGCAACCACGAAATATTGTAGTAAAAAAAAAAAAAAAAAATACAACGACTAAGTGAGGCATCCCGAAGGTAATGCTTCCTAGAAAACTATTAATGTTTATATTTCAAATAAATTTAGCTGATTTCGTAAAAATTTCAAATGCGTTACTAATTTGGTTACCAAAGAATATTCGATTAATTACCAAGTCTACATAGGACATATTTAACCCATACTCAAAAGAACTTTACCATTCCTCAACCAATCACCATGAAATATGGTCTGCAGAATTGGAGTGCCACTCCAGCATAATGCTCAATTAAACTAGGCCATCTGTCAACAAATGATGGTCAAATTCGGTGTGCGAAGCTGTATTTGAACGAAATTTTGAGATTCGGCAATAATGAATGGAATCATGCCGTTATCGGTTAGGAATCATGCCGTTATCTCAAATTTAGTTTGTAGAGCTGGGCTAGGGTTCTAATAAACTAAGAATCAATCAACCTGCATCGGTAAAACCAACGCGTCCCTCCGATGAAGCCCCACAGCCCCACAACTCCGAACCGAACCCGGCCACACCCCCACCCCAGTCACCGCGAAATCACGCACGCAGAACTTAGTTAAATCTCCACCAAGTTCCGCATACGTGACCCAGCAATAGCCGAAACAGGGAAACGGCCAAGGACCAATCAGAATGGTCAAACTGCAGAATCCCACCAAAAAGACACGTCAAAATCCCGAAACAGATTTAAAAGAAGTTCTAGAGTTCGATTTTAATTATATAAATTATAAACCAATTAAATAAACATTATAATAATAAATAATAATAACGCCTCCTATAAATATATGTACACATTATATATCTCATACATGAACTTAAATTACATTGGGTGAATCCACACGAGGACTCAGATTTCAGGCTACCACCAGATTACAATCTGTGAAGAAAATGAACACAATTATGAGCCCCTGTCGAAGTGCAGAACTGATGGGCCGAACCATATTACATACCAGTACTATAGGGTGGCATGAAGCTATGCAATGTGCACATGGTTACGAAAACCTATATTAGCAGGACGTTCTCGTGACGTGAAAAGCGAACTGCGAGAGAGTTTCGGCCCCACAACGGATTGCAAAGATTAAATAATAATAAAAAATAAAAATAATAATAATTAAGAGAAACGACGCGTTTATTACTTTTACCTCGGTGCCGGTTTATAAATTTTGAAAAGGTGGAAACCTTAATTAGGTTGAATTATTGAAATCAAATGAGATAACCGCAGTGGACATAATTCAATTCTGAGAAAAATGGGTGATTTAAAGAAAATTTGGTGAATTTGTTGAGAACCATGTCAGCTAGAAAACCTAATCAGCGCTTCCCATCAAGAGGTGGGGACAATTTATAGAATTCTGTATTCTGACCAAATATATTAAGAATTCTAAGGCCAATTAAAATATCCCTAGAAATCCAAATACAACCTCAGGTATATGGAGTGTTAGCTGGATTTTCAACCAGTTCCATTTCATTTCAACTGATTGATTAACTGATTGGAATATGTGACCAAACCTAAGTAAGATTCCCGCTTGACGCCGGACCCAACCACCCGCTCTTGTACATATAACAAGATGGAGTAACAGGAAAGGTGAATTAATTATTATGTAAATTGACCCGGTTTCAGACACCTAAGTAGTCAATAGTTAGTAAATTGTTAGTTGAAATATAATGTAAGACGGTTAGTACAAGACAACAAAATTATTTAATATATTATGGAATAATATCCAGCAATCAGAATCATAAAAATATATAAAATTATCGGAAATATAACTCATACTATTTTCAGTGATCGTTTTTACTATTAGGAATACCAATAAAAAGTGATAAAATATTGAAGTTTGAATAATAAAATTAAAGCAGTTAAATGTAATGATTCGTATATTAATCCAACTCAATTATCCTGATAAATATTAAATAAAATTAATTGAATTCAAACTACCAAACAATTAGTACAATATAATAGTACTCGTCACTGCCGTCATCTGAAAATCCAGCTAAAATCTAAATATAAAGACTAAAACCAAATTTACACCATAGCCCCTTTAATAGTATTTTGCTAACAAAGTATTTTTCTCGTTCAGTTTACACCATAGTGGTGTGAACACATTATAATAGTTTATTACTGATATATTTCATTAAAATTTAAAAAAGAAACAGTTGTCTTTTATCACAATAAACAAGAAAAATCAGAAGAATGACTAAAATGACATTTCGTATCCAAAAAATATGATATAGTATCATTCTCACCGCAAACACTATACCAATACTCATTAGATACGCAGAACACTTTAATTGCAAAAAAGTATGTACGTATTAAAGTAGCAAAGTATTTTACTTTGAGTTTACATCGACATACTTTTATGATACATACTCTTATACTACTGGTATAAACGTGGTATAATTAGAATCAAAATTATAATTTCAGGAACTTCAACTCTTTCTAAATACTAAATAAAGTAAAACATTAAATCATATATTTACAATTATTAATAAGAAACAAAAAATTTCACTTTTACCGAATAAAACCTGTCAAAATATAATATAATTCAGTAATAATTAGTTCAACTTTTAAATAAATCGTGATAAATATAAATAAACTTAGATCTCGGCATAGTTAAGACTTAAACCAGAATTATTTTCCCAGCAAAACAAATTTTGAATCAAACCATAATTAAAACCACTATGCAGGCCTGCACACAAAATCTTGATTAGTTAATTTAAAATAATGTTAAAGTAGACATGACATGGAATTTACCCTAAACCGAAAAGAAAATAAATTGGTAAAGTTAAATAATTATAGTTAGTAAACAAATTTATAAATACAATACTAAAGTTATGTCTTAATGATTAATCAATTACCCAAAGCCGTGACAATTCGCGATGGAATCTCAAGTTCTTTTTTTAAAATAAAACCTGAAAATACTATCGATTATCATTTCGCTGTCTTTGTCAAAATATATAAATATAATATAAAAATAATAATAATAATAATAGCAACAAGACACAATATACTTTACAAGGATAACAATTACGGACTTGTTACTGTAAAGTAAAGGTTCTACAAATTTTATTTTATTTTATTTCCATACATTACGCATGCATATCATGTTTAGTTTCGTTTTTTTTACGAACATATTCTCTTCATTTACACACAATACTATGATAAAGTCGAACGAGAATTGTGTGTGGGTGTGTGTTCCACAATATAACCTGCAGAATGCATCCGTGCCGGTCACACACACACACACACACACGACACTAACAAAACAACAAAACTTTAAAACTTTAACAAGGATATCAAATACACGTACAAACAAAAATACAAAATTAAGAAATCCTCTCCCGCTCAAACCATATGCGACTAACACACTATGTACATGAAAATGTTAGCTAATTACGAATGGGCGTGTTTAGACGGGAACTTTTTCAACCAATTTTTCGGCGTTAAAATGCCACGTCGTTTAGATAAGACGTCATTAAACTGGATTTTTTTGTCAAAACCTTTATATGTATATGTTTTAAATTTCAAATCAAATAATTTAAAATGTATTAAAAAACTAACTTTTGATCAAAAAAAAAGAAAATATTTAAAAAAAAATTATTCTTATTTTCGCTTGTAACACCAAAAACAAAACTAAAAATAAAAATATGAAAACATTGACGAGTTTTTATTTATTTTTATTTTTTTCGTTTGTATTAGTGAAAAAAATCCAATAAACCACCAAAATTTAGGCTGAAAAAAAAAATCCACAAACATTTTGTCTCAAAACCGGTTTTGTATGGAAAACATAAAAAAATCCAACAAAAAAAGTCTTCGTGTAAACACACGGAATAGTAAGTATACTGTAGCCTGATTCTCCAAAATGCAAGACAATGTGTAAACGTGAAAACCATAGTAAGCTTTTCGAAATTACAACAACAATCCTGTGTGATTTTGTTTATTTTTTCGTTAACACACAATCGTGTTTCTAGAGAATCAGTGCACTGGTGCATACAATATCTTAAATTTTTTGGAATAAAAATTATTAAATACAAAAATATGTATTAAAACAATGAAAAAATGATAAAACACTTAGCTTGAGCATCCTTTGAAATCCAAAAAGTCCTATACATATTGAAAAATTACACACAATGTGTATAATGTACTTAACAACGGTATTAAAATATACATATAAACGAAATTGTTATATACATATTCTACGCCATTGCAAGCGCATCACACACAAATTACTATAACTATTCAATATGTATTTTTCATATACTATTCTTTTCATTATACTTAAAACACAAATTATTATTAATATTATTATTATTTATTTATGTGTGCACATATATTAATAATTAATTAATTAATTTAAACACATTTTAAATTATTTACTATTTATATAGAGGAGAGACAAAAATCACATCTTTCCTCTACGACGTTCAATCGCCGACCGATCGGAACACTTTTGAGTATTTATGTACTGAAATTGGAGATGCATTAAAACCCGATCCCTTTTGTGTACGTGAACCACTGCAACTGGATAAAAAAATTGCTATCGCTTTATAACGGGTGATTTTTTAAGAGCTTGAGAACTTTTTTTTAAAAAAAAACGCATAAAATTTGCAAAATCTCATCGGTTCTTTATTTGAAACGTTAGATTGGTCCATGACATTTACTTTTTGAAGATAATTTCATTTAAATGTTGACCGCGGCTGCGTCTTAGGTGGTCCATTCGGAAAGTCCAATTTTGGACTCCACTCCAATTTTGGAGAAAATTGTCCAATAAACTTGCCTCTTGTGCGGAATACAGAGTAGTTGGAAACCAGTTTGGCGTACATAAAACATCCGTTCATCGATGTTTAAAACAGTTTTCTGCAGCTGTTGTCAAATTATTGCTCCCTAAACATATTAAAATGCCAACGATAGAAGAAGCGAAAGCAATAATTTAAAGAAAGAAGCGGTATTAGTCCAATTCTCGCAGCAATTGATGGTACACACATTCCTGTAACACCACCAGAAGAGGGGTACAGAGATTTTATAAACCGAAAATGTTGGCCTTCAGTTGTACTTCAAGGGGTAATAATCTTGGACGCTACTTCATCCCACCTATTATATTTTCTCTTGCGGTTGTTGGAAGAAGTGGAGGCACTTGAAGTTGGGGCACTCGAAATGGAGACACTTAAAGTGGATGGTTCCGGTATTTCCTCTGCATGATCAAACGTCTGCAGCTCAACACAATTGAGGTTATCTGAATCTATAAAATTAATAATAAATCATTTAATAAATGGAAAAGATTCTTCATCAGTTCTTACCTAAATTTGCTGTGAACGAATCAATCGAATTTTGTAGACGTATGGTACTCGGACGCTCTCCCAAAATTGTATCCAGTTCGTCAAAATATTCACATGAATTTCGCGATTCACCACTTATATTATTTTTTCGTTTCACACTCAAATACACTTTTTTTAGGTTTTTCCATTTATTTTCGATGTTATCTAATTTTTTGTCTATGATACCCCGCTTTTTAAATTGTTCTTCCACAATTTTAAAAATATCCTTTTTTCTATACTTTTTGCCATCCATTAATTGTAATATTTGCTTTTCTTTAAAAATAGAAAACAGAACTTTACAATCAGTATCTCTCCAAAAAACTCTTGGCGACATTTCCTTTTTAAGGGTTAATTACCATTAATCCTTTTCCAAGTACTTAACTAAAAAAGCAATTAGCAGATTAATTATAAGTAAAATATTTTGTATTATTTTTTATTACCCAACGCGTAGTACTGATACACTCATACCTAAATGAAAAAAAAAAAATGCGAAAAATGGAATGTCAAGCAAACCTAACTCAAACCAACTAGATTCGTTGAGTTTATTTGGGTTTAACGAAACTCTACCCTAATCTGCGTTTCCATGCACGTAAACCTGAGTTAACCCAGGTTAACTCTGTCATGGAAACATGGTAATAGTATTTTTACATCAAGGTGAAACCAGAATAACCCAAAATTTCATATATAAATCGCATGTATGCGTTAAATACAATAAAATTCGAGGTTACCAAGGGGTTGGCAATTGCGTAGCGAATCATTATAATTCGCTAAGGCATTGTGATTATACTTTGATTAGTTCAAAGTATTTTCAATTTTTTTGTAGTTAGTTACAAGACACGAGCTCCCACGAGTCTTCACGAATAACAACCAATGTTCCATTAATACGTACAACAGCCGATGTTCCATTAACCACACACAAAGCGCATGATGGAAAATCAAACTCATCATTCGTTTAACAATAACAGGAAATATGGATAACATCGATATGTATCTTTTTAAATTTTATCAACATATAATAATGCGATGCATTTCGCACACAAACTATATGTAAACATATATTTTGCACACGATACTAACAAAATATATTTTAATATATAAGAACTAACACAATAGACAATAATCACTAATTGTATACTAAACATAATCTAAGCAGTTACTCTGCTCAAATATAAAATTAATAAATAAATATACATGTATGACATAATCGTCATACATTAATAAAAAATAAAATAAATAAGATTTTCATATCATAATTGGCGCAGTTGGTAGGATCCAGGTAAAAGAATATATCAATATTTTCACCTACGATCCCGCTGAAAAAAAATAATAATATAAATTTAATCGACGGTTTATCGATTGAAAATTAATAATCAAAACAGTGTTAATATATAATTGTGAAACAAAAAAAAAAAATATAGATGTTAATATATCATCTAAATAATTAAAAATTGTGCACATCTAGTTAGTGAAAGTTACAAAATAAAATACGATATAAATCGTATCAGAAAGTGTAATTTGGTTCAACGGTTTATTGAACTTATAGTGCTAACCTGTGTAAAAAAAAAAAAAAATTCGACAGTATATCGAATATACACACAGCTAACGTGTTACAATAAAAAATAAATAAATAAAAAATTACCACGTGGGGTTAATACCACAACAGTGTAAAAAAAAAAATATATACAAAACAAAGCAAGTGGAAGTAAAATTAGAAGGAGCAGCCAGATGAGAACCCAATCCCTTTTCTTCATTTGTATGGTCTGGTAAGTCAAAAAAAAATTGTTTTCATTAGTATACATAGTCCTTCCACTATCCTTTAATAAAAAATAAATAAAATAAAAATAATAATTATATAAATAAATCAATCATAAATTTGAAAAACAATTTAGAAACAAGATAATTTTTTTTTTAAATATATATAAATATATTGAATAAATTAAATAAATAAAATTATAATGGCTGAAGAAGTCGAGAATCTAGAAAAAAGATTAGCCAAAACATCCACAATAACCCGGATGATCAAGGATGTACCCCCATACGACGGTAATCCCGCTGGGCTACATTCATTTATAGAACAAATGAACGAATTCGTTCAAATGGCTATACCCGAAGCTACGGTATACGCCGATACAATTACAAGGGCTATACGAAACCGCATCATTGATAAAGCATCCGATGCATTAGACCTTTACGGTACCGCAAATAATTGGGCTGCCATAACGAGAGATTTAACGGCTCATTTTGCCGATAAACGAGATGAGAGCACCATGATTCAGGAACTCCATAACATATCACAAGGCGGTGATAAGGTGGAGGACTACTTCGCAAAACTATCAAGTTTGCTAAGCTCCCTAAAAAATTGGGCTAGTATTAACGAACCCCTGGCAAGGGTACAAAAACACCAATGGTACGACAAAATGGCTCTCAACGTATTTATAAATAAATTAAGAGAACCAATGGGATCGCATGTCAGATCAATGCGACCAGAAACACTCCCAGATGCAAGAAGCATTTGCATCAAAGAACAGTCACTTGCTGGATTCCGTTATCAACAAAGAACAATACCAACAAGCCGACCACCAATTCCTGCACGGAATTATAATTTTAGCACAATCCCAAATAGATTACCCGCTTATTACACCCAACAAAATAAATTCACCGGCGTACCTAATCAATTTAGCAATGCTCCACGGCCTACCTATAATCGGCCAATAAATCAATATTATAATCACAAAATATTTGCCAATCCACCCAAGCAAATATTAGACAAACCAATACCAATGGACACAACATCTAACACTAACAAGTACAAACAACCCACGTACGGACAAAAACCACAATTCCAACATAGATTCAATAATGCGGGACAACCTCGTGTTCATGTTGAAGAATTATACCACAACGAACATTATTGCGATAACGAATACAACCAACCGGATGAATATCCCGTTGACTATGAAAATAATCAAGATAAAATGTGTAACGATCCAACGGAAATGGAGTCACCTATAATAGAAATCGAAGAGGATTTGGATTTTCAGTCCGACACATCACCAACCCAGGTTACCTAGGTCTACACAATTGTAATTCGGACCTTAAGGGGATTCAGTTACCATTCATTATAATAACCATAAATAATAAACCCATTAAAATGCTCATAGACACCGGAGCTAATCGATCTTTCATTAGGCAAGAATTAATCATGCCAAATCAAATTGAAAAAATTAAACCTATCAAAATCTCTACTCTATTTAACAGCACCGAGTTGGATAAAGAAGCAAATGTAGAAATAAAGGAATTTGGAGAAAAAATAAAACTCCTAATCTTTCAATTCCATACATATTTTGACGGATTAATTGGAATTGATTTAATGAATAAATTAAAAATCGATTTAAGTTTAACCCAATCTTTATTTATAACACCCACAAATAAATTACCAATACAATATAAATTTAACTTCATGTCAAAACAACACACGTGTCCACCCAGGAGTAAAACCCTGATACAAATACCCGTCACTGTAAAAAATGGCGACATACGAGGGTATATCAAAAAGTCTTGCAATATCATATGAAAAAAAAGAGTGAGTGAGACAACAATATATTTTTCAAAACCATTTTTTGTAGCGATGAAACTTCTAGAAGAATATTTCGATGTAAATTTTACAGTTCGTTTGTTTTTGTCAATTTAGTAACACGTGTTTTGAATTTTTCTTAAAATGAATGAAATTGAATATCGCGCCGTTATTAATTTTTTCTGTAAAGATGGACGAAATGCAATTTATATATTCAACTATATGTCAAAAGTTTACGGCGAATCTGCACCATCATATGCCACAGTAACAAGGTGGGTAAAATTATTCAAAAGTGGTCGGGAGTCATTAGAAGACGACAACCGCTCGGGTCGGCCAGCAGATGCTATTAGCCATGAAAACGTAATTTTGGCCGAATCTATTGTATTGGAGGACCGGCGTATTTCTGTTCCGTGGTTAGCGTGGAGACTTTTTCTTTCATACGGTACCACATACACTATATTACATGACCACCTTCACATGTCGAAAGTAAGTGCGCGATGAGTTCCCCGTTTGTTGAATGCAGAACAAAAAAAAATGCGTGTTCAAACTTCAAAGGCGATTTTAGATATGTACAAAGAAGATCCAGAAAATTTCTTGGATAACATAATAACAGGCGATGAAACATGGCTTCATCACTGGCATCCGGAATCCTAACAAGAATCGATGCAATGGATTAAACGTAGTGAACTACCACCAAAGAAATTCAAAACTCAACCGTCTGCTGGTAAGGTTTTGGCAACAATTTTTGGGATGCTGAAGGAATTTTGATAATCGATTATATGCCACTGAAAACCACAATCACAGGCATATATTACGCAGAGGTTTTGCGAAAATTGAAAAAAGCGATCCGGGAAAAACGGCCAAGGAAAGTTAGGAAAAAAACTTGCTTCTTCACGACAATGCACCAGTGCACAAGGCTAATATTGCTCAAGCTGCATTAAAGGACTGCGGCATCGTAGAAATTCCGCATCCACTGTACATTCCAGACTTGGCACCCAGTGACTACTTTCTGTTTCCCAATTTGAAAAAAACACTAAGGGGCCGGAAATTTTCCAGTGACTATGAAGTACGGTCTGTTGTAAATGAATATTTTATGGAGCAAAAGAAATCTTTTTTTTAGAGGGTTTAGGCAAGTTAATTGATCGATGTGACAAATGTATAAACCTTAAAGGAGATTATGTCGAAAAATAAAAATATTGCTGTCTCACTCACTCTTTTTTTTCATATGATATTGCAAGACTTTTTGATTTGCCCTCGTATACATTCAACCTACACGGTTACCAAATGGATTATTGATTCCAGAAGGAATCTACCACAGCAAAGATTATTATATCCAAACACACGTAATAAATTATTCTCCCAGTAGCAAAATCTTCCTATTAGAACAACCATTACCATGCAAACCTATCAATGGTAATACAGAAACCCATGAAGTACACTTCTGTCATTCGGAGAATACTCCAAAAGATATTATTAACCTAATCAGGACTAAACACCTGAATAGTGAAGAAAAAAGTGCAATTGAGAAATTGTGCAAACAATTCACACACATATTCCAACAAGACGAGAATAATTTAAGTTTCACTAATCAAGTAAAACATAACATCCAGTTAAAAGACGACATGCCCATATATACGAAAACATATCGTTACCCGTATATACACAAGGCCGAAGTGGAAGATCAAGTAAATAAAATGTTGACACAAGGAGTTATTAAGCCCTCGTTCTCTCCATGGAGCTCACCTGTTTGGATCGTGCCAAAAAAGGCTGACGCATCCGGTAAACAAAAATGGAGAATGGTCATCGATTATCGAAAGCTAAACGAGAAGACCGTTGACGATAAATACCCAATACCAAATATCACAGATATTTTGGACAAACTTGGGAAATGTCAATACTTTACTACCCTTGACTTGGCATCTGGTTTCCACCAGATAGAAGTAAATCCCAAAGACCAAAACAAAACTGCCTTTTCGGTAGAATTCGGGCATTACGAATTCATAAGAATGCCCTTCGGTCTCAAAAACGCTCCAAGCACCTTTCAAAGGGTGATGGATAACGTTTTGGGAGAACTTCAAGGCAAATTATGTCTATGCTATATGGACGACATAATTGTCTTCTCCACAAGTTTACAAGAACATGTAGAAAGCCTGAGAAAAGTTTTCAAAAACTTAGAAAAAGCTAATTTAAAGATACAACTTGATAAGTCAGAATTTCTGCATCGAGAAGTAGCATTCTTAGGGCATATAATTACGCCCGAAGGAGTGAAACCGAATCCCGAGAAAATAAAAGCTATAAAAAGTTTCCCTATACCCAAAACTGAAAAGCAAATAAAAAGCTTTTTAGGCCTCTTAGGCTATTATAGGAAATTTATACCTAATTTTGCAAGGCTAACCAAGCCCATGACTAAATACCTCAGGAAATCAATTAAATTAAACATTAATGATAAGGAGTACATTAAATCCTTTGAAGAAGCCAAGAATACTCTATGCACTAAACCCATATTACAATATCCAAACTTCAGTGAAAAATTCACACTGACCACTGATGCTAGCAATTATGCTATAGGAGCCGTGTTATCACAAGGACCCAAGCATAAGGATCTCCCAGTATGTTATGCCAGTAGAACATTATCTACTACCGAACAAAACTACTCAACGATAGAAAAAGAACTATTAGCTATCGTTTGGGCAGTGAAGTATTTTCGACCATATTTATTCGGACGAAAATTCGATATAATCACCGACCACAAACCTCTCACATGGTTATTCTCCCTCAAGGAACCAAATTCGAAACTAGTTCGATGGAGGTTGAAACTAGAGGAATACGATTACAACATAACATATAAAAAAGGCATACTCAATTCAAACGCTGATGCATTATCACGCATCGAAATAAATAACTCATCATCCTCATCCACAGAAGGAAATACACCAATTCTCTCAACCCGCGAAAATATTATCCCTACCACCAAAAATAGTGTAAACACATTTACGAAACAACTCATCCTTTATATATCCAATAAAGTAAATCAGCCTATGATAAAAGAACAGAAACTCTTTGATTGCAAACACAGAATAACAGTCCACCTACCAATAGGACGAAATGAAACACACATCAAAAACACTATAAGAAAATTAACAGGACAAACGAGAAAGATAGTACATTGCATCTATACAACGGACGAAGCATTTAAACTAGTACAGGAAGTTTACAGGAAAATGGTATATGCTAATGGACGAGAAAGAACAACAGACCCTTTAGCTAGACTTGTAAGATCAGAAAAATTCTTATTAGACATACAGGAAAAGGAACACAAAGAGGAGATAATCAAAGAAACCCACGAAGAAAATGAACACCGAGGCATAAGTGAAAATTATGAGAAAATCAAAACTAAATATTACTGGCCATACATGAAAGACATGATAACAGCATATATAAATAAATGTGAAATCTGTTTAAAATGCAAATACGACAGACAACCAGTAGAAATAGAGTACGCTCTAACTGAAACCCCTAAAAAACCCATGGATATAATCCATGCCGACATATTCTTCCTCAACGGAAATCCCTTCTTAACCATTATTGATAAATTTTCCAAATTTGGAGCAGCCTACCTTTTAAATAACCGAGATGGGAGAACCATCCGCGAACATATGAAACAATTCTTTGCTTCCCATGGACTACCATAGAAATTAATCACAGATTCGGAACTACACGTTCCTAAGGAAATGAAAGAACTCACACAAAAATACAACATAGAGTTCCATGCAACCACTCCCTACAATTCGACAGGTAATTCACCAGTCGAACGATTTCATTCCACCTTAAAAGAACTTTGTACCATCGTACACTTAATTAATCCAAATAACGACATAAACAGCACGGTACAATCATCCATGATAGCTTATAACAATACCGTACATAGCCACACTAAAATGACCCCATTTAACCTGTTATGCGGTCACTATCATCCAAACACGCCAGAATTTGGCACAGAACTTGAGTACGCTCAGAAAAGGAATGAAATGTATGATACAATATACTCCAACATACACGAGAAATGTCACCAAACCAAGAAAAAATTAATAAACAAATTAAACAGGAAAAGAAAACCTACAGTACATATAGCCAAAAACACAGCAGTATTTGTAAAAAAATATAAACGAGGAAAACTCATACCTAAATTTAAAAAGGAAATAGTCAAAGATAACATACATACTCCCATCATAATAACAAACAAAGGGAAAATACACTTTAGTAAAATTAAACGACCATTTCAGGTTGCCAGCCAGCCAACCTCAAACACTCAGGATGACACCACTTAGGAACAATAAAGGCATAATTCCCATACCAATCGGAGACACATAAGTACAAGAAACAAATAGTAAACTGATACACATAATACCACTAAATCAGTACCAAAATACCATAAAAGACATAATCGAAATATTTAATTATTTAATCAAACAATTAGACACAGACAATAAAAATTTACTAGACATTAAAATTATAATAACTTCACATGAAATTGACTTAGCTCAGGGAAAACTCAATTTAATTATACCAAAGACAGACAGATTCAAAAGAGGACTAATAAACGCATTAGGAACAATCATAAAAGATATTACAGGTAATTTAGACAATGACGACCTAAAAGATATACAAACGGCATTAGACCAAATAGAAGATACACAAGACGACCTAATCAATAATAACAATAAACAAATAATAATTAATACAAATTTAGCCACCAGAATGGATTCAATACAACATACATTTGATACAAACATGAAAAGCATAAACGACACAATATCTAAAACATTGAAAAAACTCACTGGGCATACTAGTTTCCTGGTATACGACCAACAAATTTATCGATTAAATTATGTCTTAGATACTCTTAACGAACAATTAGAAAATCTATTAGACATCATAGCCTTTTCAAAGAATAAGATAATTTCAAGGCACTTGCTAAATGATGAAGAATTAAAATATATAACGGAAAAATTATACGAACAACATATTCGACTAACTCACGATATAGCCATAATAAATTTATTAGAAATGAAAGGTTTAATAAATCAAGAAAAACAATTAATATACATAATAGAAATACCCATATTTATGATTGAAAAATTCCAATTATATAAAATTATTAACATACCTATCCAAAACAAAATAATTTACCCAGAACCACCTAACAAAATTATCCTAAACACCCAATACCATATGCTATATTATGAAAACTATTGCCAAACCATATATGGACATCACTATTGCAAGAAAGGAAAATTGGAAAACAATAACCAAACATGCATACCAGCACTAATAAATCAACAACCACACGGTTGAAAAAATGGGTATAATTTTTAATACGGAAATCGGTGTAAAGGCATTTTAATACCATTTTACATATAATTTTAATATTTTTCCATAATATAAAATCTGTTTAAACTGAAACTTATACATTTGTATCCGGAAAAAGTATAAATTTAATGTAATTCATATAATTCATATCTACCAGTATAAATTTTATAAGAAGAAATATAGGTTTTTTATGATGAAATTGGGTAATAAGGTTAAGTTATAGAGTTTCATATATATTAGTTATAGAAGTGGCATATTGAATATCGTAGTCTATATAATTCATATAAGGATATAATTCGCTAAATCGATAAGTTCTTATTTTGTACTAAAGGTAAAAGCAAGATTTGGATTTTTGTAGTTTGGTCGTTGCAATCAAGCTGCCAAAAAGAGATCTTAGTTCTCATTTTTGTAAGGGTTGTGTATCTTATCTTTGTGTACACAAATACCCTGGGGTTAAAATGGGTGGTGGACTACTTTTGTGTACTATTTTTGTGGTGAAAATATTGCGTGTAAATGGCCTCGTTGTTTTCTACGACTGGAAAAGTCGTAACATTGTATCGTATGTATGGATCATGGATGGGTCAATGGGTGCCATTAAAAGTAAGATTTTGTCCAAAATGCCGAAAAAAATCAACACTAGTGGAGACATTACAACTTTTTTATATCCATTCTATTATAAATTTTTATATGAGGACTTAAAAATTGTTCTAAACCCTTCAGTATAAAAAAAATATCATAAATTCATATACATTTTTATAAGTGATGCAAGTATAACATTTATACGTTTTATTTATGGATTTATATGAATAACAAAAAAGTATTAATTTTATACTGATATTTTCAACCGTGCAGCAACATGCAATTATACATTACAAACACCCAAAGATTACGTCACAAGAATAAACGAAGCATCAATATTCGTTTCACCAACATCAAAACCAATAGAATTCGATTCAACCTGCTCCAGGATAACCAACAAAATCATCGAACCAATGATTATAGAATTCTCAAACTGCCATATAAGCGTATTAAATCAACAATTCAATAATATCGGAAACCAGACATACACCATCCAAATGGAAAAAATACCTTGGAATGATGTAACCATTAACAACGAAATACCTGAAGCAAATATACACCATATACAAAATTGGACAATGGAAAACATCGAAGAACTACATAAAAAACATCATAGAACATCATTACACCATTATACTCAATATTCAATAATGAGTATCATAATTGTCATAATAATCATACTTTTTATATTTCACAAGTTCAAAATTCAATTGCCACTCAGATTCCGTAGAAATCGGATCGTCAATCTTAGAGGGGAGGAGTTACAAGACACGAGCTCCCACGAGTCTTCACGAATAACAACCAATGTTCCATTAATACGTACAACAGCCGATGTTCCATTAACCACACACAAAGCGCATGATGGAAAATCAAACTCATCATTCGTTTAACAATAACAGGAAATATGGATAACATCGATATGTATCTTTTTAAATTTTATCAACATATAATAATGCACAAACTATTTGTAAACATATACGAGTATTTTGCACACGATATCAATGCTGATATGTATTTTTTAAATTTTATCAACATATAATAATGCGATGCATTTCGCACACAAACTATATGTAAACATATATTTTGCACACGATACTAACAAAATATATTTTAATATATAAGAACTAACACAATAGACAATAATCACTAATTGTATACTAAACATAATCTAAGCAGTTACTCTGCTCAAATATAAAATTAATAAATAAATATACATGTATGACATAATCGTCATACATTAATAAAAAATAAAATAAATAAGATTTTCATATCATAATTAGTTTGGTCACTGCAGTCTGATGAGACGACCGAATTTTTTAATACAAAAAATTCAATGTTTTATTAGTTCGAAACCAAACTTCCATCTTCTTGATAACCTCACCTTCATGTAAATGCTTTTTATTTGTGGTCTAAGGAATGGGGACCAGCTTTTTTTCAAATACAATGCCCAGAGATGAATTCATGCAAATTCTTCGATTCGTCCTATTTGATAAAAAACCTGTAAACCTCACGAGAATATTTCAATAGACGAGCAATTGTTCCCTACTAAAGCACGCTGCATATTCACACAATACATGCCAATACATGCCAAACAATATATGTACATATGCCAAATAAGCCACACAAATTTGGCATAAAGGTTTGGTTAGCAGTAGATATTCAATCTAAATATATTTGTAATGGGTTCCCTTACTTAGGTAAGGATGAACCGCGAACTTCAACATCATTGGGCGAATTTGTAGTTTGAAAGTTAGCCGAACCATATCATCATCAAGGCAGAAATATAACCACGAATAATTTTTTCACCAGTATTCCTCTTGTTGAAAAAGTAGTTGCAAAAAGAATCAGTTTAGTTGGAACTATTCGAGCCTACAAGAGATAGTTAAGGTAGGTATAAGGTAGGTAGTTAATGAAAGTATAAACAAAATCTTGCTGATCCAAAATTTTTATAAATTTTTCTAAAAATAGGCAGAAAAATAATCTTACTTCTAAGCTACTTCATAAATAAAATTAAGAAGTTATATCTAAAATTAGTCAAAAGTTAAACAAACGTCACAAAGTATAGACGTAACCAAAAATATATTTACATAAACCGCCGATTTTGGATTGGCGCGGAAGGAATACGGAGTAATATGTTAGGTTATGTTTAATATCGCCGTGCCGAAAACCATCTTTCAGGGTAAATCCCAACATGATCTATTGGTCAGTCGTGGAGAAGTATTATGTGACACTCGAGCACAAAGGTTTTTATCGCGCTCAGGGTGCTAGCAACAAAATACTAGTTTGCAAATATAAAATGAAAATATTTAAAATAAAGAAATGTCAACATGGAGCAATACACAATTCTAATTTACGCGGTACATTCTACCCAACACCAGTCACAGTTACACAGTTTGACCCAAAACCAAAAATTGCCGCCATCATTAACTTCAATTCGCGGGGCATTCAATTTGCCAAAATCCAAATACAATGCATCAAAACTATTAAAATAAATATAAACAGAAACTACTTATTTGCAGCAGCTGGGGCATACTTTTCTTTCGCATAAAAAGCAAGTCATACATAGAAATCTGAAAATTCATTTAGTATGGAGTGCCAAGACCTTAGTTTTCAAGTTGATGTAACTTGTTCTTTCGATTCAAACCCCAAGGATTCTGTTTTCGTGGATGCCGGTAATATAAAATTGTATCATTATGATACATTTTCATATCATAATTGTAATAGCATACAAGTTGAATATCAATAACGGATTAGCATAAGTCATGGACGATCCGTCCTCTTCATAGACATCAAAGCACAACAACCCCTAAAAAATGAGAATTTTCCCAATTCGTTGGTCGAAGCACCAGTATTGCCAATCCGGGAAAACAACAATTATTTGATCTCATTTTCTAAAAGATTAGCTTAACTTTAAATCTATGTCAAGTTTCAATGCTCAGTATTTTTAAATTCTTTACAAATTTCCCCATTTTACAAAGAAAGAAATTTTTCTTTCATTTAAAAACGTCAAAATAAAAGACCGAAATGTCGAAACTTTAACGATTCGATAATCAATGTCATTTCGTCTTTAGGTTCGTTTCTTTTTCAGTCCGTTTCGTTTTCGGTTATATAACTAGCCCATTAGTCTCTCGTAATCGATTGAAGGTGAGGTGTTCTTTTTCATTGTAATTTGCTTTAGAAGTGGATTTTATTTTTCTCCTCTTTTCGTGATCAATTTTTAACGAATAAAATCTAAGTATTTATTTATGTTGTGGTATTAAAAATAATAGTAAAAGTCAAGTCGTCAACATAAAGTGGCCAGTAGTAAAATGGCTTTGGAAAAGTACAATAATTCGATTTTTTTTAGTTTTTTTTTATGATAACACAACGCTCTAATAGATTTTTGTCAGCATATTTTGGTACATGACAAAATTATATTTAATTTGGCACTTTTTCATTGTGAAATTCAGGCATTAAGCTTCAACTCCATTTTAGCCTATTTTTCTAGTTTTATCCACCTTATTAATTTTCCACAAGTTTTGGAAGGTGATTTTCTTAATTATTTTGTCGAACGAAGAATATCAACTGTTCCTGAGTTGTGTACCAAAACAGCTTGAATTACAAGATCTTCATTAACCACTGTGAAATTGAACATTGTGTACTTGAACCTAGCCAGTTGTACCTGAAGTAGGATCTCAAATTTGATTTAGGTACAGTATAACAAACTCGAAATTTAATATCTCAGTATATACCAAATAGATTGTCGAAGTAAGTCTTTAAGTCTATTCATTAAAGACCGGGTTAAATGTACAACTATGTTTGATACGAGTTGTATATCTGGAAAAGTTATACTATAATTTTTGGATGAGATGACAACGAGATTTACGACCATTTTGAGTGTTGGCAGATGGTACTGGGTGAAAGTTGTGCTG
This sequence comes from Nephrotoma appendiculata, assembly GCA_947310385.1. Lineage (NCBI taxonomy): Eukaryota > Metazoa > Arthropoda > Insecta > Diptera > Tipulidae > Nephrotoma > Nephrotoma appendiculata. The sequence continues at coordinate 5,929,307 of OX371224.1, read as the reverse complement.
TTTATAGGAAAATTGTAAAACCAAAAACCAACCAATGTAGACAGTGAATATTTCATCACGAAAAATTATGTGGTAATAAATAAAATCGGTTATTCTTGTTATCTTAGAAATTGTAGAAAATAAATAAAATGAACTTGTACAAAAAGAAACATGAACTAAGACAAAAGTCGAAAATAATGATGGCAACATCCCAGCCCAGTTCCATTATGCTATTAATTTTAGATTCATTTATAAGGGGTGTTTTTTTAAGCTCGATAGGATTTAAAACTGTAAAAACTTACACAAAAAATTAAATTGTAATCAAAATTTTTTCTTGACGAAACGCATCCTGGACGTCCAATTTTGGGCCACTTTTTCGAGCACTGCTGGCCGTATGTCACGAATAACATGAACAATACTGCCTTCCAAAGGATCAATTGTTGCTGGTTTAACAGCATAAACCAGTGGCTTCTCGTAGCCTCACGGGGAATACTCGGAAGGTATCAAATCGCACGACCTTGAAGGCCGATTGACAGGTCCATTTGTCAAAATCAACTTATCGCCAAAATAAGTCGATGGTTGCGGTCGCCGTATGGCACGTATAGCGCCATCCTGTTGAAATAATATTTCGCCAGGATCAATGTCATCCATATTTTCAAACAAAAAATTATTGATCATGGTGCGGTAACGATCTCCATTGACCGTAACGCGATCCCCGGCCTCATTTCCAAAGGAAATTTTAACAATTTCGTAGCGTTGTTCAAGCGTAAGTCTGTCTATTCATGCTGATTTGCCATAGTATACTTTTCATCGCGGTTTTGCTTGATGACTGTTCGAATTCAATAATTTGATTATAGCTGATTCCATAAGAATACCGTTTTCCCGCCTTCCTCGCATATTTTTGAACAATCCTTTTGCAAAATCGGGGTGTTTTGCCATAAAATCAACCATCAATTTTATTTAATGGGATTCCTTAGCTGTTTTAGTTTAGCTGTTAAATCACAATTTAAATAAATATTTTCCGAAATAGCTATTTCAAAATTATACATAACTACAGAAATTAACAAATACCTACCTGTGTTAGAAAAAAAACGCACCATTAATTAAATGAAAAATGATGAATTTTAACGGTAAATTACTGTTTAAACGACGTTTATGATACCGGTTTGACAGTCAATTATCAACACGGATTTTTTGATATCACCCTAGAATGCAATAGAAATAAAAATTCGTCGGTTAACAAATAAACAATGCAAATTTTTCACAATTGTGGAAATGGTAGGGAACAATTTATAATGTCTATGCACTACGGACAATTTTAGCAAAGAGTTAACAACCCATGGTACATCCTAGTTGTATCGTGTATGGGCACCAACAGAAGGGCTAATGTACTCACACATATGAACAAATATAACTGTAAAGCTACTGGATATTCAGCTGGATACTGGATATCAGCTTCGATTCATATATCATTCTGCCAGAGCAAATCAAATAGTTCTGTATATCTTGTGTGTATAAATTTGAATCAAGATTATAACCAATTATTTATTTTATTCAGTGTATTAGTATTGGAATTACTAACAATATGTTTTCCCTTATCTAATCAAAATTTATAAATAAATATTAAATTAAATGCTTTCGATTGTTCATAATTTGAGTTTGTTGAACGATATGTTTCCCTGTTACATTTGGTTGAAATACGACTCAAAGACGGAAAAAAGACGGAAAATGACGCATAGACAAAAAACCATTTTTGTATGTTTGTTTGTAACAAGATGGCCCAAGCCCCATAAAACTTACACGTTGATAGATGATAAAATTACGTTGTTGATATCATTTATGAATAAGTGTGGTGACTCCAATACTCCATAGAAGAAGTATTGTTTCCGTGAAGCTGAAATGCCGAAAAACGCGTTTAAAATTTTCAAAAATGACTTAATTTAATTAAACCGCTTTTGAATTTATTCGAACCTAATGAACAATTTAAATTGTGCAAGACTCAATTTTTACGAGTGTTGTTTAATTCCATTAGTTTGTGGCCGAACTGACTGAGTTCCTGATACCAATATTAAAGAAACGAGTCACGATCATTTTGTAAGTAAATAAATAATAAACTAAAATAATTACTTCTAAATTCCGTTCCCTTTTAAATATTTTCAATATACGACACAAAGAGAAAAATGACGCAAACTGATTTATAAAGTAGCGCTGCTTGGTCGGTCGTACAAGGTCCATAATTGCATATAATTTTTTTTCTAAATAAAAAAATCAGTTTCCAAGAAACGCTTGCCTTTTGGTATTCATTCAAACCTAGTAAACCAATGATGCAACAAAAACCAGCTTTAAGTCGCCTGTCTCTTTTTATAAGCGCACCACAATGAATGATTTCAATCATCAGTCAAAATTGAATTGTAACTTTTGTCATGAATTCTTGATTCCTGATACACAAGTTATATAAACGATTCCGAAATTTTGTCACACGTAGTAGTAAAAAACTCGTCGATTTTATTTGTTGTATCGGGTTCATTCAGTCTCAGACACGGAATTGTGTGCTATTTTGGAATCGTTTATATAACTCAAATACCGGGCGTACATAATAAATAGGCACTCATCAAATAATTAAATGTTTGCAAAGGCAACAACAATAGTTATTATTGTTTCGGATACTCAAATACATGGCAGCCAAATAACAAATTTCTTGATATTATTCGAATGAATTTTGAATACTCTGTAAAAATATTTTTTTTTTTTAACAAATAATTTGAATTGAGATTTTGTGTTCCGTAATTTATGTTATCCGAGTCGTTAAAACAAAAACAAATATGTTCATACGTTAAATTTTTGTAGCAAGCAAGGCCGCCACCGCTAAGCTCGAATGTATCAAAACTATTCAAAATATGGAGATGTTGTGTGTAAATTATGCTACCCGGGTGAATAAAGCAAAAGCAAAATGTTTAAATTATTTGTTTCGTTCGTTGATAGTGTGCGACGAACATCTCGGCTCCATTAATTAAATTTTTTTTGATGCTCGGATGTAGACGTTTTGTTGTTATCTCTTTTACAAACCGCTATTTCGGTTTACAGAAATATCAGCATGGCAGGAATTCATTGCATATTTTCGCTGATTAAATAAGTAAGTGCCTCTACCTAAATAAACTGCCTACCTACAAATATGAATATTTTTAACGAATTACTAGTCACGCATATCGCATCACGGCATTCAAAATTTATTATCTAAAATTGCTCAACGAACTCCAAAATATTCGTTCCTGTTACCATTAACAAGAATTTATAAACACTATTGAAGTCTAAAACAAATTCGTTTTTACTGTGTGTGCGACGACATCATTTTCATTTCTTAAAGAGGCACGCTTGAAATATGTATGGCGCGGCCGACAACGACCGACATACCACTCAAACACATCTGATGTCGATGATTCTATCCGGCGAGATGAGTTTTTAGAATGTGTACGAGAGTCGACTATTGGATAGGATTATAGCATAATTTTATATTTAAATCCGATCAGTGGCATCGTTCAAATCAAACCAAAATCGTTTTAAAATTCGAAACGAGACTGATTTAAAACTAAAACTTAATCGTTGAATACTAGGGGTGCATAAATGACAGCGTTCACAAACAGATTTAGAAAATCTAACGCACATCTTACGATTTCGTTTTTGGTTTCTAAACAAAACAAATGAAAAAAAATTACATAAATGGAAAAAAGAATTAATTAATTTCATTTATATTTTATACAAATTCCTCTCTCAATTGGATTTGAAATACTAAGAAAGCAAAATAGCAAAAAGATGTTTCTAGTTTTATTACGAATTTATCTTAACTCGTCGTTGCGATATTGAAATATTGTTTGTTTCATGTTTTTTGCTTTTATAGTTATTTTTATAGAGCAAGTTCATGGATTGTGTAAAAAAATTAGGGTGGGTCGTTTTCAAATACATACATTTATTTGAATGGGTGACGATACATTGGAAAATTGGAAACATACCGTAATATTAATTAAGGTTTATGTGTTGTTGTCGTCTGCGAAACGTTGGCCGTTTATAAAACCCCAAACTGTATAATGGAAACCTCGGCTCTACTTATTAGATTTTCTTACGTCACACACTAGATTTTTCAAATTTGATGGAAAAATAAAGTTTTATACATCATTTTTCCAAGAACACGTTCACTTGATGTAATGTTGAATGATTAAAATTTGAGAAAATTAAGTTTTATTTTAAGGAAATTTAAGCTTTAAACATTAAAAATGGAATGAGAAAGAAAGTGAAACTTTTGTTCCATACAATTTTTATAGGGAAAAATAATTCCCCAGTTTGTATCGAAAATAATTACACAAAACCAGAATAATTCAATTGAGATAAAAGTTCTATGCAAAGGTTTTACCCAGAAGCCAGAATAGTGCCACAGATGCATGAACTATTTTAATTACAAATCGCACAGTTTTTGTAGAATACAACACTTCATTAGGGTTACAAGGTGCCTAAAGGCGCAACAAAGATTTGGAATAAATCTGTGGAACTGCAGAATAATGACCATAATGTCCGCCCAAAGAATATAGAGTTACCAGAATGAGTATAATAAAAAGAAAAAAGGGTTAGGTAAGGCTATTCATTGTGCAGCAAAGTGTGCACCTCATATTAAATGACTTTGGACAAAACTTGTTGGCCGCGAGTGGGAACAATGATAATATATTCAATAAGCAATTGACACATTTATCTTGAGGTCCTCAAAATATCACAGATCAGTGTCACACGACATGTTTGCGTTCAAATTAGATGAAAAACAGGTCACTTTTATCGATGATCATTTGATTATAATTGAGGAATTTATGTATAGCAGTTGAGAGATAGTCCCTAGAAGTCCTTAAACAGTCACCTACGAAACAAAATACACCGCTAGTTGGGCCAACGAATAGGTTCTGATTTCTACACACAAAAAAATAAGCGGTGCTAATAGATTTTTTATCCTAATAACTAGTTTTTTTTATCCAATCGGATAATTATTTTAGAATCTAACACCGCATCATCGGATAAACATTTAACTTTATCCGATGGGATAACTATTTTTGTAAATAAAATTTGTTACCTCTTTTGGTGTTAAAGAATTATAACCGTCTCTGAATATGTTGTATATTACTTGGGAAACCCCCACAAACTCAAGGAAACTCCTTTTGGATAAAATTTAATCCTTTTTTGGTGTTTCTTGTTAAAATGAATTTCAAGGATTTACGATTTTAAATATTACATTTCAGTCTTCATTTGGATTTTGTGGATATCACTTCAAAATTGCATTACATTTTTGTAAATTTAAAGTAAAAAGTTATAGTACTGTGTATTCAATTTGTGAATTGTGAAAATATTCATGTGAGATTTTAATTCTTAAGAATTAATTAAAATGGTAAACAAACAAATTAATGAAAAAAATGATAAACACAATGTAATTAATTTTAATTTGGGTTCTTTTAATTTATTTAGAATTTGATGACAATATCAGTGTGCCAGCTTGTATTGAAACATCTTTGCGGTACTTGCAGGAACAAAATGTATCAACGTCACCAGATATTCCAGTTTGGATAAGTAAGTATACTAGTAATTCACAATTATAAATTAAAACCTTCGTTTTAATAAAACAATAACATATATTTTCAGACTGAAACAACTATGACGAGGCCCTCCAAAAATCAAATTTTGTTGTTCAGCGTTATTGTCGGCAGTAAGGAAATTCCGCTATCATTAGATTACAAACTTTGATGATTTTACAACGTTGTTCAAGGCATTTTATGTATCCTGTCAATATCCTTTTGTCACGATTCGTTTTATTTAATTATACAGGAGACATTTCTAAGGATGAATAAAGTTCAGTTCACGGCAAGTTAAAAGGAGTTAAAAAATAGTTTAAGTTCCAAATTTTTTAAGCTACTTTGAATTTAATTTTAATAATTAATTATACTTTGAACTTAATTTTTATTTTGATTGATTAATTTAACTTTGAGTTTAATTTTGGGTGTGTTAATAAAACCTGTTTATTAAAAACTAAATTGTAGGTACTTTGAAAACAAATAAATTAGAACCAAATTGTAAACCATATTATTTACTAAATAAAATTTAAAAAAATTATAAAATAAAATTTATTTATTTCAAAAATACCCAATTTTGATCTGTAAAAATGCCCAAGAGGATATTTGCAAAATATAAGAGAGGTGTTACAAAGTTCATCAATTCGGTGTGATTATATAACTTTGATCGGTGCTGTTATTAGAATAAAATCGGTGTTAAAATATATAAGCTCCGAAAAATATAAAAATATATTTTGTATTCGGTGTAAAAGTTTTTATCCAATAGTATTTTTTGTCATTTTTATTATAACATCCGATAGGATTCAAATTATAAATATCCGATCGGTGGGACACTATGTAACACCGATTCGGTGTTGTGGTAACCTTTTATTTTTTTGTGTGTATGGACTTCTCAACTCCTACACATAGAAAAAAAGAAAATATCACACGTGGTCTTTAAACTTTCTCCTATTAAACGATGTGCACCGCTAGTTGGGGCAACGATAAGGTTTTGACTATTATGGACTATATCTCAAGACACAGACCATATCTCAAGAAAAATTCTAACAAAATCGTACATGCTCGTTAAACATTCACCTAGCAAACGATGTGTAAAGCACAACAAAATCCCTATAATTTTACTCTTAACCTCGAAAATTTCGATTGGCATGAGAGTTTTTAGCTATCGTGATATAGTAAGAATTTCCAGGGCTGAGAGTAAAACTGTAGTGATCTTTTGGGCTGAGAGTAGAAAATATCATGATAGCAATAATTTTGTTGGCTTAGCATTCGTCTGAGACTGAGTTTCGCCTATCTCCACGCACACATATGAAAATTGGGCTTGTGAAATATATTTATGTGTAAGTATTAATGTCATGACAGTTTTAGCTATCATGATAGCAACTATTTTCGGGGCTGACATTAAAAATGTGGGGATTTTTTGGGCTGAGAGTAAAAAATGTCATGATAGCAATAATTAGTGTTGCCATCACATTTTTCAGTTTTGTCTTAATTACGAAACTTTCGTATTCTGCGCGGTGTCTTAGTTGGCATTGGTCTTAAAAAAAGTCTTACGTAAGACATACAAATTTGGTGGTCTGGTACTACGCGCAAAATACGAAAAGTCTTATAATTAAGAGTAACCACAAAACAAAGACAAAAAGTCTAAGAATATTTTTCAGTCAGTGACTGATGAAGCACAATCAGGGTGGCAATCGTCGAAAAATTCTAGACAAGTGAATTGATGATGTGAATTATCGCGAATATAACTACATGCAAGTGATTTACAACATTGCTACAAAGATACAATAAAGGGAATAAACCCGATCAGCGATAGACAAGTATATAAGCGCGAGCAAGTTGCCTTAGAGAGATAAAAAGTGAGAAATAAATAGTGAAACATTGAATTGTTGAAGAAGTTGTAGGTATTGGCACAAATTATATACAGAAGCGACATAACTCCAGTTTTGTATGGATTTCTTTTGACTCGAATATTTGACCTCTTACGAGGGCAAATCAAAAAGTCTTGCAATATCATATGAAAAAAAAGAGTGAGTGAGACAGCAATATTTTTATTTTTCGACATAATCTCCTTTAAGGTTTATACATTTGTCACATCGATCAATTAACTTGCCTAAACCCTCTAAAAAAAAAGATTTCTTTTGCTCCATAAAATATTCATTTACAACAGACTGTACTTCATAGTCACTGGAAAATTTCCGGCCCCTTAGTGTTTTTTTCAAATTGGGAAACAGAAAGTAGTCACTGGGTGCCAAGTCTGGATTTCACGGTGGATGCGGAATTTCCACGAAGCCGCAGTCCTTTAATGCAGCTTGAGCAATATTAGCCTTGTGCACGGGTGCATTGTCGTGAAGAAGCAAGATTTTTTCCTAACTTTCCTTGGCCGTTTTTTCCGGATCGCTTTTTTGAATTTTCGCAAAATCTCTGCGTAATATATGCCTGTGATTGTGGTTTTCGTTGGCATATAATCGATTACCAAAATTCCTTCAGCATCCCAAAAAATTGTTGCCAAAACCTTACCAGCAGACGGTTGAGTTTTGAATTTCTTTGGTGGTGGTTCACTACGTTTAATCCATTGCATCGATTCTTGTTTGGATTCCGGATCCCAGTGATGAAGCCATGTTTCATCGCCTGTTATTATGTTATCCAAGAAATTTTCTGGATCTTCTTTGTACATATCTAAAATCGCCTTTGAAGTTTGAACGCGCATTTTTTTTTGTTCTGCATTCAACAAACGGGGAACCCATCGCGCACTTACTTTCGACATGTGAAGGTGGTCATGTAATATAGTATATGTGGTACCGTATGAAAGAGAAAGTCTCCACGCTAACTGCGGAACAGAAATACGCCGGTCCTCCAATACAATAGATTCGGCCAAAATTACGTTTTCATGGCTAATGGCATCTGCTGGCTGACCCGAGCGGTTGTCGTCTTCTAATGACTCCCGACCACTTTTGAATAATTTTACCCACCTTGTTACTGTGGCATATGATGGTGCAGATTCGCCGTAAACTTTTGATATATAGTTGAATATATAAATTGCATTTCGTCCATCTTTACAGAAAAATTTAATAACGGCGCGATATTCAATTTCATTCATTTTAAGAAAAATTCAAAACACATGTTACTAAATTGACAAAAACAAACGAACTGTAAAATTTACATCGAAATGTTCTTCTAGAAGTTTCATCGCGATAAAAAATGGTTTTGAAAAATATATTGTTGTCTCACTCACTCTGTTTTTTCATATGATATTGCAAGACTTTTTGATATACCCTCGTACCTCAAAATAGGAGTGGTGAAATTGTTTGAATGGTAGATAATAGATAGCGCTTTTAGTTTTCAAAAAAATTTAAATTGATTATAAAATCTTTGCAGTGTTCATCAAATTTCCTCTCAATTGGCACTCTCAATTTAATGTCACTTTGATTTTGGCTGCACCAACCGTATTGCTATTATTCGTAAAATTTAAACCATATCTAAACTAACTAAAGATCTAAACTATAAGCATGTAAAGAATTAAACTAAAATGGTAAAATTCGATTTAACGGATAAAACTTCCTAATATCTGGATTGGCATTTAATTTTTCTGCTGTTTGAATTTTTGTGTTACAAGAATGGATGTATGTATGTATCATATTCATAACCTACAAATTATGCATTGAATTTGTTTTTTAGATAGTCGTCAAAAAAAAATTATACTAGAAAATTTTGTAAACCGTGAATAAAACGGGTATGGTAGATTGTATGGCAGATATTCGCCAAAGGTTAAATATGAGTGAAGCTATACCGGAAGAGCTTTCTAATCGGTTGTATTAGCTACATTGAAACAAAGCTGAAATAGCCTAGCCCCCCACTAATGAAAGCTATGAAACTTGAGAGTACGGTTAGTGTGAAAGATCCATTAATATCCGGAACTCGATTTCAAAATTGATATTATCGATAGCGTTTACAAACTGGTCAAATATTTGTATGAGAGTTAACTAACATGATTCAATGCTGTATTTATATTTTTGCCATTTAGTCATGCAACCATCCGACAAAAGTTATTTAAATCTATTATGATAATATTTAGCATCAGAAACCTTAGTCTTTAACTGGGGGGTCGGCATTGGAAAATTTAAATCACCTATACGGGAGGGTTAGTATATCGACAACAGCAATGTCAATGATATTCAAGCTCATAGCGACGGACCTGATTGATGCACTGCGTAATGCACTAAAAGATTTGATTAAAGTTATTCAATCGTGGAATTCTTGGAGCATAACTATATTAAAGTAAACTATTTTGGGAGGGATCGGATAAAACCACGAACGCCAAACAGCAATCATCAACGTTATATTTATAATTGGTTGTTTAGATGAATTTGTTGTTAATCTTAAATGATTTTAATGATTAAATGTTACCCGTTTAATGATTTTTGGAACATTTTGCAGAATCCATCATTGCGTTACCATAAGTATGTGGGATGATAAATTAAGCATGTAATCAGAGGAACCTGAATGCTGGATTGTGACTTTAATTCGTAATGCTGGACTCGATGGCAAAATTGATTAGAAATTGGGACATGTTGTAATGGGGTCGCAACCTTTGTCACCATATCAAAATCTATATCTGAAATAAATAATTGATTCCCTCTCGATTCGTTCGGAAGCTCTCACTGGAACTGTAGAAAGAAAGCCAAGCTAAAGCACAAGAAAGTGGTGAAAATAATTGAAAATACTACTAAACAATTTGTGGAACCTATAAACATTTTTTCTCTTTATAGTCACCCGATAAAATAGAGAATCTACAATAATCTGAATTTATGAAAATTAAATTTTTAATAAAAAGCCGGAAAACTTCCATTAATCAAAAGTTGTTTTAATTTTGAAAATTTCAGGTAAACTACACTCCGCATAAGTGTTGTTCTGAACACAATAACTACCGCCAATTTTGGTCGATGCACAATAAGTAGGAATTGCCGAAGATTACAAGTTATGCTGGAGTACGTGAAATCGCTACATTGATTCGCCTTACATCATCGACAAATCCAATAGCGTTTTGCCGATCTTTAATCGCCATTGTTTCGTTTAGCGTACGGTTGAAATGAGTATAATGTGTCTTGTCCCTGGAATTCTTCGAGACGCAACTTTTGGGGCTCCTATGTCAAACTCCTCGAACGTGACACTGTTCAAATAATTAGGATGCCTCGGCTGAATTGAACCACGATGGACTGTCGGTGTGGTAGATTCTGATCACGTCATTCGTGGAGACAATAGTTTTTACTCGATCTGGGCATATTCGATCAAAAATATTTGATACCCGTGCCAAAGAATATAGAATATGCTGTGCCCGTGTTAAATTTTTAGCCTTAACCGAATCATTTTCATTAATAATAATGCTCATTGTTTGACAAATGATCGCGAACAATTTGACAGAAGTCGAAGAGAGAGATTTTTTTTTACACTACTAAAATTTTTTAATGTTTACAACATATTTTTTTTTTCAAATTTAGAGCCATCTATTGGCGAACGAGGAAACTATTTTAGGAGTATTGTCAAACAAATGGTTTCTAACTGTCGTTTCTGATATATTCTGTGGTATTGGTAAATAAAATTTGATTCCGTATCGATCCCTCGAAATTCGTAACAATTATATATAATAATTAAATTCTTACCAATATAGCCTATCCTATACCAAACTGTTATTTTATAGAATTTATTATATTCTTCACCACGAAAACAAGTAGCAACTGATTCATTTCTTTATTTCACTACACTGCCATCTATAGTCATAGTCAACGATTTGCATCATCGACGCAAAATGACATCATGCAGCAAAATTTAGAAAGCAATTAGATTAGTATTCTAGATGCACTGATTTAAGTAAATAATTATTATGCAATATTCTAGATTAACGTCAACTCAAAGATCTAATTGAAGCACAGACAATCAAATTAGATTTTTCATTTGAACTAAAAAATGAAAACAAAACAAACTTCTGATAATTCCAATGTCATCGTTGTATCTGTGATTTTTCGTTAAACTGCGTGCTTAAACGTATACACAAAAAACAAAATAGTTTTGATTATATGCGGCTATTTACAGAAAATAAAATCGCAGTTTAAATTTTTAAGTTTACATAGGATGAAATATCTCTTTTAGGTTGTCTCTTGTTGAAGCAATGTATCGTTAGATGTAATCAACAATTTGCGTAATATAGAGCCGGAGAGTGTGGAAACCTATAAACTAAATGAAACATTTAAAAACAACGTGAATTATAAACCATTCTGGAAGGGTATAATGTGAAGGAGGGAGGTTGAGGATTCCGGTCTGTTGTCCTCAGGTTTTCATATCATTTACTGCAAATTAGGAGACAATCAGAATATTTCTCAGGAGTCGAGGTTCCAAAATGACAGCAACATCAAAAAGACTGTTCAAAATAATTTTGTTCCAATTTTCTAATATCACAACCAGAAATAATCGAAAATATTAAAGGTTGCAATGATCGAAGCGAGTGAATGACTGCGCAGAGTGATATCGAACAGGCATGTGACAGTGCTTTTATTCAAAGAAAGCACAAAATATAAGATGGTTATAATTATAACTAAACCTTCAATAATTGACCAAATGTTCCAAATATATGAAACAAACTCCAGGCACAATAAAATAAATGTTTAGTGCTTTGTCTAGTGATTGGTAAAAATTATTAATTAGAAGAAAATGGGTGTTTTTTAAAATTAAAAGAGGCGGGTGAATAAGTTGTGGTCATCAATTGACTTGCTTTTAACACGAATGTATTATTTCTGCTGAAGCTCGGAAAACCAACAAAGACTTCAACCCTGGTTGAAAATTTAATCTTTAAATTTATTTGAATCTTGTAATTCTTTGTCTTATTGTTGAAATTGAAAAAGCTCCCATGAAAGCTGCCACTTCCGGTACACAGATTTTCATCAAATTTCCCAATGATATTCCAATTAATGGAAAAAGACTAAGTATGAAGTTTAATTCCGAATAGTCAATCCGCCTGGAATGTAGAGATACCGAATTTTGGTGAAATAAAGTTTTTATCAAGACTCGTTATTTTCGGTAAAATTAAAAAACAGATCTGAACAAATTTTGTTTGAAACTTAATTTAGTATCTTTTTGTATTTAATCGTTTTTTCGTAAACGCTTTATTTATATACTTTTCAAAATATTTGGAGAACACGAAAAAGCTATTATAGAAGCCACTTTCGGGGGACCGACTAAATAGACCGATTTTTGGTATTGTTGGAAAATTAATTTAGAATTTCTTGAGGCCAAAATTTTTCATAATTTCATTAACTAAAAATTGAATTTAATTTATGTAATTCTAAATATTTTTTTTAATTAAGCTAAATGTGGCTAAATGTAGCCATATAATAGAAATTTAACCAACGCAATTCACCTAATTCAGTTTTTCGTCAAAGCAAATACACTCAATATTGAAAACGTCATATGGATGGTTTACAAGTCAAACCGATTAACTCCATTTTTCGAATTTTTTTTAAATTTTAATATCAAAGCACTTGATTGACACTTGATTGAGCACTTGATTGTATATATAATTAACTGTATATATTCAAAACAAACTCTAATAAGTATTAATACCGCTAAATGACAAAATTAAAAGTTAAGTTTAAATTTTCTCATTTTTTTCAACTCCAGTAACAAATTTTTCAAATGTTTAGAATTCAAATTTCAACCGCCAAATCTATTTTATTTATCAATTTTTTTTTTTTTTTTTTTATGTTTTAATCTATGCAATCTGTTCTGGGGCCGAAGCACTCCCAACTCTTTCGCAGTTTACTTTTACCGTCCTACTTTACGCATTGCTTGCCAAATCGAGGACGTACGGCTATAGGTCCGATTTACGTAGAACCATCTGCACATTGCATTGCTCCATGCCAGCCTATAGTACTGACATGAAAGATGGGTCGGCCCATGAGTTGTGCACTCCGACAGGGGGTCATAGTTGTGTTCATTTCCATCATCGATCGTAATCAAATGATGAAAAATCCCTTTTGCATCCTGCCCCTATCGGGATTCGAACCCGGTACCTCCCGATCCAAACGCCAAAGCTTTAACCACTGTGCCATTTGGTCGGTATATTTATCAATTCCTTAATAAAATTAAAATCAATATAGAAAAATCTACGCTTATTTGTTACGCCCCTGAATTCATTGCGATCAAATAACATTACTAAAAATTCTTCCCACTCACTAAATTGCTTCTAAAAAATTATTCGGTTGAACGAAAAAAAAATCGTTTTTCTAATCTCGCACAGTGGGCGTAAAACATTCGTCATATGTTTCTAATACCAGGGAGACAGGTCAATAAAAAGGACTGCATGTATGAGTTTTTTATAAATAGAAATTAGAAAAAAAAACAAAATTGTGTTTAGAGTTTAGACAAACAAAGAAGCGATATAACAACGTAACAAAAATAGAAACAAGCATTTCTAATATATTTCTAATGCCTTTAATTCAGCGTCACAAAATTATCGGTGTTAGGGTTTAATAGTTTATTTTTGATTATGTGTTTTATAATTGAATTTTTGATTAAGTTTTTTGTAATTTAATCAAGCAACACGTATAAGAATTTATTAAATGTTTTGAAACGGTTATATAAAGAAATATAAACAACTTTTAAAGAAAATATTACAAAATGCACTGCTATTCTTAAAATGATACGAGAATTATTCTTGTTTTCAAGAATTCTGTTCTCCCGGTTAAATTGATCTATAGTGGGCCGGTGCTGACCGCAGCTAAGAATTTTTAATGGAACTTCCTACCTTTATAATAATTTCCGTACGCTTTTTTGTTTTGTACCAACAATGTGTCTTTGATACAATATTTTATTGATTTTTGTTTGGTTCGTTGCCTAAATTTGTATTGGAATGCATGCAATAGATTTTGGAACAAACCAAATTGACCAGTTGACCAATTTTGTTTGTTGTTAATATTTTTATAAAAGGCGGAGCCGGCACTACACAGGTTTTTACGATTGTTGAACAAAAGAAAATACATACATACACCACTTTAAATTTTGTATTACATCTTCCTTCCCCTTTTGCTCTCCCATTTAAATTAAAGTTTAATTGTGTTTTTGTTGTTTTCGTATGAATTTGACCGACCTTCTTAAACACTTATTTTTTTAACACACATTTTTGTAATCCCATATTGTTCAAATGTATAGGATGTGTTGTGCCAGATTATTAAAATATGTCATGCAGGTTTGCCATCGAAAGTGGAGAAATTTTTGTTAGGCGCACATAATCTAGCACAGCCGACTATAAATTTTTTTCATTAATAAATCAAATAACAGAAAATATACCGCAATATTTGAAAAACAAAATTATGAATTTCTTTTTAAAAGTTATGTTTGCCTGTTTTCAGATTATGATTAAGGTTGTGGACTCGCGCAAAATAAGTTTTTAACCTTCGGTTTTCAGTCACAACACACGACCGACGAATGGGTAATGAATGTTCTGTTGACTAAATCCCGAGTTGAATGAACAAAAAACTACTATAAAAAAATTGAACGTACGATACGAGGCACGTACGATACGTAAAATGGCTGACTCGGTTCAATATAGTACGATGATTCAAACAAAATTTTCTACCAAGAGCTCATAATGAATACACGGTAAACAAAAACAAATCGCTTCAATCATATATACTTCAATGCATCTTTAAAAATGAAATCGCAACTTGTTATTTGTATTATGAGCTCCTAGGTATCTAAATCCAATATGTACAACACAAAATTATGTAAAAACTCGTCGAGTCAGGGTGGTGATGAAAATTTCCGGTATTTCTCGTTGTACTCGCTTAGATGTGTGTGACTATAATAAAAAGAAGCGCGATGGGCTTGTCAAGTGCTCGTTTAGTAAATTAACCCTACTACTAAAAACAGCAGATTCAAAATATCTGTATGACGATTTGTTGTGTATGTAATGCAATTATGTGTTTATTTTGAAGCATCTCATTACCCCTATTCATTCTGTGTATACCAAAAAGTACCATACACATACATTAATAGAACAAAAAAATATCGTACAGTAAACACAACAAAATAAAAGAACTTTGAATTTACTTTCAAAAAATTTTGTTCGCCTGGTAGTTTAGAGGGAAGCTAAAATACTTTGGCGGGGCTTACGTCATGTCGCGTAAACAAATTTTTCGTGTAAAATATATTCTCCACGCATGACGAGTTTTATACACAACCTTCTTTTTATGTAAGGTATTAATTTGCGGAATCTGTTATTGTTTTTTTTGCAATAATGAAATCTGCCAAGTGGTTTTCTCCTTCAAATAAGTTTACCTTTTTTGTTTGGCAAAAAAAAAATTTAGTTGTATATACACTCATATACCAATAATGTATACCAATAATGTTCGCCACTTTTTAGTGTGTACATGTAGTTACACGTTTTACTTGTTTCATTTACCCAATCGATTCGAAACATGGTGCAGCTTAAAAGCGTGTAAAAATGAAAAAATGCCACGGGACGGCACGCGATACACAATAATTACCAGGCGAACAAAATATTTAGCAGCATTTAGCCGTTTAAAAAATGATTTTTTACTTTGTTTGTTGAGTGGCATACGTGATGTTGTTATATTCGCGTTATCTTGCTCAAATTCTTTTTGTGGTGTTAGTACCTTGCAACGTTAATTGTTTTATGCGCACGTAATGTAGAAAACGAATACAATTGGGAACAAAAACCAAATGAATAATTAAAAAATCTATGATATTTTCAAAAAATTATCATAATATTTATTACGATGTTCATATTTTGTAGGTTATGTTTTTTGATTTTTAAATTTTTTATTTTATTTTATAGGGAAGCTGATTCATCTATATAGAACAAATGAATGTTTGTGGAAAATAACAAGTAACTGTATTGGCGAATATTATTTATATATACTAAAAATTAACGTTGCAATATTACGTTGCAGGGTTGGTTTTTTGGGAAAAATACATTTTATTCATTAACAGATTCTAGAGCGTTACAATCAGTTCAACGCCTCTCTAACATTTCAATGCATTTTTTGTAGAACGATTTATCTTTGCCATCAAAATAAGCTTCAGTTTCAGCGATCACTTCTTGATTCAAGCCAATTTTCTTTCCCTGGAGTTTTTTTGAGATCTACAAACAAGTAATAGTCGCTGCTGGCCAAATCTAGCGAATACGGTAGATGCGGAAGCAATTCAATGTGCAACGCGTAGTCGATTTTGACAAATTGCGAGCAAACGCACTACCTACTCACTTCCCTCACTTTCTCATGGACAAATTTTCGTGCAAAATATGACCAACACGTTATATTGATATCTTTACAATATTAACTATCTCAACACTTATTAAGTCACTGCTTGGTATTTTTTCCATCAAAAACAGTGTTTAATCAACACCCGAATTTTTTTTCCATTGTTTTGAAATTAACAATAGTTTCTTCACTAAAACAACTGTAATTTGTAAACTTAATGATCGAAATGTCATGAAATTTTAACAGGTGTCATTTGAAGTTTGGTAAAATTTAAAAATCATATGGGTTTTAAATTTGTGGCAAAATCTATGTGTCAGACCGGGAACTTTTCATGCAATGTAATATGTAGAACGCTATTTATACAATCATCGGCTCCGAATGTGTGTAATCGACATATTTTTAAATAATACTGGTTTCCTAAAAATTAAATTGTTCGATGTCCGTCTGGTAGCACCAACCTTAAAATATATAAACTTTCGATAAGTCGTCGAAAAAATTCGACTGCCACATAATATGATAGTCTAGGCTTATTGAAATATTTTATTTTACTACTTCAAGCGGTTTGCGATACTCCGATACGTTAAGTCCAACGAATTTGACTTCAGATTCACCATTTAATTTTCCATCCTTCACTGGAGTTGCAGACACTATTAAATCTAAAACACATGATATCTGATAAACCAAAACCATTGCTATATTTAAAAAATTTGAGCGATTTTGAATTATGCGATTCAATAAGTCCGAAAAATTTTAACTCGCCTAATTTATTGACTAACATATTGTTAACACCTTTGAATTCATTAAATAAACATTTTCCAGCCACTAGAGTTACTAGTGCTGAAACGAACTATTTCGGTTGGCTACCAAATTCTCATGTACGCATGACTGTCAAACAATCAGCAAGTTTATATAAAACTTACTAGTGCTGCTTTACTTTTAGATTTGGATGAATTTATATAACTGATTTATCGGGCCTTCACCGATTAAATTAATACAAGTAGTAGGTACAACTAAAAAACAATTTATATTGCTTTACCAATGTAACACTCTGCTTATAATTAAAATGAAAAAAAAAAAACAAAAAATAATATTCGATAGACACCTATAGTACGGTAAGATAACTTAATAGTAAAGTCACATGTCTGTAATATGTCCACATATTTTAAGGATGAATGTATATAGAAGTAAGAAGCGGTGATTAAAAATAAAAATAAACATTTTAATTTGTCTCCATTGAATTGGCGTTCTAGCCCAACGTTTGA
Source organism: Nephrotoma appendiculata (assembly GCA_947310385.1). Taxonomy (NCBI): domain Eukaryota; kingdom Metazoa; phylum Arthropoda; class Insecta; order Diptera; family Tipulidae; genus Nephrotoma; species Nephrotoma appendiculata. The sequence continues at coordinate 5,911,196 of OX371224.1, read as the reverse complement.
AAGAAGTCACGTCACAAAAGTTTATATCTACGAATTTTCCAAATATTAATTTATTAACATAAATGTTAATTAAGAAACCAAGTCTCATACCCAATCATCGAAACACAACGTGGACAGCTTCGTCGTTTTATTCAATTGTATGAACTTATAAAAGCAATATCAGCACGGCAAACATATTCTCATCGCTTAAGTCTGTTACAGGCTGGCTACTGCCAACCTGCAGATTATCACTAAGCGCATGCAGAGGCCTCCACGGTGATATTTTGCCGGTTACGTTCTCAGCGAGAAGTGCGAAGGGTCGTGGGGTTTGAGGCATGCATGGCTCCTGGCCTACACCGTGATTAACAGATAATTAAATAAAAATAAAACGCAAATAATAAAATACCGAATGTTCCGCCGAAATTCGTCGGCCGGAACCTGAGGAACGAACAACGAAATAATAATAAGAGAGAGAGAGAGATGCCTTGGTGCGCGCATCCATTCGAATTCAAACAGAGCTAAGCCCTGGTTACGAAACTGGATGCGGGCACCAAGGGACCGCAATCAACACTGCACCGACACAGAGGGAGTCTCCGCTCCCATCATACCTAGCCGAAAATTAGTAATTCATCTTAATATTTTAAATATGAGAAAATTCAAAACAAAAAAAAAAAGAAGAAATCACCGAAAACACTGAAGAAGCGAGAAGCGAGACCAATGTGCATCGAGCGCGCGACACGCAACCGCTGTGCGGCGCTCGATTACAAAAAAAAATTTAGAAAATAAATATATAAAAAAAAATTTAAGATATATAAAAAAATAAAATCAAAAAAATTAATAAAAATAAAAAATTGTACCTTAATATAAACAAAAAATTTCCCAAAAAAATTAACGTGGCGGCCTGGGTGCCGTTGTTGTTGCGGGGCCTCTCCCCGATACCAAAGTAAATCAAAAACAACGAATAGCCGGTTGGCCACCCGTATTGTTGCGACCTTGTGCGGTCGTCATGCCACAGGTGGTACCACACCCGGACCGTTGCGGCTTTATGTGCCGTTACCTCACTTGTTCCACCGGTGCGGCCCAACCACCGGTAACCGCCAAAAATACGGCTGCCTCAACTGGCCGCCGAATCCGTCAATATCGGCTTTGTCTCGCCTGCTGATTATAACGGTGACCTCGTTGGACGTCTTTCGCCTTTAGGGTGTTAAATGCCGTTGATCGTGTGCGTTGTCAAAACCGTAGATTCAGATTCGGACGTCCTATAATACTGACTTACGGCGTCCCCACTGCCCGAATAAATTTTATTATACAATTTTTATTGTACCCTCTCGCTTTCCAAGCACAGTGTAAATTTTTAATATAACAAAACAACCACCACAACAATTCAATTTGATTATTGAATATGTATTAAATATGTCCGGATTAGTTCAATTACAACTTTTCCTCTTCTTGAACTCAATGCAAATTATGTCACTCCACCTTTGTCTCAAAAAAAAAAAATCACCGTCTCATTAAATCAACTCCGTTTGCTTTTCTTTTCAGATAAGTTATTTCAAAAATAATTTATTTTTTTATTTTATATAAATAATAACACTAGACACAGTATCGTTTGCTGTTATCAATTTATTTTATTAAAACGAAACGAACAAAATATGGTTTATATTATTTTTATAATAGCATTTTTTAATACACCATATGGATTCACAGAAAAAATAATTTTTTTATTATTTTCCTCAAATACAAAATGGTTGAAGACCAAAACTGAGTTTTTATTTTATTTTTTTTTTACTAAAACTAAACTCGACTTATTTCAACAAAACCCAAAACTCGAATGACCACACAAGCCAAAAAAAATTCTTCTGCCGCACAACTCGTAAAACGTTTTAGAAGAAATTAATCTCTCTTCTCTGTCTCTCCTTTATATCAAATTTTCGTTGATAAAAAGAGAGACATATAAGAAAAACATTTTTTCCAAAACGTTTTACTTTGCACACACCCGATGCACATTGTTCTCTCTTTCTCGTCGTTCTTCTCACCTCTGCGCCACCACACGATGGGGTACAAAACAAAACGTCGCGGGTGCGTTCAGCGCACAATTTAACAGACAACTTTTGAGGTGAATAAAAACATAAAAGGGTGGTTGCGACCAACACAGTCGTAACAAGTCTGGAACAGACTCCGGTAACTTCTTCACGGCCTAGCGCAATTTAGAAGGACTGGGATAAAATGAGTTCTGTTTAGGAAATTGTTGTAAATCCATCTGTCGAAATGATTACATGGTCGAGTAATGAATTTGTGGGTCGTTTTGTAAAAAATTATCCCGAGTCCCACGTTATCTGAAATCTATTTTCTCAAACAATAAACCACCACATATTAAGGCGCATTGTAAACCAAGGTGAGAAAGACTACGAAATTAGTTGTTAATAAAGTTCGTTAAAGTTATGTGTCTCTCTTTTAAAGTTCGAACAAAGCTAAGTGCAGGGTAATTGCAATATTTTATGATTTGTTTATATTGGCCCGGGCCGAAGATATATTGTTTCGTAAATTAGAATTTTTTTGTTCGAATATAATAAGAGTGTATTTTAGTTAGTAGAGTGTATTTTAGTAAATCAAAGTTTATTCGAGTAACTGTAAATCCAGGAAAGAATAAATTTCATTTAGTATTTAATAATTCAAATTTAAATAAGGTCTCAAGTTATTAAACCAAGTTTGAATGTTTGGAATTGCCCTTAATGTAAAGCAAAGTACGACAAAGGATTGATTAGGGTTAGTAGACCTTTGTATTGCTCTAGACTCTTCGAATGATTGTAACGATATGTCGTCCATCTCGCTACCAAACCAACAATTTACAAACAGACATTATTATGTTATTTTTTATGTCTTTCATGCCATGCGGTTGTGCATACAACTTGTTGTATACGGTAGTTCTTGATCGATGTAACATAAACAGGTTGACTGACAATACGTATAACCCGGTTCTTCAATAAATCTGATTATTAAATATACAAACAATCGTTTTGATATTGTATGATCTACTTTGTATATGTGTCCATCTGTACCGGATAAACATTCGTAAAATGACCGTACTGTCTCGGTACGCATACGAATGCGCTTACCGATTACATTTTTTTTAGAAAATTAATTGTCTGATCATTCAGTAGCAAACAATTCAAGCATAAACTTATTGTGTACAGTGAAAATTTTAGTATATACAGTGTGCATAAATAATAATAAGTGCCTCCATTATATAAAGTCTCATAAATTTTATTTTAACAAAAAAATATTTCTTTTTGTGCCTAAATATTAAGTGCTCATTATATATATGAATATATATAAAAATTTAATAAAAAAAGAAACAGATTATTGATCCTATCATATCAAGGGCGTTGATGGGTTAACATTTACAAAAAAAAAAAAACGTAATTGTGCGGATTATTTAATACAAGGTACGTGTAATATAATCCAGTTGATATTAATTCCTATCTTATGTCGGTTGTTTTCCTATCACATTTAGAATAAATTCGTTCATCTTGCGACCTTACGTTAGATTTATTGGGCAACAAAATTTCTGTTACTAAGAAACCATCGAAGAAATTACTGCCTCCAGTAACGTATTTGGCGTACCTTTATGGTGGAGTATGCACAAAACGCGGATAACAGATTACATATCTTAGATTCGCAAATCAACATATTAATTAAAAAGCCGTTTAATTATATTTGGGTTCCAGTGCACATCGAATCGGAGGCGGTTATCGGTGGCCTTGAATAATCGTACACGATATATGACGGTTTTAATCAGCTACCTGTATATTTAGATATATTGTATAGATAGATCTATATTTTTTATTGTTGTGTGACGATTAGTCATTTTTTTTATATTTTGTTCTTCTACATATCGTGTATGGAAATAATAACCGTGGTCGCGTTAATTTCTTTTTTAAAGAAAACTTTTAGGTACCGGACTATCGGGACACAGTCGAAAGCGTTTTCAACGGTGGAACCTTGGTGGCCTTGGGTAAGTCATTTTTTGAATTTTTTTTTTATATGTTTTCTGTTATTTTCATACATTGATCATTATTGGAGAGTGAAATTATTCCTATATATCTATATTTTTATATTAGTTTTTTTTCTTTGTTTTCTTTAAATATAAAAACTTATATAATACCAAATAAATATTTAATTTAAATATCAATTCAAATATTCCTGAAATTTTTATTACTTTCTCTATCTTTTGTTATTTTTTTTCTGATTTTTGTATTGGGTGGATAATGTTTGACTAAGTTTTTTTTTTGTAATGGGACATAGCAAGTGCAACGGTGGAACCAGTTAATGGATAGTTTTAGTGCAATATCGTGTATTACCTTAATTTCTATTATTATGCAATTTTATTATTGTGATTATGATTTTTAGACGGTTAACCTTGATCAAGAACAAACTGCAAAAACACCCACGACAGCCCTGAGCGTAGCTGCGCAAAATCGATGCTGTCCTGCAGTCCCTGTTCTCGATAAACCTTAATCTACGTAACGGTCTTAAGGACAACGTTACATGATAGACTGACTTTCACATCCTATGAAGGGTTTTCGCCGCTTGCACTAAGGCCCTCCATCTATCTCAATCCATCGCTCTCGTCCTCCTGTTTCGACATCTTAATGTTCGTAGATCTTGTTCGATCTCGTCACGCCAGCGTGGTTGGGATCTTCCTCTACGACGCACTCCGGCTGGTTGTTGATGAAACACTTTATTTATCATCTGTTGTTGTGGGGACCTTATAATGTGGCCGAGCCATCTCACTCGATGGATTTGATGAATCCGATGATATCGCTGCCTCTGAGGAGTTGCTTTATTTCGTGATTCATACGAATTCACTATTTGTTGTTTGCAACTTTAATTGGACCAAAATTGAACGGATGAACTTCCTTTCAGAGGTAGACAACAATCTACAATCGTTAGAGCAGAGGTCTTGGTCAAGCTCTTGCTTCCGAAAATCAGCACAGGTCTTATGAGTGCCTTAAGTGCGAGCTTTAACGACTGCGTTAGATGCTTCGATCGCAATAATTTTGATTGGGCGTAGAAAACTCGTTGTCCGGCAGCAATTCAGGCTTTTATTTCTGCCTGCATATAATATCATCATATCAGCAATGTTATATCTGACCAGAGGTATTTAAAGTTATCGACGTCATCAAAATTCTAGATCGCTGCCAACTTATTTATTTTTTGAAATAGTGAGAGGGAATGAGAATGTCGGCAAGCGTCCAAAATATGAAGCCGTGTAATTTTAAAACTATTTTTGTGCATTTTATTTATTTCTGTAAAATAAAATTATACCTATGACACTAAAATATCGCATTCACTCACAATGCTTGTTTGCAAATGATAAAATAAATGATAAAATCCAAGCAGATTAAACTGAGTTTTTGTGGACCAGTGAAATGATGTGGGAAGAGCGAAAGTGATGCACAAACCTTTCATTCTTTATATTTATAGCGATATAATGGTTGCGTTTAAGTTTAATACATAAATTTTTGGTTATGAAAGCGCCAATTGTGTTTTGACATACAAAATCAATTTTTAATTCTTTTTAGTACTGAAAATATACAAAAACTGCAGCTAGATTCCGAAATAATTTTATTTGTGATAAATTAGTTTTAGGCAAAATCTGATAAAAATATCGTAATATTTTTTATTGTTTTTGTCCAACGGAACACTAGGAGTATATAATATCTCGCGCTTGGAGGACTGGATTCATTTAAGCACTTCCCACAGATTCAGAGTTGTCGACGTTTTTTTTCTCTTCTAAAGTCAATGCCATTTTCATAATGAAATGTTCAAATATACAATAATATTTATACCGTCAAATCACCTAATTTGTGAAATTCTGACTAAATTAGTAAACCGCCAACAATTACTTGTTGAATAACAGACACTTTGACAGTATTAATGAACCTTTGGTAGGTTATGCGCGTAAGCGCACAGCACTGATCTAGAACTTCGATAAATTTGAAAAACATAAATTTAACAAATAAAGTTAAATAATAAATGACTATTAAACCCACAGCTCTATTAAGTGCTTTCCATACGGCGGCTGGGATAATTTATAATTCGAGCAACAAAGCTTGATAATGGTCACCTTATTCCATTGACACATGTGTTCACTAACATCGATTTTAATAAACATTTAAGTAATTGTATTTTACAATAAATATAAAGCTATAGAACATAAAGTTAAGAAAAAAATATTATATTAAATTTTAAAAAAATAAATTACTTAGTAAATATGACACTTATCTACTGTATTATACGGATTGCAAGGCCAAACAGCTAACTTATATGACCCGCGAATCAAATAGCATGTATTTTTGAGAAAACGCCTAAATCACAAGAAATTTTATTAGTTGCGTAATGTTCCAGCTGCTGCACTAGAGGATAACTGTACAACAAAAAATTATGTTGGAGTAAAGCATTTTGAACACCACGTTTTGAGTACGTTTATTACGGATGTATTATCGGCTTAGATTGCTATTCGGAATATTATGTGTGTGTCTAGTTCGGTACCACTGGACCATAAGAAACAGCCTTATAGTCCCAATTGTTAATTCGTTCTACTACTTCCCCGGTGCTTGATTATAATATCTGGTATTGGAAGCTAGGTTTTTTAAGACGCTTGAAAAAACAGAAACAACTGATGGTAAAATATTTAGAAGGGTGGGTTTCCAATTTGGTAGCTGCGTAATATTTTATTTTGAGTAGCAGGTAGATTCAATTGTAAAATTTCATCGAATTTTTTTTTGAATGGAATGAAAAATTGTAGTACGCTAGTATGCAGATTCAAAAAGTAATATCTATCGGAGAATACATATAGTAGTACAACGGCATCACTAATCATGTTTTTATTTTATCTAAACTTCGTGCTTTTAATTTTAGTACATTTGTGGCTCCTAACTCGTATTTCTCATAGGATTTTGAAATAACTTTCACATTCACTCACAAGCATAACCGTCCTTTGTGATTGCAATTAATGCAAGAGTTCTCAAAGCAGTTATTTTCTAATGACTGATTAAAGGTTAAATTATATTTATAATATCAAGTTCTTTTAATCCTTAATCCTTACATCCAGGTATTACTTGATAGAGACACCACAGTTTTAATTCTTGACTCAAGCAAATTACAAATCTAAGTTATTTTAGACTTTTCACGCTAATATTTGTGGGTGTAACCATGACAGACAGACACTCTGATTATTAATAATTATTAATTATAAGAAGAATCAGAAGGAATAGTCAGGCTAGTTCAATTGAACGACGAACACGGCCATGTCTCGCCAACAAAATAAAATCACATGTAGTGGAAACGGGTCATTATCCCCGTCACAGAAAGATTAATTCTTATGGTAAAATTAAACTTTTATTGTTGTGTACAATGTACTAAATCCGGCGCCTATTATTACTTATTTATTATCATTTGTGTTATCGCTGAAATAAATCATAAAAATATATAAAAATATAAAACGCGTTCTTTGCCTCGGTTTCATGGTCGCCTAATACAATTCATTAGGTTATAACATAAGTAACGCCATTTGCCTTACTCACTTCGTAGCGTTGTTTAATTCTTCTTAATAAAAAAACACCTTGCGCTGGAGTCATCATTTTATGTCATAAGAAATCAGACAGAACACAGAAAATCTACCTGTTGTGTTGGTTGGTGGTTGTATATGAATGCAGTGTATCAGGTACAGTTTATAAAATATTTTCGCGCGATTAACGTCACACTGGGATAGTAAATAAATTTCTGCTTTCTTGGTGTTCATATAGTCATATTACAAACCTTGTTCATCCATTATAGCAGCGAAAAATGTTTTTTGTAAATTGGTCACACCCAGCAGCACTATCGACGACTAAAAATGTCGATTCCATTTTGAATATGAATTCTTATAACCAAAATAATTAGGAAATCAGACCGAGTAGGAAGACAAAATATGTCGAAATGATTTGCACAATTGAATTCGTAAGTAAAAATACATACGAAAATGATAACGCGGTGAATTAAAGCCGCACCAGTATAACAAAATATCTATTGCAGCCGGGTATTTTAGAAATGAAATATATAAGTGAATTTTAGCTAGACAATTTTTATAGTGTGCTGATATTATATAGGTAGATTGTATGATAGAAATTGTTTTATGGTATTTATAGGCATCGGCAAATAAATATGTAACTAATTAGATTTAAAATATACAATTATTCTCTTCTATGTTATTAGAGACATCTACCGTGTACTATTTTAATTTAATTATTTAATAACTAGTATTCTATTCACCACTAGGTGGTGCTAGTGGCAGTAAAAATAAATTTAATTTGAAATATTCGCTTTATGGCGATTTACTCTGCCTGCAATAATTAATTGAACGGCGACGCATAAAAATTTGTATGATTAAACAAATATGTAGATTTTATATTTTGAGACCGTTCACAATATTCGATTAAAAAACTAAACACAACTGAAATAAGTGTGGATAAATGAGCTGCGAGTTCTTAAATATTTAAAGAAATACAAAACTCTACAAGTTATAATACGCGCAAGAGGAATAGGAATAGGAATACGAGTTGGTATCAGATACATTAGTGTCAGCTTTTAAAAACAAAGTTGGCCTTAAAGGAGTGAAGATGAGTCAAGGACCGATTTCTAAGATCGGGTGCGTGCTATGCAATTTAGGGAAAGATCGAAATCTGGGAAAAACTAAACATGATTGGTTTTTTATGGAGATATAATGAAGCCAAACCTAGACAGTTAAAGCTGGAGTTTGCGATGTCTTGAGAAGAAAACGGTAGACCCACGGATTGGTGAAATGAATATAAATATGTATAATATTTCGTATGGTAATAGGTAACGAAATAGATTTAGCCAGCTGTATGACAAGAATTGTAGGAATTTTGTAGGATGCAGCAGTTAATGTGATTGGTGTTTCGCGAAATAATTTGTTACCTTTGGATTAAAATTTAGTAAAACCATTGTAACACGTTTTATTCCAGTTTTGCTAAGAACACGAGCTTCAGGCTCCAGTCATAAACGTATACAGTTTATTAAAATAAAAATGTCCCGATCTACCAAGCAAAATATTCACGACTTGTAAAACAATAATAGGTCAACAGTATGTGGATGAGTACCTCGATAGCTGCGAGTTAAAGGAAGCTTTTAATGATGTCAGTGGTCAAGGTAGATGAGTTGTTGGTACATAACGATGTGGGTGTTCTAGTATATGAACAAATAAATGGAATTGGAAAATTATTCCATATTCGCGAAGGCTAGCAGAATTTATCGTGTTGCAATAAACTGAATGTATAACGGATCCAAATGCAAAATTTACAATGGAATGTCGAAACTCTCTTATTAAAATTAGACGGGAATTATGTCCATTATTGGTGCGATTAGAACTCTACCAGGAAATAAGATGTGGGATATATTATTCACCTACTACTGAGCTACTCGTATATTATGTTATGATAATACATACTAGACTGGATTGTTTTATTATAATGTTTTAAAATATTATGGCTCACTCTTTGTCGATATTTGGTGCCATTTTCATTGTGCTAAAACGAACTGGAGAAAGGGTTAAATTGGTCGACATTGGACATCGAGCGAAGCTAGGAGACGTCAGTCCACGAAGATTTGTGGCGATTTAATCCTGCTGGTGTGCCTTATATGAGAGGGGTATGTGAACAATTGATTAGTTCTTTCGATACATTATCGAAATTTATTTTGATAGTTTTCTCCGTTTCCATCACCAAATAATTTGTTTTCGATATTTGAGCGAAATTAGAGAAAGACACATTGGTAGCGGATGTAGTTTGTGATAGTAATATTATAATAAATAATTCATAATCGAAACAGTCGTCCATTTCAGTTTAGGAAAAGAGACATAAACTACTATGAAGTATCGAAAATGCAATGTTATTTTGTTTCGCTTTCATAAATTTTCGATAGATTAACGGTATTTGAGAAGTAAAAATATTGATTTGTTTATGTAAAATTTAGAATTTCCATTAAAGCAGCAGGTTTTTCAGCCGAAGCGCGAGAACAGTGTTAGTTACAACATGTTGGCCTGGTATGTTCTTCTGCTTTATTTTCAAAAGTGTGAATGGCAAATGAGCCACCACTGGGAATTCCCCAAGATATACCGGAGAACATAAAAATCATGACAGTTTTGGAAATCATTGACCCTGATGCGGAGTGATTTGATTTATTTATTTATGGAGAGATAAGGAGCATCATTCAAATTTCTATTTTGACTTTTTCTACTTTTAATACGAATTCATTCTGTTTTGTTTTTCAAGTTTTCCTGCTCAAATACGTTAGATTTTTAGTTTTGTTTGTTGTGCACCGAAATACAATATGGGGAGTGGTATAGTTCCAACTATAGGGTAGGTTTTCCAATGTTGGAAAACCATCGGAGTGCCAGGGTATTTTGCTCTTTTGTTGAGAAAGCGAGCAATCCCCGATCTTTCATCAACAGTGACAGACATTTGCATGTTTGCTGCAAACTTGCCTGCACTAAAAGAAAATAACGGTGCACTAGTAGCCAACTCAAATCTGCTTTGTAGCGAACATTTTGAAGGGAAATTCGCTGACACGCGTTGCATGAAAACTGATTTTTGCACATGCTATTCAATTGTTTTTAGTTATTTCTAAATTTATCATCCACATTCAGCGATAAAAATCAAAGACTGTTATCATTTTAAGGACTGATTTTGCTGTAAAACGGTTTAACAGGCGCGGAGCAGTTATCCATAAAAATATATAGGTAGGAAAGATATTCAACCGGAAAACTGCCAAAAAATTGGCCGATCTGAAAGCGGCTAGATACATTTCCCGTATTTTTAGCAGTTCACCAAACATCAAATAGACTAAATGGAAAAGTAAAAAGCGTTTAAATATCTTTCTTTAATAACACATGTCCGGAACAACGGATTGGTGGAAGTAATTTCTGACAAGACCGTACCAGGGGGCCTTTTCTTACTACACAAAGCCTAAATGAATTTTAGGTTTTTCAATTTTATTAATGTCAAATATGAAAATTGTTACTAACTTGTTATCTTTTCTAAAGATCTAAGATGAAATAGAAAATTCAAGTTAATTGGTAATAATTAGAAATATTTGGGTGGTTATCACGAATTTATATGACTATTAGAAACTTTTTTGGGATTTAATTCAAAACAGGTGTTATATAACAACAACACTTATGCTATCAAATTATGACATTGAATATATCAATTTTTCCATGTACATGTACATCCGTTAAATACTGATGACATGGAATATGTATATCGGTTTTCATATTAACTAGGCATTTACATTCATAGTCAATAGTTTTATAAATGACTTTTTTTTTGTATATAAACCAAATAAATTGTAGAATAAATATTAGTTCTTACGCAACAGTAAACGTGTTTCTGTCCAGCCCTGACCAACAGCAAGCGAGAAACATTTTAAGTAATTGTCAACTATCAAATTTGTGATTTGACCAAAATACGGTCAAATATTGGTCCTTCGAGGAAAAAGAATCACATTAGGTGAAACGCTCCACAACAACAACAATAACAAGAATTTATTATGGGGAAATTATTAAAAGAACAAAGTGATCTGGGCGAACAAAATACAAAAACTATGCGCAAATATAAAAAAGGATCCAGCTCCCCGGAAAACAAAGTCCCACCTGGAAAAAAGAAAAGAAGTTGCGGATATCTACACAAGATACAAAGAAAACGACAAGCTATTAATTAACTACGAAGGCATAGAAAATAAGACAACTTGCCTTACATAGAAGAACACATGATATCAACTATAAGCTGGAAACTGCCATAAAAACTCTAACTACAAAAGCAGCAGATGACAATGCAATTGAAAATCTACCGATAGCAACAACAACTAGGCTAGCAGATCTGAATGACTAGGATATCGAAAAAACTCATACAACCAGCACAACTAAGGTGCAACAGAAGGCAGTATTCAAGTTGATAATTCCGACGATTCAAGTTAACAACGATGATCCCAAGGAAAGGCTGCTCAGAAAGCAGTTAATAAAAATAAATCACTTGGAGAATATCATCATTCAAGCATACGGCCTCATAAACAGAAGAAAAGAAGCTGAATACCTGTCACAAAAAAAGTAAACAACTAAATACGACGATGGAAAAAATAGATGAGCTGCACGAAGAAATCCTGCTTGAAACAACTAAAGAAGACTTAGAACATCAAGAATATTTTAAAAACAACATTTACTTCGAGATTAGCAGCCGTGCAGAAAAGTGTACTGCTAAGCTACATCAGGCGGTACATAAGATGATTGAAACAAGTGAAACAAATACCAACAATCAGCAATCAAAAAATACAGGTTAAAGGAAATTGAGATACCAAAGTTCAATGGGAACTATCAAGATTGGGTTGGGTTCCATGAACTGTTCTCAAAATTGGTAGATCAAAACGTTAGTCTAACAGATACACACAAAATCATGTATCTCAAAACACATTTGGAGGGATCAGCGAGCAAAATTATTCAACATTTGCAGCCAATAAGAGACAGTTATAAAAGCGCGATGGAAATACTAAGCAACAAATTCAAGGAGCTTCAATCCACCAACGGACTTATGAAGTTTCTGGAACAGCGATATCAACTGCTAGAAACCTTACAACTACCAATATAAACATAAACATCAAGTGCAACAATAGTAAAAATAGTAAAAAATCAATCGTGTATCTTGTGTTCAGGCGATCATAATTTAGAATGCTGCCACAAGTTTAACAAAATGAGTCACATAGAACGAAGACAGCTTGTTAACTTACATGATTTATGCAGAAGGTGCCTAGCCACTGGACACAATTTTCAACAATGTTATAGTCAATCAAGATGTGAAGAATGCAATGGCAAGCACCACAGTCTACTTCATATACAAAGCAGTTGGAGGGGCACAGCAGACGGGGCGATACCAAATGAAGGAGGTCGTGCTGCGCGGAAAATTCCCTCGCGTAGTGTAGTGGACTGTATTTATGTGTGTTGATGGCTAACGCACTTTTTCGGTTCATCCAACATTCTCCAACACTCGTGTCCCAAAAGAAATATACACTTTTATATAGTTTTTTGATTAATTTTATAAATTTCATTTTTTGTTATTCACTACTAGGAAGACACACACGGAATCGAATGTTAAAATCACACGGCGCTTGCCCTAACTATTTGACGCTTGAAACCGATCTTGATTGCAACTTGCAATAAGTTTTAACACTGCAAAGATCGATATCGCAGTTTCAAATATTCAATTAGTTTTACATGTTGGCGGCCATGAAATTGATATGTCAGATTGAATTTTGTTTACAAAATCTAAACATTATTGAATCTGATTAATTTAAGTTGTGAAGTGTTAAATAAAATAGTGATTGAATCGTAATTTCCGTGTTAGTGTTTTATCTAAGCGGAGTGTTATTACCTACGTTAAATGACAATATTCGTGAGAGACGCTAAATATGTAAATATTAGCGATAAATGTATCGTGGTTTCGGTGTTCAGAGCACCAATGGATCATGCATCAATGGATTGAATCCGTTTAAAGCTAAGTATTTATATATTTTACGTTTACATAATTAATTCACAATTGTTTACTTTTAGATTTAATGTGCATAATTTGTAAGGAATGCGAAGTTATTCTTATTCGGTAAGTTCATTAAATTTAAATCGAAATGCCAACGTGAATATTTGTATTTTCCGAGTTGTGTTGATGACCTTGATCGTGAAAATGAACAAATATAAATAATTTTTGTTGGTATCTCGTTACATATTATAAATTTAAGAAGAAAATGAAAATCTAGTAGGTCGTAAAATCAGTGCAGAGGTCCATGGTGTAGGCGGACAAGTTGCCGGCAGAGTCAATAGTATTGTAAATATCAACCTACAACCAAGAATTCCGTCAACATTTTCAATAGAAATTGAAGCTCTAGTACTAACAAAAATAAGCAAAAATCTGTCAGAAACACCGTTTATGTTTGAAAAATGGAAACATTTGAATGAGCTGCTATTGGCCGATCCGAACTACAACAACAGTGCATCAAAGGAAATAAAAACGAACCAGCAGCACAGTTCACGGAATTCGGATGTGTAATTTTAGGAAGAATTTCTACACCCAACAAGACAACAGAGCTAATATACAACTCACACGTCTCATCGACTGAGATAGATGAACAACTAAAAAAATTATGGGAGTTAGAAAAAATGCTTCCCCCACGCATTCTCACAAAGCCAGAGAAGGAGTGTGAGGACTTCTTTCGTGACACGCACAGGCGACTGAAAGATGGGCGCTTCGAACTACGTACCCCATTCCAGAAAGATCCAACTATGCATTTGGGAGATTCTAAACGCATGGCAATAGCAAGGTTCCTTCAAGTCGAAAGAAGGTTGTCAAGAGAACCAAATCTCAGAAAAAGTTATACAGACTTTATGCGTGAATATGAACAACTTGGTCAAATGGAGATGCTAAAAGATGAGGAAGACTCAACTGTAGCATATTATCTTCCACATCAAGCAGTGATGAAATCAGACAGCACGACTAGAAAACTTAGAGTCATGTTCGATGAGTCGGCAAAAACAACATCCTGTGCATCATTAAATGATTTAATGCCAAATGGTCCAACGTTACAACAGGAATCAATTCTAATGCGATGGAGAAAACATAAATTCGTTATCAAAGCCGACATATAGAAGATGTTCCGCCAGATCATAATCAATGAAGAAGATCAAAACTATCAACGGCCCCTGTGGAGAGAATCACCAAAAGAAGAAATCAAAACGTTTAAACTTAAAACAGTGAGCAACATATTTAGAAACTAAAGTCTTATGTCAACTAGCACATGATGAAATAAAAAACTACCCAATCGCGTCAAAAATAACGTTAAAAGATTTCTATGTTGATGATCTGCTTTCAGGAGCTGATACATTAGAAGAAGCATTAGAAGCCCAATAACAACTCATACAATTGCTAAAGGCTGGAGGTTTCAATCTAAGAAAATAGGCAAGTAACAAAAAAGAATTGACAACACATCTACCTAGAAACGCTCGCGAAATGGGCTATGCTCGATAAACATCGATGAAACAATTAAGACGCTCGGAATAACCTGGAACCCAGTTTTCGACAATTTTGGGTTTAAAATATCATTGTCCGAAAATATAAAAGAACCAACAAAAAGGAGCATATTGGCAGAAGAAGCCATCATCATCCAAGCAAAATTATTAATGCAGAAACTATTGTTAGCTGGTGTCGGATGGGATGATACTCTATAAAGTATTGAACTACAACAACAATGGAGTCAATTCAAAGATGGTTTGAATGCAATTGAAAATATTACCATAAGCAGATGGATAGAACACAGGCAACAAGGCGAAAGTGAACTACATGGATTCAGCGATGCATCAGAGAAGGCATTTGTAGCAATGATCTGTGGTATACTACAAGACCACAAACTCCCAAGGCGGACCGGTCGTTTATCTAATAGTCGCTCATATAAAAAACAGAATATCGTTACCAAGGTTGGAATTATGCAGTGCCGTACTATTACCGTACTATGTTGAGGGTCGGCGGTAGATTACAAAAATCTCAACTTAAGTATGATCAAAAGCATCAACTAATTCTACCAAAAAATCATATTTACTCAAACCTCTTCACAATTGAAGTACACCACCTTGTATTACACGGAGGCGTACAAGCAACTCTAGCACAAATACGTTCAAAATATTGTATTTTTAGAAACCTCACAATGTTCAATCTAGCAGGCTGGTAAATGATATAAAAATTGAATCAGAGACAAATATTATTCTACTGAAACGAGAAATAAACTTCGATAAATTATCGAAAAATGGTGATGTTAGAATATCTCAGCCCTGCATTTTGTACATCCGTTTAGTTCTCTTTTATTTTGTACTGAGAAATTACAACAAAACCGGCGCAACAAATTAATACATAGCCCAGCAAATGATTTTTCAATTCGAATAAAATAATTTCAGAGGTAGAGGAAAGTGGGGCTATTTTAAGCGCGGGTAAAAGTAAAAATACAAATATCTCTCGATCTAACCGTATGAGAGCAGAGAGAGAGAGAGAGAGAGAGAGAAAACAAGGAATAACGGTAATATTATCTTTATGCTAAAAACAAATGATTTCGATATTCAGTTTCAGTTTGGATTTACAGGTGTAAATGTGTTTTTGACAAACAAAAGTAATTTTTTGGTGTTTCAAAAATTTTTATTTATGGATTTATAACTGTTACAGGTATTTAATTGTTTATGGCATTATTATCTATATGAAATTTACTGTTTTGTTACGAATTATGGTTGTAATTATGATATGCATTACACATATTTTTTGACCGTCATTAAAAAAAAAATGACACGGGGTTAAGTCTAGTAATTTAACGACTCCAAAGTCGGCCCATCACAAACAGTGGAAAAACAGGTTCCATAAATAAATAAACAGGTTCCGGCAAATTTGATAAATAAAATATTCGGGCCCTGTAAAAGCGCTCTTAAGGTTGCGTTCAACGATTATTTGCTAACACACCTAGGAAAATTAATAACCATGTACGAAATTCCTCAGCTCCTCAGATTTTTTAGTCGATAGTGACGGTATTAAAAATGAAGATTTTGGATTAGTAAAATCTGAGCAACCTAAAGAAAGCCAGTTTTTTATATTGCTAAAATGGAACGTGTTTTCCAATATCGACAATATATCGCAGATCAATAGAACTGATATTGTCGCAAAATTACCCGTGCCAACTCAAATATCTGGGACTGTACGAACTAAGGGATACTTTTCAACTTTAATACCAATCTAAATGAATACAGCATTAGATAAATACGCTAATTTATAAGATTAGGTAGCATCACCAATGGAATATTAGATGTTTTTTTTTATATTTTACAGTGAAACTGTTGTATTTTTTATTTGTAACATTAATTTTATGAATAAATTGGTTTGCATTAAGAAAAACTACAACTTTTTAACCTGTTTATTTTTACCCCATAGAAAAAGTGCTTATGCTTACACTTACTCCACTATAGGGGTAAAAGTAAGCGGACAACATGTTTTTTTGTAATCACTTCTTTGAGTACATCAAAAGCATTTTGTTTGCGACTATTGGCTTATTCCATAGACAAAACTTTAACAAATAGTATGTAAATATATTGCAATATACGTAATATTGAATCTGTTAAGCCGTTGTTATAGAAATTATGAAAAATGCTTACTTTAGCCCCACCTCCCCGTAGGTTTTGTGTTATGATCATTATATTTTTAATTATTAAAACGGCAATATTTAATGGCGTACGTACAATTTGGCAAGAAACGTCAAACCAATTTTTTTTTATTAGTGAAAAGAATATGCACGATATTGCGGTCATTTTCATTCGTATTAATATACGACGTGACATAATTCATCCAAAATTCATACGAAGTAAGCTACGACATTTTATTTTATATCACGAAATGTGATATAACCACCATAAAATGACCATCCTTGGTTTTAGAAATATATTTAAAAAACCACGCCCGATGGGAGTTACATGTTTTCTCGTGGAATTTAATTGTGGTGAGAATTAAATTGCAATCCGAGAAATGTTCTTCTAAATTCAGCGTAAAACAATCAAAATGTCACAAAAAGGTGACGATTATAAACAATACTGGTACAATTGTTATTTCTTCTCCTGTTCGATTCTCATGACCTTATGATCCAACCCACACTTTTTCGAAGACATTATTTCATTGAAAAGAGAGCAGCCCCTTCTAACCAATTACGTGTTTAACAATTAATAAATCTAGATAAGCATTGTTTAAAAATAACCGGAAAATGAAGTTGTAAATAAAATACACTCAATTATCAAACACCCACACTTATGACAACAAATAGTAATGCTCAACGCAGATTTGCCATATTTATCCTTTGTGTATACAAAATATGCTCAATGCCCATACCCAGATTTTAATTCAATTAAAACATTAATAAAATGACGTTTGACAATAAATTCCATGAATGAAAATACAAAAAAAAATAATTCGAACAACAAAAATTGATAGACAGATTGAGTTGCGTGGGAAACTGTAAAATTGACAGACAAAATTCTTATATGCATAACATATAAGTCCAAGATTTGGTATTACATATTTTGTTTGGTGTCGTATTAAAGATTAAAAATTAATACAAGATACCAAAAGTTTCAGTTTTTATGGATTGTCGATCGATACACATTTGATGTATGATTGTACGTACGTACAGGCATATTTAAGATGAACAACGGCTCTAAATAATGATCATACCAACTATCTGCTTTAATACAAATGTTAAAAGTAATAAAAACTAGTTCTTTGACTTTTTCGGGCTTGGTTGATTTCGTCAACCACAAAATCATTAAATATAAATGTTCAAAAACTTTGGATAACAATCTCAAAGTTATGAATCAAAAAAATGTATAACTTCGAAGGAATATGACTTATTGGATTTAATGATTTATTGAACAGGTACAATGTGTACATACCACTTAATTTTGAGTTCAATATGAGTCACATGTCTCTTTACCCAAAGTATAGATATATTGGTTGTAGCTTATCGTCTTTTGAGATTAATCTTAAAATAATTTAATATTTTCTATATGTCACCTTAAATAATTTCTGATTCAATAGATTTCGAACTTTTATGTATTAATTTTGTTGTTGCCCGTACACGATCGTCATTGAAATTAAATATTTAAATTTAAAATTAAAAACAGAACGAATAAAAATCATATTTATCCAATCTAATTCAATCAATTAAAATAAATAAATTTAATCTTGTCCAAAATTTATTTAAAGTTAAGACATTTGTGTGTTACATAATACATGGTACATACGAGTACTCGTACTCATGTTCTTGCATATGGTCAACGTACAGGTAAATTGAGTAGTTGAGATTAAGATTTTATATTTACGATTTTGATTTGTAATTAAAAATTATTTTAAATTAATTTTTGTTTTCTTTAGTTTTTGAAATATGAGACCGCGGCGATAAAAAAAATTACAAATCACAATTTGCTTAGAGCACTAATTTAATTATCGAAAAATCTGTCGATGTCTAGAATGCGCGAGTAGATAATATACAACGACGCTGTCAACTATTTTTATGTGCGCGGTTTATTAGTTTTGCTAAATTGCTTATCGAGATTAGAGGCCTGTCGATCGTTTTGATATGGGCAAATTGGCAATTTTATGTAAAAGACAAGTACGGTATAGAATTGCTGCTGTTATTTGTAACCAATACGGTAAACATTAATTTCAATCAAAAATCTGTCATGGCGCTCATTTTATGGTTTCTCATTTACGCCTTTCACATTGTTTGCTTCTTGACGTATGTACAAACTTAATTAGTATTTACAATAATAATGCTGGGCGACTCTCTCTCCTCCCTCAAGGGATTCATTTAATAACTATCCACTCCGTACGTTCGATTTTTAGTTTGATGCTCAATGCTAATTTATCAGAAGCACTTTGTTAGCCGTCTATAAGGCATTGTTTACAAATACCTGAAGTTTCGTTGTAATCATATGCGTATTTTTTTTTGTTTTACAGCCAATCAGAACTAATAAAATACGCAGGAATTAAATATTGGTAGCTTTGTATTTCTCGGAAAGATTCCGAAGAGCAAAGGAGTGGGATACTCTAGTCGAGGGCAAACCTCCATCGCATTAAGCCTTCTCTATCGCATTAAGTTGCTTAACACGATTTAGGAAAACTGGTGGTTGTAGATCGTCGAATCATAATGTTTTGGCACAATTATTCAAATAACTTAGAGTAGCCTATGTCAAGATCCGAGTCGTTATTATAGAAAAAGCACGACTGAAAAAATGTACGAGTTGTTAGTAATAAAACGATTTATTATAGATATTCGTGGCCCTTAGATTTCATCCTTGAAATTTATTAACAAGATTTTCCCCTAATTTCCTCAGAATTTCCTCCTGATTTCTACCGGATATTCTCCGGATTTCCTGAATTTTCCCTTAATTTCCGCCGGAACTTCCCTGGGTTTCCCTCGAATTTGCCCCAGACTTCCCTGGATTCCCCGGATTTCCCCAAGATGTCCCCATGCATTTCCCGGATTTCACCAGGATTTCCGTCGGATTTCTTCAGATATTTCACCCAGATTTTCCCCATATCTCTCGGATTTCACCAGGATTTCCCCTTGATTTCCCCGAATTTCCCGGATTTTTTAGATTTCCTTCTGGATTACCCCGAATTTTCCCCGGATTACGGATGAAGGTGGATGAATATCATATTTTTACTGAATATACACGTCTCAGTTTTACAATGAGTGATCGCCCGGAACAACCTTTAGGTTAGATGGAATTATTACACCACTTACCTTAAATCACACTTCATCGGTGTCACAGCATTCTCGAGTTTGTTTCCACACCGTCAAGTCACAATTGGCAATATCCATATTGAATCCACTCGTTACAGCCACTTTCTAAGCGTCTTGACCGATCGAGTTAATAATGATGTGAGCGATGTCATTTCAGGTCCTAAATCAGGCACACCAAACAGACACATGTCCATAGATTGTTGTAGGGTTTAGAGCTTGATGGTATAAAACCATCGCAGCTTGTCAGTTGCATGAAAAGAAATAGAGGATGCACCATCGATGATGAATTAATCAAGATGATCTGGCTAAAACGTCTATACCCAACCGTGTACATAAAATAGTAGCTCCGACCTAGGATTCATTAAATACAACCAAATTTGCTGAGTTAGTAGTAGATACATTATTGAAAACAATGTTGCAAACTCTTGTAATGCCGCTACCGTTCAACTAGTCAGAGAATCAGATCGAATCCTCTATCTTGTTGCAGTAAAACGAAATCCCCCGTTGTATTAATGAGATAACACGTAGCGATAGCATTCCACTACTTCAAAAGAACTGGCTCCACAAACGATTCTAGAACGAAGCCAGCTCACAAAGGCGACTTGTGAAGACAAACTGTTGAATTGTTGTCTCCAAATTTTTGCCTCTACATCAAAAACCATTTGTTTAATTGCCGCCGGCGAGATATAACTCGAAATATCGATTTCTCATCGACCGTAATCCCGTTTTTTTCTCCTGCCTCAACTTAATTGCTTCACTTCCAAATACGCAAAATTTATAACTAAAAATTGAGCTCGAGAATTAATCAACGCAACTTTGGTGAAATAAACGACGAAAAATACCATATCGCAAAATAACAACTTCAATATTTGAGACACCTCAAGCGAGAGCGTCAATGATAAATACTCAAATTTAGCAGACCGGAACATGTTACCCAAACGATTTTTGGGAATGATGAATTTCTATTGCACTTTCAAACCGAATGCTAACCAAGGTAACCAAGCGATCCTCTGCGATTATTTAAGAAGGATTGAGAAAAATGATTCCTGAATGAAACGAACCGCAACAATTTTATCAGTGAATCTAACGGAAAATCAACAACGTTATAGCACGGTAGAGAACTACCGCCTGCAAATCAAATGATTCCATTATCTGATTGGATGTCGTAAATGCATATTATTCTCCAATCATTAACTACTGATCTACGTGTTTTACCAAAAGCTAGATAAGAGATCGCCACGAACAATGTAATACTTGGATTACATTGGTCAGTTTGCTACCAACATACAACATATATTTGGAACAGGAAATGTACACATCCAGAATGCAAACCTCCGCAAAGGCCTTGTCCGGAATAATTTATTTGGACCAGTTAAAAAAAATTGCGCAATGATTGATTGAATGATTGAAAATTGCGCAATGATGTGAATCATCGAAATATACCTAGACATTATTGGCCCATTACCAGAATCTGAGGGACAACGTTACTGCGTAATACTCATAGACCGCTTCACAAGATGCACAGAAGCAGCACCTGGGTCTCACGTTTCGAGATACCAATAATTATAGTAATAGATCAGGGAGTGCAGTTCGAGTCGGAGTACTCTTTTCGCGGAATACTTGAAGATATTAGGTTTAGGATGGAGGAACTACCAACTGTAAAACCCCCATTATATGTCACCAAGCCAAGAAATGGACACTTATTCTTCCGTCAGTACTGCTTGATCATCGCACGACCTATCGTGGAGATTTAAAAACCACATTCGCGGAACTTTTAGTCAGCTAATGAAGGAAAGTGGACCTAAGCCAGTCAGAATTCGTACAACAACTTAAAAAGCACTTCAAATACATGCGACTACTGACCACCACCATCATCAACAGTCATCGGCAAGACAACATATTCACCTGACACGACATCAAAATGACAATTGTAAAATCCAACATAGAAAATTGGGAAAAATATGTTCATAACATTTTTGTTCTATTACTACGTATATATTAGAGGTTCAATCCGGATCGAATCAACTTAGAGTTAACGTTGGATTGAAACCGAGTTATCTTTTTTAGCGTATATATTGGCGACTTATGTTTGGATCGAATCGAAACCGAGTTGAGATAAACTTCAAAAAAATTATTCTAAATACATATTTCTAAATTTATTTAAATTTAAATAACAATTAAAATACTTAAAAACAAATTATACATTGGCAAATAATCGTAAATGAAATAAAAATGGCGTTGTTTTATTATTAACATTTTTATAAAAATTTGTTGTTGTGGTTTTTCGACTCGATTCCGTATACATTGGTGTTTTTAAGGATTGAGTTAACTCGATTCTACAAATTTGGTGGATCGAATCGAGTTAACGCGAAGTTGACTCGATCCCGTATATATTGAAATTTCGATCTGGGTTCAATCCAGATTGAATTCTTAAAATATACGTAGTATATGTATTTTTCAGGCCTACTGAAGGAATAAGTTTAGTGCAAAAATTTTCAAAACAAAGTTAATTGGGAAACTTTTGTTCCACAAAATTACTATAGGGAATAATATTTTCCCATTTAACTTTGTTTCGAAAATATTTACACCAAACTTATTCCCTCAGTAGGTCAGAAAAACACAATTTAAACAAAAATGCTATAACCATATTTTACCTAGTTCCCTGTTCCCAGAGAAGCCAGAATAGTGCAAAAAAAATTATATTTTAGAGACATCTAGTTGTCAGCACTGCTATATTATATCAAATAAATCAATTTAAATTTATTAAGAAATAAACTTCTTATATTTGGAGTCATATAAGAATACCGTTACACGGCATCCACTGTCGTTTATCAGTAGAATTAACGAAGGATCCAATCAAATCCGAAATGTGTTTAGCTGTGTTAACAGACCGATCTTACCACTAAACTTCAAGAATTGAATTTTGAATTGCAAGTTAAAGATAAATGATTAGTCCAGTAAATTCCTTTGAAAAGTTACTCAATCTACGCGTATCAAAACTTGAGAAAAGCAATTTCACTGATTTTCCGATTTTGAAGGACCAATACCACTTGAACGAAAAACGATCCACAAAGATAAAGTTTCTGATTTAAAAAAATATTAAGAAAGACAAGCAATTTCAAAAAATTTGAAGCGATTGTCTTATTTATGATTTATTCGCTTGACCTCGAAACACCATCGAACACTTTACCAGTATTCTCCTAAAAAATATATCCTAACATACGAAAATATGCGAAAAACTTATTTTCTTCGTTTAGATAAATATGGGTAGATGTCCGGTCTGTTTAATTTCAAAAACTTTAGAAGTTTTCGTACAAATTTTAAGCTATACAAGCCATTTTCCATTAAATATTCCTTAGCATACTAAGTATTAAATTATTGTTAACATTTAGCATTTCTGAGAAAATTTTTAGGCATTTTAAAAAAAATTCATATTTATTGTGAAGATTATTTTTAAATAACACAAATTTGAATAAAAATATTCAAATCCCGAAATGATCGCTCCAATTTCCTAATAGCATCTGAAAATTTTCCTATATTGTAGAATTTGGTTTAACAGTGTAATCATCATACATTGATAATAAGGAATACGTGGAATAAATCACGCAATGAACGGCTCTATATAATTTTTTCCGCCGCAAAACAGTTCTTACACGATATTGTGAATTTGGGATCATGACACACGATAACTTTCCACCAACTATTCGATAGTAGGAAAACTACCGCCAAATATTCAAAATTATAACCCCGGATTAATGACATACACTCGACCAAATCTGAATTCAAGAGACGTTAACCCTAGTGTGAGTGACGTGGTACCCGGGTACCTTTTGCACTTTTAGACGTCGACTCCCAATGAAAACTTTAAATTTTATGAGAACTTGTAGTTTAATTGGAAGATTGCGATCATACTTATAAATGAGAAATGTTAAAACTTGGACGAACGTGGAAAAAATAAGTTTCCGGATACAAAATGCATGTAGATACTATAATCACTCAAATTAAGATATTTTTTCTTCACTAACATGAGGGTTAAATAAGTGCGTTAAGGTGTTTAATACTATTACCTGAGACAACCTAAAACAGATATTTCATCCTATGTAAACGTAAAAATTTAAACTGTGATTTCATTTTCTGTAAATCGCCGCATACAATCAAACATATTTTGTTTTTTGCGTATACGTATACGCAGTTTATCGAAAAATCACAGATACAACGATGACATTGGAATTATCAGAAGTTTGTTTTGTTTTCATTTTTTAGTTCAAATGAAAAATCTAATTTGATTGTCTAAGCTATTACTATGTTTTCGATAGAGCAAATCATGATGTGAAAATTGAAGCGGTTCGAACATAATTAATCGGAACATTCTTAGACCCCCTGAAAACATTTTGTGAAATTTCGTATATTTAATACTAAAATAATTTTCTTCCAACCTATTTTTTGTATTTCACATATCAGGGGCCTATATTAACAAATATTTAGCTAACTTATGGCTGGTTCACGAGTTTCGATCGTGTGCATACGTATTCTACGGATTAAACCAATCGAAATGCTTCAATGGTTAGAAAATTCGCCTACTGTTTTGAAAATATTCTGATTTTGTTTCAATGGGTGTATCCAGCACATTGAGATCTACATTTGAAATACTCTACAATGTAGAAAAGTCTCACTTGTAGATATCTACATGTGCTGAATGAAAAATCTATATAGTTATATGGTTTGGGTTTTTGCGTCCTCGAATTCTTGTCAAAATTGACATAATTTGACAGCACAATTAATTATTGTTTTGAAACTTATCATAAATCTAAAATATGGATAAAATAATTAAAAATGTGATGTTAGAAGAGTTGAAAGATATTCCAAAAAGGCTTTAGATAGCATATTTCGGGATAGTGATGAATCTGATGCAAACGTGCCAGTTCGAAATGATAACTACTACGAGGTGACAATTCCAAAATACAGCTTGGACGAGTTGAGGCCACATTTTTGACAGAGTAAAATGTGTTTCGAGGTTAGTTTATTCATTTTGTATAAATAATAAGTTTTCACCTTCAGAATTTATTTTGTGTCCTTCCAAATTATGATAATCCAACACAATATGAGTATGTGCCGCTAGAAAAAAAACTCTAATTTGCAATTTGCGTCTTAAGCAAACAGGAGTTATTTCTTTTGATAAGCTATAAGCTATGGCATCCAATACTGGACACTATATTTTTCTAGAAACCTTTGAAGTCATTAGTAAAATGAAGCGGAATTACATAAAGTTTCCCAATGTCGGGAAACAAAACCAAATTTTAGATGTAAGTGTTTGTTTAAATTCTTAAAGTTAGTCCTTTTATAAAATAAGCTAAATTTTGTATTTTCATGTATTCGTGGGAATGCCAGGCCGAGTTCACCATGGGAAAGGTTTTAAAAGTAGACCGCTTTTCAGACAACTAGAAAGCGACGTTACACCATTAAAACCTATGAATACCATGTGATTGGGGACTGAGCTTACGGTTTTTCAAAATATTTTATAAGTCCTTGCAAGGGCAACGGGCACATCACAAAGTAGCAATCCATACATAATATGAAACTCAGTTCCGTCCAAGCAACCATAGAGAGGGCATACGCCCAATTGAAAGGCAAATTTAGGCGGCTCAAGTACCTTGACCAAAGTAATTGCAATCTCACAATTAAATGTGTACTTGCGGCGTGTGTTCTGTATAATTTTATTTTAAGATGATATTTGTTTTATTTCATTTTTAAATTTGTATTTAATATATTAATTTAATCGCGAGGTAATGTGGCTGCCAAAAATCTTTTTAAAATTTCGATTCTTTTGGCCTGCAATTTATTTTGTTCCTTTTGCAGGTCTTTATTTTGCTGGACAGCTTCAAAACAGCCTTTGTTTTTCCCCTACTCTCCTATCGATTCTATCCTATCCGGTAAATTTGAGTTTGAACTACTTTCCAAATTTTCTACATCTTTGGAACATCCAGGCTCAGGTGTGGATGGCTCTGGAGTACTTGCCTCCAGGTTGTAAGGTAAATTCACTGTTTGATCTTCACGGAAGATTTCGTCTCGGTGCAGTATTTCTAATGGGACCTACCACGACCAGTTCGATACCGACTATCTTTTATTTTTAAAAAAGTTTTCTTTTAAATTTGCGAACTTTTTATTGATTTCCGTGACATGGAATGGATATCCCAAATTTTCAATTTTTTTTTAATTGATTTCCACAATTGATTTTTTTTTTGGAAATGCGGAATTCCGTAAAGAGCAATTAAATTTGCTTGTTACGCCATTTTGAATATCTTTCATCAACAGGTGTTTGCACTCGAGTTGTCATTGCTATTTCCAACCCTGGCGTACAAACCACTTCCTTCTCTGTTGTCTCATCTTCTAAATTATCATAGTGAAAAGCTAGTTAAATATAACAAAATAAAGTTTTACACACCCGACGTTTAGAATATAATTATTTAAAAAATAACAATTAGGTTAAAAATTAACATTTATATAATTAGTTTAATATACTTACATTCATCGCTGTCGTACATATAATCTTCTGAATAATTTGTTTCCATTTTTTCTTTTAAATGATTTTTTTTGCGAAACGGACTAAAACGTGACTATCTACATTTTTTAGTGAGATATCTTGCGATATGTGGCGGATCATGAGATATGTGAGTGCTACTTTTTTAGTGATATCTCAATGTACTGGATGCGCTCAATTTTTTCCAAATCGATCGGTTGATCTCGATACATACACGACTCGCTCACGAGAAAAATTCATTTCATGAAAGTTCGGGTTATTTGATCAGTTTTATGAAGAAGACAGTGCCCATCAGCACAGTGTTAGATCACAAAAATTGTGTTATTATACAAATATTGATGGAAAATAGATTCAATTTTCAGTCTCCTAAATTTTCAATATTCGCTTTTCTAAAAACAATTTTCCGTTTTGCGTTCAAGTTAAAAACGTTACACTTAAATTTTGCAAATAGTAAATTAGTCGTTCAGTATTATTGAAATAAAATGGCTTCCTATATATGTATTTTTAATTAAGTTTCCAACAACATTGTGACAATGTAACGGCGACTGATATTAAGATAATCGACATAAAGCTCACTATTATTTACAGTAATTGTGGAAGTCATTCTGAATTAATCCTGTCACATAACTAATATTTGCAGCAATTTTATTACACAAACTAGATTGTTGTCTATTTAAGAAAAATGTGGGTAGTCCGCGATAATCTTAATAATATTTTAATCTAAAGGTGAACAAGACAACATTTCTGCAACGCGCCACACCAAGTCTCAAACTCATTATGCATATACGAGTATGCAAGTATCTCAAATTATGATTAAAACAGGCATTTAATTTTCATTCAATTTTTTAATTAATGTATTAAATAATTTTTAATAATAATGATAACATAAACACTATATCGAAACAAAAATATGTATATAATAAAATAATTAATTAAATATCACTTATTTTTTAATTTATATATATTTAAATATATCGCTACTATAATTAATTAATTAATGTATCATTAACATAAAATAAATTTTGAACACAAACAAAAAAAAAAATTTAACCGACGAACAAAAAACGTCTCGATATTTTCTTATTATCTTTCTCTGTTTGTATAAAATAATAATATGTATAAATTATAAACTAAAAACAAACGTAATTAATAATTAATAATAATACATAATAAAAACTTAAAAACGAACAAAAAATAATTTTAATTAATAATAAAAATCAATATCGTAATCCAATCAAATAAAATAATATTTATTATCTACTTAACAAAATAAAATAATTTATACACGCAATAATAAAATAAAACTATTTTAAAAATAATTAATTAATAAACAGTATAATAAAAATACGAATTAATTAATAAGAAAAATAATTAAGATGTGTATACGTAATAACCGAAAACAATACGGCAAATAAAAATTTGTTCTTTTCAAATTATAAAATTAATTTAAAGAAAAGCTTTCTCCTCTCGCGTCCTATTCAACATCCGCCCCATTCGATGAGTCTTCCTCCTCCTCTTCGGTGCCCGAGCCCTCGCACGACGACGACGATTTAAACATACCGCCCTGATGATCTTGACTTTTCATTAGACATTTATTACAAAAACCTTGATTTATTTCGCTCGACGATACTAAATATACTTTGCCACACCGAACACATTCTTCTTGTGGATCACCTGGAATTGTATGAATATAGAGAGAAAGAGAGCGTCAGGCACAACTTTGTTGTAATCGGGTATTTTTCAATAAACGTTTTATAATATTCAAAATAATAAAAATGTAGCTTAATAATAAATGGAAATTAATCACACGGTAATTTATGAGTATCGCTTTTATATCGGTTGGCAAGTACTACACAAACCAGTGATTGATTTTTTATTTTTATTTTATTAAGATTAAATTGTATTCTTGATCAACTTTGTTACTTACCTTCGTGTGTTTTCATGTGCGCTCTTAAATTACAGGCTAATGCGAATTTTTTGTTACATAATTCACAGGCGTGCGGTTTGTCTCCTAGAAATAAAAAACGTAATAAATTAATTAATTTGAAATTTACAAAATTTATCAAATTATTTGTAAATGTTTATAACATTTGATCGTAAATATATAAAATGTTAGCTTCGACGACACGTTTACTGCATTTCAATTTAATCCGGGTGTATTATTTTCTGTATGGTTAGATAATTTATGAGAATATCAACGATGGGTCAACGATTCTATTTTTGATGCCATAATATTCCAATAAATGAAGGGGTCAACCTGTAAGTTATTAGTTGCGATTTTCATTTTCTGGTGATAAGTGGCATTTGGTACCTCATTAAAAATAAGACCGAGTTTTCAAGAAAACATTCTGTTGTAGGGGGAGAAAATGGCCCCAAAAGACCCAGAAAATCCGGAAATTTTCCGCGAATATCTCCCAAAATATGGCAGTTAGAGAATTTTTGTTCAGATAAACATTGAAGATCAGTAAATTCTCTACACAAATGGTCCTAATGACTTTTTCCAAAAAATTTACCATTTTCGAGATAAACGAGCCCAACTGCACTTAGAATATTGAGTTTCTGTGTTGTATATCGGAGAGCACAGTCCGTGCATTTACACATGAGCGGGCGGACAAATTATTCAATAACTTTGTTAACAATGCATATTTTCTCATGATTCAAAGTTAATGTGAAAGAAGAAATTTACGGCTATCATACCCTGTAACTTGAGTCACGATTTGACTCTTTGGCCATATTGGAAAAACGAGGTCATACTTTCTGCTCCCGTGCAATTTTGACCTCGCCAGGAATTTGTTCCTATTTTTTTTGTATTGTACTAATCTGCTCCAAATTTTCTTGATTATGGGTCCTCAGAAGGTCTTTTGTCATCTGTGAAATTTGCATAATCTAATTTTTTCCCATTTTGATTAAAACTTTGTTTGTTGAATCCAAATTTTTTGCTGTTTTTTGGAGCGCGGGGAAATTTTGTAAACAACCACCAAATAAAAATTCATACAAAATCGGCCATTTTCCAATAAATTTGGAAAACGCGTGCTCAAGGAAAAAGCGTACTTTTTCTTTTCGTGGCTCTTTACTCCCAGCTCTTTTTTTCTGACGTTTTGACACCTTGACTAATGTAAAGGTGGAATTCTCACCTTTCCATCAATGTATATAAAGTCATCTTGTTGATACGTGGGGAAAAACCCGAGTCCTATATGTAATGCTGTAATTTCATTTCTTACGTCATTCGTCGCGTGTGTGCTCTATTTGTCGTTTTTTCTACATTATACATATACATATAAGCATGCCATGTATAGTACAAAATTGTTTTTATTGAATTTGTTGCTTTTTTTTCAAACTTATAATCTACCATATGCCAGTTGTAGTAGTGGCAGAGGATATTGACATCCTTGTACTGATAATAGCTCTGACCCCAAAAGATCAAATAATTTATTTCTTGAAGCCTGGAAAGGGGAAAAAACCTCAGCAAATGTTTTCCTCCAAGAGCTTGGATGCGCGGCCCTTGTTAGAGATAATATTTTATTTCTTCATACGATTTCGGGAAGCGATACAAGTTCCGCTTTTTTCGGGAAAGGAAAAACGCCAATAGTTGCCAAATTAGAGGGAAAGGTTACGAAGAACAGAGACACGGGACTGGAAGTGGTCATTGAAAGTTTTAAAAACCATAATCTTCCCCACGAGACCGCATTTCAGGACGGTGAATTTACAGTGATGATGATACACAAACCCTGTCAAAAATTAGATACGAGATCTTCAAGTGATTCACCAGAGACAAAAACAGAAACCAAACCGCGCTCAAACTAGTAAACTTGCCACCCACACCTGAAGCTGCAAGGCAACACCTTTATCGGGTATATCTGCAAGTTAAGCAGTGGCTCGGAAACAAACTGTCACTAGTCATGCCGGTCCAAACCACTAAAGAGAAAGCGGTTCCGGAACTCTTAAAGATGATATTTTGCCAATGTTAGAAAGAATGTAAGGGAACATGTTCATGCAAGAAAGCAGGACTACCATGCTCATCTATGTGTGGTTCATGTGAGTCCCGACAGTGTTCGAATTATAAAGACAGCCAAGATATGTTATCCGAAGAGGTAGAACTTTAGGAAACTCTAGAACCAGAAGAAGTTGTTGGCGAGGGCAACGTTGATGACCAAGAATTATTATAGGAGACTGGTGATTAACAGATTTATGTCATAATTTCCATGTATTTTTCTATTATAAATGAAATTTAAAGAAACTTTATAACTCTTTATTCCAAAAACCTCGATCCTGATGGTTGCAAAAAAATTTGCAAAAACTTACCAAGAATCTGCAAGAAATTGTTGTTCAGTAATATTATGGGTAAATATTCTTCACTTTTTAGAGATTATAGTTTTCGTTAGGAAAATCCTCATTGGACAATAGTTTGTCATATGGGCAAAACTAATTTTCGCTAGTTTTTTGCCAATTGGTGGGGTCCATCCTGCTGTAATTAATCTTATGGTCTGCTTTTCTAATAGGTATAACTTGAGCCCTGCACATCTCCGAGAAAAACAAGACGCTTGGGGACATAAAAATTCTTGAAAATTACATGGTTTACGCCGTTTCCCATTTATGGCCCCGAGGATATTGCAAGTAGATGGATTGTAGTAGTGCCATCTACAATTGGTTTCCACAGTACGAAACATTGAAAATAATGTATTTGCAACACCCCTCATCTCAAATTTTGTAAAAAACTTGCATATTTCATGAATCTCAAAATTTTGGATTTTTCAACCCGATTTTTTGCATAAAATATTAATGTTGCGAAAAAAATCATTTTTGTAGAAAATTAACTAATCTTTAATTCTTTTCTGAACAAAAAATCTCTAACTGCTATATTTTGGGAGATATTTGCCGAAAATTTTACGGGTCTTTTGGGGCCATTTTCTCCCCCTACAACAGAATGTTTCCTTGAAAACTCGGTCTTATTTTTAATGAGGTACCAAATGCCACTTATTGAAATACTAGAAAATGAA
Organism: Nephrotoma appendiculata; assembly: GCA_947310385.1. Taxonomy (NCBI): domain Eukaryota; kingdom Metazoa; phylum Arthropoda; class Insecta; order Diptera; family Tipulidae; genus Nephrotoma; species Nephrotoma appendiculata. Next base: position 5,879,261 of record OX371224.1, on the reverse strand, counting down.
AATTGCAACTAATAACTTACAGGTTGGCCTTTTTTTCCTCCTTCATTTACTGGACTATAATCGTTATGTTAACAAATAGTACATCGATTCTGAGCATTTTATTTTCGCTGGAAACGTATCGTGCTATATCTTGGTTACTGTTTTAAGGTTTCGTACTTAAAAAGAGTTGAATGAATATAAAGAAATTTAACACAATTGTGTAGTGAGTAGTTGATTCGATAACATCGTTGCCTAATTAGAATAACAATTGCTTAAATTTTTTAATCCGACTGGACTCGAACCGGCGACTGTTGTGATAATAACACTTAGCGGCGTACACCTTAACCACTGCACCACCAAAGCAATAACTATGTGGAGTTTAATTTTTAACAATATAAATCAATATATTTAAATACACAATTAAACTTAAAATATACTTAATTTGGTTTATTTCATTTGCTACAAACTACACCAGCACACCAACATACAAAAGACCGCAAAATACGATTACAACTAAATACATTTTTTCAGCACGATATTATTGATGCGCATCAGTGTTGCCAGTTCGTTGGAAATTTTTTTTTTGCGGGAAATTCATCTCTCGTACGGGATGAAAAGTGATGATTAAAAAATATTATTTTTCTAAAATGTGCAATACACAATTTTCGATTCCAATAATTCGTTTAAAATAGTTTTTATTTAAATATTTGTATATACAAAATTCATACTTAAATTTGTATAATTTTTGAGATGTATAATTTTAGTAGTATTTTGGTCTAGAAATGTATTAAACTTTAACCAATTTAAAGTATATTTTGTATTTAAATTAATCATTTATACAAAAATAAATTGATTTTGGTATTCCTCAGTATAATTTTTTGGTATAAATATTTGATTTTTTCCATTAGGGGAACGTGTTTACTTTATTATCGTTTCTAAACTGTGATTTTTCCATTTTCTATTATCCATTATCGGTTGCCATAGCTGTCACAGTATTAGACCACATCGTGTACTCATATGACATCGTATTCTTAAGTAAGTTACATATGTTAGCAATTATACTTTATTCTTCGATAGTTTCTTCGACAGGCAACCAACTATACTGGTCCGTTGTGATTGACATTGACCTACTCAATCGAAGTTTACATTCACCTACTCACACCATTTACAGTATGCTATCTTGCATTGCCAGCTACATGGCAGTTTCTAATCTGTTATTGTCGATGGATCGGTGCCAAGACCAGCATTCTACAAGAAGGCATTGTTGTGTTTATTAAGCCATTGAACCTATGAGCAAATTCCATTTTACATCCTACCTCTTGTAACACTATATTTGATGGGTTTCAAATTCTCTTACACAGAAAATTTCTGTTTCTATAGGATTTGTGAAGGCTTTTTGAGGTCCTACCGAACGTAGAGTTTGGATTACTTAGACTCTTGTATAACATTCATTGGTACAATATGGAACGTAACGTTCATACGTAAATCTATATTTTAATTTCTCAGTGTGAAAATTTTAATGTGTTTATGGTATGTGATGTATCCCGCCCGATTTTCTTTTACCAAAGAACTATTAAAAGCCACTAATACACATCAGTTCAATTCAAATAAATTTTTTTATCTCTAAATCAAATAAAATTCGAATTTTACGATAAAGACTGAGAAAGATATAGTCGGAGAGAGTCTGTATATCACTGAAGCACTTAAAAGAGATGTGTGTTAGCCATTTTTAATGGAGTTTTTTTTAGAATTTTCTTGAAATTATATTGAGGCAGGTTAGGTTTTCAATCATTTTAATTTTTTCTAAATGAACTTATTCCAATTTAAGCGAAAAGCTCGATTTTTTTCGAGAACTTTGGTTTTTCTGTGAAAAAATTTAATAAAAGTTTAATTACGATTAATATTTAAAATATCGTAAGTCTAATTAAGATAACTTTCGGTGTGGTGGGTTCTTCAGGTCAAATTCTGAAACTAATACGCAAATAACTTAATTAAATTAAGTAAAATTTCGTGTACAATTTTTTTATGATACACTCGCGAGTAACTTAATTGTCTCAAACCTTCAGCGCTCACAAAAATGCGATTTTTTTTAAAACAGCTTCACCGATCTTCACACGGCAAATTTTTTTTTCAAAGTCTATGTTTTTACTTTAAAATGACTCTATTTTCATGTAAATTGGTTCAAAACTTTTTTTTGTATAATGGATATTGAATTAAAACGGAACCAAAATTGATGATTATGAACAAAAATATAGGGGCAGGATGCAAAAGTAAAATTTCATAACAGATTACGATCTGGGATGAAATGTAACACATCTATGATCCCCTGTCGGAGTGCAAAACTCATGGGCCGACCCATTTTCCATGGCAGTATAGACTGGCATGGAGCTTGCAATGTGCAGATAGTCTTAAAATCGGTCCTATAGCCGTACGTCCTCGAATTGGCTGACTGGCGTAAAGTAAGGATGGAAATAAGCAAACCGCGAAAGAGCAGGGAGAGCTGAACAGGCCCCAGAAAAGATGCAGGGATAAAAACAAAAAAAAAAATCCTTTTCTGTTGATTTCGGAATTATATTATCCCCCAAATAAATGGTGTGCATTAAATTTTTAAGTTTTACAAATCCAAGTTCACTAACATAAATAATATTATCAACATAATTTTCGCAAACTCGGTTGAATGAGTTTTAAATTTATTTCCGTATACCTCTCGGTCGATTATGCGTACGCCTTTAGAATCGATATCTTGCGTAACTTTGCATATCCCCTAGCTCGTGTTACTTTTGTCCGAAGCGTTTTTATACGACCCTGTAACATTTATTGAAATACTATTTGTATCGATGTTCTACAGGAATCAGCAAAATAGAAGCATTTCTGACAGAACCGAATTACTGCAATTGTTGGTATGTAATGTCCCCTCATAAAGGTTTCATCGATAATCATAATGCTAACTATACGATACTGAATACAATACTGAAACCAAATTTGAAAAAATACAGTATCCACATAACAGACAGAGAGATAAAGGGGAATACGTCAAGCTTGCTTACAAAAAAAAAAACAAAAAAAATAATTATCATTCCGTTAATAACACAGATAGGTACTACGGATGATTGTGTCGGTATTATAGTATTTTGTCGATACTGTAGGGTGTACGAAAAACACTTCAATACTTTCCAGCAATTTTTAGTATTTTTGAGAAAAGTCAAGAAATACCAGAGATAGAATTTAGGGTGTTCGACAGCTACATTTCAAAGATTTGATGATTAAAGATACTACTCGCCCCATGCGAAATGTGACAGTTTCTGATGAAACTCTGTTATTTAATTCGTCTTGGAGATTGGATAACACATACAGTATCACCACAAAATAAGGAAAATCCTCAATATTACCGATCCGTTTTGAAGAGATATTTTACATTAAAATTTAAGTCTCTTGATTTGAACGAGAATACAAATACTTTGGCCTGAAAGACCACAAAATTTAGTGACTTTTCTTCCAAATTGTTGCTATTGATAACAAATGAATGTTACTTACATTCTATTTATGTTGGCAGAAAATTCGTAAAATTTCTATTCTTTCGCTATTTGAAAAGCAGTTTTTAGATTTAACGCCAAATTGAAATTTCTCGAAAATCATCTATATTTGCGAGGTCGAGTAATAGTTTTCAGATACAAATAATAACCGGTCCTAGGCCATATATTTAATTAATTTTTATGTAGATAACTGAAATTTGTTGAGCTGTTTTAACAACGGGAATTTGTGTGTTAACATTTCAGGAGAGGTGATATTCAATTGCGACAGCGGACTTTGATTTCTAATTAAAATAAGTATTCCAATGCGGACCTGTTACGTTAAGCCAATAGAGATTCGATTTTAATTTTAAGGCAACAATATACGTAAAAATTATCGTATTTAAAGTTGAATAAAGTATTCAAAGCGATCCATAATTACTTAGGACTTATTTAACACCACTCTTTCCAGTCCCAAGTTCCAGAAATAAATAGAATAATTACTGAGATTACGGTAAGAAAATCCCGCTGCTTGTCAAACAAAAAATTGTTGGTTGTTAAATAATACTTTTAAAATGATGTGGTTGGTAGTTCATGATTTACTTTAAAGTAAAACCGTAGAATCTAAATTACCCAAAATTACAATGATTTTGCAAGAACTGGAAAGTACTAATTTGATGTGAGTTCAGTCAGACTTAATTCAATTCACCTTGTAAAGTTAAGAATCCAACTTGAAAGTACTCTCTAGTTGGATTTTGTAATCTGTTCCTCAGATAATTCAGTACTTTTGATTTCTTGCCAATGTACGTCATTACTTTAAAAAAATTTGGGTTCTCATTTTTTAAATAAAGTAAAAATGAAGCTCTCAGTTATTTTCGAGATCAGTTATTTCCATGCTCTTAAAGATTATTTCAGATTTTAATTAGTTGATTACGATGCTGTATAAAATATAGTGTGGCCATTTTTACACTTATAACACCAGTGAAATTCTGGACTCGTAACACGTTAAATTATAAATTATTTTATCAATAATACAGATTGTTTTGCTAATATTTTCCGATTACTTCAGAGATACTTTAACTGATATTAAATGTAGCGTATGTGAAGTTAAAAATTTTAATCAGGCAATACTAACATATCAATGAGCTAGTTTACATCGCTAAAAAATTTAGTGGACTGACCTAAATAGCGACCCATTTTAGTCCCGTTTACATCACAAAATTTATAGGTCACATTTGGGTTACATAAAGAGATTTATGTGCACCATCTATTGAACAATACTAAAAGTATTGCTTATGTTCTCATCGCAAATCATAATTTTCTCATAAATAATTCCCTTAACATTTTTGAAATTATATTCACTCATTTAATTTTTTTAAATTTGACTCATTTAATAACTGTAATACTAAATTGTATGCTGATATGTTTAATTAACATCAATGCCGCTACTGACGACATCAATTTCATGATATGAACACCTTTTAGGTCGCTATCGTTTACATCACATTCTTGATCAACTTAATTTGGGTCAGTCCACACAAAAATTTGGGCAAGTAGCGTTTACATCATGATTCATGTGTTTAGGTCAGATATAGTGTATAGTCCAAACCAAATATGTCGATATAAACTTACTCAATAACCAATTTATTCTTGTGTGAAGTAAGCCCAGCTCGGAATTTTTATCAATTTTAATGAAAAAACGAGAAATTATCAAATTTATTAAATTCGTTTTGTTTTCCATATACCAAAGAAAAAATCTAACGTATACTTCCCGAAAATGAACTCTGGGCTCGGAATTTCATTGACTTCTATATGACTTTTCGTTCCGCTCGATGAATCTAAATTTTTTTCGAAAAAACTAAAAGTGGTTGAACTAGTGGCTAATTCTAAGCTGAATTAGAAGAAAATCGTTTTGTGGCAAGTTCCCGAAATTGAACTCTGGGCTGGGAATTTCATTGATTTTTATATAATTTTTCGTCCCGCTCCCTTAAATAATTTTAAATTTATCGAGCGGTATAAAAAATTATATAAAAATCAATGAAATTCCCAGCCCAGAGTTCATTTTCGGGAACTTACCATGGAACAAATTTTTCCTTACATTGCCTGTAATTTTCCATTACTTTATGCAACTCAAAATTTTTGTTGTGTGAAAAACGAATCGAATTCAAAAAATTTGATAACTTTTCGTTTTTTCATAAAAATTGATAAAAATTTTGGGCTGGGATAACTTCACACAAGAGCAAATTAGTTATTGATATGTCAGTGTTGCCTGATTAAATTTTTTTATTTTCTGTGATAGAATTCAGGGATAACATCACATACGCTCAAATGTATCGTAAATGTATTACTTTTCGGCAAACTTCAGTATAGCATCTTTCCATGTAAGTGGGATAAAAATGGTTTCGAACTGAAGAGAAAAGTAATTTTTCAATGTAAAGTTGGGCTTTTCATCAGACTGCGCAGTTACCAACTAAAAAATAATGTTATTTCGTGCGTTTGCGTAAAGTATAAACCATGCGTGTGCAAAAATAATTCGTTAAGATCCTGTACCAATACATATACATATGTATCGATATTGCCGTCATGCACATATAAAAGGTCAATATACCACCCAAAACAAAAACAATATTTTAATTAAATTAAATAATTTATTTTATTCTTAAAAACGACTTAAGATTATTGTTTGTTATTTATTATTTAGCATAATCGTGAACTTGATAATTAAATTGTATATACATTTTTTTTACCTTCTCGAAAATTAAGTTGTATACTGTTTTATTCGAGTTACCTTACATTTAATAAATTTAAACACAAAGATTGATCTCTAATTTTATGCAAATTACTTTACTTTGAAACAAAAAAAAAAAAAAAAAAAAATAAATAAATTTCTTTTCTGTATTTTCTTACGAGATAGAGTTCTTTCCGTATACAGCTACCTAGCTACCAATTAATTGTATTTTTGATTAATTGAATAAATTGCATACATTTATAACTTTTTTTTTTTTTTTACGTAAAGAGAGACACGACATTTTGAACTTTATGTGTAGCTTATACGCGATATACATATCGAGATTGGTTTTGTTGTTGTTGCAACTTTTATATCAAGGTCTCTAATTAAATCTTGACTCGTGGAACTTAATGTGTAAGTAGCACTATACGACAGATGTTCATGGTCATACGTATATTATATGTATAGCTAAATGTGTAATTGCCTTGTATACATAAATCATTTTGTATATACAGGTACCCCGAAGGCATGCTACTATCGACAATTTTCTACATCAAGTATAAATTAGAAAAATTCAGTAGCCGCATATTTATGATGTCAAGTAATAACAATTATTTCGTTCACTGTATATATATAAAAATTAAACTACATATTCTAAAATACTCGTATCTTATTTTTAAATCAATAAACCAATTTCTTATTTATTATTATTTAGAAACATTGGTTTTCTGTATAGTGTATCGAAATGTAAAATACATAAAATTAGAGGGCCAAATAAATAAAAAAAAAAAAACTATGTTATATGTTATTATGATTATTGGTAGTGATTTTGATGGTTCCTTGGAAGAGATATTAATTCAAATCAATCAATTTATTTATGTTGCTTTTTATGTTACGTTACATAATCTTTGTGAAACATTTATTCAAAAGTGTGTTGACCTCATTTAAATTGGTCGTTGGAGACATATGTCATGAGCAAGGGATTTATGTAACATACTCGTATTTTTAAAAGGACAGGAAATATAAAAAAAATGTGATTATCTCCTAATCAATCAAAACATCAGATCCAGAATCAATAAAATTAACGATCATAACATAAAATCGATGTCTTTTAATTAAATTACAATGTATGCACTATATACTATATAGATATATAGATATATAGATACATTCCGGGCCTGAAATCTTTAGTGGTGTTCTAAGATATAAAATAATAAAATTTATATTTTGATTTATAATTTTGTATAAATAAATTTTATTTTTATTCAATGTATCAATTTTATTGTACTTATAAATTTTCATTCAACACAGAAATCAACGATTAAATTTGCGTTCGGTTTGGATTTGGTCCGTATAGAAACCTTGTTTTATGAGCGTCTTATATATTTTTATAAGAATACGACTATGGTTATAGTTTTTTATTTTATTTTTTTTTAGTTTTTAATTGTTATTATTTTTATAAAGAATGGACATTAAATTTAGTAGATCCAAAATAGAGATTTCGAATTTTGATTATTTTTAATTTTATGGTACGCAATCAGACGATACTCGTTGAGGTGTCTATCTATTACGATCTCGTACATATATAACGCTTTTTATCAAAAGCCATTAATCACAAGAAACGAGAAATTCATCAACAAGTTTGTGTTAATTTGATGTGAACGGGTTAAATTGGGTATACAATTTGGTACTAATTTTTCCCCCAAAAATTTGATTCCGATTATTTTGGGTGCGCGCATAAGGCATATTTTATTCTTACAGGAGCTGCCCCAAAAAATTGATTTAATATATTGTGTCAATTATCTAATCCCACCGGGACACCGCAGTTAAACTAATTTAAAAAGCCACCTTAATGACACATCACATTATAACAATAAAATAAAATATTTTAATTTTTTATGCACACTCAGACAAATAATAATAAACGTAAAAATCGGCGTTCGATTTTAAATGATAAATATTTTAATGGCACACTGGAATGAATAAAATATCCTGTTTTATATATATCGGTTCAAAAATAATATGTATTATAATTATATATATATATATTTTGTATTTCTTATTTATTTTCTCAAAGTTTAATTTGGTGTTATGTTATTATTTTATTTATATTTATTTTACATCTCAATCTATATAATGTAAATATATTCGTATAAAATTGTGAATTCACCAAATAGCGTGCGATATCAAACTTATTTACATACTACAAGTCGATAATTTGAAATGCATTAAGTCTTAATTGTTCAGAATTGGAAATACAAAGAATATGTTATAAAATCTTATTTTTTACCTCAAGTTATATGCATATACAAGACTACCGTATTTTTGTGCCATGCCAGTAATGTCCGCGCTCGAATAATTATTATAAACAATATAATTCTGTACTAGAATTTTTTATATGCGCGCACGGCTTATCTAATCCGGCCGCGCAGAAAAAACAAAGAGTCAATTAAGACCTAAATTGAACAAACCAAAAAAAAAAAAAAAAAAATACAAATCTGATATAATTTATTCGCGCACACACAGACATTACCGAAAACGTTCTCCTCCGCGCGCCTTTACAAAATTGGGACAGGTAACATGCAATACGTCTGATAAAATTAAAACAACAACAACAAAACATTTATATAAGAAATTGATTTTTCTGTTATTTATATTTACCTTTACGTGATTAAAAACAAACAGAAAAAAAAAATTATTTAATCCAAAAGATGTGATTTTGAATAAATTTAATTTTAATTCTTCTTCTAGAAGTTTGTCGTCTTTTATATAAAATTGAGATATATTTTCACATTCTTGTGGCTTGTTGTTGGTTTTGTTTATTGTCGCAGAAGAGGATAAAACATTTAAATTTAATTATTGTGAATGCATGACAATTTAAAATAATTTATATATTTTTACCTGCCTGTCGCATTTAAGCGCCATGCAAATAGTTTTTATGTTGCTCTGAGAAATATGGATGATTTTAATCGAGTTGTGGACCAATAATTTAGGCCGTTATCTATACCATATAGGAAGTTCTTTCTAAGAAAAGTAAGCCTGAATTCGAATTCCAGAAAAAGGGCCAACGGTTACACCACGGTCATAAGACAATCGACCAATTATACCCAGTAACCAATAAAATACCAAATTATTTCATATCAGGTACTTGAAATGGCCTGTTATTTATATTATGACCGACTGCAGGAAATAACCCCATTTCCCGCTTTTAATTTAGCCGATTAGCATTTAGTACGAATTCTAAAAATTAAGTCATTTCAACATAATTTCACCAAAACTCTTTAAGAAAAAACAAAGATCTTTTGAACAAAAAAGTTCCTGTGTACCAGAGTTTTTTGAAAATTCAAACAGAATTTTTAAATAGAATCAGAAATTTTTTTGAATAAAACTGAAAGATAAATTAAATATTTAAAATTTTTTTTTAAAAATTTGAAAAAATTCCAATTCTAACTTGTTGCTTTATATATTTTTCAATTTTTTTTTGTATTTTAACAAATTCAGAAACATTTTATAAAATGTTATTTTTGCGAGAGAATTGATTAGGCCGGAAAATAAAAAAAAAACAAAATTGTTGACAGATTTATCTATGACATTTTTGGTTATCCTGGGAGACAGTCGTTGTTTTTACATCGAAGTGAGGCTTAGATCTAATGAAACATTGAATTCTTTAAATTAAAAAATTCGGTTGTCTCATCCAATTTCAGTGTCCAATCTACAAAAATATGTGGTGGAGATATCTGCATAGAACGAAAATCGTTTAGTTAACAATAGTTTAGTTTTTTGAAGAAAGTGTAGTTTATTGAGAGCTGTGACCAACAACCCTCAGATAAGAATATTAAATATGTACAGGGATTTGACGAATTTGCGTTAAACGAAAACCAGAAGGCAGATTACGACTTTCTATTGCTTTAGTATAGGATTCCTCGATTTTCGGGTAAAAACAATCGGGAAGTAATTATACTGGGTCCTAACTACAAACTTGGTCCATCTATTATGATAGTGCCGCACTTGTATCGATCATTTCTTACCCAGAGTTGGTAACTATAGGATTTCATTGCACAATCCACATACTTCCGTCCATTGCTAAATGTAAACAATTTCTTTCTTACATTATTAAATTACAATTCTTTCTAAAAATTTCAAATAATGATTTTTTTAAATATGGCATTATGTAAGGTGATAATCATCACGATTATCACCGTTTGGTGATTCTATTAAGATGATATTAAATTTGGTGTCACTTGAAATATTTAAATACATTTAAACACACACTACAAACAATTTAATTGCATTAGTAAAAATAATAAAAATTTGGATAATTAAACCCGAAATATCAAGTGAGTAAAACGCCAGTTCGAAAAGCTCAGAAACTATGGAAATCGGCTGTCAGTATTGTCTCAGTTTCGGAAAGAATTAAGAATATAATAAATCTCATTTTTAAAGGGGCGACAATTTTCTTTTTATCAGTCTTTTTTCTTAATTGTGCTACACAACAGTGTAGGAACTGAATAATGAAAATTTATAATCAACTAAGTCTAACTATTATCAAGTTGTACAAAAGTCATATTCTGAGAAAAACTACAAATTTCTCAGAATCCAAAAAATAACTGTAATAAAGTCGTGCAAGCTGAAAAGTAGCTGGAAACATTAAACACTAGTTTGGAATCAAGCATGGCTAACAACACATGGACACTCCTTACTTCCTCTGTCTTAATCGCAAAATAACCATGAACGGAATGATTAAAATGATTTTTATTCTCCATTCACTTCGTATTCAATTATTTTGGGTATGTCGGTCACAATTGCGAATTATAATTGAAATTACTACTCTGTGTGGGTTAAATGCGAAATAATTTTAGATCCAGCTTACAATATCTCTCACTCACTATATGCTCTGTCTCTTACTGGTCATTTTAGTTGTGAACTTGACATTATATTTTATATTAAAAAATCATTACCTTCTTAGAAAATTATCAGATGTCATTGATTATTGGTGCAACATAAGTACTCTAAGTAGTAACGTTTCTTTAAACTGAGACAGATTTGCGAAATTTACAATCTTTTGGTTTATAATTATTTTTTTCCATAAATGCAATTTCAATGGACCGATTTCGGCCAAACAACACTGGGATCGATTTCATCACAATCGATCCCTCTAAGCTGTGACATGGTCAATTTTTTTTTTAAACAATTTTTTTTTTCAAGAATCATCATTTCCGCTTTTACAACGTAAAATAAAGTAAAAATTACTTTTACATGTTCTACTAGGCGACATTAACCCTAAACCTCTTAACATATTTTATAACAAATTTTCTTAACAAGAGCTTTACAGTCTTTATATTGTAACTGCCTGTAAATATTAGGTTTTTGAAGCAATTCATTTATTAAAAAGTAAGAAAATTAAAAAAATACTTTTCCCAAGTATATTTAGGATAACTCATTTATCGCTGCATCGAATACATGACGAGTTGGTAGGTTACACAAGATTCTTTTGGTAGGTTACACAAGATTGTTTTTGCATTCTTGATTTGGCATATGGATACATAAGTATGGCATCTCCAACACTTGGCATTATCAGTTGACGAACTTGGACCCGCAACTTCGCCCGCCGATGTCTTGTACGCCTGTCTCAATATATTAATATACTTTCGATATTGCTTGGCCACTCCCGGTTTGAAGTTTTGGATTATTGGGGTTCGTCTTTTTCTGTATCATGTATTCATGAACCCTCTGATCAAGGGTATCGACACCCAATTTGTTTCACTATAATATTAATTTATGGCTTCGGCTTATATTATTTTACTTATCGCTTTCAACTATAATTTTGGCATTGTGGTGCATAGATGATAAAAATAAAACAGCTTTCTCAGGTTTAGGGACATGTGATGCTATTGTAAATGTCTGTGTGAATCCAAATAGTGTTGATCCTCGTTTTATTTGCTAAAAATTCTAAACGGGTGCATCTTTTGTTTTTTTCGCAACGTTCCAACCAACGTCAATCCATTCGATAGTAAGCTTTCTGCCATTTCAATACTGGTAAAGCAGTTATCCATTGTAAAAATTCGATTTGTTCGAAAAAATGGCGTGCACAAACGATCAACAAATATTTTGCGCTAAACCAACCGCTCTGGTATTGCCTTCCTTGCCTGTATATTGTATGCCCACTAGTGGATATGCAGTTTTGGAATTGCAAATCCACCAAATTTGTATGCCGTATTTATCCGGTTTATTTGGGCATGTATTGAATAAATGAGCAACGAGCTCTTCAATGCATCAGTTGTTCATCAATTGACAAATTTTCTAATGGTATGTAATACTTGCCCAGACGGCTACCCATACATCATGAATGGGGCAGAGCTTATCTGCCTTTTATTTTTCACTTCTTGTTGATTTGAAATCGAAGCGTAAGAAGGTCAATATATTCTCAAAGCGAGAAATACCGATGGTGGCTTTGAAAATTTACGATCCGTACAATGGATCCAAGAAACTTCTATTATTTTTGTTGTTCCATTTTAAATGTCCTTCAGTAATCAACAGACCCATAAACGCATACAACTCATTCTCATCCAAGTTCTACCATTTTTTATTTACACATAATATTTTATTTGCTTCTGCGTTGGTGTACTTTATAATAATTTTGCAAACTGAACCAGTTATAAACAATTTAAAATAACCCAATGGGTATATCAATGTAATATCCGAGTGGAAGGACCACCTTGTCTACAGATCCACGTATGATGTTATGATCACCTATTCTCGCCTCAATAAACTTAATCTTATTCCGTATTGAACTATCTACCTATAAAATTTGGAGCAGGAACTGAAATTTCATCTTCAGTATCAGAGTGGTCTATTTCATCCTCAACTTCAGAAGCTTTGAAAATAATTTATATTATATTTATATTAAATAGCACAGAGACTTACAGGCTCTGTTTAAGAATTTATGTAACAAAAAATAAAACCGTCTAATAGTAACGGGACTATTTTACAAAACTTCTATTTTACTCTTTTACTTGTAAAATTACCGGTAAATTGAGATTAGAGAGAACTTTCATGCGCAAAGAAAAGTGTGCTAGAAATGTATACGACAATTAAAAAAAATAGAGACTCTCAGTCCCTTGTTAAGAGGTTTAGGGTTAAATTTGGCAGTTAATTCTCTATAAACCACTTTCTTTAACTTTCTGGGAATATCCTCCTAAAACACAATACCAAATTAAAGTTTTACAAATTTTCTGGGACAGGCTGAGGAAAGCAATATGATTTATTTATAATGAGGTTCTACTAGGCCATATCAAACCGAAATATACTCCAATTTTGACAAAACTTTAATTTTTGGATGTTTAGCCAAAACAAACAGACAAATTGCACTGATCATAAATTACTTGTACATTGGACTTCTGTGAGTATTTCACGACAAATTTGTCTGGTCTAAAGACCCTAAATCTCCAAATTTTGGCGACCGAAAATACAAATTTTTGATCCAAACAATCTCGTTTATACATCGCTAACTCATCACACTGAACGTACTAACAGAATAAATCAATAATTTAAAAATCGTGATTTAATAAAAATTTAAAATTGTTTGTGACATTGATTTTAAAATTTGAAATCCCGTACCATTCTATATCGACACACAGTAATACTTTAATAATTAATCGTTAAACCTTAAACCTTCATCGTTTAATGATAATTTCTGGATTTTCACCGACATTTCATCATGTTCAATTAAGAAATTGCAGTCATTTTAGCATGTATTCACAAATAACTGAGTTCCGTTCTGGTTTGTCACTATTTTAATTAGCAATAACCTAGTTTCGTCCCAGTCGGCCATATTTCCAAAATTCTTTCAAAATCATTTTAGAGTCTCATTTCTTTATCCAGGATATCAAATTTCATCATGATCACCTTAGTACTGTACAAGATGACACTATGCCAGAATTTATTGTGAAACTCATATAAGAATCCCATTTCTGTCCACCATAATCTGTTAAAATATTACCTTGTTTCACCCCAGTGGCCCCAATTCCAGATTTCCCTGGGAATAGGAAATTGGAAAAAATAATTACCTATCATTTTTGTTCGAATCGTGTTTTTTTGGTCTGCTGATGGAATTACTTTGATGTAAACAATTTTGAAATGAAGTTTAGTGAAAAATAATCTCCAATTTAATTTTTTTTCGATATCGAGTATTATCGATATATTTCATTCGTATATCGATATATTTCATTCGATATCGAGTATTCAAGTCCGTGCGTCCTGGATAAATCCATGAATTAACATTAAGTTTCGTGAAAATTTCTTTATATAATTAAAATTGAAATTAAGTCATATTTATTGTGATTTCTGTGCATTTTTTAATCACTAATGCTTGCACAGTGCTGTTGACGGTTTTTTTTAATCTTTATCGAATTCAAACAAAAATTCTGTAATTCTGATGCCGTACGAAAAAATCTGATTATTTATTAGCTTTACTCAAATTTATTTCCTAATATGACAAACTAGAAGTGAAAACCAATACTAAACTTCTTACATGACAAATTGTAATTATGGGATCCAGGATTTTCGAAATTTTCTAATTTCACGCGTTTGGCAAATAGGCGTGCTGCAAACAGTGGGAGCAGTAGTGAACTTCCCTAACACGAGAAATAATGAATAAATTTAACCAGTAACGTCCAAACTATTGATTTAAGTGGTACCTGATAAAACAAGTACGTCAGCAAGGCAATTTTTTTCGGGTAAAATTTTCAGCTAACTTTAATAGCTTCACCAGCGCCCTAGTTTTGGGATGGGTTCTTATTGTTTTTGATAATTTAAGTTATATCTGGTTGAGATTTGCTGTGTCAGTGGAACTTTAGATTCGCTTATAATTTATCGTTTAGTTTAATTTTAATTTACCCTTTTTTGTCAAAATCTTCAAAATCCGAATTGGTTTTCCTTGCATTGGTCTTCCACACATTCATACTGTTCGACGCAACTATATTGCAAATTATAGAATGCATAAATAGCTTCACACGTGCATTTAATTTAGAAGGTAGGAGATTTATAAAAAATTCTAGAGTAAATTTTTTTTTATACCTTGCATGCCTTAATTTGGACGTATTGCGCTGCGCCTCTCGTACTAAACGATTTACAAGAGAATTGGTCCGCAGCCAATGTCATTGAATATGCTTGATTCCAATTCCTTTACATTAAACAGCCCCTAATCATATTCATCCGATAAAATTATCACATATCTGTCAAAAAATATTTAGGGTGCGTTCGTTATTTCCACAAAATTAGTACTACAAATATTTATCCCGCAATGCGGTCACAGTCCTACACTACAAAACACTTCATCGCAGCTGAGCAGTTTGAGCAATTTTAACAGATGTTTGTAAATTGTGATAAATTTTTATATAGGTTTGACTCGATCATCGTCTTGTCTGAGCAGGTGTCACGGAATTTTTGGCAGTTGAAGAAAAACGATCGAAAAATGCCAAAATTATATACTTCAAGCTTCGAGTTTGAAGAAAATTAGATCAAAATTTTCGAAAACTTTTCTAACCGTTTAGTAAAATATCGGATTTTTTGTTTTGTGGGGTCCCAAACTTAACGCAAAATAAAAATAATAAGTTTTTTACACAACCTTTAATTAATTAAGAAAAGATAGGCGATAAGGAATTCAAAAATTTCATTCCATTCATTTCGCTTCGAATCGCCCCTAACAAATTAGCTTTTTGAAAATTTAATCTTTACTTCGATGACCGTTGGGCAGGATCCAAAATTTCCCCGTCATAAGTATTTTTTTATATCCTTAGTATAGTTTCAAATATATTTCGGTTTAGTTAGGGACTAGCATCTGCCGTTAAGTCATTTAATGACGTTCTTTTTCGTAATTAAAAACGGACCTATTCGAGAAACAATGAGTGTTTTATTCGTATTAGAAGAATCGTTTACAAATCATTTTATCGCTCCAAACAGTTTGTGAATTGCTATTTGGACTGCAATAAGTTTCATCACAATGTTTATATGTTTATAAAAATATATAATATAAACTTATATATTAAAAGCTTAAACTGCTTAAGTTGCAAAGCGCTATTAACTCAAGATTGATTTCAACCGTCGATCTGTAGATGTTACGTGAACAATTCCAATAAAACCGAAACTCTGGCAATTCTTGCGCTTAAGTCTCCTTATTTATGAATTTTTATTGCAAAATAAAAATATTAGCAAAAAACGAGGAACAACTTTGTGAACTGCCTCTTTAGATCCATTCTACATTTTAAATCTTTACCAAAAACTAAAAAATGTACTAGACCATAATTTTTATATTGCCCCAGAAATAAGTCCATTGCACTAAGTCGCAAGATCTCCGGAGCCAATGAAACTCGTTGTTTTGAGAGATAACGTATTCGAAAAATTTCGTTAGGAACTGAGCCATTGATTCGTGTATCCAGCAGAAATCACATATTAAGAGTCCATGTCTTCCAAAACTCTATAAATAGATTTGAATTTTGTCACGATAATGTTCACCGTCCACCTTAAGAACGTTACCGGCATCATTTTCGAAGGGGATTAGTATCCGTATAGAGTCTCAGCAGTGAGAGAATACCGATAAGTAACCATTCAACGTTAAAATTGCAAATTGCCACAATCTTGATATATCACATGCAATATTCCAAAAATTTTATTAGTTTCCTTATATGTGCGAAGCCACTGTTAAATAGATTAATTGGAAGACGAATTATACGCTTGCTGCAATACTCAAGTGCAACGTCTTAGAAATCTCTGTTTTTCTTTTTACTGTCTACGCTGTATGAAATTTTCAAACTTTATACAGTGGACAACAATTTTTTTAAGTATTTCTATAAACATTTTTTAAGCCTCGACCATTTGCCTCTTACGGAAAGTACCGTCGACTACATCGTTGGCAAATTCGACAGTTAATTCAATCACAAAAAACTACGTTAACCATATTATTCCAACATTACTGCAAAGTAGAAAACCACAAAATAAAATTTAGTTAGTAATGAATGACATTAACCAATCGTTTAATCTAAGAAGGCGATGAAAATTCCAATTGGATTTGTATAATCCTCTACATAGAACTTGGTAAAATTTCCTTGAAATTGTTATTTTGTTTTTCCATGAAAAAATTAGGAATGCAAAAATACACTGAACAAACGTTTTGGTTAGCCATTACTGAGTAGGAAACATATTCGGATATCGAGACAAAATATAGTGCAAATTGGTCTCGTGATTGACAGCTATAAATCTATTTATGCACACTAAAATTGATGTCGCAGTTTTGGCGTGAGAGCCGGACAACGAAACTGGTGCAGACTGACAGACATGCAGACAGACACACCAAATTTATTTATATGTATACATTGTACTAAATTTTATCCACCGAGAAACTATTGTAAAATTCAAAAAGTGAAATGATTTCGTCAGGGAGGGTCATTGAATAGTCTACTACACAAATCATAAGGTAAGATTTGCACTCGTATGATGCATATAATAATCTCGGAATGGCAATTATAAAATTATTTGCAAATTCTATGATTAATTTTCACGCTTAACATAATTGTTCTGTATAACCATATTAAAGTCATATTTTGCGCCATAATTTATCGTAAAATAAAATTTCATCATTACGATCAATTGACCGCTACTGAAATTTCTTCTCTCCTCTTTACCAATATCCAAACCATTCAAAAATCAATTAGTTCCAAACATGATAAATGGTTTAAGAATTTGTTTCGAGCATAACTGGCGCCTTTTACCAAAGTCCATATTCAAGAATATTATACCTGATCTAAATTTTATTTTTTTCGTACATCACAGTTCATTAAATTACACAAAAAAAATGTAAAATGACCTCATATATATTATATTGTGTGTCTTATGGCCTCTTTACACATCAAGAAGACGAGAAACATGAAAGCTAATTACAGGAATATGTTAAACACTGTCAAATTCAAAAGCACAAATATGCTAATTTTTTTGTTCAGTTTGGTTTTGTGTATGTGTTCTTAACGAAAAGTAATTAAAATAAACACGAAAAACTAATTTAAATTCATTTATTATATAGTTAGGTATTTTTAGCGGGTAATCGCTTCAAAACACAAAAAATTATTTAAGCCCATGTATACATATGTACATAAAATAAAAATCTAATATACAATTTTAATTTTTAATTAGAATTTTTAATAATTTTTTTATTTCCAAATTTCTTCTTCGTTGGCTTTTACGAGTATGGCATACTGCATGGTAAAATGGTACCTAAGAGGTAAAGGCGTAAAATTTAAGTAACGCCTTAACTCTTAAAAACGTAACGTAAAAAATAAACTGAAATTTCTTTATAATAAAAATTAATTATTGAACCGCGGCGCGGTACCTTCTTTAATGTACGTCCGTTGTCATCTCTCGAAATCGATTCATTATTTCAACAAGGTGTTCGAAATTCGGTTATCCTAATAAAATAATAAAATCTTTTATGCGCGCAAGGTGGGTATGTTACTTTTGTACTCGTATATTTATCCTTCCGATTTCGTTGCTTAAATACTTATAACATCACACATATGGTATATTTGATTAACCATTTGGAATCCGTTACAAAACTAAGATACAAGTCAAGTGGATTACGCAGAAGAAGTTTCCCTCTATTTTTATTTATATAAATAGTTTTTCAATATATATAAATTATAATAATTCCTAAGAAAATAACGATCGCATTATAGAAGATACTCGTATATAACAGGTGAAATATCTGTTTTTTACAACGCACAAAAGAAACGGTAATCTTTAACTTTATATATATATACAATATATATTTTCTTTCAATCCAATTTCTTACGTATAGTTATAATACAAGCACCTGTTTTTTTTTGTATTTACAATAAATGGCCATAAAGTTGATTAAGAAGGGACCCTTATATCGTATTTTTGTGTTACGATAACAAAATTAAAAAATTTAACCAACTGGGCAAAATCCGTTAAAACGCACGTCTAATTGATGTGAATCATGGAAGGTGGTCGAGTGGAAAACGATAAAAATAATTTTGGCGCGCGAAAAAACGGTTTACCACTAAATCTGTAAATATCTATTCTACATGCGCGATCATTAATCTTATACTGTATGTTCTTGCAATATATTTGCATTCTTATATACGATACTCGTATTGCTGCATATAATATGTAGATGAACCTAATAACAACATTTCAAGGTAATATATTATAATTACTAACAGTACTATGATTTATAGGATAAATTACATAATTTACCGATACCATAAGATTTAATAAGAGTATCAATAGTAATTTACCTGTTTTGCAAGTCATAAAGAAAAAACAATTTTCTTACTTTGCATATACACGAGAATATTGAATCGGTATAGTTCATTCAATTATACGAGCATTTTATAGAATATACCATAAATAGTTTCGCGATCGCGTGGTACTTGTACATTCTCGTACACATGTCAATAAATATAATTACATATGCACCGTGTAGATCAAGGGATTTTTTTTCTTTTATAATTTGAATTTATTAAAATCACTTGGCTCGATGTTTAATGGGCATACCTGTTTTATTGTAGCGTATCATGTACGATAGTTTATTTCATACAATTCATAGATCAATTTGAAAATTATTTGTCATTTTATGAGATCTTGACTCTCGGGTCTATATATAAACGCAATGAATACCATAAATCGATATTATTGTTAAGTCAGCTGGATATGAGGTTATATTATATGTAGTACGTAAAGAAAACAGAAAAGGCGATAAAAACGGTCAAAAGTAAAAAAAAATAAGAGCATATGTGAAGAAGTTGGTGGTTGGTAAAAAAAAAAAAAACTTCAGAAAGATTATATCGGTCAATTATTTTATTTTTATATCTAAATTTTTAACTGAAGACCTAAATTGTGTAACAGGTTGATTTGGGAAAATAGTTTTAGGATAATTCACACAAAAACTGGAATTTTTCATCATTTCTATTGTCATATACCAAGATTTATTAATTTTACTTAAGGCGATATATCGGATATATTCATCTTAAAGAACTCTAGTTTTACCACCGTGTTTAGAGTTAACAGAAGATGATCTGGTGTTCACAATATAATTAGGGTGATATTAAATATAATTTATTTGTCAAAACAGTAATTACAATTTCTAATAATTGGTGTTTTGCCTCGAGTTAGTTTTTTTGGTTGCATAAAAGAGAAAATTTTAGTTAGCATCGAAAATCTGCTGTCAGTTTGGCATATTTTTCCTGTTTCTTTTATTTGTTAAATAATTACTAAACCTGTGATCGTTTGTCTTTCGAAACATTTAACTTTTAACTTGACCAATTTGTTAGTCTTATGTGGATGGGTTCGTTATTTTATAACACATATTTAGATGAGACAATAATAATGAGAACAATCACGCGTTCACATTTCGTTAAAAATTTTCCAAATTAGTTTTAAAAAAATAAAGAACCTAACTAAACGTCCTAACATTCTAGATATATGTACTCGTACATAAATACAATATCTTTTTAAAATCTCGTTATGTTGCGTGCGTGGTATGCAGCGTTGGAAAAGAAAGTGGAGATAGGGGAAATTATAAAACAGTTAGTTATCTGATGTTCTTACGTGAATATTAAAAAAACAAAAATCAATAAGATTTGCGAAAAAATTGCGATTTCCAAAAATTGATTTTTTTTGGTAAAAACAACAAGGAAACGTAAATTTTTTGATGACTGTTGACTGCTTCTTTCTAGTTTTTCTCGACTTTTACTTACCCAAGTATCGGATATTGTTCTATAGATTACCTCCATCCGGTTTTACCCAGCAATTTCCGGATGATCAAACCCAAGTTTAGTTCCATATATCTCGCATCGAGCCAAGTGTGAAGGAGACTGGATTGAACAATTTTGTTATTGAAAGCTTTAGTATCTCAAATGCTGCGGGAATCAAGCTAATATCGGACATGATTATATGTATTGTGTTCTGGGTCTTTGTTTATTTTAAAGTAGGAGTGTATTTGGACCAGTATCATCTTTAGAATGCTTTATCTAAAGAAAGTATGTATATGTCAATCGCATTATTAGCATTATTAAGCATAATGCTGTTATTAGTTACAAGTGAACACCTTGTGATTGTTGGAGACTTCTACCTTCAAGATACAATCTGGCTCGAATACTTCTTCGTTTTGTCCGAACTATGAATGTAGCTATTTCCGATTACTTTGCCAGTATAACACAGATTACCAACCAGATTATCACCGGTGGGGTATTCATTTATTACACCCCTATCACTACCAACATCTTGAAAAACGTAAAAAATATTTTCTCTAATAAAAATAATGCCGATTTCTAATGCTTAATTAATTGCTAGAAAACGGTTATTGGGATTTGCACGCCTCATTATTGAGGTTACGCAATCAAACTATAATCAGATTAATGGTTGATTAGACCATTCGATCTTAACCAGGCCCCACAGATGCTGGAAGAGGCTCATTCTACTACTGGGTGAGGCGTACTGGCATGCAGAGGTGGAGAGAGACGATCTAGATTTTTCCTCCAATTTACAATTACTTTTATGGGCCCAATTGTGTACTAACTAAAACAACGGATGTTTGAAGTTATTAGTGAAGTAGCGAATTATCTTTGTCCACGTCTTCTCCCCAAAAATTCCCAATTTGACAGCGTGAATTTTTTAGAGAAGGAAGTTTTCAATAGTATTAAATACTACTAAGTAGAGTAGTAGGTAGACACACTGTTAGTTTCGTAATTATGATTAACTCGAAATCATAATTGCATACTAGTGTGTCATGTTTAACCATAGTTTCAAACTAAATTTGAATTCAGTTTCAAAATGAGATATTTTTTCTAATTTTGATGCATTTTAGTGCTCACAACGCCGAATGCCTCAGAAATGGAGATTCCTGACACTAAACGTTGAACAAAAAAGATCTAGTTTCCTTTGAGTTTTTTTGTTTGTTATTGATAAGTTGGCGGAAGCAATTTTTTTCTATTCTGTCAATATAAAAGTCATTTCTGACAATTTAAAAGCAGTTTCTTAACACAGGGTTCTTCAATGGAAGGCATTTTCAAACACCTATAACTTAATAGTGGCCTAAAGTAATCTTAGCTTTGATCAAATTATCCAACCATATCTGTTGCGTCCGTCAGTTGCGGAACACTTTGTATAAACAGTTTGTTCTTTATGTACCACCCTTTATAAACGAATGTTTACAAATACATTTTAATCACGAATTAACGAGTAATAAAAAAACTAGCAAAATATAAGGAACTTTTACAATTTTATAAATTATTTGTTAGCCTGATACTTAACTTATTTTCTGCACCAATGAATATTCCAAAATCCTACTAAACAAAATGCTAAACTGTCCACAACAATTTTGCTAATGGATTTTGTTCAGGAAACTAAATTTATTTATCGATATTTATTTTTGTTTTCATGTTTCAACAGGAAATATGTAATAGAGTTTTTACTGTTATTCCATATTATTACGTATTGCAACTTTCGTGTCCGTTTTCATATTTCTAAGTTTTTTCAAAAAAATTTGGTAATTGGAAAGGAAATTAGAGAATTTGTATCTAATTTCCTTTCCAATTATCAAATTTTTCCTAAACCGATTATAAGGTTCGACAATTTCGGGTCGGTCGGTAACCATGGATACCGCAATTAAAATAATAAATGGAAGAGCAAAATTCCTTAACACACAGAAACTTTTTTTTAAAAGAAACCGAATCAACATATAAAGATGTAATTTTATTTACTCAAGGTCGCTGGCTGAGTAGAGGAAATTGCCTTAATCGTTTTTTTTTATTTTATGAAAGGATATTTTAGCATTTATGGAAACCCGAATATCTGAAATCGAAAACGTCAAATTGTTAATTATCAAATTAAAATGTAAAGAATTCATTACATCTTTGGCATTTATGAATGATATCTTAACACATTTGAATTCATTAATCTTAAATTTAAAAGGCAAGAAACCTTTCGTTTTTCATATTTTAGGAAATATTGATGGCTTTAAATTAAAACTTGAAATTTTTAAAACCAGTTTACAAAATAATGATTTGGCTTAGCAAGATTTAATGCTTTTCTGTATTAATAGAATTTCCCGATTACAACTTTTCAAAATTCGTTCCAGAAATCAAAATTTTAATTCAAGAACTCAACGAAAGATTTGCGGATTTTGAAAATATTTATTAGTGAAATAGTTGGTGGTGGTGATTTTAATGTGGATTGTCTGGTTGCAACGCCTGCAACTAAGAGACTAGAATCTTTGATGTCATCTTTTGGCCTTTGTTTAATATCAAAGGAAGCCACTAATTTTGTGGGAAATTCATCTTCTCTAATTGACTTGGCATTTACTAACTGCCCATCCAATATTAAAAGATTTACTGAAATATCTGTGCCGGGCATTGCTACTAGTCATGACATGATCTATGGGTCTTATGGTTTTTCAGTTATTGGAAATGCAAGAAAACAATATCGGTTCATAAGGGATTTATGAAACATCGATAATGATCAGTTACTTAGAGCTGTTTACTCCTTAAATTGGTCTCGACTCTATTGTCTGTGTGATGTTAATGATCAACTGTCCGTTCTCAATGATTTTATACTACACCTCCTTGATAGCTTTGCACCTCTTAAAAGGGTTCTGGTAAGACGTGATGTGTCAAGCTTTCATTTCAGTTCGGTAATTCTGCGGTATCGTAATATTCGTGATTACTTACATGAAAACTGGAAGCGTCATAAAACTGAATTTAATCGGCTTGAATATATCAGAGCAAGAAATAAACTAAATGGAATGATCAAAAGATCTAAAAATGAATTTTATAAAGAACGATTCAGCAACCGAGTTTCTAGTAAAGTATTTTGGAAAAATTATAATAAGTATATAAATCCCTCAATTGTTGATCCCGATTGTGAAATCAGTCCTAGTTTTAACGAATATTTTGGTTTGATATTTGTACGAAGTAGTGGACGTTTTAATCAAAATACACTACACTATAGTTCAGACGAGAGTGCCTTCTATTTTCATAATGTTTCGATAGATGAAGTATGGATTCAACTGGGTTATATTAAATCAAACGCTGTTGGAGCGGACGGAATAATCCGAAGTTTTGTTAAGATATTATTGCCAGTCTTGTTGCCCTAATTAACATACGTATTGAATTCAGGCCTTACTAAATCTGTGTTCCCAGATGCATGGAAAATTGCTCTGATTACTCCAATTCCTAAAATCTGCCACCCAGTTAATGTATATGATTTTCGCCCGATTAGCATTTTAACAATACTGTCTAAAATATTTGAAAAGATAATTAAATCTCAAATTTCCACATTTATATCTAAAGAAAATTTACTAAGCAAGTGTATCAGTCGGGATTTCGTGTGAACCATAGTACTACTACATCGCTTTTGAAGGTCGTTCGTTGATGACATTACTTCTGGTATTGAAGATGGGAACGTTGGTATATTGGTTTTGTTAGACTTCTCCAAAGCGTTGGACAAGGTAGACCATTTTGTTGTTATTGTCAAAGCTGTGTTATGAATATGATTTTTCAGAAAGTGCTTGTAATCTAATATTTTCGTATTTAAACTTACGACAACAATCGGTAAAATATAATGGTAGTTTCAGCAACTCAACACTTGTTTCATCTGGTGTACCTCAAGGCTCCATTTTGGGACCTCTTTTGTTTTCAATGTATATAAACCAAGTGTGTCCTATTATTGAGCAAACTAAAGATACTGGCTATCACCTTTACGCTGATGATCTACAATTATATTCCTTTGGTAAGCTAGATGATCTGGATAGCATGGTAAATAATTTAAATACGACTTTAAAGAATATTTTGGATTGGACGCTTGTGGGCCCAGTGTTGTGCAATTGTATGTAAAAAACTGTTTTATACATTTTTTACGTAAAAAATGGTAATATACTTAAATTACTGTATAAAACGTATAATATTGTATAAAATCAAACGCGTATTTAAAAATCTTAGTAAAGTCGCAAACCTTTATTTAACGAAACGTAAATTTGTATCATATTAATCATAAAAGAAGAAATATCCGTCGATTAATATTACGGAGTTTTCAGATAGGTTTGCACGAATTTCTTTAAGACAGCTATCGTAGTTAATCCCTAAGAGTCTGTTTGATAAAAAATTTCGACTAGGGACGGACAAGTTTCGAATGTGATCGAAGATTTAATAATTTCAGTGCAAAGTTGGATAAGTTTTGGTGGCTTATCTTAAAACTGATTGATTTTATCCATTTGACTATCAATTAAAAGGTCGTTATCGTATATAAGGATGCACATAATAAGCTGGCGTTTTTCGAAAAATATTTGTAGTTTATCTCTAAATTTTACCTGCACGTTAAATGATAGCCACATAAAACCAGCATTCGCTAAAGTAGTTTTTCCACGTTGGAAAGTGTTTATAAGATTGCATATGGGATCAAAAAATTCTTCTGAGTTTTGTACGCTTTCGTATAAAACCTTTATCAAAAATAAATTTTGATATATTTGCCATAACTATTTTGGAGTCTGACAAATTTAATTGGCCACGGAAATTTGGGGATTGAGGATTGGCACATTTACAAAAACAAAGTGGATTTTCCAAACTGTATACTCAAAAGAATCCAGACATTTTTTGGAGCACTGCAGCAAAGCCACATATACGTATCCAACTTAGCATAAAAATTATTAAATCTTCCAGCATCGACAGCGCAGATTGAGCGGATATTTTCAAATCGGGGTCAAATTCCTTGCCTAATTCGAAATAGCCTGACATTTAATAGGTCTAAAAAATTAATTCATATTTATTAATATTATTCTTTAAATAATAAAGAAATCCTAATTCGATTTGTTGATAGTGATGATAATGAAGATTTGCGATAAACAAAATTTCATTAATGTTTCTTTTAAAAGTAAAACTGAATTTATAATAAATAAATAAGCAATTTTTTTGAAATACAACATATTTGTTTTTTATTAATAATTATTATAAGCATAAGTAAACAAAATATTTATTTTTCAGTCAAAATTCTACTTAGTTAAGAAAATTAAAATATTCGAGCCAAAGAGCCATTGGTATAGTTTCATTTGACTTGTAATTTAATAAGTAATAGAAAACTTACTCGAAAACGGTTAGTAAAATTTTAATATCTCGGGCCAAATTTTGATTTGCCGTATTCCTATAGCTAAGGCTAAGATGAGCGATACATCGAACAAGCATAGTTTTGAACTTCAACTCATTCGTACGAAATATCGTTTTCAAGCAAATTTGCACTATCCTTGATTCCTTGGCCGTAATAAAATCCTCTAGTTTTGGAGCTGGTGTATTTGGAGCTGGTGGATATATGTAATTATATTATTTTGATATAATATAATATTTAAATTCTTATATACCTGATTTTATTTTTCGATTTTTATTTTTGTTTTTTTTGTGTTGACATTTGACAATAACAAAGGACACCTAAATTTTTTGATTTTTTCTCCTCACGTCACATAGCGCAAAAACTTTTTTATTTCGTTTTGCTACAATATTAGAGCAGTATGAAGTTGTTTATTTTAAGCAATGTAATTCTTATTTTAAGCAATAATCGATAGAGAACAAATTGCAGTACAGATGTCTCTGTCTGTGTCAAGTTAAATAATCTTGTCGAAAGATGGTAATGATTTCTCGTAATCATCTTAAACAATTTTTGTAACCGATAGCATTAAAATGTTATAGCATTAATATTGAATGAGTTCGATGATTAATCGTTTTACACTTCAATCCCATAGTGTTGTGGATTTTGTTTTTTTATTCTAAAAAATAAGTTAGTAGCTGAGAAACAAACCATATTTTCTTTGAAAAAAAAATAATTTTATTTATATTTTTCTACAAATATTTTACTTTTAATTATAATTAATAAATTAGAAGAATTATAAATAAATTCAATTCAATTCAATTATTCAAAGTTCAATTCTCATTTTACATCATACATACTCGTATATCCAATTTTCTTTATATAGATACGTAAGAATTGAGATTATGAAGTATAAGTAATTTTGAATTAGTGACGAATAGTTTTTGTATTTTACATTTTGTAAAAAATTGTTATGTGTAAAATACGTATTTTACATGTAAAAAACCGAATATATTACGTAACGTAAAAAACAGGCACAACACTTTGTGCATAAACTTCAAATCAATCCTGCAAAATCTCAAGCTATTATCTTATCTAGTAGTACACGAGTCATTAGACCTACTAATTATCTTGTAGTTGATAATCATAAAATTGAATTTTATGACCACGTTAAAAGGTTAGGTCTGATTATTGACAGTAAGTTAAACTGGACAGCTCCTGTAAATAGTTTATGTGGTAAAATTTATGGAATATTAGGTAGGTTGTGGAGTACAGCCAAACTAATTGAACAAAACGTTAAAATGCACATTATTCGTACATTAGTAGGGCCAATAATTTCATACTGTGCATCAATATACTCAGAATGCTCCAAGAAATCATTTATGAAATTAAATGTTGCTTTTAACGCTTGTACTAAATACGTGTTCTCGAAAAGAATTGGTGACTCTATATCCTTACATTCAAACTTGACATTTGACATGAGCTTGAGAAAATACCTTGAGTTCTTGACGTTAACTGTCATGTTTAATTTAATACTAAAGAAGAACCCACGCTATCTTTATGAAAATCTCAACTTTAGCTTATCACAGCGTACAATCAATTTAAATCTGCCCAGGTCGTGTAGGTCGAAGCCAAGACGCAGTTCTTTTTTTGTTAATGGAGTAAAACTGTGGAACAATGTTGACCCACCTGTCAAAGCTGCGTCAAATTTGATTAATTTCAAGAAGATGTATATGGATAGCTATAGTATATTGTGATTTGATCCTTTTTCCTTTCCTTTCCTATCCTATTTTCCGCATCCTTTTGTAGTTTAGTTATTATTATTATTCATTATTATTATTATTATAATTAATTATTGTTATATTTTAATTTTAATTGTTAGTATAACTGATCACTGTTATTTATAAGTCTTATATGTATTTCTCATTCTCTTACATTTTTTACTGCGTTACACAAAATAAAATATTATGTATATTATATGATATTGTAAAACGGTCTTGGCCTTATTTGTGTAAATAATTAATTAAAAATAAATAAAAAATAAATAAAAATAATCCCTTTCATCGCACAATAGTAAATCAACCAACAGGGTTTCAAGAATGGATTTTTGGAAGGTCGTTACCTCATCAAAATTTCCAAACTTAGTTGAAGCCATTATCAAGTCATATTCTTCTTCTAAACGGCCACAAAATAATCACTATTTCTGTGACAACCTAGTACTATGGTTTTTCTTTCTATATAAACCCAATATGAAAATCGGTTAAGGAGAATTAAAATTGAAATTATTTTATTCGTATTTTCTTTTCGGTGCTTGTGCTTAAGCAGTAGTAACAGACTGGCATGTGTATGTTTATCCACCATATTTTTGGGGTATCTCTGTTCTAAACGACACTAAAGCGCTTTTGTCATTATTAAAAGGAATTCTTATTCGTGGAGCCTACTATTTGAGATTTATTTTGTGGAAACTATCATAGCTTAGTCTAAAATAAATTTCCTCTCGAATAGACAAGAAAATTTATTGTAGACTCCCAAATAAGTGAGTTTCCACAAAATAAATTATTAATTGAATCGTCCTGAAGCATACTTAAATAGTCAGTTACAGAGCTCTCATATAATAGTGCGGTTAAGACTAATTCAATTTAGATGCATCGCGTTGCTTGTCAAGAAGTATTTAGACAAAATGAGAACATCTATTTACACTTTAGAGAAATAATTCTTCTAAAATGACATCGTTGTTGTTGCTTGGCCGTTCTTTAAACGATGAACGTGTAGCGATTTGTCTGGGCCAATGCTGATTTAAACGAAACTCAAATTTTAGGGCTCTTTTTACCGTTCAAAAATGAGAATCAAAATTAAAAACATTTTGAGCTTGAACAACCTAAGATTGGTCTATGGATCCGTAAATGTTGAAGTAAAGGATAGTGAGTGAGCGATTGACTGTTGTACGAGGATAATTTTCTCTTCCGTACTCCGGTTATTCTACGGATGTCAATAATTAAGTTAACAGAACTAAAGAAGACTAAAAAATGATAATTTGGTTATTTTTGAAGACATGTTTGACTGAATTGAGCACACAAACGCAAATTTATCTAGCTAATTTCACTAAGCTCAATAAGTTTCTCAGACAGAGCGATTAGTTCTAGACAATCACAGGGCCCCAATTTCAATGGTTTTCAGAATGAACAACTGCAATTTTTGCAGTCAAATCATATTAGGTATATTTCAAATTTATTTAACCCTATATGCCCTGCAGATCACAAAAACATTTTAAGTTTCATTTTGTTCTCATAAGTAGATTGCTTTGATATTTGCAAAAAAGCAGAAATTCTTTTTAGTACCATATATCTAACAGACGACTTAGATATTCCTCTTTTGTTCTTCTTATTCAGAGGTGGTATTTCGTAATACTACCCTTTAAATATATTATCGAGAATAGTACCATAATCCTCTAAGCAGTATTTAGCCAGTATTTACGATAAATAAATATGAAAACTTAACACACTCTTGTGATTTATGTAGATTCATATTTAGACTTTGGCAAGATATTCTAAACAGCATATTTACAAACTATAGTAAGTTAACAGGTGAAAATTGTATACAAAAATTATTTTAGCATTTATAAATCGTATTCTCTAAACATTTTTCTCACCCATTTTTTTCTTAATAACTCAAAAAATGCAATCTCTAGGAACGTAACTTCTTACATATACGTGAAACCTATCTAGAATCACACCAAATTTTACACCAAAATCAATATACGGTTATATAAAGATAAAAACATATCAAATGTATAAAAGAACATTACAACAATCAAGTATTTCTTTACGTCGTATGTTAAAGACGTGTACAATTTAAGTCAATTTAATCTAATTCAATCTTAAGCTGTTTCTGCCTGTGCAAAATAGTCTGATCTACCCGGAATATTTTCCGGAATCTCTTACAAGCATTTTAGAATTTCGAGTAAACTAAAAAAAACCATCCAAATTTAGTTCGTCAAGCGAGTTTTTCGAACTCCGCGAGTTCCTCGTCCAATAATTTTTTTATGTACCTGTGCCTAGGTCCTCAATAGCACCGAAATTTTATTAATCGAAACCATTTCTAGTTATTTGATTTAGGTCTAGTTATGGAGGGACGTTCTTGTTTTAACACTTATAATTTAAATTGACTTAAGTTTTAATCTTTGTTTAATCCAAATGTATGGGTTAATCTTTAGGATCGCTAACGAGTATGAGGTGAGGCCAACTATTTTTTACAATTCGATTTATAAAATTATTGTTTATATAATTAAATTTTATACATTTTTGTTCTTAATTTGTCCTAATTATCAATTTCTCAATAAATTGATAAATAATTGAGAATAAATGCATTGTACGGTCTTAAAGTTTGTTGAGAGCTAATAGTGCCTCGAAATCTAATATTAAACATTTTCTCTTTCTGAAGTTTAATAACTAATTTATATTTTCTACAGATCGTCATATTTATTGTGTCCGTCGGTTTTCTTAACTGTGCAAGTGTACTAATCTAGTAAAATAAGTTGAGAGTTTTGCTTGTTATGTGGTTTGACAAGTGAGCCATAAGTGCTGCCAAACCAGACACTTGAAGCACATGACTCTTATACTTGAAAATTGAGCAAATATAACAGCTTTTGCAGTAAGACCATCTTGTTTTAGGATATTCGTTCCCTTAAGCCTTTTTTCTTATAATCTAAACGGGCAATTTCTTTTAATTCCTACTAGTAAAGAAAACTAAGCAAAACTGTGGGTAGAAGTGAAAACGATCGAATAAAATATTCGAATGCTGGACTGAATGAATATTTTAACCCCACTGATGGTATTCACTTTTTATTAGTTCGCAAATTTACATTGTAAATTGAAATAATTTTCTTACATTCTAGAGCTTAATTAATTCTAAATTAAGTTTCTATTTGTGATACTCATTGACATAAATTTATCTTGCCAATTACATTTTGTCTTGTATAAAATTGAGAGCACCAATCTCACGCTTTGCGAATTGATTCGTTACATACAAACATAAAATTCGTCAACATCACAATATCCAATAAAATCTAGAGTTTACGATAGCTTTTTTAGTTATCACTTTTACACTTTGCAATTTATCTTGCTTTTTAGAGAATTAGAAACTGCTTTATTAATTATTATTACTGCGTGATATTTTCCTATGCAATTTCTGTCACCAAATAATTTATTTTCGATACTTGATTGAAATTAGGGAAAGAAAATAATTGACAAATGAAACGGTCGTTAATTTAATTTTAACAAAAAGAGATACAAATTTCGATAAATTACCAACCAGTAATATGCTAGAACATCTTGGCACAGCATGCTAGATTAAAAAACGAGAAGAAAAAAGGCTATGATTTGCCCACTAGAAAAAAAATCAGATATGCTAAATTGCAATAACTACCGCGGAATAACTTCCTAAACACCAGGATGTAAGGTTTTGGTCAGGGTAGTCGCGGCAAATTTATCGAAATATAGCGTGCGCTATTTACCAATACGCATTAGTAGATATGTGAATAAGAGAAAATGAAAGCTTGATTACCATTTAACTATAGCGAGCACAATCTATGTCTTCTACACTAAAATTTCAAAGTGTTTTGACAGTTTAGAGGAACGAATTTTAGACACCAAAAATAAAATAATATGTGAATCGGTTCTATGCGCCAAGGAAATATGTTACAAAACTATTTTTGCAAAAGTTCATTTAGCTGAAAAGGTTTTAAAATCGCCTTTATGATACTGTCCACTACTTTGTGTCTGGCTGCCGAGATTTCCAAAAAATCCCTTAAAAGAGAGATTAATATGTTAGATATCATGGATTCGGCATCTTCAGGTATAATCGTTTTTAAATACCTAAGATATTCTATTAAAAATGATTACTCTTTATTTTTAATTGTGTGTTGTATCTCTAAACATTAAAAGTCTAAAGGGTATACAGGTATCTATAAAAATTTGGCTAGAAAAGTGCTTCATCATCATAATGAAAACAACCCACCTCTGGTTATGATATCAATGATGATTTGTTTTTTTTATATATATAAAAAGGTACTCAACAGTACTCGAAACATTGCTACCGCACAATATCATCACGTTTTAACACATAAACTTCATATTAATTTTTCCAATTCAACATTTTCATTCATAAACGTTTCAGAGCAAGAATGCAACGAGCAAAAATCCATTCAACCAATAATATCGCATCTAATAATTTAGCGCTATAAATTCCACGGTTTTATATAATTAAAACAGGATATTAAAAATAAATTTGAAAGAGCAAAAAATCATATTAAAAACAATAAATAATATAAAAAAAGTAAAACTGAAAACCATAATTTTCCAACTTCCAATTCCAGAAGATTTAATTTAAAAATTATTAAATTTTGTTTTGTTTTAAAACTCTTCGTATTCGTTCTTAAGACGCACATAAGAATAAGAAATATAAAGATAATAAGAAATTAATATATTGTTAAATATCAAATATGGATAAATATTTATATTGGACTCTATTATTCATATAGCAGCTACTTTTATCTTTATACTTTATCTTTAAGTTTTTCGTTGTTACTGCTGCTGTAAAATTACCGTCTAAAAATTGCCTCAGGTATTAATTATTGTATTGTACATATATATATATATATATATATATATATATATATATATATATATATATCGATGAACGCGAATACGCGATTATATATTTTTATAAGAATAATAATAATAATATTTAAAATAAACTATACACAAGACAATCAGACCAGTGTTGAATTATTATAAATTATTTATAATATTGAATAACCAAAAAATGATAATATAAAATCAAGTAGCAGCAAAGTTAAAAGCTCAGCAAAGATAAAAACAAAAAAATTTACTTTTATTTTCTAAATAAAGATCAAAATTAATCAATAAATTGTAAAATTACAAAAAAAAAATGATAATATATTGACTACACTCCTGTTTATTAAAAGACAGTAGCTCAAAATACTCCAGGCTATATTATTATCTTCGCCGTCTTGCCCTCTTCACTTATGGTTATGGTTCTTCGTTTTTGTTGTTACATTCTTCATCAACATCTCTCTCGCTAGCTCTATATGCCTTGATTGTATCATTTTTATAAATACGTCCTTCTTCTTGTGTTAAGAATATTGTTTTTAAGAAGACTTACTCGTACGAGCACATAGCGTAATTTCAATTTTTATGAATTTCGTTATATTACGTACCATCTACGTTTGATCTTATTTTAGTTTGTGTATCTTATAAAACAAAACAAAACAAAGTGTATTATATGATCGTATGTGATATTATAGTGAAAGAAGTTGTGATGGAGGAGGACGTGATGTTCAAGATATTTTGATTAATAATATTTTTTTTTTGTTTTAATTATATTTTTTTTTATATTTAACGAAGTTGAATTGGATTGTATGTAGAGAGATAATCGATTGGATAAAATTTTGGATTAAGTGGGTAGAATAAGAGTTGCGACTATACTCAATATTTCGTTTACTGTATAAAATAATCAAATAACGATAATAATTTGGTTTTGCAGAATATTAAAAAATTTAGTGTACAAATTTATTTACATATTTACCTGTGTGTAGAAATAGATGGTTCTTTAGGTTTGTGTGTTTTGAAAATCCTCGCGAACATATGTGACATTTAAACGGCCATGACCCACTGTGTACGTACATGTGTGATTTGAGGTCTCCTGGTGTTGGGAAGGATTTTGAGCAAAGGCCACATTTGTGCGGTTTTTCCTGAAAAAATAAAAAAAATTAATACGTGGTTTCTGTACATTTGTAGAGTTAGGAGTTATTGAGCGTGGTCCGTTCTAATTTTATAAGATAATTTAACATTATCTATTAAAAGCTGAAACACTAGGCCAACAATTTTTTTTGTATGCTTTTCAGAAAAGTAATTCTTAAAAATTAAGAAATCTTTGAAATTTAGATCATTCTTGATAGAAATCATTCTCGATATTGTCTAAATAGTTCAGATGAACCTACATTTTGTATAATAAAGTTGGTAATAGTTCAGGGCTCGTTTTTATTTTAAATAAAATAAAACAATTTAAAGACTGAGCTTTCGATGTCTCATCGACATCATTTTCAAAGCTAATGAAAATTTTAATATAAATTTTTTAAAAACAAATATAAAAAGCCTATACAGTAAATACAATTTTTTCAAATAGCAAATACAAAGTAAATTTTACAAACAAGTATATAAAATATGAATATGATTTTAAAATTTAAAAAAAAATATATAAATGAAAATTGTATATATAAATTAAACAATGAAATAAATTTAGCAAAGAAATAAAGCAGACAAAAAACGAAATTAGACAAAATAATTGTAGTAATTGCCAATATAGGCGCAATCACTGTTTATATTTATAGAACTAATGCTAGATTTAATATATAGCATCTCTAAAATTGAACTTTTCCTAAAATTTCGTTCTTTTTCTAATATTTTAACATTGTTTAGGCTAATTATGTGACCAGAATTCTTTAAATGTGTAGAAAGTGCACTAGTACCTTGTTCTTCATATTTATTTATACCATTTTTATGTTGATAAATCCTTTTTTCCAAAAATTGTTTTGTTTAACCCGTATAAACAACATTACAATCACATTTAACTTCATAAATTAAATTTGACTGCTTATTGAGTGATATAGGATCTTTTAGTTTAGAAAAAAGACAATCATTTAAACAAATTGAATTACCGACAATTTTGAAATTATAATTTTTGAACAAGTGTTTTATTTTTTCAAATAAATGTTTAACATAAGGAATTGAAAAATAATTTTTATCATTGTTAATGGGCCGAATTTCAAAACTTGTAATAAAATGTTTTTGTTTCTAAATACACTGATTTATTAATTTGGCAGGATAATGATTAGTTAACAATGTTTCTTTTAATATGTTAAAATTTTTATTGTGAAATTTGAGATCTGAAAGTTTTAAAATTTTTTGAGCCAAAATGTTTACTGTATTAATTTTATAGGAAATAGGAAGCCAAGAATGAAAATTTAAATATCTACCAGACCAACTATCTTTGTGATACCAATCAAAAGAAATTTTGCCATCAGGCTCATGGATCAAAAGTAAATCTAAAAATGGAATTTTGTTGTTAACTTCCTTTTCCAAAGTAAATTTTATTCGATTAAAAATTTTGTTAAAACTGTTCAAAAATATATCAATTATGTTTTCCGGAATAGCCGAAAAATATCATCAACATATCGATAGTAAAATAATGGCTGAACATCTAAAGAATTTAATGCTAAATATTCCAAATTTTCCATTAATAAATTTGCTAATATAGGGCATTGGAGAATCCAAAATTTGTTTATAATTTTTATTGTCAAAAGAAAATTCCGAATTATCTAAAACAATACTTAAACCTTCAAGAAATTGGACTTTCGCCAATTTTGATTTTGCGTTCTTTTTAATGTCTCTCCAATTTTTCTTGATAATTTCCGAAACTATATGACTATCTACATTATTAAATAACGAAATCACGTCTAAAGAAATTAACAAAAAATTTGGCGGTATAATAAAATTTCGAATTTTTTGTTTAAAATCTTCGGAATTTAGAACAAAAGAGTTAGTTTTTCCTACACTAAATTTAAGAATGTTACCTAAAAATGCCGATAAACCGTATGTGGGACCATCTATTGAGCTCACAATAGGTCCGTAGGGTATATTTGGTTTATGGATTGTAGGTAAACCATATAATTTAGGAACTACTGGAATATAACTAGTTAATTTTTTCTTTGTAAATTCATCAATGTTGCCAGATTTTTGCCAATTTTTTACTAAAGTGTTTATCGTAGTTTGAATTGGAGTAGAATTATTTTTTATCCATTGTCTATAAGTTGTGTCGTCATTTAATAGGCTATTCATTTTTTCAATATAATCATTACGTGTGGTTAATACGGTTATATTGCTTTTGTCTGCTCGAGTCACCATAATATTTGGATTATTTTTCAAAAACGTTTTTGCTTGTTTAAGGCAAGATAAAATACGTTTTTCAACTGGTGAAAGCCTCTGCAATGATGAACTATTTTTAAAATTAGTCAAAACATTAACAAATTACATTAACATTAACATTATTAACATTAATATTGTATATTAAATCTAGCATTAATTCTATAAATATAAATAATGATTGCGCCTACATTGGCAATTACTACAATTATTTTGTCTAATTTCGTTTTTTGTCTGCTTTATTTCTTTGCTAAATTTATTTCATTGTTTAATTTATATATACAATTTTCATTTATATATTTTTTTAATAATTTTAAAATCATATTCATATTTTATATACTTGTTTGTAAAAGTTACTTTAAAATTTACTTTGTATTTGCTATTTGACAAAATTGTATTAACTGTATAGGCTTTTTATATTTGTTTTTAAAAATTTTTTATTAAAATTTTCATTAGCTTTGAAAATGATGTCGATGAGACATCGAAAGCTCAGTCTTTAAATGGTATTTTATTTAAAATAAAAACGAGCCCTAAACCATTACCAACTTTATTATAGTTATAATTGGCTCAATAAGTAATTTTTAACTACATTTTCTATTTCCAGTTTTTCTTCTTTTACTCCAATGTGAAATAATGTTCGCAAGCCGCTTTGCAACGTCGCCTTTAGCAAAATCAGCATATAATTCTTAAATAATTTAATTTAAACGTTTGGATAATTTCGGTTGTAATTTTTAAAATTTAAAAAGCGTTTTTCGTCTCAGACTACAACTATTTTCAAAGATATGCACGTATTTCACATTTAAACTCGATATGCGAATAAGAAATTTAAATTTATTGTAATGCAGATCGTTTCTCTTATTCGATTTCTGTTTTAAGGTAATGCTTGTTCGAGCTTCGAATGATAACTTCCCAAAATATTGCACATTACATTTCTGAGGCTCCCCTACTTTAGATATGCAACACATCCTACTTGTTAGGAATGCCCAATAAAGGAAACCGGTAACATATTTTAACTTCAGGTAGTCTAGAGATCGACCATGACAATGTTACATTAATTATTTTCATTTTACTGGACGAAATGCTTCCTGAAGAAGTAGAATTAACCATCGCTATACCACTCTGCTGGTTAACTGGTGGGATTTAGACATGTTGTCATCTTTAAACGACTTTCGAAGTCTTGTGTCAATTTTAATCCCCGATCTGGGGAACATCTGGTATGACGGTATTTTTCAAATTTAAATTGGTAGCTTTTCCTGGTTAGATATTCTGAAGGCATCGCTACGCTAACAATACCTAAACTGGCCTAATGAACAAAGATTCTTCACAAGCCACCAAAGTGATATTAAAGTGCTGAGTAGACTGGTGTCGAATGTAAGAGGTAGCATGCAATTCCGGAATATCGGATTTCCGAACGATTTCATAAAGCCGAAAATATTCGTTTATACCAATTTCGGAATTTCGATTTTTGAAGAATGTTAAATATTATGTGAAAATTTATTTGTGCACATATTGATCACCGAAAAACCTAATATTTTTCTATCGAACGAATAAATTTGATAGGTTACATTATTAGTAGAATCATTGTTGCCAACTAAATTAACTGTAGAAGCTTTATACCACGTAGCTATCTAGCTTCTTACCGCCGATGTTGTATTATATTTATGCTTGACAAATTGAAAGGTGATCAACATGAACGTGAATTTCAAACGACGCAAATTGGTAAAATAAGGATCGAAGCACGGTGTACACTCGAGGACAATCTACCATGGATAAATTTTGTTGAGAAAAAAAATAGTAGATCACAGTTTTGGAATTAATCGAGTTTTTCCTGTTTACTATATACTAAATCAAAAATTGTTCATTGCACATTTATCAAAAAAATTGAAGATTTATATAAATTGAGTTTGGGTGAGAATTTTCACTGGTAAACAAACCAACTTTGATGAACAATTTTTTTTCTGCTATGCTAAATTCAGAAAGAAACACTGCTTATTTCAAAACTAGCCTCTCGTATTTCATTTCTCAACGAAATATAACTATCTACAAAATTCAGCACTCTTAGGTCGGGTTACAGTAGAATTGAATTCTGAAAACAGTCACAATCCTAAGTGTATTGAAATAACAAATAAATACGCATGTCCATTTCTAATTTTGAAAGTTTTGTTTAACTGACGTGTGAAAATATTCTACATACGGTATTCGCCAGAAAAAAATCATGCACATTAAGCATAAGAATCCACAAATACACCACTACCAACAAAGATAATTTAAGCCCGCGAATAGAAATATACGCGAATGGAATAAACTATCCCCTAAAAGATACTACTAAAATAAACAATAGAAATAAAATCTTCTAAAATCCAAGAACAACATCTGAATTAATAGAATATGCCTTCAGGTAAATTCATTGCCATTTGAAAAAAATAATGACTGCATTTGTGCTAACCCAGAACTATCCCAATTAAATTGAACAACGAAGACCGTTGAATGAACGATATTCTGACATAGTCTTCTAGAAATCAATGAACTTGACACTCCTGATTGCATATTCCTCTCAGGTGTGTACACTGCCATCCGAATCTCCCTCTCTTCATTTCCAAAATTTTTTAATTTTATGAGCAGGGTTTTTCGAAAATTTTTTGTATATAAAAACATAAATGCTTCGTTTGAATTTTCAATTTGAATGGTTAGTTCAATATTCAGGAAAAGCATATTTTAAAGTTGGGTCACATTGTGTCGAGTTAAAACACATTAACACGCAAACACATTAAAATTAGTTTAACAAAAATTTTTTTTATAAAAATAAGAATTTGTTTATATGTGTAGGTAAAGAAAAAAAGGCGGGAAAGGTTCGGAACCGAACTCTATAAGCAGTTTCGTTGCGTAAAACCCTCATCCACCAAATCCTAAATTTCCACACCAAACCCAAAACACATTATCCACCTCCCTCCACCTCCAATAACCACATCACCCACACAAACTCACAACCACACGAGATATATTTTTATTCCATATTCCCTTGCTCTATGAAACCAAAATAGAATAGAAAATAAAAAAAATTCTATCAATTTTTAGGAGGGGGGTTAACAAAACCTTACATACCTCCGAGCACCCTAAACACAGGAATGCCAAATCAATAGGGCTCTATCCCATGAATTGCTTGAGATTTTAGTGAAGAAATTAAGTTTGTATCTCCATCCGTTCTCTAGTTATCGTGCACACAGACGGACAGGCGGCACGGCAAACCGAAACAATATAGCATTTTTTTAACAAAAATGCTTAATAGGAAATTAGTGTAGAGTGTTCCATCAAAAGTTTCAGCATAAGTTTTCCAAAGCAAATGTTTGTTAAAAAATGCTTTTGGAGTAACAATGTAATATTGGGGGAAGGGGTCGGGTTTATTGTGTTTTGGATTCTATTTCAACATTGTTGATGAACAAACTTCGAAAACTCTTTTTTCGTTACTTGTTAAAAATTTGATTTTTCATCGTAACAAACTCGCAGGCTATATTGTTGATCCTGTAGTATAAACAAAACAGAACAATTACTAAACCAATTAACACATGTCGCTAAGTATAAATTTAGAAAACAATAGCGACAAAAAATTATATATTTTAAAACCAAAATGTTTGTTTAGAAAATTTAGCAATTTATTATGTATACTGCCTGGTTCAAAAGCTTATGGTGATCTCCTGGAACTGAGAATAACGCAACACGAGCGAATTGGACTGAAAAAAAAAAAAAAAAAAAAAATTGGAAAATTGTGCATTCTTTCTATTATTGGCTGTTTTTGTTGAGAAATAAAACATTTTTGCTTTAGTTGTTTCAGCGCTATTCAGCTATTTCATTTTTAATGCAAATCTGCATTATCTTCAGCTAAAGCAAAAGTTTAAAATGCTTTAGTTTTTGCTTTAGCCATCGAGTAAATTTATTATAGAGACATATGTAAACGGATTTTGAAATTACAGAAAGCTCGGTTTTCAGTCGCATAAAATTGAAGTTTTCTACGTTTTGTTGTTTTTTGTAAAAATATTTAATTAAGAAAGTCAACGATGTCAATGATGTTGTATACATTTCCAGTAAATAAATTTTAATGAAAAATTTTTATTATACGAATAATAATTATCGTTTCTACATGGTGATTCATAAAACCTCGTTTCAGCTCACGTTTTCTCTTTAGTTTTGTTGAAAAGGTGATTGTTTAGATTGCTATTAAATCCATCGTTCAAATCAAAAATTCTGATGTGCATTTACTAAAGAAGTTAAATTTTTATAAAACTAAATTTTAAATTAGATGTAAGAGGAATCCGCGACAGCACCCTTTATTAACTTACTTAGCTAACCTACCTTTACTAACCTAAACGAAAAGCTCAATTTTATAGTAAATTAATAAATTTTTGCTCTGCTTTAGTTTAAATTTAATAATTGAATACTACAGTATGATGGCTGATTTTAAAATATGTGTTTGTTGAAGGTTTTGTTAAAAATATAAAATTAAAATTTTGATGATTTGTTTAGATTTTTATTCATACATTTATGTTTAAAAAATTTCCAATTACCACGGTTTCTTATAGTAAGTCAATAAAAGCTTCCCCTTATTTTTTTATTTTTCCCCTCCTGCAATATGTTTTTCAATTTTTGATGTGTCCAAACATGTACAGATTTTTAATCATTAAAACGTATTGTACGGGGAATCTCGTAATCGCATAGTGAAAAAGTCATTTCTAGATTTTGACAGAAATTCATCGAACTCGTTATAGCAATTCATTTGATCAAGGCTCTAGGCGAAATTTGAATGAA
This sequence comes from Nephrotoma appendiculata, assembly GCA_947310385.1. Classification (NCBI taxonomy): domain Eukaryota; kingdom Metazoa; phylum Arthropoda; class Insecta; order Diptera; family Tipulidae; genus Nephrotoma; species Nephrotoma appendiculata. The sequence goes on along the minus strand of OX371224.1, from coordinate 5,838,105 downwards.
GTGAATTAATGCTATTATAGGTAAAATTTTGAATTTTTATTCCAAATTTTCATTGATCTAGATGGAGATGCACTTTGGCCTTAATTTGTGCAATAAGTTTGAAGAGAATGCGGGATGTAGTTCCAAATATTTCAATATCAACTTTTCTATGCGGCAGTTATTTGCTCCATGATCTTATTGCTGGTTTGAACGTTCACTTTATGGTAGTTTGATGAGGTTACGGAGGTGGAATTCAGATTTTTTCGAGGTGTAATGTTAAAAATTTGATTTTACAAATGTTTCAGTCGATTGCTCAGAATTTAAGTAAAGTTCCGAAAACTTACTAGAATTGTCACTACTACTTAAGTTCTAATTACGAATATATAGAGCACATTACAAAATAGTGTGAGAAAAATCTGCAATCAATAAGTAAAAACCAAAAGAAGAAACTTATCTGAAATTTGAGCTGTTAGACTTGTTCGAATTGAGTAATTTTCAAGATCAAACAATAACTATACATATACCCATTGATTCACTTTGCTCAACTAATGATTTTGTACTTGTTTGTATATAGGAAAAGTGTCATTAAAAAATTTGAACATGCTACAAAAATTTTCTTTGATATACGAGAGAGAATTAAATCGTATTTTCTTTCTTACGACAACGAAGACATTATGTACGTATTATATATACATTTTATGTTACAAGCTTGTATTGTACATAATTGAAATTCAATTCGTTTTTGTTGTTGCATTTTTTTCATTAAATCAAAGATTTTAAGAGTGTTCATATAAAATAAAAAGAAATTGATATAAAATTATCGAAACATGTAAGTTAAAAAGAAAACACACACTTTGCACATTAAAACTATAAATCTCGTATATAGTTGTTACAGTTAAATACGATTTTTTTTTTATTTTAACTTTAGTTTTAAATTCATCTTACGTGGGAAACATAAGACAACATTTCCGATACAAAGAATTTAATGTTCACTACGTTTTTTATTTATTTATTTATTTGTTTATTTTAAATAATATTAAATATATATATATATAAAAAAAACATTGAATATTTAATGTTTCCGTTGATTTTTATTCCTTTTGTCGTCCAATGAATTAAATGTATATAAGAAAACTTAAAGTTTTACATTTTATCTAAAACGAGAAAAGCTTCAAAGAAGAAGTGGTATTTTTTGTATGCGCTTAAGTGATATTTTCTTTGGTGAGTTGTCAAAGATAGCAATTTTTTTTAAGTTGCTGTTCAACTCTATATAATAATAATAATAATAACACATAAAGCATAAGTAATCTATATACGTATAAAAAATAAATAAATTGTTTTATTCCCATATTTAAATATATGTATATAAATTTATTTTATCGACGTATCGCGAATTGATTTTTCAAGTTGAATGAATTTATTGGAATGGTTTTTTCCTTATACTCTGCGGATTCGCATAATGTGCAGCACACAATCAATCAAATATAAACAAAATTATAAGCTTCTCCAAAAATCAAAAATTAAAAAAAATGGCAAATCCACACCCATTTCAATTGAGCACAGCAATAATTTAAGAAAATAAAATATTGATCGCGGTCTTTATTTTTTACTCTCGTACGTAATTAAATTTAAGTAAAAGAAAAGACAATCCCATTTTTATTATATTCTCGATATAATTATAAATTATATATATATATATATATATATATGTATAAGTAATTTAAAAATAATAAATAAATAAATAAAATCAGATTATTCTATACGATGTACGTATTTTTAGAATTTTTTAGATGGGAAAATGTTACGATATTTTTCTCCAAAGGACAACCCTTTTGTTCTTATATGTGCTCACATATGTGAAATTATTTGTATTCTTACGTACTGACATACAAGACTATATGTTGTTATATGGCATGGTTTGCTGGTTAAAAATTGTGGGAATCTACGCACTAATGATTTCTTAAGGTCAAGACAAGACAATTCATTGTCTTTTTATTATTTTATTATATATCTTATAAATGTCTTATTATTTGAATATTATAAAAAATAAACACACATAAAGTTGTGGTATATAAATAAATAAATATATTCTGCATAGTAGTTGGTAGTCTTAAGTAGCCAATAAGGTAAGACTTTACAATTATATACATATATAGTTTTTATCTTATATGTACAGGTAAATAGATGTATGCGCTCACCACGGAATTATTGTACGTCTTTAAGATTCACACGATTTTTGTTTTGGTGTGTATAGTTAATTACTGCGGTCATTAAAATTTATTTGAAGCGCAACGAAGAACGCTTATGAATAATTGTTAAGTTCTCGTGTATGTCACATCAACCATAACTTAATGTTTGATATAACAATACCTTGATATTTAACATTAACAACTTTTTCATTTAAATAATTACATGTCAAACTTCAATAAATATTAATTAATAATTAACAGTTTAGTATAATAAAAAATATTTTGAGCAATCACATTTTATAGCGTTTTGCGACAGAGTTTTACAGAAATATTTATTAAACTTATTTCAATGAAAGGTCCGTTTGCTTGTATTTCAGAAAAGTCCTTCATTCACACATCAACTTGTAGAAACCATTGGTTTGTAAAGCTATATTTTGTACAGAATAAATCACAGAGTAGGTTAAGGCTGTAGTTGTAAGGTCCGAAGAAGTAGAAGTTAGTCTAGACCAGAAGAATTAAATCTGTCACTTCACGTAGTGAGATTTCAAAAAAATTCTGGGTTTCCTGGTTTTGAATTAATGAGATATTGACTAGAATATTACACCAGACTATAAATATAGTATACATATTTTAATCTAGCAAATTATAATAGTAAACCATGCGGCGTTTATTTTACAACATTGAATAAAAATTGTGATGGATAACGAAAAAAATTGATTTCTGAATATAATTTAAGAATTTATAATGAATTGTTGACCCTAAATCATGAAATAAAGTTTTGGAATTTAGTTGTACCGAATAAAGTAGTGGTTGTTGGCCCTTTGTTTTAACAAGGTTTTTCGGCTAAAAATTAGCCATGCTGACTGGAAATTAATTATTGAGAAAACAATTCCATTCAAATTCGTTTTATAGAATTGAGATTGTCACTTGAATTTGACAGATGGTTTAATTGCTTTTAACGGCTTCGACTTTTATTTGATATTTGTCTCTTTACGACCAACAACTTATCGAATTAAGTTTTGAAATAATTTATTATGTGAGAAAACAACATTTAATAAGTCTAAAAACATTTCCAACAAAATGGAATGCAGAATTTATGGAATAGCCAATAAAACTAACATTTTGTGACATAGCCTAAAATATTGTCTTCCATTTAAACCTGAATCATTCCGCTAAATTTTCGGACCCTAAAGAGGAGTAAATTTCTATGAAAATTCTACTGATACAAGTACATACATGTTGGAGAATTTAATCGTAGAACATATACAATTTTATAACATTTATTATAAGAAATGCCTTTTATAATTTTTAAAGTAACCTAATAAGGACTATTTTAAGGCTAAATTTCAGTGATCTACGCAGTTCAAAAAATATGCCCTACCTGGAATCTGTAATGTAACTCCTGTTAGTGACATTTTCCTACTCTGTACTTACGGATACATTGAACTATATGGGTTATTATGGGCGGTGACATGATCTGACCCGATTTATCTGCACCCGTATTCCCGATTTCTGAGTAAATCCTAGATATTATCCTTAACTGAGCGCAACACAGCTGGAGTGAAACATTCTCACAAATATTTACTTCTCCTTTATTTTAAAATGATAAACACTCAAACCTGTTTTTGCGCGATGGACAGGGACCGCATAAAAAATCTCACGTAGAAAACAACTCAAAACATTACGCAACCTGATGTAATATACTTGCGCAATGTAGATGATTCACATTCAATTATGTTGTAATTTGATTGAAATTTTGAAAGGACAAGTAGATTGTATTAAATAGATTTTTTTCATACACCGCAGAAAAAAAAACGTACAAGAAAAGACCGCACAAAAACAGGTTTGAGTGTAAATTCAAAAAAAACAGGGGTTATTTTCTTATTTCAATTAGTTTGGAAATTACTTTCTATTTTGGTTTGACCAAATAGAAAACTTTATTTATTTAAGAAGTGTGTCACAAAGTAAAATAGGAATGTCCAACGATTTGTGTTTTTGGTAAAAATACATATCTTCAACATTTTATTCTAGCGAACTATAATAACTAGAGCCCGGATTTTTCTCGTAAATACATATTTTTCATATAAATGCATATTTGCTCCTTAATTGCATATATTATAGTGTTTATGATTTATGGACATATTTCTCAATTTTTTGAAGCTTTTCGAATGGTTAATTTTGAGCGAACTCCGCTTTTTACTCCTTTCCTTTCGTTTTTTTCCAAAATGAAATTATTAAAAACTTGTTTTGGGTTTTCTATTTTGATTCATCGTATAACACTCTTTATAGGTTTTTGTTGTTTGGGGAATCACAATTAATTTGACGTTTCATATAAATGGTTGCATTTCCTTTTACTAAAATAAAAACTTTACAATTATAGTGTAAAAATGAAAGAAAAGACAAATACGTTTAATCGACTTAATATGTTTGCTAGAGATATTGGGGACGGTATTTTTAAAAAGATGGAAAAGTGTTATTTTGTACATTGTGTAACACAAAAGTTGGATCAGATACCAAATACCAAGTCGAACAACATCTTAAAACAAAGCTTCAGGAGACACAGTTATCAAAAACATCAAGTAAACAAGAATTAATTGTTAATACATTAGAAGCCGGTAATAGCAAATCACAATTTAACTTACAACTTTGCGAAGCACTTTTTCAGCAGATACCCCGTTTTGGAAACTTGAGAATCTAGTATTTCCTAAGTTTTTAGAAAACCATACAGGCAACCAAATTTCTCATAAAACCACATTAAGAAAAAATTATCTTCCTATGGCATACGATAAAATTATATATAAAATAAAGCAGGGACTACATACCAAAAAAATTTGGATTTCGATAGATGAGACGACGGATGTAATAGGTCGCTATGTTGCTATTCGAGACCAACATCCGAAAGTAAATAAATTAATTGGAACTATTAAAAGAGTGTTTTTAAAAGCTCCTTCTCGAACACAAATATTTAAGCAAATTGCAAAATATATTCCATTACCGCCACAGCCAGTGTTAACTAGATGGGGTACTTGGTTGGAAGCCACCATTTATTATTGTTATCATTTTAACAAGATAAAATCAGTCTTCGATAATATAGATAAAGGTGACGCAGCTTCTATTCCAGAAGCTAAAAAACTTCTTGTTGACACAGAAATACGAAATCGGTTGATATATTTCTACAAATTATGATTTTTTGCCACAATATATTAAAATCTTAGAAGTTAGATCTCTGCTACTATCAAAATCGTTAGAACATTTAAGCAAATTGGAAGCTAAAATAATGGCAGTTAAGGCACCGTCTTCAAACGCAATAATATCTAAATTTAATTCAACTTTTACGGTAAAAATTTAAATTTAGCAATTGTTTTGGAAGAGGGTACACTGGCAGAAAACATTGCATCATATAAATATGTTATTTTAACGTACGTAGAGGTTGAAAGAAGTTTTTCAAAATATAAAGCGTTGTTAAGCGATCGTCGTCAGTCATTCATATTCGAAAATTTAAAAATATATTTCATTGTTCACTCTCTCTCTCTCTCTCTTTGGCATTATATCCCATCAAGGGATTTGGCCGCCTCAAATGAGGTTTCATAATCATATTTTCATTTCGGATAATGAGTGATTAATTCATTGATCCTAAACCAGCCGTGAAATTTTTTCCTTGTCACCACCGGAAATCGAACCCGGGACCTCCGGTTGCTGGAGCAAGCACGCTGACCACTTTGTCACCGGGGCGGCTAACCACTTTGCCACCGGGGCGGCATGTGTTTTGTTTTGTTTTGTTTGCGGTAGAAAAATGGGATGTTGTTTGTTACTACTCGTATTTGGCCATTTTTAGCGCATATTTGATGATTGTTTAATGCATATTTGCGTACATATTTTACTTAGTTTTAGAGCATAAAAATTCTAGCTCTAATAATAACTAACCGCAAAATAACGGTTTTTTACAATTTATTGTCGTAATATGTACGTACTGAGATACTGTCAGTTTTTTATCAGTTTCTTCACTCAAAAAATTGAGTTAATATTCTTTGGCCTTTTATAATTTATTACCGTATTTTGTTTTAAACCACACCGGCAGTGTTTCGTATTTTTATAATGTTCGTAAATTATTTTAAGGCGAATTTATGTTAAGAGCATCTTAATTTTCCCGAACAATGTACCGCAAATTGAAAAGAAGTTATCTGGGATTTATCCTAACAATTACTAGAATTTATTTTTTTTTTAATTTAAAGGGGAACAAGAAAAATATAAAAGGAAATTTGTTTACCAAATAAAATGTTTTGGTTGGTTGGGTTTCTATAATCTCAGTCAACTTTTTTCGGAAAAATTAGACGTTTGTTAAACAAACAACATAAAGTTGCGCTAGATGAGTATAACGTTCGCCTAGCCTCGTTTAGTTATTGTTGTATTCAACGCTTATATATTTTTATTTTTCCGATAATTAAAAGCGAATCTATTTTGAGTAGATAATTTTCTTCTGCTATAATTTCTAAACCAACTTCTTACGGAAGCAGACTCGGCTTCTAGGTTTTGGTTAGAAATTGTTTATCGGATAAAAGGAATAATAAAAAAAACAATCCATTCAAATTTTAAGTTTTGCAGTAATTTTTTATGTTACCGTGCAATATGCGTTCATTCAATTATTTGTCTAAATATTTCCACAGTTTTCGATATGATAATATGATATGATTGATAAAACTTTCCCCATAAAATTTACGAATTTAAATGGAAAATTTCCTAAATTTTTTGATTACTGTATGTATAAAATTTCTTTTAACACAACTTTTTGCTGTTACAATATAACACCAAAAATATTCCAAACTCGTAGAGGAAAATTTTGAACTTTGTGATAAACACACAATACGTTATACCACAACACAACCTAGGCATTAAATGGCTGTAGGCTGATTTGCAAAAGTAAACATTCCTATATTGTAGTTATGGTTGCATATTTGATATTAACCTTCGAGTGAGTGAAGAAAAATATCTTGATTTGAGTGACTAAGGCACCCGGGTACCCTACATGCAACTTTTCTTGAAACTAATTTTTTTTAAATTTTTTTTTGCAATTATGAAACTTATAACGGATTTTGCTAAAATTACATAAATTGAAAACAATTTTGCATTAGCTGCAACTTGTCAGTTTTCGAAGAACATTCTGTAAAAAAACGTAAATAATCCAACATATCACATGAGTGGAAAAAATGATCGATAGTAATAAAAAATGTTGGTTAGTTTTTTTGAAATAAATATAGTGTAAAATATGTAAAGGTACCCGGGTACCTTTGTTACTCTAATTCGTACAACTAAACTACTATTTGCTCTCACGTGCGTCCAAGTTATAAAATTTCTCGTTTTATGTGTGATCGTAATCTATCAATTAAACTAGAAGTTCTCATAAAATTAAAACTTTTTATTATGACTGGAACATACAAAGCTAGACGTTTAAAAGTGCAAAAGGTACCCGGGTAGCTCGTCACTCATATAAGGGTTATTTTTTTTGAAATGTTCCTCCCTGAATTTTACAAATATTTTTAATAGTGAAACTCTTCGCGCCATTGATTTTTGTTAGTAATACTTAATTTTACTGGCATTATTTGGAAATTTTATTCTGTCCGAAGTCTAATTTTTTTTAGTCAATTAGTGTTATTTTTGTTGTTAACAAGCAATTATTTTCAGAAAACTCTAAAATCATTCATATATACATGAAAATAACATACCACTATTACTACATTATAAGAAAATTTCTCTTTCGAGTAATCGCAACCCGAGTGCAATGTAAACAATATTTTCCTCTATAAATTAAAAAACACTTGCTCATAATCAAAACGATAAACGGAACAGCATTTCTATCCTGTGATCCAATCACTTCCAAATGTTGGAGATGCATTGATTGGTTTAAGAAAGTCTTAAACGTTTCGGGAAATTGCCCAAAAATCACAAGATTTGGCTCCAACTACAACCAAACAAAGTGCGATACGTTTTACAAAAAGAAACTGTTCTTTAGAATTAGTTTTAATTTCCGAAGACCAAATTGGTTGGAAAGCCCAATAAACATATGCTTTTAAAAATTAAATCACAGGCCGAGGGTTTTCTGGGCGCGTTTTCTTGAAATCGGTGGATATTTTCGTCTACGAATTATAATTTGCATTAAAATTCTTTATATTATTCAAATTTTTCGCCGGCTACTTTAATCGTTTTTTCAAGTTTGCTTGCAAGTCTTCTATTATTTATTTCACTACTAAACAAAAATTGGTAAATTAATGCGGATTTATTGCCACAAATAATAGAAAGTAAGCAAATTTGAAAATCGAATAAAGTAGTCGTCAAAAAATTGGATTAATATAAAGAATTTCACTGCAAATTATAATTCGTAGACGAAAATATCCACCTATCTCAAGAATAAGTGCCCTGTAACGTTTGTTAACGCAACTGTGGCCTTTGGAAATACCTAATTATGCTACTGTCTACCTGTTTGGGTTACAAATTATTTTCGAACAATGCGTTTAGAATATAAATTTTATATGCACCATTGGGAAGAAGAAGCAAAAGCAAAAAAACATCGAACGATATGTAAAAAGAACTAAAAATTGGGGAATATACGATGAGCCCCAAAATGAGTGCATCTCCTCACAATATTAATTATCAAAAATTTATATATATGGGATGGATCAATTCTAAGGCAAATCTAGATTCAATGGCATTTTTAACAGTTTATGTGGTAAATTAAGTTTGTGCTTTTGCTAACTGACAAATATAAATTATTCTATTGGAGTTTCTATTACAATAAATTGAACAAAAATAATGTAACAGAGCATAAAATGGGGAGAATTTAATTCATAAAAGCTAACGCAAAAAATTATTTTCAAAAATAATGGAAGAACATCGGTTGCTACATCCAGTACAAGGCACCACCATATTCAGAAGTGCATCTTTAATTTTGAGATATCCGTACCCAAAATTGAACAGCAGCAGAAACCCACAAATGAGCAGAATTTGACGGTTTTGGCTTTCAGATTTAAAATAAAAATCCAACAAAACTGTAAAATAACATAAGGAATTATTTAAAAAAAAACTTTTGCAACTCGTCTTTCATTTTTTACATTTAATTCAATTGTTTGATGTAGCTCAATCACATTAGAACTTTCTTGAAGTGTTTATTTGTGCCAAATATGCGATTGTCGGCAAGCTAGTTTTTAATTTAACCAAGAGGTGCGAAAATCACCGGCCAAAATATGGGCGATAATATGGCCTGTCCTAGTTTTATATATTTTATTGAATCTTTTTATTTTGCATTATCCATTTTTTAAGCCATAAAGTTCTGTACTTAGCTTCTTTTAATAAATTAAATTACAATAAACTCAAATGGTATACCGAGCAATTAACTAACTACTTTCAAGAAAGTAAGCCCCGACCTTATTATTTCTATCACCAATATCCCTCGCAGGCATCGGCATAATCTTCAAATAGTGAATCTTGCATTTCGTTGGGAATTATAGGCCTTCGAAACTCCTGCATTCAGACAAACGTGTACATTATGAAAAGTATTATTTTTAAAGATGTATTATCGTGTATCTACAATTTCAGCTTTTTACAGGAGAGGATACAAATTTCTGTATTTTACACTAGTCCATATGAAAAAGGAATCACAAAACTCTAGATTTGACGGTTTTAAAACTGTCTGTTGTTGAACTGAAACTAGGAAACAAATCGAACAGTGGCGATCTTAAGGATAATGTAATAAAAATGTTAACGACGCTCTTTTACAGTTTACTTCAAGCGAACAAATTTTTTTGACATTAAAACTACGAAGGAATTCTAGCGATTAGAAATTGTTGCAAAGCAGCTGTTTAATACTCCATAAAACTTTCTTTACCTAATTTTAGGTAATTATCCTGAGTAATATTTACAAATTTTCAAATTTTTATTATGTTAGTTTAAATTTTAGTTTGAAAGGTAATAAGAGAATCTTCCAATTTTTTTTCTATTTAAATTAAAACAAAAAAAAATCCACAAATCACGATTACGCATTAGTCTCGAAATATCTCGAAATACGCTGGTAACATGTGCCTAGCCGTAGATGGTACTTCATGTAATTTTGATTATTGATGAAAAGGATCTAATACACATTAAATTTGGCACACGGGGGTCCCTCGTATAACACGGTACTTGTAAAATACGGGCTCGATATTCAATGTACAAGAATTGAAATTAATAGCTGTGTTTCTTGACGGTTGATCTGATCCAGTTCAGTTCATGTTTCATGAAACAACACACAGGCGCTTGCTAGATTTAAAATCAAAATTTGTGATCTAAAACAAAATTTGGATCATGTTTTCTATACAAAATTTGAACTGTGAGTCAATTCGCGTTCCGTGAAATAATGAAAATGAAAAGTTTTTTTCATTGGCAATCTAGTAGCTTGAATTATTGTCACGTAAATTTTAAATTTTACTGTGTGAAATCAAATTTTCTTATGGGGAATGCAAACCTACTCGATTGCTAATGAAAAAAACTTTTCATTTTCATTATTTCACGGAACGCGAATTGACTCCCTGAGCCTGATCAATGAGCATTAAGAAACACGGCAAATATAACACGACTTCGAAAAATCGAATATGCATTGAATATTTGATGTTTTTGTCAATTGCGTTCAATAAGGGGAATCCCCCAACTTTATTGCTACACAAAAATTTCTCATTTCATTTTGAAAGTGAAGTATGGGTTTTGTTCTTTGTAAATAAAGTTGATAAAGCTTGCTTTGTTTTAAACATTTTGGAAAGTAGGAAGTGAAAAGTGAAAAAAGTAAATAGTGAATAATAGCCTATTTTGCAAGTTTATAAGTGCATAGTAATTTTAATTTGAGGTATGTAAAAAATCAAGTTGTAACGTTTATAGTAAATCTAATTTTGGACCCTAAATTTAGATAATATCTGACTAGATCAAGAAAAAAAAAACTTAAAAGAATATTTACTTCACTCGAAGAAAAAATGGAATTTGAGATCGTATAAATTGCGGAGAAAAGCCTACATCGATTGCAAAATCATTAAATTTAAAAGAAAGTACTGTTCGGAACTATATATTAAAAAATGAAAGCGAGATTAGAAACGATTTTGTCTCTGGTTGTTGGCAAGGTGCGAAATGTGTATCCCGCAAACGAGACATAAATATCGTAATAATGGAACATGTTCTTGTAATATGGTTAGAAGATTGTAGAACAAAAAGCGCTTAGAATTTACACACATTTAAAGAAAGATGAACTTTCTTCAAAAGAACAACAGTCATTTTTGGTTTGAAAATTAAAAAAAAATATTTTCTTTGCGCAATGTAAAATTTCAAGGAGAACAAGTTTCAGCAGATGTAGACTCTGCCAAAAAAATTTAATAGAAATACCACGAATTATTGAAGAGGGAGAATATTCAGCGGATCAAATTTTCAACGCCGATGAGTTGGAAGAGACTGCCATCTCGAACTTTTATTTCAAAAAATAAGAAACGTACCAGGTTTAAGCCTTGAAAAGATCGTATTACTCTTCATATTTGTAGTAACTTATCGGGAAACTTTGTAGTAAAACCAATGATAATAAATTTATCCTTGAATCCTAGAGCAATCAAAACGTCGATAAGTCTCATCTACCAGTAGAGAGTTAAACCATCCTAACGTAAAATTTGTGTTTTTTCCAAATTGTACATCATTGATCCAACCATTAGATCAAGGAATCATTGCAACAATTAAGGTATGCTACATACGACAAGCATTCCAAGAAAATTTCGAAAGACTGGGAAAACTGTAAGAATGTAACGCTTACGTAAGCTTGGAAAGAGTTTTCTATTTTATATTGTGTCGAAATTATAGCTTTGGCTTGCAAGAAATTAAAGCAGTCTACACTTCATGCGTGTTGGAGACCTTTGTTACTCCAAATGGTCCAGTACGGAAACTTCGTTCGGTCCTATTTGAGGAAGCAGAATTTAACAGAATTATATAGGTGGGTTTTTATTTGGAATGGGACAGACACTATTTGAAGAACAAACTTAGAATGAGGGAGAACTAATTGAACTACTAAATACCTTCACAATTGATCTGCGAGAAGGAATAGGTCTAGCTAAAAATTAGATTTTTTTTTCTTTGAACAAGATTGTTCAGTAGTACGTATCGGAAAATTTAAAAGAGAATTGAAAAGTTATTTAGCTTTTGATGAGAGTGATGATGAAAATTAGTTAACTGATCGTAACAAGCTGTTTCTATTTGTTTTATAATAAATATAATTATCATTTTTTGTTGTATTTTTAATTTTTGTATTTCATCATAATGTTGAATTTCTATTTGTTTTTTTACTAAAAACTTGAAGGTAACTTACTTTATCATTTATGTAGTATTTGGAACGAAGTTTCAGCTATCATACAACTTTACACCTTAAGACTTGATGCACATTATACCTTTATTTATATACTATTTCAAGGTTTCGTATAACACGGTTTCGAAATAACACGGTACGAATTAACCGTGTTATACGAGGGACGCGTGTTAACACTGGTACGGTTCGCTGGTTTTTAGTTTTTCTAATATGGTAAAAACTATGAAGGCTATTTAATGAATTCCCTATGCAATCAACTATAGTTAAGATACTACGGAAAGTTAATATTGTGTTGACAGTCCAAAATTTTAACATACAAATATATTTAAATTTTTGCTAGATAACAATTTCGAATCACCGATTATGACTCTCAAAAATTATTACGCTTAAATTATTTATAAAAAATCAAAGAATTATTTAAGATCATGCTGCCGCTACACCTAAACAATTCAGTGTTTTAAAAAAAATTGTGCCTTCTTGATAAAAAATTGGGACCAATTAAATAACGCTAACGAACGATCCTTATTTCAATTGGATATCATCTATCGGTACATTTCTAAATGAGGTACAATGTGATAATTCCCATCTTGTTGTATGCCAAAACAACATAAACATGTCTTCTGTACATTGTTCTTAAATTAAAAATAATAATGTCACATCGACAAGGTTAGCGATCTCAATTATAAAACCATTTAAACATACAAAGTTAACGATTCGTAAAAAAACATTCATAATAATTCACTATATATACACACACACACATATTCCCGTCATCTTGTTAAAACAGATTTTGACCACAAAAAATTTGTAATCTTTAAAAGCTCACTTAAATTGACAACCAAACAGAAATTTGAAATCTTTCTAAGAAACAAAAAAAAAACGTTTTTGTTTTCCTTAAATAATAATTTTTTCTAATCACGTTCGGACACTTATACATATTGAAACTCGCAAGTGTCCGAAAAGTCTAATAACTTTACTAAAATATATCTGTCTAAAAATCAATCAAATCACTTTGGAAAAAAAAACGTAAAAAAGCTTGTCAAATTAAAATCTTAACGAATGAAGCCTGAAAAACACTTTACAAATCTGTCTTAATTTTTATTACATTTGTTTTTGTATTATTTTGATTATTATATATTTTTGTTGTTGTTATAAATAAATATATAATTCAATAAATAAATAACAAGAAGCATATCAAGGTATATATTGTGGCGGAATATAATATTGGATACCTGCAAATATTCGAAACATTTTGTTCAATTCTGTTGTTTGGCGTGTATGCCGTATAAATATATAAGATGCTGAATAATTTTTTACGTTTCTCAAAAAAATAATTTTTTCGGTATTCTTTGTGTCGCATACAACCAAAGCATATCTCACTAATAGCTCAACAGCTTGTTTAATAAAAAAAAAAAATCAATAAAAAATCGCGTATACAAGAAAATTTTACGTGAAAATGAGGGAAAAAAAATATTTTAAGGAATCATGTTTGTATTTTGCTTACCTTTATATGTGTCATTCTATGATAATATAAATTAGAACTAGCTGTAAACCTTTTACCACAGACTTGACATTGATGCGGTTTCTCACCAGAATGAATACGTCTATGTGTATTTAATGAACTAGATGTACTAAAGCCTTTACTGCATACCATACACACATGGGGTTTTTCACCTGATGGATACACACAAAATTTTTTTTTAAGAATGATATATTAAATTTCAATTGCTTATGGGAGAGTAATACACATATAAATAAATAAATATATTAAGACCACCTAATAACTAAAACAAGATTAAGAATATTAAATATATCTTAAATAAAGTTTTGTATTTTTTTTTGGTCTTTTATGTTTTGATTAATTGAATGTGGAATATATTCACCTGTATGTGTTCTCATATGCCGTTTTAATAAACTTGGTCGATCAAATGCTTTACCACATACTTCGCATGGTAGTAGGGCACGTTCACCGCGGATCGGTCGTGATTTCGGTGATGATCGTCGTATTGATATTGAGGTTTCAAAATGATCACCATTACTACTTGCTATCGATGACTCCTCCGATATTGATTTGTGTTCGTCTTCTGTTCCCGATGGAGGTGATATTGGTAGCAGTACTCGTGACAGTAATGACATAGATAAATCTAATGGTGAATCTGAAAATGATGGACAAAAATTATAGATATCATTAAAACCATAAATACGTGCGCATATCGGCGTATTTTATAAAAAAAATATCACATTGAATTCTAAAATCGATATTCCCTATATTTGGGTAAGACAATCAAATTTTATTTTTTTTGTTTGCTTTGATCAGCCAAAATAAAAAATCGTAAAAGAAATAACAAAATTTCCGCCAAATAGAATTATAACGGGATTTTTTTTATTTTTTATAAGGAGTTTTAACCATTAACCGGCCCACGATACACGAAAATTTATAAAACAAATATGTTTATCTCCTGAATACCAAAAGTTTATAATTAAAAATGATTATACAAAAAAAAAACGCGGGCTATCGAGGGTTAATTATTAATATTCAATGATATGGTTTATATTAAAAGTTATTTTCGAGGTAAGAAAGGGAAATCAAATGGATAAATAAATCGATTTTTCTACGCAAATATAACATTTTGCGAGAGCCGCTGCACAACAATAAAAGAAAAGCATATTACATTGACGGCTATTGTTTATAGATTTTTATATATTTCTTGCGATTATTATTATTATTGTTTGTATGCCAAATTCCATCACAGACGGATGTATAGTTTTAGTTTTTTTTTGTTTGTAAGTTTTTGAGCAGCAGCACAGTGAAAATAAGAAAGAATGAAGTAAAATAAAGAAGCGCACCATTTTTTGTTCAATTTTCTGTTTTCTTCTTACTTCACGTTACTTTGTCGGTAACAACTTTTAATATAGACCGCGCGCATATTATAATACACTGAACAGTAGTAAACTTGCGAGGGCCGAGGGGAACGGACAAACGAAAAAAAAAATAAAAATTACAGATTGTTTCAATTTTTATTTTTATATTTATAAATAAAATAAATAAATAACCGATATTGTATATGTGTATTAAAAGAGTATTAAAATTTAAATTGGATGGGATGAGACAACATCTTTTAAGGTCCATAGAAAATTTAATTTTGAAATAGTAAAGCTAATTTTTCGATGTACCATGAAGAATTGGAAGCGCTTATAAAACAATTTATACAATAATAAATAAAACAAGATGATTGGTTGCAAAAATTAATTTACATTTTTAATCGATTTGCTCGAGCATAAAACCATCGGTATGGCGACTACCATTATCAATATAATATCATCTTATATATAGGTACACAGTAAACAAACAAAAAAAAATTAATTTGATAAATAATTGAAATAATATTGTTCACTTTATACATTTTTGTTGTATTTAATGCCGATATCTAGCGGAGATACACAATTTGCACACACAACACAAAAAACAGTCGACACAAACAGTTTGTAAAATAACTAAAATTTTTCGGTAGATATAAAGTTGTGATAACACAAACAACAACAAATAAAACTTTAAGATACATAAATACAGATAATTATTTGTAGAAACGAAAACAACAAAAAAAAAATCAAATATTTAATTTAATCTTATTATTTTATTTTATATATTTATATACGAAAAAATAAAATAAATTTTGATTGTAATTATTTTAGCGCTTTAAGATATTTGAACCGAGCTTTGAAACTTACAAAAAAAGTACAAAGTATTCAATTTGTAATTGGTTTATATACGAAATTAAAAGATTTTGATGATCGACGATCGTACGACCGAAATCACCGGCAGCCAAATGTAGATCAGATAATTATATTTTAAATCTTCAGATATACATTCTGGACGGTTTTAGTAACAGATTTTAGATTCATAACAGAGACTCCGCAATAAACCATACGAGATCGAACAAACGTATCTTAGATTAAGTCGAGCATGATTGTAAACTTTACGATCAGATATTTATTTTTAATTGTGAGGCTACGATATTTTATGGTACTAATTTCAATGATCTTTTCGATGATGATAGTAATAGGACACATCCTCCTTTTATAAAATGTTGTTAAAATGCGGTATTTTATTTTAACTTTGACATTTCTGCAAGACTAATAAAAGTTTCAATTAAAGCCTCATTTATTCAACCGATCAACAAATGATTCGCGAATCAAGCCAATCAATGAGCGTTATTATTGCTCATTATTGCTCATAATTTGTTATTTTTTTTATTATGTTGGATGCTTCCGATCAAAATTTTCCCCAAAGCTAAAATTATTTCATCTCGGGCGGGGAAATTTGTATGTTTTCAATGATTTGATTTTCCTTTGATTCGCGAATCATTTTTTGATCGCATACGTGAACCTGCCCTTAAAGTGTAATGCGTACATGTATATTGAAATATCTCGACCATTGTGAGGCCAGCGAAAATTTCCAGAATTTTTAAACTAAATTAAAAGTTTCACATTTATTAGAATCGATTCGAAACTCGAAAGATAGTTTGGGGTGACTTAATAAGATCTTCTTTATATCTGGCTGAAGAATAACCCACAATAAATGAAAATGATAAATTTACTTTTACTCGAGGGAAAACCAAGAAAAAATACAGATTTCCTTAATATTAAAGCTAGATATTCTAAAGCAGCAATGTAGGCAGGTTTGCCTGGTAAACGTCGCTACGCTACTCGAGCTAAGATAAAATCTATACAATTTTGCCGTAAAATTTAGCAAATTAATAATATTTTGAAATACACTGCGTTTTGATAACGAATTGTTGAATGTTTCAGCGAAACGGTTAGAAAAAACAAAAAATAATATTGATAAAGGTAATGAAACAAAATGTAATATTATTCACATTTGCTGCATTTAATTTCTACCAAAATTCATTTTCATTTTCACTAATCGCGTAAAAACAAAAATAAATCTGAACCTACGATTTTTTTTTGATGCAAATATCCGCACTTTAAAATTTGTTTATAAGTGGCTAAATAATGCTGCTTCACTACTAAAACTTCAGTGTATGGATTCTTACATATAGTAATGGCAGCTTTGAGTAATGCTCTTCACAGTTTTGCAAATTTATCTGCACAGCCCATTACATCGAAAAAAAAAATGTTGATATGATTTAGGCCGACTGCATGAGTGCGAGTGAGAATTTAAATTTTTGGTCCGCAGCAAGCTAACCTAATCAAAACGATGAAAATATTTCTCCTTCTTTTTTTCCATTGAAAAATTGCCCTGCGAGTTAAACTATTTTAATTTAGTCCGCAGACGACCAACCTACAGCTATAAAGAATTTTGCTTAAAAAAGTAAATGAGCAACCCTTTTGCTATTTTATGACAAATATTTGTCATTCAAGTGCTTTAGTTTTTGGTAGCGGCGTGAGCGATTCTAATATTTGCGGTTAATTGTGTGTATCTGCAAAAATTAATCCTTCAAAAATCATTACGTTAATATAGCATTATTATATTTCTGTTGTTTAACAACTTGAAATCCCGATTTCCGTTCAAATTCCGCTTTCATGTCGACGACATATTGACCGACCGCCCCTCCTATCTCCGGCGTAACGAGTATTAACAAGATTCAACGGATCGTCCTACAATTAGATTTATCAATGTATTACTGCTTAATATTTGCCAAGCTCCTGTTGCCCATCGCTTGTAAAACGTATTTCCCTGCGTATTTTATTTGGTATCGTCATGTTTCTGCAGCAGGAGTAATACAGGGATCTCAATCGTAGGACACGAAAATAATTTTAAATAAATGCATAAATAAATGTTTTGGCGTTTAAAATATTTGAAAAATATGACTTGCCGCTTTCCGGCTCAGAATCTAATATTTCTATAAAATAATTGTTGAATATAATACACGAGACGTCTTTCTATGAAAATACAAACATTTCAATCGAATGAAAGAAACTCCAAAAAATGTAGATGAATTTTATTGAGCAAAATCTACTAGTTACTACATAACTCAGACTGTAGAGTTCGGGTAAAATCTCACAGTCGTGCAGCATACTTTACATGGGGCCTATAACACTATGCGAAATTGCTAAAATTTTCTCTCATGAGAATAAATTTATGAAGGTATGTATAAGTATGTTATACAAATTTTGAAGGTCTCAGCAAATTATCAGGAGGCTATTTCACGAAAAAATTATCATGAAATTTTTACAAAATGTCAAAGCTACCTAATGAAATTTTTAATGCTATACTGTTTTACCATAAAAATCTATAAATTGGTTGACAATGGCTTTTTTGACATTTGAAGAAATTTTTATGAGACTAAAATGCCCAGTTATGATATTTGTTTGATAGTAATTTATCAATACATTGAAAAAAATCATACACATACATAAAATATCATGAGAGAAAGTCTCAGCGATTTTGCATAGTATAGACCCCGTGTTAGACATTTGCAGTTTCAATATGCCGCCAACTGAAATTTGAAATATAAATTAATATAGAAGCAAATGCGACTACTCCATCCATTTACGAAGACATATAACAAAGTGGTAAGTTATAAATAAAAGCTTCTATCAACAAAATTAAATTCGAATATTGTAAGTAATACTTACAACTACGAGTTAAAAAACTTTATGTCGAACTAATACCCTTGGCTAAAAAACCGATACTACTCGTCCAAATGGGTGGATCCAGTAGTTCAAGATGGGCCCCGCAGTCTTATTTTGGCCTTAGACATATTACATCCTAACTTTTTGGAGCACATTTTCCAAGTAATCTCTAACAGAGGTTTACTAACATTTCGTCTTAGTTGGAAATAATAAAAAAAAAAAAATATTTTTATTAATATTCCTATTATGAATTTCACTTACTAGTCATGAGTGAAGAGACGTCATTACAATTCAATTTTGTTATTATGATTCTCACTGTGAGTGAGAATCTCACATATCCTTACCTATAATTTCTTGGCGTCACCAAACAGGAATTTAAAATTTTTTGACATGAAATAAATTTTTTTTTTTTATATATTTTAACTTAATTTGCCAAAAAGACTCAAATTTCCACTTGGTGTCGGCCAGAAATTGTAGATGAGGATATGTGAGATTCTCACTCACAGTGACAATCATAATACCAAAATTCAATTATAATGATGTCTCTTCACCCAGTGACGAGTAAGTGATGTTCATCATAAGGGGTATAAACAATTGGCGTAAGAGAAACAATAATTTTCGACAATGTCGACATATTTTCTACATTGTCTACATTATCAGAAAATGTAGAAAATATGTCGACATTGTCGAAAATTATTGTTTCCCTTAGCAATTAGCAATGGAACCAGATTAAAGGAATTATTGTGGAGAACATTTTCAACATCTAAACCTAGTTTTTGTATAGTAAAAGAAATTTCTAATATGCTTCAACTAGTTAAGGCCTGGCATCTGTGGTAAAAGAAGAACTTTAAACACAGTTGCCGTTTGGTTTTTTAAACAAACATCGAGCTCTCAAACTGTTAATGTGCTACAATGAAAATCAACATCACATCGTATTCAGTTCATAATTCTTATAAACTCGAAACTTTGACTGAACGTTTGCTCCAGTAAAAAAAAAGAAATGGATTTGTAAATCTCTCAACCAAATGAGAGTCTCAGTTGACCAGAAGCAAATTACCATCGCCGACATTTAAAAATCTCTCATTGAATACCGAATTTATTTTATTCTGGTAAAATAATTCAAGCAGTCCATAAATATTGGAGAATTTGTGTTGTTGAATCAGTAGAAATAATGATAATAATTTATCACGACCCACAAACTCAGTTTAAACACGTGAACGGCGATCGTCTCAGCTTGTTGAAGGTTCACAATCAATGAACATAAACTAGTTTTAGTTCAGTGATACTATCAAAACTTCATACAGATCAAGTATAGGTTATCGCGTCAAAAGTAGCTAAATGAATGATGGAAGTTGTGCTACACTATTATTACTAAAAAATTTGAACTTTTAGGAGAATAGAAAATGACAAAAATTCTAAACAGATCTAAGCCGACAAAACTAATTCAAAAAAAAATTCAAATTTAATTCAAAAAACTACACAAAATTTTTAACTTCAATTACCAGGGGCACTATTCCGGTAATTCCTCGAAAATAGGGAATTAGGGAAATACTTTTTATATAATTTCTATTTAAAAAAAAAAATTCTAGCATACTGAGGTAAAGAACTAGTGTTAATTTTTTTGAAAACAAAAAATATCATATGAAAAACTTATTCCCATTTACCGAATTTATAAATATTTACGTCAAACTTTTCTCCTCAGTAGGCCGGAAAAAAAATATTTGAACAGAATTTACATATAAATTTTTCTTCAATTCCCTATACCAGAGGAATTATCAGAATAGTGCCACAGGCGCAGCTGACAGGTTGAAGTACAGGATACATTAACAGTTGAAAAAACTAAACTTTTTATGAAATTATTTTATTTTCGAATAGAAATTACCCAATAGTGACATCTGTGGCAAAAAATATAATTTCTCTGGTCTGAGAATAAAGTTACCCATTTGATCTGTAATATTATGAATATGTGTTGTTAGAGCTGGCTAATGACTAAAACAGATTATTATGACTAATGAAATATTAGTAATATCTTGAATTATTTTAAATGTACCAATTCCACATTTTTATAAAAATTTATTTCAACGTACGAAAACAGCATTTTGAGCTGAAAAACCACAAGCAGAAAAAGAAAGGAATATTTTACATTATCTACAAATTATCTACATACTCTACCAATTGTTGACATTATCTACGCAAAAGTTAATTGTCTACACTATTTACATGTTGATAATTGCGAAATATGTGTAAGCGCATCACACTAGTTTAGTGCACCTCACACCGATTTTAATTTTTAAACTATCAAACGCAGGAAAATTAGTCGTTAATACGTTTTTAAAAATTAATTAAGTTTTTATTTTTGTATTACGTTCTTAAGGTTTAATTGAGCTGTTTATTAAGTGACCGGAATTCGAGTAATTGATTACGAACAAAACTCGTACTTAGGATTTTCACGAAATTTGGGATATGTAAAGGCCTAAATTTACTTTAACTAGGCGCTATTTACTAAGTTCCATTGAAAATCTAGGAAGTGATAGTACGGGTCTAGGAAGTGATAGTGCATTAAATTGATTTTTATTGTTTTTAAATATTATTGTGATCGAATTGTTGTACGAAATAAAAAGTAAGTTTATATTTAAGCAAGCAAATTGATTCTTTAGAATTGGCGGTTTTTTTGTGGTCAGTATATTCATTTTATGATTTGGTTTTTTTTGTTGATAAAAATAGAATTACAGTTTAGTGGGTAAGTCGCGTAATTGATTTCGAAATTCGTGATCACGTGAATCAAACAACTGGTTGGAGGTCCTTACTTCAATATTTTCAATCGGTCACCAAAAATGTATGTAGAGTAATTAAGGTGTGCAATTACAATCGAGCATATAGGTTTTGCACTTGAAATTCACCATTGTACAAGTGATATTCAGATTTTTTTTAGTTCAGTCACAACTTTTTACAAGTCAACCGCAATATTTTATATTTTATTGTCAATTTTTTTCTAAATCAATTACAATCTTTTGAATTTTTTTGGTAGAAAAAATTGACAATAAAGTATAAAAATTTGTGGTTGACTTGTAAAAAGTTGGGAATGAACTAAAAAAAATTAAATATCATTTACAAAATCGTGAATTTCAAGTGCAAAATCTATATACTGTAAAATATAAATAATTAACTTATTGTGCGCTTTAAGCTGTGCTAATAGTATGCGTGCTACCCCCTTGATGGTGATACAAGAATAAACAAAACTTCAGATGACTAACTCGGCACTCTGAAAGCATTTCCTGTTTTTAGTCAGCTGCGAATCATTTCTTGAAGTATAATGAGAGGGAATAATTTACAATGTCTAATGTACTTTGGCAGGTGTTTGACAATTTGTACCTTATGGGAATATAGATTATTTTGAAAATTTTCTACGATGGTTTCGTTTTTAGATTTTCATCTCTATGAAATATTTGAAAACTCACTTGAACTCAAATTCTAATTTAAAATTTTGCTAAATATTTTTCTAGTTTTATTACTGATAAAAGTCAGTGTAAATTAATATTTTTTTTTCAAATATCGGGTATTCCATTTGGGACTTGACAACTTTGAACTTTCACTGTGAACGCACCTTTATACAAATAACCAAACTGTCAGTGTCAAAACATTCAGTAAAGACAGCATTTTCATCATGGTGAAGTACACGAACGAACAACGTTTACAAATAATTAAAATTTACTACAAAAAATCCAATTTTTGACTAAGCCCTCATGTGTTTCAAGAAACACCACTTCATCCCCAAAAATAACTGTATGGTGTAGTTTTCATGCTGGTGGTGTCATTGGACCGTTTTTTTTCGTTGATGAAAATGACCGTCACGTTACAGTCAATGAAAATCGCTACAGAGACATGTTGCAACTTTATTTCTTTGACCCACACAGCAGGTCTAACAATTGACTTATTGAAATCTAATTTCGATGAACGTGCGTTATATCCAGAAATGGTCCTGTCGATTGGTCACCTAGATCGTGTGATTTAAAAGCTCTAGACTTTTTTTTAATGAGGCTACGTTAAATCATTGGTCTATGCTAACAAGCCGGCATGGCTGAGGCATCACCGAGTTCAGTGTGGCCGAGTCATTGAAAAATGGGTTCAACGAATCGACACCTGGAAACGTGCCTGTGGTGGACATATGAACGATTTCGAACTCCTTACATAAATGTTTTGATTGTACTTCAAGCAAATAATAAAATTTTCGAAATATCTCAAATGGTTTGCGTTTTATTTAAAAAAAGTTGTCAAGTCGTTATTGGAGAATCCTTTACTTTTTTAAAATTTTGGGTTATTCTGGATAATCCATTTACCTTGATGTAAATACATTTTTTTCAAATCAATTTCAATAATAAATTCAATATTCAGGAAATAAATTTTAAAAATAAGCCAATTTATTTCTATGTGTATATGGAAAGACAATCATAACACACTATGGAGTGTTCCAGCCATAAACTTTACCATGCGTTTTCCAAGATAAATATTCGTATCCGCGAATAGTGCAGAACAGATTGAATATATTCAAATATCGAATATTCGTTTGAAATGTCTATTCATCATATCATATTTGGAGTTTCCATTGAGATAGCGTTTTTTGTAGTTTTTCGAAAATGTGAACTCTCTCGGAATGTCTCTAGGACTAGTGATACAAAATAATATGACCAGTTTAAAATTTCTAACATCGATTATTCACACTAAATGTAATCAATGAAAAATCGTTCACTAAAATTTTAGTGTCCTTCGTCTGGATACAAAATTGAAATTTCTGTCTTCTGCCTGGTTCTAATTTACCTATAAAAATTCAAACAACTGTATCATGCATGAGTATCATTTAAATTGTCTATTGATTGAAAATAATTCAGATTTGTATAAAGTTTCAAATTGTGGCAAAAAAAATAAAGTTAAAATTACTGGTGATAACTTTTATACCTTTGAGATCGGTAGTACGTAAGGTATGCATGGTGTAGATAAAATCGAAAAGGTTTTAAGGGTGCCTTATCGATAGTGCGATTTGTGAATATTATTAGTTAAGCGAAAATAGTTTTATTTAAAAGTGTGAGCAAAATACATAGCATTCGCTGGTCTTTTTAACCATACAAATATACATTTAGGATGTTATGTCACCGGAAATCGCTCGGTGTTCCTCGGGACTACATGGCATAACATTTATTTTTTTCTATACAAACCTGATTTTTACAAAACTTTTGGTAACTCTGTAAGAACTATGCCTATACCGGGGTCTAATTGTTTGTATACATTAAAAATAAAATTCATCTTCAAAAACGCTAATTCACCACACGCTAAAGCTCGTGCTGTAAAATCATTTTCCCCCCATTTATATTGATATTTGAATTTTGGTTACATGACTATAGTACATTATCTTTTTTTGTAAATAGAGGATTACAATTATTGTGATTACTGGTCCTACCGTAAACAACATCGTAAATGATTCAAAGATGATATTTCAAATCACACATCATGTACAATACACATTATAAAAAGATGCGGGTGCTAAGATAGAAGTACTTGACACCATTTGAAACAGTGCACGCCTTATATTTTAATAAACCAACTGTGCAAATAATTTTTCAACAGGAAGTAGAATCAATTATCGCACATCGCGCGCCTATAATCAAAAGACGACGCAGAAACCACATACAGATTCATCATCATTACAGTATTTTCTTTATATATAAGACAAGGTTAAACACCTTATGCCCTACACTTAAAAGCACCACCTTTTCAAGCATATTCTTATGTAAAAATATTTATTCTTCTTATTCAGTAAAAATTGATTTTGTGAAAGTCTTTTTAGTTATTTGCAATTAATTTTTTTTGGTTGGTCTATTTGGTAGCTTTAGGGCTTCCATTTTAGAAAGAAGCCAATTTTTTTGTAAAAATAATTAGATCATTTTTCAAAATTGAATTGAACTGATTTTGTAGTTTTTTTTTTATCTGTGGTATTTATTAGATTGTAAGTAGTTTTTACCGATTTCTTTTGTTGTACGTTACACTAAACATAAAGTAAAATAAAATAAAAAACCTTAAAGTGTTTTTTTTGTACGCGAGTATGATTAAGAGGAATAATAGTTTACAAGAACAACAAGAAAATAATTTAATGGTAATTATTTTAAATAATGTAAATTATATTAAATAGATGGGTTCTAAGCTTTTATTGTTGTGTGCCCCAAGAGTGACACTTAATTATTAGGTGTTTCGGTCTAAATGTATGTACGTACGCGGTGTAATTACGTTAATGTAAGATATTTCGTAATCGATATACAGATCTTGATATATTTTGACATAAATTATATACTGAGTGTGTATATGCAATTGATGCAATCCATATTACGTACTTTCAATAAATAAACTTAAAAATCATATAAAATTATGTACATTTGTCGCGTTTCATGCCACTAATTTTTGTTCCCGCGGGCGATAATGGTTCAACATTTTACTCGATAATTAAACTTAACCATATACATAAATCAAAATGCGGAACTTTCACGATTAATATAATATTGTAATTTATTTTGACATCACGTACCTTCTAACACAGAATCCATTGTTTGCCTATACAGTGTATTCCTCATCCTTACAAATAGTAATTCTTCAGGTCGCTCAGGTAAATAATATACAATTAATTCTTGATTTGCGGGTATTGGTTTGACTACTTCGTAAATAGGTTCTCCTTTTACTTTTGTACACACTAGATTCACTTGGGGCCCATACACTTCGGACACGTGCAGAAATCGTATCCAATTACAATGCCGGATTTTTTTATCGTTCGATGTGATTATTTCGTCATAGCATCCAAATCTGTATCGCACCTGTAAGATAAATAAATAAAATCGATAAAGCATAAAATTTTATATATGCACATAAATTGTAAAATAGATAGATTCATAAATTAAATTGTTATAAATATTTTATGCATTTTCGGTAAAACTTTTATTTTTACGCTAGAATTCTTGCAGCAAATGTTAAATAAAGCAAAATGTAAAAGAAAATAGCGCACGCTTTTTAAGGGAAAATATGTGCATCGATTTATCATTTAATATTATTTATTTGATTCAATTGTAAACAGTTTCTTTATGATTATAACGATATAGTTCACTGGAGAATGTAATGCATACTCGTTCGTATATAGCAAGAGCAACTGTTAAATGACTTATTAGAAAGGGGTCATTAGATGAAACAATAGAAACCATATTTCAGAGATCTATATTAAGACCATTTCCTTGAAACATTCATTTTGTGCCACCTACATTAACATCTCAATGTAAAACTTCAAAATATGGCAGGGTAAATCATTTATTATAATGTAGAGTATGACAATTAAAATTAAAATGTTTATGTTCAAGAGATCTGTCATAAAATATTGACAAATTAAATTTTTTATTTGTATATAACTGATAATTAGTTTTTATATATACGCGAGTATCTGTACAGGGTGCTCCGTACTATGCTATAGGTGGGTTCATTTTCATTATCTGTGCCGTTAGGCAACAGATCTTACTGTTTCAACCTACTTGCCATATTATTTGCTTTTAGCAGATGCAGAACGCCTTCTGCTCTCAACTGGTGAAAATTTAATTTAAGAAATCAATTAACTCAATCTAAATATTTAGTCGACTCTTCGAACAGGAAAAACTATTTTTCTAAAATTAGTCAAAAAACCATCCCGAAAATGTGTATATCGAACTATATACCACCCTGTAGTTTTCGTTACGAAATTTACATAAATATAAGTATCAATGGTATAATAAACGAATAAAACTATTTTTTTAAAATTAAATAAGCAAACAGGTAATTATGTAAAATGAAATTATAAAAAAATCAAGGTAAATAAATAAATTTCGCAACTTGTTTATTTTTTGTGTCTGTGTTTATTAGATTATGATTAGACAAATGAAAATTTAAAAAGTGTTTGGTTTACATGTCTGAATGTAATTGCCAGTTCGCAATTTCGTAAAATCATGCTGAATAAGATTCATAATTATCATTATCGAAGAATAAATTATACAAGTTAATGGTATGGTAATTAGGTGATACGCGTGTCTCATGTTAATTACAATTAAGCGTTAAATAATAAAAAATTGAATTGGGTTTTAAATTTATAAAAGATAATTTGACAAAATATTTCTCCGAAATTTAGGTGGACTTGTTTTATAGATTTCTAATAAGAGCTCGAAATTTTGATGATTTGCCACTAGCTATCAATGTAGTGATTGTGTCTATATCCTTTCTATAAAATGAAGTTTGATTGGAATTGGCCAAAAGAAGTACGCAGTTTCCACATGAATTTTTGAAGAATATTGTTTTTTATGTAAATTATTTGAAATCAATATTTTCTGTATGTCGCATTTAACATAATTCTATGTTAAATAGAAATCTAACATCAGAAATCTGAACATCATCAAAAAATGTATAGAGCTGAATATATTCATTTACAGTAAAAGTTATTTCGCCAATTGATTTTTTGCATGAAAAATGTAAACTTGAACAGCAGTAAAGCAACCCATTTTAACCGGATTGTCGGTTGATAAATCAATAATTTTATTTTGGGTGTCATGGCTTCGCGTGTCATTTATGCGCGTAAGAGACTAGATTCAAATCTTAGGTGTTAGTCTTATCCATTGATATTGTATGCATTTTGACGTCTATGTAAACAAGTGGCAAACATAACAAAGCTGCCACTTGGCGAGTCGTTATTATTGATTGATAGCTTTTTTCAACGCGTCTGTCATAAAAAACTGTATGAGGATAGATTCTGACCAAATAACAAAAATTTAGGTAATTCGAAGTCTCATCCTTAGCGGTGGCAATTTATAAAAATTGTTAGAGCAATATTTTTCTTAAATCACACAACTAAATAATCATTTGCAAGCAGTGTAATTTGTTATAAGGTGTTGTTAAATTGTAATTTGTCATTCTCACTTGATCATAATCTATCTCCAGGTATGAGATATAGAGGAATCGGTAAAGTCAAATGGCACCAATTAGGTTAAACGTGATTATCTGCTATAGAGAAAAAATTTCATAAAGAGGCATTTTATCATCGGCTGTCCGTTGGAAAGATATTAATGAGGAAACGTTATTGTCTAATGAATTTGACATTAATCGCATTAGCTGCTGAAAAATATGCTCCTATCGATCTTTTCGATAACTATGTGCCAAACAAAAATTGTTTTAACAAAAATCCGTGGAAGGTAAAACTATCTAAATGACAACAGGTTCAGAAGAGCGCAAGGCAGAACAAACAGTAGGTACAATATAGGAGAAACCAATGGGACACCCTAAACATGTAATAAAGCAGTAAATTTGGTTAGAAATGAAACGTTGTTTGTCAAAGAATAGGGATATATTTTAATCATTTTATTTAATAAATAAAATTAACCAAAACAAAAATTCGAATTTTTCTTTCTGATGGAAAATTTAATTTTAAACTCTCTTTCAAATTTGGAATTTAATTATAAAAATTATCTCCATTTAAGTAGAAAAATTGGGAGTAATAATAAATGTTGCAAAGTTCTTCTGTTTAAATTTAATGAAACCATCATATAAATAAAAATAAAAATCATTGTTCATATTTCTAATGCATAATTTCTCAACTTCTTGGTAAAATGTAAGATTTTTTTTTTGAATTTTAAATTATTTATACCTTTTAATTCAGAAAAAGAACATCCCTTGAGATGCAAAGCTTTCCTAAAATGATGAGCTTTAATTTAAGCACGTGTTTTCACGTAGGTCTCCCGGAAATGGCAGCTTACATATAATATTTACGAAAAATCGATTAAAACAAAGAGATTGTAAATCATTTTTTGTAATCTTACCGGATATGACGACTTTTGATAAAATAAACTTTATTATATCAAAATAAATAAAATTAATCCGCCATCCAGGTTAAAGAAATGAGTTAACGAGGAATTGGTTTAATGAACGAGCTCAGTAAAACTCAAAACAGCTCAATTGAAGACCTAATCGGAAACTTAAGTTGCCTGATCTGATATATAAAATTTGAAATCGATTATTAAACGAGTCTATAGAGATTCACGGAATACAAAATTCTTACAAGCGGTGGTTACATTCTATTTAGCGAGGACATAGAAAAAGCAATTTCTTCCCTTTATAGGTAGAATATCATATAATAGTGATTAGGAGTGACTAATCTAATTTAGTACATATCACAATTAAATTTTCGTTATGTTTCGATGAGCTCCTCAATAATTATATGTTGATCTAATTGGAACGTACCATCCTTTATTTTGCATTATATTAAATTTTGGTTCAAAACGGTTTTAGCTAATAAGGTATTCTGTTGGAATATGTAGGGTTAGGTCGTGTTTCAATTGGTTTAAATACCGCATACAAAGTTAAAAAGTTAAAAATTTATTTGTGGTAAATTTTTTTTTTACTTTTTATCTGTTTCAATTGGTTAAAATTTTGACAATAACATAATTGCTTATTTTATGTGTAATTATGAACGTCTTTAACAAATTTAAATATGAAAATATGTAAAATAAATACTATTTAAATATATATTAATTAAGGTTAGTTTACATCTAATTCATTACGATTTTTCTCAAAATTTGTACACAACAAATTTCTATTTACAAACAAATATTTTTGTCAGCCAAATGTTGTCTATATAAAAATTTTATCAGCTCTTGAAGCGGATAAAAAGTTTGACATTTTTATTCACCACAATTTTTAACTTTTTATGCGGTATTTAAAACAATTAGTTTACATCTAATTCATTACGATTTTTCTCAAAATTTGTACACAACAAATTTCTATTTAGAGCGTGTTTCAATGGATTAAATACCGCATAAAAAGTTAAAAAGTTAAAAATTTATTTGTGGTAATTTTTTTTTAATTTTTTAACTTTTTATCTGTTTCAACTGGTTAAAAATTTTGACAATAACATGGTTGCTTATTTTATGTGTAATTGCGAACATATATAGCAAATTTAAATATGAAAACATGTAAAATAAATACTTTTTAAATATATATTAGCCAATTATGGTCAGTTTACACATATATCATTGCAATTTTTCTCAAAATTATGTTTTCTATATAAAAATTTTATCAGCTCTTGAAGCGGATAAAAAGTTTGACATTTTTATTCACCACAATTTTTAACTTTTTAACTTTTTATGCGGTATTTAAACCAATTGAAACACGCTCTTATATAATTTCGAATATGCAAGGCACTCTATAATAGTACGAAAATAAATGTTTGGTACAAAAATTGTTGAATCAACTTAGCTTTGAGTAAACAAAATTTTTTTTTAGAGATTTTTGTTTTTTATTAGAAATTTTGTTAACCGAATCGGAAGTTTCTGTTTTATCGCGATAGAATTATATTTCATATTAATTTTTTTTAAATATTTTTGTGCAAAAGCATTAAATGATTTATAAATCGTTAATGTTTTTGAGTATTTGCGGTTCCCGTGTTGTACGAGGGCCACCTGTTTCAGGGCGGGGGTTTCTAAGCGTGGATTATTTCAAACATGATTTAAAAAAAAAACAACTCAGCATTTTAATTATTTTCTTATATTTATATGGTGAAATTATCCAACTGAACATAGATTTTATGTAACAAAAATTAATTTTGAATAAAATGAATATAATTTGTTTGATGTTATTGATTAGATCACTACGCGAAGAGCGCAAATGTCGGTTAATTGTCGGTTAATTATCGGTTCAATTGTCCCTTGGTTTTGGTGAAGTGTTTGAGGTCGGTTTTATGCATCGCAAAAATCGGGTAAGCTAATTTTTTTTAGGAGATATAAGCCAAAAATTTCAGAAAAATCACTACATTTTCCGGGAAAATTTTCACTTTATCCAAAAATGCTTTTTTTAATTCAAAAATGAAAAATATACAGTTTTAATACGTTTTTGGGGCATTTGGAATGGTTAGTTTCTTATCATCCTTCAACTCAAAAAATTAATTCGAATATTTAATGCCAATAATAAAAAAGTGAATTCTTCCAAATACCACAATAATTTCGGATTATTGGAAACGTATGATTGCTTTCAGGAAAAAGAATTTATCCACTTAAAAGTGAATCATTTTATAAATTTCGTTGATCCGGAAACCGGAGAACATAAAAAATAAAATACATAGAAGGTTTTAGAAAGAAAATATTTCGGAACATGGAAAATTTCAAAATTTTTGTGAAATAATAATAATTCCCAACGGCCAATCGCCCCTCCCTGACCGCACACGGGGAGTCACTATCATCATTATTATTATTTTATTAAATACAATTCGGAGGAATCAATAACAAGGATTTCATTCTACTAAATTAAATTTAAAAAAAAAAAACAATAAAAATAAATTAATATTAACTGAAACAAAAAATGTATTTAAAGAGCTATAACTAAAAAAATGAATGACTGAATCTAAATATACTAAGTTTAGGAGAATGATACCCGTCACAAAAAACGAGAGACCGACTGTTGGTCTACTTAAAGCAAGCAGATTTGAAACTAATGACGAAGAAAAATTAAAAAATGAGGCCAAAATAAAAAAAATGGAAATAAAATTAGATGAAATGAAATTACGAAAAAATAAAAATAAAAAAATGTTTAAAGTTATAAATAGTAGATAAAGTCAAAAAATTCAAAATATTTGTTAGTTTCGCGCAGCATTCTTGTAATAGGCTCGTTCTGGCCGTAGGCCGTTCTGTGAGGTGCAATTCTATAAGCAGGTACCGTTCTCAAAACGCGAGCATTTACAATAAGAGTTATCTTTTCTAGTAGAGCTGAAGAATCTACCCTACCAGAAAAAGGTTGAAGAGTGAAAACGATGTCTGCCACAGATCGTCGCTTGCTGAGTGGCTTTAAGTTAATAAGCTCCAAACAGTCGAGGTAAGGAGGCACGTTGTAAATGTCTAGCTATGGAAATCCGCACAGAGCAAAGCGCCAAAATCTAAACCATGGGAACCAAAAGTGACTAGCATATTTGATCAAAGGCCGATAAAATGTCAGATAAATAAACCTGGAACTTGAAATTAGTCGGAAAATTTTCGCATCGTCTACATAAATGGAAATTGACAAGTTTCTATTCACGAAATCGATAACGTTGATGGATAAGATGAAATAAATAGGCCCAAGATGACTGCTTTGCGGTACCCTGGAAGTAGCTATAAATCGAACAGATATTGATGACCTAAAAATCACTTGATATCTGCGTTTCCTCAGATAAGAGTCCACCCATATTAAAAGTTGAGGTGCGAAGCCAAGAGCCCTGAGTTTAAACTAAATTATCTTTTGAGAAACCTTGTCAAATGCCTTGCTGAAATCCGTGGTAATAACATTAAATTCATTTCCACCTTCCATAACGTTTAAAGTGTGAGATGGGTTGTGGTTAGATTGGTTGTAGTAGATCGTCCTCTAAGAAAGCTGATTCATTGAAAACAATGTTTTACCACGTTTTACATTGAAAGTATAGGGAATCATAAAAATGTGGCGATTTTATATATTAAAAAAAAATTGAAAATGTCAAAGTTTTCCCGAAAAATGTGAAAATTTTTATGAAATTTTTAGCTTGCAGCTCCTAAAAACCATAGATACAAAATCCTACAATGAAAAATATACAAAAAATATTCATCTTTTCCGTTTTCGTCGATGTATATTCATCATCTCTAATCTTCACTTTAGTCAAAATTAATGTAATCTGTTGCTTTAAAAAAAAGTAGTTGGGAATTTGCTTTGTTACCAGAGCTTTACCAACCATTTTATCATGAGTTGGCTTTCAGACATTAAATCGCACGCAGTAAAAATAAACTATCAATTCAATTTCAAATGGTCCAATTTGTATTTGTCTAAACAATTTTAAAACAATTTTAAAATAAACCGAAGTCCATCATTATTCGTTAAGAAATTGTTAAATTTGTCCTAAATGACTATGCTTGTATAGAATCCCGCAATCCACATCCCACAATATCATTAAAATATAAAACAAATACTTGAGTTTCGTTAGAACAAAATTATCGTAAAATGTAGGTGGTCAACAATAGAATTTATTTTAGCTCATGTGCATAAAATTGAGAATTGATAACTACAGAATTTTAGGAATAACGAGGTCTCCTGGGCGCGTATTCTTAAAATCGGCGGATATTTCCGTCTGTGGATTATAATTTCCATTAAAATTCTTTATACTATTCACCGGCTATTAATCGTTTTTTAAAATATGCTTGCAAGTTTTCTTTTATTTATTTCACTACTAAACAAAAATCGGTGGAAATTTTCGATTGGGTAAATCAATGCGGATTTATTCCTCCAAATAATAGAAGACTTGCAAGCAAATTTAAAAAAAAACGATTAGTAGCCGGTGAATAATATAAAGAATTTTGATGGAAATATTCACCGTTTTCAAGAATACGCGGCCTGTCTTCATATTACGTCCAGCTTCTTCGTTATCAGACTACAGTGAAGGAGAAAGGAATATGTAGCTTCTTCTGGTTGCGTCTGGATGTACGAGGTGTGATGTGTTCAAAATGTAACGGGAGTTTTGAAATTTCACGTAATGTAGTAGTCCGAGTCGCACGATTTTTCGGTGTAGTTTGGGTAAACATGTCTGAAAAGCATCTTTACAGAGATAACCATATTCCATATTTAGTCTATTGTCAGCTGTCAAAAAAGTTATATGTGTTTTAGTAGAATCGGAGATTATTTATTTGTATAAAAAATTTATCAGACAAATT
The DNA here is from genome assembly GCA_947310385.1 of Nephrotoma appendiculata. NCBI lineage: Eukaryota > Metazoa > Arthropoda > Insecta > Diptera > Tipulidae > Nephrotoma > Nephrotoma appendiculata. Next base: position 5,804,245 of record OX371224.1, on the reverse strand, counting down.
TTATTTATATAGTTTTGCTATTATAACGATGTAACGTGCGGTAAAGTTTTAGAAATGTTAAATATTGTTTTTGGTGAGTTTGCTGTGAGTAAAACAAGGGTTTCCGGGAAGGCCGGGAAGGCATTGAAGATGACGAGCAGACTGGACACCCCAGCACAAATCAACAACCGATGAAAACGTTGAAAAAGTGAAAGAAAATATTTAGAATGATCGCTGAGTCACAGTCAGGGAAGTAATTCGAAAAACAACCCGGATTTGGTTACATAAGCCATGCATTGTTTCATTCATAATCATTACCTTTCTCGTTTTTCACGTTTTATGCAATTGTTTTTGTGTAGAAGTGGTCAGTGCGCTCGTCATTTTCAATGCCTTTTTGGCCTTCTCGGAAACGCTTTTACCACTGGTAAACCATTTTTTAACGATAGTGCACCTGCCCACACGTCATCGCTTATTCACGAATTTTAGGCCAAAACAAAACTGTAATAATGAGTTAGCCTCCATATTCGCCAGATATGCATGCAGTCATTTTAAATAGATCAGATTAAAAACGCATCGCTGAGAGAGTTTAAAGCTGTCTCAAAGATCGAATAATTCTATTTTCCATTATATTTTATCTATCCGGAATCGCAAGGTAGAAAATCTTTTAAATTTGAAAAATAAAGTAAAAATGGGGAATATTCACTATAATTGATGATATCACTTTTTCTCTATATGACCAATCGTTTGGAATGCGTATCGCAGTAGATGGAGTACAGTGGTTACATTTTATTTAACATGTTTAAACGATCCAAAAATTTAATATTTCAATAAATTCCCATAACCCCTAAAAATCTGATTGATATTTAACCGTATATTAAATGAAAATTATTTATAGTTGGTTTTCGATATACAATGGTTCAATTTTTTTTTGTGCTTGGAATATTGTTTCAACAAAAACAAACAAAGTGTCAAGTAGAAGAAACATTGATTTTAATGTTAAGATTTACTATTGTTAACTACAAACAGTCACTTTACAATTCATGAATATAAAACACAAGGTATATTTCCATTCAGAATATATATTTTTTCAAAAACAATATAACCAAACAAAATATTATAAATTTTCAATTTTCATTGTTGAAATGTATATGTATGTTTGGAGTTGGTATATTTTTGTATATAACTATAGGTACATTCAATATGTATGATTGAAACAGACCTATAGACTCTCTTCAAAATGATAAATTCCCGACATATTTATTCAATGCTATTCATATATCGCAAAATATCACAATATCGATTTAATATTATAAAAACAAGAATTTAAGATATGTATCTTGCAGCTTCTTATAACAAAAAAAAAAATGTTTAAATTATGACTTCTTTTTATGATTTTCCTTTATATGAAGAAAACATAAAATATAAAAAGTGTCGACGTATTACAGCTGTTTTTATGTATGAAGTGTACGATATATGTGCATTTTAGATTATTTATTGTATTCGTAATTTTTTTTTTATGTTACTCCTATATCGCGCGTTTAATTATCATAATTTATATCATTAAAATATAATTCATCAAATGGAACTAAACAAATACCCATATTAGGTGACCAATTAGTTATGCGTTTACACGGTACAATAATTTTTTATACAGATAGGTGCTATACTTGAAAATTTTGTGAAGCGTTACACAAACCATATATACTCGTACTCGTGATCATTATTCCCCCTTTAATTTTATAAAATTAATAGTAGCTTAAAGAACCATATCGTTAACACAAATTAGGAACATTTATATACAAAAGGGGCAAACGCTAAGTTATGCGTTGATTTGATTTGTAAACACTATGGAAATTTTCCAATGAGTGAATATTTGAAATATTTTGTGGTCACTGAATTACTTAAACACTTATTTACACATGTTGTTACACCTATTTACACACCATAAATTGTAGAGTAAAGGTATTTTGATTAAAAAAAAAATTGTAACGAAAATAAAAATCACCGATACTAATTCGATCATTTCGAAACTTTCTAATGTAACAGTGTGAAGTATAGCTTAGATTTATTTTATTTATTTTTTTGTAAATCTCTAATTAAGTATATATGTAAGTGACAGGTGCATCAAACCATTACAATTCATTAAGAATTGGCAAATTAATTCTTTAAGCGTTTTTATTTATACCACATATTAAAATCACGAATCGTGATGAAGTCGATTAAAATTTCGGGAAATTTTGGAAAGTACTTTCTTTCTAATCACATCAGGTACATGATATACTTTGTACATAGGTAATATAAACCATACATTGTAATCAAAATATTTTTAATTATTTTATTTACTTATTTTGAGCCATTGCGAAACAATAAATTTTTTTATTTTTATTAGAGACATAACGATACGCATACCAAACATTTATTACCTGTATTCATAATGACTACCTAAGTGTTTTTATAATTTAACAAGTAGCTTTATACTTTTTAATAAGTCATAAATAAGACTTTTTTTCTCAATTATAAAGTTCGTGCGTAACAAATACATGTGAGTACTTTTACTCTACATAAGGTATGCTGGTGTATATGTGGTGTATAATCCACAAAATTTGTTTCTGTTCTCCTGCAATTATCGAAAAAGACCATAAACAATCCAAAATCAGATTTAGATATTAATAAATAAAACGTGACGCAGGCATTTTTTATTTAAATAATACCCGACGTATATACAAAGACCATATACTATATACATAAATAATTATCTATATACTCGTAGTGTAAGTCATGGAAAAGAAATTTTTTATAAAATGTTGAGACAAATATCGTATATATTGGAAACCTGTTGTCCTGTTGTGTCAAAAAATTATTATTGATCACTATTCATAATAATATTATTATTAAATTAATGCAACTATATTGCATTTACATTTTTAACGCCTACATTAGAGAATTAAATTTATATGCGAGTATTAATTTAGTTTATGTAATGTCAGAGCTAAATTTCATAACCATAAGCAAAACATTTTAAAACTTTCACGCTAAATTTTCGAATGGGCCGTGACATAGTGTGATGTGGATCGTGTGCATTACATAGCACACGATGTAATCTACCACCCCAAAATATCTCATCTTCACTGCTCAAGTTCATTACTGTTTTACATATTTAAAATTGTTGTTTTCATGAACATGTCCCGTGTAAATATCGCAATAATATTTTTGCGCGTTGTTATATTTTTTCTCACTTAATTAATTATCTGCAGCGCGCACCATATACACATATTATTACAGCCAAGGTGTATTTAATATTATTAATGCAATAAACAAACTAAATAATTGTCATGGAAATGTTTACAAGGGGTGACATTTTCCTATTGCCTACCTCTTGTCGTCGTCGACATTTTTCTTACTTGTTTGATTAATTGTTTGTTATGCGCTACCCAACGGCCATTAAGATAAAAACGAGGCACTAAAATACATGTTGTTATTGTATTTCTAATGTGCATTACCCTCTGACATCAAAAATTTTCCAGTGTATAGTAAATTTACACGGATGAAATGCTCCGCGTGTCATCATAATATAATTATACACACAACTCCTATACACAATCGCAATAAAATCTAATCTTATATAATGTACGCTGTCTAATTAAGAGTTAACCTTTTTATAATATGTGTATTTTTTGTGAATTTGTTACAATTACTGGTCAAATTCCGAACAATGATCTTAAATTCTTAAGGTACCAGTAAAATATGCCGGAACGTCTTTCTGTTAAAACACAAGAAATAACCCAAATTGATGGTTGGTTTGTTGTTGTTGTCACCAAGAACCAAGCAAATAGTTCGTTTTAAGATCAAAATAAATTAACATAAAATTTGATCTAAACGATAATTAAACACACATAATTGTTTAAGTTAGTTATGTGTTTTGATGTTGGGCCATTATAGTGGTGTAGTTTAATTATATGTTTAGTATTAACGGGACTACTTAGACCGCAACTCTTCTCGTACTATATATTGAACAATTTGGTCTTCTATATGCAATTCTTATCCGTTTTTTGTCGCGTCCGGTTAAAAGTGTTGTTTACTGTAACGGTAACTTGTGCAGGCTCGATAAGCATCTGAGAGCTCTTTGATATTCAAAAGTTAATATTGAAAACGGGTGTGTAACGAAATCTCGGTTTTCAAAATCCCGGTTTTGTATACAAAAAATTCCCGATTTTTAGGAAATCACGGTTTAAATTTTTAAAATTTGACAAGTGGGAAAATGGGACTCAAAGAATTTTTTGACAAAATTCAAAAATGATTTTGAAAAAAGTTCTAGAAAATGGCTAATAGGGATGGAATGTGGCCATTTCTTACCAGATTTTGTTGAAATTCTACACGCGCGATGGAAATCGATTTCTAAAATGATTTTGTTGATAAAGTTCTGAAATATGGCCATCGCTATGAAACTAGGCCATTTTTTAACCGATTTACCTGAAAATCGACATGTGGGTCCTAAAATTGATTAAAAAAATGTGTTTTTGATAAAATTCTGGAATAAGGCGGATTGGGATGAAACCTGGTTAATTTCTTAACTATTATGTCGAAAATCGACATGTTGGATCTAAATGGGATTTTAAAATGTTGTCTGATAAAGATCTGAAATATTGTCATAAGGGATAGTCGATTTCTTAATCACGCGATTGATTAGAGTTATCCCGTGAGAGCCCGTGAGAATTATCGAAGCCGTCAGCCTCTAAAATTATTGCATTAACAAAATATTGCTTTAAATATAATATAATATAATATCTTAAAATATTAAAGTCAAAATTCGGTCATAAATTCGATTAATTCTTTCGACTCTTTCGACTTATTTCAACTAAATTTTTTCGACATTTTTATTTTAGATCAATAATTTTTCAATTTTTGAAAACCATCAAAAACTAGGAATTCGACTAATTCTAGAGCGGGTGTCAATATATGACAATGTTGTTGTAATTTGACAAAAAAATGGAGTTCATTTTTTACCGACTCTGACTCCGAAAAAATAGCACCGACTCCACGAAACCGACTCCCGCCACTAACCTCACAGCATTGGTTTTTTCTAGTAAAGTTTTTTGGGCAAGATATCTTATTTTTATGTTAAGTCCGGCCGGCCCGAATTAATAAAAAATATTTTTTTTTCAAAATCAAAATTTTAGAACTAGAAGAAAAGAAACCCGGGATTTCGTAGTATTTTCTCGTAAATTTTTTTTTTATATTTTGTTATGAGCTCTCAAACTTGGGAAAGTTGTGCAAGCTCGGTACATACAACAACAACAGACTTAATTTCTTCTCACAATAATAAAGTTAAATCCATAATCTTGTACCTAGTTTTTGTTTGCTATCCTGTTTCAAAAGATGAGAGTTTTGCCTTCTATTAATCTTTCTTCTTTTTTAGCCTTTTAATAAAAAACAAACAAGTAAATCTATTCAAATTCTCTTGCAATCAGATATGGTAGCAAGCCGGGTGAACAATTCGGATAAAACGTGGTAGAGTTGAATCTTTCCACACCTGCATTGAGCACAACACATCATGACAACAAAAAAGGTACATTTAAACGAGTATCCGCCATAATTCGATTATTTTTTACATTGTTTGTAGTTTGTGTCAAGTACACAATATATACTTTACATATAGCAAATTCAATTTAGCGAAACGCCCGAATCAATTTAGAAAAAAGTTTACCACTTGCTATGTAGTTAGTACTCGTTTAATTCATGTTATTGTTGTAATGATGTGTTGTGCTCAATACTCGTGTGGAAAGACACGTTCACAAACTGCTCAAACAAAAATTAAAATACACTTCTCCACGCAATACTCAAATACAGCTCTTGTCTATGTATATGTGTAAAGTTATTTAAATTTTTTAATGGATGCTTGAGCGAAACCGCTAGAAACAACAATAAATTTAAAACTCTGAACAATGAGGCATGCAAAATGAGAATAATGCGGTTTCAACCACCAGGCGCCAGCGTGCGTCACTTTTAAGGATATAATCAAATTTGAGCTTAGGATTTTGCTCTAAACCGGATAGTAAATTTTATTAGTGACAAATTTGTAAAATTTCATTATGTCTAAAAATTTAATTTACTTGAACTCATATATGAAATGTATAAAATGTTGGTTAACTTCTATTTGCCGAAAATTATATTACTGCCAAAAAATCAAATAGAACGGCAAAATAACAGGCTATTTACCAACCATTTAATATTTTTGAAAATATTTCTTTAAAAACTGATTCATGAATGCTCTAACGCTAACAGGTAATTGTTTATAAACGTAGCATGCCTAAGTTAAGGTACCTAATTTATTATATGACAGATTAAAACCGGTTGTTTAAGATCCTATATGGTAGAAGCAAATATAAGTTGGTGAACCTAAAAGTCTCACTTTCTTCATTAAGTTTTGTTGCCAAATTCGTTCTCATTTGTCATACGATTATGTTTTGTGGCTAAATTTGCAAAATTTCTGCTTCAACGGTATGTTAAGAACGAGTGAAGCCAACATTTTTTAATAGGGAATTTAATCAGGCCATAATGAGAGTTAAAAGCCCTGTTTGTTAAATCGTGAACTGCCTGCTAAATTAGATTTTCAACTAAATAATTTTTTTTCGATTTGGGCTCTGCTTAACTTGCAGAAAACCAATATTTTATCAAAAACAAGTAAAGCCCAAACCTTTTTAGTAAAGCATTTAGTTAGCCTGCAGCGAGCCTTTGATTACTCACAGAACATAAGATATTGTTTTTAGTATTAAATTCAGTTGTGTCCTCAAGATCCAGCCAACAGTTTTTGATGGGGCCTTTAATTATTTGTATGTCAATAAGACTTGTTCTTCATTCTTAATCAGATTTTCAACTTGGGAATTGGGTTCTACTAACTTTTTCTACCAGAATCCATCGTTGCCATGAGAGGGGAATCTCTATATTTAAAAAATGTTTAATAAGCCTATAATTAGCATTTAATTTACCATATGGTATTGAAATATTTTTCTGGAGGGGTTCTTAAATCAGCGGATTTAATTAAAATTACTTTATAATTTTCAGCAAACTTACTTTATTGGTTATTTCAGCTACGCTGAAGGTCACGTCGTTTCAGTTTAAAATAAAGATTTAAATACCCCGTACGCTGCGTGCTCTACAAATTTTAGATATGTGGTGCCTTGAGATATTGCTCGCCAAGAGTAGCGTACTGGTTTTTACAAGACTAAACTAAAAAATATCGGTGAATTATCTATCCCATCTCTTTTTGGGTTGAAATGATTAACATATTAGGTATTGTAAATTGTGGCCGCCGTTGCAATTTTGGCTAAACATTTATTATTCAAAGGTGCAGGATTTTTTTGCAGTACGACAGAGCAATAAAAGGTTTATGATTTTACGGTTAAGTTGAATGTTATTAACTTTGTCTATATATTTCGACACTAAACATAAATGTCATTCTCATTATATCCTTGAAACAAAAGAGTTGCCGTAGAATTTGCGGCAATCATACATGCCCTACTGTAACGCAGCAACACGATGCGTTTTTCTTCGTCTCTGCACCAATAAACAAAATTGTAAAATTGGGGATTTTTGCACCACGTTTGGAGCAACAATTTTGTATGCGGCTGTGGTGTTTACTCACTAACACAAACACAATCAAAAAAAAAAAAATTTAGGGTCAGTTTTTTTGTTTCCACGTGATTAGTATGAAAATGAATTTGCCAAAAAATGAACGCCTGAGTAAATATGTATAAGATTTCATTTTGTTTCAATACTTACTAGATTTTTAAAATTTAATTTTGTTTATCTATCCGTTTCGCCCAAGCATCCAATATAAACTGAAAATAATTTTACACATTCATAGCCTCGTGCCGCATTTGAATTTTGCGCGGAGAGGCAAGTGCTGCTTAAAGTTTGTTTGAAAATGTAGAGAGAACACAGACAGACACAGATTTCAGCTCGAAAACCACTTCTTCGGACTTCGGCGATAAAGCGAATAACAAATTAGCAAGCACCTGGAGGCCGAAAATTTTCATGATTACTATATCCACTATCAATTTAAAACAGAAAGTCCAAATTCAAATTTTACGTTCACATTTTTATTTATTTTAGGTAATGGTTTAATCGCAACCTAAAAGAACATAAATAGAAATTAATTTTACTAAGAAGTATTCCTCTAGCGAGAGAGAAGTTTTGACGATAAACGCATATAAAACTAAAAATGTATGTTGAAACATTTCAAATTTTTAACTTAAGATCTAACCAATTTAAAATAATTTATTTCTTGGGGAAAAACCGAAAAAATATATACATATAATATTATTACTTTACAGGGTAAATGAAATTACCCTGTAAAGTAATAATAATTTATTACTTTACAGGGTAATTTCAAATGAATATAACATTAATATACCACTAGTTAAAATTGTAATTACTAGTTTAAGAAATACAACTGATTCTTCAACACGGAGTACTTTGGTGGAAGAGCATTTCACCAAAGAATCTAACCGTAGCATTCGTGTCAGTTAGTTACTGGCACCATATAAAAACGCAAAATCCAAATACTAACTTGTGAAAGAGCTCCGGGACTAAAGTCATTTATGTACTTTTTGATGTTGAACGAGCAATTTAGTTATCTACATCTGGAACTTCCTGAATAAACTATTTATAAGTTGAGTTTCTATCAAAAGGTTGTCGTGTTGTCGTAACTGGTACATATACAGTTCTTGTCGGTAAATTTGTATAAATGTTTCTAATGAAAATTGGAATATTATCGATTATAACTAATGGGTCAGCTATTATTCTTGAAAAGGTTTTGTAACTGCTATCAAAAGTTTGCTTCAATTCTTGGTTAAAACATTTCTATCAAATATTAGATCACCTCTTCAAATGGCAGTGACAGAAGTATAAAAATTTTATTGAATACTGTTTGTATTTATACAAAGTTTAATCTTATTCATTTAGCGATTTTTTATAAACTGACTCAAACGATTATCTAGTTGATTTTTGATTAGCCTGAACGTTCCAAAATGTGCATCAGTCCTTTAATTTTAATACTTAAGCAGAACTATATATAATTTATGTAATTATGTAAGATTTTATATTTTAGTGTTTGAAACACGATGAGCCATTTCCGGTAGGCAGAGCCGTACAAACTTAAACATATTTCTCCATAAATAAATGGTTTGCATATTCTCTACTTTGTTTAAAATGATTTTGATTTGACGTTTTTGAGGAATGTAAATGAGTATCTATATATCCCATCCCGTATTGGTTAGATAAAACAGACATGTTGAAATACTATGTGTAGATTTATAATGACGCATTACAAATTTTTGAAAGCCTAACTAACAGAAGCCAGCAACATTATCTTTCCAGAGTTTCATCTGATATATAAAAGATTTACTATTCTGTTCGTTATTGAGATAGTTGTGAAATTGGTGTCGTATCCAACTGAAATTTCTAAACTCGCAGCTAAACCTATATAGGATAATTTTAACTGGAAAGCACGAATCTTTTAAATTGCATCCATCAAATAATAATTTCAAGTAATATGGATTTCACTCAATACCACTTAGACTTGATACAAAAAATAAGAAATTGGTTATACAGCTTCATTAGCTCATAAAAGATTAAGACCTGAAATTACCTCCATATTTAAAAGCAACGAAATTCGGTTTAAAATGTTAAATATTGCGTCGTTTTCAATTTTCATAATTCACTGTTTAAAAATATATTGATCCAATTATAAGACACCAACGTAAGAGAAATGTTTCTATTAATTAAATTAATACAAGGTAATATTGATACTGGCATTCTAAAGATGAGATACCTTAAAATTGTATATAATTCTTGAATACAAAATTTTACTTTGTTAGCCATAATTTTCGCTCACATTTTTAATGTATTTTACATAAGGAAGTTGTAAAAGTTCCAAAGTTCTAAAAGATTTTATTTGGCTTCCAATGTTACACGAAAGTAACCAAATGGATTAAACACCAAGATCATAACCATAAGTCATAACATTATTTTAATAGGAGTATAATACGAAGTTCAGATGGGCATTTGAAAACTGATTGGTATAATAAAAAATAGTGAAGGCGAAACTTTTATTATAGTTCTTGGCTTCCGGCTTCCTAAACAAACATTTCAGTTTGTTTATTGACAGAAAAGATTCTAAAGTTATCGGACACATTTTTACATTCGGCCAATTCAAAAAATTAAGTGATGTATTATTAAAAAATGAATATCCAGAGAAGGTTAATATTAACCGTAAAATATGAATTAAACCGTATAAAAATAAAAATGAAACATCCACGTCAAATACATAATCATTACATCAACCTAATACGGGCGGACGTGCATATCTATGCAACCATGCCTTCGCTTCTCAGGGTTTTAAAATATAAAAATTTATAATACTGTCTCTCGTAAGTTTCCGGGATAAGTGATTTCCTGCTTTTGGGATTTTCGTTCCGTCAAAAACTAATTTAAAAATTAAATATTTATAAAATTTTATAAACGAACCATTTTTAATTTGTCTTCGAGTTGACCGTGAATATGCCAAGACGAAGACAAGATAAAAAATACCATTTTTATGTACACATATACAGGCCTATAATGGGTAAACACTAAAAAAGTACCATACAAATGTTTTGGAACTATATTTCGTTAAGTATTTTTTTGACTTTATTTATTTATACCTCTTAAATGTGGGGAAAAAATAAATTTTCGTTCTCTTGAACGATTAATGATTACGATCTGTGATGAAATGGAATACATCTATGACCCCCAGTCGGAGTGAAAATGCCTTGGGCCGACTCCATGTCAGTATAGGCTGGCATGGAGCTATGCAATGTGCGGATGGTGATAAGTGATAACATAAAATCGGAACTATAGGATTCGCTACGTCCTCGAATTACGTCCTCGAATTCGCTGACAAAATCGTAAAAGTAAGGACGGAAAAAGCAAACCGCTTAAGTGTTGGTACTACTTTTTAATGTTTGATTTTTGAAGAAAGAATAATTTCGTAAACTAACCGATTGTGTCACTTCAGCAGAAGATTCACGGTCCTATTTTAATATAGCCAGGGCCGATTATATGTGGGTGATATTTTCACTTAAAAAAATTCCTACAGTAACAAAAATTTGTGTGCTTCTGTCATTCCTCTTAATTAACACAGTATCTTTTCTTCAAGTTACTGTTAAAAATTATGGAGTATGGATGCATTCTTAAAAGCAAGCTTTACATATGATGCTTCATAAGAAAGCATTTGAAGAATTACACAAACCTATTCCGTTTTCAGTAAGCCGTTGAAAGTACATAAGTTTGAAGTTGTAGTTCACTTACTAATAGCTACACTAATATAGCGGAAATGGTTTCGAAATGAGGTTAGGCCAGTTGGAGGGCTCCTAGTTATAAAAAGCTCGAGCATTTGAAGCGAGCTATTGGAGGACATCATATACAGCTTCCCCAAGGTTTAAGGGTGACCATTTCAGATTTATTAATTCAATTGGTTACTATTTATATAAGCCACAATGGCTGTATCTTGTATGAAAAATATTGTATATGTAGTCTGTATGTCACTGCGTGCTTTCAGTACGATTACCGATGATTCACTTTAAAGTCGGGAAGTTTGACATATAAAAAATTAATCGATTACTAAATTTGTATAAGTTAACAGCAATGTCTATTGCTCCCATATAATTTGATTATAACGTTTACAGTTAGTCGGATAATTTCTTAATTTCTTCGTCAAATGTATGAAGTCGGTCCCAATTGACACAAAATCTTAGTCCATAACAACAATACATCTCGCAGGGTTAAACTTCTACTAGATGCACGATTATTGATTGAAAATTAGAAGAAGAATTAAAAAATTCTAATAAATTTAAAGATTAAAGTTGTCCTTGTTGTTTTTCTGAAATTTAAGCGGAAACGATGGATTATACAAGTCAGTTTTTCAAAATCAAGTGTGATGTAAAGTGTTGTGCGTCTACGTGTTGTGCGTATTTCGGAATTATCTACATGTTGGTGTCAGAAATAGTGTAGACAAGTGATTTTTGTGTAGTCAATGTTGAGAATTGGTAGAGTATTTAAAAAATTAAAATGTAGAATATTATTTTTTGCAGTTTTTTCCATTGTTTTTTCGGTAGGAGGTTGCCATCTTATAGTTTTCTACTTCATGGTGGTGTATTTCAAAATTTTGGGAGAGAATATTAAATTATTGCTAAACAAACGGATGAGATTAGCACTTTTAAAATAATTCAAAAAATTACAAACTTAATCGGAAATTCTAAGTTTTTTAATTCGCAATGTCATTTGGTTTAGAGATTTAAACTCTACATAGAATAAAAGTAAAAATCAATAACTTGTTTCTCGAACCACAAAAATTACATTTTATTATCATAAATGTCACAATTTTGTCATTTCTTTTCGAAAAGTTAATTGCAAAATGTAATTATGATATTATCAAAGTATAACTTGCTATCATCTGCACCAGAAAAAGCATGCCTGTAGATAAAAAGCTCAACCTGCCTCAAATGATTGAATTTAAAACTATATTTACTGAAATATAACAACTTAAGCCTATAAATTAATCTGTCGGCTTAGCTCTGTTCAGAATTTTCAGCCTTTTCTTACTTGTCATTGTCATGTATCAAAACAGATAATTCATTGAAGCATCTGGAGACCCCTGGATGATTTAGTATTTAAAATTGGTAAAGAGTTCAATTTGTGTATCGTATGATTATCTGAGCATTTTTGCTCTAAAAAACCTTTATTAAGTACTAAGCGCTCTTTTGGGTTTTCTGGTTTGAAACTAATCGGTTAATACAATTCCATTAAAATCTCCGGGTGTTTTTGTAAATACAATTGGTAAAGAGTTCAACTTGGATACTGAAACTTCAGAAAAATCTCTACCAGATACAAAACACTCTTTTGGTTTAAAAGCAGGTAAAAACTATTCCATTGAAAATGATTACATCAAAGGAACCCCACCAAAAAAACTTCAGTAAAACCGCTACCAAATACTAAGTAAACTTTTTGATTCTCATGGATTAAAACTAGCAGATAAACAAACACTACCAAATACTAAACGCACTTTTTAGTAGTTCCTCATTAAACTAACAGATAAACACTATTTCATTGAAAATCTAGAAAGTAGTTCTCCGGATTTTGGAAAAGAAAAATTTAGAATAATCATCCGTTACACAAATTGAACTCTGTACCAATTTTTTATACTAAAACACTCAACATTCCTAGATTTTTCACTAGAATGGCTTTATTCTGTTTGTTTTGACCTCACCAACTAAAATACGTTTAGTATTGGGTAGCAGTTTCGAGTCTTAAAATATCTTTTTTTATAATATGTGTACAAGCAAGGTTGGCTTTCGATATTTGTAAAATATATAATTTAGTATAAACGAGATAAGGCAAAGTACCGACTTTCAGAAAAATGGAGATCTCGAATTTTTTTGAATGCGATATTTTTTAAAACAATTTTCTACAGCAATGCAGGTCGAACGAGACCTGTCTTCTAAAAAATGATAACTGACATAAATAAAAGCTCACCAATTCCGAATTATTTTAGCCATCAGACATTTTCCTGTCTTTACACACTTAGAAATTTTGCTGCGATTTGTAATGCAACCCTTGCATTGAGGCTTATACGATGCAATCGTGTATCACATTTTGATGCAAAGCATGCATTAAAAATATGTATGATGCAGTTGCGTCAAAAATTACTGCAGTAGTGCGTCGAAAGAAAATTTCTATATAATCTAGGGTTAACTATTTTTTGGCGAATTTATAATAATTCGCTAAGTCATTGTGTTTATTTTTAGTATAAGCTTTAACTATTTTTCATATATTAGCAGTGTAAGAACGTAAATTGATTTACGTCAATCGAGTTGGTTGGAAGTAAAACGGTGGAATCTGTGGATTTTTCCTTATACTTTAAATACAAAATAATATAAGTGTTAATACAATTATTTAGGAATTTCGAATGTGGTGTGCTTTATTGTTTAAAGCATTGGGCTTTACAATTTTAATGCCACTTATGATAAAAAATGATGCTTCCAATGGATATTTATTTTTTTTTATGCAATGTGCTGTAAAATTTTAATATAACATGTATCAATTTTTAGAAAATATTCCGTTAAAGTTTAATGTAAACTATACAATAAAAATTAATACAATTACCATTAATATCTGATATAATGCAACTTGTGCATTAGTTTGTAATGCAAGCTTCCGTAGGATGAATATGTAATGCAATTTGCATTACATAGGTCATATTTTTTCAACTGTGTAGCCTTCTTTAGTCTCATATAAACTGGTTCGAATGATGGCATCGATCAGCTAATACGTATACGTAAAGCCAAAATAAAAATATTTTTATCTGGGTTGGTTGAAGACCCAAATTAAAAAAAACTAACGAAAATTTACGGACGGAGAGGAGGAAGAGACGTTAGTTCACTTCCTATGCTCGTGTCCGGCACTATCATACAAAAGACGTAAGTACTTGGGTGTGTATAACATGGACAGCCTTTCTGAACTCGCGGGCTGTGGGGTGCGAGATATTTTACGCTACATCAGTAGCTCTGGTTGGTTTCAGTAAGGGGACGCCTGACTGATTTTTCTACATCCAACGTTGCTTCTATAAAAATTATTAATTGCAGTTCTGGTTAGAACCGAGTAGCTGAGTTTCATTGACAATCATAACTCTACAAGTCGAGGTCAACCAATTTGATTTTACCCGATTTAAATCCAAAACCATTTTTCACCTACAAAAATACCCCAATATTTTGAAGTATGTATTTGTGTTTTTTTACTAAAACTTTAGTATTGTATGATAGGAATACAAGGAGAGATATTTTAATGTCAATGATATTTATTTTCTCTTATTTCCTCTGATCTCATTTTCTCGCAGTACATCAGGAGCGGTATGTTATACCATCACTTCGAATCGGAATTCGAAAAAAGTCAAATCGATAGTCTGCATGTTGTATCATTTTCGACTTTTATCGTTTTTTAATCTTGCAATACTTTTTCTAGAATGAAATGTAAGCTACATTTATTATTGCTTTGGTTATATATGATGAAACTTTATCATGTATCGCGATTCGAAAATGATATTACGATTCGAAGTGATGGTACAACATACCGCCCCAGGTGTTTATCGCTTTTCGATATTTTCGAAATGGTTCCAAAAACTAAAGCTCTATCAAATGTGGAGTAGGAAGGAAGCTTGAAGTGGTCCCATTAATGGAGCAATCTTAAAATTTACTGATTGATAACAGTCACAGTAATTTTCGACACTGTCGACATATTATCTACATTCTCTATATGGTCGACGCATTGTTTTAAATTGTCTACATACACTGTCTACACATGTAAAATATTAATTAATTACGCAGCGTACACAATACGGCACAACACTGGTGGCGTATCGGGATTTATGTACATTCGTAGTAAAAGAACACCGTGTGTAGACCACACCCAAGTCTTTAAACCCAAATAAGATACCGAAAAAATGTAAGGTTTGAAAACACCTAATATGTAATCTGCATAAACTTATCTGTGAAAGCTTCACTAACTTTGTTGCAGTAGATTTGGTGTAAAAGTTGTTGGCTTCCTTATTTCACGATTTTGATTCTATAGCTTCTCTGTTTTTTGTACACAAATCACAGTTTATGAATGGTATTTGTATTCGATTATGAAAATATGTTCAATCATATTTGACGGGATTTTGGTTTACCCGAAAATGTATGCGATCGGTTTGATCGTTAACAAATGGATTTAACCTCATAAATACCTGTTCCGCCAGCTCAAAACTACTCGCAGTTGATCAGGACGCATTTTAGGTATATTGATTAAATAAATTAAATCTATCTTCGATTATTATTCAACATAATCAAAATGACCTTAAGTAAACTCGAGAATGCGACGATGATGATAAATGCTTTCACCTTAATAATTAAAATGAGAGTAAAAGTTGTTTATCATCAAATAAAGCAGATCATATACAATTAACAACAATAATAATGGTAAGAATAGTGGTAATAATAACAATCCAGATTTTTATTTTTTATAACATCATGTCTATATTATTAAATTATTAGATAAAAGAAAATTAATATATAACTCCAAGACAATATTGATAAAAAAAATATAAATAATATAAAAAGAAAATTAATAAGCTAAGTGCCATTGACTTAACTTAATAATAAGCCTATAACATTAAATCTGGTTTTTTTTATAATTATTTTCCGATATATGTATTAACCGCAAAAGATTTTCATTCATAAACGTAAAACAACTATTTGTATGCGATTTAGCGGGAGGCGACGATGTAATAAGGGCTTCAAGCGCAAAATTGCACGAGCATTTTCTAATTTAAACTTTCCATTTTTAAAATGCACAAATAAATTAGTTAAATAATTAAAATGTAATTAAATATGGAAATAAAATTATAATAGTAATGTGAAAAATATTCGCGTACTTGATCTTGATAATACAATTCCAACGTCACGTATCGTGTGTATATCGAGTGTTTACACGTAAATAAGTACATGGAAAATTATAAGCACACAACAATGTTAGGATCATGGCCTTCAATTGGTATATTACTTTTCAAAGTCTTTGTATTTTAACATATGTATATTTAATAATATATATAAGACAAGATAAAATTAGAATAAAAAAATAATTACTATTGACATTTTGAATAGCTATAGATAAAATGGTTCTGGATAATCCTGTGGTTAAAAGTTATTTTGATTGATTAATCGGAATTTTAACTACATGATCTTTATAGTCTTATTTATATAACATTGTAATATAAGCTTGGTTGCAAATTTGCAATCGCACGACACCAATTAAAAATTGTGCACACATTTCTAATTTAAAATGCTATACGGAAAACCCGGCCACAGTGAAAGTCTTTCTAAACATTATAGGCGGCCCGCTCTATTACTCGATATAATTTAATTCGAAAAATTGTTTTACATCCAAACCAAAAAAAAAAATTAATTTATAACTCTTTCAAATTATTTCGGTTACACTTTTTGCATAACACCGCACTGTGCTACAATAGCGCATATAAATAAATTTTCAACTGTCAATATTTTTATAAGTATATGCATGCGCATACAAAAGCGCTTTATGCACAAAACTTTCAAATATAGTTATGGGGAAAAATATTGTATGCCTATATAATTTTAATGTTTCCTGTGTAATTACATACAGCCAGGTAGTTGATGTTTTGTACATACATAGTTAACTAAGCAAATATATTTAAAATGAATCCGCTCAAGAAAGGTAAAATAAAAGGAATAGCAAGTACATTTAGCGATAATCTTAATTATAATTTTCTGTATCTAATAAGTAGCCATAAGATTTTAAGACCATATTATGTTATTATATATATTAACTTTTATTTTTATTATTAATAAACGTAGTTTTTTTTTGTTAACAGGAAACATTAATATTATAATTATAAATACGCTATTTATTTATAAAGTTTAAATTAAAGTTTGTGAAAAACAAAAATCTTCGTTTAATTACGAATCTATAAATGTTTGGCTTGTGGAAGCTGCTAAATTTGTGGCGTTTTGCCTAAATTAAAGCAGCATAATGTCTCCTTACCAATTTCTAAGAACTATATACACCATCATTATCAAGATGGTAATTATATTCTGCTTTTAGCATATTTTTGTTGGTAATGATAGTCATAAAAAGCTACTTAAACATCTTTTAAGCTTATGCTTTTGGACGTCTATGAAAATTGACCTGAAATCTCTCGAAAGAAGCTGTTATTATAGTCCAAACAGAGATATATTAATTTTAGTGGCTTTTTACGATGTTCGTTTTATCTTAAATTGAAATTTGTTGTCTAAACGTAATAATGCTTATTTTTTATCGTATTTTTTGTAGTCCATAGTCTCGCAAATATTAAATAGCATTAATCATTTTATATGTACGAAGATTTTTTTATTGATTTTGTACAAATAAAACAAACGTTTTTATAAGCGTAATTTGAACTGTTTAAAACGTCTATCGAGGATTTTAGGGTTAACAATTTTCTTATTACTTGCGCGTCAAGATCAAACAAAAGATATTAACATCGAAGTATAAAAATAATAAAAGTCAAATTATATTATATTTTATATTAAAATATCAAACAATTTTATTGAGAGAGTTTCAGAATATATATGTATGTATGTATATACTTTAAATTATATATTAAATAAATTAATAAGAAGCGAAAAAATTTAGTTATTATTTTTATTCTTGCAAAAAAAAAAAAAAAAAGAATTAAATTGAAACATATAAATACAAAATTTATGGTAATGGAACGATACGATTTTGTAATAAAAAAAAAAATCTTTATATTCTCTCATATCAGGTTTCATATATGTACGAGTATGTTATGATTATTATTTGATTGTTTGTTAAAATAAAATAGCTCGCAAAGAACCTTTAAAGTAACACAAAATAAATATTAGTTTTTCATTAATTGATTTTAGAATGACATAAGTAACTATGGTCATTTACAAATCATTAAATTGATATTTTATTTGACTACCATATGCAACTTTGTGATCGTCGAAATCAATTCATATGAGCTTACTTTATTTTTTATTAATTAAATGATCCCGCGTGTATTATAGCTCGACTGCAGTGTCGGTACGTTTTTGTTTAAAGTATAATGTCTCTGTATACAATATATTCTCGGTGTGGTGTATATTATAATGGTTATACTTTATACATTGTTTGAGCGAAACATTTAATGTGGAATATTGGACTTAAAAATTACGAGATTGGAAATATAATTTGCATATACGAGATTTAATTAACGTTTCAAATATATTGTAGTGTTGGCTGGTGATCTCGTTGCCTTGTTTATTATAACACTGAAACGATTGATTTGTAGCAAGTCATACCGTTGCTTGTCGCACTACATATAGGTATTCAGCCCTGTAATACTTTATGGCCATATCTATATGCAATAGTTATTTATGTGACACTGGTTAAATTTGAGTCTAGAATCATATGTAATTTACACATAATGTCTTTAGAAAAGTAAAAAACGGTACTGTTAATCAACATCTCTAAATTTTGCGGTTTCCAATAATACTAATATACGACACTCAGAAAGTACTCTACTCACTCTGCTACCTCTCAAACCGACATTATAAGAATTATCGTATATAAAATTTGTGAGCCCATAAATTGTACAGCCAATCTTTTGCAAAGTACGTTTCTCAACTTTTTAAAAAATTATTATTTTCAGTGGCACTATTCTGGTAACTCCCCGGAAATAGGGTACTGTGGAAAGAATTTACATATAAATATTATTTAAATAATTTTTTCCTGGCATACTAAGGTGAAAAGTTAGTGGCAAATTTTTTGAAAACAAAATAAAATTGGGAATAACTTTCCCTGATAATAGTCGTCTTACTTGGGGAGTTTTACAAAAACAGTTCTATATAAATTTCAATCCGCAATGAATAATTTTATTCCACCTAAAAGTAGGATTAGTTCAAATGTTCACCGCTCGGTTAATTAATAAAATAATTTTATTTTTATGAATTGTCATCCTGGGAGTAATGTAGTATTTTTATCGAATAAAAGATAAAGAACTAAATGACATAAATCAACGGTACAAACAATGACCTCCGATGCTAACTTAATGTGAAAAATAAGACATGTTTACGTCGAAAACGCATTTTCATATTTATTTTTTATGACGTAAAAGTAAATCGCATGCTTAGTCCTGCTTAGTGGTTTTACTAAGTTTTTATACCAACCGATAAAAGTATAAAAATAAATCGCTTAGGTGCTACTTTGGGTTCATTCCTATTTGAATAGGAATAATATTTCCCAAAGTAAGACTACAAATTTCGCTATGGAAAAATTATTCCCAATTTACAAATATTTACATCAAACTTGTTTTCTCAGTAGGCCAGAAAAAACTGATTTATATAGATAAAAGCTATGTAAAATCTTTCCCCAGTTCTCTATTCCCGGGGAAATACCAGAATAGTGCCACAGGGGGTCCTTTTGATATGTTAATTCAAATTTAGAAACAA
This sequence comes from Nephrotoma appendiculata, assembly GCA_947310385.1. Classification (NCBI taxonomy): domain Eukaryota; kingdom Metazoa; phylum Arthropoda; class Insecta; order Diptera; family Tipulidae; genus Nephrotoma; species Nephrotoma appendiculata. The sequence continues at coordinate 5,784,170 of OX371224.1, read as the reverse complement.
ATGTAAAATTTGCATAGTTTACTTTGTAATGTCCATTTGCAGTGTAATGATTTGTTTATGGATAATGTATCACATTGGTTTTAAAAACTATTGAACTTAACATTTTACCACAGACAATCAAATTAGATTTTGCATTTGAATTAAGAAATGAAAATAAAACAAACTTCTGATAATTCAAATGTCATCGTTGTATTGGTGATTTTTCGTTAAAAAGCGTATATGTATAAGAAAAAAAAAATATTTTTGATTGTATGCGGTTATTTAAAGAAAATGAAATCGCAGTTTAAATTTTTACGTTTACATATGATGAAATATCTCTTTTAGGTTGTCTCTGATTTTACCAAAGGCTACAATTAATTAGATGTTGTGCATTTTTTTTTATTTTTATTCCGAAAAACATACATTTTTATTTTGAAAAATATTAACAATTAACAATTTCTTTTTTTTTCAAACTAATGATATGAAGAGATATTAACTAACAAAAATCAATCAGTGGACAATATGGTTAACTTCATATTGCTAAACAAACTCTGAAAACAATAAATCTTTCACCTTTATTTTAAAGATAACTAGTGTCCTAGACTTCCAACCAGCTTCAAGGTTATTAAACAACTTTAATCCTCAATAAAAAAAACTATTTGGAGGTGCTTTATAAAAATATTGTGGTAAACGAAAATGGCAGATCTATTAGCGCGTTTGGTTAATTAAAACACTATTACTTTTAATCATTTTATACTTGAGTTTATAAACTAACACAATGAATTCATATTCTACCATTTGTGATATTGGTAATAATCGATTAGAATAGAGAGAGATCGTTGGTGTTCTTATGTCAATATTCTTCAGTGCTTTTAAAGCTTGGTTCTGATAGATTTGTAACTCTTTGACTTTAGTAATACCTGCAGATCTCCAAATTTGAATCAACTAGCAACAGTTTAATGCAACTGGGTTTGGAACATATTTCGTAATTCGTCGGAAGACAGCTATGTACGGAGCAACTTTTTTCTTTGTAGAGTTTATGTGAGTCGTTCAGTTTAAATTATAGCAAAGATTCAGTCCTAGGTAACAAGTATATATGTATTATCTACTCTACAGATTTTTTCCGAATTCAGAAAAATTTCAATGAAATCTTCAAACAGTTTTTTCTTTAGAGAGAAAATTACGAGTATGAATTTAGTTTTGGATTTATTAAGACGAAGTTTATTAGCAAGAAAAAACTATTTAAGCTGTTTAAGTCGGTTTTCATCTGTAGTTGGAGATCTTCTCGCACCATACGTAATTACCATATCATCCCCAAAGTTTGCTGAATAAATTGAGTAAATATAATAATATGTAAATATATACAATAAATTTGATGTAAATTGTAAATAATAAAGGGCCTAAAATGGAGCTTTGAGGTACTTCACATTTTAGAAAAAGTTCTTCGGACTTGTAATTCCTCAATTGAACATAATGTTTTCGATTGAGTAAGTAATCTTCTTGAAATGACTAAAGCTACACCGAACACCAAGTTTATTTAATTTTTTTAATAAAATAGCATGATCTATACAATCAAAAGCTTTGGCTAGGTCAATGAAAATACAGGACGTAAATTTTTTGGCTTCAAGATTATTGTAAATATTTTCTAATAAGTTTAAAGTTGCAGAAAGCATACTGCTATTTCTCTGAAATCCAAACTGATTAGAATTAATTAATTGATAGTTGTTACCTAGTTTGGATAATTCTTTCAAAAGGTTTTTCAATTGTATGAAGAACGGATACGGCCTGAATTATTAATATCGTCGAACCTGATTTAAATAGCGGAGTAATACGATAAAATTGCTCGTTACTAATCGGGCAAATTATTGGTTAGGACTGTTTAATTTATACCAGTAAATAAAATAGGTTTTATTCAAGCATTACACTTCATGACAAGTTTTTCTGATATAAAGTCCCAACCAATTGAACCAGAAGAATCTAAGCCAGATACGATTACATTAATTTCTTCATACGTTGTAAGCTTAAATTTAACCAGTATAATATTTACGATAGGATCCACTAAAATATCAGGCCAAGTATTATAGAGAAACAGACCAATATCATTAAAGTATTTATTGAAATTATTTACAACTTGCTTTTGATTTGTGATCAATGTACCCTCGACAACTAAACTGATAGGATCTTCAAATTTCGTATTACGATTTTGCAAGACCACAATTTTTAGGAGATCGCATACTATCCTCTAATACTTAAGTATAATAATCCTTTTTTAATTTTATTGTATATAGTAAGATTGCTTTTTAATATACTTGAAGTTAGTTATAAAATGTACGATTTCGGGATATTTTTTTTTAGTTTGTGCAATTTTATTCCACTTGTATACAAATTTTGCTCACCGTCTACTTTCGTGGTATTTTAACAACTTAAGTAATGTTCTGTAGGAATTAAGAAAAGATGTATTTCTGCCTCCGATTGTTGGGAGCTGAGTAATGAATCAATAAATATTCATGGTCATTAAGATCAGTGGAGGAAATGAGGTTTTGAAATTGATGTGATGTTGACGAGGGGTCATGGTCTATGATGGTACTGTTACTGTTAAAATATCGGATAGAATATTTTTTATGAATTTTGTTTTTAATTTTAAAAGGATACATTTCCAAAATTGTTTTGTAATCAATAATGTCATTATCATTTTCGTTTAGAATATTTCGGTTAAAATCGCCAATCACGATACTTTGTTTAAATTGGTCCAATAGAGAACCAAAATAATTTAAAAAAGAAGATCGTTCGGTATGTGGCAGTTTTTAAACGGCTATTATATTAAACCTAAGCTTTGGGGAATGTATAATTAGAAAGTCATTATCCAAGTACGATCTACTGCACTTAAATTCGAAATCTAACCCGAAATTAACGAAGACTGTAATGGCATGGTCATCTCTATGTTGATGTGTTACGTGAAATGATTTAATATTTTCTAAGTTTTTAAATTCTATATCACAACTTTGAAGAAAAGTTTCTGTCTACACTATAATATCAATTTGTTGATTCAGTGTTAACAGAAATTCCTCGAGACGTTCCACTTTTTGCTCCAATCGTTTGACGGTAATGTATAAGATGGTAATACCTTAAATTGTATTTAATTTACTATTAATATTATGCAGCTAACTAGGTGCTGTCATCGTTAGATTTGATTAATATTAGAGGATCTCTCTTTAATGCGTGCAAAAATTTAGCACTGCGAAACCGAACATGCACAATTTTTTTGTCTCTTATTAGTCGATTTAATGTTCTTATTATTGGGTATTATAACTTAGTTTTTTGGATTTCCTAAGAGTTGGCGTAACTTTAGTACTAAACATTATTTTACAATGACACCTACGGCGTTTTAAAGTTTTGACATTCCACATTCAATAAAATTTAGTTTGTCATTATTCGTGAAAGCGTAAACAACATATATTTTAATCCCGTTTAAACATTTTGAATTTCGTGCTAAAAAACAGCATTTTTTTGCTTTAATCAAAAGGAAAAAGCTGCTGAAAGTTTTCGTTTGCTTCAAGAAACTTATGGTGAACATGCACCAGTATAACAAACTTGCGAAAACTGGTTTAAACGATTCAAAAGTGGTTACTTTGATTTCATTTCTCATTGACATCAAAATTCGTTCTGTGGCCTTATTCTGGCTTTCCCTGGGAATAGGGAATTGGGAAAAATGTTTTCATAGCATTTTTGTTAAAATTATACTTTTCTGGCCTACTGAAAGAATAAGTTTAGTGCAAACAATTTCTAAACAAAGTGATTTGGGAATTTTTTGTTCCACAAAATTTTTGTAGGGAAAAATATTTTCCCATTTAACTTTGTTTCGAAAATATTAACACCAATCATGTTCCCTCAGTAGGCCAGAAAAATACAATTTAGACAAAAATGCTATGAAAATATTTTTCCCAATTCCCTATTCCCAGGGAAAGCCAGAATAGGGCCACTAGTCAACCAAAAAAATTCGAAGATGACGAATTAGAAGCATTTTTGAAGAAAAACTTAGCTCAAACAGAAAAAGAAGTTGCAGAACAGTTAAATGTCACTCAAGCAGCCATAAGCAAACGTTTACATACCATGAAAATGATTAAAAAAAAAAGGAAAATGGATACCACATGAACTGCCTGTAGCAAACAATGAAAATCGTTTAATGGTTTAGCAATTCTTTTGTTACAAGACACGGAAGTTGGCCAAAAATTTGAAATTTCTTTAGATCTAAATAATATAAAACAATTTATTTGTCGGACTTCCGTTAAAGGGTAATTTTATAAGCTTTTAAATTATTATAATATTATAAAATCATACATGTAAATTACAAAATAGATTTCTTTCAATAAATAAATAAAATAAATAAAATTGTATAGTACACGAGTAATATCATGAACATTTTCGACTTACAGATATTTGCTGTTTTACCGCTATATCGCTGAAGTCCGAAAAAATGATTTTCGATGTGTTGCTTGTCTGTCTGTGATCTCTGTACAGCTCATACGGATTGACTGAATGGGATGAAACTGCTTTTAAGTGACGATTTTTCATAATAAACTTTTTTCGCCAAAATTTGACAACTCTGCAGCCCAAACATGTTGACTGTTCGGTATAAAAGTTCATAATTAGGGTCTTCCGATATAATGGCAGATACAAAGGGAATTTGCCAAAAAATCAGTGTTCAGAAAATATGAGCTTTCATAGAAGCTTTTTTGTTATTTGCAAATATTTCGGATTGAATAGAGCTTACGAAAAAACGATTGTAGTATAATGGGAAAATATTAGATTGGTTCAACAACCTCAAAAGCCCTACAAAAATTAATAATTCTGTGAATCAAACAAAAATTTTGTTCTTCAAATCATATCATGTCCATTTATTTCACATATTATAATCATTTCATAATGTTTAAAAAATAAAAACACAATTTAAAAAGAAAAAAATTCATATCTTTACATCAGTTTCTGATAGTAAGTACATTCTTTTGTGCTGCATTGGCTCAATATCAGTTTCGTCAATAGAAATGATTAGTACATATCCATCTTCAACTGCGTTCATTCAATAAATTCGGTTATAGGACGTTGCTATCCTACTTTGGAGAGTTTTTTGTACCGCTCTTTCGTTTATAGGATCATTTGTCAGAAAATGTTTGGTCAAATTTATTTGCCATGTGAAGGTCATCAAGAATTGAGCTGGTGGTTTAAAGACGTATTTCTTCCTCATCAGCATTGATCATTTGGGACGTTTTCCAGCGCAACCTCTAATAACTCATCCTCATTAGAACTCTGTCAACAATTATTTCGTTTATATCATCAGCGATTAAATTATCAAATCTTTCACCTCCAACTGCTTGTGTCAAAGTGATTATTTTTGTACACACTCAATGAGATCATATTTAATTTGTATATTTGCTTTTAATACATTTTGGCCATATGGCCTTTCAACAGGGATTAAAGGTTGATGGTCGGTCTTATTTCTAAAAATGCCCATGCAGCATGTTTTATGCAATCGATGATGGAATTTTTTTTCCATGCGTATTATTCAAAATGCTTTAAAATTATCGTTTTATGTACTATAATACCCTTGACAGACTAGGGTTTAGCTAAACGCGTTTAGCTAAACCAGTTTAGTTAATCTACTACAAAACCAATTAGGTTAACACACCATGAGGCTTAGAAAATCCTGTTTCAATAATAAAATACGGTAGCGCTGTGTTTGTCCGGAATCGGTATTAAAAAAACGTCATTGACAGAACTATACAGAACAACGATATTACAAGAAAACCATACAACTTTTATAATGGATTTTTTTAGTTATATGTAAATCAAAATTATTTAATTTAAAAAAAATTAAATTTTTAATTTTAAATTGGACCAACTTGAAAATAGCTATCGCGAACTCTACTCGATTGTTTTAAAAAAAACGCAGCTTTTATTTGTCATGGTATTATAATACGCATACGCACTCTACGGTACGAGACATGCACAAATATGTATGTTGGTCCATGACACGATTCGTTTTCGTTACCCACACAATTGTGATGGCAAGCAGGAAAGGGATAAAACCTTGCCCGGCCAGTGTACGCAATTGTGTATGAAAGTTTTGATTACGAGAAACGAATGTGTCAGAATAGAATTATGTGTAAACTGAAGACCAGTATACACATTTGTGCATACCATTTAATTTTGTTTTGTTCAGAAAAATAACACTAACTATAATAATAATAAAATAATTAATGTTATCAAAAACAAATAATTAATATGGTATATAATTTATGTGTTATCAAATTATTATGCTCTTTTTTAAGAATTCCCATTTAACTAAGATCCGTTAAAATACGGAAGACATTACACCCGGGGATCATATTAACATACACATTTGTGTATGTTGAACTTAAAATGAAGCAAAAACAATTTTTTGAACTAGAAAGGAATAACTCAAAAAGTAAGCGGCATCTATCATTATATCACAGCACTAAATGACATTGTCCTATTTATAAATTTTAATCTTCATTGTTAGATGGCGCTAGTTACTAAACCTAAAACAAAACCCGTTTAGCTAATCTCGAAGTTAACACATTAAGAGATATAACTCGAAAAAATGATTAAACGCGTTCAGCTAATCGCTAGTCTGTCAAGGGTATAACATGCTTTGAGTGTTGCGATAATACCCTGGTCAAATAGTTGAGATAGGGCAATAGTATTGAGACAAAAAAAAACTATTTTTACATTAGGATGCTCCAAAATTGGGTGACTAGGTGTATTATCTATCAACAAATAGTTTTTAATGGCACGCCTTTATCATTCAAATAACATTTTACTTCGGGGACAAAACAATCATGGTACCATTCACTGGGCCTATTTTTTAATTTAACTAGAGCAAGCAGTGCGCTGTCAAAAACACTCTGTGAAAAAAAAGGTAAAATTACCTGAGTAATTTTACTCTGCACACTGTGTTTTTATTTGTGAACTGTGCTTACACCGAGCATACTCGGTTCTTTAAATTTTACTCTGAACAGAATGCCACTGTACGAAACGAAGAGTTTGCAAAGTAAAAAACAAATTTTTACTCTATGCACACTGGATTATTTGGCACTGCACAACCTGTGCTCAGTGTACAATACCCAGGGCAAGCCTGTTTGCTCGGGTTTAATTAAAAAATAGACCTAATATCGACACTTTTCAATGCTCATGGCCGTAGAGATTTATTCATCAACATAGGTTTTAGTATGCGGTCTCTTGAAGCATTACTGCAAAACAAAAACGTAAAGCGCGATTTACATGATGAAAAAATGTTGGGCAGCAAAAAAAGAAAAGTTTGGTATATTAAAATTTTCGTGTGTATGACAAGAAAAGAATAATACCGTGCAAAAATTTTGCTGTGCGTTTTTGTCTTTTTTTTTAGCAAATGCTGCCATAAAATAAAAATACTGCCATAAAATATAATCGACCCGTATATATTTTATGGCAACAAATATTATTTATGGCAGTTTATATTTCTTTCTCTATTCAACTAATGCGACAAAATTTATATTGTGTGCAGCTCTAAACACACAGCAAATATTTTGCTGGGACAACATTTTTTCATCATGTAAATCGCGCTTAATTCATCTTTTGCCACCTTACAGTCACTAGCACTTTTTTCGTGTTTTGCTATGTATATGTACGGCATCTTGGCATTCTTTTGCAGAAAAGGCCGATTTCATCAGAGGTTAAAACTTGGTTACTATTGTATCCATTCTTCAATTAATTTGGCCATCTGCGAAGGGAATTCTTTGGCAGCTGTACATTTTCTAGAAGCTATTTCATCTTTGCCCTTGACGTTATGAATTGTGTGTTTTTCTAAAAATCCATACAACCATACATTACTAGCATCAAATTTATTTTTATTTCGAAGACGTTGATGATTCCATGTTTTTATTGGGCCATAAGTTCTTAAAGCCTTCTGCTTAATGGTGTTGGTATCAAGTGGTATAATTTTTTGAATGTAATCTTCTATACATCAATCAATTTGGTACAGAGTTCACTGCTTGTCTAATCTCTTTTAAATTTCTATAGGATCGTCACCATTTCCAAGTCGCTCCAGAATTTGTAACTTTGTTTCCAAAGAAATAGTTGTTCGCTTTTGCTTTTGTAAATAATTATAATAATAAACCCAAACACACATTAATTCGATTTGGTCTTATTTGAAGTTTTGATGCTCTGTAAGCAAACTGCTAAACTGATATAGATGAACGAGGTATAACGTTTATCGCATTTAATTTTGGTTTCAGTATTTCTAATAAAAATTTCTTTTCTACATGCAAACATGATTTTTTAGTAATAAATGTTTGGGTAATATTAACTTTTCATGACCAAAACGTCGAGCACCATATTTCGACTAACTGAATATTAGGTTGAAAATTTTTTATTTTAAATCGTCTCGCGGATTATCTAATCTTTCTTTTTCACGATAAGGTTAAAAGTAAAACAGCGTCTCTGAAACTAGGAATTAACCATCTTTAAATAAAATACACGCTATTGTGAACTAACCAATCATAATTTGGTTGTGAAGCTTGGCAAATTATAATTTAGTTATTTAACGGAGGAAACAATTTCCAGCTGAATTAAAAAAAAATAAGGTGTAACTTAAATTCGAATTCGCGTAGTAGTTGCTGAAGTATTGGATAGCGATTTTACACAGAATTGAGCCGCTGGTAGATAGTATTTCACGAAATAGTTTACAAACTCCAACCATATTTGAAAGCCGAAACTCGTGTACTAAATTTAAAATCCCAATTTAATATAAAAGTGGAAACAAATTTTGTTGTTGTTCCATTGAATGGGCGCTTTCAAGTCCCTATTATGATTAGTGAAATATCGCCAATTTGTTTTGATAATTTCATACAGTTGAAAACATTTATAGCGTTTGCTGTGATTTTTCTCAACATGTTGTCAACTGCAGTTGAGTGAGAAGAAAATCCAACGTTTTGACAGTATTGAATCGCCTTACTCCATAGTATAATGCGATTTGAATTAAGTTCAGCACACGCCAATTAATTTTACATGGGAGACGTTTATCTTAAAATCTGCCCGTCTGTTTTTATTCCCATTTTAGTCACCGCTGAAACGCTGCATGTACCATGATCCAAAGGTGGTTAATTTTTTTTTCTAATGGAAATTGGCAAGTAAAATACATTTTTCTATATGCAAAATTACGATCTTTGATTTTTTGCATTTTGTACAATTTTGCATTTAAGGTTTGGTAAAAATGCATAAATGTTTTGTTTTAAAATTTAATCTTTAATCTATGAGCGATTTTCTGCCCTGTCTTTCGAAATGCTAATTTATACCAATAATGTCAAAATTTCTCTATTCCTCTAGAGTGCTGTACGCAACCTTCTTTATACTATTTTAGTTAAGAAACCAGAAACTTATTGCCAGTGTGGAGATTAGACTTGTACAAGCGTAAAATGAGTCGTGATATGTTAGAATAAGGATAGACATTTTCGTCACATCCGCCAACGATAAATTATCAAAGTATAAAACTTAGTACTATACAATTTGAATTGTGTCTCAGGCTAATAAAATAAGCCCAAGAATTCGAGAACCGATTATAAAATTTTCTCGGTAATTACTACATCAAGGGAAAAGGACGTTGCTATGATCTTTCGCTTAAATTAAATAATGTGATTTCGAATATATATATATATGGCTGTTAATTAATAAAATTTAGAGTACTTTTAGTGACTGCAGGTGAAACGTGAAAGTTAGATAAAGCAATCAAATTCCATTCAAATTTTTTCAGACTAATAATAATAACTTTCTATATATGTATAAGCGCACTAAACTGGCGTGTCAATTTCTGCGAATTTGAAAGGAAATTGGTAATAACTGGAAAATTATCTAATTTAGGAGAATTGTTTGTTACCATTTTGAAAGTTCCTTTATGTCAATGTAGTATAGAAAATAAATTGGTAAGCTTTTCTTAATTCCCGCTTTTCTTAATTCGCATAAATATAAATAAATTCATACTCCTTTAATAAAAATTCGATACCTTATACATAAATAAATCACTTTGTTTATTTTATTTAAATCAATTGTGCGAGCCCGTATATTACAAAAATTTAAATTTTATTTTAAAATGCTTTAAATCTTTTTTAACCATATAAAGTTGATTTTAATTAAATAGAAAACACTCATAAAATCACCATCCTTCCTATATAATATAATGTAAGTACGAGTATAATCGATTCTTACAAGCGCATTAAGAAAACACATTTTTCTAACCTTGTGTGCACATTTTCATGTAAACCACCTTTTAAGCCAGCATAAATATAAAATATTTTATAATTCTGTGTACTATATATGTTGCCTGTGCAGAAATAAGTAAAAAGCTAAGTGAAAAAAAAAATTATTTCTTCTGTGTTATGTATTAATCTTATTACTTTAAATATAATTTTATATTTTTTTTTTATTGTAAGACAAAAACAACAAAATCAACGACCACATTAAAATATGTATAACGCAGAGCAGAAAAAAATACGTCCAACAGGTGATAGAATGTTACCAAGAAATTTTAACAACAACAACATAAGAAAATAATATATATATAAATATATCGATCACATCATGAAATAAGACACAAAAAAATGTTATAGTGGCACCTTTAATTTGTGTACGCTTTCTGTTATAAAAACCAGTATGAATATGAAGAAAATTACTATTTTCTTACACATTGACTTTGTGTATAGTTAGATAAAATTTGTTTAAAGACGCATAAGGGAGATATGTTGATTACTCACAGGCAAAAAGGATTAATGCATATACTGTATATGAACGGACATTTGGATCGCCTCTACCCTTTGTATTAATTCGATGTTTTATTGTGTTGTTATGAATGAAATGACATGATCTTTGAAATTCCTTCCATCTGGTTGCGCATATTAACTTTCACTGGTACGAGTATTTGGTAGAAGATTTGAACTAATTCAAACAGGTGGAAAGTGGAAGAATATAATTTTATTTCATTTCGTTTGTACATACGAGTATATGATTAATTTTATGTGATCGGGATATAATAATACCTGAAATGTTATAAACCAGGTGCCGCGGTATAAATCTGTGTACACGTTGTCACAAATATGTATTTTATAAATTCTCAATATACCCTTGTTATTCAATAAACCTTATGGTTACGAAATTATTATGGCTTTACCAACCAAAAATGACATTTTTTGTCATACTCGTACCAACCATAGGTATTTCACAGACTCCACTGGATTCGGCTTAAATTTCAACTTATGTTTTACTCTTCATCATAACTTTATGATTTTTCTTTTTAGTTTTGTTTTGTTACTTATGTGGTTTATTATATACGTTCATAAATGCAATTAAGACGATATCAGGTATGGTATATGAAAATGTGAATTAAAAGGGATCAACAGCAAAAAATCTTAAGATCGTGATTAATAAACTTGTATACTTGACCTCTATAGAAGCATAAAATATTAATACATGTACTTTTAGGCTTCTGTCTGTCATTAAAAATATTATTTAATAAATAATTTTTTAAATTTTAATAGATTTATTCAAACCAAGAATATAATTGTATATAAGAATAGTATTTCTTCTTAAGTACGTACAGCGATCGATTGATTTTTGTTATTCTTTTATTGTCGATTTATGAATGAAAATCGATATTATATTTTATTTTTTATAAATTAAATTTAAAAAGTCAATTTATAAAAAAGATCGATCGATTAAATGAGTCAGGTTGTGTATATATATGTACGAGTATACGAGTTTAAGTATGTACGAGTATGTTTCGTATTTTGTGTTGCGCGCTTTCTTAAAGATTTATTGTCGGGTATATGTATGTTCATAATATGGTCAGCGCAAAAATGTTGTTCTAAGTGATTTTATTTTCTGGTTTTGATTACATTTTGGAATTATAAAAATTTAATTGAAATTTATTGGAGTTCTTTTCGATATACGTACCAAAGTACATAGGTGTATTTTGTGTTTGTTTTAATTGAAGCTAAATGATGATTATTTCCGGTGAAATTTGTACATACATTTTATTTGTTCGCCGCCACATCAAATATACATACATACACATAAATGTAGCGTACTTAATTTGCATATACAACTAGGCAAATATAGCGCACCGCGCGCTTACGTTAATTGAAAAATAGAAATAAATTTTAAGATTTTATAGTTTTAATCAGTTGTTCAACTTGTTTATACGCATTAATATCTTACTACTTGCACGCCTTTTTTTAAAATTTATTTCTGCATATATTTTAATGAGGTATGTAAAGTAATTTAAATTATTCTGTACGTGAATAAACAAATACAACAGGTAATGTACCTGATGTTAATATACGAGAATATAGAACACAAAATGACATCATAAATTTTAAAGTATGAAGCTAAAATACTGTAAAGTACTCTAGTCTAAGTAATCAAAGTGATCGTTACTGACACAGTATTTTACGAAGTTGTCTTTGACTAAACGTAACTTATTTAATTTATTTTGCATACTGTTCTGTGACTATAAATAAATAGTAAATAACCATTAGTGCATTTGTGTTTAAGAATATCACTCGCATACATTTTGAAGGCGATGAAAAGAGACCAGGCATTCTAAATTTACTGCTCGACTCGGTAATAATCTGCTGCAAGACCACGGATCTGCTAAAAAAAATCTCACGAAGAAATTGGCAACATATATTTTCAAATCTTAAGGAAGGCACAATTCATAGTAAAAGAGCTCAAAATTAAAGAACTGTTGTGACTCGGGCCTAAATTTAGCCCTATTAAACTATGCAGAGTCAAATAAAGTAAAAATCCTGATACTTTCTTAGATCAAACTTCATCTGAAGTTATGACGAATATGTTTAAAAAATATTTTTACAAGAAAACAATATCTTTAAGGAAGATATTTTTTTTAGTTCTTCAGTTTCAGGTTCTCAATCTGGTAAAATCTCATTTCTCAAAAAAAAAAAAAAATCTTGATTTAAAATTTACATCATTGCTTTATTACTTAAGTTTTTCTTAAATTAAGAAAATAAACTTTTAATGAAAGTAAAGCGCGAATTAGATGATGAAAAAATGTTGGCCCAGCAAAATGTTTGCTGTGTGGTTAGAACTGCACACAATATAAATTTTTCGCATTAGTTGAATGGAGAAAGAAATATAAACTGCCATAAATAATATTTGTTGCAATAAAATTTACTCGGATCGATTATATTTTATGGCAGTATTTTTATTTTATGGCAAAAAAGACAAAAACGCACACCAAAAATTTTTCCACGAAGTTATTCTTTATTCTTTTCTTGTCATACACACGAAAATTTTAATATACCAAACTCTTCTTTTTTTGCTGGGCCAACATTTTTTCATCATCTAAATCGCGCTTAAGAGATAAAGGGTCTTTCAATAGAATCTATCGATATTTGTTTGGTTATAGCAGCCATGTTGTTAAAGCAATTTATTGTGATTTGTTCAGTATTGTAAGGTAAATCACCATAGAACATCATATCGTTGAACTATGCAAATTATCATAATTTATTTTCAAAATCAGTGCTCCGTTCGATAAAGGTTCATGCAATACGTCCTGCCGAGTCGACTATTTGACCTTTGGTGGCCAAATTCGAGCCAACCACAGCAACTTGGCGAATTTTGCGTCACGACTTGGGTATATACCCGTATAAAATTACCCGTATAGCTAAACGACCATAAATAACGCCGTATGTTTGCTGATTGGGCTGTGGAGCAATTGGAAATTGATCCAAATTTCTCCAAAAAAATTATCTTTAGCGACGAATTTGTAGATGAATGGATATGTGAACAATCAAAATTGTTGGGTTTGGGGCGACACCAATCCACACGAGTTACACAGGCACCAAATCGATTCCGAGGAAGTCACTGTTTGGTGCGGATTTTAATCAGGCGTAATCATTGGTCCGTACTTCTTCGAAAACGAAACTAGCATTGTCAGTACTAAAACTCCCATTAAATATGCAAATAATTTAAATACCAACATGTAGGTTAGGTTTCACTGGTTGACACTAACGCCATTTTTGGTCTATTGTGATACCATGCATTCAACCACATCATTAATCCATTCACCTATTCACCTACTCACACAACTTCAGTTTACCACCTGCACATTGCAAGCTCCTTGTCAACCTGTACATTGATATGGACGGTGGGTCGGCACTGAATTCTGCACTCCATCAGAGGGCCTTAGTTGTGTTTATTAACATCACCGATCGTAATCGTAATCGTAAGCTTTAACCACTACACCACTTCTCCGATGTCATATATCCAACACTTGTCCAACATGTAACTAACATTCTAAAAACATCAGGAAAGGTATTGCAACAATGCAATAACCGTTAGCTGCAAATTTATGTGACAAAAGTCATCAAAAATATTATACCTCTCTAATACGTGCAATCGCATGTATGGATATATCTAACACACATCTTGTTTTACTAACATTAAGAAATCGAGCATCCTTATTGAAAGACCCTTTACTTTAGCGAGTCGAAACAAAAACGTCCGGATTCTGATTCAAAGATGATTTTTAACGGCACTGTTATTTTCAACAGGGGCGCACACCGTTTTCAGATTATTGCATATAAGCAAATCTTTAAAGATTTATTTCTCAAAAACTACTTAACCGATTTTAAGGGACCTACCTTGCCTAAAAGAGAGAACTTCAAAATTGTAAAATGGTACAACTTTTTTTAGATGAAAATTTTTCAGGCGGCTAGAAGTTCTAAAAATGTCGTGTTCATCTTATTTAAAAAGTCAGAATTTTTCGTATAAATGGCTCAAGGATGTTTATACCTTTTATCAAATTTAAACAACTTTTCCTGCAAAAAACTGAAAACTTTGTAATTTTTCATTTTGCAAGCCCTTTAGAAACCAAGCAAGAGGTCATAAAAACATGATTTTGGCTTGCTTAGAAGGCCACAATTTTATTAACTTTTACTGCAACAAATTGTATACGGTTGAAGCCCCCTTGTAATTTAAATAGACAAACAAAAAAAATTATAGAAAGTTTTTTGAAATGTTGAATTGCCACTGTTGAACAATGTATCAGGTTTACTAAATTTTGGTAGCTGTACCCGCAAGTAGCAAAACTTTAAACTAAGATCTTTTTGGCTGGAAGAGTCATAAAATTTCGTTTAGTAAATATAATTTTGTTTTGTAACAAGGTACCACCCGTTTTGTGGAGCTTTAAAATATCGATAATTTGTGTTGTTATGATCGCATAATTGTTATTGCTTCAAAATGGACAGAGAGCAGAATTTTTAAAATATCAGTTTTTAAAAACGGGAAGCTTTGAGTAATTTTGTATTTTGTATTTTTGGGTGACCAAAATTAAAAAGATATAAAACACTAACGGTTAACTTAGTCGAAAGTATTGATAAATTAAATTAAATTTAACTATTTTTCGAAATTCATTGATCAATTTCGGAAAATCGTAAATTAATAAAACTCTCGAATATTAAGGATTTCTAAAAATACCGTTCATATGAGTCCTCGTATATTAAAATCCATAATTTTGTAGTTTCTGAAAAACAAGTTTTAAAAATTTGAATTTTTCCGAACTGCACTGCGTACAAAATGAGTACAGAATCCGGTCGTTTACCGACCATTCAATTTCAGTTTAAAAATTATTTTCATATTAAAGGGAAAAGATGTCGGTTTCCTGTTTTAGGTATAATATATAGATTTTTTTATTTGGTTCCATCAGTCATCTGTAAATTCATTGACATTTGTAAAAAAATCATTGTTAATGTAAAATCTTTATCATAAGGTTATGTAAACAGACACCATTAATTTTAAGCCAGTTAACATTAACTTGAATCACTATTTTCTTCTACAAGCGGTAAAAGTAAACTTATTTGTAATTAAATAGATGTTTTAGCTCCGCTTAGGCCCAAGCTTACGAAGAAAAATCACTAATTTTAGTTTGTTATTAAGGATGGATTAAATCTAATTTGCATTGCAAATCAAACATCAAATCATAGGGTTTTAAACCATACTACCTCTTTAAAATTTTCTTATTAAATGTGTTTGCATTGGTTGTTAAACTATTTTAATTATTTCTTTACCAAATCTTAGCCATCACCTAACAAATTCGACCGAATTTTGACGCCGCTAAAACTATAAAATCACTTCAAAAATATTTTGTTCGCCAATATATTTCAGAAAAATGAAAATTTATTTTTAATGTTTTAAAAAGAAAAATATTTAAATACCTTTGTCGGTATTTAAATATTTCAAAATCTCACGAAGGTGAGAACCATCTAAACATTAGCGAAAATAATATTTTATTAAAATGATTTATGGTTTTAGGTCTTTTAATGGCCATTTAAATATCGGATATTACAAAAGTATTTTTATTTAAAATAGATATAAAATAAAATAATTTTTTCTCCTATTTCGACAGACAACTTTTCCAAAATAAATAAGAACAGTAAGGTCCTTTTCGTACCGGATAGTTATTTCAAACTTATTTACCGCCATCTACGAACAAATATGTTTTCGCTTTTTTTATTAATTTAATACACATTTTAGTAAATTTTTTACTTCTAATTAAAAGGGCTTTATTAGAAAAAGGATTTTTTATGTGTAATCTGTGCCAATCGATTTTAGACAGAGCTATACAATTACGAACCATACTACCGCACCGTGTTGTGTTGCCTGTAATCGCATCGTAAACCAAATAGCATATTACGTAGCTGTATGTATGAGTTGTCGTGTTAATTCGTGTTAAATGGTTTGTTTTTTGAATGGTCATTTTCAGAAGTCCACTTGTCAAAGTTGTTATTTCATTTCTTGAATTGTGTCAGTTTCGATTACATCAATAAAATACTTAATTTGGATGATAATACGATTGAAAATTCTTCGCAGTCAAATGATTTGGCTTTATGCAAATGGGGCTCGTATGTCATTTATAAACGCTGTTGAAAATAACCATTTTGCTAAATTTTATTTATTGTATTAAACTAAGCTTTAAATTCACAACTTAGGCTGCGGGCGATAGTCGAGTAAAAGTCAATTTTAAGTAAATTTTTCGGTAAATTCATTTGTTTTTTAAAAACTCTATGACAAACTGATCGAAATCTCTGTTCTTAATCCGATTTTTACCATAGTAAACGATTTACCCGACTATTGGCCCGCAGCCTTAGAGCAGACAAGTTTCTCTCAAAACTAACTAGAAAATAATTAATTTTTGTTTTCCAACACTTGATTTAATAAATACAAGCGCCTACTGTTTTACTGATCAGAAAAAACCTTAACATAATATCGAAAACTTTTTTATAAAAACGGCTCATCACACACTTTTTATATATTTTAGCCAATGAAACGAATTTTAATTTCCAATTTTTTTTATTCTCCAAATTTTAAGAAAATGATATTTGCATGCAAAACATTTTATTCAAACATTGAGAGGATTTTTAATTTCATTTAACTGTAATTAATTATAATGTAGGATATTAATGTAGCACTACAATTATTTCCAAAACTATTACGTATGGTATGTAAAATATGTAGATCATCAAAATATGTGTAACCATCGCGCATACTTACAGTTATTTTACTGTCCAAAAATTGTTAATTATAACTCGAGCAAGTATCCGTGGTCTTGTTATATTATGACCTCTGTTTCTTTTAGATTAATCATAATTAACAATAACAACTTAACAATAATTTACATCACCAAACCCAAAAATAAAAAATATAAAGATAATTAAGAATTAAAGTACAAAACCAGTAAACCGGCTACCTATTTATGTTTTACTCGTGTGCCCGTTGAAATAGTAAATTATAGCTATCGAAATATGGTCATCTTGTACGAATATGCAAGCGATATTTATTTTTTGTAACCTAATTTCGAAAAACTAAGAAATATGAATGTACTCGTAGTTTAGATGTTTTATCTGAGCACACACCAAAATTTCTTTAAGCTCACCTCAAGAACTGCTGCCACTGATTTAAAAACAAGACAATAAGACACGAGGAAGAGAAAAGAATGATTAACGCAAAAACTGGTAGTTATGAGCAAGTTATAACGATATAATTCATGATAGTTGGGTTAAATATCGTTTTATTATGTGTGATGAAACAAAAAACATGAGTTTGGGATAATTTGTTGTTTTTTGTTGTGTCTTAAGATCAAGCTTGTTAAAATATTTCGATATATAGTATATAAGTATGTGTACAAGATATATTATTACAGCCACTATTTGTTGTATGTAATTCACAAAAATTGGAAGTACGTCTTATCTAGCGCTTATACACGGTTTTAATTGCGGACATGTAAACAAAATATTATTGAGCTAAACTTTAGAATGGAGAACCATAATTTTAAATGGTGTTGGACAACAACCATATTTCTAAACTTTTTTGGAAAAATGTGCTCAAATTTCAGATACATCTAAAGTTTTAAATGTAATTTTGTCTCTGTTGGCTATACTTTATAACAGGTGTTTTTTTAAGCCTTTATATTGTTAGAAATAAAACAGAAAATTAAATTTTTATGAAAAATATACTCTGGCAGATCTCAGTATACTCTGGTAAATCATGCTGAACAGACTCACGCTTGAACAACGCTACGAAATTATTAAAATTTATACTTTGAAAAAGTTTTATGGTCACTTTACGTTTTATCGTCAAATTGAGTTCAGCGATGAGGCTTTTAGGTTTAAGGGGTTTGTTAATAAACAAAATTGGGCAATCGTTTGGTGCGATTTACACGCTGGTGGCATCATCGGACCTTATTTCTTCAAATATGAGATCTGGGATCGCGTTACAGTCAATGAAGATCGTTACCGCACTATGATCAATGATTTTTTTGTTTGAAAATATGGATGACATTGATCCGGAAGAAATGAGGTTTCAACAGGATAGCGCTACGTGGTGCGATTTGACACCTCTCGAATATTTCCTGTGGAGCTACGTAAAGTCACTGGTTTATGCTGATAAACCAGCAACAATTGACGCCTTGTAGGCCAGCATTGTTCGTGTCATTCGTCTCGAAAAAGTGGCCCAAAATTGGACGTCCAGAATGCGTTTCGTCTAGAACTGCCGCTGTGCCTATATTCCCGAAATGGTTTTCAAATATTAATGCCATGTATTGATCTTTCGAATAAAAAAATTTTTGATTACAATTTAATTTTTTGTTTTGTTTTTACAATTTCAAGTTCTATCGGGCTTAAAAAACACCCCTTAGAATACATCTTTATCAGCTTTAATCCGAGAATTAAGAGTCCTGGCATTTAAACAACGATACGCTGAATTGTTCCTATTAAATTTTATAACACTTTTATGTGCTTGTTAAATAAAAATTCGGCTGCGCTTTATTTGAAACATTCACACCATCTTAAGTTTGATGATGTCAACAATGGTGTTAGTATTCTTAACTCGATTAATTAAACCTTAAACTATGTTAACAAGCTTTCTTAAATTGTGGTAGCTTTTGAACTTTCACAGTTCCACTACACTGTTAAATTCAAAAAATGTTCGTTCGAAATATATAACTACTAAAGTGGACTGCCGGCTACAGTTTATAACTTTGTAATTTATATAAAACCATTCATATAAATCAACGTTGTTAGATTTCGGAGTTCCATACAAAATTATATAGGAACCTTAAACTATCAAGTACGCCGCTAATTTAAAAAACATTCAAATTTTGAAAAAAAGAAGGTTGATAGGTTGAGCCTAACAATTTATAATGAACATAAGTATTAAAATTTAATGCGATTTCTAACCAATCACTCAATTACATAATAATTTTATTCCAGGAAATCAGAAAATATATCATTTTTTGTCTCTCTCGTGTAAGGCCTACTTTAACCTTTTTAACATTTAAATAAATTTAGTGTTCATTACAAAGCTGCAGTCTGCTTCCCGAAATTTATTATTTGCTTCAATTTTGTGGAAATCTCTATTTTAGGGTTTTTCTTCCTTTGGGCCGGCTTTAGAGACACATAAGAAATTTCATGCGAACTTATTATTTTAAACTAAAGCATCAAGTCTCCCGCCTATACAATTGAAAGATGATTTTACTTTCAAGAAGTAACAAATTTGGAACATTTGTCAACTTAAATCGTACTTGGATTAAAGAATTTAACGGATTCCCTGTAATAAGTCGTTTTTGGAAGTTTTATTACCGTTTTCAAATTTAAAGCTCTAGCTCGTGAAGTCGTAACTTAAATCAAAAGTGGGATATGTCTGTGCAAACAGCTTATTTGTTAGGCGTACGTGGGAGCAACAATTACTAAAATTGCATGTGTAAATGCATAATCTTATTAATTGTAACATTTTTGTTGTTTTATCAATTTAAATTCCAAAATAGGAATCGAGGAAATAAAATAGCAAAACAGGATTTTTCTGCAGCTAAAATCGGCCCAAATAACTCTGACATCAATAGAATAAAATTTCCTTTGGTTGTTAGAGTTATCAGTTTTTCAGATATGTCGGTATTTTTAATTTTCTGTGTTTTTTGCCTGTTTATGTAAGTATGATCATCGTGGGTGTGATTGCCTAAAACATTTTGCCAAATTTTAATATTTTGGAGTACGGATATTCTTTTATGGATTGGTCTTAAAATAAACCTTATAGTATGTGAGCCCGTTTTAAACCTCGAAATGCTAATTATTTCTTTTATCCTTTCGAAGAACTTACTACTTACCACCTATTATCAAAGCTGATTGAATCGTAAAGGAAGGGTTAGGTTTAAAATCACTAATTAACCGCATAGCCGCGAGCGAGTATGTCTGTTAGATAAGCTACGAGTAACTAGTCGAATAAAATATTTCCGTTAATTCAATTTTGGCCTATTAATTGTGCTGATACGCATTCATTAAAAGCCAGTCATTTATTTTTGTTACGACGATACATCTTCATTGATGTTTACTCAGAATTATAATAAGATTTACCTAATTGGCATTCTACTAAAACTTAAAATCATAGTGGCATGCGAATTTTTTTTTTTTTTTGAAAATATCATTTCTGAGATATTAAAATTTTTTAGCAGAATGTCAATTATCCTATTAGAATTTCGAACGGATTGTTTTCGCTAAAGTCTAGATGTTGGGATGTTGGGTTACCATAAATATTTGGTTTTTATAATTGTGATTGTCTATAATGTCTAATAATATGTACATTTACTTAACTTAGTAATAAGAAATATTAAATTTAATAAAAAAGAAAACAATTTGTATATATAGCTAATTTGTCGAGAACTTCGTTCCGATAAAAACTTTTGCTGTATATTAATACTCCTGAACACTATCTGACATATTATCATGATTGTTTTCAGCCAATTGCAAGTAATTGAATTTGCGACTCTGATTTGAAGGTAGCTTCCCGATTTTAGATATATTTTTTGTGGATGCCGAATTATTCAAATAGATGTTATCTTCGGAGTATACACTTACATAAATATTTGAAAAGCCTCCAATGGCGTTCGGAGAGTTTCCACCACACAATTTACAACAGCTTTGCCAGAATATCAATAAATAATTCTAATAGAAACAGCATTTTGTTACGTCACAAAAATATCAGTAAATTTTACGTATTGGTATTTAAGGTTATGGTTAACTAAATATTTGGAAAGCACCCTTAGTCGAAATTTGATCACAAGTACTATAAAAACAAAACAATTCTTAGACATTTTATTCTCAAATTTTTCATTATTTTCCCAAATACTTAATAGTTAAAACCCAGACACTAAAATATCACATCTTTCGGATTTCGGCAAGAAATTGACGAAAATGAATAAACGTTTTCTTGTTCGATCTTTAGGTTAAAAAACAAAACAATTTCAAAAATAAACTGTTGAATGGAAAACGAAAGGAAAATATCAAATTAGATAATTTTTCAATTTGGGATGAAAACTTCATGTAAAATTTGTTTTGGAGCACAATTTTTAAATTTGAAATCAAGTAGCGCCTGTGTTATGTTCCAATAGATTTGAATCAGATCACGAGTCAAGAGGTACTGCTATTATATAAGTGTATATTAAAGGAACCTAAAGTAAGAAATGTGCCGTCTACCACGTTAATACAAAAGAAAATTTAAATTTCTAAACAAAAATTTAAGCAAAAAGCTTGTATCTTTTTTGTTCTACTGACGGAATTAATTTGGTGTAAATATGTACGTTGATTCAGAAACTTTTGTTCCACAAAATTTTTCTATGGAAAAATAATTTCGAAAATATTTAAATCAAACTATTGACATCAGTAGACCAGAAAAACAGACAAAAATACTATGAAAATATCATTTCTCCCAATAGCTTATTCCCAGGGAAAGCTACAATAGTCCACAGATCTATCACATAAAAGTTCTCAGTTGATAATTGCAATTTTAAACACAACCAAAGTAATCAAAGAAGCCTGCTAAGTGTTAATTTTTTATTCATTTTATAGTCTCCATGTATACAACTCGACAATCCAATATTCTCTGTGAATTGACGAGTTGCCTTAAAAACTACTCCAATATTTTTGATATCTTAAAATATGTGAAAAATTCAGATTCTTTTAGGCATCATGAACACACTTACACATTTAATTGTAAACACATTTGTTGTACTTTACGACTAACTGCCCATGTGATTAAATGCTTAAACAATTAAATACAGTCATGAACAAAAGTGTTGGAAGTTATTTTTTTTTGGTGACGAAAGTTTGGTTACCTTAAGTAAAATAACAAATTTTTAAGTTTTAATTATAAAATACCAATTTGAAATTAAAGTTTATAAAAAAAATAAATAAAAATACATAACAACAAAACAAAATGCTAGGAAAAAATTTATTGTTTTATTTTGTTTATTTCTACATTATTCTAATAGGAAGTTCTTTCCAAAAATAAAAAATAAATTGATTTGTTTTTATGTCAAAGAACATGATACACGATTGATTTTTTTTGGTAGTGTATCTGTGATAAATTGACATTTGATTTTCAAAAATTTTATATTGACAGTTTATTACTTTATTATCAACAAATTATCAACACAATTTTTTGTCAACACAATTATTTTAACACAGTGAAAACGAAACAATAAAATTATTTCGAAAAATAAAATTATTTCGTATGTCAAATTCTCTCGGTCAACTAGTAAAAAAGTTATAATGTTTACGTTTATATTTTTTGAAGTGTTTATGTTTATATTTTTGACGTGAACATATTTATGTGTTTGTAAACGTCAAAAAAAATCTAATAAAATATTGAGATTTTTCAAAATTGATTGCGTTCGAAAAAAAAAATCAATTTTTTTAGTTGGAAAGAACGTGCAACGGTATTTCGATCAAACCTTTTTGATCTCAAATCAATTTTTTTGATTTATAAATCAATTTTTTTTTGGAAAGAAATTGCTATAAGGGAGCAAAATTATTTGGAATTTTTGATATCGACTTACGTCTCCTTTTGGCGTTAAACTCCTGCAATTATATTTAAATGTTGATTTTATGGCGGTCAGTCTAAAAGAATGAAGGCAGAACCTTTCAGAAATTCTTCACATATTTTTGCGATGAGATAGTGCTTTGTATTGTTGCAGCAACCGCAGTCTCCCCCAAAGAGATTGACACCACAATCAGCTGCATGGTGACTTAAAATATCAAGGTTAACGTTGTTTTCAACCTTATCAGGCAAAACGACCAAATCACAAACACCATTGTAAGAAATACAATACCACAAACATAAGCTCCTCACCGGTATGCCTATTCGCACGATGAACAATCGATGTTTTTATATATGTTCTTTTTTTTGGAAATACACGAACGACTTATGATAATCTCCATGGATCTCAAAACAACTTTCATCAGTCCCTTTCTTGTTGATGTCAGCGAAATTAATTTTCTGTTCTGGTCATGTATAGTGGAATACAAACTTCCTTAACTCTTCTGGATGTATAGTTCGTCTACTGATTAGCCTTTTAATAAGTTTGAAACATTGGAAAGTGACTGTCTTGGACATTTGATAAACTCTCTAACTATAAACGGCGATCAACTGCTTCATTTGTTATCGATTTCCCTTTTCTTCGTTAATAACGTTTTTTTTATATTTATGTTGTAATAAATAGCAAATTTTCTGCAATTTTAACTTAGTTCTTGCACTGATATTCCGCATTCAAATTAAGGGATTATTTGTTGGCGTAGCTGTACCGAAGGTTCACTGGTTTTAGGCATTTTGATAAGTTATTTATTGGCTGGTTCACTTACATAGGTGAGGTAACCTCAATGTAAAAGTAATTTCTGGCTATCACCCAGAATAATTTAAAATTTCAAGACAAAAACAACATCTCAAGTATAAGAAAGGGGAAACTTGTAGAAGACAATCATGTTCCGCTTTCGAGTGAACAAATGAAATTCCAATTACTTATGCCCCAATGAAATAAGTTCTACTACTTAGGTTTGAGTTTTTCTCGTATCGCTGTTTCATTTTTCTTTTAAGAGTTTATAAAAACTACTAAAATGTAGAATCAAAATTTTGATTTTTTATAAATGCTTTGCAATTTGCAAACATTTTGCTTGAAATATAAAAATTGCAAATACTTATGCTCATAACTGTAGATTTTGTCTCATGATTAAGTTTCCGTGTTTATGATGTTATGTACGTTAATGAAATTAATCGGCGGGATACACTTTAAATAGCTTCGTATATTGAAAGTGGCTTTAGACAATTTCCTTTAAATTCATTGTAATTCAATGTATGTTAATTTGTTAAGACAGTTATATTGTACACTCCTCAAGTATAATGTTAAGCACATGAAATGAGCTTTCTATCAATTACGGACCTAACTAAGAAAATTTTACTATTTTTACTTGACATATTCAGATGGTTATTTTACCAATAAAAGCAATATTTTTCCACCATACTGTGAAGAAGCTTCGGATAAGCATACGTAATATCATTTCAGTGTTATAAAAATGTATTTTCTATACTTAAGCTTGACTTATAAATTCCATTTACTTTTTAAAATGGTATACAAATCGAAAAAGGACAAGCTTAGTAAAAAATTGGTTGTCAGACTTTACAAACAGCTTCACCTCCTCTAATTAACTCGGCATCAAAAAAATTTGACTGGCACAATTGTAGTAGTTTCATATTTATTTAGGAGAAGAAACCACTACTAAGTAGTTCTATTTCGATATTGTGTATATTGATTGAGGCAAGTGTAGAAACGAGTAAAATAATTAAGATCAATATAAGTATCTGTCGATTTCGTCAACTTAGTTAAATAAATGTTTAAGTACGTAATTACATATTATAAAACTAAATACTTCATCAAGGGCTCAATTATTACGGTCTTGGGTTTCCAAATTGATTATGATATTTTTTATATATTCCATGGATTTTTACGTTCCTCAATTTTATTAAAACTAATTTCAAAAATCAAATTACCACATTAAATTAATTAATAAAGAATCCATTAAACCAAATTTAATTAATATTTGTAAAAACCTCAAATAAAACATTATTTAAAATCAGCGGTAACGGTTGGCTAGCTTAACGCGCACGAATTGTAAGACACTTTCGGCAAAAAAAAAAATATGTTAAATCACCATACCGCGCGCTCACCGATTCATCTTAAAATTAACCAATAACCAAAAAAGGTTGTAACTACTATTATTCTATTTACGATATACACGATCGATTATTGCTCCCTATCGATTTTTCTATTTGTAAACTAATTTTACGCATATTAATTTTAAAAACACAATTGATTCCTTTACGGAGAGTATCGAGTATACACATCCATCTTCAAAAGATCAACATAAGACCACATCATCAATAAATAACAGAAGAAAAAAAATTTAGTCAAGTCACAAGTCATTCAACATCAAATTAAAGTAGCTATATTCAATAGAACACAACACAAACAATTCAACAATCTTTCATCCCAAATTAAATTTTTTTATACACATTTCTTAAATAAAACATAAGAAAAAAAAATTATTTTCTTTATAATTAACAAAAAAAAAAATAAACAATCTTAGATATACCTATATACCTACACACATACACAGAAATAACAACGACCATTAAAATTACAATTTGGAATGCTCTATTTTAATAAGATCGAGTTAGAAAGAAATAAAAATATTTTGCCGACAAAAATTACAATTTTCCAATAAATTTGGTATTTCTTGCGCTAGCTTATTTCTTAATACCATAAAAAGCACGTGCTGGTTAAAAAAAGTCATGTTGTGATGAAAATTGATCTCTTTTACAATAATTGAAGTTCAATCACATTACAATCTTTACGTGTACGAGTATATTTGTGACGTGGTGTGCGGATGGTGTTTGTGATGATGCAAAATCTAAAGATAACTTTGGATTGCTTCTGCATATACTTTCACTTAAGTAGCTATACAAAATTATATTGGAATAAATAGATTTAAATTAAATCGATATAGAAAATGGTAACTTGTTTTCGCGACTATTTATAACAAGTGAACACATCATAGATCCACCTATAGCATGGTACACGTATATGAAATATGAAGAATGTTTTGTGATTTATTTTAAATTACATGATTAATGTATCTTCATGCTCTAAAACATTTTGTTCAAGCATTTATGAACACAAAAAATCAATTTGAATGCTACGTATGGATGATGTGGGCTTTGTGATTTATTTCATTTGGCAAAAAAAAAAAAATGTTATTTTGCGCTGATTGTTTGGTTCTTCTTATATGAGAGTTGAGATGATATATGGTCATTGATCAAGTTATATTCTTTTAAATATTGTAAAATTGATGGTTAATTTGTTCTAGATGAATTAATCATGAAATGACTACATAAATATTTCTTGCAACTGTACCACAACCAATTTGGTTGCCAACTTAAATATTTGACCTAAAAATCAATAAAAGATAATTTGCGTCCGCGCACACTCTACGATACGTTTATATATAAAAACGTCGAGCAAAAAAACTTAATTATTTTAAAATAACATTAAAAAACTATTATTTTAAATAATTGTTCAGAAACTAATAATCGTTTTTCGGTGAATAGAAGAGACCCATATAATAATAATAACAATAATACAAAACCGAAAACAAAAAACTATATAAAGCCAATTTATCCATTGTACACAGAAAAAAAGAAGCATTAAGCTCACCAACAACAACGGCAAGTTCTTAAAATGATTTATTTATGGTTTAAGAAGTTATTTAAGTAATACTTCTTTATATATACATATAAATAGAAATAATAATAATAATATAATTATTTCAATTAGATTTTGTGAAAAGAAATTATATTTAGAGGTGATTAATTACATAAAAATAACTTAGAACATTTTTTTAAAAGCTTTTTACGGAGTCTGTCGAAAACTAAAAATTTTTTTGAATGATATTCCCTTATAATTAACAGTATAACACTTAGTTAGATATTTTGAATAGAAAATTAGACAAATTTTTATTTTTTTTTTGTTTGCAAATTATGGGGTAATGTTTCAATAGTGATTGATTTAAGCGCGGTATGTGAAATTAGAAGACGTATATTAACTCGAAAGGTAATCAATATTCTCCGTAAAGTATAAAAGATATCGCGCTATGTATCTCTAATTAAAAATCTATAAATAATTATTATATGGTAACACCATCGGCATTTAGCACGGTGCGCATGCGCAATTACGGCGAATTATATAATAACGGAACGAGAACTTTTGGTTTTTCTTGTGTGTAGTAATTAAGTATTTATGTGTAATTAATGAGCACTTAATTAACAAGCGCACTTTATTTTATATATATTTGGTATCAAACGTTCATTATTTATATATTTAAGTTAAGTAAAATTAACGATTGTCATGCTTCATTAAATTAAAATACAGAGAAACGCTGGGTGCGTCGTTGTAATCTACACTAATTGAATTTAAATTTAACACTTTTTTGAGTAAATTTTGGTGTTTCATGATTTCATGCACGAAAGATGAGATTCGCGGTTTAATTTACGTTAGTTATACGTAAATATAATAATATACGGATTGATTGAAGTTTATTTTAGTTTTGTTAAAGATGTTAAAATTTAGCTGAATTTCATTTTTCTGAATTTTCCAGCACGAAGTATCTTTTGTACGTCCTTTTAACATGGATGTCTATAATCAGGCCTCTCAAGTTATCACATTTTTATTCCGAATAATAAGAACAAACCAATTTTAAGGTGGAGATGCTTAAATTGTTGTATTGATAGTTTGAAGACAAGATTTGAAGAAAATGCATTTACTTGATAAAATCATTGAAAACTATAATTTGCTAATTTTTAGTTCATTTGTAAAGCTTTGGACGGTTCATGGAATTTACCTAAATGAATTTAATGAAACAATTGTTTTTGTAAATTGTGTCAGACGCTTTAGTAATTTTTATTTCCTTTTTGAACTAAAGGTCTCCACAATTTATTAAACATGCACCAGTATAAAGAGACCTTTCAAAAATCATTAGTAATGAACCATCGGCAATTTGACCAGAAATACAGAAGATATGACAGAAATACAAAACATTTTTAGAACCTTAAGAGCTTTTGAAACCTCGTCACTAATTAAAACGCATATAGAGGCTCTTAGCATTAGACCGCGTTTCTCTTTTACTCAGACAATTTTAAAATTTGTAGAACTTCCAGTCTTTAGAGAAACACAAATACTGTCAGATAAAAATGTGTTTTATTTTATAATCCAAACAATTAAATTGGGCACTCCTCAAAGCTTCTACACGCAGTTGGTTATTTTTGTTGTGTAAAATTAAATCAAAAAAAAAAAGAAATCTATCGTAATTATCTAGCAATTTTAGGACTTGTCAATACCATATAGAAAGGATGTGCATGGAAATATTTTGAGTCTGACAGTCCATTCATAATTTTTGATAATTTTGTTTAGCCCGAAAAATTCGTTTAGAGTGTTTAGACTGACAGATACAAAGTGTTATAAAATTTCAACTGTATTTTGTGAAATCATATGAGGAAGCTTGGATGCTTATCGCGCACCTTAATTGTTCTCTTCACATTGAAAGGTTGCTATATATCGCAAAGTATACCGAATTTTTCAAATCAATCAGTTGTTTTTCAAATAAGCAATAACAAATAATCTACTATGGAAAAAGTTTAATTTTTTATTCCACGAACAATTACTTCTCCTGGGGTGGGATGTTGTAACATCACTTTTTTTCGATACTATCGAAATTTACATCTCTTTCATCACGAATAAAATTTAAGGTTATTTCATTTATCAATTGCATTGTTTCTATTGCGATCTCTATTTATTCGAATGAAACATTATGTCGCTTTACTCTTATTCCATCACCTACGTTTTTTATGGATGATACTTTATCGAAAAACAAAAAAGAGATAAATAAACAATTTATTATAGTAGCGTGCGATCGCAATATAGCACGCAAAATTGAAAAGCGAAATAGCAAGTAATTTTATTTTAGGAAAAAGAGATATAATGTTCGATAAATATTGAAAAAAGTGATGTTACAACATGCCACCCCTGTTTGTGTAGTAAATAACTAATCCGGCGACCAATAAGTCCCGAGAGTGATACTAGATGGTGCTTCTAATGAAAAACTCATACGATTTTTAGGGATTTTTAGGGATGTTCTAACATCACAATTTTCTATTCTATCAAAGTGTTTGTCTCTTTTTGCTTCAGTTAATTTGACGACTGACTCGTAGTCGTTTAACAATTATTTCTTTCTTATTGCCATCACAACCTACTAGAAAATAAAATAATTGGTGAGAGAGAGTAGAAACATCACAATGTTTTAATGTAGCCAGCTGGCAGATAATATATAAATTGAAACAGAGACAAATTTTATTCTACAACCTTAAACTTCGAGACTGACAGAAATGCGAAGATAGTGCTGCCGCCTATAAAATATTTTAATATAAGGAGTATAAATCTAACGAAAAGAGTAGTTCAACATACCAAAAATATTTTGTTCCCCTTATGCATTCATAAGCGCGCTTTTTTACCTGATTGCATTCCCTAAAGCATGCCTTTTTTCATTTAAATTTATTTGAATTGGTTGCCGTTGAGGGCGTGCCTATTTCTCTTTTATACACTCATAAAAACTCTATCTAAAATTTTTTTCTACACAGAAAATGTAAAGCAAACGTGTGATACTATATTTCATCACCGCTGAATATTAGATGAAGGTAGTAGAAAAAATCTTGTTCGCACCTTGTGCCTAAAATACTTATGCACTATCGTGCAAAACACAATCATTTTAGGTCTAATATTCGAAAACAAATACTTTGTGGTCATAGTTATTATAAATTTTCGAATTTGCCCTGTCAAACTCGGTTTGTATCACTAGATTGTGAATACTGCTATAGAATTTTGACGGTAACAACACCAATTCACGTAATTTACTACGATTCCGCAATGTATCGGAAATCATCTTTAAATAATTTTCTAATATTTACTAAATGTTAAGTCCGAAAATACCAGAAATATTCCCACAATAATTTTCCCAAAATCCACTAATCACTAAAACACCACAACTAATAATGTCCACAATTATTTCCACCACTAATTTCATTTATACACCACTTATTATTTCCTTCACGGTTGCAAAAATGGGTATAATTTTTAATACTGAAATCAGTGTAAAGGCATTTTAATACCATTTTACATAAAATTTTAATATTTTTCCATAATTTAAAATCTATTCAAACTGAAACTTATCTATTAAATCCAGAAAAAGTATAAATTTTACAGTATAAGAAATATAAATTTTGTATGTTGAAATTGTTTGATAAGGATAAGTTTTAGAGTTCCATATAATTAGTTATAGAAGTGGCATATTGAAACTCGCAGCCTATTATATTTTACTTGGCAAGAATGAGGGTTTCAAGCTATGCGTATAACTCCTTGGTGATATATTTCGCCAAATCGATTAGTTCTTGTTTTGTACTATAGGCAAAAGCAAGAGTTGAATTTTTGAAGTTTTCTCGTTGCAACCAGGCTGCCAAGAAGACAACGAAGGAAGTTCTCATTTTTGTAAGAGTTTGTTGAGTATCTTTACACAAGTACCCTATGGAGTTAAAAATGGGGGGGGAGTCATTTTTCTACTTTAAAGTATAAAATCAGTAAGAGCGAAGTAGTATATACGACTGGTTTATCATAATAAGTATAAATTTAGCGGAATGGGTACAAAGGGCCTAATTTCAAAAGGCCGAATGTCGAAGGGCCGAATATCGAAGGCCGAACGTGTCGAAGGGGGAGAAATATTAATGCTTGCCACCAAATTTCCTTATCGAAATCGGTTATAATTCGTTGAACTGAACTCACCATTTTGAAATATTTGATCTTATAACTTTTTTTTTTTTTTTTTTTTTTAATAATATAAATATTTATTAAACCATAACTTAAGACTAAGCTTTTATGTTACAGACATATACACAAACAAAAATAAGCAAAATTTAAATTTCACAAAAATATGTACATAATAATTACTCGTACCCATGTTTCTGTATAATTACATCAAAAATTGAAATTTTAAATTTTTCCAAATAATTTATTTGTTTTAAATCCACAGAAAAACCATTTCAAGTACCAATTGCGTTCAATAAACCAGAATTATTTTATATAAGTCCTGTTAATAGGCAGATTGATATTTCTCGTGCGCAGAGATTTTGAAAAATTCAGATTTTCAACGTTGGCAAACCCGAATGAATTAATCGGAAAATAAAAAGAGCAATTCTGAAATAATAATACTCAAACAAGTCACATCGCAAGAATAGAATATTTATACTCTGAGACGTGATCAAATTTCCTCGGATCGAAAACATATCGAATGCAATTATTAAAAGTAACTTCAAGCAAACTTTTCGATGAACCATCACAACACCAAAAACTACATCACGCAGTAAGTGAAAATTGGCACAACTAGGGATTTAATTAATAGTATGCGTAAATCAATTGGGCAAAACTTCTTTATCAATCTAAGCTTATACAAACTATAATTAACACGTTGACATACAGAATTTACATGGTCATCCCAGGTAAGTTTCAAATTTAATATTAATCTTAAGTTGCTAACCAAAGGAACAAATAAAATAACATCATTATTCAAAAGAAGTATAGGAGTCAAATTAAGCGAAACATTTCTAGAAAGAAATAACACCTTTCTTTAAACAGGATTAAGAGAAAGTAAATTATTTTTAGCCCAAAAATAAATCTGTTTTAGATCATTGTTAAGACATGAGATGGTCTTGTCTATCTTGAGAAAATCCCTACCAATGTAAAGCTGTAAATCGCTAACATAAAAGTGGAATCTACAATGCTTTATACGCCATGACAGATCATTGATATATATGGAGAAAAGCAATGGACCTAAAATAGAACCCTGAGATACACCAGTAACCATATCACAAATGCTTGAATAATCGGCACCGTATTTTACAAACTGCCTACGATTACTCAGATACGAATGTATTAATTTTACGGCAGATTTAGAAAATTTATGATACAAGTAAAGTTTCTGCAACAAATGAGCATGATTCACATTGTCGAAAGCCTTTGAAAAGTCTAACAAAACCAAAATTGCAAAAGAATTTTTCTTATCAAGCATAGCAGAAAGATCATCAACTATATGCACTAAAGCTGTAGTTGTGCTATGACCAGTTTTATATCCTGATTGGTACTTACATAAAAAATCAAAGTGTTTAAGATGCTCTTGAATTTGCAATTGCATGACTTTCTCCATAACCTTTGATAGAACTGGTAAAATACTAATTGGACGAATGTCCCCAATATTAGATACTATATCTTTTTTTAGACAGAGGAATTATAGAGACTACTTTCCATACATCCGGAAAAAATGAGTTTGTCAAACACTGGTTGATGATGAATGTAATATGCGGAAGAAATAAATCTATAAAAATTTTTATTATCTTAAAATCAATTAAATCATAAGCGTTTAGATCCGATTTCATAGGACGAATAGCATTCAACACCATAAATTCATCTACACAGTCAAACAAAAAACAGTTACTATCGACGAATTTATAAAAACTTAAATCAGGTAAAGGTAGAACACCTACCGAATCCCCAAATTTGCTTAACCCAATTAAAATGTCTTCAGCAGAAAATACAACATTTGAGTTGCCTGTGGAAGATAAACCACCAAGTTTTTCTAAATTTTTCCAGGTTATCCTGGAGTTACACGCATTACCAAAATAGAAATTATTTTTAGCTAGATTAATCATTTTATTAGTTTTGTTTCTTATAAATTTAAAATAATTAAATCCAATTCTTAACCATATTTTTAAAACGTTTTATATGCCAAATCTCTGAGTTCCATTAAATTTAAGATATTTTCGTTTAACCAAGGTGCTGTTGAACATTTATTAATATTATCCAAGACCAAAAGTAAGAAATTCAAATGAAATTCTTGAAGAATATCATTCACATCAGTATAATTAAAAAGATTCGACCAGTCTAACGAAAAGAAACATTTAGTATAATATTCATAGTCAATACCATTATATCAGGAACAACAGTATAAAATATTTTATCCCTAGTATGACACAACTTATAGTATGCAAAAATTAAATCATGGTCCGAAATAGCAGGAACTACACATTGTTCATAAGATGAAATATTTTGGGCATCAGGCTCAAACACAACAATTAAATCTAAAAGATTATCATTTCTGGTTGGGCCAAATGGTGAACTATATAAATTATGTATTTGAAAACAAGTATTTAATTTACTACCAATTAACATGTTATAGTTAAAATCACCCAAGCACACTACCTTTTTATACTCCGACAAATACTGGGTAAAATAATGATATTCAAATTATCAGAATCAACACTTACAACAGGCGACGGATTTTAAAGAATCAGCAAAAAGATTTTACCAAAATTATTTCAGAGGCAAGAAACGTTAAGTTCAGAGGCAAGAAACTCAACCTTACCAAAACAACCGGAAGCTAACTTCTTAATATTTAAAGAGGCACGAAAATAAAAAGCAACACCACCCCAACGATCATTAATTCGATCACCTCTCAATAACTTATAATTATTTATATGGAGCGACTTGTTTGTAATTTTACTGTGAAGCCAAGATTCAGATAAAGCGAGAAAATCAAATTGATGCACATGTAACAAAATCGTAATATCATTAAAATGTTTAACTAAGCTGCGCGTACATTTAAATGGCCAAATTTTAAAGAATAATTTATATCTACCCGCAAATTGTTAATTGGAACAGGATTATCATAAAAAATAAGGTTCTTTATGTTGTAGTGATATTGATTACCACTTTTTACTGGAGATTCCAAAATTTGGCTCGTACAGGCCCAAGTGTCCGAAAATTAAACGAATTAAAACTCCGAACAAAAAAACCAATTGGCCAAGTACCAGGATTCATCGCCTTCTTACGCAATTCTTCATTAATGCCCTATACTTAAAATATACGTACTCTAAACTATTCTGATTAAGATTTTTTCGAATTAGTTTATAAATACTACAGTACTCCGTTCCCATATGCACGAATTAGCCATTGGTAATACATCACGATCATCAGTTTCCGGGGCAACTGTTTTAATACTAATATCGACCGGCAAGTTACCTGTCCCACAAATTCTTCGGTCATGATTGTTGGCAACGTGAGCAATGGAAGATTTGTTACCAATTTATGGACGACTAACCATCGGAATTGATAAAAGTGTCATCGACGTACAAGAAAAAATCACTGGAATCGCAGAACTAGTAGCTGCAGCAGCTTGAGCATATGACATGGTACATATTGACGCAGATGATGAAAACGATGAAGTGACAGTTTTCGAAGGTACAGCACAAGATATATAGACTCATTAGATATAGTTGAATCCAAATTGGATGACAAGGTTTCACTTAAATTTGGTCCAGAATTACAAACAACATCAGTAGGTGAGGATGAAGATAGTAATGAATATGGAGTGATTGGCTTTGCACCCCCGAGCAAGCAATCCAGAATCATGCCAATTTGGTCTTTGTTGGAAGTTAGCACATCCATAATTTTTGAAAACCTAGCTTGCACCGTATCACTTTTGTAAACACTATTCACACCTATTATTTTGCAGTGAGGTGACTCTAGTGTCAAATATACTCACCTACGATATACTGGTGAGTTCATAGTAATTTTTTGACAAATAAAATCAAGATGAATGGCAAAAAAACGAAAGATATTTTACATAATATTTTTTATGTCGGATTTCATTTTAAAAATTATTGCATAAAAAAATATTTCTATAGACACAAAATAAGAATTTCCAATGAAAAACACACGAAACGTCCATACTGTGAAAAATGCATGTCCAAGACTCTAAAATTACAATATTGCTAACTTAAAAAATGGAAATATTCAAAATAAACAAACACATCTCACCAAAATAAAATCGAGAATTATAATACAAAAATCTAGCTCACACGACTTGGATTGGTTAGGTTAGTCGCTCGGTAAGGCGCGGTGAGGTGAGAATCATAATAGGAACATTATTTTTGCTCATTAAGTGAACTATTAACGGTATGTCTTGCGCTTCAACATAGCCATGGATTGAAAATAGTTGCCGCATCATTAATGGAACTACGTCGAAAGTTCCATCCATGATCCAGCAGCTTAATTCCTCTAGTAACGCTAACGATGAAGTCGTTCCCATTACTATAACCTTTTCATAGTGAAACTATTCTTCATCACAAAGGATAAATAATTCACCTTCAATATATTTTAGCTGTCCGATTCTTTTATTTTATATTTTCGGGTTCTTTGAATTTTGATTCTTTGAGCTATTCGCGAACGACGAAGATATGAAATGATTTGCAAGATTCTCTTTAAAAAATGTACCGGAAATTCTGATATGCAAGATTTTTAGTGCAAGATTTTGTAATGCAAAATTTTGTAATGCAAGATTTTGGAATGCAACATTAAGTGGCTAACACTTTAATTATCTAGTGTTTGTTAAATGTTTTATTATTTAATTATATTAAATAAAATAATGTAACTGTAAAATTGAATTTAAATGTAGTTCCTTTTATTTAAATAAAAACAAATGATTAGGACACTAATGCCCCCAAAAATCATATATAGTACTTACTATAAAACTCTTGAACATCAAAGCTGTAATATAAAACACAGAAGTGTTGTGTCGAAGCGCATTATTACTGACAAGCCAGAGGAATATTTAACAATTAGCGCCATTTTTTAAAACCAAGATCAAAAAATACGAAATAATCAGTTCTTCCTTGGCTGGTTGAAAGCTCATTGAATAAAACCATTGTATTATATTGAAATCTTCCCTTTATTATTAATACGTTAAATTATCACGTTTATCATCTGAATTTCATAAAATATTTAAAGATATCAAAATAAACTTTTGTCAAACATGTAGTTCTGATATTTCTAATATAGGTATGTGTGATCAATTCGAGCAGAAGAAATCTGCGTGCTTTACGCCATTCACTTAAATAACGACCAGTCGAAATTTATATAGATCTAAAATTAATAAAAAATTTCAAGCGAAAGGTTCAGTTTTAGTGCAACTCTTAATCAACTAGATCAATCTTGCTAAATTACAGTAAATCGTTTTTGCTAATTTAACATTTCGTTTTCATATCGTTGACCGCGTGCACTTAATGATTATGTGTCTGCCATAATCTCGCCACAATCTATTACGGGTTTTTCACAAAAAATTCCACCTTATAATTAAATAAAAAACTAACCCATCTCGTTTAAATTGTTTGTCGCCCAGTACATATCGCGAACATATAGAAATTAATAGTTTATTTCTACATTTTTGAAAGATCAATTATTCTCTTCAGTACATTCGAGTGTACTCTATATATAGATAATCTTCGCTGTGTATTCAGCTTAAGGAAATTAATTTATCAAAAATATAATAAATATGTAATTTAATTTCATTTAAAAATAACTATCTGCTATATAGTAAATTGAAGAGATTTTAATTACTCTTACCCATAATAGAACAAATACAAAGATCGACTTTAGAAATTCAATGATTTTATTTAAAGATAATAAATTTATGTATTCCACTGAAACTATCCATCATCTCTATATGTATATGTATATATACGTACCATGCTACATATATACATATATAAGTATTCAGTTTGAGGGCAATTATTGACATTGATGATATATGAAAATAAAATCAACTCATTGAATAATTTAGTTGGTGTACGAGATTGTATACAGTGAAGAAGAAAATCACCTGTATACCTAGATTTATAACGGTTAAATGACAATCATATGTATAAGAGGATATATATTAATGAAATACCTTAATATAAAAATACTCTAATCTAATCTAATATATAGTAAGTAACACACCGACCGACCGAAATGGTATCTCTCGACGAGATGAAGGAATAAAAAACCACATCCATTAAAAATACATTAATTTAAAGTAAAACTAATTCATCTCTTTCTTATTGACTAGCTGTCAGAAAAATTATTTTATTTTGTGTACCGTGTTCCTTGTTGGTGTCTTACATCATATTATATATACTCGTATTATATTGAATCTATAAAGAATTTTTTTTTTCATATAACTAATAATTATTCAACAATTCAGGTAGACAAAATAATAAGACGCTGTGTATAAAGATTCCACTTGTTGTGTATTTTTTTTTATTATAAAGTCAAAACAACCCCAAAATTTTATATGGAATACAAAAAGGTAAAGTCAGGTGGTTTATCCTTATACAAAGTGTAACGTTTTTTTGGATGACTGTTATATTTCTTATACAATATTCATTTATTTCTATATACAGGTGATCATCGCTAATAGGCGCCAAAAACGTAAAAAATATTATGAAAAATTATAAATTTTATTTCCGGACAAATTTAATGATGCAGTTAACTAATTAGAATGAGTTTATGTATCCATTCCATCAGGGAAAGATTAGGAGCAAGATTAATATTTACGTAAAAGTAATACTTCAAAGTAGATTTCTTTATTAATTTTTTTATAACTTCATAAATACTGCATGAGAACCAGATGTGGTTGATTTGGTTTTTGTTCTTGTATACGAATGTAATTGTGATTAAATGAGGGTATGAAATAAACGGATAAATTATATTATTGTGGGAATAGCATATAGCAGATGACCAACCAACCGTAAGGATATTTCAACGATATCCTTAATTTCAATAATGGAATATTTATATATATATTGTATATGCATTTTAAGAAACCCTTTTGTCTTATGTATGAGCGAATGTAACACAATATAACAATTAAAGCGGGAAATCCATAACACCATTAAAGTTTAACCTCATAAACCGTTCTGATAGGTACGAATCAAGTACGAATCAAAAAGTCATTTTACAACACCAAACCAAAATAAGAAAATATCATTTTTAAAACTAATGAAGATTATGTTTGAATAAATTGGACAAGCATTTTTAAATCAAATATTATAAAATAAAAAATTACTTAATTTTTAATAAGTAGCAAATGTGAATTGATTAATTCAGGGGTGGCTGAAGATTTATGCGAATTCGCCTTCTTCGATAACCCTTTTCTATTTTCTTTTACACGCTGCAAAATTATATCACCTATGTCGCTTTTACATCGCCCATGCTGATTAACT
Source organism: Nephrotoma appendiculata (assembly GCA_947310385.1). Classification (NCBI taxonomy): domain Eukaryota; kingdom Metazoa; phylum Arthropoda; class Insecta; order Diptera; family Tipulidae; genus Nephrotoma; species Nephrotoma appendiculata. The sequence continues at coordinate 5,745,554 of OX371224.1, read as the reverse complement.
GATTAGGCTCATTTGGTAATTCCTTCTACACTGCATAACAAAATTATTTGTACATTATGAATAATTTAACGTTTGATAAGCAATTAAATTGATGATAAAAAAAATTGTTAATAAATACTAAATACATAGAAATTGAAATAATAAAATTATTTGGACTTAACCTGAAATGAGTCTCCCAAATTGAGATCTAGTTTTTTGTTTTATATTTTGAATTCTAAAACTTAAACGTGTTTATACAATAATAATTTTAAGTCCTTTGGCACTATTCTGGCTTTCACTGGGAATAGGGAATTGGAAAAAATATTTTCATAGCATTTTTGTATAAATTATATTTTTCTGTCATATTGTTGGAATTAGTTTGTTGTAAAAATCTTCAAAACAAAGTTGATTGGGAAACTTTTGTTCCATAACATTTTTATAGGGTAAAATAATGTCTCAATATATCTTTGTTTCTAAAATATTTACATTCAACTAATTCCAACAGTATAGGCCATAAAAATATAATAAAAAAAAAAACTGCTATGAAAATATTTTTCCCAATTCCCTATCTGAGAATAGGAATAGTGCCACTGGCCTATTATAAATATTCGATAGCGTTTTTTCTTCAACGATATCGAAAGATTCAATAACTTCGAAAATAGCTAATAAGACTTTTTCGATAGTATCTTTTATGATGTAGTTTTGTTAGCTGTCAAAGAAAAGCCTTGAAATTTTTTTGTTTGAAATTATTGAATGGAATTTATTTATAATTTTGTCACAAAAATGGAATCGAGTATTAGAGTTTTTATAAATAAAAGTGATGATGACTCAGAAAAAGTAACGCCAGCTTGCAACGCCAGCAGGATCTGCAGAATCAGAATTTAAGCACACTGATTCCTCATTCAATTTCATTCAAGATACAGAAATTTCGAACTGATCAACATTTGTTGTCGTCCAAATTGATATTGTTTAAATTAAATTTTAATTGTAACTCATATTTCCTAAACTTATACTTATCCACTTTTTATTTGATTATATAATATGAAACACGTTCTTCGTCACGTTGAATGCAGTCGTATACTAACGATATTGTCGAGAAAAAACATTATCGAAAAATTTCATAATCGCTCATTTTCGATACTATCGAGAGAAAAAACCCTCAAAAATTTCATAATTGCTAAAAAAACACTATTGAAAAAATCATAATAGGCCCCCTGGAGTCTAGTTCGTTATCTAAAAATGGATAAAATTTGTGAGTAGTTATTATAGCAGTTCGAGTGGTGATCGTTCGTGCCCCGATATAATGGGAGGAACAATTAAAAAAATTGGCCGAGATTCACAAATTCCATACGAAATATGTTCTGTTCCAAATTAGGAAAGCAAAGAACCAGAAAGAGCTGAAATAATGAACAGGAAGAGGAAGAAAAATAAAGACAACGACCACTAGAAAGGGAGATGGATGATTATGGTCATGGCTGCAAATGTAAAGTTAGTGCTATGATAGTACGTGTAAGGCTTTTTGAGAAAATTTTGGACCGTATGTAGTGACACACACAAACAGACATAAAAAGGCCTATCGAGTTTATACGTAAGGAAAAATATATGTATGGGGGTGTTTTAGTTTTAATGGTGCTGGAAATCTTAAAGACTTGCTTACTTGAGTAAGGTTCATCATCCGAGAGTTGAGTTTCAGAGATTTTCTATTGTATATCGAAATTTTGATCATTGACTAGCAAAAAGCCCGCAGATTTAAATTTAATTGAAAATCTGTGGCTTTATATAAAAATACGAATACTGGATATACGAGTAATCTGCTACAAATAAATGGAAATAATAATAAAGCTTCTGTAAATCGGAACCGACTTTTGATGAACTTTTGAGGTATAAATAATTTTGATGTAGTATTTTATGTGTATTTAGTATTAAATAAAGGATTTGAAGAAGTTTTTTTTTTTTAATATTAAATTATAATAATTAAATATAGCTAAATGCTTTAAATAAAATAATTTTGAAAACTTAATTTTGCTGTATTTCATTATTTATCAAAAAAATGTTGAATTATTCGCAAGGTACAAATTGTTTTCATTGCATAAAAATAGGCGAATTAAAATCGTGGCTTACTGTTATTGGAACATTTTTTTATGAGAAATATTAAGGTATAAACAGGAGCAACGATATATCGACGAAAAGAAATGAAACAAGAAAAATAATAACAAATTAACCCTAAAATAGTTCATATATCTTTTTATGAACTCTAATTAATTTTTTTACATAAAACATTGTGTAGGTACAACATTCAGATTTGGTTGAAATTTATTTAAAAACAGTTCTTAAAAATTTGATACCAACTTAATATTCTTAAACTAGTTGATAGTTCTTCAGCGCTGGCGACAAAATTAGAATAGATGCTAAAAAAATTCGGCGACAATGTCGTCGTCGCCAGCGTGTATTAGCATCCTATGGTTTACATATGTATTTTAATTTGTCAGGCTTTGTATCTGGTCGATGTATTTCAGGTTCTGTTTATACCTTTATGAAAACAATTTATTCTGAGCAAATTTGAGTGGAATTTTTTGGGTGTATGATAGATATTTGTGTGAAATAGAAAACATTTCGGCGAACAGTAACATTAAATTTTGTAGAAGTGATACCTGCGTTTGAAATAAATTGAATAATTTTTGTGCAAATTTCCAAATAAATTAATGAACAGTTATGCCTAGGGGGGGGGGGGGGGGGGGGTGAGATTTCAGATTTGAATATTAATTTATTGGATATTAAAATACGAATATTTTTTAAAATTGCCCCATTTTTGGGGCAAAGTCCTTGATTCATACTTCCTGGTGTTGTTCCCAAGTACCTCTAAATGAATTTGGCAATGTAGTTGAGGTGACGCGCACAGCGGTTATCAGAATAGAGGAGTCGGCATTCTCGGTCACCAGCGAGGGCAGCAGCATATTATAGGCTTACGTCCTATCACCATGCGGATATGGGCGGTTAGATTACACACTAAAAAATTCAGTAGCTCGATTATCAAAATCAGGTGATATGAAAGGTTTATTACTTTGTTTAGCATGAAATCAAAATCATCATAATATTTGTTGGTGACTTTAATGCAAAAATCGGTAGACGTGCATAAACTACATCACATATTTGACCGCATCGGCTCAGTAACAATAATAGCCAACGCGTCGCCGTTAATATAATTTCTAGTTGTATCGAGTATGTTTTTACAGATGTGACAGTTGGAGCTTGAGCACTAATGATTGTAGAAAACTATCACCTTTTCAAAGAAAGCATAGTCACTCTATTTATGTTCCTGTTATGTTTGCGAGCAACGAGTATCAGATGGGAATAAATCACAAAATGCTTAATTTTTTGGAGAATGCGATATAATTGGATTCATTAAATCCAGCTGAATTGATGGCTGGGTCACATTGAAAGGTCTATATATAAAAATGAATGATATGAAAAGCGTACCACCAAGAACCAGTCGACGTACATCGCAATAGAAGGCCAAGGATAAGCTGGCGTGAAAACGTCGATCAAAATCTTCCAATAATAATGGAAGCCGAAACTGGAGGGAGCGTGCGATAAACTGTGACAGTTGAAGAACCACCGTGCAAGCAGGAAAATCCCTTCAAAATTGCATTGCTTTTTGGTTAAGTACAACAATATTATGTTACTTTAGCCTTTAGTGATCAGCTTTACAAAATTTGTAATTCCTCATTCGATTATGTAATTCAAACCAAGCTTTCCCAACTATGGAACCTTAATTCAACATATTCGGTTTGAATATTTGGAAATTTGTGAAATTAATTTTATATCCACATGAAGAAGAAACAACCTTTATATTCATTTTTTTTAATTTGGTTTGATAAAAAGTTTAAAATTCATACGTGATCAAAATAAAGTGGAAGCATGGTGCATTATCGGGTCTGTTAATGTGCATGTGTGTAAATAAGATAAAGGCGATAAAGTAAAATAATAATGGCGGAAGGTGTAAACATATTATATATGACTTTTTCAGGCATAGAGAGGTTTTAAGCTTCTAAAGAAGAATGTAAACCATTACATTGAATTCTAAATTTTGAAATTCTAATAAAACCAAAAATATTTCAAATCTTTTGATTTGGAAGGGATCAAGGTTATTTCGACAGACTCAATAAATTTCTCTCTGTAATAGAAATAATTTATGATGACATTTAACAATCTCTTACATTTAATGTTAATTATAATTAAACTGCAATGACATATTATCAGTTATAGAATTTAAAGAACTTTTAGTTTCAGATTTTTAGAAAGCAAACTAGTCTTGGATTAGAACGTAGCCTCGTGAATGAAGGCAAGTGGTTCTAATATATTACCTCTAAAATTATTGATGTTCACTCCAGTGTTTCTCTGGGTTCTCACCTTGGATCTGTGCTATTTATTATATTCATCGATGCATGAAAATGAACCTTTCTTTCAATATGCTGTGTATTTTATGAATTAATGATGATAAAGTTATTATGGCGTAAGACAACTGGAGACTCGAACTTCAGCGCCAGGATCAAATGGCTATAAATAGAATTGTGCGCAGCAAACAAGCTATCTGCAACCACTATCTGCAGAAAAACAATAATGCTGCAACTAGAAGCCAAATTCGAGTCTTCCTGATTTTCAATAATATCCCTAAAGGGTCGAAGATTGCAAAAAACTGTAAAAAATCTAGGAGATAACTTTGATTGACGTATAATAGTAATTTCTTATATGTATTCTGACTTTATGTAAAACTAAAAACGCTAAGAAACTATTTCAGTCATTGGTGAAAGTGTAATGGCCAAGGATGGACACTGAGTCATAAAACACTTGTAATAATTAGACCCTCGTAAACATTCCAATAAAAAAAGAACACATTTATACTACCTAAGCAAAAAGACATACTGAAAGAATTAGGCAATTTTGTACATGAATAGAAAATAAGCTCCTACTATCCCACTGTAACAGTGTAACCGTTGATTACTGTAGAGAAAGTGGCGACATTTAATTAAATTATGATTGCTCATCTTAGTAAGCAATGAAATCTTAGAGATCTAGGCATAGAAATTAAATTAAATCGTATCTCGTAATGTTGTCCACTACACATAATGAATAATCCTCTTTACAAAATAGAGCTTTCCTCCTCCGAGACTGTCATGATCAAACTTAAAAGTTTCGTTGATCTTAGAAGATGACAATTTAGTGGCAATGTGATAGCTGTTCTGTTTGGAGTAATTTAAAATTAGCTGAGAATACTCTGTTTAAACAAAAGCTAAATTCGTGACATTATGAGAATCTCCATCTAGATACGTTTTTGACACGATCATTTGCAAATCTGGTTATGACTTAGAATTTCTAACGATATTTTAGTTTGTTGTGAGCCTTTGTTGCATCAGACAAATTTTCACTTACGCATCGAATTCCGTTTATTCTGGCCAGCGAGGTCGGTTAGGTAGGATTTGAAATTATTTTTTATTAGGAAGTAAGTTCCTCCAAGCAACAAGAATGGTAACTGGTTTTAGCATGATCAAGCATTCTGAATTCGGACTAATAGAACATAAAAAATTCGACAGTGTGGGACTGTATAAATAAATCTGTAATACTAAATTATTTCTATAAAGGCAGTTAAAACAACTTGCTCATTTTACAAAAAAAACCGCATCACTTGTACGATAACTTTTTAAAAGAATGGCCGTTAAAATTGAATAGAAATAAAAGGCAAGCCCATTAGTAATAATTATAAAATGGGTTTGGTTATTGAATCTCGAATATCTTACGAAATAACTGATCTCTTAACATTTTGTACAAGTAAATGGAATTTGCCTATCGAGCATCACGGATAGGCACCACGTCTTATTTTGCTTTATACAGATTAACGGATTTGAATTTTAAATCCTGGCAAGAAGGTATAAATTCGTTTTATTCCGGGGTAAACGGAACCTGGCCAAATACAGTAATTATGTAATTTATTTTAATCAAAAGAAGTCTGAAGACAAATAATATTAATCTTTACAATATAGGTATCTCTTAATAGATTCTTAACTTTATTATTGTCATGTAATGGCCTTAAAACTTCAATGTGCGTTTAGACTACTAGAATTACTAATTTTCCCACAATTTAAATAGATTATGTGCTGTATAGATTTGATCAGAGACATTTTAAACCAATTTCATGCTCTATGTATTAGACATACAATTCTCGGGGCATATAGTTTGCTGGAAAAAATATATCGGGTAATACTTAATTCACTAATACCAGAAGGAGCGTAAGTCAATCTCGTATAGAATATAACCGAATAAAATTTGCGATCGGTTAAATTTCAGATTGTTCGTTTCTTAGTAAACAAAATTTCTTTTCTCCTCTACTTTGGCTTTCGAAGGAATAAAAGCACGGAACAATCCATGTTTACCTTTATTCTTGTGGTGTCCGTGGTACAATTTATAAATAGTTTAGCTCCTATTTGAATGATCGCACTAAGACTGCGAAATTGATTTCAGAAGTAAGCGATGTATTACTGATTACTTTGAGGAACTTCAAGGGCGCAGTGCTGCACTCAAATCTTACATTTCAGTGTATGTCATTTCTACTTGAAATAAATTTTAGTAAAACTGGTTCAAAATTATCGTTATTTTGGTATTTTTATCGACGGTAATTTAAATTTGAAAGCACATAATGACGGTCTCAAATCTAGGCATTCTGGGTAATCTGGGAAATCTCAATTCTACAGTACAGGTAATCATATTACATGAAACTTTAAAGTAAAGCGTCATCTTTAACGTGACGAAGCATGAAATATTATGACGTTTAGAATCATCATACCGATTTATTGATTGAAGTCATTCAATAAAACTACCAAATGTAACCAATATAAACAAATATTAGTATATACTATTAGAGGGGCTAGACTAATATAAACTTAAGCACACTCGAAAAGTTTAAATTATATACTTATATTGAATTATACTGAACTAATCAAAATAAATATAAACTATAATAATGATATGATTATTCTAGAAAAGTTTCCACATTTTATAATGACCGCAACATGCCTTAAGGTTCCGCAAATATATTTGAAATGTAATCTAAAAATGTCTAATTTATAATATAAAACTAAAATACAAATCTGTATCTTTTATATAAATTCAAGATCTTGTCACGCAATTTTTCTCAAGAATCGCTACCAACTAAACATGCGAACTTTACCGCATTAAAATGTATAAAAATCGAGTTCTGAATAAATAAAGCATCGCACTCGATCGTTTATAACACACAATAAACGGTTTTATAAATGAAACATCCTGAACAATTTTATGCTCGAATGACGTGATAAGGAAATCGTAATTAATTTAAAGGAATATAAAAACAGGTGGAAATAAAATCCCTTTGCAAAGGATAAAACAAACATATAGAATTATGATTCTGGGAATTAAAATCGAAACGTATTCCATCTGCAAAATATTGTTGCCCCCATTAGTTACGATGACAAGTAAAGTTCCTATATTATCTTTGAATAAAATCTACGACCTAAAAAAACTTCACAAAAAAATTATAAATCAACCTTAGGTATCCATATCGATTTTATACCGTCCTTAGAATGAAACAAAATATATTTATAAGATAAAACAAAGAAATAACAATAAATCTCATCTTTTGCCGCTTATGACAATAAATCAAAATAAACTTATAAAATGTCTTTAGGATACGATATATTGGAAATCGTCTATATATTCGCAAATATAATTACATAATTAAAATTCCACAAAGATCGTTTATATGATGTAGTAAGCTTGAATAGACGAACTAATTTAAAAGACATATAAGATAATGATGATGCCGAGATTGAAGATTTTCTTATTTCTAATCATTCGTCTTTATGAAAAATACTCGTATATATATAAAGAAAGGAGATATATATTTTATTAAAAAATTATACATAATGATTAATGATCACCGGATGCATGGATTGAAAATGCATCTATATATAAATAATTTAGAATCACTATATGGTATAAAATAACTGTTTTATGCGGTATACATACATAAAAAACAATTAATAAAACACTTGTTAATTATGGAAAATGTGCGTATATTGTATAGGCACTTGTCCGATTAAAGCACATAAAAAAGTCGTTACTTTCGGTTTTCCAGCTCGTTGAATTTCACCCCTATATATTTATAAACATAACAAAGCAACGTCTTCGTTGTAAATATTAAGAATTCCTTGAGAATTTTTTTATTTTGGTTTGGTTTGGTTTGGATGAACACAGAAATTATTCGAAGACGTTTATTTTAACTTTTAACGATTTCTTACAAGAATTTCCCACCGTCATGGGAGAATAAGTCCCTCATATATATTATAAATAAAAAATATCTAGCACCCTCGATATTTATATACGTATATATAGCTTATGCTAATAAATGTTTTTATTGTTTTTTTAATTAACTTACATCATCTTCATTTATGTATGAAAACACCTCTAATTTATCGGTTCGAACGGTTCCTTGGAATGGATAGCATAAAGTTCCTTGTGGAATTCGGGTTGTTGTCCATACCGAAACGATCGGTTCAGCTGAATTTTTGGCACCAATTTGCGTAACCACTAACGCAAATTCTTGCGGTATTAGTACACAGGTTTCCATTTGTTTTATAATATTTAACTTTTTAATGTTAAAAACAATATAATAAAATAATCACAAAACACCAAAATGTATAAGATCACTGCTTAATAAAGTTCATTTTATTCTCAAATTATATTTAACTTAACAAAAATATCCACCAATTTTTTAAATAATAATAATTCACCAAAAACTTGTTTAATATCAATTAAAAAATGATAAAAATATTTAATAAAAACTCGCGACGATAACGGAAAATTAAAAAAAAAATATTAATACTAAAAAAAAAAGAAAACAAAAAAAAATCGGCTCTAAGACATTCTCTTGCGCTGCACTATCGAATACTGTCCGCTAAGATCGCCAATATCTAACCATGACCTTCTAAATAATACAATAATAAAACAAAATAAAAATAAAAACATATATTGTGTGTATCACAACACACCTATATGTAATTTATATAGTTGAGAGATATGTTTTATATTTTCTTAAGGTACGAGAAAGAAGCAAGAAGTAGATATTTTCAGTTTGCTTTATTTCTTATAAGGCTTTACGATTCGATAACTATGAGATTGCTTTTGCATAAGTATTTGTAACGATATTTTTTTTTATTTCTTACATATTCATTCAGTAGAATCGAAGAAGTTATACATCTTCTGCGCTCCACCTTTATTCCACGATTATTTGAGTGTTTGTTTCAAATAATATTCTCTCAGTTTTAATTCTCGCAAAAGATCGCACAATATCCGAATGTGAGCCTTAACTTGTAAACAAATGTTGCACTTATAACAAAATATATGTATGTACTTATCCTTTTTGAATAGCAAAAACTCAAAAGACTTAAATTATAAATTGATAGACATAGGAGACGAACCCGACTTAAAAATGAATATTACTCTATGAACATGGTATATGAATGCCCACTCAATTCGGTTACCCTTTGTAATGTATAAAATTTAAAATTAAAATGTCGCATCTTCGTTTAAGGCAAATATAATTTGATTCCATAAGCTACAGAAGAAGACGACACAACGCGAGAAAAATTCCGCAATTGTACACCGCACAAAAGCAAATAAAGAAAAATTAAAAGCAAAAAGAATCCGAAAAAGCGCGATACATAAAATAACGATCACATTCAATACACCTGCACATAAAATACCATATACAGGTGAATTTCATTCAAGCTGTATATGATCTCTTTGATCTTACGTATGTACATACATTTACTCTGTATGTGATCTGTTTCGTATTGTAAATCTTAAAAATTTTTTCTCTTTGGTATAGGCATAAGCATGCCTTAACACACATTCATACACCTTCTTTGGATATTTTATAGAAATATTTTCTCTTTGTATAAAACTTGTGTACCGGTGTACAGACGACGAACAAGAAGAAAACGAAGACATTGAAAACGGGCGTTTCTTTTTCGTATACTTCACATACACTTGAACTATTTTCGATTGTCCAATGAGCGATCGGTTTATCCTCCTCTTCAGCTATAATTACCACCAATCGAATTTCCATATCTCTAATTTTTTTTTACTTTATTTTATGTATTGTACATATTTACTTAAAAAGCTTTGCTTTACGTATTTCTTTTGTTTATTTTTACTAATAATCGGATACGTATATATATATATGTATTGATTTATATCGTTATAATTTCGAATAATTTTTAAAAGCTTCCTCACAATTATACACCTTTAGATGATCACGATTCACTTTTACTCGTACGTGTGCGCATTCAAATATTTGTAAATCTTTAACAATTGTGTGAAAAGTTATAATCTTAATTGTAGTTTGTTAATTTGCATGAGCTTTATAAATTTTATTATTTTATTGTTATACAAGCGTGGAAGTATATACTTCAATTAAATGTAATATAATTATAATTGTTTTATAATTTTCTTTTGATACATGCACTTGGCCTAACATATGTGTTATGTAAAAGTGTCTAAAATGGAAAAACTTTACATTATTATTAATTAAATTTGAAGATCGAAAACTGATTTTTTAACAATCTTCGAAATAAATTGAAAAATATTTTAGGCATGAGATACTGACATCCAGCCCTTGAAATTATTTATTAACCTGAGAAATGATCTTAATCCGTTTGAAGAGGCCGCCATACACGACAACAAAGTATTTGTATATAAGTTTTCACTCTTAAACTAATAACCCCTTCGAGCCCCATTCTTCATTGGTGGCGTCCCAATATGATATTTTGAGGTTCAACATTGGGCACAGAAATCGTGTCTCAGCCATATAAAATTTGATTAACAAATACTGAGTAACAAATACTGAGTTTTACCTATAACTAGCGCCGCATGTATTTGGTTTCACCTAGTTGTGTAGAAACGATGATATATTCTGAAGCTATCTTTAATGAGGGCCATTGTGTGTCCTTTCCGTGTTATTTCAAAAGATTCAGATGTTTGATTATAAATTATTTTGTTTTTAAAGCCATCCAAGCTACCAGATTTTAATGGATTCCCAAATAAGGCTAAATGAGACGTAACTGATCTGTTTACAATTTAACCACGCCTTGCGACTTGCAACAAATTCTCTCAAAATATGTTTCTTAGCTATTACTCGCTTGAAGTATATCATGTAGCACTGGATACCCTGAATGGCTCAAAATATTAAAATTCTTTGTCCAAATAAAATTGTTAACTTCTTTAATAAATAATTATTTGTTACAAATTTGTAACGGTATATGAAGGAAGATTTAAAATCAACAGTTTCTTGAGTAATCTATAAGCGAATTGTAATTTTGAAAAGACGCGAGAGACCATATAGCCATTATTTTTATGGGACATAATTTCAAAGATTAATTGGAGGGTAATCTTGGTTTTTAGTTTGTAATGTAAATTTTGCAATATATTGAGTTGCCGAAGGCATTTTGATTTGGTGGTTTGACCCAAATAATTTTGTATGTCAAATCAAATTGATAGATATTTTTGGAAATAGCATAATTGAATGATCTAACGAGTTAAATAGTTTTCATGAGTACCCTTCGAAGCCATTTGGAGAAAATTCAATTAAATTCAATTCGATTTTGGCATTATGAGTCTAAATTTTAGACGTCCCTAAAGCTAGTAAAATCCATACAGCAGAACATTTCAAGATATTATGGATAATATATGCTAATAACAAACAAATTAATTGCTCTATTAAACAGTTTTGGCCTTCATCCTTTCCAACTAAAACGATGGGTTCATATCAAAAAATGATTTTAAATTAAAGCTTAATTTTAGGTTAATTAAATGCCCTATTAAATTTTATTATATTCTGCTCGTTTTAAAAAAAGCACTAAGCTAAAGTTAAAATGAAATTAAACGACCTGAAGTTTGATCAGAGAGCCCAAATAAATTTAATGGAGCATTTGATTAGGTCATAATTAGCCTAAAATTATTTGTATGTCGATTGATCTTGATATGCGTTCTCATTTCATTTTTGGTTCGATTTTTGATTTGGGTTCTGCTAGTTTTTAATTGAATGACCTGAAGTTTGATCAAGATCAAGTGGTGTCAAAAAAGTTTTACCGGGTAATTTAAATAAGCCATAATAAGTTTAAATCTATTGGTATATTAATAGATCTTGGTTTGCGTTGTAATTTCGGTTTTGGCCCGAATAGCCAAAAATTAACCTTTAATTTTAAAATTGTTTTTAAATCGTTTTTTGATATGGTCCTGATAACTTTTTCTAAAGTTAGCAGAACCCATCGTTTTAGTTGTAATGGATGGAGCCCATAATTTTTAATAAAACAAAAACTAAATATCACCAAGCAACTATAAATGATCTTTGTGGGTGTGTATCGTAATCCCGGTTTTCAAAATCTCGGTTTTGTATAAAAAAAAGTCCCGATTTTTAGAATAACCCGGGTTGAATTTTTCTAATTTCACATGTGGAAAAATGAGACTCTTAAATGATTTTTTGACATAAAGATCAAAAATGAGTTTGCGATAAAGTTATAGAAAATGGTTATATAATAGGGATGGAATTTGGTCATTTCTAAACAGTTTTGTTGAAATGCTACACGTGCGATGGAAATGAATTTCTAAAATGATGCAAGAACAAAATCTTGCGATTGCAAAATCTTGCATAACAAAATGATGCAATTATTTTTCTTTTTAGTAGATGTCATTAATAGATTCTATTAATTATGCTCCTTCGTGCGGCACGCAATGTTTGCTGATCCCGGCTTCTACGTCCTCCGAAGTTCAAATATAAAGCCCTTCGGAGAGCTAAGCGGGAGGAAGTGCAGCGAACTGCCGCATGCCCGTGAGAGTTATCAAAGCCACCAGCCTCTACAATTATTGCATTTCAAAATGTTGCAGCCTTGGTTTTTTCTAGTAAATTTTTGGGAAGATATCTTATTATTATGTTAACATATTAATAGTCTTACCAGCCTGAATTATAAAAAATATTTTTTTTTTCAAAATCAAGACTTTAGAACTAGAAGAAAAAAACCGAGATTTTGAAAACCGGGATTTTGAAAACCAGGATTTTGAAACTGGAGTTTTATTTGGTGGTAATGTGATGCATTTAGATAAAGCAGATCTATTCATCATAATTGTGTGAAATTATCCCAATTTTTCATCCCAGATTAAAAATGTTCCCCAGATGTTGTAATCATTTCCCAAATTAAAAATGTTCATCAGTCAATACTATATAGTTATATCCCATCCCAGGATTTTTAAATTCATCCCATAAAATTTTGAAATGACGCAAAATATTATAATACTTGATCTAAAGTGTTTATGCTTCCAAAATGTATTATAAATTGGTAAGAAAACATGACGTATGTTGAGATTGGCGCTTAAGCATTCTGGCATATAGCCCATTTTAAATAAAATATACATTTTAGATTAAAACGAATGATTCCGTGGAACTTAAGGTGTCATATATATTATGGATTGGTGCTATATGCGACAGTTACACAAGCTGGTCGAATCATTTTTAAGAACAAAATTTGTATTTTAATTAATGGTTCCAAGAAACCTGAAATGTTGTCATCGTGTACTCTTTTTATTTCGATACAACATGATGACCACTATCAACAAAAAAAATCACAATAGCAACCGTAAGTTGAGATTGGCACTCTCTGTGAAGGACTCATTCAGTTTATCGAATATGGGATCTATTGCCATATATTGTGCCAATCTCATCATACGGTTGGTCTTGGAACATTTTTTCGTTGATAGAAGTCATCTAGTTGTATCGAAGTTAAATGAGATCGATAACGTAATTTCAGCTCCCTGGGAACCATTAATTTAAATCTGAATTATGCTCATAGTGATTTGGCCATTTACACACATGACCCCCTAACACTAATCGATACTAATATACGGATGGTCTTGGACTTTTATTTATAGATAGTTCACATTATGTCCAATCGATATCTAATGAGATCGGTTACGACACTTTAGGTTCCGGGGAACCATTCGTTTAAATCTAAAATGTTTGTTTTATTTTAATTAGACTATCCCGAGAGGCAGTAGTGCCACTCTCAAAATACAGATCGTCATGTTAATTTTATTTTGGACGAAGGAAATCGATCATGGCACTCCTGGTTCCCGGGGACCAATAATTTAATCAATACTGAAGTGAATACGCCAAAAATGGCTCGTTACGCCAATCACAACACATGGTTCGTCTTCGTACCATGTTATCATAAGTATATGACGAATAAACACTTTAGATCAAGTATTATCATATTTGGGGTCATTTAAAAATTATTTTCAAAACTAAAATAAACCGTTATCCTCCTTAGTACGATATAGAAACTAATAAATCTGAAGAATATAAAAGACAAGGCTTATAAAGAGATCTATACTATCAAACGAAGTTCAAAAGTTATATCTTTTGTCTACAAGATAAAATAAGGAATAATCCAAAATATTTTTGAACCTAATTTCAGACCAAGTGTGAGACTAACGGTTACCTAGAACATATGACATAAGGGGCAAAATCTTGTGATATACAAGTCAGATCAAACATGTTACCCAAATTTTTTCAATCAGTGTATAAGCCTAATGACATCGATAAATACATAAAATCAAATGATAGCACCAAAAATGTATCCACAGAAATTCCACAAGTTGCAACATTAATAGAATCAGTATCATATAAATGTTACCACTCTACAAAGAGTATATATGAATTTTAAGACCTAGGCGTTGAAAATGTGTCTTTCTCTAATTACGTCTAGCAGTATAGAGCTCGAGCTTACTCTATGTTTGGTTTTATTAAACAGTGAGATCCCACCTTGAGTATGCTGTTACTATCTGGTGCCCTTTCTACAATATGAACATAGAGGAGCAATATGGAGCATAGAGTCTCCAAAAGAAGTTGCGGTTCGTTACTTATCTTATTGCATCACGTTAACCTACAAAAACTAACGCTATACCTCGCTAGATGTAGAACCCCATCTTTTTAACTTTTGCCAAAAAGCAAATACAAGTTTAAAAGCAAATGAAAAAAAATCCGAAAAAGAAAAATAAATTTTTTCTGTGATAATTTTTTTTATGTTCTCAAGTTAAACTTCTAAAATAAACAAATAAAAGACGAATATCAAAAAAGCACGCGAAAAACGCAAAAGCAGTTCACTTGCGTTCTTGGGTGCTTGAACTGGAATCCACACGTTTGTTTCTTTTATATTTTGTATTTTGCGGGCTTCGGATTTTTATACGGTTGACTTTGTCATAGATTCTTCTAGAGAAATAAAAAAAAATGTGACCCTATTCTTGTAATTCACTTGGAATAGGGAACTAGGGAAATTTGCAGAGTTAATATCTATAAATTTGTTTTTTCTGGCCTACTGAGAAGAAATATTTGATGAAAATATGTATTTGTAAATTGGAAACCATTTTTCCATTGAGACTAGGGAAAGTATAGAAAACGCTACCATTATGAAAAAATGAGGCTTCTTCAGATACACCCGAGACACTTTCTCCATTTTTAAATTGATAATTTTAGTATTAATTGTAGATAAATTTATAGTTTCTATATTTTAATGCAATATACAAATAATATTTAACTTTCCAAGATTACTGTTCATAGATGAGTGTTTTTTTTATTCATTCCAAAGAAGAAATAGAAAGAATAGTATACTGATCACGTGACCTTAAAATATTCCAAACAGAATGTAATAAAAAAACGATTTGGAAGGAATGGAATAGATATTTGACAGTAATTTTTTTAGTTGTCTACTATTTACAGTGTTGTGTATGTAGTCTAGAGCCCTGCGCGGATGCGTTTTTTCGTATCCGCATCCGCTGAAAAAACCAATTTTTTTATCCGCATCCGCACTCGTTAAAAATTATCAAATCCGCATCCGCACTCATCCGCATCCGCAAAATCAAAACAAGTGTATGAAAAATTACCTTCAAAATTTTCGGTCGAGAAAAAGAGAAAACAAAGTATTTTTTATCATTAATTTCAAATTTATTATAAAAAATTCAACAGTTAATTTTCTACATTCGTCGATTTAAAAATAACAAACTATATACATAAACATTTCATAACACATAAAACACAGATAGATAATAGAGCTTTAGTGGATATGTGGATGAAAAATAAAATTCCGCATACTGCGGATAAAGATTACTGATCCGCATCCGATCCGCATCCGCACAATGTTATTGCGGATATATCCACTTTTATCCGCGGATAGCGCATAAATACGGATATCCGCGGATAATACTATCCGATGCAGGGCTCTAGATGTACTACATTAAAAAACAAACAAACAACCGTTCAAAACAAAGTATATGGCGACTAAGATTAAAAAAATTCCGTTCGTTCTACCTTTTCATCCAGTACGAAAAGAATACGTTCCGAACGTCTAGAATAAATAAAAATATAACAAAACAAAGGAATAGAAGGAATGGAATGAATAAAAAAACAAAATATGTCATGTTCGGAACGTCCGGAATATTTGGAATGAATAAAAAAAAACACTCAGATAATTCATAGAAAAGCCCGACTATCCTGGTAATAAATTTTACCGCGAGAGCACAGCGGTACAAATCTCAGTAGCTAGTAATTCTTAGGGAAAACTATTTTGTTTTCAAAAAAAATACCACTAACTTTTTATCTCAATATGCCAGAAAAAATAATTTTTATCGAAATTATTAGCGTCTTACTTTGGGAATTTTACAACAACCATGCCATACATTTCATTCCAACCAGAATAGTTTCATTCCAAGTTTTTGTTGGAATAGGAATAAAATTATTTTTAAACGCAAAGTTATCCTATATTGACGACTAGAGCAACATTTTCGAAAATTATTATTTTATGGGTTGGGGTTTTGATAAGACAAGTCAGTTTAAATTTGTCAACAACAAAATAAATTAAATTTTTCATTTTTATCATATAAGAACCAATTGACATAAATCAACGATATAAAAAATGAACTCCGACGCTAAAATCTGAAAAATAAGCCAAATTTACTTCGAAACACATTTTTATATTTTCATAAATATTTGTTATGACATATAAGTTAATCGCATGCTTCGCTTAATTTTATTAAATTTGTGTACCAACCGATAAAAGTATAAAAACATCGCTTGGTTGTTACTTTTGGGCACACATTTCGTTCTTATTCAAATAGAACTAATATTTATCAAATGGTCTTACCACATACATACTATATGTATATAAATTCTTTCCTCAATTCCCTATTCCCGGGGAATTGCCAGAATAGACCGACTAATGATGTTATGACGTCATCAATTTCTGGTATTTTTAATTTTGATGCGTTTTATTGAGAAATTTTATTATATTTTATTTTATTTATTTTTGTATTATTTTGTGGAAAATGGGAAGCCACTGATGGTGTGCTTCAATTGGACTGAAGTATATTTCGGACCCATACAAAATGTATGAAAATCTATTGGGGGTACAAATTGAAAATGCGGGATTTTTTTCTATTTTTGAACGTTTATTCTGAAAAAATGGTAACAAATGAATTATTCAAAATATTGTCCATCGCTAGCCACAACTTTTTCCCATCTTTCTGGCAATTTACGGATACCGTCGCGAAAAAATTCGGCCGGCTTGGCTGCTATCCAGTCATCGACCCATTTTTGGGCTTCTTCGTAAGAATGGAAGCGCTGGTCAGCTAGGTCATGTGTCATCGATCGGAAAAGGTGGTAATCGGAAGGAGCAATATCTGGGCTATACGGCGGGTGGGGTAAGACTTCCCATTTCAGCGTTTGTAGGTATGTTTTGACCGGCGCTGCAACATGTGGCCGAGCGTTGTCATGTTGCAAAATTACTTTGTCGTGTCTTTGCTCGTATTGTGGCCGTTTTTCTTTGAGTGCGCGGCTCAAACGCATAAATTGAGTTCGGTATAGTGCTCCTGTGATGGTTTCGTTCGATTTCAATAGCTCATAATACACCACACCCAGCTGGTCCCACCAAATACAGAGCATGAGCTTGGCGCCGTGAATATTTGGTTTGGCCGTCGATGATGATGCATGGCCGGGGTAACCATATGATTTTTTGCGCTTCGGGTTATCGTAATGGATCCACTTTTCATCACCAGTGACAATGCGATGCAAAAAACCCTTCCGTTTTTGCCGTTCGAGCAGCAGTTCGCATGCAAAAAAACGGCGCTCGACGTCTCTCGGCTTCAGCTCATACGGCACCTAATGTCCTTGCTTTTGGATCATTCCGAGGGCTTTTATACGATGGGAAATGGCTTGTTGTGTCACTCTCAATGAATCTGCGAGCTCTTGTTGAGTTTGACACGAGTCTTCATTGAGTATTGCCTCCAATTCAGCATTCTCAAACTTTTTCACTTGGCCCGGCCGCTCTTTGTCCTCAACGTCAAAATCACCACTTCTAAACCGCACAAACCATCTCTCGCACGTTGAAACCGATGGAACATGACTCGGATAAGCCTCGGAGACCAATCGATGTGCTTCAGCAGCACTTTTCTTCAAATTAAAGAAGTAAATTAAAACTTCCCGCAAATGCTGTTTTGTTGGCACGAAATTCGACATATTGAGAGCTCAAAAAAACTATGAATTTGACACTGCGACAAATTGACACATACTGAAAGTGAAAATTAAAGCTATAAGACGTAGCTTTGACATGAACATAGTCACAGTACTGCCTGATGCGTATAGCGTTAGTAACGCCATCTGTTATCAATCCCGCATTTTCAATTTGTACCCCCAATAGTTTTTTATTAACGTTTATTCTCCGGTATTGAAAGTGGAATTTCAACGGGGGACTTGATATATCTGGTCGCTTTGATTTGGCGCAGTATGCACGAATTTTAATAGTTTGATTTTGAAACAAATAGCCGGAGATGACTTTCTTGATAAATTAAATATGGTAAGTCAGAAAAATGTTGCACTTTAATTTAGTAGTGTTTCAAGCGGTTAAAATACCAAATATAAAGTTAAAGTAATTACGTTATAATTTATCAAATTTTTATCAGTTTCAATTGGTTAAATTTTTTTAACAATTGTATGATTACATTATATTATCAATTATTACTTCATTTACGTTATTTTAAATTAAAAATGGAAAATTTGGAAAATTTAATATTTGTCGTGTTTCACAAAACTCATTGATCTAGATCACAACTTTTGATTTGAAATTTAGTTAGCGCCTTTGCGTTGTTTCATGAAACCTGAAATGAACCGGATCCACTGTTGCACACTCCGCTTCTTTGAAGCAGGTTCATCTTCGTATCTGTCCCGTTTACTAAAACAAAATCGAGGCCATTTTTGGCATGTAGATGTGTTTTTCCGAAACTTGCCTCATCGAAATAGTCGTTCAAAATCAAAACTCATTTTATCCAACCCAACCATCAATCAATAATTTTTGAATAATTTTTGATCATGGATCTCATAATTTTACAGTTAGATTTCAATTAGTTTTGTGTTTGATGAGCAGCAGAGTGTTCCAACTGATCCTCCAGATTTTTCAACTTGCTCACATAAAAGGAAAAAAACTTATCGGTGTTCATATTTGAAAATGGGTGATATTCATAATTTTCACTCCCTGTTTTTGTTCTACAAATAATAAAATAGAACAGGATACATTTATTTTAAAGGACATTGAACCACATAAACCTAAACGATCAAAGCTTCAAATGGAAGGCGCTTCAAGAAAAGGACTCTCGATAAAGTATTTTGCTAAAATCAAAAGCACGGAAAAATTTAAATTGGAAGTATGTCAATAAACATTTCTACATATATTACATATTTTGAAACCGGACAAGTGGTGCAGTGGTTAAAGCTTCGGCACTTGGACCGGGAGGTACTGAGTTCGAATCCCATCAGAGGCTAGATGCAAATCGAATTTTCATCATCGACTACAACACATCGGTGATGTTAATAAACACAACTAAGACCCTCTGATGGAGTGCAGAATTCAGCGCCGACCCACCGTCCATGTCAATGTACAGGTTGTTATGGAGCTTGCAATATGCAGGTGGTATACTGTAGTTGTGTGAGTAGGTGAATGGGTTAATGATGTGGCGTGAATGCGTGGTATCACAATGGGCCAAAAATGGCCTAAGTGTCAACCACTGAAAACCTACATATTTTGAAGGATAGAGTGCAATCCGCCAGAAATTATTTTACCACCGGATTATTATCCGAAGAAAAGCGAGGCGGAGCTAAACAGTAAACAAAATATTCGCAGAAACGAACGTCTATCCCTTTATATGTTAGAAAAATTTAAATGTTTAGAGTCTCATTACTGTCGTGGTAAAAGCAGTCGTCAATATTTACCTTACCATTTAACAACACATACATTATTAAATATGTATAAAAACCAAGTTTCAGAAGATAATTTGAAAATAAAGAGAACGTTTTATCGCAATATTTTTTGTCAACAGTACAACGTTGGAATCGAAGCTCCATCATCCAGACACCTGCTCTCGCTGCAGTGACTTACTGGAAAGTATAAAACGAATAAAATTTAAAAGCTAAAGCTTTCTTCAATAAACTTAACGAGGAGTCTCCCGAAATGATAACATTTTCGTATGATTGCCAAAAAAAGGCAAGGGTCTTCAAACACCAAAATGACAACCGAAAATCTTTTTATTTATACATGGATGGAGCACAAATTTCTTAGAGGGTCAAATGGAATAGCATCTGCTGTTCATTATATCAGCTAATATCAAGTGACCTGTCATCTGTCTCCAAAATAAGGATTTGTGCAGATGGTTGTGGTGGCCAAAACCGTTACTCCACAATGGTTGCTCTGGTCAAATTTTTCCTGATAAATTAAGCCCCTTCAAACATTAAGAGTGTAGAGCTAGTCTTCCCAGTTCGAGGACACTTCTTCCTTCCATCGGATAGGATCTTTGGAAGAATTAAAAAAAATAAAAAAACACTAGTTATCACAGATCCACAAGATTATTTAAATGGCTACAAGTCACTTCAAGAATGTTCAGTCATGGCATTTCAGATTCTCCACAGCAAAGAGAATGTTCGTCGAGAAGGAAAATAAAGCAATAACAGTTCGAGGAGAAGTGAACTACAACGTTGATATGGGATTGAATAAATCGATTTCCAAGCAAGGAAAACCTATTAATCGTAAAACTATTATACCTACTGTACCAAAAGGGGTTTCTATTAGTGAAGAAAAATTGAGTAACGTTTTGGTGAAAATTGGCGTCATTTTTTGTAAAATATATGTAAGACTAGTCTAATCCACACTTCGCCATGTCGAAAGTCGCTTAATCCAATTTGTCGTGCCAAAAGTCACCTATTCCAAATTTAGTTTCAATTTTAAATGAAATTGATTGACTGATAATTTATATTTTGTCAAAATACATCTAAATTTAAAGTTAATCGCTATCAACTAATCCAAAAATTTGTTTTAAAATATGTAAAACATATTTTTGTTGTTTCTGAAAAAAAAATAGATAGTGTGACAAGGCGACTTTTCGAATAAATCTCCAGAATAGTTACTATTCTGCAAGCTCCTTTTGAGTTTGATACGGATTTTCAACCAAGAAAACTTTAAGTATACTTCATCTTTAAAATTTTTACTGCACCTGGACGTAGATCTTCCTCAAGACTAAAATTTCCATTACGAAATCTTGCAAACCATTTTTTTAATGTTGTATGATTCACAGAATGTCAGTTGACTAACACAGTGATGTAAATTTTGCTTATCGATGACCATCTCTTAAAATTGATG
Organism: Nephrotoma appendiculata; assembly: GCA_947310385.1. NCBI lineage: Eukaryota > Metazoa > Arthropoda > Insecta > Diptera > Tipulidae > Nephrotoma > Nephrotoma appendiculata. The sequence goes on along the minus strand of OX371224.1, from coordinate 5,723,760 downwards.
CACACGAAAGCTCGTAAATGACTGAAACTTGTATCATAAAAAAAGCAATGGGAAGCGATTGAGAAGCGTTCAAGTATATTTTAATGCAACTTTCATTTCAATTTTTCTCAAATTTTGCTAATGACAAATTTCTGTTTACAGACAAATATTTTGTATCAGCCAAATGTTTCTTATATAAAATTTGTATCAGCTCTTTTATCAGCAGATAAAAAGTTTGACATTTTTATCCATTTTAATATAATTTTATTAACTTTTTAATTTTTATGCCGTTGTTTGTTAAACCAAGTGATAAACACTCTCAAATTCAAAACGTACTCGACTAAAAGCATTTTAGTTGACAAACATTTAAGAAATCATGATACAATTAAAAATTTTGACAATCAAATTTGTACATAGAAATTGTTGAGCAATGTGATAGTTCGTGGTGTTTATAGAAACACTATTGCGTTACATAGTAAAGATTTAAATGTACCGTTATAAAATAATTAAAAATTGAGTTAAATCAATTTAAAGGGCGCGTGGCTTTAAAAGATAAAATCGCCTTGATGTGCGGTTTTCCGAATACTTATACCGTTTGTATCGCAATGTAATTTAAATTGGTATACAACCATAAAATATTGCAGACTGTATAGAACCTCCATGGATGTTATGTTTAATCAGGCTTCCTGCAACATGCACAACAAAAAATCCAATTAAAAATCCTTTGATTGTGAAATGTTTCGCTACCGAAAACCTTACAAAAATGTTAATTTATTATTTTCTACTACAAAATTATTTACCTCTTGTAGTACCAACCAAATATTAACAAATTTTTTGCTGTGATAAACATATATTTTCACGAAAAGGAAAATAAATTATGTGTAAACAAATTGCCCTCTTAACATAATTTTATCGTTTCGAAAACATATATTGAATCAGAATACATAAATGTTTCGTCTGGAATTCATAATATAATCCTACGATAAAATTTTGTTGTGTCTCGTGTAGGTGGAAAAACGTATGTATAATGCACACACAACAAGTTATTTAGAGACCACATATTGAATATTTAACATATCAATAAATAATTTATTATATACGTATATCGGGGATTCGATGGATTATACGATGGTTTGCAAAAACAATATTTTGTAAATTTCCATTACTCACCGACCGCATCAACATACGAGTAAATAACGAAACGATATATTTTTTGTTTTTGTCATTTAAAATTTGTTCTTAACACGAACATTTTACCTTATGGGTATTCACTTTTTCTTTTTTTTCGTCTTGAGCTGAATTATATAGATTAGTGTGGTTCTGTAACTTAAAAGTATAAATTTATTCGGATTTTTATTTCTTTTATATGGAAATTATTGTCTGCGCCATGTATAAATACGACTCGAATATTTATTTATGGCCGGACAAGATTACTAATTATGTTATCGTATAAATAACACTACCTCAACGAAATAATGAACCCATCATTGGAATTAATTAATCATTTAAACATAATTTGTTAATTGGATACCGTTTATGTGAATAAAAAGGCTACCATCTTAAGTGTAAACATAATATATGACATAATTTAAGAAACCTTACTAAATAGCTACAAAAAATATTTTCTTTTATCCGCCTCTTATCTTTAAAAAAATAAAAAAAAATGAACTTTTAAATTAAGACTTAACAATACCATTAATATCTAAAATAAATTATCAAGGACAATATTCTCTGGTATACAAATATTTATGTTCCTTCAAATCTCAGCGATCGTTGTTTTCATCTCTTATTATTAAGATTTATGTAAGATGAAGAAACCAAATTTATTTTTTTTCTTGTCGGATTACAATATTTTGTCTTTTCTTTGATTTTTCAATAAGCAATTTTTTCTCGTTTATTTTAAATCAATTATCTAAATAAAATAAGCAACAACAAAATGTACCGATATATATATCAGACTTGTGGTTGTATATTATAAACGGGTGAAGAATATCCACGTTACATATTGGATTCAAAACCGCGATTTCAAAAAACCACCCAGTACCTCTACATACAAGTTTGCTCCTTAAAGATTTTTTGTGGTATCGTTTGAACTTTTTTTTTTGATAGTTTATTTATCTCATTATAATAATAATAATAATGACGATGATGATAATATTCCAAATAAAATCGATTTTGTTTTTTTATAAACATAATAAAGAACAAATGATTTAAAGAACCACCAATATAGAATTTTTATAAACAATACAATTATTCAAAGATACCTCTTTGGAGTTTCTTATTATTTTTTTTTTGGTCAGTCGCTTGTTTGTTTAACATTTAACTCGTTAATGGAGTGATTTAAGGAATATGTAACGGATCTTATATACCATTGGAATTAAGAAAATGATAATGGTTTTTCTCATTGCGACGTTGTGAAATTTTGATTCCATTCGATTTCATTATACTGTTAAAGTAGGCCAACGGAAGATTGTATGGTTAAAACTTCGGAACTTTGATTACAGAATCGAATCCAGCAGGAAGAAAATGGGATTTTTCATCTGTTGTAAATAGCTGTAAGCTTCAAATGCAAATAATAAAAATATAATAAATATTATGGAGGCAGGGAATGAGGTTAATGTTATGTTCACCAATTTTAGTAAGGCGTTTGGCAGGATTTCTCATGAAGTTATTTTGCTTAAGCTTAGGGTTCTTGGCTTTACAAGACCGTATATATCATGTGCTGTTCAGGTCATCGGTATCAGCTTCTTTCTCAGCAACATCTGAAGTGCTCCAAGGCAGCCATCTAGGGTCGATTGTTTTCATTCTGCGAACGACATTTAATGTTTAATTAAAAATTCATCCATATCTAAATACACCGATGACATGAAGATTTTCAAACATATTTCAAACACCACCGACAAGAACCTATTACAATTCGACCTCTTCTTAGCAGAATGTGCAAAGAATAACCTTGAGTTGAACATGGGCAAATGTCAAACAATCACCTACTCTCGAAATAAACACGGTCCATTTCTCTTGATTATTATGGGGTTTCATTTGTAACAGCGAAATGAATGTCAGACATCACATCGATCGTATTATCAATCAAGCGCAATATCTTCGCTCGGTTTCATCAAGCGTTGGTCACAAGAGTTCAGCAATCCTTATGTTACGAAGGCTTTTTATGCTACATTCATTTGTCCCCTGCTCGAGTATGGTAGCCAGCTGTGGTCGGCTTATCATTAGATTCATATAAAAGGATTGAATCAGTTTAACATACATATCTTCGCTTTGCTTTGTGCGGGATACCGTGGGTGGACATGTTCAACCAGCCTCCATACCAAGATCGTTTCAAACTAATGATTTACAACCATTTAGTAAGCGCTGACTTGTTGCAAACGTGGTTTTCATTCATCAATTACTAACCGGTGGTATCAATTCTCCTGTTGTACAAAATAAAAAATTAATATTAATGTAAATTCGCGAGATTTAAGAACGGTACCTATCTATCGAATTGACTATCATCGAATTGATTACGGTAAAAATGAGCATGTCTCTAGAATGCTGCATAATATGACGAACCGGACGTTGATAAAACTTTATTATTTATCTTGTTTAGTTTGGTATTTTATTTAACTTATTTGTTTTTTGTTTTTTTACTTATTTTGTTTTATCTATTTTAATTTTATTTAAATCTATTAAATCTGTTTGTCCTAATCAGGCTCAACTTCCGTAGCAGACAGGAATTGAAGGATTTCTCAAAAAAAAAAGAAACTGATTGATACTATTTTCGCTATATTGGACAAGGACGACTTGGACTCTTGTTCCGTATTTTTAATAATGCCTTTATCGACTTCGATTTCACTATCGAGTACGAGAAGAATGAACAACACCATCAGCAAGCGGTACAGGAAACCCACGAATAAAGGTCGGCTAATCGATTTCTGGTCCTCGCATCTACACCATGTGAAAGAAAACTATGGTATATAATGTCTTTTGTTCGTAAGGTATTCGGGTACAGCGATTTTGGTTTGGTTCATCCAGGAGTGCAAGGGAGTCGTCTTTGACACTTTTTGGACAAATCACTACTCTGAGTTTGATCCATACGACTTTAAACTGCTACTGGACTAGGCAACCACAGAGACACACTGTGAACGTCAACAACGGGAATCCACACACCAGTTATCAGCCATTTTTGTAATGGAAGGTCGCGGTATAGAGGCCGGACATGGTAGTTGTTCGGGTATGTTCGTCGGTGGGGGGTTCATTTCATTGGCCTCGTGTTTCCATTTCAAAAAGTTTCCATGTCCTAACTTTCACAGCTATTCTTCCGGCAGCACAACAAATCACAAATCCTCACATCATTAAAAGATTTAGTTTTTCATTTTTTTTGTTAGAAAAATAATTATTGTAAACATAAATACAAAGACGTAATACTATTATACATAGTTTCTAAACTTCCCCATGAAGTTAATGTTAATAATTTAAGAACTTATAAACGTATTAAATAAGAAATATAAAGTATTAAATAATATTAAAGTTATACGAAAGCGAACATAATAAATTTAGCGAAATCATGTAGAAATAAGAAATAGATTATTCCACCATCGAGAGTAGTTGAATTTAAATATTTATTTTAATTTATTTACTTCGATTTAGTTTTCTTTGTTCAGTATTATTATTATTTTTTTTTTTTTGTGTGTGTTTTATTACCAATGAAATAATAGTTTTATTTTGTTCAAAAACTTACGGTTTGCAGGTGGATTCCTCCCAAGAGCGCTCTGGTGGTGTACCTGTGTATTTGTACCTATACGATACGTCACGACGGAAAACTTATAAATTTTATTTATTATTGCACTGATATCCACACATTCGAATTTTACTAAATATTTCACGATTTTGTTATTTTAATTTATAACTTATATTTTTTTTTTTTTTTATTTTTTTATTTTTTTGAATTTTCGTTTTCTTTGGCAAAATATTATTTTCCTTATTTCCACTAAAACTTAACAAACAAAAAACCTAATAACTAACTATCCATCACACTCGTGCCCAATTAGTAATTTCGGTGTAATAACCTGGACACCATTTATAAATTTTATGCGTTTTTTTTATTTTTTTTTTTAGTTTTAGACCGTATAACCAAAGCTCGTAGACAAAATTTTCCACATGCTTTGTTTAGCTTGACTAAGTCGATTGAACACGCGGGTACCTCTTACCACTTCGGATGCATCCAGGGAATCCGATATTTTTTTTTGTTTTCGATGTATCCGTATGCCAAATGACTGTGAACTTTGGTTAGATTGATTGGGGTATCGCCTATGTCGCAATCAAACGACCGAATTTTAGTTAAAATGCTTCTGTGTAAATACAGCAAATTGAAGAGTCCCGTACGATGTATTCCCGTATCTGAATTGCAAGATTACCACGTGAATTGCGAAATATTTAGACACTATATCTAAAGATCCCAAAAAAATTCGAGATAACAACTTACGTGAGATTCCCGCGCGTTTCCCTGCGTCTTATATGATTAATTATTTATTTTAATAAATAATTTTATAAATTACTTCGCACCTTGAGCTAATTATAATGGTAATTAGCTAACTCCAATAAAATGGATTTTTTATTTTTTTTTTTTTTTTTATGAGATTTTGATCGATTCTATCTAATCGAATGCACAAATTGAATAGACCGAAATGAATTTTTAATCGTTTTTTGGTTGATGGTGCTATTTAAAGAGTATGTACGATGTACCGGTCGGGAGTATAGTGTGGTCTCACTCATACCAATATTAGTTGTCCGAGAGTGATGTACTGCAATGCAACACCGTTGTTCTAACCAAATGTAATATTGTTTTACTGGCTATTTATCAAGTTAATGAGGTCATTAAACTCCAAAAGAGATAAACTCAAATAAATAATGAAATATGCCAGCTGATCTAAGTGTTACATACAGAACCACAGGGTGGTCATTACAGGGCAGTTGCGTTTTTTAACCTATAGGTTAAAGAAACGAAACTGGGTTTTATATTATGTTTGGGCGTTGATCCAACCAGTCATAACCAAAATTAGTAACTAAATTTTGATATCCTTACCGTGAAACGTTCCCATTATCTTGCCGGATTCGTCTTTACATACATAATTAACATTGCCTACTCTCTCATGGATAACAGCTTTTGAAAATAATGGAGAAAACTTGGCACAAAAACGATTTCCAGCATTGCTTTGGACGTGTTGCTTGACATATACTCTTTGACCAGGCTGATATTCTATCGGTCTCGTTCGGAGATTGTAATATGTTGCATATTTATCATAAGCTGTTTTAAGGTTTCGAATGACGTGTGAGTGAATTATTGATAAGCGGTCTGATAATGGTAACAGTTTGACTTCTGGTTCTCCAACGGCATCGAGTTCGCGCAGCACTTTAAATTGCTCCCCATTGGTAACCATATGGTAACCAAAAAGGAGGAAGTATGGCGAATAAGTAGTCGATTGATGTACAGCTGTTCTCAGAGAACATCCTATTTCAGCCAGATTAGAATCCCAGGTTTGGTGGTCATCTTTAACATATGCTCGTATGGCCGCCAAAATCGATCGGTTCACCCTCTCCGACGCGTTCGATTGTGGAGAATAGAGGGCGGTTTTCGTATGGGTTATGCCGAATTCTTTGATAAGCTCACCAAATTGTTTGCTAGTAAACTGAACCCCATTATCTGTATGTATGTACTCGGGAGTTCCAAAAGTAAGAAAAACGTCGTTCTTTAAATATGACGTGATCTTATTAGTCGTACTATTAACTAAGGGTTTTATTAGTACGAATTTGGTGAGTTGATCGAGTACTATTAAAATATACATATTCCCATTTTTTGATTTTGGGTATGGTCCCATTAGGTCGACAAACAATTTTTGAAATGGCCTTTCTGAAAATGTGGTTTTACCCAGAGTTGGTCTTGAAACAGCATGACTGCTTTTCGAGATCTTGCAGGTTGGACAATTAGCGACGTAATCGTACACCTGCTTGCGCATTCTTGGCCAATAATAGAATCTACGTAGTCGCTCCAGGGTTTTGTTGATTCCCCCGTGTGAAGCCAGTGCCTCGTCATGTTCTTTAACAATCAACGATTGCCTTAACGTACTGGGGATCCACACTTTCCAAATAGACAAATCGCTCAGAGATTGGTCTTTTCTTGGTTCAATTTTTATAAATATGCGATCAGAATGTACTTTAAAAGAGGGATATTTATTCGGTGAACTTAAAATTTTAGTACGAAATGCCTCATAATTTTCATCCGTAAAATCGTCTGCATCGAATTGGATAGTTGACAGAATTAAGGGAAGGTTCATTTTGAATTCTTGTACCGAATCACAATGCAAGCGAGAAAGTGCGTCCGGTACAACATTACTGGAGCCTTTCTGGTGCACAATTTCGAAGTCATACATCTGGAGTTTCAAACTCCAACGAGCGAGACGTCCACTTAAGTCTTTTTGGGACATTAACCATTTCAGGCTAGCGTGGTCCGTTATTATAGTGAATTTATAGCCTTCGATATAAGGTCTAAATTTCTTCACGCTTACTATCGCCGCCAGGCATTCTAATTCTGATACACTATACCCCTTTTGAGACTCGTTTAACTTTTTTGATACGTAGGCGATTGGTCGTTCTTCATCGTCGCTATCCTTTTGAAATAGTACTCCTCCTACGCCGGATGTACTTGCATCGCAACGTATAAAGAAAGGCTTCTTATAGTCGGGGTTAACTAAAACAGGAGCTGCAGTTAAAAGATGTTTAAGTTTTACAAATGCTGATTCTGCTTCTTCTGTCCAGATAAATTTAGTACTTTTCTTCAGGGTATCAGTGATTGGGGCAGCAATATCAGCGTAATTGGGTATAAACCGCTGATACCAGCCTGCCATCCCTAGTAGCCTTCTCGTCTGCTTTATAGTAGTTGGGGCCGGATATTCCTCTATGGCTCTTATTTTTTCAGGATCGGTACGTAAACCCCCTTCACCCACGACAAACCCAAGGTACTTTACTTCCCGTCGGACGAATTTACTTTTATTCAGGTTGATCGTAAGATTAGCTTCAGTCAATCTTTCAGCAACCAATTTAAGTAAGGAAAAATGTTCCTCCAATGTGGCTGATATTATTAGTAAATCGTCCAAATAGACGAAAATACGATCATGATATATATGCGGGATCACTTTGTCCATAAGACGACACATCGTTTGAGGAGAGTTGCAGAGACCGAACGGCATCACGCAAAACTGATACAATGGTCTTCCAGGAACAGTAAATGCCGTTTTGTCTCTGGAACCTTCCTCCAACGGGATTTGCCAAAAGGCATCCTTCAGATCTATACTTGAAATATAGTTAGTTTCACTCAACCGACCTATCAGACCATCAATAAGCGGGAGTGGGTAGGCGTCTTTCTTAGTCAGATCATTAACCTTCCTCGAGTCTAGGCATAGTCGTATTTTGCCAGGCTTACGAACTAAAAGTACTGGTGAATTCCAGGAACTCGTACTCTCTTCGATAACTCCCATACTCAGCATGCGGTCAAGCTCTTGGTAAACAAGGTCAAGGATAGCCGGTGATACCGAATAATATCGTTGCTTGATCGGGGTGCTATCACCAACGTCTATCGTATGCTTAATAACGGAAGTTCGTCCGAGTCCTTGTTTGTCGAATGAAAGAAAATAACTTTTTATTGTTTCGAGTTCTCTCGCTTGTTCGGGACTAAGTTCGTGAAACTCACCAATACCTTCGTCGATAGATATTTCAGCAATAATGGCTGGACAAAGCTTAAACGCCATCACGAATTGTCCACCGTTCTCCACTCAATCTCTCGGAGGTTTTCTAGAATCCTGGTAAAACAATTAGTCACTTCATATACAACAACACTAAAGCTAGGATTGACAATTTAAGAAAACGGGTCGGGACGGCTTTGTCTACGCAATTGATGTAGTTGAAATATAACTTCGAATTTAACAACCCCTTCATTTTGGACATTGAGCAAACCACATTTAGAAAGAAGCTTTCGGCGCTTTTGCGTATCATAGCTCACCCCAATGTTGTCAACTTTAAACCTTTAAACGTATAGGGAAAATGGGTGTATTATTTCTATATATTTTTAGTTTTCAAATTCAAAGGGGATTTGTTTATTTTGAATTTTTACAATACATACTTTAAAAAATTTTACGGATGTGAAGTACTTACCAAAACAACAAAATTAACAAAAAATAAAATTTGTTAAATTAATAAAAACAAACAGTCGGTAAAAGCAATGCTAACAAAGGAAACCTGACAACAGACGAATTTACTTTAACTAAAATCTATTATCAAAACTTAAATTAAAAATGAAGCAAATTAAAAAAATACAATTAGAATTGTTTAAGGAAGAACAAGAAATTAATAATGTTAATAAATTATAGTGTATACAATATTTAAGATTCTGTTAAATATTGGCACTGTGATCGAACTACATAGACTATGTATACGGAATTTTGGGTTTCAAGACATTAAAATTACTAGCCAGACCACAGAGAATACTACTGAGTATAGTGACTAGAATCAAATGATGGCATACGAGGTGCACTTTGAAATAAAATTGGACTCATGAAAAAACTACAAAATTTTTCCATTTGTTAATGCTTTGGAAAATCAAATCGCGTAGCAAATTTTGGCGGGTGTAACAAAACACAAGCACTCAATTAGGTAGTTATGCCCGTTATAGAAATCCATGGATTCACCGCATCAACCAATCGCGGTATTTTGCCTGCTGCTCAGCCTTGGGTGGGCATTAAATGTTGATTAGTGAATCCATGCTATCGAACCGCTTATAAAACAAAATAACGGGGAGGAAACGGGAGATGCAACCAACTTACCACACTCACATCAAGTTTAAGTTCCCATTCGGAACTGCTTCAATTATGCCATTTTAATTTTTCTCAACGTGCTAAATTAAATGCCAATATGTACATTTTTTCGTTTAGATAATTATTAACAAAATGGAACTAGCAAAATTTACAATTCTTTTTTTTTACAATATAAGAAATAAATAAATATGAAAAATATATATTTAATTAAAAGTGTATACACAAAAATTTGGTTTGCGACTGCGCAGATAAGCTACATAATTTAGTTCTTAAATTAAACATATTCTGAATACGAATTAATAGATTAACGGAAAAAAATAAATTAACATAAATAATTTTTTTAATTTTGAAATAAAATAGTTAATCAAAAATTTTTATTTTTGTTTATTGACTCACACAATGCGGTTAATTTACGTCTTACTGGCGGCCACCATGTTAATGATAATTTCCTTCGTATGTTGGTTGATTACGCTCGAGCGTAAATGATTTTTTTTTTGTTTTCGAAGATACTTGATTGTTGTATTTTGGAATATAATTAAAGATGTGTTTATAAGATGAATTTATTATAATTTAGTAGTATTATATAATCATGTTATTAGAAAATTTCCAGGATTGTAATTATTGGTTTTTATATTTAATTTATATCGTTATGATTTGATTAATTAACATTGTTTTTATATCTTGTATTGTATGACAAATAGAAATTATGTAACTAAAGTGAAAATTTTTTTTTTTTACTTTGCCAGCTACAGGTTTGTTAAAATTTAACTCTAGTTCTTTTTAACGAAAGGAGAAAATTTTGATTTTTTTCATTCATACAAATAATTTTTATGGTTTGCATAAGAGTTGTGCACAACACAAAATGGCTTAAACACAGCACATATCAATAAAAGGTACTTAAGTAATTTACAGCACAAAATTCTAGTTTCAATTCTCATACCGAAATTATTTGTTACTTAACTATCACAGTCATTTTTCAATGCAAATATATCTAGCACAAATAATATATTTTTTTTAGATATGTATCAATTACTAAAGTTTATCACGATCATATTATTTTCTTCAAAATCACAAGTTTTCTTGACCATATTTTAATATTTTCGTCATCACACAAACAATACTTTGACCGTCAACCATCAACTCTCAAAAACAAAAACCCAATCAAAAACTCGGTATCGAACGATCGTTTATATACAAAAAATTTTATTGTCGATCATCTATACCAATATAACATCCAGTTTCCAATATAATCGAACTGTGCGAAAATTATTCTAATATTTCCCAGTATTAGATTTTTGTTAACATATTGGATGTAAGTGTTTTATAAGCAGGCCTTACACGGGTTTCATTGTATTAACGATTTCCCTTATCATAGAGATACTACCGAGTGTTGACTAGTATCAAATGAAGGCATAAAGGGTGCTCTTTGGAATAAACTGATTGCATTAAAAAACTACGAGATTTTCCAATTTGTTAAATCCGGGCCCAGCAGTAACTAAATTACACGATTTTTCCTGAAATGAGGTTTTACCGAAATAATGTTCTATCGCAATTGGATCCTGGTACTCAAAAACTTTCTTCCAACGATGTTTATTAAAATTGTTTGAGCCGACAAAAAAAATTTAAAATAAACCCGGGGCCCACCATATAAACCCTTACACGATTTTTCCCTAAACGAGGATCCATCACAATCCGTTTCTGGTTTCTTTACTTTTCATTGAAACCGTTTGAGCTAAGAAAATATTAAAAATAAGCCCGGGCCTCCCAGATAACCACTTATACGATTTATCCAAACATGAGGATCCATCGCAACCAGTTCCTAGTACTCGAAAACTACTTTTCAGCAATTTTCATTAAAATCGTTTGAATGGAGAAAAAAAATGAACATGCGGACTCAACAGACGACTTGTTACACGGGTTTATTGAAATTAGGATATGTGGCAATCGGTTCCTGTCACTAAAAAACTCAGGAATTTTCAATAAAATCGTTTGAACTATGCAAAAAAATCAAAAATAATCCCGGGGCCCAACAGAAAACCTTTTACACGATTTTACCCAAAATGAGGATCCACTGCAATCGGTTCCATGGTACCTCTTATGCCATCATTTGATATTAGTCGCTACTCGGTTTTATCTGTAAGATCTGGCTAATCGGGTAAATACTCGATCGACTAGCAAGCAAGCAATTTGCTAGTCGAAATCCTGGCTACTCAATCAATTTTACGAAGGAAATTTGAATTTTAAATTACATTTTTCATAAAAAAAAATTTTATTTTTGCTGTTCACTTTTTGAAACCGCAAATTTTGCTGTGCAATCGTAAAAATGAACAAACATTGTATGAAAAATGTAATTTAAAATTCAAATTTCCTTCGTAAAATTGATCAGCCAGGATTTCGAGTAGCAAATTGCTTGATAGCCAGCCGATCGAGTATCTACCCCAATAGTAATGTCCTGAAACCCAAAAATCCGTATACATAGTCTATGTAATTCGATTTTATCACTGTGCCAAAATTTAAAAGAATCTTAAATATTGCATACACTACACACTATACACTATACACTATACATTGACATTATTAATTTCTAATTTTCCTTACGTAAATAATTTTAGTTGTATTTTTTTAGTTTGCTTCATTTTAATTTAAGTTTTGATAATAGAAATTGAATTAACCTTAATCTGTTCGATCAATAAATCATTTAATGTATGTATTACGGTTAAAGTCCGAAATCGGTAAATGTCCGAAATTTTAATTTTTTAGATTCATTTTCACGGATGAGGGGCACAATTAGCTCCCGCTAGGGGATGAGCGTTAGTAAAGCCGTACTATTCTGAATTCTAATTTGCACTAATACCATAAAAATACTCCGTTAGATGAAGGATGAACCATTTCGAACCCCTATAGCCATAGGTCCTCGATTTGGCAAGCGACTGTGAACGGTAAGAACGTTAAAATCGAACTGTAAAAGACTTGGGAGTACTTCGGTCCCAGAACAGATTGGATAGTTAATAAAAAAAAAATCAACTTACTATAGAAAAAGTAATTTCACTAAGCCGCACGCTGTTATTAAGCAGGTGATAAGTATTAGTTAATCTAAACATTTCGATAAGATAATATAATACCGGCGCAGCAATGTGTTTATTGGGTTTCATATTTATTTTTCAATTCCCTTTTCAATGTCGCTTCAAATGTTTTTTGACAGATATTTCAATATGGTCGTTTGTGTTGTGCTTATGTGAACCGGGAATTTGTTGGCAGGATAAAACGAAAATAAAGTGATCCAATTGTCAAGCAATGTGATAAAATGTTGTTTATAATTTTGTATTCAAGCGTGAAAAAAATTATCAACTTAAATTAAACTTTGGTAAAAGATTATCAAAAATTCGAACATAACCCCAAAATGGGAAAAAGTAGAAAAAGTTATACGTTATATTTTAAATTGGAAGCCTTAATTTGCAATATTAAATAGAAGTAGGAGCGCAGGAGAACATTTCAACATAGATGAGTCAATGGTAAGATGCTGGTGCAGTTAAGAAGGGAAATTAAAAATGGTTTCAGATAAAAACAAAAAAACCAAGAAACGACAACGTCGAGCACAATGGCGTTTACTTGAGGATAATTTGAAATAGCGGGTTTTGTCGGAACGAGCAAAGGGTTGCCAAGGAAGTGGCTCTCGTACTTTACAGGAGGCTCACTTACGTGCACTGGGTATGCAGATACGACTTACTGGCTCTCTCAAGTGGGCTTATAGGTTTATGAAGCGATGTAATTTGGTAAGAAAAGCTGTTACTTCAACTGGACATACTTACAACTGGACATACGTGGAAAATAAACAAGGAATAGAATTAAATCAAATTGAAAATGTGAATGAGGTACCTGTGAGCTTTCATTTGGTTTCAAAGATACCACTGGAAATGAGAAATGTAATTTTACTGTTACTTTAGCTGTATTAGCTCATGTGACAAAATTTTTCAAGTAATATACATAATTGTTACTGCGAATGGGAAGCAGCGGTTGTCATTCGCTGAGATGCTCTTATAGTAAGGAAGCGACTAGAATACACGACCGCAATTTTTTTTTTGCGATCGTTTATTTTAGTCCCCGCAGAACAAAATATCTTCGAATTTTGGATGTAGCACCTGGCGATTCCGTATACAAATCCAGTAAATCCAAGAAGAAATCAATGGGAAGAGTGGATGATAAACGGATATAAAAAATATACCGAATAAATATACCGACAAAATGAGCGGCCTATTAAGAGATAGTCGCTTGGAACAGCGTAACTGCAAGTACGATAATGGGTGGTTTCAACAAAACTGACATACAATTTTGATGAGGATGGTGAGAGCGTAACTTCGAAGTAGTCGCAGCGAAGGAAGAATACAGACGTTTTATGTGATGTTTTAATCTACGATTTTAAAAACATTGAGCAGATGAATGAAGTGATATTATAAAATTTGTAAACTGAATAAAATGTGATGTTTTCTAATTCGGTATTAATTTTTTCCTTTCATCTATTGAGCTACACTCCTTTAACAAGCCGCATTCCTTAAATAAGTCGAAATTTATTTTTAAAAAAACCTTTTAACACTATTAAGCCGCGGCTTATAAAAGAAAAAGAGGGTACTAAATGTTATTCTTATAAGAATTCAAATAAACAAATGCAAACTACCATATAGTATGAGCAGTTGTATACATTTTTTGGCATCATCAATTTTTGTGATATTGGTATCATGATTAGTTAAATCATCGCCAATTTGATTTGATAACTTTATAAAGTTCAAAATATTCATAACGCTGTGATGTTACTTAACATGTTGCCAACTGTTCGGCGATATGTCAGCGACCATTGTCATAATAGCTGCGTTGCTTTCGTTAATCCCGCTTAGCTCAAATTTGAATCTAAAAGCAACAACTTATGGCTTTAATTTTTTTTAAATATTTTAATTTTCCATTTTATTAATATTTTTTATTTTTTTTTATTTTATGAAATACAAGAACAAATTAAATTCGGTATTTTGCTGTCAAATAACCCTTCGAAAAAAATAGAAAAAATAACCGCCTTGCGGTAAACACCATAACGATAAAATGGATTTATTTCCCCAAAACCTAAAATTTTTTAGCTTACATTAAAGCCAATTCGGCTTTATACGATGCAATTATTGTTGTAATTTTTTTCGGCCTTGCGAAAGCAACGCACCTAATATTTAGCCATTGAAAAAGTGGTTAAATCTCAAATGCGAATTCTACCATCAAGTACACCAAAAGTATAATAGTGACGATTTGGGAAGTTTATACAAGTGAGTTGATCATGCACTTAAGCTTTTGTTTTTTGATAGATCAGTTGTAGATTAATTTACAGATGCTGTATAATCTAACTAAAATAAATTGTAATCAAAATGTAAGTACGGCACGAAAAGGTCGGTACCACTTTACAAAATTTACACTTTTATGTTTCAGTATATTTATGAGCCGTAAACACCATTGCATGCTTTTACAAGAACTGCATTTATTGTACTACGCCTAAGGAGGTCAAATAAAATCAATTGGACTTAATCAATTATGTTATCATTACACATATCTGAATTATGATTTCCATATCAAATACATCTAACTTATTGTAATGGATTTTACTTTGAGGCATGTGCATTTATTAAGAGTTAGAAACACAGAAGTCCAAATATATTAAAATATTTTCTAAACTGGTCAATAATTAAACCAAACTGGAACTGTTCGCACTCGGATCTATAAAAGAAATTAATAAATAAAATGTGCAACACTATAAATATTTTGTAAACGAGACAACTTACAGCAATTGAATATCAATAATAATGTAAAGCAACTTGTTACTTCATTTCAACAAAATCAAAATTTCAATTTAAATTACTCATTCAAATTCGTTTAATTTCCTTAATCGAACACAACATTTGAGTTCACAAAAAATATTGCTTTATAAGTTTCTTGTAGCTTTTTTATGCCACAAATAGTTACAGTTACTTACAGGTATATACATATTTTGATAGATCTGTATCAATCAAATTCGTAAATATAAACTTAATTAACAGTTATAGGTAATGAGTATTGAAAATAATTTAAGTTGGAACTTAATCCACTCGAGAGGAAATAATTGAATACGATGAGATTTTTATAGGACAGCACGGAACACTAACATAAATTATAATGGATTTTGTACATGTGTATGCATTTGTTTCTGGTGGTTAATTATTAAATAGCGAAATTGACCCCCCAGTATGGTTTTCCCTTTATATTCGATTACATATCGTATTTGTAACAGATTAATGAAATCGAGACTCTTTTGGTATTATATGAATATATAGAACTCAAGTACGAGTAAACAGGGAAGGTATATCCGAGTCTGCTTACAATGAAAATTCAACAGTAAATTAATTGCTTGTGTAAAGCTATTTTCATTTTATTAGCAATAACAAAAATAATTTTAATTCAATTAAAAGTCTTTAATTTAGTTTATATTTTTGTTGTTGTAACAACTTTATTGATATAAAAGACATTTAAATAATAGTTGAGTATATTATGTACAAAATATATAATTCTTGTTCGTTCGCTCCGTACATTATAATGAAATCAGTTGGAAATCTAAGTTTTTTTTTTATTTCTGTAACTATATGGGGAGTCTTATATATAAAGATACATAGTTGATAGATTGATGCGACGGTTCAACGATCTAAAATCTTGGAAATTATTTGATAGTAGACAGAAATTTTAATACAACGATGGTACTGTTTTACGGGAGTCTGGGTACGATTGCCATTATACCATTGGCAAGAAAGTAAAAAATGTAAAATTAATGACACCATGCTGCAAGGATTCGAACTTTATGTGCCAATGTGCTGCAAACCACCGGTGTAAAGTTTTAATCAAAAGTGTAGTTATACACAGAATGAAATAATGTAGGGTTCTATTTTTTTAATTAATTAAATCATTTTTATAAGTACTTTAAATTTCAACAAAAGATGAACAAAAATATAAAAAACATCTTAAAGAATTTAAATATATTTTTATATACAGGGTGCTTGCTGTTCATGTTTCAAATAAATGATTTTTCATAACATTTAAATGAAATAGAATTTAATAATTTATATTTTATTGATTGACTATTTGGTCTTCATGTATGGAATATCTGGTCCGGCAGGACAAGTGACCGCATCTTGCTGTAGTGCAGAAGCGAGCTCTTTCGGTGTTATTTCAGTAATTTCGTTTCTAATGTTGTCCTTAAGCATCGAAGTTGTGGGTGGTTTATTCATATACATCTTCCGCTTCTTTCCCCCTCCCCCCATCCATAAGAAGACATCGAGAGGGGTTAAATCAAGGGATCGTGGGGACCATTCGATATCAACACTTTTTAACATTTCCCAGCCGGGAAAGATTTCTTGCAAAATTTGCGTCGTTGAATGAGCTGTTTGTGGTAGGACACCGACTTGTTGGAACCACCTGTAGGTATAATTGATCCAATTCGAACACAATAAAGTTTACCATCATGTTCCGATAGCGGTTTATTGGTAGCATCCTCAAACAATATGGATCAATGATACTAACGGCCGAAATGGCTCACCATACAGTTACTTTATGCGGATGGAGTGGTCTTTGATGTATCAGGGGGTTTCAGTGCACCAATAGTTACTATTCTATTTATTAACAAAACCAGCCAATTCGAAGATCTGAATATACTATATAGAAATATTTGATTATCGTCTTCAAACTACCCATACACATTCAAATCAAACATCGAAAATAGAGTGGATTTCTAAAAGCGGTCAAAATTTCCCCGACAGTCGCGTTAACATGGTGCGCTTATAAAAATTATTAGAGTACACAAAATCCGTGAACATTCATAGATCTGAATATACATCTCAATAATTATTTGATTATGTCCTTCAAACAACCTCTACATGTTCATAACAAACATTAAAAGTAGAACGGTTTTCTAAAATCAGCAAAAGATTCCCCAAGGGCCGCGTTAACACGATGGTTAACAAATTAATCCATAAGAGTACACACAATCCGATGGGGTTCACAAATTACAATATCTATCTATATTATAACAACTACGGTTTAAGATAAAACATTCAACCACGTAGAGATAATTTAGCTTTACATTAAATATAAAAATACACTATGCGAAATAACTATATTGGACAAAATAATCTGTCCTGTTTTCTTCAAAACCATTTCGCTGATTTTAATTTACATAGAATTCAAAAATTTTTCATTACATACTCGACAAACGGAAAATAAAATTTCTTTTTGTCTCATTTTCGTATTACCGTTATGTTGATTTTTTGTTTTTAACAACCCCCCAGTGAAAGATATAGCTAGGTGACTAGTGCGTTTTTAAAAGTGTTTTAATGTTAATTGTAATATCATATTTCCCACAATAAAAATATAATTGTTTGTTACTCAAACCTAACTTTTAAAGAATTATGTTGCGAGGAACGCTACTATCGACAGATGAACGAGCAAGGATCGAATGCTTTAAGAAATCTGGCCTTCACATTCGTCAGGTAGCTACAAAACTACGGAGAAATAAAAATAAATTCGACAACTTTTTAAAAAATCCCCAAACATATGGCACAATAAAAAGGCAAGGACCAAAGCCTAAAGTTGAAGCAAGAAGTAAAAGGGAAATAAGACTTGCATTTAGGAAAAATATGAGTTTATCCGAAATAAACCGTGACTTGCATCTGAACGAAGAATACATCAGATTTTAAAAGAAGATGTTAATCTGAAATATCAGAAAAGGGTACGTAAACCCTAATGCATGTAATTAACAACAATGGAATTCTCACAAACTACTAAAATGCACTTTTTGTTAGTATTTTTGTTATTAATGAATAACATAAATGAATTCTAGTCTATGAAGTGTTGTCCTATATAGCTTTTAAGTTCGAAGGATAAATACATAACGATGTCAGTTCAATGAAAAATAACCGAATTGAAATTTTTAAGGCAATCTGCATTGCCAAATGTTATGACGCAAATGAAAATAAAATAAAATTAGAGTTTGTTTATAAAAAGAAAAATGATTTAATTGTCCTATATAGCTATTTCGCGCAGTGTATATTTCCTTACGATGTTTTTATATTTTTGTTCCTAATGATTTCAAAATTTAAAATACATATAAAAATTACATAGCTACAAATCAAAGTGAATCCAAATCAATTTTGAAAATACTTTAGGCATAAGCGCGATGTTGCAGGTGTGGTAATGTTGAAGGCAATCAGTCTATAGACCAAGCGTTACTACTGGATACAGCGAGTTCTCCTGTTGTTTTTGAGGATTTTATCGGCTTTAAAGAGTTTTGGAGATGGTTGTGGTCCTTGCAATGTAGCCTTATCTATATGCTAAAGGAGTGCGCCAATATTTTAAGAACTCCATTATGTTCCTATCCAATCACTCCCTAAAATCTCTTTAAATTATACCAATTTTTAAATTGGGCTGTAAATTAGTTATATGCAACAACTTTAAACCCACAATAGCACGTCATATATCAGTGATCTAGCGTATATTTATGCCTGGTCATTAGTAAAATAATTAACGAGATCCATCAAGTTGATGTAGCTGTGGTTGTGTATTTAGTAAATCAATAAAATCTATTTGTGTATGGGAACTTGTGGCCACCTATAAATAGTTCATTTAAGGTACTGTATTCGATGAGTCTTTCTCCATTGTTATTTTTATTCCTTATTCTACTATTTCTTGGTTTGGATTCCATTCGAGTAGTACGTCTTTTCTTCCTTTCTTTCTTCCTTGATCGTGCGTGTCTTGTCTACCAGAGTTAATTAGATAATTACCCATCCTTGTTGTTAGATTTCCAAAATTCTTCCACCTGATTTGACAAAAGCCTAGTATTTCAATATGTGCTAACCTTCATGAGTCCGTTACAGGTTTGATACATATTTCCATTCGTGTCTGGGTACGATAGCCAATGAGCGATGTTTATGTTGTGGTGTTGTGTGTATTTCTCTCCCAGAGTTCTTTAATACAAAAAAAATTTGGTTTCAGATTAATGAATGATTTCTCCGTTGAATCCTAGCCAGCCCCCAGCGCTGTTCGTGGAAACATTTTACAAGTATGCCTTCTTGTATGATGTTTCCACGAAGCAAGCCAAATTTGTACAAACCCAGGCATTGGTTGCTTGACGTTGGTGATGAAGGTGTTGTCGTCTTTTCTTCGCGAACAATATTTTTTCCAAATTATTTAGTCAGAATTTATACAACTTTTTATGTTGTAGTATATACAGGGTGTAACAGAAGTAGACGATCGAATTGAACAGGGTCATAGGGGAGCTCATTTCCAACAAAAACAGCCATTTGATAATGCACCATTTATTCCACTTTTAGTGTTTTTTGTGAAATCGAATACGCACCCACCAAAAAATTAAATTAATAAAAACCAAGAGTTTTTTTGTTTAACTTTCTTTTTTAATACGATCTAGAAAAGTGTGCCTGTCCAATAAAATCTCTGCCAAATAAAAACAATGGAATTTTTTGGTTTAACAAAAGTGTTTGTTGATGTTTAAGTGACGCCAGCAGGAAAACAATGTACTACAGAAAGCCGAATCACTATCAGAAAAATATGCAACACTAATGGAGATTTTAAAATGGTATGACAAACCGGGCTATTCACGGCAGAATGTTTTTTATCAATTTTTTTTCCAGAAATTAAGTCGTGTTTATTACCAAGTGTACTTCCACGATTCTAAAATTGGTGCTTTATCAGACATAAAACAAAATCGTTAGTATACCGATTTTTCTAAGCAAATCTAGTAGCTCAAATTAAACAAAATTTGTGGTACAAAAAAAACATTTTGTAATTCATATTAGTAGTTCATTACATACTCCAACGTTTATAATTAAAATGTCAATAAGTCATGTGGCTTATTCCCACCGCAAATATGCAGAAATGTTTTTTTTATTTATGGTTTACGTAATGACAACGCTCGATTTGCAGCAAGAGAATACCAAAGACGATAGCCAAATCGGAACGCTTTTTTGTATTACAAAACGTAGATTAAATGTACAGTGAAGGAGAAGTCCTGTACCACGTCGGTTAAACGGGGAAGTCTACCTCAGTTTTCTGAAAAAAAATGACTTGTATGAATTACTTGATGACGTCTCTCTACAAATACGTGGAATTATGTGGCTGCAGCGTGCTGCAGCTCCCCTTACTATGCAGTAGTATAGTGAGACAACACCTCATCGTAAATTATCCAAGCAGCCGGATTGGAAGGGGAGGGTCTATTGCATGGCTTCCACGGTTCTCTGATCTAAATCCTTTAGCCTTTTCTCTTTGGGGTTATTATAAAGAGCTGGTTTATAAAAGAGTAAACCAGACCTATCAGGAGATACTGCAATGTATAATCGAAGTGTCGAATATTATTAAAAGTGACGAAGGTGCGTTTCGACGGATTAAGCAAAATTTGATACGGCAATGCCGATTATGTATTTTGGCAAATGTTAGACACTTCGAACACTTATTATAATATTTAAAATTAGTAAAGAAAAATATTTTATTCATTCTGTTTTATTACTGACTTCTATTTTAGATTTAGAAATTTTGTAAAAGCATTTTTTAATAAACAGGACCTACATTGTGAAAAATGTTGATAAAAAACATTCTGTTGTGAATGTTTTGCCCGGTGTGTGATACCATTTTAAAATCTGCATTAGTGTTACATATTTTTCTGATAGTGGGTCAAGTTTCTGTAGTACATTGTTTTCTCGCTGGCGTTACTTAAACATCAACAAAGTATTTTGAGAATTTGTTTTTATTTGACAGAAGATAGTACAGCTTATAAAAATTATTTTATTGGGCAGGCGCACTCTTCTATATCGTATTAGAACAGAAAGTTAAACATAAGAACTTGAGTTCTTAAAATTAATTTTTGAACACACCCTGTGTTCATTCTATTTTATTTATTTTATTTTACTTTACAGAGTTACAGTTCTAAACTTCCAAAATACTGTAAATTTAATATCATAATATAGTGCGTGGAAGAGCGAACAAATCTCGGTGAAACAATTAGAACGAAGGTGCAGCTGGAAAATGTATTAGAAGCATTTATTAATAATATCCAACAAGCAGCTTAGAAAAGCATCCATTTCTCATACCAACACCATAACGAAACATAACTATCCTTGAAGACAGAGAGCTATATAGTTAAATAAAAACGGAAAGCTCATAAAATGTGGCAGCAGACTTGTGCTCCGCCAAGGAAATAAAGAACGAAAGCATAAATAAACGACATTAAGGTCTGTCTAAACTAAAGAATGACGATGATGGATCCTGGGCTAAAAGTGACAAACAGAAAGTCTCTCTATTTGCTGCTTATTTAGAAAAGACTTTTCAACCGTTGCCGAGACAAACAGCAAATGAAAATACAACGGTCGTAAAAATAGAGAATCTTGACATAAGTCATGTGACCTTATTGCAACTTAAAACTGAAATCAATAATAACTTAAATATCAGAAAAGCTCCAGCTTATGACTTAATTACAAATTGTGAAAGCCATTCCCGAAAATAATTTGCGTAAATTAATTCAAATAATTAATGCAGCCTTCAGTTTGAAACATGTTCCACGGCAATGGTGGCTCAAGTAATTATGATCGATAAACCAGGAAACGATAAAAAATCATATAGACCGATATCATTACTTCCAGTCATATCAAAAATATTTAAAAAACTAAAGAGACTCAAACCTATAAATAGAAGAGAGATGCTTAATTCCACCACAACAATTTGGGTTTAGATAGTATCACCCTACAGTTGAACAAGTTCATAGAATAATGGATGTCATTGAGGACGCACTTGAGAATAAGAAGATATGCTCCATAGTGTTTTCTTAGATGTAGCTCAAGCTTTCGACAAAGTTTGGCACTTGAGGCTAAAATTTAAAGAGACCTGCCTAAGCTATTTTATTAAATTCTTAAATCCTAAATAACAGATTGACACTTTAGAGTCAAATTTGAAAATGAGTACTCTGAAATAAAAAGAATATCAGCAGGTATACCATAAGGTAGCATACTTGGACCTATAGTGTTTATTCTTTATACGAGAGACTTATCGAATATTCAAGGTACTACAGTAGCAACATTTGCAGACGATACAGCTATACTAGCACTGGTAAAACATATTTCGGAAGCAACAAGCAAACTTTAAAATGCAGTTAACAAAGTTCAAGTTAAGTAACTAGACTGTAAATGAGGCATCTTATTAAATGAAGCCAAATCAGTACACGTCAACTTTACAAATCAAAATGTAAACTCTATTTCCGTGATTCTCAACTCAAACATGCAAATTCCATATGCAAATACAGCTACATATCTTGGCATGACGCTAGAAGATGAAAAAAACAGACCAAGAAAAAATAAGGGTTAAACAGGGAGAGGTTAGGTAGGAATTCTGAGCTCTCAATACACAACAAATTACTTCCCCACAGGCAAATGCCAAATGAAATAATGCTTCCAAATTAAAGTGCTGCGGGGGATTGTGAATGCCCCATCATGGTACATTAGAAACGACAACTTTCATAGAAACTTAAAGATGGAAAATAGAAAATCAAGCAAGGGAATACGTACAGCGATTATCTCGGTATGAAAATGCAGATATCGGAGCGAGAAGACTCGAAAGGCAGAAACCGACGGGGCTTGGTAGCTCGAAGTAGAATAAGAACATATTGTAAAATAAGCAACTAATACGTTCTTAATCCGAGAAACTAATGTAAGATAGATAAATTACTAGATGATCCTCTGAATCAGTTGTAATCTTGACTAAATAAATAATGAAATTTATTTAAAAAAAATAAAAAAAAAACAATATAGTGAGAATTTGTTTGTGTTCACTGATGTATAAAAAAAAATTAATGTACACTCGGGTGTGATCAAGTTGACGAGAGGAGGTAAAAAGCTCGTGTTGACTCAAAGAATACATTTTTGAATACGAAAAATTAGGGGTTTAATGAAATCCTCAACCATAACTCCAGTTTCCGTGTGCAAAGTGCCCGCTTCAAAAAATGATTTGCGCAGCACAATAAAGAGAATTTCAGAGACACACTGTATGAATACAATTTTAGGAAACTAATAAATAATTTTCCTCGTTTAGTTAATTGACGATTAAGAGTTCTTGGATGTCTATATAATTTCAAAATATAATTATTTTATACACACGAGGAAAAATTATTTTCTACACGGTATTTCTGTCTAAGAGTATATAATGTTCTTATATGGAATTTTATTGCGCAACTACCGCATTTACAACCAAAAGTAATTATTATCCCACAATAATTAAATCGAGCTAATTTAAGATTTTGCTTAATTTAACAAACAAACAATTAATAAAAAAAGGAAAATAAAGCAAAAAATCTATATCAGAATTATAAGTAAATCTTAATCTTAAATTTTAATAAACATTTTCCATTATAAATGTTATAAACTAAATAAAAATAAAAAAAACAACAAACAGTGTGCATTTCAGATAGGTATTAAAACAAACAAACAACAACAACAACAACAACAAAAATTCATTATAGATTTCAATCGTGCCTTGGCTGTGTTGTGTGCTTATAATATTCTGTATTTATTTCTGTTAAACCGATGAATCTTGTTTTCTTCTGTATTATACATAATCGCAAATACATTTTTGTTTTTGCTTTCTTATACTCGTACTTAAGCCTATTCCGCGATCAAAGAGATCCGATATCGATAAAGGTGATAGTCGAATATTGGACAATTAACAATGGTTATATTATTATTTTTATGTATATATATGTATGTATAAGGTATATATCAAATGTTATAAATGTATAATATAATATACATAAGAAAGAAGCATATTGAGATTGCGGGCTTGAAAGGAAATTGGAAAAACCAAAATAAGAATTATACATTTTTCAGTTTTCGTTGAAGCTTACTCGATTTAATGTAAGTATATAAATTTTTTGTATAACGCGACAATTTACTCGTTCGTACATAAATACATCTACTCCCTTCGGAATACGATATTTTTTTTTATTTCTATTCTTAATCACCCTATTGTCTATGGATACATACATATAGCAACATAAATGTTCTTGTTTTGGTTATGCAAAAATAAAACTATAATCGAATACAATAATCGTTATTTTATTATAAGGAAAAGCCAGCACAAAAAAAATTGAACAGACTAAAATACAAGTTTATCTTAATTCAGTGATTTACGTTTGAACCGAGCCGATGATATTTTTATAAGACAATGGGAAAATCAAAATTTTAAAATTATTTAGAATCGCGATGTGTGGAATTCACTAATGTTTCCATAAGACTAGATAAGAAAGTCATGGACGAGATGGCCAAACCTTCAAGAAAAGTAGATCCACCGCAGAGAATTGAAAACAACGTCATACACAAAAGTTTATAACAAGGTGATTAATTCTGTGTCATATGAGCTGACTAATTTCCGTGTCTATATGACCAACTTGGTTCTCATCATTATAAACATATATACATTATGATTATCGCCTTACCGCAGTGTAATCACACTGAACCCATCATCGTGTATGCAATCAAAATACCCATAAACGCACTGAATCAAAACAGTATATAATTAAGTATCTATACACTGTACACACATAGATATACAATACAACAACCCTTAAATTTAATAAACCGTGAAATTTGTAGAAAGTCAACGCCATAAGAATATATGAAACGTCTTAAAGAAATTCACATAAGTCGTTCGAAATTTTAAAATTCCCATAAATTTTTAAATTTGTATAATTTGTTTGCGTTATTTTCATAGAAGGAGAATCATATGCACGTAATAATCATTTACCATATAAAAGTTGTGGGGCGCAGATCATCAGCATATACACAAAATATGTGTAAGCGAACAGCTACAAAAAAGTATATAAATCAAACATAAATGGTCACAAATTGAATATTATTGTTTGTGAAACAAAAAGAAAGAAAAATTAATGTCTTTAATGGTTCGTTGATTTTTAAAAAAGAAATTTTTCGACTTCTTGAATATATTATCATTATTAGATGCGATGGATTTATAGATTTTTGTGTGATACTTTAGAAAATTATTTGAAATTCTTTTGTTGCGGGTTTCAATTTCCAAATGTAATTGTCTTAATTTTAAATTTTATTATTTTCGTGTTCGTGTTTGGCTTCATTGTCATCGACGTAGACACATAAAGTACCTGCATTTGCCCTCTATTGAGATTTATGTTTTGCCGTTTATTGTTTTGTGTGTGGTTTGATAAATATACATGAAGTTTCCATTAGGTTTTAAAGTAATCATTAAACTGTAAAAATTACAGTTAATATAATTCGAAAATAATTTATTTGTAGTAGCAAAATAGAAAAAACATTTCACCCGTTTCTTCATGTCTTTACATAAGTATTCAGAAATGGTAAGACGCGAGGAGAGAATCATAAATTGGATTGGTCCACCAAAGACTACGGAAATGCGATTCATAACTTAAAAGTAATTATGATTCCAGAAATTTGTATGATCAATTATATCGGGTTGGGTATGCCAACCCACTATCATTAAAATTCCGAAATCAAAATCCAATCCTATTTGTTTAGAAATGTTCTAGGAACTAGCGAGATGGCCTACTATTGTTCTGGGTAGCTCTATGTTGAGATTCCATTCTCATTCTATAGCACAAATTCCAGATGCTACCAGAAATCACCTAGCTTCAGGAAACTTTTGTTTATTTTCGATGACCGTAGGCGGCACCGATCATCGAACCAATCAATCACCACAGTCTGTAAAACTAGCCACTTTTCCTAGATATTAAAAGGAATTTCCGTTTATTTCGTTTGAACCGCTGAGGTAAACTCGTTGAGTCCCCATTCAAAAACGGTTATGAACTAACAGATTTAAAATTAATCTTGCAACAATACCGGTTCAGATCAGTTTTCCAAAATTTAAGGGGCATTGAGGACTTTTGTCAAAAAAAACTGTTTTCAGTAAAAATTTTGATCCCTGGCCCACTTCATATTTAATGATTCTTTTATACCATAAATTGGGGGATCGCAGTAGTAGTTTTTCGCCTAGATCGGTGCACCTTACGTGGCAGATTCCATAACAGCTTTCTCGTTTCTGTGGAAACATTTTGAACAGTATATAGCATTTGCTAAAAAAACGATTAAAATAACAGACTGATAAATTAAATTTTAAACAAAATTACGATAGTTTAGATCATATTTAAAATTTTGCCGAGAATGACAAGTTTTGAAAATAAAGAAATTCGATCTAATTTCTTTCATTTCCAAATGAAATAAAATGTATGTACAGCAACACGATGTGGTACAACTTTATATTTGTCTCTACTCGAAATTATCGTGCACGTACTGACGAGAAAATATATCTAAGTCAGCATAACGTGGCGAAGGTAGTGGAAATTGTGAGAAAAGAATCTCAAGATTTTTGTCCGAGCATGACTCCATTGGGTTTCGGTTTTTGCGGTTTGGTGGAAATTTTGAGTTACAAATAAAATAAAATTGATGTGAATTGAAAAATTGATTGACGTTTGACTTAATTTTTACAGATTTTTTCTTCGAACTAAAAATTATATATGAAATAGAAATATTTTCACGGTATTTTGTGGTTTTAGAGAATCGGACACGCAAGGTTTCAGAATACCGAACAACAAGTCTATCCCGGTAAACCAAAAGCCATTTATTCGCCGAGATATTCGAAAACTAAAAATATCATTTGTCGACGAACCAAGTCAGAAAATAAAACAGGCACGCCATATATAAGGATATATTAAAAATAGGCCAGCTCCATGCGTATAACAGACCTTCACCAATGCAAGATGTCACTTTGATGTCAATTAACTGGTTAACCAAATTAAAACGTTTAAGTGTATTATACTGCTGACTCAAAAGTCTGACTGTAGGCAAAGTTAATAGTATACTAACTCCTAACTTCAAAAATAATTATATGTCTGGCCTTGACGCCACTCGTCAAACAGAAGGTTATGTTATAAATATATTCAAGTCGTGCATGTCTGACTTTAGATGAAGTAACAGTATACAAATAGAAACTACCAATGCGAAAAGTATCAAATTGTAGGCTTAAATGTCACTTATAAAAATGAAGATAACATTTTATATTTAAGATTTTTTTCGGCTTTTCCGACAAAATATTATTTTTAATGGTATTTATAGAATGATTACGCCTTTTCTATATAGTCATAGAAAATAACGAGGCCGTTTACTCATAATATTTTCACCACAAAAGTAGAAAAATACACCCCCCCCCCCCCTATTTTTAAACCCAGGCTACTTATGTACGTAAGATACACAAACCCTGATAAAAATGAGAACCTCCTTAGGTCTCCTCTTGGCAGCTTGGTTTCATACAGATAAAAAATTGGTCTACTCATCAGGTTGCAATGACTAAACTGCAAAATTTAAGCTCTAGCTTTGTGGCTAGAAATCGATTTGGCGAATTATACCACAAAAATGGGAAGTCCTCCCGCACGCGGCTTATTTACCAGACTTGGCCCCATCCGACTACCATTTGTGTCAATTCAATACGCCACGAACTTGAATTTTGCTTTGTGTGTGGCAGCCCGATAGTGGGTTTTTGCCTGACCGTTTTAGTAATTCTCAGCTCCTCTCTTGTTTTCTATTTTGTTTAATTCGCAGAAATCTATGTCATAATTCTATCCTTATGCAACCCATGACCAATCACTGAGATGATCTGCGGGAATCAATGCCGTGGTGGAAATGGATTATGACAACATTTATTACGAACGAGGTGCGATTCCGAAAAGCCTCACATCCGTTCGTAACAATGCTCTTAACAAAAATCGGTGCAGCAATCCTCGCTATAATTTCAAAAAATTTGGCACCACACTTGATTATTTGAATAATCCACAGTATTAAAACTGAGGACAATCTAACACCAATTTTTATTAGAAGTACATCAAGAAGCTGTTCCTTTTAAATTAAACAGCATCTCTTGCAAAATTATCGCCGCACTTCGGTTTGTTCAAATAGCCAAGCTTAGCATTAGAAATTTTGTAATTAAAACGAGGAGTAAACGAGATGGTGGTCAAATTGAAGTGCAGACCGAGGGATAACCGCAAGTTTCACATTATCTGCTGTCTTTGTATGCAACTTCAGCAAGTAGTTCTCAATAACTGGGATAGGTTAAATATGTGTGAGGGCTGTGGCCTTTCTACAGGGGGTTTACGTTGGAGTAACAACTCAACCTAGACAAAATAATTGTAAAATCGAAACTGACAGTTTAAGAGACTAATTTGTCAACTACATAAAAAGAGAAACCGGCTGAATCGTGACAACTAGCACATTTTGGTCGACTACTAATGCAGTTTTCGGTCAGTTAGATCAACAATCGACAAATGATTGAGATTTGTGTTAGAAAAGTGCTATACGAAAAGAACATTCGTTTTGCATTTCCTATTTAAAGATTTTCAAAATGCGTGATAGCATCCAGAGGAATACAGTGTAGTGTCTTCTTACATTTGGGCATTCTTCTAAAATTGGTAATCATATATGCAAAATATTATTGGATGGCTCTAAAAGCAAGGTGATAGCTGAAGGACAACGTTCGGAGACTTTCGAAATAAGATAATAAGTGCAGCAACGCGACGTAATAGCCCAATTATTATTCAATCTTTCGTCAATCCCCAGTAGACTTTTCAATGTCGACTATCGATTACCCGAGCACTCGAATAATTTTAAGAAATTTTCACTACTCGATTACCCGGGTATTTTGATCGAATGCTCGGATACGTTAATTTTCATTTTCAATTTTCATGATGGCGATATATGATGGAAAAATTAGTGTTGAAATCCACCTATGCTAGAATTTTGCCGTGCTTAAACTTGTATATAAAAATTTTAATACCGAAAGGGAGAATCATCACGAAGAGGGCGACGATGATTTCGTTAGTTTCATGCGGTTATAATGACGGAAACTTCTTTTGTGAAATCAATTCCGTAACAATAATTAAACGTTCTAATTAAGAAAGCATTAGACAAAAAAAATCATAAAATTTTTAAAAGATTGGTAATTCAAACTGATATTTTAAATAAAGAAAATCTGGACAAAGAAAGAAAGGTACTAAAGGTCCTTATGAACTGCTAGACACGTTGGAACACTCCGGTAACGTCCGGTCAACCGTTTGTTGAAGCTATATCCTACATTCAAATTCTCCGCTTAAAAACGTGGTGTTAAGCAAATTTGTGAACTGAAGTTTCAAGTGCTCTTGTACCAACCAAATTGTACAGTACTGGTACCGGTTTCGAATTCCAATAGGGGCAGGATCCAAAGTGAAATTTCATTAACAGATTACGATCTGTGGTGAAATGTAACACATCTATGACCCCCTATCGGTATGCAAAACCCATGGACCGACCCGCGTCTTCAATGGCAGTATAAAGGCTGTGCAGACAAGTAAGGACGTAAAAAGCATAATCGCGAAAGAGCAGAGTGAGCTTTGAGCCTCAAAACAGATCGAATAGTTAACAATAAAAAAAAAAAAATTAAGTGCTCTTGTACCTACAAAAATTTCTTTGAAGAAGTAATCATGGATGCAAACTTAATTGGCGAATCGCCAGCTCAACATAGCGCCGAGTTGCTGTTTATATTATAAATAGAGCCAAAACGGACAACAAATGTATAATCGGTCGTATCATTGTGTCGCTCAAAGAATTTCTGCTCCCGTTGGATATCAACGAGGCTAGGCTATCTCGAGAAGGCCAACACGTGGATAATTTTCAACAGTGACATACAATAGGAAAAGGTGATTGAGTTTAAATACTTGGGATCGATGGTAAACGAGCAAAACTTGGTATATCTGCATTATCTGCAGATATAACATCACGTATCGCGGCAGATTATCGGACATTCTACGCTAACATTAACATTTTCAAGTCTCGCAATATATTGCGCAAAACAAAATTAAATATCTACAAAGCGCTGATGTTTAGCACAAATTAGTACGTATCATGCTAGGTTCTATTATAAGGATGAAGAAAGACATAGGATGCGTCGGAATCTCTAGAGATCAGAATTGATCTGAAAAATTTCAATATATTTAAAACAATTAAATCATCAAGCTCGAAATGGGTCGGACACATGCTATACGTCTGGCCAAATCTGTTTATGGCATGTAGCACCAGCAAACAAGCAGATGGGGATGCTACACCGAATAATTAGAAATACATATAGGTTTGTTCGATGGGCTAGCAACATAATATTTAGTTGCGTGGTGAAATCTGTAACAGAAGTTGTGTGACATTATAACAAACATGCACACGTGCAACATCATATAAATTGTTTATTATCAGGTTTTAAAACATGCCAAATCTTTTATTTGTCTGAGTTAAAAAAAATATCGGTATCTGCTGCTAGTCCAAATTAAGGTTTCAATAACACTTAAATTTTTTACAATAAATGAAAATAAACGATTGAGAAAATTTATTTTGTGTTGCATGCGCAACCTTCTGTGTGACATTTTATTAAGCCCGCCGCATGTGCTGCATTATAAATTAATCTTTTAGATGGCATTCTTCCTTTTTTTGATTTTTTTTTTACTTGGGGTGCTGAAATTTTGAAAATGATTTTAAAAAGACGCTTTACTAATTACTGGAAATACCTGACCAATTGTGACCAATTAGGCTGGTCTTTTGTTTTTACAAAAATCGCTTGATAAGGTGCCTCAGCTCATGGAGGCAAATGAAAGCTATCTAGACCTTGCTAAAACCAAATCTACTTTTGCCTTAGTATGATTAGCCATTTATGATACTTATCAGTAATCAATATTCCTATCGTACATTCAAATATCTCTTTTTAAAAATTTAATAAATCTTATCACATCTCAATAATGTTGTATACATAATGCGATGTTAAGATAATGCACACCTCAGATATTAATGTTTTGCTCTTTGCTGGATTCTTGTTCATTTATTTATTTACCATATTTTAATCGGCTTATTTATTCATAAACATGATATCTCAATTAGTTTTTATTTCTTTAAGTATTTTTTGTTCACTTATTTTGAATAGTTTCAGGTGTACGTAGCTTATTTATTCAAGAGAACACATTTCTGTAATTTTTTAAATACGTTTATGATGAAAGAAAACTTAATAAGTTAAGTTTAAGTGTTCATTCCGGACTTTACGTAAAACGCGCTTGTACGACTATCTGGTTAAACCGTATTCGCAAACTGGACAAATATAACAATTTGAAACTTATTCCGTTTAGAAAGTGAATCCAGTTTATTATCTATTTAGTAATGACCATTTAAGATTTCCTAATCGCTGTCTTACTGTCTAATTTCAATCAAAAATACATCATTTAAAAAAAACATTCCATTTATCATAAGAACTCAAAAATGTTATGTTTCGTAAACTATGGAGGAATTAGGGTCTAAATTTAAGATGTGACTGAAAGCCAAATAACAATAAATCTATCCAATATTTTTATGTATGAAATGTATATAATCATATATTATGGATACAAAATCATAATCTTTTGGAGATTTACGTTGAACAGCAACAACAAAATATATAAATATTAAACTGTCACTTTGAAAGATGAAATGAAAACGCATAACGTTAAAAACGTTGAAATATCAAAGTGTACGTACGAGTTGGATGTATATCTCGTAAAAAACGTAAGATCAATATATAAGATTCAATTAATTTATATATTTGTAACACAATCGTAAGGTTAATGTCTTCATAATGTTTGACATCTATAAGCGGCATAAAGTAAAATATATACGTTGTAATTAGAATTAGGATTAGTGTGAAAGTCATGTGTATAAAAACTTTTGATTTGGGGCAGCATAGGCCGTTGAATGGTACAATCATTCGGAATATGTATTGCGTTTCGATAATCATATTTTTTTAACAGTTAATGACATATAGTGCAGCTAAATATGTCGGAATATGTGAACGATCTGTATTTGTATATTATAAAGATTTAGACATTTCCGAGTGGCACTTATACGAGTGCAGACGATAGATAAAACTATTAAAAATAACGCTTGTATATAATTTAGACATAAATAATTCCGAAATAGTTATAATGAAATAATAAAATAATCTGGATTTAAAGTTTTATTACCCTCATCCATTTTAGTATCCTTTACCCCTCACGCCATCATGCCAAGATAGTTTGTAATCTGCCGAACGGTATACGTACGTACCGTATAAACATTATAAATAATGTGTACAAATAAATAAAGATATTTCGTTCAAATAATAAAACAGAAGTTATTTTAATGATATTTTGGTTTTTTTTAGTTTTTTAATTTATTTTTATTGAAATTTTTACGGCAATAAAATAAGAATTAAAAAAATAAATATAAATTATTTAATAATATAAAAAAAAAATGTAAAAACGCATAAAATATTTGATGATGCACTATAAATTAAGGATAAATGTACGATGGCATAAAAGTCGGTGCTCATTATTTTCAAACAACTTAATTTTATAGTAATACTCGACCGTATATATGTCTTTTGGGTGCTATACCGTGGTCACATTTTATTACAAGAAAATGCATCAATCGTCTCGTCTGATTGACAGCTTCCACAACATAAAGCAATCAAATCTGATCTCATTCCACAACCGCATCCTAATTTAATGAATTACATATGCATTTTGATTTAGCATAAAAATATTCTTGTGGGTACGAGAAGAAATACAGAATGCAGCACAAACAAGCAAACAAACGAAAAAAATTAAATTGTCTTTATGCATTTAAAGTTTTTATCATTTAAATAATGGAATGCAGTTGCTAGTGTATATAGTAAATATAACAAAAACGGCAAACAAGAAAAAGAATTTTAAAATAAAAAAAAATAAAAATATAAACAATTTTATTTCTTAATCATCTCGAAAAACCCCGTCTTCACAATTTTATATCAAATATTAAAATCGATGAAGTTATAAAAACAAAAAGACACAATCCAACCAGCAAAATTATTGTGAAACATCCAGTGGTGAGGGACTGATAATATTATAATTTTTAATTATATTATAAAATTGAGCTTTTTAAGATTTTTTAAATTATCTGCGATATAGGTATGATTTGATGGTGATAATCCATAAAAGAAACAAATCGATGATGATGATTACGGTGATAATTATAATTTTATTAGATGCAAATTTTAGTGAAAAAGACGGCGACTCGTTCTTAATGACATAAAAAATTTCTACACGGTAAGCTTTTAATTCGCGTTTTTTTTTATTTAATGTAGTGTTAATATTTTATTTAACTTTACTGATTCCATATCAATAAAGTTTATGCACTCATATATGGTATACTATGGGTACATACGAGTATATTTTTACATATGCGGCGCATGTATATTACCGAGGAGGTGCAGTATGAAATTCAATAATAATTAAATTTATTACACGTTTTATTTTACGATTCGGATTTTTATTATATGCGGGGATAATATTTATAGTAAGTGGCCTTTTTCGAATATAAAATATTTATGTTTATGTTTGTTCCCATTGGGTTCTTTAGTGTGATGAGAAGCCGACAAATTCATTCAATAAAATTGTCTGATCAGCAATCAGAGTTTATTAAACCTTTTAAAAATAAAAATAAGATTTCAAAACAAACCATTGATCATTGCAGTTTTGATGCTAACTATATCGAAACTTATTTATATTTTATTACCAGGATAAGTTTTAAGATAACTTTTGGTAGATGCTCAATATTTGTCTCACGATTATATTAAAACGCAGCGATTAAATTTCTTCAGGACGAACACTTATTAAAGGTTTGAATAAACGGCAGATTCTTCTATGGTGTGTCAATTTAAATTTATCAATAAGTGTTTATATGAATTAATTGTATAACTTGGTTTCTGCCTTCACTTTACTTATAAGTGAAGGCAAAAGCCAACTTATTTAATTTGATTTCTTTCAAATACTTATATAGGGTGTCGCTTTAAAACCGCATAGTTTGAGGCCATAATAAGCTGTTATTATATCACGATAATGGTGACAACATTGCCAGCCGCATTTTTGAATAAGAACGGTTCAAAATGCGCAACAAACAGTGACTTATGGTTTATACATGCAATGTTGAAAGATCACCCTTGGATTCTCAGCCCCCCAAATTTGACAATTTTGTTTGTTAACATGGCCATCTAGTTCAAAATGCGGCTCATCGGAGAAGATGATTTTTTTTCGAAAATACTAGATTTGAATAAAAATGGAGTAGTTACGAATTTAACAATGAAGCCAGCGAAAACTTAAGAGCTTAATTTGTGCTTCGTTTGGACCACTACGGGGAACGGTGCAACCACCAAAATTTTAGAGGTCAGTTGTTTATTTGTGACGGGAAATCTATAGAATTTTGGTGGTTGTAGCACTAACCGAAATGGTACAAACAACGTGCAACTGAAGCTCTTAAGTGTTCAGGCCAATCAAAAAGTCTGTCTAACGAGTAACATTTCTAAAAGATGTGGTGAAACATTACTAATAATAAAAAAAGTGTAATCCGTAATCAATTAAAAATAAAAGATTGTATTAAAAGTAATCTTGCGTTTTTAAGTGATTTTCCTGGAGCTGTATATATCAGCTGTTTGTATTAGCTGGAAACCGCTAGGTTTGAGTCGTTTGTAGAATACTAAGCCACGAGTGGGCATTTTTACCTCGATAAGCAAACGAGCTATCGAAAGATTGGTTGAGGCCAAAGCAAAAACTAAACTCCCATAATAACATTTCAAAATTTTTAATAAACACAAGTATTTCAACAAAAACAGAAAGAAAATAATTTTTAGGAATAATTTTGAGTCAAATTTATGAAATGGAGTTCTCAAACCTTCACTCTGTATTCGTTCGGGTAAAAAACTACTACAGACCAACAAGAATGTAAATAAAAATCTAATTACTAAAAATTAGTGAAAATCCATTTAGATATGCCTTCTTCAATTATGTAGATATACACTACATGCCAAAAGTATTTGATTGATATGGTTTTCATAACTAAAACAATTTTTTATATAGTTTTAACTTATATTAACTGGCGGACCCAGGTCTGTCAGGCTTGCCGAACGTTGGCTTGCCTGTATAACCAGGTTCAGCAAACTCGTTTCTTCGATATTCGAATTTTCCATAAACAATATACTAAGTGACATTTGACATTCCTTTTCGTTTCGTCGATGTGTGATTTGCTGTTGCTCAACGTAAAATAAATACTGAAAGAAATTTCTCATTATTCTGCACCGTTCAATTCTCGTGTCACGGCCGGACGATATTTAGTGCTTGTCATTGGCACATTTGGCGAAAGAGGCGATACTTTTCGTGAGATTGGTGGTAAGTATATAATAATGTGATGTGGCAAAAAAGATATTGCTGCTGTTGCATGTGTGTAAATGTCAGACGGTTGAGTTTTTCATATGTATTAGCTGTGTGGAGAAGACTGTGTGAAACTCAGGTGGTCGGTGAGCTCATAATGGATCTACAAATGACTGAAGATGTGCGGCGTCTCATTAAAATGGATGTTTGTACGCTGTGGATCCACTGACTCATATGTACAAAATTGGACGATTTTCATTTTGATTAAATAAACTCAGCAGTGCTGACACCCGATGGATGGTTTTGCATATATTGGACATGCATATTTATGTTAAGGTGTAATGTATTTTCATTTCACCATAGGAATGATTGTTTCAAACAAGCGTAATTTCATCCACACATGTTACGCGTAGAATGACTGGTATGTGTCCGAAATCACCGAACAGGACAGCAACAGTAGAGCGCCACCGAAAAGTCTACTATTATCGTTGAGATCTTTCATCGGTTTATCGAGAGGCTCAAGTGAATGCTTGTGAGTCATAGTGCATTCATCCCAGATAATAATTTGGAATGTTCACAAAATTTTAGCCATGCCGAAATTCTTCTTTATGTTGTACATGGCGTCTGGATTGGTGTGAACGATCAATGGCAACTTGAGCGCTGAACGTGCAGTCCTTCCACCATCAAGTAAATGCAAGATGAAGCAATTGCCAACGCAATATGATTTTGTGATCCAATGGCACAAGTATCAATGAGATGAGGACTATTTTTCCAGTGTCGCCAAGTGTCGCTAAAGAATCTGCATTTTGTTCAGCAGGAGCGCCTGTTCATTATTTGCCACAAAAAGGTCTGCATCAAACTGTTGTTCACGCTGAACATTGCCGTCAATGATGTCTGTTGCTAAAGGGTTAGGCTGTGGCATACCGAAATGAATCAGTGGCATATTCGAAATGAGATATCTCCAATCTTCATTAATGCCTAGCGGTCCAAATGCGATGCATAAGAGTAGGTTAGATTGATTCGCATTGAATGCGCATGTATATAATTGAAATTCATATACTGTATTCACTTCTACATTGAACCTTACACATTTTATTCAATGTAAGTGTTAAAGTATACTTCATTTATGATCTAAAACATTATTTTAATATGTTTCACGATGAATAATATATTCAATATGCACGCAAATATGATAGATGGAATATCGCAACACAGCGAACGGAAATTTAAATGTCAAAACAACGACGTCAAAGCTTGCGCATCTATTGATGCGGACGTCAAACAACACAGAATTCGACATCAGCGCCGCCTATGGCACACAAACATAACTAGGAATTATCATCAAAAAGTCAATTATTAACTACGTATTTTCATTTTATAAAATATTGGGAGGCGCTGGGAAGGTGTAATTTTGGGGTTATGTGTTCTGACATGTGAAAAAAACAAAAATAAAAAAAAAAATTTAGTCAAAAAACAAAACAAATAATTCCTACAATCCGATTGCAGTGCCACCTACCGGGTCTAATTGTAAGTCGAAACCATCCAGGGACCCACTCAAACACATACCCAAAACTTCATTAAAATCGGTCCAGCCGTTTAGGAGGAGATCAATGACAAAAACACGTACAGAAGAATTATATATTTAAAGATTATTTCAATTAATTTAAACAATTACCAGTTTTATGAGCTAACTTATTACAGAAAACAAAGAAAAAAAACAGAACTAAACATATACATATAAATAGAAATAATAATAATAATATAGGTTTTGTGAAAAGAAATTATATTTAGAGGTGATTAATAAATAAATTGCTCGCTTATCGATGTGGCCTCCCTTTCTTTAATTACTGCGCGACAGAGCCTAAGCATTCTATCCAATAATTTATTTGATTATTCGTATGAAATCTTGTTCCAGGCATTTTGTAGTTTTTGTAACAAATTTTGTAACTGATCCCACAAAAGCTCCATCGGATTAAGATCGGGTGGTTGTGGGGGTCAATTCATTAAATTCAGCTTTCTGTGGAAAAATTGTTGCTGTAAATACTCCTTACACACATTAGATGTGTATTCTGGATCATTGTCGTGCTGGTACGTAAACCCTCGTCCTGTTAGTTTTAGTCCAGATGGTATAGCATGTTTCTCCAAAATAGAAAGATAGCAGAAGCGATCAGTAATTTCGACCAAATCTCCAACTTGGTTGTTACCAAAACAACCCCACAACATCAAAGAACCATCCCTGTGTTTCATTGTAGGAATCATACAGTCAGGGAGCATCTTTTCACCTGGACGACGTTGAATGTCTAGAGGAGAGTTTTTTTTTCGATCCAAAAATTTCGAATTTTGATTCGTCTGACCTATGACTTTTCTTTCGTCTGACCACAGCAATATGACATTTGCCAATTCTGCTGGTAATTTGCCCAGCTAAGTCTTTTTTTACGGTTTGTAATCGAAAGAAGTGGTTTTTTAACGGTCATTTAACCCCTGATCTGCCATTTAACCCCTGATCTGTTAGGCTCCTTTCTTTCGTACTTAACGACAATTTATTTTCCCAAGCGTTGTTCACTTGCGCTAATATTTGAGGTGCCGTCAACTTCCTATTACGCTTGGATAACATTCCTATATATTCAACCTTCGGTAATGCGGTGATGACCCGACCTCGCCTCTGTCGATATTAGAATTGAGTTCTGCCCAGTTTCTTTAAATCGGTTCAGTGGCTATTGGACGGTAGACTTCAGGATTTCTAGTTTTCTTTCATTTTGTATACCTCTGAAAATTTTTTTTTTATTAAACCAATATAATAATTATTAACATTTAATACCAGAATCAATTTGCAGAAACAAATTATTCACTACAGATGTTTATTTAATAACTAAAATAAATCAGTTCTGTACGCAACAAAATATATCGATTTTCAGTATGTAGGTGATTTCTCGAATAATAAAAGTTGAAATAAAACAAAATATGCGTATATATTTAGATGCATTTAGACAGGGTGTACAAAAAAATATTCATCGAAAATAGAATTGCAAGTCCTTTGTTTTAATTCTAAAAAACACATCGACCAAATACTTTTGGCCTGTAGTGTACACCAGATAAAAAAAACAAATTGATTTTATTGCATTTTTTATCCTTAGAATGAAGCTAAACGCATTTCTGTGTACTGGGGTAAACAATTACCACATCGATTTCTATATAGAATTCTGTACAAAACAACGCAAAACAAGTGAAAGTAAATTTCCGGGTTTTTCTGAAAAATGCAAAAATAGAAAATTTCAAAAGAAATATAAAACAAGATTTATTCAAAGTATTGCCCCTCGCTATCTGCACATTTTTGTTAGGTATCTGCACATCTCTCTGGCAATACATGAATACCACGACGATAAAACGACGCGTCTTTGGACCGAAACCATTCATCTAACCAATTTTGCACTTCTCCGCCAAGTGTAGTCCTACCAAGTCATGCCCCACCGACCGAAACAAGTGATAATCCAAGGGGCCAGATCTAGACGGGTGCCATAGCAGATCCCATCTCAGCATTTTAATTGTGTCTTGGACGATGGCGTGGTGCCTGCCTGGAATATCACTCGTTCGTGTTTTTCAAGCAATGCATGGTTCAGATTAATTAGTTGTTGTCGGTAGCGTTGCTCTTTGACAGTTTCACCTGGTTTTAGCAGCTCATCGTACACGATTCCTCACAACGCAGAGCATTGTCTTTTTTCCGAAGTGATTTGGCTATACCGTCGATGTTGATGCTTTGCATTTAGGATTCTTCCACTTGCAAAAGATCCACTTTTTCATTTTCCGTAACATATCGATGCAGAAAGCTGTTACTTTCATGCCGTGAAAGCAAATAAAAACAATCAAAAGAAACCAATCAAAATTTCTCTATTCGATTTTCCATCTGTCTCTCAGTAAAATCATGCTGCACCCATCTTTCCTCTTTTTGAATTTTACCCATAGCACGTAACCGTTTGGAAATACCTTGGCGAGCTGTTTGGTATAAAATGACAAAACTCGACATTTTCGTTCATGGAAAAAATATTTTTGCGTTACGATATTTGCTGGTATAACAACTGGTTATCGTTAATAACTATGACCACGCTATGAACAAAACACAACTTTTGACATAAATGACAAAGAGATGTGTCACACCACCCAGGTGTGAAGTCCGGAAATTAAGTTGCGCACCTGATACTTGCAAGCGAAAAATTAAAAGATGACCAATGGTACTCTTCTTCACCATGTTAGATGCGGCTGGTTTTGCCGCGTATAATTTGCATAAGTTAGCAAACCAGCATCTCTATGACTCAACGGTTTCTTTGGAACGAAAAGAATTTCTTAAGAAATTGATATTGCAG
Source organism: Nephrotoma appendiculata (assembly GCA_947310385.1). Taxonomy (NCBI): domain Eukaryota; kingdom Metazoa; phylum Arthropoda; class Insecta; order Diptera; family Tipulidae; genus Nephrotoma; species Nephrotoma appendiculata. The sequence goes on along the minus strand of OX371224.1, from coordinate 5,683,225 downwards.
CTGGTGGACAATAAAGTCAAGAAGCGGATTGCCACTCCCAGGGCATTGAAAAAAAAACGTAATAATCGCAATGAGTCAAATAGGATACAATGTTGTAGAATTGAGATTACCACCAACCGCTCAAAGCCAACAAACCAAAACTCGTAAAACACAAAGATGCAATTTATGTCCACGGAGTGCTGATGTGAAAACAAACATAACTTGCCACTACTGCTATAAATCAGCATTGCAAATTTAGAAATAAATGATGACGAGATTGAACAACATGAAGAAATTGGTGACTAGTTGGTTAATAATTTAAATAATCAAAATTTAATAAATTAGTTATAAGTATCTTTTGTTATCTTGTACATTGAGTTTTTGTATTTTTAATAAATTAGAAGTAAGTGCAAATAATATTTTTTGTTGTACAAAATAATTTTTAGGTACAAAATACATTGGAGTATTTTTTACCCTATGCACAGATCACTGTGCTATATACAGAAAAAAGGTTAAAACAAAACACACTACGAACCGCACAGAGGTGATCAAAGTGGTTCTGAATTAGTATATTTATATAAGAAACCAACTTACTTAGTAATATGGTCGGAAATTCCTAAAATTTTGTTATTTGAGAGAAAATAACTTTGTGTTATCACTCAAAAACTCTTAAACGTTTTAAAATATTTAACTCGGTCTCTCAATAGAAAGTACGAATATACAACAGGAGAAAAATGTGCTAAAGCTACCTCCAGTTATAATATCTATCTGCGATAATTACCAAAAAATTATGGATAATATTCGTTAAAATTTTAAATTTTCCAAAAAAAACATCATATGACTGAAGGTACGAAACAAAGATACCCCACCCCTAGAGAGGTTGCATTGTTAGCTGAGCAAAAGAGGTGCCAAAAATACGTAACAAAACAACTTCAATAAGCAACAGAGCAGAAACCAACGGAGCCTCAACAAGAATATCCACAAACTTGCGACCACACCAAGCATGAAACACGCGCTTTCAAGAACTAATCCAAATGTAACATATGCTGCGATGCACTCACTATTGGAAGTTCGAAAAGACAACAAAGTTCTGTTTCAGTCATTGATTCAAATAATGATCAACTAATAAAATACTTCAAGATATTCTTAATATAATTGGTTTACAAGAGAAAAAGCAAGAAAGAGGCTTCATATCATTCATGCAAAGGTTCACCCTACTCGAAAAAATCAAACAACATCAGGGTTAGTCTCACTTTCGTAATTAAAAATGGTAAATAATCTAAAAATTCTTATATGGAACTAGAATGGTATATTGCAACGGCAACATGAAATACAACTATTTCTTGATTTAGAAGAAATAGATATGCTTATTATCTGAAACGAAACACACCTTACTACTCAAAGTCATATAAAAGTACATGACTACAAACTCAGTATATCCTAATAATGTGGGAGTAAATAAAAACTGAGTGAACTCTCTTGAGAGAGCTAATTGTTTTAGTGAACACTCTTTTTTAGTGTGAATAAAAACATACCTAAACGTATTTCATTCACTCTTACATTTTAGAGTGCAGAAATGTCAAATTTGTTGTGCTATAAAACACGCTAAATTTATAAACACGATTTTTTAGGCCAAATAAAATTTTAAAAAATATAAAGAATTTCAAATACATATCTTTTTAAATATTCAAGCTCGCAAGGAAAAAAAATATAATCTTCGTCATTTTGGTGATATTAGTGAAAATTTTAAATCGTTATACCGCTTTGAATTGGAAAATGTTGGGTGGTTAACAAATGTTTTTTAACAAGAAAACGTAGAATCTCGTGGTGGTTCTATTCCTAATTTAGAAAAAATAGAAACATTTCAAAGTCATAAAAGTATAAAAACCAAATGTAAAAAATATGTTAATCATGAAACAAATGTCGATTTTTATGTATTGAAAAACATTGAGGCTGATAAAATGTACACTCAAATGTATATGAGCATTCTCTTAAAATTCAAACATCAAATTATATTTATTCACATAAAATTGAGTGTTCCTTCCATTACGTAAAATGTTGACTGTTTTTTTTAACGAAACTTAACGAAGATATTTTTTTATTCACATAAAATTGACTGTTCATTTGATTGAGTGACCACTAACACTCAGTTTTTATTCACTCCTCCCAATGATGCACGAGTACCTCCTCGTGAATTTAGAGATTATAATAAAAGACATTAAATACGATCTGCAACAAAAACTTGAAAGTGACGAAATACAAGCAATCAATGATCTTTAATACCCGCAACTATAAGTTAGTAGTGGTAGCTGCAATATATTGCCCACTCATTTAACCATTTGTCCAAGTGATACAATAATTATAAATGATAAACAGCTAATGTTATCAAATAAATATACTGCCTGGAAAAAACTTAGAAAAAAACTAACCAATAGCATCATTTTAAACCCACACCTTTCATCAGGAGAAACATTAGAACAAGAGGTGGAAAAGCTCGTCAAAGATATACAACAAGCAGCGTGGAATGGTACCAATTCAACAAACAAAAAAATAACTGGGAAATGTTACAAAATGAAAATAAAATCACTAGTTATAGAGAAGAAAAGTACCAAGAGGGAATGGCAAAGTACGCGAGATCCATATAGCCGTCCAAAATAGATTAAATAATTTAATACAACGAATACGCAGAGAACTATTGGAATTTAAAAATAAATAAAAAATGTATACCTAAAATCACTGACCTACGGCCAAGATACTGATTATTCATTGTGGAAAGTAACCAAATATTTAATAAAATCAATTACGCACTTACCACCAATCATACAAAAAATAATGGTCGTCTGGCTAAAACCAAAGAAGAAGAAATAGAAAGTTTCGCTGATCACCTAGTACCTTTCAGCCTAATTTTAACAAAAATTTTGTGACAACTACCTCATAAAGCTATAATGAAAGTATCAGGTACTTTTTACGCTATTTGCCGGTGGCACTTGGCGAAACACACTTATACTTAATAAACACATTTTTATTAATCACTTGTTTTTTGTTTCGAAAATTAAGTGAAAATATCAGGCATAATTAATGCTTCCTTCTGAGTCTGTATGCCCCTTCATCATGGAAATTTGCGCAAATAATAATGATACCTAAACCAGATAAGCCGCCAAGTAAAATATCCTCGTATCGACCAATATAACTTCTTCCAATTATGTCGAAATCGTTTGAGAGATTATTATTGAAACTAATTAAACCTGAAATTGTAAATTTAGGAGCTGTTCCTTCCCATTAGTTTGGATTTAGAGATACGCCCCATATTCGCTCAAGTACATAGATTAACAGTAAGGAGTTTACTTCAGCATAAAAGAATCTAAAGCCGAAGTCAGGCAGAGGAGAGTCTTAGAGCCATTCCTTTTCGTACTGTTTACAAGCGACTTACCGCAGACAATTAATACAACTACCACCACATTTGCAGATGAGACTGTAGTTTGATGGCTGTACGTCATCGTACGTCTTTGGTGGAAGTCTTTAGTGAGATGGCTGGAGTTAGCAACACAGTCCTTAGAATTTACTTGTTTTACTTGGAAGCTAGTGTTTTCCATGTATTTTCTAATATGTTTGCATTTTTTTTACAGAGATATTTAATCATTAATTTCCTAGCACGGAGTTATTCTGCTAGAGTACTCCTAGTGATTCGAGCCAACCATTTTTCACGAAACTAATGTTTCAAAGACCTGGTGGCACTAATCATCAAACCAATTAATAAGTAGTTAATAAGAAGGTAAGCGTCTGACTGTATAACGAACTACTGCTCCTGCATGTTGAGTGGACGATTTCCTAAAGCATTGACATTCAAATGGACGGCCTTTTACGCATGTTTATTGAATGTAGATGACAATTTGCAATTGTATTTGAAAACTACAAGTCTGCGATTGCTGTTCATGTCGCACCACTGTAAGAGGGAGACAGGGAGGGAGGGAAGAAGTACTTCTGGAATAGAGCCTGGTAGGGAACCAGGATATTTCTCAACAGGTTACGATGAAATATTTTAAGCAGGATGAAAATTGGATACTCAAAGAATTTTTAGAAGAGTTCTGGAATATGGTCAACTTGGACGGAACTAAACCATTTCTTAACCAATTATGATGAAAATGGGTAATACGAATGGAAATGGAATTCTTAAATCATGTATGGGAAAACTTCTTCCAGCCATTTGGGACGGAAGTAAGTAAAAACAAAATATTGTGGATTAAAATGGGATACTAAAATGATTTTTAGAATAAGTTCGAGAATATGGCCAAGTAGAACGGAATTAAACCATTTCTTAACCGATCATAATGTAATTGAATATGGCAGATTGCAGTGGGATTTTAAAATGATTATTGGAAGAAGTTTTGAAATATCGTAGTCTGAGCGGAACTATTTAATGTTGTAGCAAAAAAGATTTAAATTATTATAATATTTTAAAACAGATTTGAATATACACTAATAAAAAGGAGCAAAGCGCCGAGTAGCCCATTGAGCTCACAGCCTGGCGGGGTTGCGAAGCACTTACGATTTGCTAGTGATAGTTATAAAAGTATGTGCGAGAGACACGTGTTTTCGATATAACAATATTTATGTTTGGATGTTTGCAAGCAAGCTAAATTGAAAATATGCCCATACAAACAATATCCGCAAATAATTTTAAAATTTTAAAAATCACCGTTAAATAATATATTGTAACATAATGCTTTAAACGACCTTATGCCAGAGAAAAGGAACAAAGCCGAATCAAAAGAATATTACATTTTAATTTCGATCAGATTTTTTTTTTTAGCATAATCATCTCATCAAGATCACCATCATCAACATTATTGAAAATACAAAAACAAAATAACTTCAAACGCATGAAATATAAAAATCAATCGATATTTTCATTTACCTTTTAATGACCTGCCTGAGTTTTTTTTTCATTCTTTAATAACATAAACATAACTTTTTTGGTATGATGGCTTAACGTACGCTTGTTTTCTTATTATTACTCGTGTAAAGAAGATATGAATTTCCTGTCGATTAAGATTAGTTTAATATTTTTATTATAATTTATTATAATTTTTTTTTTAGTAAAATAAAATTTCAATTCATGCGCTCTAAATACGTATTCGATATTTTTTATTATTCATCAACGGTTATCTCGCAAGTTTATCGGTTTTAGATGGGATGAATATTTTACGATTTTCTGTTATTTACTAGGTAGATGATTTATACTAACTAGGACTGCGCTTGTTGGGTGATAATCAATTTTTTCAAATTCATTTAATTTTCAAAAAATCTTAAAGAAAAAATATTACAACAGTGGAGACTTAAATCGATTTGTCTAATGGCTTTAAAGTAAACGCCGAATGTTCAAATATCGGGATGTTACATTACTCATTAAATGAGATGTTTGTAATGTCTTGAATCAATTGTCTTTTCTTTCCAATATCCGTTGTACATAGACTAGACTAAGACCTTTCTTATCAAACAAATATTATTATAAACACTGTATAGGAACCATGCGCAAATTTTAGCGAAAAAAAATTCGATATAATTTCTTGTAGTTGCTAGAAAAACGCAAGTTCAATTTTGAATATTTCATTTTTTGAAGCAGACGTGTGTGCAACGTATGTTCATTTTGTTTATGTTTACATAATTCAATTTGACGTTTCGCATTGGCGGTTAAATTTTTTGTTGTGTTTTAAATTTAATTTATCTTAACACACTTAAATAATTAAAAAAGTATCTACTCGTAAGTTATTATTTTATAAACTAATATATTTAAAGCCTATACTTTTAATTTAATCAACAAAATTAGTGTTGTCCATTTCGAGTGCCATAAATATTGAAATATGTATATCGCATGATACATTGAATAATTTTACTAAAAAGGATGTGAGCTAGATTAAACTCTTTCGATATACTGATAAAAAGTAAGATTTTAATTTTAATTTCAATAAATTTATCTGAATATGATTTCCATTTTTTATTAGTTTTGAAGAGATGTACCGTATCCATTCAATTAAATGTGACTGAAAATGTAATTATCATGCACACGATTTTCAAATGTCATTTTGATTCTCGAAAAAATAAAATTAAATATAAAAAATTGTGTATTTTTAAATAAAGTTTATATTACGTTAGTATCGAGTTTTTATTTTTTTTATCAACCAAAATAATTTTTGCTTTGAAAATAACAAAATTTTTTTTATCTGTACCTCCATATGTACTGATAAAACTTTTGTCTAAATTTATTGAGTTTTTATGTTGGTTGCACACACAAAATTTGTATAGTAGTTTGGCTGCAATCATTTATTTTTATTTAATCGAAAAAAAATTATATCTAGTTTTTTTTTCGCTAAAATCTGCGCATGGTTCCTATACTGGTCTAGCATAGCTATATGTAAATCGAAAGATTAAAAGCGGGAAACCCTATATAAAAAACCAACAATGAAAAAAACTTGATGGACAGTGTTTCCATCTGCGAATCTTTTGCCGGAAGCGAATGATGACTGACGACGAGAAATGGGTCACATATGACAATGTCAAGCGGAAACGGTCATGGTCGAAGGTTTGCGGAGCTCCCCAAACGGTGGCCAACAAAGGATTGACAGCCAGACAGGTTTTTCCTTGTGTTGGTGGGATTGGAAGGGAATCATCTACTATGAGCAGTCCAATGGCCAAAAGCTCAATTCGAACCTCTACTGCTAGCATTTGGACCGAGTGAAGACAGCAATCGACCAGAATCGGCAAGAATTAGCCAATAGAAAGACGTCGTGTTCCACCAGAACAACGCTTCTACTAACACGTCCATGATGACCCGCCAAAAGCTCCGGGAGCTGATGATCTTCTGTTTTTGTCCATGGCAATTGCTCTTGATGATGTAAAATGGCCTGAAGAGAGGTTTGTGAAAACCAGCTATCTCAGTTTTTTGCTAATAGGGCGTTTTGAAAAAGGGGCATAATGACGCTACCTTCTAAATGGCAATGAGTTATCGAAAAAATAGGTGCATATTTGAGCCAAAATAAATGATTGTATAGCAATGTTAAATAAAGCTCCGAAATAAACGTAAAAATAATGAATTTATTTTTCCCCAACCTTAAAATGGAATAAAATTTCAAAACTTTGCAAAAATTTAACTTTGAAAGTTTTATGTCTAGAAAACCTCCATTTGAATCGGTTCGTCGATGGTTATCGCTGAATGTGGATAGTTTGCGCTTTTCCAGGACAAGTGTTACGTCAAAAGTTTTGATAAATTGGGGGGGGGGGGGGGGGGTCAAACTTCAAAAATTTGTAAATCTTTAACTCAAATTCTATGTATGAAAAAGGTCTCATTTCTATTCGTTGATAGTTATCGCTTGAAAATTCTCAAGGTCAAGTTTGTTGTTATAAGTTCAGGAAAATTTATGGGAGTGCAATGCTAGTGCAATACTTTGGATTGGATTTTCGATTGGATGTTCGATGGTTGAATACTTGGATTGGATTTTCGATGGTTATCGCTGAAAAATTTTGAAGCTTTGTTGGGATTTCGAGGTAATTGAATTGAATTGTCACTTCTAGAAAAGGTCTCGATAGTCATCTCTGAAAAATTCTTCAGGTAAAGTTTCGTATTGAGAGTTCGGGAAAATTTGGGGAGTGAATTCGAGCAACTCCCAAACATTTGTAAAAACTTGACGTTTAAAATGTTGTGCCTGGAAAAGGTCTCCAAAGGTCTCTAACTCTATTTCCAACATCCCTGTACATTTCCTTAATTAGTTCAATTATCTTTCTCGGAATGCCCATTTCGCATATAGAATGCGCGTTCAAAGTCCATGAAGGGTAGATATAGCGGTGAGCTCCATTCATTTGATTGCTCGACGTTGATACGAATTGAGTTGATGAGATCTGTACGGCTCCTACCAGGTCTAAAGTCAGCTTGTTCATCCTTCATTGATTGTGGGTAATATTCTCTCGAGGATGATCATTGCTATAACACTTTCATTGTACTGTTGAAGAGGGAGATTTGCCTCCAGTTCTTGCATTCTCTAAGATCACCTTTCTTCAAGATTGTTATTTATAGGCAAGCGGCAAGCCCTATTTACATTTCTGTGAAATTCTATACTAATATTGGAGTTTTGGCCGTTACAAATGTGTTGCCATTTATATTAATTCTGCTGGAATATTATCCATGCTGGCTGGATAATGATGAGTAAACTCATCATTTAGTTCGCAATATGTTCCATTGTCCACGAAGAATTCTTTCCATCTACATATTTAGCTGTTGGTTTTCTGCGACTAAGACTTGCTCAGAAGATTTCATTATTGGTGGTAAGGTTGTGAATTTTTCTGTGACACTTTTTACACATTGATGTAGTGTGCGAATTGTCATATTTACCGCTGCTGTTTTTGCTGTCCCGGGAACGTTTTCAGTGTATTTTCTGCGATCTTTTTTGTCATCATTTTTACTTGCTTAGCACTATCTTCATATTTGATTCGATTTTCCGCTGTATGTTAATGACAGAGCTGTAATTTTAGTTGGCGGCGTTTCTCAATTTTCCTCCACATATCATCTCTAATCTATAGTTTTCTGGTGTAGTTTTGGTAGCCAAGCAAATTGGTAGCCGTCCTGAGGTAGGCTTATGCTATTTGGTCCCATTTCTAATCGATAGCGCTGGTTTCTTTACTTGGAAGCTTGAGTTGGAGCGATCTCACAATGTTGAATTTCCTCCGATTAATCTTTGGTTGCTTCACTGCTACTGCTGGTTTGATTTTTCCTATTACCAGTTGGTGATCGCTGTACACGTCTGCTCCATTCATAGGTCTGACATCTTGTAAGGATGATAAGAATTTCTTGTTAACCAGAACATGCTCAATTTGATTGTTGATTCTTCCATCAGGTGATATTCAAGTGAATTATTGTATATTTGTGTGTGGGAATTTGCTCTCTCCTATGAATAGCTGATTTGTGACACAGTAATCGATGAGTCTTTCTTAAACTAAACGATTAAAGTATGTATTAGGACTGGAAAAGGTCTAATTTGAATCGGTTTACCGATGGTTATCGCTGATAAATTGTCTACACCAAATTTCGTTGGATATTCAGGAAAATTAAGGGGTGTAAATTAAAAGTGCAAATTTCACAAACTTGCCAAAAAATAACGTTTAAAGTGTTACGTCTGCGAAAGTTCTCATTTGACTCGGTCGATGGTTACAGTAGGAAAATTTTCCGGCTTAAGTTGCATCTTGGGATTTCGGAATTAAGACGAAAAAATTTGTAAAAACTTAACGTTTAAAGTGTTACGTAAGGATTCAAGTTTCAATAAGGGTTAGCAGCAGGAATATTGATTTTTGATTATTGTAGACAGTTTAGCCAAAAGTCCGGTATAAGCTTAATTTTTCGCTTTAAAAATCAAGTGCGGTGATCAAGTAAAATGAACAAATAAGAAACACAATAAATGAAATTAAATTAGTTTTTTTTTCTCGATATAACCTCGTTGTTGACGTAAACATGAACGCGAATGTTTTGACGCGAATTGGGCAACAATAAAAGTTGAACCGTCGACGCAAACCATATATTTATTCGTTGAACATTGATGACCCAATGAAAATCCAATTTTCGAAATTTAAGCAGAAAATTTTTTAGGAACACTCTGTTTAACAGTTTATTTAAAGTTTTAAAACGATAAATCAAAAACGGAAAATTCACTTGTTTACAAAAAAAATAAACTACTGTGAAAGCGTTAAACGAGGTATTTCTGTATTATTTACTTACTGGATTCATGACTAAGCAAAAATCAAATCAATATTTTAACATGTCAGTTTTAGATAACTTTTTTTAATATTATTTTTAAATTGGTTTTTTATTTATATATACATATATTTATTTTTATAATAGATGAAATACGTTATAAGATTATTTTCTTTTGAACAAACGGGAAGCTACTTTTTACATCATACATTATTTTCTATTTACACATAGGTATGATGATAAAGAAGAATAAAATTAGATAGAATTTTGCTACTGTATTTTTATCGAAAATTTTTATCTTGATTAATTTTATAATATTGTAATAAAAAGATTTGTTATATAATTTTTTATGTTATTTTTTTTTTTTTTTTGAATAAGATCGATGAAAATTGTTTGATACGTCCACATAACACAAAGTTTTATAAATTTGTTATTGGATGTTGAATTTTTAAAATGCCACTTGTCAAAAATGATCGTTTAATTGGAAATGTATATTTAACTTTGAATATATTACGTATGTATACGAGCTGCTTACATATCTTTGTAACATAATAAAAACAGAAGAATTCTTTCTCTTCAATTTATCAAAATCACTTTTAATTGATTATAAAGTTTAAGTGTTTGAGTCCAATCTATATTGTCAAAACTATTTTTATTCTGTCAAATCAGACAATTCGTAAAATGTTATAATATAATAATAATAATGTATTGGGCTTGGTAGAATGAATGCCTTCTTGGAATGTTTGCAGCGACAGTTTTAACTTAACATATGTATTAATATATGAGAGCGTGTAATTTTCAACAGCTCGTTTTTTAGGGATTCTAAAATTAATCGACCAGACTTAATATGGGTCATTATACTGCATATATGTATAATAAACGATTTTCTTTATCTGGTCGTCTCGAGAGACATTTTAAGTATCCAAGCGTTTTTAAATTCGAATATTGAACACATAAATGTTAATTTCACCTGTTTTCTTGATTTCACAAATATATAAAAGCAATTTAGTTATGTTTTAGTCGTTTTATGTATCAGTTTTTATTTTTTTATTTTTGGGACATAAAATACAATTAAGAATGTTTTCTTTTCTGTTCAGTAGGTTCTGTATTTGTGCTGTTACGATACACAATAATTTTGCTTGTAGATTTTTTGTTTTGTTTTTATTATTATTTTTGTCTTAAAGACAATTCAAGAAACACACAAAAAAAGGTAATAAGAAAAATCCATACGATAAATGTAACATAACAAACTCATTTTTATTGTTACTTTTATATAATTTACTTCTAGTATCTTTATAAGGATTCCTGCCAGGAGCAAATAATCTTGATTTGAACATCGCATGTATGGTTATCATTATAAATACTTCGGCATTTTATTTATATATGTATATTTGTATATGTGTAATATGTATGCACACATAAGAGTTTATTTTATGTGTTTAATGTCCCGCATTTTGTATTTTCTTAATCTCTATTTTCATTTTTATTAATAAGAAATGAAAATGAACAAAAATCTTAAAACTAATACAGTGATTATCATCTCTGCTTGCTAATATTGTATTGTAGGCACTGTAAATTATTTTTGTTCACCTACTTTATCATTTTGTGTTTCTTTGGTTACTTAATTAAAAAATAGTTTTAGCAAGCAATTTAACCATAACAACGGCTTAATCCAAATCAACTAAGTTGTTGTGCTGCTTCCCATTGTCATACATATTGCATGACACATTGCACCATAAATCCTCGATAGGATTTATTTCGGATAACATGCCGGCCAGCCCAAAACTTATATCTGCCGCTCCCTATACCAATCTATAAAATCTATAAAAATTTCATCTAACAACTCTATGTAATCTTCGGACTTCATTCGAGTCGGACTCCAAAGTTGCGGATAATTGGTACTTTCTATACGATCTTAAACCATGCAAGTAATACTTGAATCCATCAGGTTCTTGTAAATTAAACTTCTTCTCGTTCGAGAAGATAACATTTTTTCAAATTGGACCCACGGACATGTACTTTTTTGCAAAGTTTGATTTTAAGTGATTTTATGTGCTCGCGTTAAAACTGTTAAAACTAGTTTTATCATTCTTATTTGACCCATTTAACGCGATTGCTCTGTTGCAAAAATTTTGTACGCGGCGGATACCAGTTCCCTTTTAATCGAAGTTCTTAGGATTTATGTTATATGGCGTGGTGAAAGCTTTGGATTATTTTAATTTTTTCAGTTTCTGCCATAATTCTCGTTTTCATTCGTAAAATTGTTGGTAACCGTTCGTGATTTGCCTAATTTTATAGCGATTTGCTGATTTGAAAGCTTTCAATCCTTGTACTAATCGATTTTTTCCTACTTCTTCGGCCGTTAGTGGATTTCCTTTGCCCCATTTTTCAAAATATTATAAAATGCCAAAGAAATAAAAACTCGTTAAAAATATACTAAAAATAAACTGAACCGAGAGTTGCCGAATGCCTTAATCTTAATGTTGAGGACGGAAACTTATGTTCGGTCAATTCTTTGCTTAACAAAAATTTGTAAAAATTCACCTTCATCGATTTTCGTTGCATTTGCGAATAATTGTTAAAGAGAAAGGAAGTCAAAGCATTTTTGAAGAGAGATTATCATCATACGTCATTATATTTTCAAATTCGCTCCATCGTACACGAGCATCAGCGACCAGTCAAATCATTAAAAAAAATGTCTGGAGCCGTTTTGTCTTATTTGTATCATAGAGAAAGGGTCAAGTTTGTAACTGTGAAGTACAAGTATCCTCTTTGTGATGCAGAGGCACCAAACTGTTCGGATCTAATACTGCAACCAAACTGTATACAGTCTATTGTATACTGTTTACTTTTACTATTAATAACTTACACTAATAAAATTATTGTTTTACACAAGACATATATGAAGATGTCAATCAAACAAATGGTTTTGATTTAAAACAACAAGAAATAAATTAAATATAAATTCAGGAGTTTTATGCATCCTGAATCTGCACAACCAGGCCTCCGATCGCAAAATTGTCTGGAACTCTGTAAACTTCCATTTGAACGGTACTCTTAAATATAAAGCTAATTGACGACATTCACACCTTTAGTGGAGCCATTACGGGCCCAATTGTTTTGATAAAATTTGTTTTTGTCTTTATAGAGAAGTTAACATTAAAGGATGTATTCTTCGCAACTTAATTATTTGCGAGCCGATGGAGGATATGCCTCTTACTTTAAAACTTTTGGTTGTTAATTTGACAGTTTTCACTCAACATAATTTTTATTTAAAGGCATACTCCGCAAACAGATTGCTCTGATGCTTACACCTAACAAAATCGTATTTCCATTATTGGGTTAACAATTTCATAAGTGTGAGTGTATTAATATTTATTTTAATCTTTTGTTCTCAGTACAATCGAACCACCCTTGTGAAGTTAGCCCAGAATTTCATCCCAGGAAAATAAAAAAATTTCATAGAATAACACTAAAATTGCAATGATATTCCATCCCAGAATTTATTATAGTAATTTCGTGCAATGTCGAAATTTTATTCTAGCCCAGATTTTTTTTTTTAAATTTTAAATATTTAAATCAAAATAAAAAATTTAAAAAAAATTATAATTCTGAGATTTTATAAAATAACGAAGAACCATTTGTTGTGCTATAAAAAAATGACCAATAAAAGGCAATTGATTGAATGTAATCTATGCGACGCTGAACCGTATACATAAGCTCCAGTATAGAAAGGAATGAAAGAGGTTAGCCGGATTTGTTTAGATATATCGGTGACTAGTAACGAAAGTCATTATATTCTAAACATAGTTGCACAGTTATATTTGTTATTTTTTGTATTAACTTCAAATCGATTTGCATGTTATGAACAGAGATATGATGGTTTGGGTCAGTATATGGTGTCGAGTTCATATAATATCCAAAGGGATTCGGCCTGACATGTCTTAGTGTATCAGAGGCCAGTAATGGAATGTATTTTATACGAAACATGGTCGTATTAACCATCTCAAGTTTCAATTTCAAACCGATTTGCATGTTGTGAACAGAGCTTTGATGGTTTGGGTCAGTATATGGTATCGAGTTCATATACTATTCAAAGGAATTCGGTCTGGTATGTCTTAGTATACTAGAGGCCAGTAATGGAATGCATTTTATATGAAGCGTTAAGGGGACCTGCGTTAAACAAGCACCCCATCGTGAGAGGCAAGGGGACTCACGTAAAACAAGTACCCCATCGTGAGAGGCAAGGGATTCACGTTAAAGAAACACCCCATCGTGAGAGGCAAGGGGACTCATGTTAAACAAGCACCACATCGTGAGAGGCAAGGGGACTAACGTTAAACAAGCACCCCATCGTAAGAGAAAAGGTGACTCAAGTTAAACAAACACTCCATCGTGAGAGGCAAGGGGACTCACGTTAAACAAGCACCCCATCGTGAGAGGCAAAGGGACTCACGTTAAACAAGCACCCCATCGTGAGAGGCAAGGGGACTCACGTTAAACAAACACCCCATCGTGAGAGGAGAGGGGACTCACAATAAACAAGCACCCCATCGTGAGAGGCAAGGGGACTCACGTTAAGCAAGCACCCCATCGTAAGAGAAGAGGGGGACTCACGTTAAACAAGCACCTCATCGTGAGAGGCAAGGGGACTCACGTTTAACAAGCACCCCATCGTAAGAGGTAAGGGGACTAACGTTAAACAAGCACCTCATCGTCAGAGGCAAGGGGACTCACGTTAAACAAGCACCCCATCGTGAAAGGTGAGGGGACTCACGTTAAACAAGCACCCCATCAGCCACTGATACACTAAGACATACCAGGCCGAATCCCTTTGTATAGTATATGAACTCGATACCATATACTGACTCAAACCATCATAGCTCTGTTCACAACATGCAAATCGGTTTGAAATTGAAACTTGAGATGGTTAATACGACCACGCTTCGTATAAAATACATTCCATTACTGGCCTCTGATACACTAGGACATACCAGGCCGAATCCCTTTATATAGTCTATGAACTCGACAACCATATACTGACCCCAAACCATCATAGCTCTGTTTACAACATGCAAATCGGTTTGAAGTTAAAACATGAACTAAGACCTAACTGTGCAATCTTGTTTAGAACATATAACTTTTCCTATAACCTTTTTGATTCCTTTCTATATTGAAACTTATGTATACGGTTCAGCATTGCATAGATTACATTCAATCAATTGCTTTTAATTGATCATGGCTCTTCGTTATTTTATAAAACCTCAGAATTATAATTTTTACTTAATTTTTTATTTTGAGTTAAATATTTAAAATTTGAAAAAAAAAAATTCTGGGCTAGAATAAAATTTCGACATTACTGTAATAAATTCTGGGCTGGAATAGCATAGCAATTTTAGTGTTACCCGATGATGTTTTTTTATTTTCCTGGGATGAAATTCTGGGCTAACTTCACATACATATCGAACCGATCTCTATACTGTAATCTTATATGAGATTAAAGAGTTTCGGAGCTTAAATCTTCATGATGAATATCCACAGTGAAGGTTAATGCTTTCTATAGCTTTTTCCGAATTGTGATCTTAAGATGCCTCAATGAAGTATTTCAAAATTTTTATCGTCGAGACGATCTACAATAGTAAAAATGGTCGTCAAAAGATGCGGAAACGGTACAAGAAAACTGAGTCTGTATATATAGACATGAAGACCAACACTATTTGTTTTGTACGATTATATGAGCTAATTGAAAAAGGAGGAATCATGGGTTGCGCAGTACTTTTGGTCGATGGAGTCTCTCTTCAGCAATACTTGACTGTGTTCATAGACACATTCAAACCAAACCACATCGCCGTCTGCCAATATTTGTTTATTGATTTTGAGACAGAAATGAAAAACTCGCTTGATCTCATCCTGACGAACTTGTTAATGTATTGTCAGAAGTAATTTTAATTGAGCAATTAAATTTTCTATTTATGAATAAATAAAATATATCAACAAAATGTTAAGTTAACATAATGTTAATCAAATATTAGATTAACATTATGTTAACTTAACAAGACGTTAAATATTCTATTTATTCATAAATAGAAAATCATCCCAAAGTAATAAATTTTACTTTGAGAATATACATATATAGTTTACATTATAGTTTACATTTTCTTTTGTTATTGACAGTTATTTATAAGGCCCATCATCTTTTGTAACACTTGTACGTGTAGTTGCTGGTATTCTAGTTCCACCGTTTGTTGTTGACTGTGTTGTACTACTAAGTGTTGTGGTTCCTCCTGTTGCAGCTTTACATTTTTCACCAATTCTCTATTTAAAATTATACAAAAAAAAATTGAATTAATTATATGTACATATATGTATGCATATTTTGCAATTTAAATTCGGTATTTTGTTCATTGAATATTTACCTTTATATCAGAAGTTTTCAAGATTGGAGATGGATTTCCTATTCCAAATTTCGTACTCGTTGTTTTTATAATGCTGTATCCGTTTTTGATAATTGCCTTTTGATTTGTTCAGCAGTTGTGGTAAATTTTGTGGCTTTACTATCATCATTTGTAGTGGACTTTGGAGTGGACGATGAGCCCGTCGTGTCGTCTGTAACCCGTGTACGTGTAGTTGTTGCTTGTTTTCTAGTTACAAAATGTTGTTTGCCAGCATTCACGTCTCTGTTCCATTTGATACCACATTTTTGGCAAAATTGGTACCTATGTCGAAACAGAGACGTGATATGCTGGCTATTACACTTTGCACATAGTTTCGTACTATAAAAAAAAAAAAATTCCCGCAGAAATATGATTCTATAAAATTTTTGTGACATTTTTAAGACTCTGTAATTAAATATAACAAAAATGAGTCATCGAATTCCAGGTGCTACCACGAATAATTAGTTCATTCCCCGGAGTGCGAGTTGGGACATGCCACAAATGAACTAATCAGACGAGGATCCAGCACTGCAACTCAACAATTACGAAACCTTTTCCGTGTGTGTGCAACCCAACATTGTATCTGGTCAGTCATGCCAGTAAGGTATGACGCAGCGACACACACACGGAAAAAGTTTCTACACTTTTCAATATTCAACAATTATAGAATAGTGAGAATTGTGAATGTTAAAGGGATACCACAGCAGAAAGGAAACCCGCGTGCTTACGCAACTTCCGAGTTTCCCGCAACTACCGAGTTAAGTAATGCGCTGTCCACTGGTGAGGGCTTGACCATTACTTAACAACCACTAGAAGTTAATATTAATTATTACTTACCACTTGGTTTATCCGATTGCAAATGAAAATTACACAAAATATGCTGTCCTTATATAGTAAAAAATTTGAAAAAACCACATACATAATATTATGTGCTGCCATCTCTTGTTAAATATTTAACCACAAAATTATGTATATGTACACAAATTTTACTACTACTAAGCGATTTGAATTTTTTTCAGTTATTCCATGTTTAGTTATTTATTTATATAAATTTCAATAATAATTATTGAAATAAATTAAATTTACATTTATAATTGTCTTATATATAATTATTTTATTAAATTTCGTTGATTTTATATAAAAATATACAAAAAATAATAATTATTACATGGCTCACATATACATGCATTCAATGCGAATCAAATTGGTGTCTTTTATTCAATGTTTACTTATTTATTTACATTAGTTTAAAAAAAATTATTGAAATAAACTAAGTTTCCATATATAATTGTCTTTTATATAATTATTTTATTAAATTTCGTTATTTCTATATAAAAAATATACATAAAATAATATGTATATGATTGGTCATATGGTTTTTCCCCTATTTACGAATATCAATTTTCTCTTATACAAATAATGGCGCTATCTATACGGCGGTGTTTTAAACGGGAAAACCGAAAACATATTGAAATAAATTAAGAAAAATTATCGAAATAAAGTAAGTTTACATTTATAATTGAGTTACATGTAATTATTTTATTAAATTTCGTTATTTCTATATAAAAATATACAAAAAATAATATGTATTTGACTAGTCATATGGTGTTTCCCCTATTTACGAATATCAATTTTCTCTTATATAAATAGTGGCGCTAACTAACGAAATAAAAAATCTCAAACTGAAGAACGAGTTGGCCACAGTCATGTTTTTTATTGATTTAATTAAAGGATTAAATCGTTCGATCGTTTGATCTCAAACTGAAGAACGAGTTGGCCACAGTCATAAAAACATAAATGTCATTGACATAAAAAACCAACGAATAAGGCTAATAATTTATTAATTTTTATATATGAAGTCCACAGAACAATTTATAAACTGACCCGGTTGCAAGACGCCTAACATGTATCATATACACACTCGTGTTAAGCTGCCACCTCCATACCTTATAAAATTGAAAAAACTATTAGTGGATAATTATGCGCTATTTATGAGCTTTCGAAATTCGCGACCCAAAAATATTGATCTCGCTCAGTTTAGCAGGAATTTAATTAACTGCAACGGGAGGTTCAACGTTAACTCAGCCCCCTAAACAATAAAAACAGAGTATTTTGAATAAATATTTATTGCAGAATTATAAGTTATACCCGCAATGGAATATCAAGGGGGCGAGTAGCACAGAGAGAAAATCCCTGAACAATTTCATCATCGTTAAGCAAGCTTTGTTATGGGTTATAAATTTGGGTGACCGTATGGGAACACACAGAAAATGTGTAAAAAATATGAAACGAAAATATATACTCTTCGACATCACCATGGGAGCTGGCTAGAATTCAATGAACCAGCATTGAATGATCAGCATTAATCCAAATTCTTTAATGAGTTGTATAGCACCGAAGAATTTTATTAATTTCCATGGTATCAAGTTTCTAGCAAAAACATCAAAATTACTTATTATGTATAAATTTATTATACTTAAACAGCAGACAAGTTGTGCAGGATAAAACATTAATTATGTTAGTTGAATTAGAATAAAGTAAACACCAACAAAAGCAAATAAACAAACAAAACTTAGACTAAGATGAACTAACCCTTAGATGAACTTAAATGCAATATATCTAAACCCCAACAAATAAAATTTTATTTATTAGGCCGAGGACTGTTCTGAATTTTGACAACATCATAAAAATGTATCTGCCGGTTTCTTGAGCTAATCATAAATGATAATGTTTCTTGATTGTGTAAAGTGGTATAGAACAATGGTTTCTATGAAAGTCTGCTGTATACACCTGTGTCAGCTATCAGCTATATATTATGATCCAAACACCCTATATACCACATTTTACAAATAAATTAATAATTAATAATTCCTCCTCGTTCTCTTTTGAAGAAGCTAAAATCAGAAAATACAAAATTCTAGACATTCAGTTTAAAACAACTTAAACTGAATATGCTACCGTCTCTCTCAATATAACCATTTAATTTGCATTCATCAATACAGTAGTACATTATAATTAATTTGCATAAAATTGATTAGTGATTTAATCCCCCAATGTATCCACAGTACATAAAAAAGGCACACAACAAACAAAAGCCACTAGTATTACGCAAACAGGCGCCAATACTCAAGCATAATATTTTCTTTTAGCTTTTCTGCCTTTATCTTCTTCTACTGTATTATAATACGAGAGTACGACCAAAGTATAGAATATTACAATTTACCATACCATCTATCTTCATCTTAATAATTTTCTGTATTTTTACAACAGCGTACAAAGTGAATGAAAAGCAAAATTTTAAGCAAAAAATAAATCAACAATTTTTTTTTAAATATGTAATAATACATTTATGTACGAGTCTAACTAATACATATCCAAATTAAAATTTTCACTCTTTTTGAAGAATTGCGTTACGGGGAATCGAGGCTGTAAGTGGTACGTAACATAAAACACCACAAGAACGAAATAATTTAAATGAATACAATTTTTTCGTAACTTAAAGGCTTAAAATACAATAAAATAAAATAAAATAAAAATTAATGGTAAGTTATAATAAAATTTAATAAAAATAAACCACCATAACTTCGCTCTCTGTGCACAAAGTCTTGGCCGATGTTTTGGACATAAAATTCAATTAAAAATACACAGCACGATTCAATTGATCTGATATTCATTTTCATTTCGTTTTTAATCGAAAATAAATCAATTGATTTTGGTATTGTATGTACATATATGTAAGTATTGGAATATGGGAATCTTTATTTATGTACATACATTTTGTCAGGCACCCTATCGATTGAATTTTCCCTCTTATCGTTAAAGATGAAATTAAATAAACCTTTATTCGCGTTTTTTTAGTATTTTAAAGCGAATTATCATGTTTCATAACGTATGAATGAATGAAACGGTCGTGCATGAACCGCCAATTTATAATTTTGTTTTGGACTACTTTTGCAAGGGTCTCATAAAGATGTTGTAAATTAGGTACGTCTCGTACACGTATACATAAATTATTAGAATTGATGAATTTTATTTTTACCAGCCACACTTTTATTACAAATAATTTAACACCAATTTCTCCCGCTGGCTAAATATTTGATTTAAAGGATTAAATTCATTTAAATTCAGTTGACGTCAAACGCCTCTGCTAACAATCTTTGAAATTGTAAATAAATCCTTCCTGCAAATATCGCAATTTTGATTTATTTATTATTCTGTATTTTATACAAAGTTTACATTACACATGTCACAATTTACAAGCAGTTTAATTATGATAAAAATTCGGCGCCTTCTTATAACAACGTACGCGTACGCGTACATCGAGGGTTAATTAATTAAATATTCCATAAATTAGCATATTTTATAATATATATTTTGCTTGTTTTGGGTTTGGTATACATTTTTTAAATCAGATAGAATTTATAATTTATTATATAAAATATTTTTCTAATAGATGCATTTTAATTTATAACAACCAAAATCTATAACATTATGTTTAGCAGCTCTAAACGCTTCTGTAAAAAAATATATGTATACATATAAAAAAAATCGAAACTTATAATAAATAAAATATTCTATCAGCCAATTTCAGTGTCCAGATTTGTATATTCAGTTTGCTTTCGTTATAAAATTGCGTGCGTAATATGGAAGCTGAATATAGAATTTTCTGTTTTAAATATTCTTATGAATAAAATAAGAAAAAATATTTTAATTTAAAACAAAAAATAAAAATAAAATTACAAAATAGCCCTACAGGTTAGTTGGAAGAATATATAAATACATAAAATGCGAAACGACCATTTGATTCGTTAATAATAAAAAAAAGTTAAAAGCTTTTCATCCTGCAATAAAAAAATCATACCTACCTTTAAAAGAATAAAATTAGAACATAAAATTTCTGCAAAAATTATTAATTTTAATTTTTTTAATGAATATTGGAATTTAAATTATTGCAATTTTTTGATTGTAATTTAATGCTTTTTTTCATGTAGTGTACATGCGTTACAAACAGCTGAACGATTTTGCCAATTGGCAGCATTTTTATGCGAACCGTAATTAAATCCGACATGCATTTAATTAATGACTTTGTGAAGCTTCGTATAATATTAGGAATTGTGTGCCTCCGTAAAATAAAATATTTTTATTAATTGTGGGCGTGGTAGGTATTGCATTCTGGGCTTAGGAGTTATTACGGTGACTGAAATGAGCTCATTCAATAATTTCAATAGAAACATTATGAAACAAAACTTAAAAAATGGGAAAATATTTAAATTGGGTACTTGTGTCACTGCGGTGATCTAAATAGATGGTGGTGAAATTTGTCCCATCAAAAATTTCGAGTAGTATACAGGGTGTCTCATAAAGATCGCATATATGAAATGTTCTGGTGTTTTATTGTATCTTAAAGAGTGAAGACATGACACTGATATGGCATAGTAATTGGTCCTTTGGCAAAGTTTTCGATGATATTTTTGTATAGTGCTGGCTCAATTTCGAAAAAAATCCAACGGCGTCAAATCGCATGATTTTAGTGGTCAATCTACTTCGCCCCGACGCGAGATAACCCTCCCTTCAAAATTCGTCTTCAACAATTTCATTATTTCATTAGCTGTGTCGTTTATCATGTCACGAAAATGAACGCTGTTGGCGGTGACAGTGGCTCGTGTTAGGTACATAAGACGTTTAAGATCACTCTTGGATTCATAGCTCCTCAAATATGACAATTCTGTTTGTTGACGTAGCCATCAAGTTTGAAATGCTCCTCATCGGAAAAGACGATTTTATTCGAAAAATCATCATTCACTTTTTGTTGTATGATCCATTCTGAGAACGTGCGAAGCGGGGCTTGGTCTGTTGGCATCAAATATTGTGTCACCTGAATCTTATAAGATTGCAAAGGTCTGCATTTATCTATAGCTAAAATTCGATGTAAACTGCTTCACGAAAGATTCAAATGCTGAGAACGACGGCGAATCGAGGTGTACGCATTCAACACTAGGGCTAACATTCTTACTAACGCCTGCACTGTTTTCATTAAAGCGAACTGCATGAACACGGACAGGTCTTTA
The DNA here is from genome assembly GCA_947310385.1 of Nephrotoma appendiculata. Taxonomy (NCBI): domain Eukaryota; kingdom Metazoa; phylum Arthropoda; class Insecta; order Diptera; family Tipulidae; genus Nephrotoma; species Nephrotoma appendiculata. Next base: position 5,661,008 of record OX371224.1, on the reverse strand, counting down.
CTCGGTTTGAACTGACCCAATCGCCTCAATTTTTTTTTTACTAATCTGACGAATGTACGGCGAGGAGGTGCATTATGGTGAAAAATCTCAACCATTTCAGTAGTGGATTTTCACAATTTCTATGCGTTGTACGTCCATGTAATTCTCCATGACCAAACCTCAACGTTCACAAATAATAGCTTTTATTATAATAATGTTAAGTTAGTTATAAATGTTATAATATGAACAAATCACTTTTCACAAAAGGCCATTGATTTTTCTTAAAATAAAGATGATAATTAATTACATCTACGGTTGGCAATAAATTTACGATTGAATTTTGATCAAACATATTTTCCCTTTACAGCCTTGAAAGATATTGAATTGTTGTAATGTTGCTAAAAATTAAATTTCTCTCATATAAGCAACTATTTAATATTCGAAAAACTGTATTGGATCGATCCTCTAAAATTGCTTAATAAAGTTTGGAAATTAAAATAAGAAAGCACCGAATGTTACTGCACATAGTCCTGTAAATTTAGTTTATGTTTACCATTCATTTTTAATCCTCTAGTTTAGTGGCCACCAAGTAAAGTAACGAATAAAAACTACAAATGAAGGATAAAAATAAATTTACAATCCCATCATAATCGGTTAAGAAATTACGAAGTACCGCCCTCAGATAGCCATATTTCAGAACTTCTTCCAAAAATCATTTAAGAATCCCATTTCCATCCAACATCCAATCCCATCATAATCGATTAGGAAATGGCCGAATTCCGCTATAGATGGCATTACTTCAGAACTTCTTCCAAAAATCATTTTAAAATCCCATTTCCATCCAATATACCCAATCCCATCAATAATCGGTTAAGAAACTACCGAGTTCCGCCTTCAGATAGCCATATTCCCGAACTTCTTCCAAAAATCATTTATGAATCCCATTTCCATCCAACATCCCTATCACATCAATAATCGGTAAAAAATAGTAGAGTTCCGCTCCAGATGGCCATATTCCAAAACTTCTTGCAAAAGCAATTTAAAAATTCCATTTCCATCCAACATATTCAATCCCATCATAATCGGTCAAGAAATGGCCGAGTTCCGTCCCAGGTGGCCATATTCCAGAACTTCTTCCAAAAATAATTTGAGAACGCTATTTCCATCCAACATCCCAATCCCATCATAATCGATTAGGAAATGACCGAGTTCCGCTTCAGTTGGCCTTACTCCAGAACTTCTTCCAAAAATCATTTAAAAATCCCATTTCCATCCAACATTCCAATCCCATAATAATTGGTTAAGAAGTTACCGAGTTCCGTCGCAGATGGCCATATTCCAGAACTTCTTCCAAAAATCATTTAAGAATCCCATTTCCATCCAACATATCCAATCCCATCATAATCGGTTAAGAAATGGCCGAGTTCCATCCCAGATGCCATATTCCAGAACTTCTTCCAAAATTCATTTAAGAATTCTATTTCCATCCAACATCACAATCCCATCATAATCGATTAGGAAATGGCCGAGTTCCGCTATAGCTGGCCTTACTCCAGCACTTCTCCCAATAATCATTTAAAAATCCCATTTCTATCCAATAAAACCAATCCCATCATAATCGGTTAAGAAATTACCGAGTTCCGCCCCAGATGGCGAAACGGGGAAAGAATCAAAGTGTGGAACGGCGAAGGGTTTTTCCCATAAAATTTTAGCACGGCATACTTTATGAAAATAAAAATTAACTAACAAAAATATACCCTACAAGTTTAATATTTTGCCGTCAGATCCACTTAAGGACTAGACATACCAAGCGTCGACGTCGAGCGGAAAATTTAAATATGCATTAATTTATTTATTTATTATAGAAACGATAGTATAACAAATATACATATTCCAATTACTTATTTATAAAAAAGATTACAATTCAGAAAATGAAAAATGATGCCATGTGTACTTTAGTACGAATATTAACGCATTCGCGGAAATGACGGCTATAGCCGTCATACAGCTTTTTGGTTTTTTAACTCATTAGCGCAAATAACGGCTATAGCAGTCATACAATTTTTTCGTTTTTTAAGGAATGCCGACATATTTTTCAATTCTCAACAACACATTCCTTTCCGCAACGAAATATCATTGCAATTACTAAAGTTATCAAAACACACATTTGAAAGTGTGCGGCAACGTGTTAAAAAATATTGTCTTGTTCGACCATATTCAAATATTCACATTCTTTATACAAAAATATCTAATGTCTATTCACAATATAATAGAAAAAAGTAGGTATATAATAAAAAAACTTTAAAACAAAAAGACTTACCAAGTAGCCATGCATCCTTGTAAATAACAACTCACAATCACAACTAAAACTTTCACTTCACTTATGTATTTTTATCAATAATTAATTACACAAATACAAAATTCAAATAAATTGAATTAAATTTAAAAGTAATAAATAATAAAATAAATTTTTTATTTAATTTAATGTGATAGTCGACTGTTCTCGTCGATGGTCAAACACCAACTGCAAAAATATGACAGCGTGAAGTTAAAGTTTATGATAAAATAATACGCCCTACACGCTACACACGACCTGATTTGGTTAGGCCGTCGGGCTGATTAGATCATATCAGATATAAAATCAGGTCGTGTGTAGGTTTGTCGTATGACAATTTTTCTGTCGGGTGATGTCAGGTGGAAAATCCATCCAACCGTCATCCAACCATCAAACCGGCTGACAAAATCAGGTCGTAGGGCGTATTATTGTAGCGTGTAGGGCGTATTATTTTGTCATAAACTTTAACTTCACGCTGTCATATTTTTGCAGTTGGTGTTTGCCCGTCGACCAGAACAGTCGATTATGAAATTAAATTAAATAAAAAATTTATTTTATTATTTATTATTTTTAAATTTAATTCAATTTATTTGAATTTTGTATTTGTGTAATTAATTATTGATAAAAATACATATGTGAAGTGAAAGTTTTAGTGGTGATTGTGAGTTATTATTTACAAGGATGCATGGCTACTTGGTAAGTCTTTTTGTTTTAAAGTTTTTTTATTATATATCTACATTTTTCTATTATATTGTGAATAAACATTAGATATTTTTGTATAAAGAATGTGAATATTTGAATATGGTCGAACGAGACAATATTTTTTAATATTCGTACTAAAGTACACATGGCGTCATTTTTCATTTTCTAAATTGTAATATTTTTTATAATAATATGTAATAGGAATATATTTTTTATACTATCGTTTCTATATAAGAGATAAATAAATTAATGCATATTTAAATTCGCCGCTCGATGTCGACGCTTGGTGTGTCTAGTCCTTAAGTGGATCTGACGGCAAAAAAAATTAAACTTGTAGCTTATAGGGTATATTTTTGTTTGTTAATTTTTAATTTCATAAAGTATGCCGTGCTAAAATTTCATGGAAAAAACCTTTCACCGTTCCACACTTTGGTTCTTTCGTCGTGATTTTTTCGCCGTTTCATCCCCTTCCCGTACAAACAGTTGTTCGGTAATTTCTTAATCGATTATGATGGGATTGGCAATGGATATGTTGGTCGGAAATGAGATTCATAAATGAATTTTGGAAGAAGTTCTGGAATAAGGGCACCTGGGACGGAACTCGGCCATTTCTTAACCGATTATGATGGGATTGGTTTTATTGGATGGAAATGGGATTTTTAAATGATTTTTGCAAGAAGTTCTAGAGTAAGGCCATTTATAGCGGAACTCGGCCATTTCCTAATCGATTATGATGGGATTGGGATGTTGGATAGAAATGGGATTCTTAAATGATTTTTGGAAGAAGTTCTGGAATATGGCTATCTGGGGGCGGAACTCGGTAATTTCTTAACTGATTATGATGGAATTGGGATGTTGGATGGAAAAGTTATTTTAAAATTATTTTGGAAGTAGTTCTGGAATATGGCATCTGGGGCGGAACTCTGCGATTTCTTAACCGATTATGAGGAACCCCTACAGTAATCAGCAGAACATGGTTAAAATGACCATTTATTTTATCTACCTGAGTACGACCATTGAAACATGAATCTAACCACCTGTGGATCGTATCGCGAGAGGCAATGTTGACCGCATTGGATTCATTAAAAAAGTAGGATGCACCATTTTATCAAAGGCTTTAGTCAAATCTATAAATAAAACCGACGCCTTTAGACGGTGGGCAATGTTAGTAGTTATTTGTTCTAAAGATTACAATAGAGCTTGCTCCGTATTTCTGTTCTTTCTAAAACCAAATTGTAAGGGAGATAGAAAATTGAATTTATCTAAAAAGCTTACAAATCTACCTTTCATAGACTTTTCAAATAGTTTTGAGAACACTGAAAGGGCGGAGATTGGGCGTTAATTATTTAAAGATTTTCTTAAAAAAAATTTAAATACGACGGTTTTCTTTAAGGTAGTCGGTTAAATTAAATGTAAACGATAATACATCAACCAGAAAGCAAGACGTTTTATTTCAGTACCATTTGACACCCCCTCCCCCCTTGATTAATTGAATTAAATACATGAATGTTCGAAATACTTTTGTCTTGAGAATAAACTGGTCCAAGGAAATTACCTAGATTTGTCTCCGTTGTCTATATTGGACGTTATGACTATAACTCTATTGTCTTTTAAATTTTACAGTACTCCTGACTTGTACACCAAATAAGTCAATATTGCTAAATAGTTCATAAATAATACAGACAGATTGAATAAACTCTCTCTCTCTCTCTCTCTAGCATTTACATCCCATGAAGGGATTTTGCCGCCCGCACTATGGTCCTCCATCCGTCTCGGTCCATCGCTCTCGTCCTCCAATTTCGACATCCTAATACGAGTAGGTGTTGTTCGACGTCGTCACGCCAGCGCAGTCGGGGTCTTCCTCTACGACGTACTCCGGCTGGTTGTTGATGAAAGCGTTGTCCGTGTACAATTTCCGAGGTCGAGTTTGTAATGAATCCGATATGGTAATCAGAGGCTTTTGTTCAGGGTTCATAACTTAAATGGTTTTTATGAGGGAAGGTTGTTGGCCTGCCGCTCAACCCGCTTGTTACGTGTGTGGGTCACGTATTGGTGAGAATCTTAAGGCATCCAGTCCTACCTTGAACACATTTATATAGCGAGCCGCTTGATACAAGACAGACGCCCGCTTCAGCCGCACCTAACCTGGAGAACAGACGGTGATTTGGTATTGGTTTTGAGGCGCCAATAACCCGCCCTGACATGTAGTGTCCATGACTATAAACAGGGTTTAGTCTGCTCGTCTCCACTACACCGCCTGATTCATTTAGCGTTACCCAGGGAGCACCGGCGAGGAGGTATGAATCTCGGACTTCGCCCCCCTGAAAATTGAAAATGAATAAACGGTGATCTTTTAATTTTGCACATATTTCTTAAACAAAATATATTCGTTAAGCCTAATTCGAAATTAAGGGTTCATTAGATCTTGTTTTGTTTGCTTATGTTCATCATACAGACAAAACAGAAGGACTAAACGGGCTTCAAAATAAAATAAAAATAAGTCATTTGATTCCGATCGTGGAAAAAGAAACATTACTGGGCCATAATTACAAAGAAGTAGTCTCAAAGACATGCGAGTGGTACGATCTTCTTTATACTATATATACTGACCATGACGTATGTCATCTAACAATAACAACTTACGCTAAGAAGTTATAACACGAATTAAATCAGTAAGGTATACATGGGGCGCACTAAGTAAATTATTTTAGGTGTTGCTCTGCAACAAAACGCAATGGGCATTTCATTACATTATGAAATGCATTACATTATGATTTTTTTTATCTAAAAATGTTTAAAAATTTATTTTAAATTAATTTTTGTCTTATACAGGTAAAAACACTAATTCATAAATATTATAATTCAAAAAGTTGTTAACGTTTTATACAAAAATCCAATACGCCTCAACAGTCAGACTACTGGACCAATTTTGCAAGTGAAAATTGAGAGCGATCCATTCCTTTAGTCATCGTATTGTTTGATACAAACAGCGGGAAAATTTTAAATTTTCATTTACTGTGTATGGAACAAAATCGCTTAATTTCACATTCTCAGTTTACGAGCAAAATTGAGTCTCACAAAGGTGCCTTTTGTTTTAACGTTATTCATATATTTGAAACCGTATATAGATAGTTGTTTATGGTTTTACAGAAAGTTGATCAGTGAATTCCACTCTTTCGATCTAGAATTCAATAAAAATTGATTTCTTGAAAATCAGAAGTTCAAACTGTCTATCTCCACTACATTAGTGAAACCTATGATTGAATTTCTTACGTGTGCACATTTTAGTTGGAATAGCTTAAAACTGGAAGTACTTGCGTATAATTGTAAAGCGAAATTTAATCGTCTGTAAAACGTGATTATATTGTAATCAATCACAAAATGCTATGATTGCATGTGAAAAATCATTTTCATTTACGTATATTTTTTATTATTATTACAATAATATTAAATTCAATTGTGCAAATAATTTTTATTTTTATCACAAAATTCGATACAATTGTGTAAACAGCACACGCAATTCTCTTTTCTGCCTTATACAAAATGTATCTGTTGTATCTAAATGTTTCTGCTATGCGCGCTTTACAATAATTTATGTACTTTCAATGTTATTTAAATTATTTATTACTTTATTACAATTTAATACTATATAATTATTGATATTATATATTTGAATATTAATTTTATTTTGTATAAATTATAAATTTTTATTTTAGTTTTGATAAGAGTGCGATAAGCATTATTTTACCTTACGGCTGAATTTCCGGGTGATCGATACCACATGCCAATAAAACCTAATAAATTATTCCGATTGAATGTATAATATTTATACAACTACAATACATATTTCAAAAGTGGTACCAAATCAAACATTAACTAGCACTCCTTTCTTACCGGAATATAAATAAAACTTTAAAAAAGCTTTAGGTCACACAATTTTAATTTGGTCTCCCACTGGGCTCATATCATATTGAATGGCCAGTCGTAACCCAATAATAATCACCTTCTTTTCCTTGATCGGTTCCACTGGTCCAGTATTCTGAATAAATAATATTGTTTGTCCATTAAATATTAATTATGCACCATTAATATTTAATGGACAAACGGAGAGCTCAGTCGGATAGCTATAATACTGTCTCGATTGAATACTAATTCATGAACAAAACTATTTAGTTATGGTGCTCGTGCAATTCCTTATCAATATTTAGTTTTGGTCAATGGTTTTATTATAGAATAGTTTTGTCTTTAAAAATGCAGGATGTGGTATATGTACAATAAAATAATCAAATTTACATTTCATTTATATATACATATTGAGTATGTTGTAGATTTATAAATCGATGCCTTAGAGCACAGCACAATATTGTACAACATTTAATATTTTTAATTTTAAAAAAATCATTTTAACTACGCTACTATTCACTAAACCAGGCACGTATTAATCGGGCAGCTGTGTGCTTTATATATCGGAGCATCGAAGGTATCCCGACATATAAAATACATCGATTCATCACAAACCATGCATTCCATTTATGTGTATTACCCTGCCAAAAATGAACGCAGTTTTCTTTTACGCCTCCATTTCCATTAGGCGTCTTCGAGTCAAAGTTCAAAAACATAAATTGATGTCCTGACGAAGCCCAATAACAATTCCCTTCACCACCAAGATCAGTACCGCATGTCCAAAAATCTAGTCTAGGTAATCGATGAGCCACTTCAGTTTTATTAATGATGGCCAAAATACGATAATTTTCAGCTGCCGAATGGACATCAACTAGATACATACCATTGTAGGAACAATATCGCAATGCTTGGTACCAATTCCGCTGCAAAATTATTAGATTTTTTTTTATTAATTTATAGGAATACCATTTATTTATAGTTACTTTTTCGGGGAAGCTGACGAAATAGTTGCGATTTTCATAATTATAAAACTCGCCGCCTCTAATTTTTGAAATTTCTGCCAAAATAATGGCAAACCCGATAATCACAGTAAACATTTTAAATTTAAATTTCATGGAATCAAACACGTAGCTATTTATACTAATTACACTATCGTTTGTTATAAAAATACAGGGTATTCCAAGGAAAACTTTCCACCCAAAATAACTGATATGTTTTTTTTCGAATTCACTATTATTGTGTTTAGGTAAACCCGATTCAATTCGAAACCATGTAGTCAATTTCATAATTTGAATTTAGATCGTTTACCCCGAGTTGCCGTAAAAATAACACTAGAATAGTAAAAAAATAAATTTACATTATTTGAAAAATATCTTTGTTTAAGCATAGAGGTCGAACTAAAGTTGCATTCAAAAGTTTTTCTCTTTTATGGTTTTTTATTTCAAAATCTATCAAACACAACTATTTTCTTTCCAAATCACTTATGTATATTCTGAAAGTATAGGTCTGAAACAAAAAATAGGCTTTCACTTAAAATTTAGAGAGAAAGTTTGCCACCCTCAGAATTTTTTTATTTGTAATTAGGTCGTGTGGCGTTCAACTGAAAGGACTTCTGTTACGGATCTACAATATATTTTTCACTATGATATTTTAAAATTTCTAAAAATTACTTATTCCTCTATAAGTCAAAAATAACCATTCTAAACTCTACTAGCAAATTCGAAATTTTCCACAGGGTTCTTGATTGAATTTTGGTAAATCAGTTTAACAGTCAATTCAGTCTGCAGAATTGCAAATTTCCAAAAAATTAATTATAAAAATAACATTAAAATTGTTTTTTTGTTTCATAGAACAAACTTAGAGAAGTAACCTTTTCTATGTAGTACGTCTCACCTATAGAGGAAGTTAAGCATCAATTTGCTTATTTTCCAAATTTAAATCTGAAAATCGAAAGATAAGAAAATACTCCTTTCATAAAATATAAAAACCCGAAAAACGTTGAGCTATAATTTTATATTTGTCGTAGTATTTTAATTTTCTATTAAAAGATTGAGCATAGAGTATAGTTTATAACAGAGTAACGAAACAGAAGCAAAAATTGCATCAGAAGCTTGACGACAGTATTTATTGCCCATTGGAATGCCGACCAAGTCATTTCGTCGAATTTTACCTCGTTTCGTTTCTTTTGAATAATTATATTTAGTTCTCGATATATTTCAGATGGGAAGTTTTCAATGGATTACACTGTACATTGAGTTAACCACACTCTAGAAAAGAAATAAATAAACCATTACGATTATATCAATTAATCGTCCTAAGTACACACAATCATACTTGGTTGGAAAAAATAGTTGCAGTGCAATCACTAAAACCACAACATTAAAATTACATGTAATATTGCCAGAACTCAGGTGATTGCCAACTCGGGACAAAAGAAACCAAATATAATAAAAAAAAAATATTTTTTATTTCCATTCGAACATTTCGTTAGCACCAGGTTAGCACCAGGTCTTATAAGTGATTTGTAAAGTGCAAACTTACACAGATGAGATATTTGTGAAAGATAGTTTGATCGCAACTGGCACTTACGCGGTTTTTAATGCCTGCCTGGGCATCATTTGTTTATGTTATAACTGACCAAGATATTTGAAGTATTGTCTGGCAAAGTTATGGTCGTCTATTCCGAGATTTTTCGTATGGACACCAAGGAGGTGTTGATAGACATTTGGTTTTATTGCTGTTCACTTTCAGAACCAGGCGTTGCGGAATTCTGTCAAGACCGGGTGTCTTTCCATTTTTAAATGTACTGAAAGCTGCATCTACTTCCTCAGTGGATTACAGGAAGAGTTTGGAACTAATATTGCCATACTGAGAAAAGAGCAGCCACGTTTGTTTGTATTTGGTTGCATCTTTCATGGCGTGGAGATACTCTGAGTGAGTGCTCCGAGGGTTAAGAGCTAATCATTTTTCACTCAACTTTCGTTTATTTTCACCAATTTGACGATACCGATCTCGCACCATCTGCCATCCATACTCTTGGCGGTTTTCTTTCAAAAGTATGTTATGAATGGAGTTTCGTAGTGCTTACTGTGCTGGTTTAGATGTTCAATGATAACTGATTGGAGCTTTGCAGAGAATCTTTATTTTTTAGTGCATCGATATTAGATATTCCAGCGCACGGTTTTCTTTATATTTGCCCGTTAAATCTTCATAATAATTTGTATATGTTCACTGTCCATGCCGGAGTGTCTATAAGATCTGATGACAGTTATGATAGTGGAATGTCTCTTCCAGAATATGACGTATACCAATTTGTTTTTCCATTTTTCCATCGTACGGTCGCCATGTGACCTTATCGATTTTCTGATGTTGAAAGAACGTGCTACGACTAGGTTATACTTGAAAGCTATAGTTCCGTAACGCTTTGGCCATTGCTGTTAGTTCACTGATGTAAGCTGTACGGACCAATATGTGTTGTTGTATCCTGGCTCCCACCAATTTTTGCGTTGAAGTCGCCCACGATAACTGTGATATCATGGTGCGAGATGTTACTCATGATTACTTCCAGCTCAGCAAAGAATAATTCTTTGACATCATCTGATTTGTCTTCGGTGGGCACATCACTATTAACAATCGTGATATTGAATTTATTTGTGCGGAGTCTACCATTGTGGTTGAGAACGCCGACTATAAAATCTCCTCCGTTCTGATGGCCACTGTACTGAAAAATGTAACTGTTGACGGTATTTACGAATCCTTTTCCTAGACCATCTGAGCTATTGCAGTACAGGTAGTCTTATGTGTATATACCGCAAGGTCCATAAATTGATGTGAGGGTAGATTCTTGGCCCACCACTCATCCCACTGATTACGGGTATGGATCATGCACTGGAGATAGATTTTAAGGCACCGAGGCTTAGAACTCTAATATTTCGTAATTTAATCAATATACATATACAATAGTGCTTTGGCGAAATGAAAAATGAATTTATCACATGGTATAGGCGAGAAGAAAGCAATTGTAAATTAAATTACAATAGCAAATTTCTACTATTTTATCGCATGTATTACATGTTTTAGATATGTTTTTCGGTCTCTTCGAATTTGCTGCTTTAATAATAAAATATTATTGCTCCTTTACCAATCTATTACAATAATAACACGATCAGCAGAACATCCGTTCAACAATTCAAGTATCGTCTACATTCATTTCTTCAGGCATTTTTACTTTAATATTTTTTATTATTATTTTGCTTTACAAAAAAAAAAAAACTGAAAATAAAAACAGATACCCTCCAGCTAACTGCTTCGCATATTATAATTAACATTTATACATATACACTGCGTTTCTGTTATTAAAATGAAAAAAAAAATGAAAGAATTTTATCTAGAAATAAGAAGCAAATTTATACAGCACAGCACAAGCGAGGAGATTACAGTGGAAATTACGACATCGGACTAAATTGTAGGATGGCTTACTAGATTAGAAAACTATTTGGGTGGTATCGTGTCGAACTACATGGGGTAAAATATATTGGCAGATTACCAATTCTAATGACCATCACTGGCTTAACCAAAAATGTTAATGCTATTACCCGATTTTAGGTAGCACACTGTAACTGTTATAATATATTGATTATAATGAATTAAAAAAGTGAGCAAAAAATCAAAAAAAAATCCAGTAGAAGATGACGATGATCATGTTGATGATTATGTAGATGATGATGATCATGATGATATAACGCGAATGCCATAGAGATAAACAAAAATCATATATGTATGAAAAGCACACACAAAAAAAAAGATAATAGTAATAAAACACTCTTACCGAGAGTTAAAAACCAAATAAGAATAAGAATAGCAACAACGATAAAACTGCATTTTCTCGAATGGCACATGTTGCAGTAGCAATTTTATACCATATATACCATGCAATTATTTTCGAACGTGTGTCTGTCAGTCAATTTATTTTGATGTTTTTAGATGATTTTTTTTTTTGGTTTCCCTCTTGAATTGATTATTACTTTATATTTTTTAAACTTAGATTGAACACATTATAAAGAAGTTAAATAAGAATCACGAAAAAACGTTCTTTCAACTAATACTGATAATGAAGAAATGGTAACCACAAATTGCTTGAAAAATCGTATGTATACACATAGTAATTCAAATTATCATCTTAATGTTGAGAACAATTGAAAAATTTTAAGTATTTATATTCGAAAAAACTGAAGCGACAAATATTCACTGGCAAAATCCAATTTTATAGGGAGGCAGATGGGCGCTATTAATAATGTTTCTATATCCGTACCCGTTTTCTATATTAGTCCGATATATTTTTCAGTTTCAGTTCTTTTCAAGATAAAAATAGTATGGCGTAAAAAAACATCGAAACAGGTCTGGAACCTTCACTTGGGATAAGAAAAACTAAACTTGGTCCTTAATTACAGCAACCGGATATCTAGACGGAGTACGCAATTGGATAACCAATCACTGGGATCTCAAGTACAGTATATGACACGATATCGTCCATTTAATTTAGAAAAATTGAGAAAGTTCCCGATCAATGTAAATTGTTCAACACAGTGAAGGAACTTCCGAACATATATTATTCACATGTGATGCCCACGAGCTCAATACGATTTCCATAATTTTATTTGAAAGATTAATCTGTCTCCATGGACTACATCGTAAATCATGGACTATCGTAAATACATTTTCCAAACTGAAATCATTTCAAACTGGACATAAACGACGTGATCCTACTAATTTATTACTTTCTTCTACGTATTAAAAGTAAGTATTGGAAAATATATCGCCAAAGACCATAGTGTAGTTTTTAAAAATTTCTGTGTATATGCATATTTGTGTTTGTAGTGCCGTGTCCATTAAATGTTTGTTTGTTCTCTACAGCCGAGCTGGAAAGATTGATCGGGACGAAACTTCATACTTAAATTGGGAGATTCCAGTGATTTTAGGCCCAAATCGGTCCATCGGAAGAGAGAGCCTTCCTAGGAGCTTTCTCGCTGTTGCAAATATTTTGAAAAGAATATGATTTTCTAGAAAAACGACTATGAACTAAAAAATTCTAAAATAATTTTGAAACAATGTCGGCCCAAATCAGTTTTCCAAAACGACGTGGAATGTGGAAATGACGACTTTAGACACAAAAAACAGTTTTCCAACAAAAATTTGGCTCATGTACAGCCCAGATGGATTGATTAATCGGGATGAAACTTCATAAATAAGATTATTCCAGAAATTGGCAGATCCCAGTGTATTTTTGCGAAATCGGTTCACCGGAAGTGGTAGCTTCCATAGTTTTCGAGTTGCAAATATTTTCTAAAGTACTTATAAAGCATTTACGAAAAAACGATTAAAAACAAAAAGATTTTAAATTTTTTGACTTATAGATGACTAATGTGTAAGAATCACAACAATCAGTTTCGAACAGATGAGACTAATGATTTGAAAAAATCAGTCTTCTCATCAGGTCGCGACGACTGATGTTATTTATTACATTGAAATATTGTCTATATATATAGAAAAATACCATGTAGTTGTACTACTAGCGAATTACTGCATAGCGTACGAAATTTTTTTTGTGATTCTTACACATTAGTCATCTATAAGTCAAAAAATTCAAATTTATCCGCGATCCAGCGTTAAAGGAAAGAAAAATGTATGGGGTGGTTGGGAAGTTGATTGTGTATAAGTAGGTGTCGATTATCATAGTCGTTGTCATACAGATTGACGCAAATGGAAGAATTTCCTACGGTTGTGTAATTAATTCGAGAATGCTGAAATAGACCAATATACGGAACAATCACAATAACACCATTACAATTGATATAAACCAAAGTAAAAAAGATTTTAGATTAAGTTTCAAATAAAATGTTCTGGAAATTTTTTAAATTTTACTGGAAACGACAAATTTTGATAAAAAAAATTATTTCAGCAAAATTTAGGATCTCTACAGGCGGACATTCGGAATTTGGACTATTCGAAATAAAACTTTATAGTAAAGCTTTTTCCATAAATTGAGAGATCCATGTGAAATGTGATTGACATCTTTGACCAGAAGTAAGTTTATGCAGCTTTTTAAATTTTTCAATGAAGATTAAATTTTCAACAAGGGTTGACCTTGTTGGTTTTCTGAAATTTAAGCAGTAATACTGATTTTTGATTGTACAAGACAATTTTTATCACAATTCTAGTAGGTTTAATTTGTCGGTTTAGAAATTGAGTTTGGTTTAGTCGAGATCTATGTACATTTATCCTAAAAGAAAGTCTGCTGTTGCTCACAACATATTCAACCCTCCTTCATAAGCAAGCTTATAGCAAAATTTTCAAAATGTTAAAGAGAATTTCGGCTTATTTCTGTAATAATTTTCTAAGGCGAATTTGCAGAGAGTAGAAAAATGGTTTCTAAGAATTTTAATATAACTTACGGTTTCCGACTTTAAATAAATCTAAATTTCGTAAATTTATCATTCATCATCAAAAGGAATGTGTCGTATGTAGCGCCTTTAATTTTTTTCGTTCAAGATTATGTGTAAATTTTGAGGGGGTCATTTTCAGGTTCAGGGTTTTATTTTTCAACGCTTTAATGTGTCGCTTTAAATGGGCTTCTAAGTTTGGTTATAAATAATAAGGCTTACAGTCACAAATATTACAATATTTTCCAAAATAATAACTGGTAGTAGAATAACCTAGCTTGAGGCTCTGAAAAAATATAAAGCAGAAAACAGTTGGCATGGAACCACTTGCAGCCCTCTTGTTACCAACTAAGTTTTTACCAACCAAGTTTTTCAATTTGATGTAAATTGAAGAAATAAATACTTCTTTAAAAACAATTTTTACTCGACTATTCGTATTTTTCTATTATATTGACTAATTTTTCACTGGTTGTAACCCAACTTGGTACACACACAAAACGAAAACTATAATGAATTTCACAAATGTAAAATTAAATTTGAAATTTTGTTAAAATTGAAAATTTAAACAAATGTTGCTTATTATAAATAAGTAAGTCGTGCAGACACATGTTGAAACACACAAAAAACCGTAAAGAGATAAATACTTCGCCTGTTAAAAATTTTGACGACAATCCAAAAAACAAACTAAAAGCATTCGATTCATACATAAAACTAATTTTTATGGTGAATATTACGACTACTGTTAATTGCAACTATCTGCGGGAAAACGTTGATTGTAAAACACATTATAGGTCAAAGAGTTATACGAGTAGTACTAAATTTGTTTGACAAAGAGACGAAATCAAATTAGAATAATTTGACGCCAACCTTGACCCAATTACACAATATGCATTAAACGTCAAAGTAAATAAATAGCACTTTTCTCGTTTTTTAATGAAAAACAAAAATTCGATAAATCGGTTTTAGCAAATTTTAATTAATTGGCTGAATGTTTTTATAGAAAATACCGCTAAATGGTATCGGGTAACAAAGTGGGCATTATCATCTTAAAAACAACCAAATTTTTCATTTAATATTAAGCTTAATTTATTTCTAAACTGAATGCTCACCTGCTCATAAGACACGTCCAATGGCGTCCAGTGGCAAACAACTTTAATTTTTTATATCAATGATCAACCGCACAAATGTTGTAAGTACAAAATTTGGTAAAACGGAGTTAAGTACAAAATTTGTACTTAATCCGATTTACCAAATTTTGTACTTACAACATTTGTGCGGTTGACCATCGATATTATTATTTCCACAATTTTGTTTATAAATTTCATGATAACCTGATGTTCCAATCCGAGCTTATGTCACCATTATTCATCTTTGTACACCCAGTCAATAAAAAACTAAAAGACGGTAAAAAATAATATTCTGTCGTTAAAGCTCTATGATGGTAAAGTAATACAAAAATTAATTAATTTTAAAGATACTCTGTATAAATGTATATAATTTTTAATGTCTTACTTCTTAAATTAATCTCATTACAGAAAATGATTTTAATAAATAAAATACAACACAGAAATTATATTAAGAAATCACAAAAATTATGAATATAGTCTACCATATACGTAAGAAATAATAATAAAAGAAAAGGAATTCAAAAACATCATCTAACAAGCTGTAAAATAGACAAAGCTTTAAAATTAATATTTAGAAAAAAAAACTTTAGCTGCGAGCGTAATAGGAGGAATAGCAATAAAAAGTTTACAGCGATAAAAAATGATACACATACGAGAATGTATGATATTTGCATTTTAAATTTGAATGTACATCCTACGTCGTGTGTAATATAAGAATATAGAAAACTGAAGTTTATGCCTATGGCCGGACAAGATTCTAAATGTATGTCGTTTAATTCTACCAATGTTAATTAATAAAAATTGTTAGACATATGTGTGTACACAATTGCACAGGTATACGAGTATATTAGTAACTGAAGAAAGAAATTCTTGCATCTTGCGTAATTAAATGGCAACTCAACTAACAAATCGCCTGAAAAGTTCCCGGTCTAACAATTTGTTTGTGAAAAAATGAGAGTAAGTAATAAAAATATTTTGATGAATAACAACATAATTTCCTTCTAGAGCGATGCAATCAGTCCAACACCTCTCTAATATATCGATGTTCTTTTTTGTAGAACTATTTATCTTTGTCTTCAAAATAAGCTTCAGTTTTGGCAATCACTTTTTCATTGTAGCCAAATCTCTTTCCCTGGAATATTTGTTGAGGTCTGCAAACAAGTAATAATCGCTGGGGACCAAATCTGGCGATCATGGTGAATGCGGAAGCAGTTCAATGTGCAACGAACACGGCCCATCAAAAAACAGTTTTTAATCAACACACGAAATTCTTTTTTTTTCATTATTTTGAAATTAACAAAAGTAGCGTAACTAAAACAACTATACCTTGTAAACTTAATGATCGAAATGTCATAAAATTTTAAACAGATATCATTTGAAGGTAAGTAGAATTTAAAAATCATATGAGTTTTAAATTTGTGGCACCATCTATATATGTCGGACCGGGAACTTTTCAGGCGATGTAATATTTAGACTGTTATTTCAGTTCAGTTGGCAAAAGTAATTTTATTGTAATTTGCACTTGTTAAACAGAATTTCCAATTCAGTTGTGCATTGATTTGTTCTATGGCTTTCGATTTATAAAACTATATGTATACTAAAATTCCGTGCAGATTTTTATTTGTTTAAAGTTGGTTATTAATTTATTGTTTAAAGAAAGTTAAAAATGTTTAAAATGTTAAAATGTGACTAACTTTATCTGAAAACTTAGGCTTTACTCAAAATCTCAACAGATGGGAGTGCGGAAGTTTCAGAAAACTTGACATTACGACAAGTTCTATTAAGCGCTGATGCACCAACTAGATCTAAAAAGTTTAAGAAGCATGCCAAATCAAAGGGCCTATAGATTTGCTCAAGTTCCTATGCCATTGCTATTTTATTCCAAGTTTCTTAAAACCCTCAATTGGTAAGCCAATTATTATTCAATGCGCGGATTAGTTGGCCTGTAATGTAATTTTAAAATTTTCAGACTGAAAAATTGGTTTCTAAGTTAAATGGACATATTTTGTTTGTTTAACTAATTAAATAGTTTGATAGTTCTTAAAATAAACATCTACAATTTCAAAATATTATAAAGTTCTTATTCTTTCCTACATTTAATTTTAAATTTTAAATAGACTGTATAGCAAAAAATAATTGTTATTTATAACAATTTTTACAGACGGGCTTGAATCAGTTTTCTATTGATTCCTCTTGGACGCTCTAAAACAAAAAATATTTTAACTGCAACTGTAGCGGAGAACAGACATACATATGGTCAACCTGGACAGTATCCTCATAGTGCGCGGTTATTATGAAAAGCTTCGCAGTGCCAGTGGAATTTTAGGAGTGGCGCGATCTTCCAACTTCGACATGGCGCTATATATCTTGTTTTTCATTCAAAAAATTCCGGGGGAAATGGAGATTGATAACTTGAGATGATAGGTAATATGGTGAATGCTATAAACTCCTCAGTGCCAACCGTATGTTAGTATTGACACAGTTGTTTAGCATCCGAATGGCCCCATGTATATTTAAATAAAATTCCAAGAACTTCCTGGGCTGGTGATGGCACCAGCCGTATGTTCAAATTTAAGTAAATTACCAACTTTCAAAATATAAGGTTAAGTTAGTTGGTAATAATAATGGCAAGACTTTTCGAGTTGGTAAATCCGTAAATTAGGATTGGCACAATCTTCCACTTTCGATATCGCCCCATATATTTGGCCATATACATATATGGGCCGTAAATAGTGATTAATGTTTAGAGATCGTACGAGATATAGTGAATGCTGGCTAAGTAGCCGGCAACAACCGAATTTGTATATCTTAAGAACTTCCTTAACTGGGAATGGTTTCTTATGTTTCGAGTTGGTATTGATAAGACCAAACTATGGTAAGCTCCCCATGAAGAAGCGTGTTAGGATTGAAACAATCTTCCAGCTTCGTTGTGGCCCCATATATCTATTTTATATGAAGTTCGTCTTTAGCTTCCAATAACTTCTGTACCGGAAATGGCGATTGATATTTTGAAGTGGTACGTAATATAAAGAATGCTGATCAAGTAACCACCACCAAAACGTAAGTTCAAATTTGAGTGTATGGCCAACTTTCAAAATCTCAGGCTAAGTTAAACAAAAATTTGTATCTCTTAACAACTTCCTAGGCCGGAAATGGTTCTTTATGTGAACAAATGAGTAGCGAAACATAATAATTCGCTAAGGAGTTGGGCGCCTTCCAACATTTAACAGTTGGGAAATGGGAATATGTTGAGTAAAGTCACGGCCAACGTTATGAAAATACTATGAAATGAAAGTGCGCATTGTTATTATAATTTGTATGTAAGTTCAAAGTAGTTTTAATATGTCACTACATAGTGTGATGAGATGGCCGAATTATTTAATCTAAATAATTCAATGTTTCATTAGTTTGAAACCAAACTTCCAACGTCGTGGTAACCTCATCTCGATATAAAACTAATTTCTGGCTAACACCCAAGAATAACCTAAAATGTCGTTTCAAGTTCTGGTGTTCAAGATTTCAAGTTTTGGCATTTAATTTTTGATATTTCATACATTTTTACTCATAGACTGTGCCGATATTTAAATGATCTATTGATGAAACCTGTTGAATGCAATGTATGAAAAATATTACCAAGTAGGCACCAATCAAAGTGGCATCTAGTATTCCTCAAGGATCATATATTGGTGAACTCTGGGGTGGGATGTTGTAACATCACTTTTTTAGATACTATCGAAATTTACATCTCTTTCATCACAAATTAAATTTATCATTTTTCCATTTTTCAATTACCTTGCTTCTATTGCGATCTCTGCCTATTCGAATAAAACATTATGTCGTTCTACTCTTATTGTATCACCTACTTATTTTAAGAGTGATACTTTATCGAAAAACAAAAAAGAGATAAATAAACAATCTATTCTAGTAGTGTGCGATCGCAATATAGAAAGCAAAATTGAAAAGTGAAATGACAAGCAATTTTATTTTAGGAAAAAGAGATATAATATTCGATAAATATCGAAAAAAGTGATGTTACAACATCCCACCCCTGGATTTTTATTGTTTTCATCGAATCTAATAAAAAAACTCATGTTATCATTTTTTTACACGTTGTAAAATTCTACCATACGATTAAACAAATGCGTGATACTGTGGAACTGTGAGATGGCCTCAATAGACTTAGTATGTGGTGCGATAAAAACAAAACTCATTGGATTTGAATATCATGAAATAAAAATGTATGCTTTTTCATCGCAAACGGGATTCAATAATTACTGCATACAACATCAATGACATAGAAATTCAGAGGATGAATGCGATTGAAGGTGATCGCACGTTAGTTGAAAATATTAGTTTTAACAGACATTTCGATAATTGTATTTAAAGCGAACTCCATGTTTGGCCTTGTCAAATGATGGACTAGGGAGTTCAAGAATGTACAAACGTTATGTTCACTATATTTTGTTTATGAGAGATCTCAAGTGGAATATGTTGTAATCTTCACTACAATGTTCAGATCGACAGAATTTAAAGTTGTATGCTTAAAATGTCTGATATTGCGTTTAAGAAAATCTGGCAATGGTTATGACCATAGCGATCCATTCCATAAAATGTGACTCGCTTACTTCCATATTAAACAAAGTGCAACGAATATAATATTGGGTAAAATTCCATATTAAAAATTAGTCAATTGCATTTTTAGCAATTAACGATATTGATATTGGAAACTATCCTAAGAAGAATTATAAAAATTAAGATCTGATTAAGGAAGTAGGAATAGAAAAAAATGTATTTTACTAATGAGAACGAAATTTTATTTACTTTTGAAAAAAAACGCCGTTTCACAAACAATTTTGAGTGATATTTTCAAATCGCTCTACTGAAGAACAATTGATTTACACGAAAGTATACTTTTTGTCAGTAGAATAAATAGAGCAGTAAAAAATCAAATAAAAAATGTTTAATACCGTTATTTCATATGGATTTGCAGAACTTATAGAACCTCTCTCGAAATGGAGATCTTCGATTATGTTAGTTTCCCTAAAATAAGTCATAAATTGGGTTTGAATTTTTGTATTAATATATTTGTCGAATACATCTTTATTTAGTTTAGACCTTCAGAATTTTATTGCAAGCACAACAAATCGTATAAAGCATTGAATGTGGTTCACTATTATGCTACATATCCTTTTCATCATACTCTTAACTAAAAAAAAAGAATTGATTCCGATTTTGATATTTTCCCGAAACCACAACCAAGATAATACTTTGTTAAAAGGGCCGAATTAGTATTTTTAAATATTCCGTGTTTTAATAGTGATCACCATATACACCTACAACCACGCTATTCCATACACCATTTGATCGACTTTTGAATGAACTCATCAAACCTAAGAAAATAAAATAAGAAACTTAGAATATAAAGAAATATCGAAATTGGTTCGAGAAATTATATCAACCGCATAAGATACGAATCAATAAAATTCCATTATAACTTGTTTCAAAGAGTATTACTATTTCGTATCAATATAAAATCTATATTATATATATATATATATATATATATATATATATATATATATATATATATATATATTGTATGTAGAGTTGGCTGTATAAGAGACGATCGGTTGCTGCTTAATGGATTTTTGAATTTCAGTTTTCTCATCTAAAACTTATAAAAAAACATTGATTGATGTTTTTAACAGGATATCTCTATATGATATGGCTAACTTTGAAATTTTTGAATGTCATTTTAAATATTAGACATTATGCTTTAGAAGATCATATAAGAGGATTATAATCAGAGTACCTGTAAGTACGGAATGGAATTATGTATTACTTGTCGCTGCTTGCGGTATTTCCTAGGCGACTGTTTAGAAATATTTTATTTTTTGCAAACCAATATTACCATACTAGGTTGCCTAAAGGCCTATTTTAAAAAGAAAAACTAATTAATTAAAAATAAATTATAATAATCTTTTACGATATATAAATAAATATATTAATTAATGACAGTGACTCAGCATGGGCGTGTAAACAAAGGCGTTGACATTCAATGGTATGCGAAATTTATTTACATATAAGTTATTTTAATTGGATTCCAGCAATTTGTTTGATTTATTAACTATACGCAAAATGAGACACAAAGTTAAAATTCGCAGCACACTTTCCCAAATACACCCCAAACTTTTATATCTGTAATTCCATACGGTTTTTACAATGTTTATGATCATTATCCGGAATATTCGATTTAATATAATCCGATCAAATATGTTAGATCTGTTATTTTCTAATTACATGGATGACATAGAATTTTTAATTCATATATCTGAACTGTAAGGATTTTAAACGAAGAATTTGTAGAGACCAGAACTTGTTTTAGTCGGATATTATTTCATTCAGTTATACATTTTTGCTATTATTAATAATCATGCTAAATTGTAATAAATCATTAAAAAATAAAATAAAACATATTTCATGTATTTACTCTCTTAATATAAAATACATAAATTATGTTTCTTGCATTTTATTTTATTTAAAACAAATTTGTCAGTTGTTATATCACCTTCATAGATATCAAGGTCTCTAAGAGTAAGAAGTATAACTTGTAAAATAAAAATAAAATGTTTCAGTTTGTTTTTTCTTTATAGCTTTTATCAATTGAACTTACTCGTTACATACATAGTAATGTTATAAAATATAAGATTTACTGTAAATGAATATTTTTCATGTAGGTGAATATTGCAAGTCTGGTTCATGTTACAAAACAATTTTTTTACTTTATTAACAAATTAGTTTTCAAATGTGTTGTACATAAAGTGTTCAAACAAACTGTGGAAATTTAATTAATGGAAATTACTTGATAATGATAACATCTAAATGTAATATTTATGTTTTGCCTGACATAATTAATTTTACTGTATTTATGGCATAACCGTGTATTTTATGTAAGGAAATGTTTTTCGATTATCTGCATCACCTCATAAACATTACGATCTATTAATTGGAGCTGGACCAAGATTCTTAATTAGCGTTTTTGGTGATGATCTTCCAATTATTTTCAATTAAAATTAGAATTTTATAGTTCTCGTGGTTCAGAACAAATTTTGTAGTCGGTTTTTCGACCACTTCCTAAAACTTTATTTTATTAAAACTTTGCAACTTCGTGATTGGACTATAGTGTCGATAGGTTGCCATATACATTTTTTGAAAATAACTAATTTTTATTGTTTAGTGTTTCAATTATGAACAAGGGTTTTGGAACGCATTGTTTGCATTTCGCTCGATAACCAGTAAAAGTTAAAAGAATAATGTTTGTGTTAAATTCATTTCAAATTTTTAAATGTACCTGCCATTTTAACTTTTAGTAGAAATTTTATACGATCTAGTATTAATCATAATATCAATTAAATATCAGAGTTTTGCGAATCGCAAATATTCGAAAATAGTTAGCGATATTTGTTACAACATATTTTTACATTTTTTTGAATAAATACATACATATTTTTAAATATTTTCCAATCTTAGTACATATTTTCTCCATTTGGTACTAAATATTTTAGCAGTTAGCTATGCAGTGGCACTATTCTGGCTTTTCCTGGGAATAGGGATTTGGGAAAAATACTTCCATAGCATTTTTGCCTAAATTATACTTTTCTGGCCTGCTGTTGCAATTAGTTTGGTATAAATATTGTCGCAACAAATTTTTTTTTTTTGTGTTTATCCCTGCAATCTGTTCTGGGGCCTGTTCAAGGCTCTCCCTGCTCTTTTGCGGTTTGCTTATTTCCGTCCTTACTTTTACGCCAGTCAGCCAATTCGAGGACGTACGGCTATACGACCGATTTTTAAAACCATCTGCACATTGCACACTCCATGCCAGCCTATACTGACACGGAAGATGCGTCGGCCCATGAATTTTGCACTCCGATTGGGAAACTTTTGTTCCACTAAATTTTTAAAGGGGAAAATAATTCCCAATATATCGTTGTTTCAAAATTATTTACACCAAAATAAATTCAACAGTATAGGCCAGAAATATATAATTTAGCCAAAAATGATATGAAAATATTTTTCCTAAGGGAAAGACAATCCGGATTAGTGCCACAGGTCATAAAAAATCTTTGAAAGTTTTACAAACACAGCTGCATGTTCCCGATGTGTCTATGCTTTACTATTATTTTCACTAGATGCCACTAAAACCCCTTTGAAGTAAAAATTTATCTGCAAATCAGACACCTCTATGATATATTTTATTATTTCCTCTATTGCAAGGAAAATGTCACCATAACAATTTGAAAATGAAATCGTTTAAATAAAAACAAACGAAAAAATATTCTCAGCGGTTGTTTTCAAGAAACAGTGACCAGCTCAAGTTATTCGAAATTCAACGAGAAGCTGTATATGGCTAAGATAGCTGCTGAGATCCCTATGGAAAAATTAAACAGAACTGTATTTTCTTCAATTCTAAAAATATATACCAACCACATTATACTTTGATGAATCACCGTTAACACAAAGATACGTTAAAGCGCTTTACGACAAAAAAATTATCAAAATAAAAATAGCAACACCGAATAGTTATGTGTGGGTTTCAATCGATGAAACTACTGACAGTACTGGACGTTATATATAATCATTCAACAATTGCCCGTTTTTTCGACGACTCTATGAAATTATTAGGAGGAAGCTTTCAGTGAGAAAAAAATTTACAATTTATTTCAGATGCAGCGCTTTATATGGAAAAAGCCACACAATTCATTCAGGTATTTTACACTAAAATTTTGCATGTGACCTGTGTAGTTCATGCATTACACAGAGTTTGCGAAACATGCAACGACATATAACGAAAATTTTGAAAAAGTTTACCATAGAGTCTTTCAAAAATAATTTAATTTACCGAAAAATTTACTTTAAAATTGAATTTACCCTTGGATTGGTACGCAGCCCTAAGGCGAAGAAAGTTCGTGACGGGGCATACAAAAGAAACATAACTAAATGTCAAACCGCTTCTTCGCTAAACTAAATTATTTTCAGATTATGAGGTGGTCTAGAGTCTGATTTAATTAATTTCAAAAACTCAGAATTAAAACAATTAAATACATGGAAGGAAAGCGTAACTATATTTTGGAAATGCATTTAAATCCAAAACTATCTTGTATAATTTAAAAAGTAGTTGTTTCGTGCTGGACAAGTGAAGATTTAATAACATTTCCTGCTGCAATTATTTTGCCTTTACCATATTTCGTCGATGAATTGGCCGTACTTAGTGCTGTAAGATCAATGAAATCTGAAATGAAGATGGAATTCATTACATGTTTTCAAATATAATTATTCAATCCATTTGTATATCTTAGACTTGGTTTAAATCCACAGGTTGGTCGTACTTGATGGGTTTAGAGGTTATCAAAACGACGGACCTCGTAAACCTGCAGGCGAAGTATGTATCTTCGTAGGGACGTCTATTCTTACTAAAATCATATATAAATCTTCAAATTTACCTTTTAAGGTCTTATTAGACGAAATTATTGTAACAAATAGTAAAGTTTTACTTGGAGTTGTTTACCATCCTACTGGATCTATTTTATAGTTGACTTAGAGACAATTTCAGGAAATGTTCAAATTTTCTACTCTATGCCTTTATATGCTTCCTGTAAATTCTTCAACAGTCCAAATTAAAAAAGTTGTGTTCGTTGCTTTGATGTATAAATATTTGCTATAATAATTCTGAATTACTACTTTATAACTCAAATAAAACAATTTTCATTTCAATGAGACTTATTACGAAATATAGTGGAGAATGATGTCAAGGTCCATTTTTTACTGGTATGATTATTAAAATGTATAATCGATTTGCCTCTATTAGTTCTATTATAATTGATCTCTGAGAGCCAAAATAATTTACAACTCAAATTTTAGATTTAATGAAAACGAAGAATAGAGCTTATGGGTAGATGGGCAGTTTTGAACAATAGTATAAATAAATACCTCAGAAATATGGTTACTTCACTTAAACAAGATTTTTTAATGAATAAATAAGAATCTAAATTACCTCATAAAATTTTCTGGAATAATATAAAACGCCTTGGTATTGGAAATAGTAATGAGCAGGCACAGATTCTGTTTACTTCTATATATTCCATATACATGAAACAATTCCATATACATGAAACAACACAAAATTTTATTTAAAATAAAAAACAAGCCCTAAATTATTAAAAACGTTATTTAAACCCAAAAGCGCTTCTAGATTTCAACTTAATATTTTCGAACTGGAACTAAATTTAGATGAAGTTTTCCATATAAAATTTGAACTGATCCGAATAAATTGGTGTCATCAAATGCGGGAATTATTACTAAATCAAATTTTCCTTTAGTTGTTGGAAATTAGCCAAAATTACTCCATTGGCTTAAATCAAGAATATTTATATTATGTCTGAATTAGTACATTAACTTGAATCTCGCTTTCGCATTTCTCAATACAGCTGATGACGTTACGTTTAAATTTGATTCTAATAAGTTAACTGCACTTGCACTTTGGATTTCTCTAAAGCATTTGACTCAATAAATCATTAGAAACTTTGTGTTGGATTATTGCCGTTTGACATCTTTGTATGTAAATTTATTTATTCATATTTAATTAAGTATCATAGCTTGCTAAATGGAGTTTCACAAGGTTCAGTGTGTGGTCCGTTACTGTTTATGTTGAATATTAATGATATTTTTACTTGCTTTAGATCTATCAAAATTTCATTTCTACGCGGATATTTTGCAGGTATAAATACAAATCTTATATTCTACTTTATTTAGCAGCTGGTCTTCTACCCAACGGTCTGTTAAGTTTACTGTATTCAATATAGTTCCCGCCGCTACGCTGGCAAAGTGGTCAGCATGCTTGCTTCAGCGACCGGAGGTCCCGGGTTTGAATGTTCGATTCCCTGGTGGCGACAAGGAAAAGATTTCACGGCTGGTTTAAGATCAATGAATTAATCACTCATTATGAAATGAAAATATGAGGGAGAAGTGAGGGAGGTTATACGGTTTAAAAAACAGCCTTAACCAGGCGGCAGTGACAATATTGTGTTTTTTTATTGTGTTTCAATTAATATTTTTTAGCATTTTCTGAAAGTTAACATGAAGATGCGGTGCACTAAAACTTTTAATTCACTTTGTTGGTTTGCATTAAAGTTAATTACGTTGAATTAATTTTGTTGCTGTGTGCTGTGCTTATTTCATTAAAAATTATGGCAGGTGATAAAATAGCGAATGCGCTATATAGTATAAAAAGACCATATACAGAGATGTTTCAAAGACGTGATTAAATGGTGTAACGTCATTAAACAGTAAATTAGATTAAATGTACTTAATTAGATAACAAGCCAATAATTTTTTATTAAAGTGCTAAACGACTAAATTTTATGATATTTGCCGCGTACACTTAATTACACAAATCATTTTAGAGTTTAGACTGATCTGTCTATCCATTACATATATCAACAAATAAAGTTTAAAAAAAAAATTAATTAGCATATTTATTAAGAAATTTATACATACCAGTAGTCACTTAAAAGATGACTTCCTATCTAGCCATGCTTCTCTATATTACTTCGCTATGCTATATAATTTGCTGATTTTTATTTTTATTTTGTCTACACGTCAAATCTTTTTTATAACATCTTCTAACATAATGTGTGGTAGTTGAGCTAAGATGAAAAAAAATACTTAATTGCTTTAAACATGGAAATCTATTAAAAATTTTCATAATGTTTAAAAAAATTTAATTTAACGATCTTGAAAATATAAACTTATTATTTTTGCGCTGACATAAAATATTTAGAATTAATTTAAATTAGTTCGTAAAATAGGCAACATATTTTTATTAATGGCACAAGCTTGTATGTATCAAATCAATATGAAATAGCTAATGAAGTTTACAATAATTTTTATATACATATACACATATTTTAAAAATCCGGAATACTAAAACCTCGTACGCGTTCTACACTGGATAAAGAACCGTACAAAATATTCATCACCTTTATACCTGTGATAGAGTATTTAGGCAGCGCCTTAAGGCATCACGATTCATATTGTATACATTTTATTCTGTACGTCAGGCTGGATCTTAAATACATTGTTGGAGTTGTCGGGTATAATGTATAAGGGGTATCGAGATTGTCTAGGTTTGGGATGCTAATTCGTTACGTGACAATTCCTCTGTTCGTTGTTATAGAAATTGTGAACGGTTCAATTGAAGAACGGTTAAATTTTTATATCAGCCGGGTTACGGAATGTTGAAGAAATTTGTTTCAGCATAAAATGAACAAAATTATTAAAATTGCTTAAAAAATTATTTATTGGAGAGCAACCAACTTATATTTATTTAATTGGTAATTGCCCAAGTCTTATTTAACAATTAGGTGGTAATCTTGTATCTCCATCCGTTTGAAAAATGTTGTGCTCTAAATTAAAAAATTTAAATTTATTACACACAGTACCCAATTGGCAGACAATACGTCGATAAATTCGATTGATCGATTTGTTGAAGTATACGGCCAAATTATAACCAAAATCTCCCGAAATACGTTCGGGCCCACCTTTAGTGGGAAGGATAGTTTTTTTAGTTGATATATAATCGAGCCAGTTACGGACATCCATGAGCCAATTAGTTACATAATTCTAAACTATGATGTTCTAAAATAACTCGAGATAGAAGAAAAAGGAGACAACATAAAACTTCTTAAATCACTTGCTAGAAGGGCTATCATCAGACCATTCTCCATTTTTAATGAAAATAAGCCCTCCAAGACTAACAAATAACAAAACAAACTGGGAATACTTTCAGCAGCTAATCGAAGAAAGCTTCAGTCTACAGGTACAGATCTCGAACGCTTATTTGATAGACGAACTGGAAAGCTTCATTGAAAGTATACGAAAAGCGTCCTGGGAAAGTATACAATCAGCAAGGAATATTACAAAAAGTACAATATATACTATCCAGCTGAAGTGAGAGAGTTGATTAACGAAAAAAGAAAGAGCTTTTTATGAAAGTATTAATTTCCAGTAGATTTAATGTCCTTTAAATGTCAATCAAGCTTCATACATACTATACTCATTCACACAGTTACAGTATACTACCTGCACATTGCCAGCTCCATGTCAGCCTATAAATTGACACGGACGGCGCTGAATTCTGCATTCGAACAGAGGGTTTTAGTTATGTTTATTAACATCACCGATCATAATCGATCGGTGATCAACAAAAATTCGGTGGAAGGCCACCGACGGTTTAAAAAGGTCTAAAATGCAAGTGCCATCCATGAAAATGGTTGGTAGAACCACAGCGGGGTCACAGCGATATGCAAAAGGCTGATATGTTTGCCGAAGATCTACAAAGTTCGTTCAAACCACCAACTGAACAAGTGGATAATGAATATTTAACACCTAGAGAAGCAAAATAGACGAGGTATCTGTGCTACCTGTTACTTTGAAAGAAATCAAACTAGAAGTAAAAAAGGGTCAAAGATAAAAAAGCCCCTTGATACGACTTGATAACGGGGCAAACAAAGCCCTATAGCGAGAGAAAAGTAGCGGAGGCCAATTTCTTTACTAAAAACAACATCAAAGATTTTCGAAAGACTGTTTCTCAAAAGACTAATGGACGACTTACATCCTCCAATTTTTTTCCGCAACAATTTTTTTACTGAAAAATAGAGCTGCACGCATCTAAAAAAAATTACTAGTTAAAAAGAGTCAGCACTATGTAAACAAAAATGGAGATGCTACAATTTTTTTGTATGTGCTATAAATTTTGACATTCAAACAGTTTGGGTTTAAATTAGATATGAACAAAATCGAATTGCACAATAAAACAATTTTAAATTACTTACCGACCGACCGCTCATGTTTCCTATTTTTGTTTGAATGATGTTTATGGTTACTTGATGTTTATTTGAAATTTTTTTATTTAACTGCTATAAAAATAATTGTATGGCAACATTCCCAGTTTTATGCCAACATTTGCTGAAATTAAAAAGAAAAAATGCAATTTTATTTTATTGGAATTTGTTTCCTTCTCCTCTCGCAAACGAACATCGTAATAAGTATATTACTACTCTTCATTTTTTACTGGAATAAAATTGGAACATGTAAATCGTCCATAAATCTAATTATTGAGAGCAGAAATCTTATACCAGCACATCATTTTGGTTTTCGAGAAAGGCACTCACCGATAGAAAAGGTACATATGACCACTGATACAATTGACGATGCGCTGGAAAAAAGAAAGTATATATTCATTGAAAGAAAGTTCGTTCGCTTGATCGATTGCAATGGAATATTGCAGAAACTTCAGGTCAGAGCCACTTATTTATTTTTCATTATAGATCAAGTATGCACAAAATAATAGAAGAAGTAATAGAAGATAATAGTTACAATTTTGAACTGAAAATGGAAATTATATTTTAAGTCGATATTCAAAATAAAATTCTTATATTATAACTACAGTAGAATAATTACTAAAGTGTTTTAATTATTAAACAAAATAATAGTAAAACTTAGTGGAATTCGATTGGTCTTCCAGGTATTTTAATTACGCTTATACATTAATGTTTAAGTTACGGCTAAAAATATGTTTAAACGTGTATGTGTAACTCAAATGGTTTTTCTTCCGTCACACAATTTATAAATAGTTGACCAATTTACATTATTCACGTTCTGCTAAATAATTGCCTTTAAACTTATCCAAATCTTGACCCACCTAACCAGCATAAATGTAAACCCCACATACATACCATACAATACTGATTTAGACGATTGACCACCTAAATTTGGCGCATATCGGATCAATTATACACATTTAGTTTTCTCAAAATGCTTTATGAAATTACCATGTGTCCCAAATTCCACAATGTCCATATACAAAATCTATTCAAACGTAATCTTCTCGCTACATTTTAAATTGATCACAGCATACACAAAAAAATAATCCAGATCAATCACTCGCAAGACCACAACAATACCGTTCAATTATCAATAAAAAAAAAATACTTCATACACGTTCACCATAATTATATTCTACTCTGAGACCAAAGCTCGTCAATCAAAACAAAAAATTCGATAAAAATGATTCAGAAGTAAGCAAAAATAAAAAGAAAAAACAGAAAAATGTTAAAGTAATATGGCAAAGTGGGTTCGTACTATACGAGGCAACAAAAAATCGAACAACACAATAAATGAATATACACGCACTAAACTTATAATCATCGTACAAATATTGTAACTAATGAATGAAATGGATAATGTAACTTTTGAATGGAGAGAACGTCCAAAGAATAAGAATAAAAATAAAAAAAGCAAATATAAGAATGTTAACATTATTCTGTAGTTTTTTATTTTATTTATTTCCATCTCAAATTAATGATGACCTACACACACACATAAAAGGCTTACAAATTTTAATAGTAACCACGAGTGTAAATTATGATGATTTTTACAAATCATAGTTGTTTTTTTTGTGATTGTTAAAAGTTCAACTTTAAATCAGATCGTTGTTGCTTTATTTGTAAATTAACGATCGGATTTTCAAGAGGTTGTTTTCCTTTTCTTTTACTTTACGTATTATTTTATTATGATCTATACGGGGTATAGAGAAGAAAGCAAAATTGCATTCATCTTTCGGTCGAGGTATAGTACCTACACGATGAATACACACACAAAAAAACATGATTTATGATTTTCTTATACCTTGATATGTTGATTGAGTTTTTAATTTCACAGTTCTTTTGTAATTTACAATGAATCAACTGTTGTAATTGTTATTGAATGACAAGTTGCGCTTATGCACATACCACAGCAGCTATGGAAATGTCAGATAATTGATTATTATTGATTTATTATTAGAAAAACATTATGGAATCGGAATTCACTACTAACGTTGAACGGCGTGATTACAAACTTTTTATTTTATAGCTCTAGGGGTTATACTGAATATGTGACCTTGGTTGATGGATTCATACAAAACATATATAATTCATCTTGTCTGTTCATAACTGTTGAAATTATATTTCTGAAGACATGATTTACATTGGAGTTTGTAATCGATCAATCCATAAATAGTTTTATTTAAACAAATAATTTTAACATGAGTACAGGAAATGAATTTGATATGTTTGAGTTTGAATACTGCTGTGATCCGGTAGCTCATTTATTTTTTAGAAACAAAACTTAATATATCTATTCAAATGAAGTATTGAATCTAAATTTTCTGTCAAAATATTAAAACAGACCGATTAATATTCCATGATGTACCTTCCGTATAACAAATAATCAGTTTATAAGTTGCTTTTTATACTAAGACCACTTGATAATTCCCCGCTCAAAAAAGTTCGTTTTTTGGGCACCGAATACTCCATCTGTGCTGTTTGGTTTGTTTGGTTTGCACGTTTTGGAGGTTTTTTGTTGGGTGATGGATTTCTATTTGCAATTCAACAACACGTATTTACCATTCTGTAATAAAAGCTGCATCTACAATAATTTAACAATACCCATAACAGTTGTCGAATCAATAACACAAAGCCTAAAGTTTACTATCATCTACCGCTTTAATTATAAACTATTTCACCAGATGTCGTACAAAACAAGGAATGAGATATAAAAGAAATAGAAGGTAATCGAAAATTGATAGATACATCATAAGAATGAGCAATTTTTTAGGCAGTGATAATTTAGTTAAATCGTAGGTTAAGTGATATAATAAATCCCGTTTGGTTCGGGCCCCTCATCATAATTTGTCCCAAAAATCTACAATATATAAACCAAAAAATTTCTTTAAATGACGACGTAAGACCCGTTACACATTTCAATACAGTAGTGCTCAAAAATATTTTGACAAGTGTAATTTATTAGATAATACAAAAAATAAAAACAGCATTAAAATTAATCAAATAATTTATTTATAGTAATTATATATTTTACAAATTCGAACACATAAATGTTATGAATTGCTAAGAGAAAAGAATAGTTTGAAAAGTTTTAATAATTACGGATCAAAAGTATTTTGATCCATAATTATTAAAATTTTCCATATGTACTTCTCAATAAATACAGGTTTCTCCATATTATTACTTAGCCGTGCCTGCAGCTATTGCTAGGAACAAGTTGGAACTTGTTTGTTTACTTTACGTGTGTAGTAAAAAAAAAAAAAAACTAAAAATAATTTTTGGCAGCATTAAAAAAACATGTGTTCAAAAGATGTTTCAATTAAAAATAATAAATATAATAAAACAACAATCAAATAAAAATGGAAAATCAAATAAGCTTGTTTATGGCCTTAAGATCCAAATTATATGTTTAAATTACTTTTTTTTTTTTTTACTGAATTCTAAGTTATTTTTGACAATTATTCAGTTCCAATTTGTCAACGAGATCGGTCGCACAGCAGCAAGAGTTTTTTTATAAGTATTCGAACATTATATTAACATGGCCAAGTTTAAGGAATATTCAAATGATTTTAAAAACGCCGTGATAACTGCCCTTAAAAGAGGAACAACGCAATCAGAAGTTGCTCGAAGTTTTAACGGGTCTCGACAGCTTGTTAGTTCGTGAAATAAGGCTTATGTTAAAAGTAAGACAGTGGAAAATAAGCCCCGAAGTGGCCGTCCGAAAAAAACTACTTCCATGGAAGATAGCTTAATTAAAAAGTTATAGACGAGTGATGTCCGAAAATCGGCCGTGATGCAAATAAAAAACGAGTTACAAGAAAATTATGAGTACGGATTACATGAACGTCTAACCAAAATACCTCTGATTTCTGCAAAGAACAGGAAGCTGCGCCTTGCGTTCGCTAAACGGCACAGATCAGACGAGTTCAAAATGATCCAATGTGTTATGGAGTGATTAAAGCAAATTTGATTTAGTGTAATCCGATGGAATACGGTATGTGAGACGTTCTGTAAACTAAAGATTTGATGTTCGATACCAAATACACACAGTAAAACATGGAGGTGGCAATATTATGGTTTGGGGGTGTTTTTCCCGCCAACAAGTTGGACCTTTAGTTAGAATAGAAGGGACTATGGGTCATTTTATATATACTGAGATATTAAAGAAGCAAATGCTACCTATGCAAAAGAAAATATGCCACCTATAGCTGGTATTTCAAAAGAGCATGATAACGATCCAGAACTCAAATCTAAGCATGTAGGTGACTTCATGAAACTTATGAAAATCGAACGCTTGGAAAGGCCAAGCCAAAGTGCCGATTTAAACCCTATTGAGCATCTTTGAGTGATGCTGAATCGACGCGTAAAATGTAAAAATTATTAAAATAAGGATGATTTGCAAAAGTTAGTTGATTCAATTCAATACGTTGTGAAGTTGTCATAAGAGCCAATGGATACGCAACGAAATACTAATTAATAAGTACTGAAAATAATCAGCATTAAATAATAAAAATATATTCTTTTAGATGTCAAAATACTTTTGATCCGTTATTAGTAAAACTTTTTTTAAACTTTGCTTTTTGTTTAGCATTTCGTGTTCCGATTTCTAAAACATATCATTACTATGAATAAATTATTTGATTAATTAAAAGAAAAAAATATTTTTTGTATTATCTAATAAATTATACTTGTCAAAATATTTTTGAGCGCTACTGCATGTACACAATAATAGCAATGATGGTGTGAGTGATATAGCTAACTTTTGCAATGCAAAGATGCTGAACCCGTGCTAAGTTAATCCGCATCGCTCAAATTAGAAAAATTTAGCTTGCATAATTTAGATCAATTGTGCATCGTTTCATTAAAACTCTTTATTTACAACCAAGAGCGATGAACTTAGCTCAGATCGCTTAGCTTAGCTGAAATGTGCAATGGGCCTTAAGCTTTGTTTTTTAAATACGACAATTATAAAACTTGCCGGATTTACTGCGCCGGTTGATATAAAAATTATTTTCGATCAAAATTGCATTGAAATCTGGTTATAGTTCAGTTTTGCCAATTTGATAACCATTTGCATCGTTTAAAGCTCAAAACACCACAAGAGCGAAGGCGACGAGCGAAATCGCCTGCCACATTACAAAATACCGAAAACATCAATACAAACACAACCATCGACGCAGGCGACGACGATTTTTTTGTTGAAATAAATTTAGGCCGTAAGTTCGAATGAAGATTAATCCACAACCAAGGATTCACCCTCGGTTTGATCAATTTAAATGTGGATTATTTGATTCATGGTTATTTTAAAAATCCACCGATTTCGATGGATTATTTTTATTTTCCTATGATTTTTTTCGTTCGATTTTTATTTCAAATTTTCGAACTTAAATAATAACAACAGTATACATTATCTATTTAATTAGATAAAGAAATAGAAATATTAGAAAAAAATGTCTTCTTCGTTTTTTTCATCTTTATCATCAGTTTCATCATCCAACGATTCAGATTATCTGCTTAACGAAAATGAAGATAAATCAACATTTAAAAGCGAATGTATACTTACTTTTAGGACGAAGATGAATTTTAGAAATTTCAGATTTACCAAAGGTTTTTTTTTATATATAGTCAACCTCATAAAATAGGATATTATTCTTAAGATAATAGGGGTTATCCGTCTTCCTCGGAACGACAACTAATGGCTGCCCTTCGTTATCACGCTACTCATCACATTTTCATGGAAAAATCCATGGATTTTTTTACCCACGAATTTTTTCAAAATATTTTCCTTCTTCAAAATTACGGGCCTTAAAGTCTATTTCTATTTTTATCGCCGACGAAACAATGCTACCAACTGTTATTTATATATATTTTATAATTATAGCATAAACCATAAACAATTTTTTATAATATTAAAATTTTTATTATCCGAGTACGCTAATATTTAGAATCCATTTTGACATAGATAAAATATGGCATTTGTTGTTTTTTTTATCGCCATACACTGACGCTCTTGTTCGATTAGCTACAGCGATATTGCGGCAATATTTTTTATTTATTCTTCGACCCTGGTCGTTGTTGTGTTTCGAGCTTAACTGTCGATTTTGAACGAATTGTTTTGTTTGATTCGTATAAAATAAAACCAGTTTTTAATACAACCTACGAATTTTAGTAAATCTGGAGATCTATAATCGACGTCATCAAGAAATTATTTTCGAAAGTTAGAAACCTGCAGAAATCATGCATACTTTTCACGAACCGTTTTAAGGACAAGCCAAATCAAATTTAGTTTTAAAAAGTTGTTTATCTATTTTAAATAAAAATTGATTATTAAATATTTTTAATAAGTAAAAATCTATTATACTCATTTGTGGATAAAAAGTCGGCAAACAAACAACATGGATCATCCATTTGTCTTAATTTATAAAATTTGAATTGTTAGAATTTGTGCACCCACAAAGTATAGAAAGAATTTTTGTTCAATTTGAAAAGGTTCCGGTTTAGTAATTTATAATAATGCCTTGTGAGTGAATTGCTACTGCTGTATGGCAAGCTACCGTTCGTTTATCAAAAATTTTTATGACAATCTGACGTAACTGTGGCTTAATTTCTTGAATAAAATTAATAATATTCTCCTTTAAATTATCCATTGTTTGTGGGTTTGCCTCCAATCTTGGTGTGTTAGATCGCAAGTTGTACGCGGGCAATTAATATTCTCCCTTCGATAATTTATTCGATTACTGAAAAAAATCAATTGGTTCTGTTACTGTATGGCATGTAGCACAGTCCCACATATTAACCCTCATACGACTCTCAAAAAAAATTACACATGCATTGCTCGGGTGAAATTTCACCCGAATATATAGTATATAAAATCTATATACATATCCATCCATATTTCACATATTTCAATATTTAATTTGTAATACAAACGAATTCAAAAATTATAACCATCCTGAGTTTCATAATAAAAAAGTAAAATAACTTTAAAATGCTTGGTGGAATGTGTAATTGCTGTGAACGATGATGAATTGATGTTTTTGAATTCTCCTTAGCACAAGCACTTACAGCAGGAATATTTTCTTCTGAACCACCAATGACCATAATTGACGGACATTTTTCTCTTCCAGATTCTGTACGAAATTTTTCTTACACCTTTTGCATAACTTTTACCAAATTTAAAATAATTTTTAACAATAAATACGCGATGCGTTTTTCTACTATAGTCATCTGTCAAGCAGCATATGGCACTGTTGTACAAAAATATAAATGGCGGCAAATTGAAAAATTATCCTCTAATTGGAACACTCTTTATCGTAATATATAAAGCTCCGATGGCTACCTATAGGTTTTGAATAACATATTCATATCGTTGCTTCGTATAATTAACGTAGTTATCATAAGATTTTTGTTACTTGGATTTATCAAAATAAAAAAAAATTGCTTTTTGTTACTTAGTAAAATAAAGTATGTAATAGTAATCATGCAAAATTTTGGCCTCGAGATTTTTGCAGATTTACCATTCGCTACAACGCGGAAGTAAAAAAATTGATTTTTAAAATATGTGTGTCTGTGCGAGGCGTCGTGAAGATATAAAGTTGTTGGTTCTCTAAAGCCCAAACAGATTGATTGATTGGAGTGCAACTTCATAAACTTAAGCTTTTACTATAAATTGGGTGATCCTGGGGAATTTTGGCCGAGTGGGTATTTTTTCGTTTTTTGCAAAAATTTTGAAAACTATATCATTTATGAGAAAAACGATGTTGAACTAAAAGATTTTAAATTAATTGTGTATAAATAATATCGGTTCAGATCAGTTTTCCAAAATTTAAGCGAAAACTACGATTTTTGACAAAAAGATGTTTTTCCGTGATGTTTATCCGAAATCGGTTCACCGAAACGCTTTTTCGTTATATGCAATTATTTTGAAAAGTTATATTTACGAAAATCTGTGAACATAAATTTTACCGGAAATGACGAGTTTTGATAAAAAAAACCTTTATTTCGTCAAAAATCGAGATCTCTATAATAAAGACGGATTGACTATTAGGAATCAAACTTCATACTAAACATTTTTCCATTAATTGAGAGATCCTTGCGAAATTTGGTGAAAATCTGTGTACTGGAAGTGGCAAGTCTACTGCTTCCGTCGCTGGCACACAACGTCTTTAGAAGAGTTACAGCATTCTTTCTTAGAATTTGGATGGACTTTTAACGATTATTTGACCGATATTCGTTGTAAGACCCGGTCCTCTGTTTCAAAATGCAATAATAATGTCAGATTTCAAACTGTTATTTTATTAAATTAAAACATTTTATTAAAATAATTCTTATTTCATTTTTGGCTGCGTCTTGTAGGAAAATTGTTATTTTACATTCAAATCGCAATACACGGTTTTATTTTATTCGTACTCGTACTTCGTTATAATTATTCATTCAAAATTATTATAAATATTGCGGTATACTGCTAAGCCAATAAGAAACAGAAAATGAATTGAAATCTATTAAAATTAAAAATGAAAATAGATTAATCTCTCGCCAGGATTAAGTAGCACCGATCGTTGTCAATTATCGCGGTTTACTTTCTTACGTGTATACAAAAAAATACAAATATTCTAAATGTATTAATCTTATGCTTACATTATATTTTTATAACTATATGGAGTGTGTAAAAAATTAATTTTTTTAATCAAAAAATTTAATTAAAATTTTATAATAGTAGGTAAATTTCATTCAAATCGCGCAAATATTCCAAAAAGTGAACAATAATTTCTATATAAAAAATTTATAAAATATACTCAAAACATTTCTGTTTGAATGTTATAAAACTGAGATAAATGAATGAAGAACAAATAACTGGTGGTGGAGTACATGCGGTATTGATTACAATTTGTACAAGTATCCAACCGCGATATATTAGATCTAAAAACGAAGTAATATAATAATATATGTTACATGGATAGATAAACAAATCAAAATTACCAACAACAACACTATTTCGAGTATAATATAAGATGATTAAAGAAATGTATGTACCATTCTGGTCACGAAACAGCATGCGCGCTTTAAATAAATTTTAGAATATTCTACTCAATGAATATCGTATATCGTTTATACTTGTGGCCGACTCGTTTAACATTTTGCCTTAAATTGTTATTAATTTTTATTCGGTAGTAGATAAAATCATTAATAATTTTTTCAAAACATTTTTGACGAGTAAACCACCTAGTCTTACTTCAATATGCATCAATAATTATTTTTGGTTTCAAATTGAAAACATTGTTATAGAATAAATAGGGTGTCACATAATAACCAAAACCGTCCAAATATGGAGATATGAAGTATACTTTAGAGAGAGAGAGAGAGAGAGAGAGAGAGAGAGCAAATCCAATTTAAAAATTAAGGTTTCTTTTACGAAAGAGTTTTCACAGACTATAACGTAGCTTACTTGGTGCTAGTTTAGATCGTAAATGACTACAAACCCGTAAAAAATAAAAACACAAAATTTTTTGAACATCCTGTGTTTTAATTTCTCCTACTGTGATTGAAAATTTATTTAAATTTTAATGATACTACTTTATATATTTTAATGGACACATAAATCATTTAAATGCTACAGTGTTTAACATTTTGTATTTTTCGTTGTATCATGTCTCCAGGTATAGTGTGTGGTACTCTGCTATGTGATGTAATTTTAAAATGTCATTAAATTAAAATAATTTAGAAATCGAAATCATAGATGACATTGGTAGAATTTTGAAAAATTCGTGAATACAAAAAGTTAATTGTTAAAATAGAATATAGATGGAAATGTGAAAAAATCAAATTTCGTACGCTACGCAAAAATTCGCTAGTAGTACAACTACATGGTATTGTTCTATATATATAGACAATATTTCAATGTAATAATACAACGTCAGTCGTCGCGAGCTGTTGAGAAGACTGTTTTTTTTTCAAATCAATAGTCTCATCTGTTCGAAACTAATTGTTGTGATTCTTACATATTAGCCATCTATAAGTTAAAATTCAAACCAAAATATTGTTTATTGTTAAAAAATTCAAAAAAAAAATTGAGAAGTGAAATTTGAAATTTACAAAACTATTTTGCAAAAGTGCTTACAAAATGAAATTGTGAGTTTAATAAAAAAAACCGTGAAATTTACTTAAAAGTCTGTACCATTTCATAAATATTTAGAAATTTAATAAAAAAAATTAAATCCAATAATTTTTGTTTGTAAATGGGGTGATTAATTATTTTTCGGAATTATTTCTAGTTTTATTATTTAAGGAAAAACTTTGTTAAATAAATTTAATTTTTGCAAATTTTAATTTGAAAAACGCTGAAATATTACAAAATAAAAATAAATTGTATAAACAATTTATTTAACAATTTTCGTAATTGTTTTTGAACCTGAAAGCTTAAAAAACGTCAGTTTACAATTATTTTTGTAGAATTCACAAAATTTTAGAAATTTTTGTAAACCGCATGTAAAATAAAACGTACGTTTTACCAAAAAATATTGTGTATTTTGTAATTCAAATGACAAAAACTTTACATTAATATTTGGATAGAAAGATCCGTAAATTGTAATTATGCTGTTTTTGAAATATAGTTAAAATATTTATTATGATTTGTTTGAGAGTAGCCTAGATGCTATCTCGTCCC
Organism: Nephrotoma appendiculata; assembly: GCA_947310385.1. Taxonomy (NCBI): domain Eukaryota; kingdom Metazoa; phylum Arthropoda; class Insecta; order Diptera; family Tipulidae; genus Nephrotoma; species Nephrotoma appendiculata. Next base: position 5,620,920 of record OX371224.1, on the reverse strand, counting down.
TACCAAACCCTTACTCTACCCAAAAGCAAGTTTGGTTATAGCAAATATGATAGCAACTATCATGACTATCATGTAAAGTTCGATGACTATCATGTAAAATTCTTTACATTCCTCCAAAGCTACTTTGCTCGTTCGCCCTAATTGGCCACATCCCAGAAGTGGTTCAGAAAAACTTTTATAATCCCATTTAGTGCAATGGCAAATATAGTCGGCTTTTGAGTAAATAAATTAAGAAATTTCGGTCTATCAAAAATATACTAGTTCGGTTTCGTTAAGTTTTCAAAACGTTATATATAAAAAAATTTTAGAATCGCGTTCATGCGAAAATATTTCATCTTAATCGGTTAAACATCTAGTTAAGAGTCCTACTTGGCTTCGGTCCAGTAGGTTAATTATGTAATTTTTATAAATAAAATATAAATTTATAAACCGTTTAAACAATATTACAAATACTCAACCCCACAATTAGAGAAAATTTCATAGAGTTCAAAATGACCATAACACTACTGGTTCTGATTTTACTAAACATGTTGTCAAAGTTTGAGTGATCTGAATGCGCCAATTGTAACTGTTAGTAGATGAGATATTTAATAACCTACGAGTTTCTTAGTGAGAGGTTACCCCGCTATTACAAACGAAATAAAAATGTACATATTCGACTAAAATTGTGTGTTAGCCTTTCGATTTTCGCTAAATGAAAATTATTGCTAAATACTCTCAATGAATAATTAAATTATGTTTTATAAAAGTATTAACAATATGTAATACTAATGTAATGCATATAGAAAATTTAAAATTATGTTGTTAAGTGAGTTAATTGGGAAAACATTGGAAAGTTATATTGTTAAAATCTTAAACGCATACACTTTTAATTCACTTTTCTTTTATTGGCACTTTTAATTTTATTTGTTTGTAGAAAATCGTGTGAAATATTGTTAGTTGTTCAAAGTTGAAATCGAAAGTGTTTTTAAAAGATAATAGATTATAGAAAGGGTTCATCTGATCATAAAATTCAGACTGATAAATTGCACATTTATTATTTAAAATGTTAAACTTGCGAGATCATAAAATGATTATAATTTATCATATAAAACCAAGCATATACACAATCTAGAGACGAGTTCAATCTACATGTTTAGGTAACCAAACATTATAATTTCCCTGTTTTGTATATTTATAACCCTGCAGAAACTTCTACACAAATTACTGTGCTTTATCATTCCTGTAAATGGATTCCATTTCGATATGTATACAATATACACATACGTATGTATGTAAAGCCATACATTTTATATTATTTCAAATGTATTATTAATGTAGTCTCAAATCAAAAGTTTTTAAATTTTCTTAAGAAAAATATTTTTTTGTTTAAGCCCTAAAGGGTAAAAGAAAATACACAGGCATACTTTATAAATAAAAAAAACCTAAGATTTGTGCGTTTTTATTTTTCGTACTCTTAAATTAATGTTATTAAGCTGCTGATTTAAAGAAAAAAATTATTTAAGAATTTGCCACTGCAAAATTGTAGAGATGTAATAAAATTATAAATCCAACCGAAATTGAGGAATAAAATGTTTTAAGAGGTTTGTGTTGGCTCCTATATATAAGGCATTTGATTTATATTATTATGATTTTATATATTTTTGGGCGCATATGAATGGTAAAATATGTGCGCATTTACTGCTGTTGCAGAAAGGGAAAATAGCGCGGTTGCATTTTCATTCTTACACGTAGTTTTATTTAATCTATAGGTGTGTATTATACGTATATACAGGATTATTATATTACATATATTTTTACTTTTGAATTAATTTTAATGGAATGGAATTCAAATATAAATTCAAGAAGAATTTTAAATGTTTCTGTGTCTCTAAATGAGAGCACGAAAATCAATGATACTGGGCACAGAACACGCAATCTTTGTTTATCTTTTATGTATACAGACTGGTGATGGACTTCGTTTTTAAATGGTTTTTGCTTCTTGCGAGACGATCATGCTATTTTAAATATTTCACGGTATCTATACTTATATTCTTCTTTACCTTCTCTGAATTGTAAACTTAAATTAAAAATGTCCTATTTTGCAAAAAACTCATCACACGTTTCTTTCATACAAGCGCCAACACTACACCAATTTCCGGATTAATTTATTCACGGCTTTTTTGACCGTATTTGTTTTCTTTCTCTGTGTTGTGTATTTCAGTCAGTGACATCTAACGTAATCAAATGTGATATTTCACAAGGAACTGAAAGTTTGTTAAGCTTGTTAATCGAGAATGCTATACTCCTCTAAAATTTGTCCAGCTAAATTTACTTAAGAAATTCGTTAGGTAAAAAATCTTGCAATTACAGTAAAATATACCTCTAGACGGTATTGTACCAACCAATTTTTAATGGTATTCAACTCAGTTTACAAAAATAATTTATTTTTGCTTAAGCTTTCGATACTCTCTTCATTTTCAAAAGTAATATGTAAAACGAAAAAAAAATTTTTACAAAAGCAAAAAATCGGTATAGCAAAATCTAAAAAACGAAGTATGTATATATAGAAAAACGGCTATCTCAGACACTTTCAAAAAATAATTTTACAAATCAATTGTAATTCCACCAAATTTTCATTTGATTTCTCTTGACGTTGTGTCATTATTCACAAATGTGGATAACAAAATCGTAAATAGTATTATAAGCAATAATTGGAGAAATATAAGGTAAATTCCAAATCAAAATTAACAAAATTACAATTTTTAACCGCTTTAAATATTATTTTGTATAATTCGGAATTTTCATCTGATAATAAAGTTCTTAGGCAAATTTTTGGTTCACCTATGGTGGGGAACCCATAAACCCAATAATTGCAAATTTAGTCATGGACCAAATTTGGAAAATTTGATACTAAATTCTTGAAATTTAATTTAATAATTTTATATATTATTTTCGTGGACTGAGTTAAATACCATTAAAAAATTTAAATTATTAAAAAAACAACTCAATAATATTATTATTTAACCACTTAATGTTTTCACTTAATAAAACCGCAATTATTAAGCAAAATATCGATGCTGGTATATCGAAAAAAGCATAATTGTTTGTAAATTTCCATAATTTTAATTAGGCAAAAGAAAATAAATTTTATTACTAGACAATCCACAAGCAAATTGCAAAGAGCGACTAATATTGTCAGGTTCTGACAATTTAAGTTGCTCATTGCAATTTGCTTGTGGATTCTTCTATTCCATTAGCAAGTGCTAAGATGGCTATCAATTATTGGTTTGAGTCTCTTTAGGAGTAGTTTCTCGAATATTTTTGAAAATATTGGAAGTAAGGAAACTGGCCTATATGAATTTTTGTCATTAAGCGGTTTGTTTGGTTTAGATATCATGATTACTTTTGCGACTTTTCATTAATTTGGAACGTGTTTAATTCTGAATACTGGCATTATTTATTTGGGGTAGTTTAAGTAGTCTTTTTTCAGGAAGAGCTTTTAATATTTTTCCTGAAATGAAGTCATACACACTCCTGAACAAAATTAACGCATGTGTTTTTTTTTTTTTTTTTTTTTGTAATAAATAAAAATCCCGTTGGTCAATTTTAATACTACTAGTGTCAAATGATAACACATTTATATTTTTATCAGAAACCACCTAGAATAAAGTCTACTGCAAGCCAATCAATTAAATTTGTCAAAAATGCGTAATCAAGAGTGCAAGTTGTTTGAAATTCAATGCAAACGATCGGCTTTTGAATCATTGCATATCAATTATTTGTAAACACAGGACCACAAGTTCTTGTAAATGTATTGTAAAGCAAACACCTAATATAAGACCCATTGTAATATGGCACTCTTTTATGAGCTGGAGGCGGTCTCCACATTGTATCGGGAAGATTATACTCAAGTACAAATTGCACGAAAATCAATGAACATTGATTGCCGTTTAGAAATTGCTCATACTCATGCAAATTGGGGAACTGATCAATCGAACACTGTTCTCTTTTCAGATGACACCAGAATCCAATTATAGAAGCCAGATGGACGTAATGTATACAGAAGATTTGGAGAACGCTACGCACCATGTAACATAGTGCAAAACACACCATTGTAACATAGTGCACCATGTAACATAGTGCAAAATGTAAGCTTTCAATAATGTTTTGGGGTGGAATAAGTTGGGAGAGCCATACGGAGCTGGTGAAGATTAGTTTAAGGATGAATGCAGACTGGTATGTTCGCAACATCCTTGGTGATCACGTTTTACCATATGTGGGCTTCATAGGTTATGTCAGTTTTGTGTTGACGCTTCAATACACGTAGCGGCAACGGTACATCCATATCTCCAAGACATCAGCATTCATGCACTTAAGTAGCCACCAATGAGCCCGGATCTAAATCCGATCGAACACGAATGGAACTTTCTAAAACGCTGTATTAGAGGTAAAAATCCCGCACCAGATTCGATAGTACAGCTGAGTATTGCAGCGTAAGGAGAGTGGAATGCCATTCAACAAGAAATGATACAATGCATTCTACTTACATAGTATGCCTAGAAGGATGATGCTGTATTAAGGGCACGGGGGAAACTACTCGTTACTAAATTAATCAAACTAAATAACTAAGCTAATTTTAATGCTTATAAACCGCTTTTGTACATTATACAAAAAAATAGTTCGAAACAATTTAACATTTTGCAATGAAAAATAGCCGCTTTAATTCCATAACGCCACAGTTGTGCTTCTTTTGAGAAAAAAATAAATTTGGAATCATTTAATACTAGTTCCACTGAAATCGGCAAGCGGGATTTTTTTTTATTGCAAAAAAAATTATGCGTTAATTTTGTCCAAGAGTATACCTTGGAGATTTCTTTGCATTTAGGTTTAGATTAATTTCCTCTTTTAGTTATTGTAATGTGGCAGAAGATATATTGCCAGTTATCCATTTTATTTATTGGTGCTATGTTTTTCTCTGCTGTTTGTCTATGTTGGAACGGGTCCTCGAGGTTGGTTGCAAACAACGAATCTTTTCAACGAATCGTCGCTTTCCAAAGGGAATACTCGGTATCCTTTCTCATTGTAGAATTATAAAAACATAAGGTATAATAATTATTAAAATTGGAATATTATTTAAGATTTAGTCAAAATTTTTATATTTCGTTTTTTTTTTTAAATAAATGTTTCTGAACCACTAAGCTCTCAACAGTAGTAAATGTTTTTAATGGAGAAGTAGTTCAAACCCATATAGTTTTCAAAAAAGCTAGCTCTGTAATTGTCTGTGTCGTTTTTGCAACATTACATTGTCTAAAAATAATAAAAGTTGGAAGGCTTCCGTTTATAATTTGACAGGGTAGGTCATTTGTGCAAGTTAAAAAAGTACCATTAAAATCACCTTCGCTTAGATCAAGGAATTCAACTGGACCATTAGTGTCAGATACTTGCGACTGCGAGACGACACCCTATATTAACAACAGTATGTTGACATTAAAGCAAGCCTCATTTTGGATTGGATATGGATTTCAAATGCAACAACCAACAACGGCCATTAAAAGATGAAGCTGATTCCATCGGAGAGGAGTACGGGTTGTCATGTGTTGACCTTTTAAATTTGGCTTGCTGTATGTTAATTTTCTAAAACTTATTAATTTACAATCATTCAGTAAGCGCTGAGTCGTTCCTCCTTTTATTAATCAATTAAAAGCAAATTCTTTCGAAACAAAATTTTGATCTCAGATCAAAAAAATGACTGACAATACAATAAATTTGATCACAATGTCATTAAAATGCATTGCATTGCCAGTCATTTTTTTGGTCTAAGATCAAAATTTTGTTTCGAAAGAACTTGCTATAAGAAACTTCCATTTGCTGCCTAACCGGTAGGTTGTTTGGTCGTTGGTTTTATATTTTATACTTTTATGTCTGTTGTATAATTTTTCTTATAATATTTCTATTTTTTAGGCCTTTGTAATTTATTTAGCTGTGTAATGTTTACCTACCATTTTTGATTTTTCGATCAATTTTTAACGTGAATCTTTTTGAATTAAGTACACTCAATATTTAGTTCATCATATTCTTGTGGTGGGCTTACTTCTGAACTCCTTCTGAATCTACCGTATTATTTTAAATACTCGAACTATTTAATTTAAATTTTTATTTTCAAAATTCCAAACATCTTTTGCTTTATAATTTTCAAATATTTTCATTTGTTAGTTCAACAGTAGTAAACATTCTTCTATATATAGTATTTCTAGTTCAAATTAAATTTTTCCACCGCATTATGACTTTTCCCAAAAACAATAAAAAAAAATCTAATGTAAATTGGAAAAATTTTGAATGCGGTATTTTGAAGTGGAAAAACTTTAATTTGAACTAGAAATACTATAATTGAATTTTAGGTGGAGGCGGTCAAGCAGAAACAGGGTGGGAGGGGAGGTATATATTTTATAAAAAAAAATATTTTCAATGAAATATTTATTAAAGACATAACATTATTATGTGTTTTTAGAAATTTAAAATATATACAGTTTGACTTTATGCGAACTGTTGATATTATAATATTTATGCACGGAAAACAAGCAGATACAATAAAACCCGTAAGTACACATATCTCTAAGATCCGACGTTTCTGTTTCATCTGACAATATTCATCTGACTATGTATTTTGCCTGTAATCTATAATACAATACTTGGGCCTAAATATAACTTCTTTAACCATTTCAGAAATTTTAATTCAAGCCCATTTTGGAATAAATGTATCCAGCAAAGCAATAAGTCCAGCATACAACGTAATGTAGAAAGACATTGTCTGTATTTTGCAATATACAGCATGAAGTAAAAGCAATTTTACTCGATTTATTGTGTAAAATATTGCAAAATTTTAAAATAAAGTTAAAAAAAAATTCAAATGGTATAAATCTTTACACTTTAATAATAAACACTTGCGACTGTACTTCACTTTCTCATAAGTACAACATACATCTATTATGCATTCACTTTTGAATGGATACAACCATTCAAATAAAGTGTCAATATAGTAAATATGTCTACATGAGTTCAAATGACACTTTGTAAATGTTTATTTTCTTCGTTTTCATATTTCTTTTTTGTTTAAGATAAAATCTTCATGCGCGATCTAATACAAGTCTCATTTATAATCTCATATTCTCGTACACTAATTGGATATGAATCAATTTTTACAATATCTTTATAACGAAATTACACAACCTCACAAAGACCAATCATTTTAGATAAATTGGATAATAAATTTAAGTTTTTTTAGTTAACGATCAATATTCAAATTGAATATAGGTACTCGAGTTTATTGTAAATTATTTCACATAAAAATCGTTACTTACATTTAATTTTAATTGTATTATGCATAAAGAGTAAATTGACATTACAGGTATAATATTACTTAGTTGTTAATTTAAAGGAAGTTCAATTGATTCTAAGCTTTATAAAAATTCTCATGAAACAAAATATACGTGAACCGATGATGATGCGCACACATTATAACAAAGAATTGAATAGTGCGGTAAAGCTGTGTATGGTTCCAATCAAAGCAGCTTCATTGAATATATGTTTCAAGACAGGTTACATGAAAAATTTGTAGAATTCTGGCCCTATTTGGCATGCTAAAATGCAACCAAGATAATGCATAAAAAGCACAATTACATTGTGAAACAGCGCATAGCAATAAAATATATATAAAAAAAACACAAACTTGAATTCAAAGTTCAAATCACATCAATAGATAAGAGACTAATTGAATTGTTAGATTTCTTATGTTTTAATTTTATTTTTTAGTTCGATCATTTTCTTTTTAATATGCATTAATTTTAAATATGTTTATCTGTATGTCAGTATTTAAGACTTTTCAAGAGATAAAAATTAAATTACAGAGTAAGAATGAAAAAACGGAAAAACGTATACAGTAATTTGCTTGCTGCATTTGTTTCAATGAAGAGGAAACTCACGTTCTTTCTTCAAAAGCACACAAGAAACAATATTTTTATTTAATTTATCATTATGAGACAGTTTGAGTTTTATTTTTTGTGAGCACTGTTTGAAAATACAAGAAATGCCAAAATAATTGATATGATATGTTTTGCGTGCAAGTTTTATATATTGAAAATATATAAAACATTCTTCGTTTAGATACAAAATATTATTCCCACAATATAATAAAATAAGCTAAACGTAAATCGCGGATGACGAGGTATTCAACCCTGATACATACAGGTAGTTATCGATTTATTCGAAACTTTGCTAACTTTTTGTGCCCTTATCTACGTAAGTATTCCTCACTTACGTTGAAAACAACTAATTATGCACTCGAATGATATACACACCAATTTTTTTTCTTAATTGATCGAAATTCACAATTTTACATTCAAAATTATCAAAATGTAAAATAATTTTGTTAACTATTTTGCGAAACATGTTTGAATGGCGAAATTCGAACGATTCCCTCCTACTAGAAGATCCTGAATTTTGTATCGTACATTATTATCTTGGACAGCGGTTCAAGAGTTATAAATACAAGGTTATAAAACACGCTGTAAAAATAAATTTTCATTGAAAACTCGATAGCATCAAAAAAAATCTCGTCGTTATAACTTTAGGCAACAAAAAATTCTATTTACAATGATAACAGTTACCACCATTGGGCTTCACCCATCGGATAAAAATTTCTTCATTCGAGCAATAATCTAATATTTTACTCACCGTGAGGTCGCTTTTGACCAAATACGGTCGTTTTGGCGTTGAAAATTGCCATGATTACTGTACTTTATTTTACCAGCTGAGAGAAAGTAAAGAACTAAATGTTCGAAATGAGAAAAAAGTGTCCGTATTTTATTGTGACCATGTATAGGTAACCTTAAATATGCATCAATAAACAATTATACAAAAACATAATTCATCAGAATTTGCATATAGCATTAATAATTGGTAATTCATAACTACATAATGATCACGAATATCTAAGAACTACGTATATCTCCATTATGAATTATGTACATTTAAAAATACCCTATTCAGACTGAGAATTGTAATTCAGATTATCATAGAATAGCCCTGATTTATATTTATGAGCATCAAGAAAACGAAAAACAACGGAAATCTACATTAATCGTTGAAGTCTGAAAAGAGTATAAGGCAAGCAGATCAAATTATACTTCCTCCGGTTTAATCTTGCATATGGGAAATTTAAGAATTATCATCAAAGTACGTTAATCAATTCCTTGTTTTAGTTTTGCTAAAATAATTAAATTTTTCATTTCTTATTGTTAACCCTTTTTTATCTCTTCCTCCTATAATTCATTGTTTAAATTGTTTTATTAGTAAGTTGCACGGGAAAATGAAGCTTTAAACTACAACTCGGTAAAAGCGCACTGTATTTTGTATCGTCCAGTATTTAATGGAAGTTACTTTGGTTGACTTATAACTTCATTAAAATTAGCGAATACCTACTAGATGAACCGTTGAAAGTACAAATATTAATCCCGTAATACACCTGCTTTTATTCATTCAAACATCATCATCATTTGATTCCTCAATTATTTTGTTAAAAAAAGTAAAGCTAAGTTTAAGAAAAAATCTTTGAAATAATCATGCGACAGATTTAAAATAAACAAAAACTTATATAAATAAAAAGTTATAAATTGATTGATCGATACACGACTCCATAAAATGTCGTATACATTTTCTTTTATACATACCATTTTTATCGTGTTATTTGACTTTTTTGTCTTAATGCTTATTTTTTGCTCATTTCATATATGTATGTATTAACAATACGTTTAAGACAGTAAAAACAATAAATAAACGATATTCTTCCATTTGGCCAATGTTTGTATGTATATCGATCGCACTAGATGATGATGCTGAGAGAGGTTTATCATTAAGTAACAAGACATCATGATGATAATTATGATGATGCACTCTTCTGTGACGAAATATAAAATCTCGTATGTATGTATAATAAACTTGTTTTGGAAAAAAATGGATAAGAGCATTTCATTCTGTGCCTTTTTTATGTTTCAGTCGGCGCGATATAATCGGTGTGATTATAAAAATAAGAAAATTAAAAATTAATTGAATTGTCATAAATACGATAAAGGAGAATTTATAATTTAGAAGATGTTTTATTTTAATGTAGAAATGCATATATGTGTAAAAGAATATAAGATCGCGCGCTTTTATATGATAAATGATTTATTTTTAAATATCGATCATTTATAAAATGACACAAATATTTTATGGTTAGAAATAATCTATATAACATCAATATTGTTTATTTCTTACATTGATATAGTGGTTCTGAAAATATTACAATCCAGAATTTTACAGTGATGCCCTCAGAAATGCATTCATCTAGTTTCACATATCCATATCTCCACAAAATCGTTAATATAGATTCGAGAATGAAAAATGCAATGATTTTATTGGTTGTTACAGCAAACGTACACAACAATGAATGTTAACGTAGGAAAAAAAATCTCTTGACGCAATGTCTGTTCTGATTATATTTGAATTCTGTGGTATAACTATCGATAGTTGTGTTTTTTTCAAAAATGATAACTGTACATCGTTTTTTACATAAATCATCTTTTATAAAAAAGCCTCAGTGCATATAGTTTTAAGAATGCTGCAGTTGAGGACGATTAAGTTGAAATATCTGGCTCATTAAAAACTAAAGAAACGATCAAAAGACTATATTATTGGGAAAACCCAACGATATCAAAATATAACGAAACACTGCAGCGAAACAACATTTTCATATTTTCGAATTCTTTTCCAATAAAATTTTGCTCTCAGATCAAAAATATGATTGCCAGTTCAATAAAATTACATGAAGCTTCATTCAAATGTCTTGCAATTGCACGAATTTTTTGATCTCAAGGTAAATTTTTCTAAAAGAATTCGCCATTATAAATGGTAGACTAGCTCGTCTGAGAATTACAGCTTTATACATATAACATTATGTATCTCAAAAGGAAAGAAAAGAAAACAATATCACACCCCCTTTTACTGATCAGAAAAAATGCTCCGATACCAAAAAATTGCATAATTGCATTGCAATAATGCGGTACAATTTCTAAAAATCCATGACACAGGGTTGGTCATAAAGTATTGGCGACTTGTAGAGAAAACTATAGCGATAAATTATAGCGAATAGTGGGGTGAATATGTTGTGGTCAACACCCGACTTTCTTTTACGACAAATGTACAATTAACCCTCCAAGAACACCGTATTCGAAGAACACGGATACCTCCCTCGAATTACACGGTTTCAAACTACACGTTTTTCGTTGATTCTCTTTTATTTTGTTTTTTGTATACCATAACAAAAAGAAATTAAAACGAAACGTTTTATTTTTATTTTCACCCCCCGGTACCCCCCGGATCCAAACTCCAAAGCTTTAACCACTGTACCGTTTGGTGGGAAACTTAATCTACAATTTTTTGATTGAATCGTTTTTCGTAAATGCTATATATATACAGTAAACCCTCCAAGAACACGATTTATTCGTTCCATGTTCTTTCAAACCGTGTTGTTCCAGACTATAAAAAAGACAATAACAAAAACGTTACATTTAATTTTTTTTTTTTTTTATTATTAACTATGCGATCTGTTTTGGGGCTCAAGGGCTCACCCCAGGACTTCCGCGGTTATGCTTTTTACGTCCTTACTTTACGCCTCTTGGCCAACTGGAGGACGTACGGCTATAGGAAAAGATCACCACACATCGTAATCTGTTGATGAAATTTCACTTTGCATCCTGCCCCTATCCCTATTGGGATTCGAACCCGGTACCTTCCGTTCCAAACGCCAAAGCTTTAACCACTGTGCTATTTGGTCGGTAAACGTTACATTTTAAATTTTGTTTTTGTTATGGTATACAAAAAACAAAATAAAAGAGAATCAACGAATATCGTGTTGTTTGAAACCGTGCAATTCTGGGTACCGTGTACTGTGGGTACTGTGTTCTTTGAAACCGTGTTCTTTGAATACCGTGTTCTTGGAGGGTTACCTGTATTTACTTTTCAAAATTAGTATTTTCATAAAACGAAAAAGGTCCTATGGGAACTGCTACTTCAGGTGAACCAATTTCGGTTTAAAATCACCCCAATTGAGGATCTCCCAATTTGTGGAAAAAGCTTAAGGATGGTTTCACCCCGGTCAGTTGATCTGTCTGGGCTGTAGGGAACCAACAACATTTAGTCTGTACCGCACCACACACGCACGAAAAAACTATTTTTTGTAAAAAAAAATCGTCATTTCCGCTTATTTAAATGGAAAACTGATTTGAATCGATATTGTTGAAAATTTATTTTAGAGTCTTTTAGTTCATAGTCGTTTTTCTCGTAAATGATATACTTTTCCGAATATTTACAACAAAACGAAAAAACTCATAAGGAAGCTGTCACTCCCGTTAGACCGGTTTCGATCTAAATTCACTGGAAACTAACAATTTGTGGTCCAGTATCCTTAAGCTTTTTCCACAAAATTTAGATCCCAGAACCTCATATATGAGGTTTCATCTCGATCAATTAATTCGGTATTCTGCAGTACGGGGTATTAATTGGACAGACAGAGCTGAATTTTTATTGAAAAATATTTTTTAGCAGAAAATGGCCTCTCCACTTAAATTTTGGAAATCTAATCTGAACAGGTATTGTTGCAAATTTAATTTAGGATTTCTTTTTGAGATCTGTAAGATTTGTGATCAGCTTCTAAGGAGCCACTTCCGGTGGACTAATTTCGGTTAAAAATCACTGGAAGCTCCCAATTTATACAAAGCTCTTGCCACAAGTTTCACCCGGATCAGTCAATCCGTCTGGGCTGTAGAGAACCAACAATATTTAGCCTGCGCGACACCACACACAGATTATTTAAAACTATTTTTTTTTACTTCGCTGACACAGCGAATTGCCGCCCCGGTGGCAAAGTGGTCAGCATGCTTGCTTCAGCGATCGGAGATCCCGGTGGTGACAAGGTGGTTTTAAGATCAATGAATTAATCACTCATTATCTGAAATGAAAATATGATTATGAGACGTCATTTGAGGCGGGCAAATCCCTTGATGGGATATAGTGCCAGAGAGAGAGAAAGAGGCACAGCGAATGGTATCTGCAAAAATCTCGAGGTCAAAACGTTCATGATTACTATATATATATAGTATGTACTTTATTTTACTACGTAAAAGAAAGTAAAATTATAAGCGTCAGTTTTCGAGAACATTTTATTTTCCCAAAAATTCAATTTTACCAATCTTAGCAAACCCGTCAGTTAAGTCTATGTTTGTTGCTAGGTTAAATATTTTGATAGTTATTGTTTAATAATTGTCTGGGTGTTTTTCTGGACAAAATTTTTTCAACACCCTGTAACTCAAAGAGTATCAAAAGTTGTTACTTTATTTTACACATCATAATTGTAATCATGAAAATTATTGACCTGAGATTTTTGAAGATTTACCTTTCGCTATAACGCCGAAGCCCGTGAAAGGGTTTACGATGTGCTTTGTTCTTTCTATAGCACAGACAGATTATCTGTTTAGGATGAAACTTCACACATAACCTTTTTTAGTTAGTCGGAAGACCCAGTGAAATTTCGCGAAACTTGACCCACCGGAAGTGGTGGCTTTCACAAGAACCTCTCCGTGTTTTGTATATATCTAAAATATTGTAGCGTATGTTGATAGTATAAGAACAAAAGGAGACTAAATTAAATTGGAAACAAAATTAGTTCAGAATATTTTTCAATTTAAGCGGAGGAGAGGTTTTCTTCCCAAAAACATTTTTTTCATATCGTTAGACATAGAAGGAAATGACGGTATTTGGAAAAACTGGATTCTAGCAAACAACTAATTCTAAACAGGTGAAACCTGGTAAACCAATTCCAAATCACGATGAAACTTTGTACTTAAGTTTTTTCCATAAAGGAAATTCGAACGAAAACCGGTGTACTAGAAGTGGCTACAACCTGTTCCAATTTTTGCAAATACATATTTCAGAAATTCAAATAATTACGAATAAATCGATTAAAAACAAAAGGATTCTAAATAAAATTTACAACTTAAGTTCACTTAACTTTTTTAGTGTTTTCCTAATTTTAAGTTGTGAAAATTCGTTTTTTCACATCTTATTTTTAATCACATAGTCATGTTTTGTAATTGCTCCAAGAAGTTAATTTAATTTTTTTAAAGTAATACATAGTTTTGTTATTAATTTTGGTGTTCGAGAAATTGTCGAGACGATCGTTTAGGAATTTGCTGTGGTCACAGAAATTGTTCCAGACTTTGCTGTGAATGGTCCTCTATGGACTTCTATACTGTGAATGGTACAGGTGCTTTTGTGTTTGCGTGACATGAGTCTGAGGGGCGATAGTTATCTGGGTAAGCGGACCGTATAGCTGTATTCGGCCCTCATGTTGTTTGTGTAACCGGTGATCTCATCTCAACAACTTCTTAAAAACATCAAACAAAGGAAAATCTATTTGGAACGTAATTGAACTGCATACTCCATTATAAATGAGCTCGGACGCTCAAAATGGGGTGCACTTTTCTTCTTAATTTCATATATGTAAATAAATAAACATAATGTTTAATTATTAGTTAACAAAAACAACGTTTTAAAACTTTTGTATCACTTTGTTAAAAACGAGACTGGTTATTTGGGAACAATTTCGTTCCCTCGATTTTCTACAATAATCCTTGAATAGAAAGCAAACATTCTATTATCTAGCATCGTCTTCATGCTCATGTGTACGACAAGTTGAATGCACGCAAAGCGCAAATTAATACTTCTTGTGATCCGGTCTTCCAATATTTTGCTTTCTAAAATTATGTTCAGTAACCCTCAAAACTAAAACTTTTAGGTGCTACTATTCCAATCTGGCCGAAGATAGTATACGAGCATTAATTAATTATTCATTCAGGAAGCATAACTTTTAAATATGAATATTTATAATTTATATTTAAAAAACCATCACTGGTTTTATGTTAACTACGTTTTTTGTTGAAATATACTGTCAAAGCTTCATTATGAGTTCATAATTTTTTATTTTAAATAAAAATATCAAAAATAACGAATTTTTCCTACCAAACTGAAAAATATCAACTAATTTTTCCGTTATTTATATTATTTCTCTAGTTAGTAGTTATTCTGTGGTTATACTTATATGTAGTTGTATTTTAGTACAGAATATTTTTGTTACCAATTATTTATAAAAACATTACAAATTTTTAATTTTAATAGAAAAACAGTAATTTTAAGAAATTGTATCGAATCCGCCGCGAAATTATGTCCCACATCAAGCGGTCAAAAAAATTAGTCTAAAAATATTGATACTTCAATTGTGATCCATATGCATTTCTCATTGGTCATTCTCGTATGCGTTTATATTATTCACCAATATTAAAGATTAATTAAACAAAAGTCCAAAATTCTCAAAATTATTCAAAACAAAAAACGATGCGCCGCTCTTCGTGTGATCGAATATGCGCGTCGTGTTAGAGTGCTTAGAATTGGTGTGTCTAGTCTTGTACTTTACGAAACTACAACCAGCCATATACATAAAAACGTCCAAAATCCGTTTGAAGCGTGAACACATTCCACATCGTTTACAAAATTTACCTACTATACTTTTAAACTAAACATTAATTTATGTACTTACTTTTACCAAATCTTTCTACGTGGCAGAACACTGCAATCTGCATTAATGTCTTATCATCACTCAAATAAGAATATCCGTTTTAAGATAAACATTTTTAACACTAACGTCCAATAATTTTCAAATTTAATAAAATTGTCATTTTCGAAATTTTCAAAAACAACAAATTTCGATGTTTGTTCAAGTGCTTAAAAAGAGATGTCACCACAAACGACTATTATCACATTTTATCAGTACCAACTTAATCACAACAAAAATCAATTTTGTTCTTTGGCTAAAAATTTTATTTTCTAATGAAGTGATAGAAAAATATACGAGATTTACAAGTTTAATACGTAAAAAAATTAAAAATATTCAAACAATACAAAATTTATTTAAACACATCGTTTATTTTATACATAACAAAATAAATTGTGTTAGTTTTTTGTTTATATAAAGTAGTTTGTGTATTTTTTATCGTACATCATTTTTTTCCAGTTGTGTGTGAATCATTACAGAATATCGAAAAGCAGAAAAATTGTCAATAAAAAATGGCTGCCCTTGATAAATGTCCCGATGAATCTCTTTACCCAATCGCGGTATTAATAGATGAATTGAAAAATGATGATATTCAGGTAATTATAGTTTGAATGTCACATCATGTAATATGAGTAAAAATTGTGGTGCTTGAAGTTTAATTACGTTTTGGTTTATACTTTTATAGCTACGCCTAAATTCGATCAAGAAACTATCAACAATAGCATTGGCACTCGGAGAGGAACGCACTCGTACTGAATTGATTCCATTCTTAACTGAAACTATATACGACGAGGATGAAGTTTTACTAGCCCTTGCTGAACAACTGGGAAATTTTACCAGTAAGTTTACTTAATGTCAACGACAATTAAAGGTCAAATATTTACTTTAGATATATTTTCATTTTAGGTTTGGTGGGTGGACCAGAATACGCTATGTTTCTAATACCACCATTAGAAAGCTTGGCTACTGTCGAGGAAACTGTGGTCCGCGACAAAGCTGTTGAATCGTTACGAACCGTTGCCGCACAACACAGTGCTTCTGATTTGGAGGCTCATGTTATTCCAACACTTCAACGCCTAGTATCTGGCGATTGGTTTACATCTCGAACCTCAGCTTGCGGATTATTTTCAGTTTGCTATCCACGTGTATCACAAGCTGTTAAAGCAGAGTTACGAAATAATTTCAGACAATTGTGCAAAGATGAGACACCAATGGTGAGACGTGCCGCCGCCTGTAAATTGGGCGAATTTGCTAAAGTTGTCGAAATTGAATATTTGAAATCGGATCTAATACCAATGTTCATTCAGTTGGCGCAAGATGATCAAGATTCGGTACGCCTTCTAGCCATTGAGGCATGTGTCAGTATTGCACAGCTATTACAACAAGAAGATATAGAGCATCTTGTTATGCCTACATTGCGGCAATGTTCAAACGATCAATCGTGGCGTGTCCGTTATATGGTTGCTGATAAATTCGTTGAATTACAAAAGGCGGTTGGCCCAGAAATCACCAAAACTGATTTGGTACCAGCATTCCAATATTTGTTGAAGGATATTGAGGCGGAAGTTCGGGCTGCCGTTGCATCAAAAGTAAAAGATTTTTGCGGAAATTTGGATAAGGCCAATCAGGAACAAATTATTATGTCTTCAATTTTACCGTACGTCAAAGAATTGGTATCTGATCCAAATCAACATGTGAAATCTGCCTTGGCTTCGGTTATTATGGGGCTTTGTCCAATACTTGGTCGATACATAACAATTGAACATTTATTACCATTATTCTTGGTACAGTTGAAAGATGAATGTCCCGAAGTTCGTTTGAATATTATTTCAAATTTAGAAAGTGTTAATGATGTTATTGGTATTCAACAATTATCACAATCTTTATTACCGGCTATCGTTGAATTGGCTGAGGACTCGAAATGGCGCGTACGTTTGGCGATTATTGAATATATGCCATTGTTGGCCGGACAATTAGGGCAAGAATTTTTTGATAAACAATTACGTGGACTATGTATGGGTTGGTTGAGTGATCATGTTTATGCGATACGAGAAGCAGCTACATTGAATATGAAAAAGCTAGTCGAACAATTTGGTGCACCGTGGGCTGAAACTGCTATAATTCCAATGATTTTAGTCATGGCCCGGAATAAAAATTATCTTCATCGTAAGTATTGTACCTTTAATAGTCGCCTATTGTACTTTTTTGAAATATATTTTCCTATTTGCAGGTATGACATGCCTTTTCTGCATTAATGTACTAGCAGAAGCTTGCGGCACAGAAATCACAACAAAAATGTTATTGCCAACAGTACTTTTGTTAGCCACAGATCCAGTCCCCAATGTTCGGTTTAATGTAGCAAAATCATTACAAAAAATATCACCATTTTTAGAGCCCGGAGTAATCGAGACACAAGTAAAACCAGTATTGGACAAATTAAATGGCGACACTGATGTTGATGTAAAACATTTCGCTTCCGAAGCGATTCTAGGCATTGCTGCCGGTAAGTCCGAAAGCCATTCTATGATATACCTAGCATCAAAACTTTAATAATTAAATGAATTTTGTATAATTTCAGCTTAAATAATTTTAAAAATTTATTTGTAATTTAAAAATAAAAAAGTTAAAAAAAAATCCGAAATACATGATTAATTCACAAAAATTAAATTAAATATTATACTTTTTTATGAAACAAGATTTATCTGACAAAAAAATTTCCTTTGCAAAATGAAATGTAACGGAGTCTAAAAATGGAAAATTTTATTTCCTAATTTAAAATTAATTTTATTTAATAATACATAATTGTATGTTTTTACTACCCAATTAAAACTATTTTCTTTAGAAATGTTTTGCTTATTGCATTTCGGTCTTCAATTTCTTCTATCACAACAAGAAATTGACATTTAAACTAAACAATTATAAAATAAATTTAAAAAAAAAAACTTAAAATTAAAAAAAAAATGTTTATGTATATTGAGGAAAAATAGAAATAAAAATTAGTTTTTATTTATATAAAATTATATTAAAAGACAATTTGTATGTTGATAAAATTATAAAACGCGATCGCCCAACTATTATTACTTTTTATATTGCGATGGACTAACATAACTAGGAACATGCCAAACGTCTTTAGATATGGACACCTATAGAAGCAAGATGCAATAAGAAATATTTCACAGTAAACTTTCGATAACTCGGTTTACTTGATAAAGTGAGAGTGGAAAGTTTAGGGTGAACTCTTCAATCATTGACTGATTAATAATTGGGTTTAGTTACCTCCCGGCATGCCAGTATGACTAATCCAGCAGATAACTGGCTAAGATAAAATGCAATCATCACGAAATGGAAAAAAATAAAGGTGTAAAATAAAAAATTAACACCTAATGGGGCACTTACATGTAGAAAATTGTTTTCTTTTGCAAATTTTTGCAGGTAAATAAGAAGCAATTTTTGAAATTTAAAAATTGTTGCGATAAAATTACTCGAGGCGAATATATTTTATGGCAACATTTTCATTTTTATAGTGGTTTTGGTGGTGTAGTGGCTCAAAAAGTCCTGCGACATTTGGTTCGGATATATTTCTTGCATGTAAATGGGGTATTAAAATCATTCCACAAAAATTTTCATTTTAAGATAATCCAAAATTAAAAAATTATTAATATGCCTCAAAATAACTAATCATCTCTAATCTCTATACAGAAATATGTAGTGTTTTACTTTTATTTAAGGGGGCCAGACGTACTTTCAGTATTCGTGTATCCCGAAAATATGTATTTTGTACTCCTTTTGCACTCTTTTAAATATTTGTATTCCATACGGTTAATTACACTTTGCTTGGAAAATTTAAGAAATCACTTGCCTCATTGTTTCTCTGAAACATTACTATATGGACTATGCCGTCATGTCCGATCCTATAGTTTACAGAGCCGAGAGCAAGCTTCAGTCGCGTTCCTATAAACAATAGAACCAATAATATTGGTAAATTATGGTTTTTATTCAGCCTTAATTAGTTTTAAAAACGGGGTTGACGCCGCAAAATTAAGTGTATTATTAATTGAAAGTCCCACCTGGTGGATCGCATACCACATGATTTAAATGATATTGTACTCCTTTCCAAATGAAGTTTAGCTCAAAATGATTAATGCAGCGCCTAAACATCCATCAGCCAATGGGAAATTATTTTTAGTATGGTTTGGGCATATATTATAAAGTATATATGTATACGCTACTAAGTGGACCAAACAAAAATTTGACTATACCCTTATTGAATGTAAAAAGGTTCAGTGCACAATTTTTTTCACTACTATATTGTGATTAATAATTAATTGCACTACTATATAATTGCATCTTTTAATATTATAATCCGATAGGTAAATCCCTTCGTACACAAATGTGTATGTAAATAACAATAGTTTGTAATGGTTTTTGTTTTTTTCATGTTTCTCTTTTACAATTGTGATCGCAGGCCGGATAAGGGATATAAGAATGGTTCCAATATCGTAAAAAATATTTTGATTATGCAAAAGGAAACATCAAAAGTTCTCGTATAATTCCATTCATTTAAAAATAGTTTTTTTTTTTTTGATAATTATTTTACTGTTCCCACAAAAGACTTGTGTCTGAACTTGTCAGCTGGGGTTTCATCTCCACTATCGATTTTCCCCAACGTTGTGCAAGTAAGTGCGTGTTTCTGGTCGCTCCAAAAAATTTAAACGGAACCGAAATTGTAAATATGTATGTTTCGGTCGAGTCATTAAAGCCCTTTAGTGATTTACTAACGCAATAGTGCGGGTAGGGCAAAAGGACCATGTCAAAAATTTAGTTTTGTATGTTTTTTGAACCAACTTACACATTTGTGAATTCCTTTTTAACTTATTTTCGTCCGAAAGATAGAAGATTGCTCTGTTGTGGCCATTAATTTAGCAGGAGATTCGCATATTAAAAGTTAGTGATGCAAATCGAATGGAGGCCACACTTGTATTCTTGCATCAGCGTTTGCTCGTTTTTTATCTTTTCCTACAAGCAAAATAACAAGTAACTTTAAAAATAATCGCGTGTGGAACGGGCCAATCTCTATTTTCTACGCTTTGTTTGGCATTGTAGCTAGGTTTCGTCTTATGCAGGATTAAATGTATCATTTTGATCTATTACTTCAATTTTTGCACATGCCTGATGCTTACCAACAGATGTCAATCTTTTACCATCCAAATGATACGTCAAACAAAATGACAAAATCGAGGATTTGTGTCAAAAAATAGAAAATTTTTTTTGTTTAGGTTAAATTTCCATTTAAATTGTACACAAAAAGAAAATTTATTTTTACATATGCTAAGTTAATTTAATTTAAGTATTTTTTTTTTGTAAAAATCGTAATATTCCATAATATATCAGTATAATAAATATTTCTTCATTTAATAATAAAATATTTTAAACTTCTGCACAATCAAATCAAAAAATTAAAAGTTTTTCCATTGGAAAAATCAAAAAGGGAAAAAATATGTGGTCTTTTTTCTCTCGTGATTCATCCAAAGATTTTCCATACGAAATTGGCGAACAAGTGTCTGGATTCGATGGAAAATGTATATGGAGCTTGCATAAGGCAAAACGTAAAAACACAAATGAGGAGGTCTCTGTGTTTGTTTATGATATTAAAAGTGGAACAGATGTTAAGTTGGAAATTGCCAAATCTTCGATGAAACGTTTAAAGACACTTCGTCACCCTAGCGTATTACAATTTTTGGATAGTTTAGAAACAGATAAAATTTTATATGTAGCGACTGAATTAGTGGAACCATTAGGTAATTATTTACAAAATTTAGAAAAAGAGGGACCTCAACGTGACTTATATTTAGCATGGGGAATATTTCAAATTACTGTAAGTATTTAGAAATCTATAAATTGCAGTTTGTGGCTAAACTATAATAAAATTTTCAGCGAGCTTTATCATTTTTAAATAACGATGGTAACTTACGACATAACAATGTGTCTGCATGGTCGGTGTTTGTAAATGTGTCTGGTGAATGGAAATTGGGCGGGTTGGAGTTTGTTACGCAAGTCGATGCGAGTCCAACACCTCCAATTAAAGTTCCACCACTGCTTGAGATGTATGATCCACCGGAGAAAAACGACCAGGCTAAATTAAAATCGGCGACCAAATGTTCATCCGATATGTGGGGACTGGGATGTCTCATGTGGGAATCGTTTAATGGGCCATTGAAATCTCGTAATAATTTAAAGGATATTGATACTGTAAGAAAATGTGTTAATTATATGTCCATAATATATAAAAAAAATCGAATGTATTTCTATTACACAGATTCCTAAACAATTAACTCCATTATATTGTGAATTAGTTGGTGCTAATCCTTCAAGTAGACCGAATCCCGCAGATATTATAACTCGATGTCGTAAACCTGGAGGATTTTTTAAAAATGATTTAGTTGATGCATTACTATTTTTAGAAGAAATTCAAATTAAGGATAAAACTGAGAAAAATCGATTTTTTAACGGGTTAGCTGTACAATTAGATAACTTTCCGCAAAATGTCTGCAAGAATAAAATTTTACCACAATTAATAACCGCCTACGAGTATGGAGATGCAGGTTCTGCGGTCCTGACACCAATGTTTAAATTAGGACGTTTACTAGAAGAGGCAGACTATCAGAAAAAAATTGTTCCGGTTATAGTGAAATTATTCTCATCCACTGATCGAGTTACGCGGTCTCGGTTGCTACAACAACTTGAATTGTTTATAGCCCATCTACAGCCAAATGTGGTGAATGATCAAATATTTCCACAAATATCTCACGGGTTTTTAGATACGAATCCAACGATTCGAGAACAGACAGTCAAGTCAATCATTCATTTAGCACCCAAACTAAACTACAATAATTTAAATGTAGAGGTACTACGCCATTTTGCCCGGCTTCAGGCACGCGATGATCAAGGCGGTATTCGAACTAACACCACCGTCTGTTTAGGTAAAATAGCGCCACATTTACATCCACAAGTAAGGCAGAGAGTGTTAGTATCTGCTTTCATACGAGCTATGCGCGATCCATTTCCACCGGCTCGGGTAGCCGGAATTCTAGCCCTAGCCGCAACACAACAATACTTTTTACTAAATGAAGTCGCAAGCCGAGTACTACCAGCACTTTGTCCGTTAACTGTTGATCCAGAAAAATCGGTTCGCGATCCAGCATTTAAAGCGATACGAGGATTTTTAGGTAAATTGGAACGTGTCTCTGATGATCCAACACTACGCGAAACAATGGGTAAATATTATTTCTTTATAAATGATATTTTGAATTTGGAATGCTTGAACCATTTGTAAAATTTCTTGTAGAAGCAGATGTGCATACAGCTACGCCATCTTTGGGTAACGCTGCTGCCACATGGGCCGGTTGGGCTGTGACCGCCGTTACAGCTAAATTTTACCGAAGTCAAAGCGATTCATCTCGACCACCGCGACCACCTTTAACTAGTAAGACGTTGAGTAAACCTGCCTCGCTAGGTATGGCTTAAGCTAAGATTATTTTTGGGCTTTAGGCTTTTGTATACAATTTCAAAGTATGGCTATATTTTAATTAAATATCTAATCCTCTCGCCAATTTAGAACAACCATCAAGTAGTAGCCTATCCACAACTACATCCAGTGTCACATCAATGACATCGCTTGAACACGAAAGTAATGACACTTCCGTATCGGCATCAGATTATGGTGCAGATAACTGGGATAATGAAAATTGGGGCGATATGGATACGTCTCAAGATCCGAGTAGTCCACTAACCGCTGGACCATCTACTAATATAGGTTTAAACGTGGCTAGTAACATTTCAGATATTAAAGACGGCTGGGATAACGAAGAATGGGGAAGTCTGGAGGAAGAACCGAACGAGGAGGCCGAGAATCATAAGCAAGATGACGAGGAATTAATTCAAATGAGTAACGTAACGACGTATAATCTAAATTCACCGAGCGAATCAACTACCATCACCATGATATCGACAATAGCTAATTCCGAACCGAATAAAAATATTTCGAATAACTGGAACAATGATACATGGGCGGATGGTGATTTTGAGCCGATCGATGATTCAAGTATGACTCTGTAATCCAATCATCAAGTAGCATCTAGATTTTAAATTTATTTTATTTTAGTAGATAATTCAAAAATTGATGAGGGTCGACGGAAACGCGAGGAGAAAAAATTGCAACGGCAGCGTGAATTAGAAGTGAGACGTGCGACTCGAGCAGGACCGATGAAACTTGGCGCTAAAAAGCTTTAAACAATTTTTTTAGATTTTTAAAATTTATTAATTATTAAAAATTTAATATATAGTCATATTTCAAAATACAAATTATTTTCTTTTCTCCCCAAATAAAAAAATAAATAAATTAACAAAAATGAAAGATTTACAGGATTCTTGTTATTATATACAATAAAAACAAAACAAAATCAAATATATCAATTGATAGATGTGTCTGATATTATCAAAAAAAAAATTAATTAATCTTAAGTTGAATTATTTTCTATTTTAAATAAAAATTTTAAAACGGATTTGTTGTCGCTAAAAAAACACGAAAAGAATATAAATCAAAGTTTTTTAATTATTTCGTTTCCAAAAGTTGTATAATAGCGGCAGTAATGCATTAACAGATTCGCTATTCGACCTTATTAATGATTTACTAGAATTTTTTTTATTATTATTTAATCTTTGCAATCTGTTTTGGGACCGAAGCACTCTTAACTCTTTCGCGGTTCGCTTTTCGTCATTACTTTACGCAGTCATCTACCAAATCGAGAACGTACGGCTATATGTCCGATTTACGTAACCATCTGCAACATTGCATAGCTCCATGTCTGCCTATAGTACTGGCATGCAAAATGGGTCGGCCCTACCTATGAAAACTCCCGTTTGCATCCTGCCCGTATCGGGATTCGAGCCCTCCCGATCTCAACGCCAAAGCTTTAGCCACTGTGCCGTTTGGTCGGTATTTACTCGATTTAATTTGTTCGTGATATTATTAAGTCCAAGTTTGTTAAATTTTATTTGATTGAATATTTTTGGTTTGATAACTCTAAAAACATGTCGTGTCCGTGTGCATAAGTGGGATTGTTTTTCACAACGTATGTTGCGTTACGACAGACTAGCCTATTCACGAGTATTTTGCTTAATGTTGTGAAGTTTTTGTTTGTACTGTTTTTGGCCACCGAACCACTGCTGTATACGCAATAATAGGCCTTTCTATGTTTTGTCTTAGTGCGTGTTCCTTGTGTCCGTTGCGAGTCAATTATAACAAGCAGATATTTAACAATGGCATCTTTTACCTCGACATTTTATATAGATTGTAGCACGGGAAACGAATTTTTATTTCGGTGTTTAAAGAGAGTGTACCCACAATTTTCTCTGGATATACAGTGAGATTGATCTCTAGTCGTTGTGATATTAACAGTTTCATAGCCGATGAAACCCTGAATCTTCCTGTTGGAAGTTCTATAGAGGCACTCCTGCAACTATAGGGATAGAAAATTTAACTGAGCATTAGGCTTCTGATAGAAAATGGTATGGGTGTGTTAGTGACCTTGTTGCTGCATCTACTTACCCTACTATCAGGCAAACTACATCCTGCGAATTTTGAATTCTTGTTTCTACAATGACTGTTTAGTTTGGAAATCCTTTACTTTTTATTAGCATTTGAATTGTTGCGGAAGCTGACATTTGTGCAATTTTTCAAATACCTAAGTTATTTTGATGTTTCGTTGTTTCTTTTCTTGCGCGGACGTTTTCATGCGAGTGCTACAAACCAGTTCTCTTACCACTTGTTTTATTTTCGACCTTCGTGGCGGCACTGCTCGTCAATGGTCTTGTCCCAAGTGTTTATGTAGCCCCAGTTTCTCCTAACTGAAATATTTGTCATTTCTCCTGATTGTTAATTTTGCAGTAGGAGAGGTTCACTTTTAATTCATTGGTTTTCTTATGTTAACAGTTCATTAACATTTCTTTCTGGTTTTAATACAAGTATGTGATCGCTGATTAATTATTATGTTTCAACATTTGCTCTAGAAGTTGGTTTTTGGAATTTCTCAGAAACAGTATACACAAGGAGACTATCTAAATTAGACGTCATAGCTTAACGTTTAAGGTGATGCAAATCGATAAATGTTGCTATTTTGCACCCTTATCACTTGAAGCATTACAATCATCTGAGACGATTTCAATATATTGGTTTAGAATGCTATTTACAAAATCTTCCAGCTCAACATTAAAAAGATCTTTGACGTTATTTGCGTTGTCTTCGAAAGGTGATAGCTTTATTGAATTTGTTGGTGTGAATGGTTTTAGGGCATCCAGTTCTCAATCATGTTTTTATATAGAGAGCCGTTTTTTAAAAGATGGAGGCACTCTAAGTACACTAAACCTGGATTATAGTAATATTCAGAATTATTTCTTCATGTTCACCACTATACATTGCCTGATTGATTTGGTTTAATCCTGATAGCATAACGAAAGGGTATACACGTTCCAACATTTCACTTGTATTTTATTAAATATTTCATTATTTGTTGGCCAATGCGTTTTTCAAAAAACTTTTCCGAGATAAGGTTTTATCAGAACCGGGCTTTAGAACTGGTCATATGTTTAAACAACCCTGACTAGCTCCATTTATAGGTTATTTACTGAAGTAGTCTTTGCTCTGGTGTCCTTAATCAATTAAATCAATTAGTTTCGTTCTCTGCAATCATCTTACTGCATGTGAAGAGTCCAACTTACCACGAAGCTCTTCATTTACGTGTTGATAGATACGTTGTCCTGGTCCATGAATTACTGCAAGTTTTTTTTCTTCTTGAACCGTCTAGATATTTAGGTCCCTATCACAGAATATAGAATATAAATAGAAGGGACATAACATGATTTTTCTATGGAAAAATTTCGACCGTTTTTTTATCCTTGATTTATATGGAAAAGGGTAGAATATAGTAGTGAAAAAAATTGAGCACTGAACTTTTTTACATTCAATAAGGGTAGAGTCAATTTTTTTTTATCCACTTAGTAGCGTATATATATACTTTATAATATATGTCCCTATGAAGGTTCATTCCTAATGTACCACGGAGCGTTAACTATACCACGTAGCACTTTGTTTTTAAAAGTTTGAATTACTTTGGTGTTGGTTTTTTTGTATAGCCCCATAGCTGTATTCCGTAAGTCCATATAAGCTTTAGCACCTGTATGTATATTTGTATATAATAGCAATTTATTTTCGGTTGTCAATTCCGAATTTTTTAAAAGTTCAACTTTTTCTTTTTAACGTGCTATTTCCATCTGAGCCTGGTATTTAAGGTCATCCCTAAATATCTAGCCTTATTTCCATACCGAATCTGCTGACCGTTAATGATTACAGGTTTGTAACTAACTTTTAAGTAAAATGCGCCACTTTTTTGTCCGTTTTATGATTTTGTCACATGCTTCTTGAAGTTTCGTTGTCGATTCCTCGACAGTGTTTCCTACTGAGAGAATGCAGTGTCATCAGCAATGTTGGAACGGTAACATCGTTTAATTGAGGCAAATCTCTGGTGTAGAGCAGGTAAAGAATAGGTCGCCCCCCCCCCCCAAGAATAGGTCTCGGCGGGACTCCTGCCGAAATCTTTTTTAACTCGCAATATTCGTCTTTATATTTCACCCGAAAGTGTCGATTCTCTATATGTATGATTTTAAAATCAAATAATATTGTTTTGGTAAATCTCTACGTAGTTTGTAGAGTAAACCAGTGTGGCATATATTTACTTCTCATTGACATCTGTAGGCCCGTGCCTTTTTCAGGTAGCTCCTTTATTATTTGCCCTTTTAGGTCTTTTACTGTTACAGGCCTGATATCTTCGAAGTTAGATATTCTGCAGTCAGATATTCTAGCAGTATTTTTCTAACTGGTCTGCCGAATTAGAGGTTGGAATGTTTCTTCAAGATGTTCAGCAAACAGGTCAGCTTTATCTTTCGCACTTCTAGCCCATTTCCCATCGTTTGTTTTGATTGGGGGGATCTGAGTTTTTGGTCGTTTTAACCCTTTTGTTGCTTTTCAGAGGGAATAGTTGGTATCTTTAGTTGGAGCTAGAGAACAAACGCATTTTCCAATTGTTTCATTTTTTATTGCTTTTATGAGTGCCTTAAGTGTGATGCACAAGTTGTTTAAGGTGGTTTTATGTTGCGGCACACTCGTAGTCTGCCATTTCTTTCTGGCTTTTAGTTTTTCCTGCACTCCAATATAGAAGATTGGGTAAATAACGGAGTTTTCTTTCCTGTACGATAATTTGGGGGTGCATTCCCAAGTCGACCATTGTATGACTTCAAAGAGCCTCTCTAGTTCCTCCTCTATTTCATTTTCACTTCTGATTGTCATACTTGAAGTTCTATTTTTTCCTCTACTAACTGCTTAAACAATTCTCAATTTATTTTGTTGTCTGTGAGCTGTGGTGAATATGTTTTTTTATTTAATTTTCACTAACCGTCATAATAACAGGAGAATGATCAGATATTAGACTTTCATCATTTTCTCAGAAGATGTGGCGTTCCGATATGTCTTTAGTGATGTAGAAATCTATAAGGTTCGGGATTTTGTTAGGATCAGTTGGCCATGGCCAGTATGTTGGTTTCCCTCAACCAATTTTTAGCGTCACGGTGGTTACTTGCATGGATTCTTTTTTTATTTTTAATTCTTCATGATGAATATTAATTATCCCTAATAAATATAGCTGACCCTGCTCTTGCCCGTTCTGCTGGATGTGTGGCATGGTAACAAGTATATCTCAGGATTGATACATATTAGCTGCTGGTAAAATAAGTTTCTGATATTAAGCATATATCAATTTTCTCGGTATTTAAAAATAGTTCTAGTTCTGCTAGGTGTTGTGTTAATCCGTTTTCTTTCCATATCGCTATTCTTAATGAGTATAGTTTTGATGTCTGTTTTCTGCACCCAAATTATAAATTGAACTATGTATTGCAGACATTATTTATTTTTAGCTATTTTGGAACTTGGTTTTTCCAGCAAATTGAGTCGATCCAGAATTCACTTATTTAGTTTATTCTGTCCCTCAAGGCTATTTAAAATTGCTTGGATAGTGTTTTTGAAATTTTCGGTACCGTTCGTCTCATTTTCTTTCGGATTTGAAGAGGCCTGTGCATATGTATAATTCTCCATTCGCATAGATGCTTCATTTCTTGCTCCATCCTTGTTTGGATGGCTTAGAGAGGGGGTTTGCGTGCCTGATCCCTAATTTTCTGTAGCTGCTTGGCAACCTCAGATCCTCGGTAGCTGGCTGTGTGCTGCCCATTACAATTTATACATTTTGCTGGTTCTTCTTTAGATTAGTTTGCAACTTTGTGTTGGTTGCTTTAGAAGAAAATTTGACAGATCTTGGTCCGCGCGCGGAATATCGTTGCGTATGGTTATAGCCTTGGCATTTTAAACAACGTTATAGCATGACCAGGAGAAGTCCTCTTTTTGTGTCTCTCTTTTTTAATAATGATCAGCACGGCATCAAGGATTTTAAATCATTTATTTTCTAGGTCCTTCATTATTGAATTACTTCCATAGGATGAATATAGCCATCTTGCCGTGATCTTGATGCAACGATCGTTTATATTTTCGTACGTCTACCACTGATATTTTTCCGTATTCAGCTTCTTCCATATATTATTGTTCAGAGCAGTAATTTTATACTTTTGTTCCGTAACAGTACTCATTACACTTTGAATTTCTGAATAGTTGGTTACTCCTACTATAAAAATCGGTGGTGGGGCTTTCACCTTTAACTGTGCTTCATTTTGTTGAGATGGTTGCCGTTTGGGTGATTTTAATACCTCTGGTGAGGATTCAGCTTTTCTTTTTTTGTTTCTCTTATCTTGTTTAGCTTTTCCCTTCTTCAACATCCAGTTAGTTTCCCTATCTAACTTTACTCGTTGGTTGAGTATTCAGTCTTCTTGTAAAGGAAGACGCTCGCTAGTAAAGAAGCATATAAATTTCATTCCACCAATAAAAACACATTTGCACGTATTAGCGATTTCAACTCGGAAGTTGATTTTTTTAAAAGTGTTTCTTATCTTCTTCCATTTCTGTAGTTTTCTTTGGTAAAAGAATAATGAAATACATTAATCCATTCCATGTATCACACGGTTATGTTTAACAATCAAGCCTTATGTTGAGAAATTGACAAATTGACGCCCCTTCAGCCATCCCACTATTATTGTTTCAATCACACACATCCTCGTGTGAGTGTTTATAAAATATACTTAAATTTAAACTACTTTTATTAAATAAGAAAATGTTATACACGATGCACTTTAAGCTATAACTTATATGCTTAGATAGATGTACAATCGGAAATATGTAGGTAGGTAGGTACTGACATGTATTTGTCCAACAAATACAATTTCCTTTTAGTTATACATTTTCCTCAATACACAAAACATTATACAACATCTAAAGTGTTATTTAATAAAGTTCAACTGCCACTGCGGCTCACTTCACCATACATATAGCAATGGAATAACCGATTAATCTAAAAAACATTAGAAATATTTTCGTTCAACCCAAACAATCAGACATGAAAATTAAAATAATCTTTTAAACTTTCCCCCAACAATCAAACAGTTACTCACGTTGTTAAAGTTTAAGTTACATATAATTTTATTACTTCAGATGTTGTTTCCAAATTAAACAATTTGTTTAGTGTTTAATTGAATACTGGGGTCGTTATATAACGAAAAATACTGTAAGTAAATTAAAATATCGATCTTCTGGAACTGCTTTGTAAAACAAATCGCGTAAATATTAATTTTTAATTAAAATAAAGTAACATCAGATAAGCCTAAATTTTATGCACAGGTCTACTGAACAAATTACAAAAATGAAATGAATTAATAAAACAATCAAGATTGTTGTGTTGATTTTGGTTGTATAACTTTATAAATCTTATATCGTGTCTACCTATAGTTGCAAATAAGATTTATGTTTTGTGCTTGCTGTTGTTGCGCTTAAGAATCATAAATTTAAAGGTGATATTTGTTAGAAGCTGTTAATTGTCTTTCTTCGCAATTCGAATTGCAAGTCGTATAAAATGATATAATATAAATTTTATGCTAATTTTGAATGGAATTTCATACAGCTTTTTGTTTGTTCTTATAGATAGATGTTTTACTTAGAGTTAATAGTGGGTGTAGATATAAATATTAACATTATGATAAATTTTTAACGTTGGTGCATGCTATAGCTAGTGTGTGTGTGTGATGCACATCCAATTTGGCCGCCTTATCTCTAAGGTTACATAATCAGTTTTTAATTTCATATTAATGAATGATTGGCCCATTGAATCCCAGAGCTGCTAGAAGGTGCATACTGCAACTGAACGAGGCATGGTGGCATGTCAAGGAAGGAGCGGGGAGGTGAGAGGGGGAAGGGGCAGTGAAGTATGCCGATCTGAAACTTTGTTAAAGTTTAACTTGCCACAACTTACTGTGATAAATTACCACATGCAGTTTACATTTTACTGGTGAAAGGAAACTAGTTTAAATCTTAAAACTGTTATACCCCGCAATATTTTCTTATAGGGGTTTTTGTTTTTCATAATTTGGGACGTCGCTAGAGTATCGTTTTTATATTATGACTGTTTTTTTGCTTTTTGCTCTCTTACAGGTTTATTAAATCCATTTCTAAATCTTAACATAAAATTCAGAAATGAATAGTAGTTTTATACATAACTTTGGGTGGCACGAGATTACAAAATTTAAAATCAAAATAAATTTCAACGTATTCTCAGCTAATAAGGTGCTGTGATATTTATAAATGGCGTGTGAGTGAGATAACACATTTGGAGAATTTATTCAGTTTTATTAAAGCTGTGCTTCTAGAGCAGCTTACCAGTTGGAAATTCATCGATTTTTGATTGTATGTTGATAAATGACTGTCCACGTTCGACCATAAGCGCGAGACATGTTATTCGCAATATTCTACTTTCAAGATAATGTCTCAAGTGAAACATGTATGACAATTCTTCGATGTTTCTCATCTTGCCACTAACTTTTTAATATGGCGTATGCTAAACAATCGAGAGATATTTATTATATTTATTACTTCGCATTTCATTTCATATTTATCATATCAGACATATCATAAAGAATTAGACTTGTCACAAACGAAAACTAGTCCTACCCTCTAAAGAAAAAAGCGAGCCGCTTAAAACGGCATGAAAACTGAACGTTTACATGACGCGGTTTTTACTAACAATATGGCAAAACGTCATCGTATGCATGCATAATCTTTAAAGATTATAAAGAGTCCGCCATTTGTAATTATACATTAATAATCAAAAATATTATATATTTTTGCCTTTCTTCTCAATAGTATTTTTGCTTTTCGATCGACACAATCATTACGAGTATCATTCAACCATTTGAAGTAATAATTTTAGTAAATAAGTAAATTAATGAATTTTGGAATTTTCTAATTAGTAAATAAGTACATTTTTGAAATATTTAATTTTTTATTATTTCATAATTTAGCAAATAAGTACCTAAATGAAATTTAATGAATTGTTTTGCTATAATTTTAATAGTATATTGTATTGAAGTAGTATCAAAGAATATATTCTTTGGTAGTATGAAATCCTAAATGAGGTTGTGATATACATATAGTAAATCATTGTGATAATAAATTGCCAATCGTATTAAAATTAAATAATAAATTTGTTATATTTTACACATAAAAATAATTTTATTTAATTTCAACAAAGAATATTTCTCTAAATTTACCCAAATAGAATCAAAAATAATACGTGTGGCGTTATAAAAAAAGTTCTGATTTGCGATACAAAGACATTCCTCTTTTGCACAACGCAAACATATCGCCTTGGCGTTATAAAAAACCTTCATTTTTTCGATATAAAATCATTTCGTTTTTACGGTACGCAAATAGGCCGCTTTGGCGTACCGAAAACATGATACATCAGTGGTACGGTTTTTATTTTAAAATTCATAGTTCAAAATTTACGGAAACGGTTCGCTTTCTTAACGCCAAAACGTTACGTTTGCGAAGTCTTATATATGAAGTTAACTCATTTTTTGTTTCGCTTATGTTACGCTTTACTTAGAGGGTATTTGCTGAAAAACGTCTATATACGAGTCCTGCTTGACAGTCGCCGAAATATAATGTAAATATTTTCCTTAATTTCTATTCCCATGGAGAGCTAGAATAGTGACACGATTATTTTGCTAAGCCTTTTGGCTATGAGCTCTATGTACCATTTCTTTATATTTTTCTGGCAACAACACAAACAGCTTATCAGATTTCATGCGGATGGAAAAAATTGAAATTTTATGTACATATTAGATTTATATTTAGAACATAAGGGATTGTTCATGAAAAAAGTTCATATATTGCTGAACTCAATTTATTAACACCCTGTGACTCAGAGGATATTAAAAAGCAAGGTAGGTCTTTATTTTCAATAAATAAACCAAAGAATCCCCTCGTAACGAATTGGCATCTCAAACCCGGACCCTCTGATCAAATAAGTTTCACTGACTAGCCCGACATGCAATATCTCATGCGCCGACCAGTTACTTAACGAACAGCTAAAATAAATTATGATAATACACTTTTTAATTTAGTAGAGATTATACCGACTGCTGCAGTACTTCAAGTGTCAACTAAGCGTTAAAGCAGCAGGGTTACTTAAACCTTTTAGCAAGACGGAATCTGAAATTAAATTTAGAGAAACACTAAGAATGTTTTGAGAAATAGGTGTACCACCAACATCTCCATAAAAAAATATTTAAATGACGTAATACGAGGGTTGCCTTTTATATTTCGGGATTGGACAACCCTAGCGTTGCAATCTGGCAACTATGACAGCTCTATCGTAAAGTTTGACATTTTTGAGATTATACGTACTCAGAACGTTTTGACATTCGAGCGCTATTTATGTTGTTTACAGTACTCATTAACTCAACATCTCGGCGAAAAAATGGAATTAAATCGTGAATATTTTCGTGCGATTATTTTTTACAACTTTCGACGTAGATTAAGGCAGCAAGAGTGCATGGATGAACTTAATTCAATTTTTGGCGATGAAGCTTCATCAAGGGCCAGTGTTTATCGATGGTATGTTGAATTCAATCGAGGTCGTAGTTCACACCAAGACGAATTTCGTGAAGGTTGTCCAGAATCAGTTGTTGTTCCGGAAACCATTGATGCTGTGCGCAAACTGATATTGCAAGATCGTCAAGTGACCTACCGTGAGATTGAGACAACCTTAGGCATTAGTGGGACCAGCATACATTCAATATAAAACCAACTGCCGAAGACGGATCACTCTTGACCACGAAAATGCGAGCTCTCACTCATCGGCTCAAACAACTGCATTTTTGAGCACTCAAAACATCGATTTGATGAGTCATCCGCCGTATAGTCCTGTCTTGTCACCAAATGACTTCTTTTTTTTTTTTTTATTTTTTTTTTTTTTTTTTTTTTATTTTACTTTGGTTTTTATCAACTGTAATGGTGTATTGTGATTGTTCCGTATATTGGTCTATTTCAGCACTCTCGAATTAATTTACACAACCGTAGGGAATTCTTCCATTTGCGTCAATCTGTATGACAACGACCATGATAATCGACACCTACTTATACACAATCAACTTCCCAACCACCCCATACATTTTGCTTTCCTTTTAACGCTGGATCGCGGATAAATTTGAATTTTTTGACTTATAGAATGCTAATGTGTAAGAATCACAACAATCAGTTTGAAATCAGTCTTCTCATCAGGTCGCGACGACTGATGTTGTTTATTACATTGAAATATTTTCTATATATATAGAGCAAGCAATACCATGTAGTTGTACTACTAGCGAATTACTGCGTAGCGTACGAAATTTTGATTCTTTCACATTTCCATCTATATTCTATTTTAACAATTAACTTTTCGAATTCACGAATTTTTTTATATTTTACTTTGGTTTTTATCAACTGTAATGGTGTATTGTGATTGTTCCGTATATTGGTCTATTTCAGCACTCTCGAATTAATTACACAACCGTAGGGAATTCTTCCATTTGCGTCAATCTGTATGACAACGACCATGATAATCGATACCTACTTATACACAATCAACTTCCCAACCACCCCATACATTTTTCTTTCCTTTTAACGCTGGATCGCGGATAAATTTGAATTTTTTGACTTATAGAAGGCTAATGTGTAAGAATCACAACAATCAGTTTCGAACAGACGAGAGAGAAGAAATGTATGGGGTGGTTGGGAAGTTGATCCATCTTAAATAATATTTTAAATAATTCTTTTACGATAAGCAATAACACAACTATTCCATTTAATAATTTGTCTGTAAATAAAAAGTTTTGTTTGACATTTGGTCATTTAAATGTTCGAAGTTTGGTGAAACATTTTAATGATGTAACTATTCTTTTACATATTTATCAATTTGATTTTCTTGCTTTGTCTGAGACTTGGCTCACTAAGAAAAATAGAAACAAGTCATTCCAAATAAACAACTACAAATTGCTGCGAGCTGATCGTACTGATTCCCGTGGAGGTGGTGTTTGTATTTATTATCGTTCCTCCTTTAAAATTAACAAACTTTCTTCTAATTCTGTAGGTAAAGTTGAGTTCTTATCTTCTGAGCTTGTTGGAGTATTTGGAAAAATACTTATTTTGATTGTTTATAACCCTTCTCCTGTTTATTCAGGTGACATAGTTAATATACAAGATATTTTTGCTGAACAATTATGTGGATATGAAAGAATTATTTGTTGTGGTGATTTTAACTATAACATGTTGAGCAATAATAGGCTTAGTGATTGCTTAAAAATTAATAACTTATATTATTTACCGTTTGGTCCAACTAGAATTAACAACCATTTAGATTTGATTATTGTTTATGAGCCTGATAAACATAATATTATTTCCTTTGGGCAAATTGAAGTTCCTGCTATTTCAGATCATAATTTAATATTTGCAAGTTATAAGTTTTGTAACACCAGAAGTAAGATATCGTATACTGTTGTTTCTGATTATAAGGCGATTAATCAACTAGATTTTATTGAAAATTTCTTTTTGTTAGATTGGCAAACCATGTATTACTATTCTGAGGTTGATGATATTGTTGCCAATTTCAACTCAAACTTTTTACATTTAGACCAGACATGTGTGCCTCGTAAAAGTGTTATAAATAAATGCGCTACTGCACCATGGCTGAATGCTCATATTATTAATTTAATGAAACGTAGAGATTTAGCTTTTAAAAAACATAAAAGGTTTGGATTACATAATGATTTACAATCTTTTAGATTTTTTAGAAATAAAACAAATATATACATCAACCAAGCCAAACAAAGATATTATTTTGGAAATTTGAAAAATTCCAAAATAACTTGGAATAATTTAAAAAAATTGGGGGTTTCTTGCGTCACTAGTGATGCTAGAATTGACTTTTCAGCAGAAGAAATTTTGGTTGGAATAACTAAATTTCGTGATTCCTTGGGTGTTTTACCGCTACCTGATGCTAAACCTGATCATTTTACAGGAGATGATTTTGTTTTTGATTGTGTTGATGAAAATATTGTTTTAAATGTTATTCGTGAAATTAAATCTGATTTATTGGCTTATGATATGGTAGATTTTAAAGTCTTAAAACTTTTTATTGATTTATTTCTCCCTCTTATAACTTTTGTTATTAACCAATGTCTGACAAAATCTGTGTTTCCTGATCTATGGAAGGTGGCGTCCATAATTCCGTTACCAAAGAAGGATGTAATTTCCAATATAGGAGATATACGTCCCATTAGTATTTTGCCTGCTCTGTCAAAAGTTCTGGAAAAAATCATGCAACGTCAAATGCAGGAACATCTTCATAGGCTTAATTTCCTAAGTGAGTTTCAGTCGGGGTACAAATCAGGCTACAGTACCACTACTGCTCTTGTTAATATTATTGATGATTTGTCTGCTATCTTGGACAAGGAAAATTCGGTTGTTATTTTGGTCCTACTAGATTTTTCTAAAGCATTTGATTGTGTTAATCATATTCATTTGCTTCAGAAGTTACATTTGTATTATAAATTTTTCTAATTCGGCTATTAATCTAATATACTCGTATTTGAGTAATCGTAAACAGTTTGTGAAGTATGGTATTGACCATTCAAATATTAGTGAAATGGTAGTAGGTGTACCTCAAGGGTCGGTCTTGGGTCCGTTACTTTTTGTTTTGTATATAAATGATCTACCATGGAAAATTTTGAATTGCCGGTTTCATCTTTATGCTGATGATTTACAACTTTATAATTGGTAATAATAGATGAGATAGTGATTAAACTTAACACAGATCTTAAAAATGTTTCCTTGTTTGCTAAAAATAATTCGTTATCATTAAATCCGATTAAAAGTAAAGCTTTGTTACTCTCAAAAAATGTTCGACACAATGTTACACCTACACTTTTCTTAGATGATGATGTTATATCCTTTGTTCCAGTGGTTAATGATTTAGGGTTGCTTTTGAATTCTAAACTAACGTGGAATGATCATATTAGCTCTCTTTGCCAGAGGGTTAATTATGCCTTGTATTCCCTTAAATTGATTAGAAAGTTTTGTCCAGTTAACTTTCGTAAATATTTAATTAAAAGCTTGGTTTTGCCAATGTTCACATATTGTGATGTTATCTACAATCAATGTGACAGTTTTTCTAAAAGTTTACTTGAAGCTACTTATAATAATTGCACTAGATACGTTCATGACCTTAGGAAGTTTGATCATATGTCGGAGTTTAGGTGTTCCATTCTTGGATATGATTTGTTTCAATTATTTGATTATAGAACATCTGTTTTTATTTTTCAACTGGTTAACTCAGGTTTACCGTTATATTTGTATGAAAAGTTAAATTTTTCCAGGTCTTTACGTACAAGAAACATTAATTTGCCTATTAGTA
This sequence comes from Nephrotoma appendiculata, assembly GCA_947310385.1. NCBI lineage: Eukaryota > Metazoa > Arthropoda > Insecta > Diptera > Tipulidae > Nephrotoma > Nephrotoma appendiculata. The sequence goes on along the minus strand of OX371224.1, from coordinate 5,583,243 downwards.
AAAGAAATGTTTATAATAATTCTGTACTAGTAAATGCAATTATTAAATGGAATAGTTTGCCAATAGAACTAAAAAACATCAGTTCTCTTAATATATTTAAGAAATCTTGTTTACAATTAATTATGGAAAATCAAAATGTAAATAATTAATGTACATATTTGTAGATATTTAATTTAGTTTATTGCTTTGATTAATTACTTTTTCTCTTTTTTGTGTTAATTTTATAAGTTAATAATATAATTATTGTAAATATTCATGTATAACTTTTGTAAATATTCATGTGTATAAAAGCATTAGCTTAAACACATTTAATAAATATTATTATTATTATTATTATTATTATTATTGATTGTGTATAAGTAGGTGTCGATTATCATGGTCGTTGTCATACAGATTGACGCAAATGGAAGAATTCCCTACGGTTGTGTAATTAATTCGAGAGTGCTGAAATAGACCAATATACGGAACAATCACAATACACCATTACAGTTGATAAAAACCAAAGTAAAATATAAAAAAATTCGTGAATTCGAAAAGTTAATTGTTAAAATAGAATATAGATGGAAATGTGAAAGAATCAAAATTTCGTACGCTACGCAGTAATTCGCTAGTAGTACAACTACATGGTATTGCTCTATATATATAGAAAATATTTCAATGTAATAAACAACATCAGTCGTCGCGACCTGATGAGAAGACTGAGTTTTTCAAATCATTAATCTCGTCTGTTCGAAACTGATTGTTGTGATTCTTACACATTAGCCTTCTATAAGTCAAAAAAAAAATTCAAAAAAAAAAAAAAAGACTTCTTTTTATTCCCATACGTAAAAAACAAACTGAGAGGTCAACGTTTTTCGACACCTGAAGAAGTGGTTGCTGCGTTCAGAATGCATGTTTTGGAGATACCTCGATCAGAGTGGAAAAAGTGCTTTGACAATTGGTTCAAACGCATGCAAAAGTGTATAGATCTTCATGGGGAATATTTTGAAAAACAATAAAGCGATTTTCGATGGTTAATATTTGTTTTTGTTCTCTAATCCCGAAATATAAAAGGCAGCCCTCGTAAATGGAAACATATTTTGTAGTAAGCCAAACTAACTATATTCACTAACTATTAAAATTTATATAAATGTGATAAAGTTAAACAGTCTTTGGAACATAGAATTTTCTGTAATATTAAAATCAATGTTTTACTTGTTTAAAAGCATCAGAAAGTACCATTATTTAAGGAAACCTGGAATAAAATTCCAGCAAAAAAAGCTAGTTGTGCAAGTACAAATTCTAATTTCCAAATAAAGATCAAAAATTTTGTCATTCAACACAAATGGGAGCTTTAATATTATAAGCGTGTTCAATATTTTTACCATGTAACCATATGTGAATGTTTTACGAGCGAGAAGGGGGGATTTCAAGTGGTTACCTTGGTTTTCCTTCAAAAACAGTTTCGTCTTCTTGAATCTTATTCTGTACATTGAAGGGTATGCTGGAAGTAACCCGACCGCCGATTACTCCACCTCCAGTTTCCGTAGTTATTTTTGATCCAGTCTACTATAAAGATTCATGACGGGGAAGATCGGATATAATCTTCTCAACTTGGACTCACCAAGGAATCATAATCAGACATTTCTCTCAAACTCGTTGTTTTCATCAAGTCTGATAATTAGACTTCATCGGCAGCTTTTGTTTGGTCAAAGTACTGCTATGGCCTGGCCTGTTGGACTTTATTTGATTGATTATTTTTAGTTTGATGGTCCTAGCTTTGGCTGATTATGCCTTTAACAAGTAAGAGTGTGGGCTCTAAAAGGTCCTCGAGAGTCCTGGGCTGAGAGTGTGGGCTCTAAAAGGTCCTTCTGTTGCGCACTGAGACAGAGTACAGCCTTTGAATTTTATTTAGTGTTGTGCATGATTTTATTTGCTCTGTTTTGGTCCTCAAACGTTAGCCGCGTACGAAATCATAGCCTTATAACGCGTTTAATAATTATAATAATTGATGATAATAATTTGACTAATAAGCTAAGTCCACTTTTTCACGAGAGGTCCGTGTAAGCCATCGGTATAGCTGGTCATTTTTTGGGAAAAATTTATCCAACTATTTATTTCGTTCCACCTTAGCGCTGTGTAATAAATAGGGTGAGAAGTTGGAAAGGTCGTCCTATAGATTATTCACTTGGTTTTGTCAAACAGTTCCGCTCTTTTTGATCTCAAGATCATGAGTCCACCAGTAAATATCCAGCACTTGTATGGTAGGCATCTATTATTGTCATGGTACGGTCATTTGCAGTGGGGACTCTACGATTGTATTAATGTCGTATATAGCGGTTAGTTTATATTGGAGTATGTCGCTATATAGACTTGCCACTTGACGTGATTTAAAGTTCTTATTAGGAATTCTACTATTTGAGGTATGGTATTTCTTTACTAAATCTAGGAGTCAGAGAACGACATCTCATGCAATGCACGCCAGTCGAGGACGATGGTGATCATACCCATGACTGAGCAACAACATTAGAATTCCCCATTTTTGATAGATCCTTCCAAAAATAGTAGTATGGACGGGTTTTAAATTCATAGGGTGATTGGTAAGGCTAATGCCAGAAAAATGAGGGTGAAACACAAGGAAAAATACACCCCACGATTTGAGCTGCTTTGCACGATATGTGTAAAATAAAAACTCTGTGCCATAAATAACTCAATCGTTAGAGAATGAAATGTTTCTTGTTCTTTCACTATAACTCACATGGGGTCTACACTACACTATGCAGCATCGCTGAGGCTTTCTTACATGATATTTTATGTATGTGTATGTTTTTTCAATGTATTGATAAATTATTAATTATTATCAAACAAATATCATAACTGGGCATTTTAGTCTCATAATAATTTCTTCAATATTGTCAAAAACTCCGTTAATATTGTCAACCAATTTATAGATTTTTATGTTAAAACAGTATAGCAAAGATACTGTAGACTTAATTAAAAATCTAATTAAGGTTTTTAAAATTTCAATTATTAATTTTTATTTTAAAATTAAGAGAAAATGTTATGTATATAAGTTTCTGTTTTTATGTATATAAGTTTCTTATCATTTAAGCGTCATATTATTAACCATTTTTTTTCAATTTAGTAGCCTAACACCCCAACGTCATGTGCCAAAAACAGAAGGTTATGCCGTTTGTGATTGTTTTTTATCGCCATACGCTGTTCTGTTGCTACAGCGTTATCGCAGTCGTTGTCGCTCTTGTTCTATTTCGAGCTTTAATGTAAATGATAAAACATAACCTTAAAAGCCTATTTTAATTTGACATTTCGCAAAAATCTCACTTGTCGTATGAATACAACTTCAAGTTGTATTCATACGACGGATAAAAATCCGGGATTTTTCTATCTCATCGTTTTAACCAATTACATCACGAAAATTATACAACATACACGCCTCTTTTTATACAAAAAAGTTGAAAAAAATGAAAAAAAATCTGGGATAGAAAAATCCGAGATTTTTATCCGTCGTATGAACTCGCTGTGACAGCGACTTCATACGACGGATAAAAATCTCGGATTTTTCTCTCCCATTGTTTTAACGAATTACATCACGTAAATTATAAAACAGACACGCCTCTTTTCATACAAAAAAGTTGAAAATATTGAGAAAAAAAATCTGAGATAGAAAAATCTGAGATTTTTATCCATCGTATGAACTCGCTGTGAGAGTTTCAAAATTTGTACAACATACTTACACAAACATTCATAAATTTAATCTCATGAAAGAAAATCTCAGTAATTTTGCATAGTATAGACTTGAGTTTGTGCTTAGACATTTGTCAGTACAGAAACATTTCAGTAGATTGTTATACATATTGAAAAATATTCAAGTAATAACAAATTTTCTACTTCAACTGGTTCGATGTTTGCTTTGGTTTCAAAATTTAAGGTTGTGAGTTGCTTCGAACAAGCCAATTCAAGCTAAATAGTTCGGTGACAACATCTAACGTTTAAAACAGAAGAAAACGTTATCAACAGCAAAATGTTTCAAATAACTTCCATCTTTGTTTGGTGAGTTTGAACTACATGTAGTTGATTGACATCTGGGAAAAACAAACTCCAAATTTAAAATTCAATTGTTAGACCTTTCTTCAATGTATCAGTTGACTATGTGAGTTATTAACACACATCACCAAAGCAAGAATACAAAATAATCTACAAACGCTTTGTTTGTTTGTTCATTTGCATATTGCTACTAGAGGAGTACGCAGATTTATTGTAAGATGAGTATGTAGCTAATTTTACTGTGAAAGTTGCTTAAATTTCCCTGGAGCATCAACTCAAATTTTTAAATGCGAATGTTAATGAAATTTTTAATCTATTTTATTAAGAGCCAGTACGTCCTTTAAATTATCTAATTTAGTTCATATGTTAATATAAATTGGGTTATATCGCAGGGTCAATTGCTGATTGGCGGCCGAAATATATCCTGCAAAGCTTAAATATCAAATATTTGAGGTGCAACTTATCTTATTTATTGATTTTAAATAAAGTTAATAGTAAATAAAACTAATTAACTTCTAGCACTGTAGCTTTACAAGAATTTTCATAACCTATTATCATCAACAATCACGTAGCGTTACCCTAACCTTGGCATTACATGAAAATGATTTTAAAATTACGTACCAGCACTCTGAATGTCTTATAAAACCTAAGATAGAATGTTAAGGTTATAAATTTCTCAACTACAAATTATATTATAAAACCAAAGGGGTTTCAAATATCATAAGTTCAAAGCACAAGTAAATTGGAGTTGAGGCAAATTCGCGTAAAAATCAAAACTGTGTGATTTTAATGTGATTTTGATTACTTTCAAATTAAATCACATACTTACTGTTAAATGTATTTTAATCATGCTAAATGCGAATAGGTGTACTCGTACACCTATACTTGTAGTCATATAATAGGTCGTCCATCCCATATTTTAAAATTTAATTTAAAAAAAAATCATGGACGAGCGTTTATTTACAAAAAACTGTTGTGATAGTTTAGTGATAGCGGTAGGTACAGTGTGGTTTTTAATATGAGGAAAAGACCCACGTTCAAACAGCATCTGAACCAACTATCTTAAATTTTAGTAACAACCGGCACGGCGCAAGTTTTTTCTACTTTCGTTTTATTTGTAAACAAATCAACTTTTGCTGTACTTATACATTATTATAATTTAATGCGATAATAAATTTTAACTGGAGCTTTAAGAAATTATTTAACACAAAGTAGTAAAAGAAGAAAGATAAATACATAAAAACAAAACCATAATAAACGTAGCTGATGTAACAATATTTCAAGGTACATACTTTAATAAGATTGCCTTGACGTAACAATGCTTTTTGTGTATTATACTTTGAGGTGACCTGTGTGAAGTTTAACATTTCAATTTACTCTAGTTATGACGTAATAGCGGGTTATACTCAACACAACAAAGATTATGTTTACATTTTATTATCTAATAAATTGAATTTTTAATAAGAATAGGATTGCAATGCAAGATGTAAGCAATCCGATTTTATCGCCATTAAATTTTTAACATGGGTATACAAATGTCAAAGTCTTTCACTTGATACAAATGTGTAGAAAGATAGCGGTCGCACATGTCGTTTCATTACTTTAAAATTATTGTGTTTTGACCGGTCTAGTGAATTGTGCTTTACATGTTTACGTTCGAGAAATGATTTTAGTTCATTAAAGGGGTAAATGGTGTTACGATGAGTACACTTTCAAAATTTAACATTCTATAAACTGATGTAATCGGCCTGTCTGGACCACAAAAAAATGAATCACATGCCTGAGATGACTTACACTACAGGTATAATATAATTTGACGATTATACAATAAAAATGTTATGGATTTTCGATTGTACAAATACATATATACAAACATATAAATTTTAATCCATATGTGAAAGAAGATGAAAGGTAAATTCCATCGTGTTATAATAAAATAATTAGTATTTTATGATTATTTCTTGTAAATCAAAATTTTTTTATATTTCAACATCTTCCTGCATATATTTTGTTGATTGATGCGAAATGTATCGTAAATCGATCATTTAAGATTTTCAATATTATTAAACTATAAACACACATTTCTTGCAAGTAAATATAAGTAACTACACGTAACGTAACATATTTTTACGTATAATAGTTAAAATTTTGTTGCGTTATATACTCATGCAATTTAGCATTTTATTTTTGCAAATTGAGAGTAATGATAATTGCATTTATGATACTTTAATAATTGTTGAATGAAGCAATGAATTTTAATTTTTTATCGTTTGCTTGTCATATTAATTATGCATGCATGCTTGGAGGTTTAAGAGCACACCGTAAACTAGAAGTGTGCGTTAACAAATTATGTATACCCGAATAGCTGATGTATGTGCCCAAAGGCAAAGCGTTTACACAAATAATGGTTGGTTATGGCTTATAAAAGCGTAACTCAAGAAAGTAGACCAATTATTTAAAATTTATGCCTATCAGTCAGATAACAATAGACCTATTAAAAACAATTTCTACTTCATCATGATGTATATATGATATAATGGTGTATATATGGTATATATTTCTGTATGTTTGTTATATTGGATTATGATGAATTATGGATTACGAGTTAATATAATTATCAAATACTATCTTTTGGTTAATCTGATAGTTATACTCACCAAACTTAAATAAAATCTTAAACACATTAATATTTTTGTTAATGATTTGAATTATAATTTTAATATATTTATGATATGAACTTATAATTAAATTTTACGTTCTTTTCTTTACACTTATATAACTTTAGTTTTAAGATCAATATATCTTTTACTCAACTACTTAATACTAACTCTACTGATACTGTACATTTTAAGTATTTATTCACCACTAATCTTAACATTAAAACTATTTACCTTATATACTACAATTTCCAGAAGTAAATTTCTTCCGTATTTACAATATATGAAAACAAATAATGCTTAATTATATAAAATAAAATGTTTTGGTTTAAAATATAAAATGTATAACATATTTTATGTTTATGTCTGTATGTTTCCTATTTATTGTCATTGTCATTCATATGCAAAATATGTACAAGGTCGCGCTTAAGAATTTTGTATTATTTACAAAATTATGGAAACGTTAATTTTGCTATGCTTCGAGATTTAGCATAAGTGATTTTTTAGCTATTTCCTTATTTTTGGTGATGAAGTATTTTTGTTGAATTTGCCAACTTTAATTTCCGCGTTCTTGCAATCATAAATGTCGTACCTTTACATGCATTTTATGAATGATGACAATGGTGAAAATTTGAATGAATGGTCCGAATATGTGAGATGAATGATCTCACAACACCTCCTTCTCGCGGGAGAGAAGTTTTCGGATGGAAACTTCTTTAGTTGTAGATTTAGTGTGTATGTGTATGTTATTTGAGTGCATTTTGTTATCAGATTATTATATGTTTTCATTTTTCTTTAATACTTAAATTATCTTAAAATTACTACTCTTAGTTCTAAATTAGTAAAGTTTTAATTTTGGTGATCTTGTTCTTACTCGATTGTTAATAGTTTCGAGATAAGAAAAAGTTATTTTAAAAATTGTTCCGAATTTTTTGTTAATTTGTTTTGGTAAGAAATAAAAAGTTGGTTTTTGCTTAGAAGTTTGATGATGAATCTGTTTTGCATCGTAATGATAACTGGTTTTGCTGGAAGATGGAATTTGCGTGTGCATCGTGATTTGTGGCTTGCTTGATGATGAATTTTTGTAATGATTACTTCGTGATGAATTTTTGTTGTGCATCTTGGTTTGTATTTGTAGAATTTGCTTGGTGATAAACTTGATGAATGTATGTTGTGCATCTTGATTTGTAATAATAGATTCTGCTTGATGGTACATCGTGACTTGTATTGGTAGATTTGTGTGTCATGTAATGACTGAATTTGATTGATGATGATTTCCCATTGTGCATCTTCGTTTTGTAATTTTAGTTTTGCTTGATGTTGATTTTGTATCGAGATTTGTATTGGTAGATTTTGGTCGATAGTCGATTAATTAATGCTGCGCATCGGAATTGTAGGGATGGCACTTATTTGATTGTTGATTGTTGATGAACTTGTTGTTTTCTGGATTCTGGTCACGCTTCTTCTTTGTTTCTTCTAGGTTTTCTTTTGTTTTATGTTAGTGGCGTTGGATTGACATTGAGATACTTTAAATTGTTGTTTGAATTTATTATTGCTTTGTTTGCGGGATGTTAATTTTATTATTTAGTGGCTGGGCTCTGTGAGTGTCTGGACTCGTTTAGTTTGCTTGATGAGTGTCTGGACTCATTTTTTTCTGTTGCTTACATACTAGGTTGCGAGAGCTGGTTTCGTCTTTGTTTGATGAGTGTCTGGACTCGTTTGATTTGTTTCTTATATACTAGGGTGTGAGAGCTTTTCTCGTCTTTATTTTGATTTAGTTTTGTTTGAGCTGCTGCTTTTCTCATACATACATACATGGGAGTATGATGTTGATCAATCTTTGTTCTGAAATTGCTTCGACTAATGTATGTTGTATTGCTGTATTCGACTGATATTGGATGTTGTGATAAATGTTCTATGATGGTGTGAGATGAGTATCTGTCTGGTGTATTTGATGAATTTTCGATACAATTTTGATGCTTTTTTTGTGTTGTTTTGATGCTGTCTTTCGATTCGATTTTATTTGACGCTGTATTGATGTGGTATTAGATGCTGTTTTGAAGAAGTTTTAATAGTGTTTCGATACTCGTTTTCGATGTGGTTTCACTGATGTTTTGATGCTCATTTTCGTTAATCTTTTGATGCTGGTTTGATGCTTGTTTCACTGCGTTTTTGATGCTGTTTCGATGTTCATTTGATGTTGGTTTTGATGATGGTGTGTGTTTTGATGATAGTTAGATTTTCTTATTGTTGTTGAGGTATATTTACTTCTGCTTCATTTTGGTAATTGATTATTGTGTGTTGTAACTTTTCTGATTCATCTCGATTTCGGAGTTTAATTTGTTAGTTGGTTAATATGTTAGTAGAAATTTTCTTGTTTCATCTCACGTTTGTTAGTGTATTTATTATTGTGAGAAGAAAAAAGTGTGCTTTGCGTAAGTATGCAAGCGTAAAAAAAATATTGGGTTTTAAGAGTTAATTCGTTAGTTTAGGAGTTGGTTAATAGAGGTTTGAAAAGATCTAGTTTTGAAATTTGTTAGTTTTCGAGTTGGTTAAAAGTGAATTGTTTGGAAAGATCAAATAAATTTGGTATTGTTTTTTTTCTAATTTTGTAATTTGTGTACTGGTATGTGGAATCTGGGATGTAGGATGATGGAGTATTATTCATGCTATTCTTATTAGGATTTTGAGAATAATTATTGGTTTTTGAATTTCTGAGGCTGAAAGGTGGGTTTTGAGTGTTTTGGTTTGCTTGCTTATGGATTAACTGTGTTGAAGGGGTGTCTATAATCAAATAATTGTCTTGTTTTATTATGGGCGATAAGGTGTCTCTACTTGTTTTGTATCTAGATAATGAGTTTATTGTCATAGTTGTGTCAGAATATAAGAGGTTTGTCAAAATACTTTCTTCTATTTCGTCAAATTCTTGGTCTAAGAGGTTGTATTTGTCTGATTTCATTGACTTGTTGGTTTGCTCAATTGATTCTTGGTTCGAGTGAATGTTTGTTAAATTTGGTATGTGATTAATTTGGATGTTAGAGTTTGAATTTGTTGGGATTTCGGATGATTGGTTTTCTGTATTGAAATTCGGATTGTGAGTGTTTGGAGTTTTAGGTTTGTTATCTAAATTTGTTGAAGGGGTGTTTGAATTTGTATGATTATCTATTTGATGAGGTGGATCTTTAATTTGGTTATTATGAGGTTCATTTTCGATGTTTGGGAATGCTTGGTTATGGATTGGATTTGATGAAGGGATGTCTATTCTCGAATAGTTGTTTTGTCTTATGCGATTATTAACTGAAAGTGTTGAAAATGTATTAGGGTTTGGGTATGAGTTATTCGAATCGTTTGATGGTTGATAGGTTATAATTTGATCGTTTGAGTTCATTATCTTATTATCTGGATTTAAATAATTGTTATATGGTATATTTGATAGTTTATTGTTTGTAATTTGTGTGTTTGGACTTGTTAACTTATTATCTAGGTATGTTGAAGAGGTTTCTGTCTTTTGATGATTATTATTTTGTAGATTTGATATTTGGTTGATAATTATATTATGAGCATCTGAGCTCGTGTATTTATAAACTAAATTTGTTGAAGTGGCGTCTGGGCCTGGTTGATTGTATGGTAATTGATTAAATGATTGGTTAATTGAGTTATGAGCGTCTGGGCTCTTGTACTTATAAACTAAATTTGTTGAAATGGCGTCTGGGCCTGATTGATCGTTTGTTAATTTGATTAATGATTGGTTGATTATGTTATGAGCGTCTGGGCTCGTGTACTTACAAACTAAATTTGTTGAAATGGCGTCTGGGCCTGATTGATCGTTTGATAATTTGATTAATGATTGGTTGATTATGTTATGAGCGTCTGGGCTCGGTTGCTTATATACTAAATTTGTTTGAACGGCGTCTGGGCCTGTTTGATTTTTTGATAATTGGTTTATTGTGTTATGGGTTTGCTTATGGTCTAAATATGATGGGATGGCGTCTGGGCCTAATTGGTTGTTTGATGATTCGATTAATGGTTGATTGGTTATTGATTTATGATTTGGTTTGTGGATATTTAGGTTTAATTGATGTTCAGTTGTTGATTGTCGAGAATAGGTTTCTGTTTGGTTTATGTGAGATTCGTTGTAGTTTGATGGGTAGTGGTTCTGTAGATATATATTTGGGATAATGCCCATTTGGAGAGGGTATGTGTGCTCGTATTCCGTTTGATTTAGCATTGGTTGAAGTGGTAAAGGATCCGATTTCAGTGTCTCTCCGGTTACTGGTCGGATCCGTTGGAGTTTCCCTGATTATAATGTTCTATTTGTTCTAAATTTTGTATTGGTTGCGGGTATATCATATTGATACGCATATTGTTAAATTTATTGGTTAAATCTTGAGTATCGGGAGGTGCGGACGGATGGAATTGGTTATTGGTTTGGTTGAAGCTTTTGCTGAAAAATTTGCTACGACATTCATCAAATGTGTGTCCCGTGGTTGTTTTGCAGTGGGAACAATACTTTGGTGTGTATCTATTTATTTGGGGGTTTGGTCTGGGAGGTGTTTGATGTTGTGTGGGGGTGAAATTATTTCGGTTTTGTTGATGATTGAATGTATTAAATTGATTGTTTTGTTGTGGATATTGTTTGTTAGGAAATTGTGGTCGATTTGGATTGTAATATGCACTTTTTGGTTGGTACGTTTGGTTCTGGAATTGTGGCTGGTATTGTTGGGTTAGAGTTGTGTTTCTTCTCGTCTTTTCGTGATTGATGCGTGTGCGGCATCTGTTCCATGTGTGATTCGGTTGATTGCAGTAATTGCATATGATTAGTCGATTGATTGGTTGTGAACTGTGATTGTAGATTGGTAGCGGTTTTTCTGTTATGTCATGTATTGTATGATTGGTTGGGGTTGTGGCGAGCATACTTTCTATGATTTCTGTTTCGTTAATTATGTTTTCTATGTTTTTAGCTGTTGACGTGAATATTTTTTCTCTTATGATTGTGTTATTTAGTCCGTTTTTGAATATCTGTACAGAATTTGTCTCGAGGAGTTCTTCATATGATGGGTCGATCTGGTTTAACTTGAATTTTGTTTTGAAGCCTGTCTTGTATTGTTGTAGGGCTTCTAATAGTCTGTATCCGTAATTGCGTGCAGTTTCGCCGTATTTCTGTTGGATATTAGTGTATCCTTTTTCTAACTCGGCTAACGAATACGTTTTAGAATACATGTTATTAAGTGTGTCCCTTAGTGTTGGATAGTCATCGATGTTCCTATGTGTAATTCTTGTGAACGCTTCACCAGTCAGTCTTAATTTTATAAGTGTGGTAAATTTGTTCTTTTCGGCTTCTGTTATTAAATTGTTGTATATACTGTCGGCTGTTGCTGTGAATCTGAAGAGATCGTCTGTTCGTCTATTTATATTTTCTCCGCTGAACTCTGGGACTGAGTTTGAGACGTTTTGTTGTAGTTGTAGTGCTTCTTGTGGTGTCATTTCTGGGTTTAAATTAGTTTCGAGGGGTTTTTGTGGTGATTTTGGTGGTATAATTGGTGATTTGATTGGAGTTTGATTTGGGGGTGTGTAAGGTTGTATGGTTTTTGATGATGTTTGTGTCGTAACAATTTCTAATGAGAATTTTGGAAGAGGTGGTGGAGGTGGAGGTGCAAATGTTGGTCTTTGAGTATCAGTGGTGTTGAGTGGAGGGATTTTTGGTGTTTGGGGTTTAAATTTAGTTGGTTTTGGTGGAAGGATTGGTGGTGTGTGCGATCTGGAATGGGTTTGGGCTCGAGTGCGTCTATAATCTCGGTCTGGGGATCTACTGAAGGGTGACGATTCTGTACCGCTCATAGAGTTTTTTATATGCGATTCATTAATTTGAATCGGGTTTGTGGTTTTGAGAGATTTTTAACTTAATTCTAATCGCGAAAGGTTCAAAAGCTACAGCGCCAATGATGTAAATATGATATAATGGTGTATATATGGTATATATTTCTGTATGTTTGTTATATTGGATTATGATGAATTATGGATTACGAGTTAATATAATTATCAAATACTATCTTTTGGTTAATCTGATAGTTATACTCACCAAACTTAAATAAAATCTTAAACACATTAATATTTTTGTTAATGATTTGAATTATAATTTTAATATATTTATGATATGAACTTATAATTAAATTTTACGTTCTTTTCTTTACACTTATATAACTTTAGTTTTAAGATCAATATATCTTTTACTCAACTACTTAATACTAACTCTACTGATACTGTACATTTTAAGTATTTATTCACCACTAATCTTAACATTAAAACTATTTACCTTATATACTACAATTTCCAGAAGTAAATTTCTTCCGTATTTACAATATATGAAAACAAATAATGCTTAATTATATAAAATAAAATGTTTTGGTTTAAAATATAAAATGTATAACATATTTTATGTTTATGTCTGTATGTTTCCTATTTATTGTCATTGTCATTCATATGCAAAATATGTACAAGGTCGCGCTTAAGAATTTTGTATTATTTACAAAATTATGGAAACGTTAATTTTGCTATGCTTCGAGATTTAGCATAAGTGATTTTTTAGCTATTTCCTTATTTTTGGTGATGAAGTATTTTTGTTGAATTTGCCAACTTTAATTTCCGCGTTCTTGCAATCATAAATGTCGTACCTTTACATGCATTTTATGAATGATGACAATGGTGAAAATTTGAATGAATGGTCCGAATATGTGAGATGAATGATCTCACAACAATCACCCAAGATTACGTCTACATTAATTTCCCCACAATAAATTATGTAGTGTGATAATCTGAGAAAAATCTTTTATTATTTAAATTTGAATACTCATTGTACACACCTAATATATTAACAAATTAGATTTTGTATTAGACTAACATGAATCACATATTACGGAATTTATACATAATGCGGCAATTTAAATGGATATTTATTGGAAACACACGAGTCCTCATTCCAAAATTTTATTTGTGTTAATGTGCTAAAAATGCATATGCTGTATGCAAATTGCAAATACTAACACTACTTGGCTTAAATGTGGTGCAATATGATGTGCAATGTAAGATTTGTTCGATTAAATGTTAAACCGACCCGCAAAAATCTATTCAATCCTTTAATTGTTTTCCTCAATAGCAGGAAGCAGGGTAATTTATGGCCATATGTGTTTAATGTGTCATGTGTTACATGTTTGTTCTTTTAATATCTCAAGCCATGGTTGTCGGTTTTTGTCTATAAATATTTATTTAATATTTACATATATTTCATTAGTAGAGATAAGCACTGAAATATCTATACAGACCTTATTTAATGAGCACAACCGATGAATAAGTATACTTTTTGCTATCCCAGTAAAATATGGAATTTGATTCCGGGAGGGACTTATTTCTCATTTTCTTCAATTTCCTCGTGCTCTGGTGAACTGTACGTGTGGACAATTATTTAAAGCTTTCAAAGAGTGAATGTAGATTTTGAACTATTAAAATAAATAAAAATATTTCGTGAGGAAATTGTAAACTAATTATGGCTGTTGCACAGAAAATTAACTAACGCTCGGCTAGTTGTGCGCCAGTTAAATGTTTTATATGTTTTTTCAGTCAGAAAAAAACCAACGCAAACTTGGTTAAATATATTTTAATCCGTGGAAATGTTTAGCTTGCGAATAAATATTTAAGTGGCCAATTTTGATTGGTTAAATATATTTCCATGGGATAAATATATTTAACCAAGTTTGCGTCGATTTTTTTTCTGACTGCAACCGGCCATTAGAGAGTTACTACTAACTAACTAACTTAGGGTTGCATAGAACAGGTATGTTAATTTTTGGGTTTCAGTGTATTAATTTTTGGCCAGTTCGCAGAGATAATACCCGGGTAGCGTGGTAGGTCCCTCGACCATTTTTAATTTGTTTCTTCAGCTCAAACTATTTTAATGAAAATTACTTAAAGGGGGTTTTCTACTATCAGGGGCCGTATTCTTGAAATCGATAGAAATTTCCCCAATCGGAATATAATTTGCTTTGAAATTCTCCATATTATTTGAATTTTTCGCCGGCTGTTTTAATAATTTATTCAAATTGGTTTTGAAGTTTACTAATATTTAATTTCGAATCGGTTTGCCCAATCGGGGTTTAACCCTTAGCAGGGAGAAAAAAGTATGTTTCTTAATTTCAAAAAGGAAAAAAAATTAAAAAAAATGATTAAAGTAGTCGGCGAAAAATTTTAATAATATGGAGTATTTCAAAACAAATGGTATTGCGATTGGGGAAACTTCCTCCGATTTCAAGAATACGGCCCCTGGAATCGATTGCGACTGATCCTCATTTTTGGATAATTCGTGTAAGAGGTTCTTTGGTGAGCTCCTCTTTAATAAACGTTAATGAAAGTGAATAATCGAGTGATAATCATTTTGGGAAAATCGTGAAAGTGGTGTTCCTGTGAGAGTCGGTTTTTTTTTGTTTTTCTTCTCAGTTTAAACATTATCAAACATGATCCATTCAATACGATTTTCTAAGCACACTTCTTACAGCATCGTTTCACATATGTACCAGGTAATATTTAAGCATGCCACAATTTATGATCACTCTTAATTTATATTTTGATTCCTGTTTTATGTATGTAATTATTATTTGATTATATTTTTTTCAGCTCAACCACATTAAGTTTTGATAATAGTTTTTAATTAAAGTAAATTTGACTGTTGTCAGCTCCCATTGTTAACATTGCTTTTACCGAATGTTTATTTGGTTAATTTAACAAATTTGGCTTTTTGTAAATTTTATTGTTTTGATAAATAATTCACTTCCGTTATCTGGAACAGTTAGAGAATCCTAAGAATAAAATAATAATTTAATCATGCCATTAACTTTACTGCCTGTATCAGAATCCGCTGACATTGTTTAATGCATTTATGTAACATTAAGATGCAGTTGGAACATACTTATTGAGAATTTAAATAAGAACAATTTTTCAACTTATCAACTAATACACTGTGTCTACCACTATTTTTACTTTCTTTTACGTAGAACAATGAAGTATAGTAATCCAGTAGTTTGCTACAGTCCAGACGGATTGACAGATCGGAGTGAAACTTCATACTTAATTTTTTTTCATTATTGGGAGATCCCAGCCACGGCAGAAAACGACTAAAGACTAATTAATTCTAAATTAAATTTACAATAATATCGGTCATGATAAAACCCAGATAAAACTGTTTTTCAAAAAAAAAAAAATCGGCATCTGTACACAGACAGATTGACTGATCGATGTGCGACTTCAGACTTAAGCTTTTCTTATAATTCAAGAAATCTCAGTAAATTTTGGCCGACATCGGTCCACTGGAAGTGACAGCTCTAACAATTTTTACATTATAGAATAAAATAACGTCTTGGTGAAATCAGCATCAGTTCTGAATCTGTTACGGTTAAAATCCGAGATAGGTAAATTTCAGCATTAAAACACGAACAAACAAAGAGTTAAAGTTTAAATCTATTCAATAGGAGCCCTAGTTAAACCAAAATCTATTCATACGATTGCTTATTATGTTCCAGACCGACTTTGTTTCGGATGACATTTGTTAGTTCGCATTTTAGAGTCGTAGAGAGTGCAACAATACGAGTTGAAATTAATAAAACATTTTATTTTTGACAAAAACTCATTATTGGGGTACCGAAAACCCGCAATTAATACACCTACGACCACTTTATACTCGTAGGGTAACTGGGCAGCTAGAGTGGTTCACGTTTGTATGGGGAAAAAAAGTGTTGAGATATCTAACGGGACATTCTCTAGAAATGTGAGGTTATGCTAAAAACCTAAACAGAAAAAATATTGGGTCGATCGAAGGTCGTCTAGAGGTCGCGACTTGAGCGCGAAGTTCGATAAAAACGGTATTTTTTTAAATTTTTTACTTTCAAACGAACAAAAAAATTATTTAAACTTTCTACTCAGACGTGTAGTCAATAGAGGAGATAATTATCTTTCCAAAACATCAAAGATAACGAAAATCGGTTAACAAATGCCGAGATTATTGCCAATTTTCAAAACTAAGAAAAACTCAAAAAAATAAATGTTTTTTTTTAATTCCTGGAATTTATATTCCAATTACAAAATAAAAAAAAAAGGAGGTATAACGAATAAAAAATGGAATGTTTTATGGTGTCATAACAAACCGTATAATGACTCATAACTCAGTTAACATAGATGTGTTTTATGATGCCATTATCATAAAACACTACTATGTTAAGTCTTTATGACTCGTTCGTCTCATTAGTTATTGTATTTAAAATTTAAATCCGCATACCGCATTAATTATGACCTGCTATGGCCGATTTCATTGTATCATATAATATATAAACAAAATAAATGCAAATTAATTTCAGTTTAAATCCAAATCTCTCGAGAAAAAGACAAAAATTTGTAATAACTAAATCTAGTCCGTTTAACAGTTTTGATTAATATTTTTAAGAAAGTGCTACTACAGTTGATAAAATGGCAGCTAGTTTACGGTCCACTACAGAAATTTATCTTCTTCGGCATGAGTACTGTCAAATTATTGGTGCTAAGTTACCACCAAAAAAGCAAGTGTTGTGTCTTTTTTTATAACCACCGTACTGTAATATTAACTATTTGTGAAAGTGCAGCTCTGAAAATCCAGGAAGTGCAAGAAGTGTCTATTTTTTGTTCAAAAGCATGAATTCCAGTCAAAAAAACACAACATTCCGTTGAAAAATTGAAACTCAAGCGTGAAAGAAAAATTGCCTTTAATAGTAAACTGGATGATATTTTCGATATCGCACACACTAATGCCTTATCCATGATAACCAGTGAAGACTATAAGCGATTCCTCTTGTCACAGCGTGTGAAAGGGAGTTCCGGATATTTGGCTGGAGCCAGTCGTAATGAAATTGAAAAAGAAAAACGGAAATCGGAACGTATGAAGGCAAATAAAAATCGTAAACGAAGATATCTTGAAGAAAAAGTAAATCAATGCCAATAGACTCACAAGCATTATTTTCGTCATCGAAGAGTGATAGCAAACGGATATATATAAGTCCACGACTTTGGACATTCTCTTGGTGAACTCGTTTTAGTAGAAATAGTTAAGTTCAAGTTTACAACAGGCGTAGTACATTGGGATGGAAAATTACTTCTGGAGTTGTCTGGAACGGAGACCGTGGATCATTTACCGGTGATTATTTCCCATATAGATGAAGAACAGTTACTGGGCGTTCTCAAATTATCAAGATTGACTGGTTTGGGAATGGCGGAGGTTGTATTATAAAGCTTATTCGATTAGAGAGCAGCTGACGTTGTCGTGGTGGCTTGCTTCGATACAACATATTCAAATACAGGAAGATAATATGGAGCAGCTATTATTTTAGAGCAGAAACTGGATTGAAGCTTATTATGTCTTCCTTATCGACAGATTTTGTTACACCAAACACTAGTGATTTTTTAAAACGGTTTAAGATTTCCACAGATTTACTTAAACAAAAGCCATATATGTGGCCTCAGGATGATAATTTGAAGAACGGAATGAAGATTTTCAGTCAAATAAAAGTCGTAAATGATATCGCAGAACGTGGTGTTAAGTTAATACAAGATTAAAATTAGAAATTAACAAGAAATGAAGATGACATGCAATATTTTACTACAAGTCGTAAAGGACTACACACAGAAGTTTGCAACATACACCAAAACATCCTCAATGGATAGAAGATCATCCTAGATTGATTATTTTCATCATAAAAATTAATTCGTAATATCATTGTGTAGAAGAAACATTATGCATTAATAATAATAAAAAAATATAGTAATAATTGGTCTTGTTTTTGTATTTTGGAAATTTAGCAATAATCTCGGCATTTGTTAACCGATTTTAGTTATCTTTGATGTTTTGGAAAGGTAATTATCTCCTCTATTGACCATAAATTTTATTACGTCTGAGAAAAAATTTTAAATAATTTTTCTGTTCGTTTGAAAGTGAAAAGTTGAAAAAAATATTTATTTTACGATCTTCGCGCTCAAGTCGCGACCTCTAAACGACCTTCGTTCGACCCAATATTTTTTCTGTTTTAGTTTTTAGCATAACCTCACACTTCTAGGGGGTGTCCCGTTAGAAATTGGAACTTTCAAAAGTTTGGTCCACCCTAGCACATATTGGAAATCTTTCTTGCACCTGAATTGGATCAATTACATGAGATGTATTGTTAGGCGAGAAATTTTTCGCGGCCAAATAATGTCCAAAAGTGCTCGCCTTTACACCACGACCAGAGGAGGCCACTTGACCAACATTATATTCCATACATAATTTTAAAGACCATATATTCAATCAACAAAATATAAATTATAAAATCTTATTTCATTTAAAAGTTATTAAAAAACCATCGAGCTGGAACACACAAAGCACCCTGTCCAGGCCAGTTTCCACCATACCGGTCCAGGCCAGTTTCCAACATTTAAGCGAAAATGAGGACTTTTGACAAAACCTGATTTTTTAAAAAAAGTCGACCCAGACGGATTGATTGATTGGGATGAAACTCCATACTTAAGCTTTTCTATGTTTATTGATTTTTGACTTTTACGATTTTTGCAAATATTTTGAAAAGTATAAAGCATTTATAAAAAAAACTATTAAAAACAAAAAGATTGTAATTTAAATTTCAAACAAAATTTATTCAGATAATTTATTTAAATTTTACCGGAAATGTCGAGTTTTGATAAAAAAAAAGCTTTTAAGACTTTTTAAAGATTTTTTTTTCTTTTTCTTTTACCAAAATTCGGCTTCTCTACAGTCCAGGCGGATTACCTTTTCTGAATCAAACTTCATACTTAACATTTTAGATTAATTGGGGGATCCTTGTGAGATTTCATGGAAATCCGTGTACAGGAAGTAGCAGTTTCAAACGATAAAGAATTAAAAGATTTAAATAAATTTAAAGATTCAATTTTCAAGCCATAACGGTTGATTTTCTTGTTAATTTTGGGGGAAAATATTTTTGTTCTTGTTAATTTTGGGGGGAAATATTTTTGATTACACAAGAGTTTTACCATAAGTTCGGTTAATTAAATTTTTAATTAAATAATCAAATATGTTGTATTCAAGATTTATGTATGTTACGGTTAAAGTGACTATTTGGTTATTATACATATTAAGTAATTATACCAACTTCTTCGGTAAATATGATACATTTTTTAAAATTATTCAATTTTACCGGATAATCACCAAACCCATTGGTTAAAGTAATAAATATGAAAGTTTAAAACTATAATAATAATAATAATTTATATGCTTTGATAAATTGGAACAACAATTAATTATCTATTACGATTTGTTGTGCTCCGATGTGCTTGGTCATAAGAAGAACTGAAAATATTGAATATAATTATGGAGGCTGTAGGAATATCTTTAGTATTGCTTACCCAATATAATATATAAAATCAAATTAGTTGATCATTTTGAAAAGCGGAGTTGTATAGGCTAACGGCTAATGCTCTCACGAAAACGAGGAAGTTCAGAATAAAGTATCCCGGAGCGTAAGTGCGGGGTTCTATAAACTTGTCGGGAATATTGGTGCTGGTGACACTAACAGTAGAGAGTGAGCGGTAAAAGTACTAAGTTAGACCAATATTCAAACAACTCAAAAACGAGTCATTATCTTAATTCAATTTCTTGATTCAAAATTAACAAACCATCAATAGTTGAAAGAATATTTCAAATACATGAAATGAAACACGAAACATGATATGGGGTTCTAATGAAATTTGGCGGGAATCATTGTACCGGAAGGAGCGTTTTAAGTTTTTTTAATTTTTTCAATGATGTTGGAAAGTGTAGCGTTTAAGAAACCCGACCAAGAATTATAAGATTCTAATAAATTTAAAGATTAATCTTCCAAAACAGTTGTTTTTGTAGGTTTTGTGGAATTTAAGAGAGAATGTAAATTTTTACACCCCTTAATTGCTTTGTAACATTTATTGTAAGTCGTAGGAAAATATTTTTGAGCACAAAGAATTTTGTTGCAGTGCAGTAAAGCAATACTTTTTTAAAATTTCCTAGCTAATTAAACGTAAACATGATTACTAAAATAACGTTTAACAAGTGCATCGTGTGTTGAATATTATAAGTGGTCGTAATTTGCAAACGTTGATGTGATAAATAGGTTATCCAATCTAAAACGACTTAGGTGTTGAATTAAATGCTTATTAAAAATTGAAGGAAACTTGTGTGCACGATTGTTATGTTACCATATAGAACAGCAGAAATCAATTCACTTAGACCGTTTGAAATAAAAATAATGCCAGACAAAATAATAACAAAATGTTTGCTTAACCTTAAACTGTCAATACCGTTTATAAAATACCGTGTACTCTAGATAGATACATATATAAAAAATATTCTTAACCCAAAAATAATATAATGATCTTAGATATTAGATTATATAAATCGATTATATTCTGTAAATATTTTAATTAGAATTTTTAAATGATTTGGCACAGTTTTATATATCCTGTAATGAATTCTAATGAAATTATATAGATTTAAAAAAATTTGTCGCAAAAGCTAAACCTCCTTAAAAGCGTATAAGTAAATACAAAAGCACGATATTATATGCAGACTATGTACTCTGATATATGATGAAATGAAAAGTGAATGTCTCATAAAAATTAACTAAACGTAAATTGAACACATAATTAATAATATGTAGAGCACCAATTTGACCAGAAGTAAAATTATTGTTCCAATTCAAGAATTACATAACGCGAGATGAGTGATTGTAAATAAGATAAAACAAAACCATTCACTATAAGTACTTATAGTTATGGTAACTTTATTATTATTTTTGTTTTGGAATGTTTTAACTTGACAATGTAGTATACAATCGCATTTTAATGAAATCTATATGCAAGTGCAAAAAATCGCATCTAATTAATTTAATTACAAAATCATAAACAAATAAATAGTTATAGATTCTAATCTTTATTGGGTGAACTACCTTGAACCAATTCGTTAAGGCACGGATTTTTGTCGTGAACAACAATGTATTGTATATTTTATAAAGGACTGTAATTATGTATATGACTTTCTTAAAATTCCTTTCTTTATGGAGCTCCAGTTCACTTTTTCTTATTAACATTCTTATGATTTCAATAACTAAATATTTTCGAAATTTCTAGTCGGAAAACTGGTTTACTATTTTACTAAACGACAATAATTTACAATAATTATTATGATTCACGATTTGAAGTTAATAGATAATACGTTGACCAAACTACAATATACGAGACTTGCATCTACCTACATGCACTTATGCAGTAAGGTTGACTTATTGAAGCAGGAAAAGAAAATGCATTTGAATTTTTTGCAGTTTTGCTTTTATGCAGTTTTCAATTTCAATCATGACGGACAATCATCAATGTATAATTATATAAATGTTACCGCAACTAAAAGTGGTAATAAATGATTATAATATACTTATGTATATATGCGCATATGTTGATCAACACCAAACTGGGGCTGGATTGTCCACGATTTTTGTAGATCAAGTGTTTATTTTATTGTGATAAAATTGATTAGTTTTGGTTGTGTTATGCATGCATGATATTTAATATTAGCTGACGTGATTGTATAGTTTTGAGATCAATTGCATCAAGTAATTGATATCTTAAACCTGTTTTGAAGCGAATATATATATATATATATATATATATATATATATATATATATATATATATATATATATATATATATATATATATATATATATATAATTCACAATTGTTTGATCAGTTTAATCAGTAATGATACGAATATCTTTTATAACCGATCAAACCTGCCGCCATGAAGTCGTAATAAAAATACCCAAATAATTCTCAATTCCCGAAACCAAAACACCTTACATAAAATCTTCTATTTTAGAAAATCATTTAAACAATATTTTACCCATATTTTTGTTAAAAGTAATCAAAATATATTTTAACACGTTTTTATTAAGTCACTCTCTTGGTCTGTTTGTTTGGTCGGTACAAATTTTGCCATTGATTTTACTACGTTTATCTTGTGTGTCTGGTTGGAATCTTACAATCGAAGTTTATACCACCTTCCGGCTAGCTAGAGAGCTCAAATTTTATCAATTGAGTGAGACGTATTGACACTAGTGGCCCTATTCTGGTAATTCTCCGGGAATAGGGAGTAATTTCTTTTTGTAGCAGCTATTCCCCAGACATTTTGCCCAATTCTCCGTTTTCCAACAGTGAACTCTGGCGATGGGGGAATACATTTACGGGAAAATAGTTTAATTGTTCGCGATCGACACGCGATCGCAATAAAACAAGAAAACAAAACTCTAAAAATAGTTTACTACGTTTAATTGGTTTTTGTGGATATTTTAATCGAATTTTACTTAAAAAATAATTTTGTTTATTAAAGTAAAAATTGCATATTGATATTTCTAATTAATATTACCAGTTTTCAGTTGTAAATTTAGTCATAATATTGCTATAAGTATAAAATACAATAAATTTCCTTTCAACTCTATTCCCAGTTAATTCTTTCCTAAAATAGGTATGGAGTAATAAACGTCAAAACTGCTATAATGGGGAATAATTTTTTCCCAAAAAAATCTTTCCTTAAAAGCCAGAATACACTTTTAGGGAAAAAGGAATAAAACTGCTACAAAATTTAAAAAATCCATTCCCCGGGAATTACCAGAATAGGGCCACAGTTTGAATAAATTACTTTATATCATTACATGTGTAATATAAGGTTTGTCGTTTTTTAATTTTATTGTAGGGATTGATGTCTTTCGTTTATACACTGAGAAAAAGAGTGTTGTAATATTAAAGAAATACAATAGTTGAATCAGTTTTCATATTGTTAACGAAAATTTCCTTAATAATAATAATGTGGAACATCACAATTAACCATAGCTGTCCCTAAAGTTAATGCAACTGGTAATGACGTTGAAATAACGGATGAGTACTCCATTCGAGTGGCGCTACCCAGAAACTGGGTAAGTGATTCCGCAGTATATATCACAATACCAACATGGTTTTATGCCTAAAAGATCAGTATCGACAAATCTCATAGAATTTACTAGCTATTCTATTAAAGAAATTAAAAAGTACAAACAATTAATATCAGAGCCTCCTAAATATAAGAGCCGTAAGATTCCGTCATTTTTTTCCATGAGCTTTCCATAGAGGGGAAGCTTCTTGTTCTTTTTCATACCAATCAGTTTATTTTAATATTTTTTTAGAAGCTTTTTGAATATAAAAACATTAATGCTTCGTTTCAATTTTTAATTTGAATGGTCAGTTCAATATTCAGGAAAAGCATATTTTAAAATTGAGTCATATTATGTCGAATTAACGCAAAAATATTTAAATTAGTCTACCACAATTTTTTTTTTAATGTAGAAATAAGAATTTGTTTATATGTATGTGTATGTAAGAAATTAGTATAGAGTGTTCCATCAAAAATCTCAGCATTTATTTCCCAAAACAAACGTTCGTTAAAAATGCTTTTTGAGTAACTATGTAATATGGGGGTATTGTGTTCTGGATTCTATTACAACATTGTTGATGAACAAACTTCGAAAACTGTTTTTTCGTTATTTGTTAAAAATTTCATCGCAACAAATTCGCAGGCTATACTGTTTCATCCTGTAGTACAAACAAACCGGAGCTTCATAAAATAAAAACATTATATTATAGAGCTTTTCGCAATTATGTAATAAACCAATCAAAAGATGTCGCTAAGTATAAATTAAAGCTAAATATTAAAACCTAAATGTTTGTTAACTAAAATTTAACGATTTATTATGTATACTGCCTGGTTCAATAGATTGTTGAGATCTCCTGGAACTGAAAATAACCGAATACGGGCGAATTGAAATAAGAAAAGAAAAATTTGGAAAAATGTGACATTTTTCTATTATTGTTTTTCAGCGCGCAACAGCTACGATGGTAAATATTTTGCGATAAAAGCTTTATTTATGCCAACCGTATTATAAATAAAAATTATAATTGTTTTGAGTTTTATTAATTATGTTAAATTATTATATTAAAGATTTCGCGCTTAGCTTACAATAATAATGGTTTATTTTCGCAAATAGTTGTTTAATTATTTTACGCTTTTCTGTAATTTCAAGTAAATTTATTACAGAGACATCTGTAAACCGATTTTCAAACTACAGAAAGCTTGGTTTTGCAATCGGATAAAATTGAAGTTTTTTACGTTTTGTTCTGTTTTGTAATAATATTTAATTAAGAAAATCAGGACATCGTTGATTTTTTGTAAACAAAAATAATTTTCGTAAATAGATTTTGATGTAAAAATTTTATTATATGAATAATATTATTGTTTCTACATGGTGATTCATAAAATTTCGTTTCAGCTCACGTTTTCTCTCTAATTTTGTTATAAATGGGGAATGTTTAGATTGCTATTAAGTGCATCGTTCATCTCAAAAATTCTGATGTGCATGTGACCAGAATTTGCCAAATAAGTTAAATTTTTATAAAACTAAATTTTAAATTGGATGTTAAGAAGAATCTGCGGCAGCACCCTATATTATCTTACTTTATAAACCTACACAACTAAACGGAAAGCTCATTTTTATAGAAAATTAATAAATTTATGCTCCGCTTTAGTTTAAATTTACCAAACAAATACTACATTATGATGGCTGATTTTCAAATATGTGTTCTTTGAATAGTTTTTAAAAATATAAAATTAAAATTTAGATTATTTGTTTAATTTTTTATTCATAAACTCATGTTCAAAAAATTTCCAATTACCACGGTTTCTTATAGTAATTCAATAAAAGCTTCCCCTCTACTGAAAGCTCTCTTTTTAATATTACGGCTCTTCAAAATCATAGATGGCTCTGGTAATATCCGCCGACTTTGCAAAAGATTTCTACTCCATCAGGCATTGCAAAATTTTGGAACACATTTACAAGCTCGGATTTTCCAGCCAGGTCGTAGCCTGGTTCAAATCTTATTTGAGTAATCGCATCCAACATATTGAAATAGGAGATAAAAGGTCGAATAGAATACAAGCAACCTCTGGTATACCACAAGGCCCTCACGTTGGCCCATGGATTTTACAATGCCATCGAGTCAGTTGACGATGCCAATAAACTACAGGAAGATAATGACTGCCTAGCGTTATGATCCGTGTTCAATTCTCTGAGTCTCAACATAGGAAAGTGCAAATCTCTGTTATTTCACCGAAAAACTAATCGTGTTACACAAGGATATAAGATAAATGGTGTACTTCTTCAGGCACTACTTGAAACTAAAGTCCTAGGGGTTACTTTCGTTTAAAATTTAACCTTTACTAAACACATTGAGCTGTGCATCGCTAGAGCAAACTTCATGCTCGGTTTTGTCAAACATTGGGTGACATTTTTGATTTGGAAACAATTTAGATTCTGTATTGTGCTTACGTTCGATCCCAGGTGGAATATGCTGAACATTTGTTCTATCCGTTCTACGAAGATTATATCCAAAATATCGAGAAAATTCAAAAGAACTTTATACGCTACTTGATCTGGAAAGAGGGATGGGTTTATGACATAATCTATCATATCACGCCAACATACAGTATCATATCACGCCAACATACAGTGATACCATATTTAACCGGGTGTAAAACTTACTTCTTGGCAGCGCTAGAAAATAGACACGAACTGCTAAAAAATACATTCATTGGTATTCTCCTACTACGAAACGGATGTATAAAATCCAATTAAAATGTTCCTAGTGGATAACTAAGAGATGCATTCAGATCGACGTGGATATAGATAATTTTAAATGTTGGTTAAGGTAATTGCATGCCCCTCAGTGATTTTGACTTACTTGTTTGTTACTTTACTTTTATATTGTAAATTTTCAAATTCAAAGCGAATTATTTTATATTTTAACATTAATATTTTTAAAGTCAAATTAGTAGACTTATTTCAATATAAATAAATAAATAAATTTGTGTTTCTCAGATTTAATTCAAATAAAATATACAAAAAACGTAATAATTTTTTCAATTAAGCTGAAAATAACAATACAAAATGAATTTCTTAGTATTAAAAAATAATAATTTATGGAAGGCTTTTTAGAATTACCTCTCTTTCTTCCAGAACACAGTGTATTGCATTGCTTGGTATATATTCGACGGTTTGAAATTAATAAAATTAGGCGAATATGAGGTAGGTGGAGGTAATATAAACGTAACTTTCTGAATTTAATCTCTTAGTCAATCTTATAATAAGTCAGAAATCGTTTACTAGCGGTTTGCTAGCGGTTGGTAAACTGGAAAACTCTTGATATAATGTGTGATGCAGGATCGTAAGTAATCACAAGTAAGGTTGTTTGGCCAATTTTTCATAGTAATTTTATTACTATGAAAAATTGGCCAAACAACCTTACTCTGGTGGGGTGTTGTACCATCATTTTTTCGGTTTTCGACTTAGTTTATGTGTCGATGTTCAGGAATCAATTAACATTCTATTTCGCCTAAACAATTATATGTTTTATATCGCGATTTTAACCTCTTGATATAATTTGAGCTTTCTATCTTTCTCTCTTTTCTGCATTTCGATAAACATATCACGAATAAATTATTTGGTGATAAACAGAGTCAATTAATCTAGTAGTCTAAAATAGAGCCCTGCACGGATACGTTTTTTCGAATCCGCATCCGATCCGCATCCGCCGAAAAAAATATAAATGTATCCGCATCCGCACTCGTGAAAAATTTTAAAATCCGCATCCGCATCCGCAAAATCGTTGTTTATGAATTTGCTTTACGTAAAGTCCCAATCAGTGAACATACAAGAGTTTAAGTTGTATTCTTTTGGATTATTTGCATGATCGAACCACCAGTATTTTAGGAACCGATTGTTTTATTTTGATGAGAAGTCTATACAATTTTGAGGGGACGGCGCGTAGTAAAGAGAGAAAATGTGATAACCACTTCACCATACACGTCAACAAATCATTCTTTGCCATAGTACAAATTACGTGGAAGCAACACGGAAACCACATGGAAACATCACGTAAGCAATTGGTAAAATGGAAGGGGAAAACGAGATCATCCCGCCCCCGATATGCTAGTATGCAATTATATATCATCCAGCAGCCGTCTGCCTCTTCCAACGGCCTTGGGGTCTCGCTAAGATTTGATGAACTTATCAATCATTAATCTGAGATCAACATGATATTGTAACCTCATTTGAGGAATTTTTATGGTTGTTACATAACAGAAATAGTATTAACCAAAATAGAAAAATTTTGTCATCGCAAGGTAATCGGATAATCCGCATCGTGCAGATAAACCGCATAATGCGGATGTGATTTTTAAATCCGAATTGCGGATACTCGCGGATATTACTATCCGATGCAGTCTAGAAATCTTAGAAAAGAAATAGAGTGATGTTTTACTCGAGAAAGCTGAGAACACATTAGAAAATGAGTAATTTTGGACGCGAAATAGTCTACCATTTTACTCATAAAAAATGAGACATAAACTTAAGCCGATAGTAGAAACTAGTGACGATACAACATCCCAGCCCAGTATTTATGTAATATTGAATCAGGTAATGAGAAACGGACTTTCAGGATTCAAAAGTACGATTAAGTTCCGATCTTCAGAATTTATCAGAGGTGTCAGAGAACGAAGTCTCAGAGGTTGAATAACAATATATGAACTAGCATTTTAGACTAAATGATTCAAAGAGATTTGGATTTACACTATTACACTATTTATTCTGTATAACTGACTTTGAGATCAAATTATCTATTACAAAAAAATGTTGTACGAGTATGTGCTTTTCATTTTTTTTTAGTTTATATAGTTGATGGTAAAATAATGACCGACAAATAATGACCGACTATAAATATTTATGGGAAACATGAACACGGATAATGGAAACGTGATCCAATAGCTGACCTGCAATCCAATCAAAATTATAATAATATTTACTTACTGAAACTATTAATCCTTTAACCTTTTCCGTTAATAATAGTTCATCGACGTTATATGATCAACCAACAAGTTTATCAATAAATATGTGCTTCGTTGGAGTTATTGAATTTATTTTATTTTAATTTTGCTGAAAAATAATTGAACTTTTATAGATTCAAATAATAGGATTGAAGGAATGTGGTGAAGTGTTAAGACACGTTTTATAAAATTATTTCTTCCGGATAATATTTTTTTCATAATACCAATTTATAAATTGTACATACAGATTGAACGCGCAAGTTTTAATGATTTTTCTTGAAATCTTTATTAAAATTGTAACACGACCAGCATCACAAAATATTTTGTAACGAATTTGGTGTTAAATAATTAAAAGATTAAAATCAAACTAATTGCCAATTAAATAATAAAATTTATAAATACCTATTATGGTTTTGATACAGGCCATATTTGAGCCAATTACGGTTATACATTCTTAGCTCCATATGTATATGTAAATATAAAGCTGTATATACACACGCTAAATTGATTATTATCAAACTGTAAATTCAATCAAATTAATTTGCATAAAATTTTCATTATTATGACTACTTTTTGAAATTTACCAATTTACCATTTAAATCTTTTGTTAACAAAACAATATAAGATATGTGATGTGTAAATGTAATGTAAAATGAAGATGAGAAACACATGTATAAAATGACGTGCGACATTATTTGACCAGCATATAAATTTCGTCAATTTCGAAAAAGAAATTTTTCGATTAAATTGCGTAGGTGGTAATTTGAATTATAATGCCGTTTATACAAACACCAATATATATATATATATATATTAGGGTGGTCCAAATTTTCGAAAGTTCCAATTTCTAACGGGACACCCCCTAGAAATGTGAGGTTATGCTAAAAACTTAACCAGAAAAAATATTGGGTCGATCGAAGGTCGTTTAGAGGTCGCGACTTGAGCGCGAAGTTCGATAAAAACGGTATTTTGTTCGATTTTTCACTTTCAAACGAACAGAAAAATTATTTAAAAAAAAATCTCAGACTAAATAAAAATTGCGGTCAATAGAGGAGATAATTACTTTTCCAAAACATCAAAGATATCGAAAATCGGTTAACAAATAGCGAGATTATTGCCAAATTTCCAAAATATAAAAACAAGTCAAATTATTACTATATTTTCTTTATTATACTTGCATAATGTTTCTTCTATACAATGATATTATAAAGTAATTTTTAGTATTAAAATAATCAATCTAAGTTGATATTCTACCCATTAAGGCTGTTTTGGTGTATGTTGGAAACTTCTGTGTGTAGTCCTTTACGACTTGTAGTAAATATTGCATGTCATCTTCATTTCTTGTCAATTTCTTATTATAATCTTGTATTAATTTAACACCACGTTCTGCGATATCATTTACGACTTTTATTTGACTGATAATCTTCATTCTGTTCTTGAAATTATCATCCCGAGGCCACATATCCGGATCTTTGTTCAAGAAATCTGTAGAAATATTGAACCTTTTAAAAAGATCGCCAGTGTTTGGTGTAACAAAATCTGCTAGTTGTTTCGTAATAAATGTTTTTACATCATCTATTTTCAACTCGACGCGCTTAATTGACTCGGCCTCTACATCCCTCTTCATATCCAACTGTTGCACCATTCTTCTTTTCTCCGCACTAGAGACGTTTTCGTCGAAAAAAGAGAATGCGATGCTTTCGTCGGATAAATACCACAATTGGCCACATATTTTATTCAGTACAGCCATCGCCAACTTTTCGTCATGTGTTTTGTACAAATAAATATCTCGTAAATAGTTGAAATCCAGCTGTGGTGCTTTAGCAGCTTTTGTGCAATGGAACCAAATTTTCACATAAAATCTTACGACAAAAATGCAAATGTCCCGTAAATTCTTCTGTTCTTGTGCTGTTAACTTAAATTCCTCCCGAAAGATAAATACTTTCAATACATAAATGGCTTTGGACATCCAGCGAGCATGATGCATAGGCCCCGGCAGGCGGAAATGGACATTTTCAGTTGGTATCATGCCCAAAAAAATTAGAGTAATTTCCAATAATTCTTTGTAGTCATCACGAGCATGTTCTTTTGCCAATTCGTTGTTACAAAAACCCGCTAATTCCGCTTTCACATCATTTAATTGTATATGAACGTTGGGATCATCTATGCCTGCTTTAAAATTATTCTTATTCAAGGAATTCCAGTCATTCTTGAATCTCACAAATAATGGAACATTTACTCCTGATGTATTGCCCATTTTCGATTCAAATGCAGCGCGTAATGTAATTTCACATATGTGATGTCGACAAGGAAGATATAATAAACTTCGTTCCAGTTTCTGCTCTAAAATAATAGCTGCTCCATTTAGTCTTCCAGTATTTGAATATGTTGTATCGAAGCAAGCCGCCACGACATTGTCAGCTATTCTCCAATCAATTAAGCTTTGGAAAACAGCCTCCGCCATTTCCAAACCAGTTGCTCTTGATATTTTGGGAACGCCCAATAATTGTTCTCCATCTATATGGGAAATAATCACCGGCAAACGATCCACGGTCTCCCTTCCAGATAACTCCGGAAGTAATTTTCCATCCCAATGTACTACGCCTGTCGTAAACTTGAAAGTCGATTTAATTGATTCTGCTATTTCTACTCTATTTGTTTCACGAAGACGCTTCAGTGTTGTTCGACTCAAAACGAGGTCATCAATAGAATGTCCAAGACTTTCGGCAACGGCACTGATTAAATGCATTGCTGCACGATCTGTAATCTTCCACTTATCCAAAGCTGACAATATTCTAGGAGTAATGAAACATTTGCTTCCTATAGAGGCTCCTTCTGCGCTTAGCACGGGCAAATCAATACTTTCGAAGCTCATGTCGTTATCAGATGTCCTTTCGCTGTCACTCTCCGATGATGAAAATAATGTTTGTGAGTCTATTGGAATTGATTTACGTTTTTCTTCAAGATGTCTTCGTTTACGATTTTTTTCTGCCATCAGACGTTCCGATTTCCGCTTTTCTTTTTCGATTTCATATTGCCTGACTCCAGCCAAATATCCGGGGCGCCCTTTCTCACGCTGTGACAAGAGAAATCGCTTGTCGTCTTCACTAGTCATCATCGATAAAGCATTAGTATGGGCGATATCAAAATATCATCCAGTTTACTAGTAAAGGCAATTTCTCTTTCGCGGTAAACTTTTAAAGGTTTATTTTTATTCTTTAGTAGATTTTTCCACTCATCATGCAATTGTTCCAATTTTTCAATAGAATGTTGTTCCTTTTTCACTGGAATTCGTGCTTTTGCCCAAAAAATAGACACTTCCTGGGTTGTCAGAGCTGCACTTTCACGAATAGTTAATTTTACAGTACGATGATTGAAAAAAAAAGACACAACACTTGCTTTTTTGATGGTAACTTAGCACCAATAGTTTGACAGTTCTCATGCCCAAGAAGATAAATTTCTGTAGTGGACCGTAAATTAGCTGTCATTTTATCAACTGTAATAGCACTTTCTTAAAAATATTAATAAAACTGTTAAAATGACTAGATTTAATTTCTACAAATTTGTGTCCTTTTCTCGAGAGATTTGGATTTAAACTGAAATTAATTTGCATTTATTTTGTTTATATAGTATATGATACAATGAAATATATTGGCCATATCAGATCATAGTTAGTGCAGTAGGTGGATTTAAATTTTAAATACAATAACTAATGAGTCAAATGAGTCATAAGGACTTAACATAGTTGGGTTTTATGATAATGGCATCATAAATCACAACTATGGTAACTTCTCATGACTCATACGGCTTTTTATGACATCATAAAACATTCCTTTGTTTATTCTTTATACCTCCTTTTTATTTATTTATTTATTTTTTTTGTAGTTTTGAAGATAATTTAAAGGATTTAAAAAAAATCGTTTATTATTTAAGTTTTTAATAGTTTCGAAAATTGGCAATAATCTCGCTATTTGTTAACCGATTTTCGACATCTTTGATGTTTTGAAAAGGTAATTATCTCCTCTATTGACCGCAATTTTTATTTAGTCTAAGAAAACATTTTAAATAATTTTTCTGTTCGTTTGAACGTGAAAAATCGAAAAAAACACCGTTTTTATCGAACTTCGCGCTCAAGTCGCAACCTCTAAACGACCTTCGATCGACCCAATATTTTTTCTGGTTAAGTTTTTAGCATAACCTCACATTTCTAGGGGGTGTCCCGTTAAATATCTCAACACTTTTTTTTCCCCATATAAACGTGGGCCACCCTAATATATATATATATATATATATATATATATATATATATATATATATATATATATATAGGATCAATGTCATGCCAGTCGTTCAATCTCAAGCAATTCATATACCTACCCGCAATAAATCAAATATGTTGTACATTTATTTATAAAATCGACCGGATACTCGTACACCATAAAAGTAAAATACGCTTTTAATTCATGTGTTTGGACGGATGCTTAATACACCGCTGATCAAAAGCGCGATATAAATTTAATGGGAAAATCTAGTTTTAGATCGATTTTCACTTTCATTAAATTGGCGTGTACGTAATTTAGTTGTATATAAGATCTAAATTACTTGCCTGCCTGATAATCTTACATATATAAGCATGCATTATACGAAGGTTATATCTATAAAAGCTTTTTTAGAATATCAATATGCCCATGCCATTCCGTTCTCGATTTTCTTAGTATAACGGCCTCAATGATTCAGCCAATGAAGACAACTGCGTAAAATACAAGAAATAGACAATGGACAAACATTATGACATATTTCGTATGAATGAACTGAGACAACGGAATAAATTTATCTTCTTAAATTATTGTAAAACTAACCAGTTAACGATTCAAAAATTTAATTTCACTGAAACTTCGTTTTAATCGAAAGTTGATTAAAATTGTTTTTCTTTTAAAATTGTGATGTAACATAAAAGATTTAATTTTTGTTTTCAATTATGTATGTTACTGGGTATTGAAGCCAATGACCGCACGACCACAACTATTTAGCCCATTTGCAACTTGATAAAATTAAACATGATTCGTCATCGCATGTATGTCAGTATGCAGTCCTAATTTACTAAATTGCCGTTTCGCTATTCATCATTCGCTTTTTAATATCACGTACCCAAGAAAATAAATTATGGACAGTTCTTGAAATTTAATTTTCAAATAATACTTTTTAGCTTCCTAAAAACCATAAACATTTCTTAATTTAACCTCTCCTGAAGGACTGAAATTTAAATTATGTAAATAACAGAAATGCTATGGAACTGAGTGACAAACATTTACTTTGTAGTTCCAGTTCACACAGATCGCCCTTTGACTTGATATATAGTAGAGTTTAATTATGAATGGCGTTGCCTTAAATATTAATTATATTATTTGATTTTGTAGCCATTAAAATATGGTCGAATCTATTATTTGTGAAGTAATTTGTGTGTTTGGTCAATGGTGTTTGGACATATGAAATTGAGCAGAACTTTGTTTTGTTATTATTTTTATACTAATGACGTTGGTGCTGCCATCTTACGACAAAACATGATCTAGTTTCATTTAATTATCAATCTAAAGGGTCTTCCAATAGGGACGCTCGAAATTTGTTCGGTTATAGCAACAATGTTGTTAAAGCAACAGGTGTAAAATTTGTTGTGAATTGTTCAAAGTGTATGGAAAACCACCATGGAAGGTTATAGAGTTGCACAAAGTGCACATCACAAAATTTAATTTTCAAAATCCGTGCTCCTTTCGAGAAACGTTCTGCGCATTACGTGATGTTTATCCTCGCTGCAACCATGCTACCAACCAACGACACATTACTCAAATGATGCACTCCCGCAGGCATCAGTTTTGTGAAAAATTTTGTTTTTGTGATACATCAGTGATTTGCTAGCTAGCACTGCTAGCTATCCATAGATTTGCTGATGAAGCCACATTGAACATTAATATTTCATCCGATATGGAACCTACTACTTCAGAACTAAGTGGTAAACGGCTAGAAGTTGTCACTTTGCTTAATTCCAGTTTGAGTACAATATTGACTGGGGAGAAATAAATCTTGTGAAGCTTTAACGAGAAAAAAACACAAATTTCCACATTCTCGCGTAAACGAAGCCACAACGAATACCCTTTTGTTGAAAAAGAACAAGTACTTGTGGGTTGTGTCTCAATTCGTCTGCTTGGTGGTTAAATTAGCAACCATTTAAAATGAAATGAACACTATATTATATTGACCAAGAAATTTTAGATTCTGGAATTTTTGATGCAGAAGGTTCTTTAAAATGTTCTCCAAGACTTGCATTAGACCTTGTAAAGAGTTTTGCTGCCCAGTTTGGGATGGAGCATATGGTAATGCCTTCCAATTACTATATATGATTCATCGGCGTGCCATCCGAAAAATATACAATACCACAATTGCAAAAGATCTAGACAGCCTACAACATCGCAGAGATGTTGCAGAACTATATTTGTCTGTTCTGCAGAACTATAAACGAGAAAATAATCCTTATAATTTCCGCTGGACGTTAAATCCACAAATACAAAACTTAACTTGAAGGATCGCGCGTTGGGTGTGTAAGATCTGTCAGTTACAAGAAGGTAATACAGTTTAAGAGTCCGTCCTGCACCCAATTAAAACTTAACGTTTAAAACAAATGTACATTGAATGTTCTGAGTAAATTTGCTGGGGTCGGATGGATAGAAAGGCACGCTAATTTCGTTTATGATGTTTGTAACTGGAGCAGTTGCTACAGTTGTGTGGATTCTATTTTCCGTTTCATTTTGTGCTAATCTAGGATTGTAAGGATGAATTTATGGAGCTAACCATTTAACTTTCTCAGTATATTTAGTTGCATTTCGAATTCATGAATAGACATTATACAACCTGTGTGTACACTAAATACTTATAAATTCTAGATTTTTCCCAATTCTAATTATCTTGTCATCCAAGAAAAGTAAAATAACTTCCAGTTTTTTAAACGGTAAATTTTATTGTTTGGTGTATTCCGTTCAACAATTTTCGTGTATCATTTTGATTGGCATTCTTGACAATATCAAATATATCATCTAGTGTAATCACCTCGAGGAAAAACAGGAGAAGTATAATTGGAATGTTTAAGGTACGGAATCTTACTTCCAATGACATGCAAATTATATTATTATAGATGAACTAGATACCCATTGCGAGAATATTTAATATTTTCTACCAATATGACTGAAGATCAGCAATCACTCTAAAATCAAGTCGCAGCCCAACATAAACCAAAATTAAATTATACTATCACAATTAAAATTCAAAAGTTTAGGATCTCGATAAGAATCATCTTAGGAAGAGGATTCTTTATATTTCTGTACTTGTACCTCTTGCGTTCCTCTACCTTTTTTCCCTTTCTTTAACTTTTTTGTCGCAAATTTAATTAACAATCTTTTTATTACTTATAATTTTTTGTAAATGCAATACTTTTAAAAATATTGGCAAAAACCCCAAAAGCTCCATTGGAATCTGCTACTTCCGGTGTACCAATTAAAGCCAAAAATATAGGAATCTTTAAAATTATGGACAAACTTAAGTATGAAGTTTCACATCGATCAGTCCATCTGAATATCCTGTAGACAGGACACTGATATTTAGTCTGCACACCTGGACCCGCAGACACAAATAAACTTTTTTGAAAACCACTTTTTCAGACTCCGGTGATATAACGAATGATAACGAGTTGCAAAAAGATTGAAGTCGAAAATTTTCATATTAGTATTCTTTATTTTACTACGTAAAAGAAAGTAAAATTATAGTAGTTCAAGAGCACAATGCTGTGGAACACCACAGATAATATCTACACTTTTTGTTTCTTCGACGGGACCCCAATTTTTTCTGGATTAAAGGTTATTTTGCGTACAAAATAAAATTATTCAAATATTTTTTTTTTAATTTTTTTTTATTTATTTAACTACAATGCAATCTGTTTTTGGGCTCAAAGCTCACCCTGCTATTTCGTGGTTGTGCTTTTGACGTCCTTACTTTATGCTAACTCAGCCAACTCGAGGACGTAAGGCTATAGGACCGATTTAAGATCATCTATACATTGCAAGCTCCATGCCAGCCTATACTGGCATGGAAGATGGGTCGGCCCATGGGTTTTCCACAACGACAGGGGGTAATAGATGTGCTACATTTCACGAAAAATCGTAATCTGTTGGTGAAATATTCACTTTACATCCTACCCCTATCGGGATTCGAACCCGGTACCTCCCGATCCAAACGCCAGAGCTTTAATCACTGTGCCGTTTCGTCGGTATTCTTACAAATGGTGTTTACTGGAAAATTTCTTCCGGGAAAACCGCGCTATGATTTTTTATTCCATCGGAGTGAGCAGAAAGATATTTAAAAAATTATTTTGCGTTTTTGAATTTTGTCAGAGCGATTAAATAAAAGATTTTTTGACAAAGACTTATCTTATTTAGAATGATATTCAGAATGAGATTCGAAATTTTTAAACCCAAATTGTTTTTTACTTAATGGCCCATGCCACACGTAAAAAAAAATGCCGCATTTTTCTTCGTTTCTTTCCCCGTTTACCTATGATACAAGTTTTAATTGCGACTTAAACAAATTTTCTGTTCAACCACACAACTCAAACATAAATGAAATAAAAAATATTTCAAGGACATTTTTGACTCATTTTAGTTAAAATTTTATTTAAGAGAGAGCAGAACAAAACATTGGTAGAAAAAAAATGCCAAAATACAAAAAACTCTCGTGTGTCATCAGCCAATGAGTATAAAAACAAAAATCATGCACAAAGAGCTGTGGTTGTATTATAGTATTAACTTTTCCCTTCGTTCTGTGAGTCTCTCAATCATATGGGTAGAATTATTCAATATTTTCGCATTGAGTATTTAAACGATATAATTTTCATGCCAATTTTAAATAAAGTATAATTGCCTTTAATAAAAACGTACAGGTCATAAATTGTGTCAATTCGAAACCGGGTACCAACAATTTGAAACCTCATTAAAAATTATTATTTCCAAAATTTTATCCGAAACAATTCTTTAATTTTATACCAAATAGTTTAGCGCCCTTCGTTGGGTCTCACTTTGTTGATGCGAGCCTCACTAAATTTTGGAAGTTTTGAGAAGCAATATAAAGATGTTCGCTTGTTTTTGTTCCATTTAAACTGGCAATACAAATTTCTAAATATTTACTTTGGTTTCCTGGACAAACCACAACAAAACTGGCTAGAACCTGCTGTATTACGTATATGTTATATTTGATTAGGTCTAGATTTGATGTACACGATTGTGTACAATTATTAGGTATTCAAACAATACGTTTTTTACGACTTGGTCTATCTAGGTGCTAAATTATTTAACCATAAATGGAATTGGAATGGAATTTGTTAATTTAAGTAAAAGTTGTTAAAAATTTCACTCATTTGTGATTAATGATTATGACATTTTGTGTTAGGTCGACTAAATTAGAATATTTAAATATAAAGGATCATATACCAAATTTATTATTGACCATTCATATTTTGGCCTTTAAAGAGTTTGACATAATCAATTCGGTGTAAAATTCAATATTAATTCTTGTTATTAACTTTCGCAATCTGTAGCGAAAGCTAATGATCGATGTAGACTTTTTATATAACACAATTTCATAAGTTACCACGACCTTCACCGAATCATAATTGAAAACGAGCTGTTTCTCACATAATCATTTTTAGTTTTGCATCAATTAAAAATTCTAATCTTAATTTTAAATTTTATCTTAAAATGACCTAGATATGGAGAGACAAACGTAGATATGATGCAAAAAACTAATGTTTTGTATTTTAATTTTGACTTCTCATTCACGTGAGTATTTAACTAATTTTTAAGATTAAAGATCATTCAGCGCAAGTTTAACAGACACTATATAGATGCTCTTGTAAACTGAGATTAACTGCTTTTATGGGCAGTTCACAGCTTTGATGATATTATTAATAGTTGTGTGTATTTTTATTATTTTTGTTATGTGACGTGAGAGTCGGTATAAATATGATATTAAATAATAATTAAATGTTTGCAGACATAACAGCAAAATAAAATACGAATAATAACGAAAGAACTTAAGAAATATCAACATGAATGAAAATGATAGTTTATGCTTTGTTGTTCGTTAACCGCATTTGTAACATGAAACTGTAAGAAAGTGGTGTAGTGGTTGATTGAATTCGAAATTGGATATAGCATAGGTATAGGTGCATTTCGAGATGGTATATTTTAGTTTATTTATGGATATGCCTTTTCAAATGTAAATCTTAATCTGGTTAACATTATATTTGTGATTCTATTCCTGATTGTTTAGCTTTGCACTGAGTTAATATCGAATCCATTTAGATATACTATCTAGGTTACTATAACATCAATAAAAGGTCTATTTTAACTATCAGAAACAGAAATTAAGATGGACTTAAAGTACCGTCAACAATTTTAAGAAAGCCTTTCAGCCTTCCAGTCACTTTTAAATGATAGAAACGCCATAGATTCACACTTCCTCGAGTCGCGCACCAACTCCCTACTCTCACAAAAACATTAAGTTATAAACCCTACACAAAGGCCTTGGATTAATTGACCAAGTTAGTGACCAAGCGAAATTTTAATTTTATTAAGTTATTCGGTTATCGAAGAGTTCTCCAAGAATCGCAATCGTCGCTCTGGTGTACCGCCCCAGAGTTAATTTGTAGATGCTCACTTTCATCTTTGAAAAAAATATTTATCAATAACTCTATCGGTCTTAATTCCACACCGAAAAGTGAACCTAAGAAAGTGTAAGTAACGCGGCAGTTCTGTTTATTGACTTATCTATTTAAATTAAAATGTGCTTCAAACCTCATTATTTAACAATTATTTAAAAGTTGGCATTGTCTGTCGCAAGCTGAATGAATCTATTTGTAGATTGTAGCCGTTGTGCTGCTTCGCTCTGCCTCCTTCATAATTCTTGGGCCAATAAAATTTTGTATGATGGAAATATCCTGAAATCATGTTTCAAAATGTGCTGAAGCGATATTCTGGAAATGCCCAGAACCTTCATTAAGCATTCTCCATGAATTTCATTAAGCATTCTTCATAAATATCGAGATTCTACTGATTTTTGACCTAAATCGGTCCACCGGAAGTGGTTCCATAGTAGCTTTTCGATTTTTACTAAAATGGCTAAGAACTGAAAGATTCTAAATTTTACAACTGAATCGGTCCAGATCACTTTTCCAAAATTTAATCCGAAACAACGATTTCGACAAAACCGTTTTCCATCAAAAATTTGGCCGTTGTACAGGCCAGACGGATTGATTGATTGGGATAAAACATCATACTTAATCTTTACCACATCTTAGTGATGTTTGATCAAAATCGGTTCACCCGAAGTGGCTGCTGCAATAGGTCTTTCATGTTTTTCCAAGTAGTTTGAAAAGTATATACTCGTAGCATTAACGAAAAAAAAGAAAAATATTGTAAATTAAGTTTCAAACAAAATTAGTCCAGGGGTTTGAAATGGGTGGAAATTTTCGTAATCGGATACAATTTGCTATGAAATTCTTTATATTACTAAAATTTTTCTTTGGCTATTTTAATCATATTTTAAATTCCTTATCGTTTTTTCAAATTAAGAAACGTAATTTTTTCGCAATACTAAAGCAAAAAATTTCAACAAGGGATTATTCGCTTAACAGGTAAATAAATAATAGAAAACTTGCAAACAAATTTGAAATGCGATTAAAGTAGCCGGCGAAAAATTTTCGTGATACGGGTTATCCAATTCGAGGTTGATAAAGTAGAAACCTGTATACCGACATCTGTCAAAGATAAACGTCAAGTACGCTGTCATTTATTTAGTTGACATTCTGCCATTTAAGAATATGGAGCATTTAACAATCGACCAACGCGTTAAAATTATTAAATCTGCTGATGCTGATTTTTCGAACAAAATTTTCTTCAGTGATGAAGGTCATTTTTCGCTTGGTGGATACGTTAATAAGCAAAACTGTAGAATTTGGGGCTCAGAAAATCCACAATTGATTGTAGAGAAGCCATTACACCCGGAAAAAGTCACTGTTTGGTGCGCATTGTGGTCTGGTGGTGTGATTGGGCCGTATTTTTTTGAGAACAACCATGGACGAAACGTTACCGTCAATTCTGAGCGCTATGGCCGCATGTTAACCGATTATTTTTTTACGAAAATCGAAGATTATGATCTTGACGATATGTGGTTCCAGCAGGATGGAGCAACTAGTCACGTAACACGAGCAAATCGAGATCTTTTGCAAGAGAAATTTCCTGGACGTTTGATTTCACGATTGGCTGATGTCAATTGGCCTCCAAGATCCTGTGATTTAACGCCTTTGGATTTCTTTTTGTGGGGCTACGCGAAAGATCGTGTTTACGCAAACAATCCTCAAACTCTTGACGAATTGAAAACTAATATTCGTAAGGTAATGGCCGAGATACCGCCCGAAATGTGCCAAAAAGTCATTGAAAATTACCTCAAAAGAATCAAGGCCTGTAAGAAGTCCCGTGGAGGACATTTGAATGATATCTTGTTTAACTAAAAATGGCAAGGATCAATCTGTAAAATGAAATAAAAATTACAATACATTCCGAATATTTTGTGTGTTTTTTTTAAGTTTATTTTATCAAGCTTGAATTGGATAACCCTTTATAAAGAATTTCGTAACAAATTGTATTCCGATTACGAAAATTTCCACATTTCAAGAATAGGGCCCCAGATCGTTTTCTAAATTTTATCGGAAATGACGAGTTTTGATAAAAAAAACTTTGTTTCAATAAAATACGTACGGTATCTCTGTAGCCCAGGTGGATTGACTATTCGGATTGGAACTTCATATTTGTGTTAGCTTCCGTGAAACGACAAAAAATTAATAGATTCAAGTAAATGTAAAGATTAAATTTTCGGCATGGATTGACCTTATTTATTTTCTAAAACTTAAACAGAAATTATAAGTTTTGATTATACAAGATAGTTTTACCAAAAGTCCGAAGAATTAAATTTTTCTCTTTAGTGTGGTGTGGTCTGGTCAAGATCTACGTCATCCTTGGTTAAAGTGCTAAACGTTCTTTTCACGGGCATATTAATAGGTATTTCCATGTTTACTTTATGTGATTTAGACAGATTGTTGCATAACACACATTAATAATCTGTCTTGCCTTAATTGTTTGTTGTCTAGTACCTCTCTTTTCCCCAGGGTATATCGAAAGCAATTTTTGAGAACCCCAATTTTCTTTTCTATTCTATTCTGAATGCTTGTGTGTTTGGCATTGAATGATTTTTCTGACG
The DNA here is from genome assembly GCA_947310385.1 of Nephrotoma appendiculata. Lineage (NCBI taxonomy): Eukaryota > Metazoa > Arthropoda > Insecta > Diptera > Tipulidae > Nephrotoma > Nephrotoma appendiculata. The sequence continues at coordinate 5,541,165 of OX371224.1, read as the reverse complement.
GGTCTCGCTCGTGCCATGAAGTCCGAAATGGTATCATCAAATATGACCACCGCGTTTCCAGCATCACCGATAGTTAAATGTTATTTAATATTATTAAACGTCTGCGAGTCAGAAATTTCTATTTCCGTTTTTAAATTCTTGTTGAAGATAAAAAATTTTCTTTCGATTATAATACAAATGTTTTTCATTTCTGGACCGGCCCACAATTGTTACAAGGATTTCGTCAACACATCCCAGTAAAGCCATGTTTTTCAAAAAATCCCAGATTTTTTGTTTTGGTTTCTAACACGTCAATTATTTGCTTCATTTCTTTAACATGTAGGCTGAGCTACTGCAGCTCACAGATACATTATAGAGAATTTATTTTACAATTTTATGGGTTGGTTTTTTACTTTTACCATCCACAAGCGCAGAATGGAAAGCTTTATTCCACAACCAGACCAACTTTCGAAATTCCTACAGTTTTGTGAGAAAATCGTAATGAAATCTGTATTCTTCGTATCAGTGTTCCTGGTTTTGTTTTTCCATAGGACTATGCAAATATACTGCACCGGCAAAATTTAAAATAAATGATCCTATTTGGCGAAGAATATAATCTTTTTCCATCATGAACACATGCACAATTGCGTTAGATAAAATCCATAAACTGAAATTTAAACTGCTTATTTACTAGATATTCTCCTGCAGGTGGTTATCAATTAGTTCAGGAAATTTTTCGCTAACGGTGAGCCATTATTGCTGTTTTTTGAAGATCACTAGTTTTTTGAAGATCTTGATGTTTCTAAAAATAGATTGGGAATAGTTGTTTTACACGACACAAATGCTTTTAGGTTTTACGAGTTTGCTGTTTTTATGACTAAACTCGAAAATTTCTAAACAGCTATATATGTGTATATCAAGCAATAGAAGCTGGATAGAAAATAGCTTTTTATTAAATAATGTTACTACTCGTATTATATGTCATGAATTCAGGTTCTGAGTGCGGTGGTGTCATGCCTCATTTTTCTGTCAAGATACGCCGACCAACGCCAAGCATGATGGAGTCCTCCGACTCCGTTTTTATTCTTGCCATTTACTGAACCTTTAAGAAAGATGAGTTTATTTTAAAATTTATTTATTTCGGGACCTACATCTCTTTATTTAGTTTACCACTGAGCATTAGTTTCATTTGAAATAAATTTCTTTGTCAAAAGCGTCAATGGCGTCTACATATTATACAACGTCAACAAATAGTTTTAGAAAACTGCGTAATTTCTGAGAAATTTTTAATTTCCTGCTGATATCACGCAATTTTCAAAAAACAGGAAATATTATTAAAAAATAAAAAAAATATTAATTACAAATAAATACTAGATTTTATAACATTTAATAAATTATTTTATTATGTCGAATTATTTTCACTCATTGCTACTAGAATTACTCATATTATGTTTACAAGATGTATAAAGCTGACACCTTCTTAACTCACACACATCGCGCTGACATAACATTATGTTTAACAAGAAATTGAATAATCCCATTTTGGTCCATATAAAACTTGTTTTATTTACAACCATCTCTTATATTATTTGATTAACAAACATTACATGCGATATTATTATTAACAAAAGGTAATCCTCAATTGCAAGATTTATGCTCATTACTTTACTACAGCACGAATATACGTAAATCAGAAACCGTACTCCTCCCAGCATAATTCGATATAATTACAAAAATTCGTTTTAAATTGATGAAGTAATTTAATTTTTTTTTTTTAATTATATGAACGTTACATATTTCCTGTGTCATAAATACGAATATAACAGAATATGAGCTTTGAAATTTGAGGTTATTGCCAATTTGTTGGAGCTTCGAGCTGTGATTTATTAACATGATTATTCAAAAGTTTAAAGACGAATCTTATTTATAATTAAATACCAAAAAAAAATCTCTATCAAATCAAAAGCAAAATGCTTAATCACCATAAATGTATCTGTTTCTTGCAAGATGGAAGGTCATTGATTATATAAAATTATAAATATCATTTCGGGTAAAAGTTCTTTCACTAATAAAAATACGTAAGCGTGTATGTTGAGGTAGGTTTAAATGACTTTCAAAAGTGTTATACAAAATCTCACCTAAATATTAAATCAAAATACATAATGAGTGGTGTTGCTCTACATTTCAAAAAAATGTTTATTGTAAAACACTTTGCGAAAGAATTTCCCACAGCAATATCTATTAGGTTATGAAAAATGTATAAAACACTAACGAAATGAAAATTTGCAATTGTAACACCATAAACAGTGTGAATTTTAACATATATTTAAATTATGATATTACGGAAGAAATTGAAAACGAATTGTATTTGTATGATTTTTTGCACGTAAATCACACTCGTGCGCGTTTACTGTGCTATGTGGCGCATGGGAAAATTTCAATTAAAATTTAAAATCATTACCGCACATGTAAAATAAATAAATCGTAATCGTGTTATGTATTCGACCTTCAATTATCGAGATGTTACATTATTTGTATACTCGATTATATAGATCAAACTTTTCACAATTACGTCATCGGCACAGCATCGCGATTTATACATATAATGTACATACTTACATAATTTGCATATCAAATTTCTTCAAATGCATTAAGTTAAGAAACAAATAAAATTGTTTTCTTATTAATACAGTTATAAAAAATATTATTGAATATAACAATTAGAAAATAGCTTTTTATAGTGAAATCAAAAGCGCATATAACCTGCGGAGATAGATTAGCCTATATATGCAGTAATACATAACATGAACATGGTAGTTGATTTTAATTACATACGTACGACATTAATTTGCAAAGCATAAATTATGAAATAAGCCATACACACTCTCATTATACAAGAATGTTGTAGGTTTTTTAATTTTTAATTGGCATGTTTTAATTGGATTTATATTCTACAGTGTTGATTGGGTCATGAAATTCCTATAGTTTTTATGAGGTATATCGTGGGGTCGTGTTATTAATAATGTTTTTAAATCAAATTCATATGAAAGATTTCGATTTTAATACATACAGTGCTGATTGATCATCTTGTGGCGCAATTTCGGAGCAACCGGTATATTGAGTTCCTATTAATACATCTCAAATTCCTCTCTAGAGTTTTCTGAAGAGCTTGTTGCAGTCGGCCGAGGATTTTGGAACCGGCATCGGTTATAAAATACCTAGAATTATTCTGAAAGTATCCCAGTCGATCCTCCATGTTCCATCTGTTCTTCAAAATACATTTATTGGTGGGTTTTGTATCAGAACAAAGACAGCAATGATTCGAAAGAGAATAATTGTTAGGAACCTTTCATTAGTTTACACAATCCTTTATAAAATTAGAGAAAATATTTGAAAAAATATTAAAATATTAAAGTTCTTGCCTATTGCTAATTGTTATTGTTGGCTTAAGGCCCCGATTCAAGATAACACGTGGTCGATTTTCAAAGCTAAGACACAAAAACATATGTTTTTTTTATCTAGTAGATGGAGCGTACAGTACCATTTTGAAATCTTCATCAAAATTGTAATATTCAAAAATTTTTCATTTTTTTATCTTTTGGAGACATGTGCATCGAAAATAAACATAAAACGAAAGAATGAAAAATGTTTTACAAATCCAAAATTCCAAATACCTAATGGTTTGGTTACAACAACAAACATATGTATATTTTGATTTTTGTTAATTTTCGGTTCTTTGATATATGTATTATGTATTTGATATATGTTCGGGTATTTGTTGTTTATTTTTACAATATTACAATAATAATGAAATAATATCAATTTTTTATAAATAAATCTCGTAGTACGGAGTAGCAAAGTAAATGCGATGGTCACCTCAACTCAGGAACTGACCTCATTGAGCTGGATTTAACGCAATGATTTAAATTATTAATATTGAAAATTAATAATGATGAAAATGCACATACATAATTTTAGTCACACAAATATTTACAGACAGGTCTAAAGAGAGTGTTCGTATCCCTTAGGGTGATAATAAAATGTTTTGCTCATTTGATGATTCCGCGAATGATTCAATTATTTGTATATCTATATATATATATATAAAACAAAGTCGGGTTAGTTACACCATTTATAACTGAAGAACGGCTGGATCGATTTTTATGATCTTTGTTTTGTTGGATTTGACTCCGTTCCGAATAGCATAATAACTATTAAAACATTGGAAAAATTCACAAAAAAAAAAAAGTTATCAAGAAAATTCATTTTCTCATACATTTTGTATGGAATGGCTTTTATGATGATATCTAGAGAATGGATTCACTTATTTCGATGATTTGTTTTTATTTTGTTCGTTCCAATACAGTGGTGGTTTAGGAAAAAAGAAAAGTCGGAAAAACTCAAAAGGGAAGCCCAACAATCTAATAAAAAAAACCTTTTTTTATATGAATTTTGTAGGTGTAGTTTGTATGTGACGAGTGGTGCAGTGGTTAAAGCTTCGGCGCTTGGACCGCAAGGTACTGGTTACGAATCCGACTGGAGGCTACATGCACATTTCTACTTTATTTTATTTTTATCGTTTCCTCTGAACTTTTGCAATTTTGTCTCAACGAAGGACGAGCTCATCAACAAAGTGTTCCCGAACAATATTACTAACCACAAAAATAGCAATTGGGTGAGTGAACGAGTAATTCTTGCGGCAAAGAATAAAAATGGGGATCACTTAAATTTCACAATTCAAAATCTAATCGTCGGTCCACTTCATTCCTTCAAATCTATCGACTGTGTGACAAACAAAGACGAATCAACCAACTGTCCAACTGAATTTTTAAACTCATTGGATCTGGCTGGCTTGCCCTCACACAATTTACAACTGAAAGTTGGTGTGTTGCCGGGAATCATCATGCTACGAAACCTAAATCAACTAAAACTATATAACGGAACGCGTTTTATTTTGAGAAATCTCAAGGAAAGTTCAAAGGTGAGGAAGTTCTCATTCCGAGAATTCTGATTAACCCAACCGATATGCCACTCGAGTTTAAACGAATTCAATTTCCGATTCGTCTTGCATTCGCCATGACGATCAACAAATCACAAGGCACATCCTTGAGTGTTTGTGCCCTGAATCTAGCTAATGAATGTTTCTCTCACGGCCAATTGTACGTAGCATGTTCACGTGTCGACATACCATCCGCTTTGTTCGATTCTCGCACCTGACAATAAAACAAAAAATGTCGTATATCACAAGATGTTTTACTGAAGGGAATCGACCCTATTGCAACCTACTCAGGAAATAGTTTAAAAGAAAGTAGTGCAACAATGCTACGCGAATCATTTCGAATTAATTCAATAAAACGAAATCCTTGCTGCCACGTGAATTACATTCATTTCAATGTAATTAAAATATATTTCATTTTGATTGAATTTAATTAATTTGGAGTATTCATTTTATCCGACCCGGAGGTTTCGGGTTCAATTCCCGGTAGTGACAAGGAAAAAATTGCACGGCTGGTTTAGGATCAATGAATTAATCACTCATTAGTCACTATCCGAAATGAAAATATGATTATTAAACCTCATTTAAGGCGGCCAAATCTCTTGATGGGGTATAGTGCCAGAGAGAGAGAGAGAGAGAGAGAGAGAGAGAGAGAGAGAGAGAGAGAGAGAGAGAGAGAGAGAGAGAGAGAGAGAGAGAGAGAGAGAGAGAGAGAGAGAGAGAGAGAGAGAGAGAGAGAGAGAGAAATTCATTTTATCTTAATAAAAAAACTCAATTTAATTAAGCTATAATAACTTTAAGCAACATTTATTGATTTTGAGGCGGTACGAAGTTCGCCGGGTCAGCTAGTATGTAATAAATAATATCTACTGGCCGCGTTAAATTGTTAACCCATACATCTCTTTTGTTGCTGGTTTTACACTTTTGTGTAGACTGGAAGTCTGGTAAATTTCATAAATTATTAAGTCCAGAAGTAGCAAATTTTAAAAACAATTCAAAGTGATATCAAGAGTATAAATGTCTTTCCAAAAATGTATATTGTTTGACTGTTGGTGGTACATTCCATGAAGGGATTTGGTATCCCCAACGATGTTATTTCAAATGTTACTGTTTATAACAAGGAGATGAGAGAAACCATAATCGAGTGAGTCTAGATCCCGCTCAACGTGATACAGCCATCGTGTATCAGTTCTTCCGTCAGTTCTACTTTCCATTGAATGAATTTTAACTTGCTGGCTCCTGAATTTAGTGAATTTTCAATGACTCCAATTCAACATATCTACTTTTTCGAGATGGTTTCTTATCTCGTAACTCATACATAATTCCGAATTACGAATGAATCGTAATTTTCCATCAGCTCAAGTACAACAAGCCTCTGGATGTCTCTTAACCGTATACGGTTAGCGGGAATTAATAGCGACCACCGATGTAACCGCAGCGCAAAATGCAGATGTTAATTTTAGAATGCCTTCACAAATCTGTAAAAGACAAACCCGATTATTAAAAATCATGAGTTACACATCAAGTGAATGACGCGTTATAATAAAAATAACTTTACTCATTAGGAAGATTTGCGGTAATTGTTTGCAAATTACGAATCAACAAAACGCACCGGATCATTTAACAGTTTGTAAATGGCTTTTGGTTCATTTGTAGGTCGATCTGATGAGCTGGGAATTATAATGGCCAGGTGATTTGTTTCAGGAGAACAACGTTGCGAATTAAATGCCAGATGCCATTAACATATGCTAGTATCAGCTGCACTGGTCTATATTGAGCTCACATATGACGTATTATAAGAATAAATTAAAAAGTATTTGGCCGATAGTCGTCATGCAATTTTAAAGGTTGCCGAAACTTTATCTTTGCTGTATACCCTGAATTAAAAGTCCTTAGTAATTTGCACATACACATCAGATGCTGTCGCACGCCTATTGAAACTTTTAAATAAACTATAAATATGAAGATTTGGTCGGGTGTTACATACGTATGAATGAATTCCACATAAATTGGTACTCGTGGCTAAGATGCGCTCGCTATAAATAACTTTGCTACTACTACGGTTGTTAAGCCAACCTGTGTTAAACAAAGCTATTCCACGATAGATATTACAATTTAATCGATCTTTTTAATAAACAAATATGAATGTAACAAATTCAAAACGTCGAATGGAATTTGAAAATGCCTGGACCAATTTTGATCAAATTCAGTTTTATGGTGGGATTATAAGCCAATCTTAAATTAAACATAAGGTACTTAAATGGATTAGACTGGTTAGGCTGAACGAAACCTGACCATTTTTATTCATTAATAAACGTTTAGTGAATCCCACACTCCATTTTAAAATAAGATGACCATTCTTCGTAAGGAGCGAAATTCCAATCCATCCAAACTATCTCCATTGATCATCTCTTTGGCTTTTTTTATTCCAACATAATCTTCTGATATACTTTTTTAAGGGGTATGTGTTTATAATTATTCATCCAATTGAAACGGCATAATCTAATAATCGATAAGGCAAGTTTTTGGAGGCTTCTTAAATAACATACGGGTACAATGTTCGACAATGAAACCAAATAGCTAAGTTTTTTTCATCGTGTCATTAACGACAGAACATACAACAGCGCAGCTCTTGTATTATAAATCAAATTAGTTCGTTTCCGTTAAACCGTCCAACAAATGAGCTTCACATCAGGGTTGTCAGCGATGAGAAAGTTCGATTACTTAGAATCGATGGTATATGAGCAAAATATAATCTCTATATTGCGCAAGAATCACCGCATGGTAAAATTACATAACCGAGTTACACACTATAACACCATCTTTCACTACGAATCTGTTGAAACGAACCAAATTTTTATGGAAATACGGACTGATTCGACTCTTTAAAATACTAGAGGATTGCTGAGGTAAGATAGCTTATGATAACCGATAGTTTATATAAGATCTATCCTCAAGTTTGCATTTTTTGTCTGTCAGCTTTTAACAGCTGTTCTTGATTTATCTGTATTTTACTAATCTTATAGCAATAAATATTGACCCCACTTGTATTCACAGCTGGTAATCTGGTAGTTGCTGTAATTGTTACATTTCCATAAGAGAATTTTGATTAGATTATGTTAATTGATTTTGACTCACCGTCGACGAGATTCTCAGTAATGGCTCCACTTAATGTTTGTACTCGACCTCATTCCAAGTTGATTGTCGACTTCTGATAGTTGGTCTCTTCAGTTTATGGACGGTTGAGGACCAGCATAAAATTAGAGATATAGAATTCGTCATTCATATGAACATTTAGCGAGGAATCAGATCGATCATGTACACGCCAACGTCGCCTAAATCAATGAGAAGCAATGGCATATGTAGATTGTACATTGAAACACGTCGATATTGTGGCCGTAATATTTCAGAACTGTTTTCCATTGCATCATTTATGAGACTTCGGCTTGTGTTAGGTTCCAAATTATTCCAATATGAATTTGATGAACGATTATTTGATTTTCTCTATAAATGGGACTTGCATGGATGACACACCAGGATTGAAGGATTATTGGCCAGTTCCGGAGAATTGAAGTTGCAAATTAAGAAGCCAATATCATTATTATTAATTCGCCATATTTAGAGTGTACCAAGGCTAACGGTATTACAAATAACCAGATATAGGGGCAGGACATGATTGTAATAATTATAGAATTGACCCGGGTTCAGATGTTTAGTAGTCAGAGAAAATTTGTTATATTTGTATAAAACTAGCTGTACGCAGCCCGCTTTGCGTATGGTTTCAAATGAAAGATTATTTTTATTTTTGGTAATATTAAATGAAAAATGAAATCAAAAATATTTTAATTATATAAAAATTGATTAATTTGCTCCAATGCTATTTGGTATATACTACAACATTTCTTGTTGATCCTTCAGGTGCAATCACATATATTGATGCCAGTTTTCCTACAAGTGAGCATCCACCATATGATTGACAGTGTCAGAAGCATGGATATTCCAAATTTAAACCACAAACTTCAAATGACTGACCTTGAGATTTGTTAATGGTCATATCAAAAGCTAGACGCATTGGGCATTGTATTCATTTAAAATTAAATATTTGACGGAATTATAGTAGGAATGCTTGGGATTAACTCTTCTTCTCCTTTGTATTTGCCAGCTAATATGGTTGCTCCAATTAAATTTGTCATTAATTTTTTAATAGCAAGTCGGCATTACAAAGTTTTGGTTTGTTAATATTTCGTATTAAAATGATTGGTACACCAATTTTTAATTGAAGAATATGTAGTAGTACTCCAGGCAAATCTAATGAATTTAAAAATTATGTAGGATAATTTACTACTTAGTCTTGATCTATAACACAATCAATTGGTTTGTATGCAAATGTTTCACCAACATTTTTACTTTGAATGGCAGTATTTATATCATTAACGTCCTTGTTTTATGCTGCCAATATTGGTCGATCACTTAACCAATTATGATTTGAATTGTAATACAATATTTGGGTACACACTTTCAATTGATTTTACTTTTGGGTGTTTTAAAATACAAAATTTTTGTGGAAATGTAATTGCATCAGTTGCACTATCAATTTTTCAATTTCCAATGTCTAATAATTGTTTTGGAAATGTTACAGCACATTTATTGTTTTGCAATTGAAAACGTATATTTGTTGTTAAATTTATATTTTTAAATGTTTCTCCAGAAATTATATGGTTTTAAACACGCGTTTAATTCAGCAGCTGGAGTTGATCGGGTTATAAGGGTAGTGCCTGTCTAAAGTTACCTGATATTTATATTGTTGTACCATCAGATATCTGTTGGTAATTGCATAAATCTTGTAATGTTTTATCTAATGCTTCTAATAATTTATGATGTGCCATTGTGCATTATTGCAATACCTTTCCTGATGTTTTTGGAATGTTACATGTTGGACAAGTGTTGGACATATGACATCGGACAAGTAGTGCAGTGGTTAAAGCATCGGCACTTGGACCGAGAGGTATTGGGTTCGAATCCCACCAGAGGCTGGATGCAAAGCGAATTTTCGTCATCGATTACGATCGGTGATGTTAATAAACACAACTAAGGCCCTCTGATGGAGTGCAGAATTCAGCGCCGACCCACCATCCATATCAATGTACAGGTTGACAAGGAGCTTGCAATGTGCAGGTGGTAAACTGAAGTTGAGTGAGTAGGTGAATAGGTGAATGGGTTAATGATGTGGCGTGAATGCGTGGTATCACAATAGACCAAAAATGGCTTAAGTGTCAACCAGTGAAACCTAACCTACATGTTGGTGTTTAAATTATTTGCATATTTAATGGGAGTTTTAGTACTGAATGGGGTCCGCCATCTAATAATGTTCCTGCTATTCTTGAAGAAGCAATTGCTAATGCTATATGTTGATTTGCGATCTTATCAATGTAATTAAAAATTCGAAAAAGCTCCCATAGAAGCTGCCACTTCCATTGGCTCACGACCCGTAGAACATATATATATATATATATATATATATATATATATATATATATATATATATATATATATATATATATATATATATATATATATATATATATATATATATATATATATATATATATTTATATATATATATATATATATATATATATATATATATATATATACATTTTTATTGAAATCGATGCTGTAGTTTTTGAGTTTATCGACCGAAAATGCTTCTACGGAAGCTGTAACTTCCGGTGGACCATTATCATGACTCATACTACTATACACCAATTTTTATCAAAATTGGTACAGCAGTTCTTAATGTCACAAACACACACGTCATTTTTATACATATATAGAGATTCTGGATATAAAATTTGATCGTTTTTTGAACGGCACAATGACCGGTAACTTAATCAAGAATTACAAATCCTAATTTATTTGATTTTTCTGTAGTTTGCTAGACTTTTTGGATCTGGCATCCCCGCCGTCAAATTCAATAGGTTTATGAAATCTGAGGTAGATTACGCAAACATTATGTCATTACATTATTTAAAGCATTTTGGATGTCGGTTATAAATGTGAGACATAAATTGTAATGATTGATCTGTTTGTTTTCATTAAAAATTGTCAAAACTAGTTTGAGTCGATAAACGTAAATCGTACTGAAGGCTGCCGCTGTGGGCTCAAAAACATTTTTAACTTTGTTATGTTGCACCTAGCTCGTAGAGAACTTTCATGCGGCAGTGCCACATAAAAATTGTTTACGAGCTAGGTGCAACATAACAAAGTTAAAAATGTGTGATATATAATGTAATTGTTCTTGTAAATTATTGTTGTATGCAATTGTTGTTGTACCACCGTTTTGAGATCACACACTTTTAACTTTGTTATTTTGCACCTAGCTCGTAGTTCGTAGACAATTTTCATTCGGTAGCCTTCAGTCTGCTTACATAATTAACTTCCTAGTATACATCTTGAATATACCGAAAAAAAAATATGAGCTTGAGATGTAATTTTAAACAACAAATGATCAGATCTGCTTGTATAAAATTATGTATCGCGATTTACGAGATGTAATCAAGGTAAACAAAATAAAATCAATTCTGCGTGAAAATTTCTACAAATGAATTTATTATCCTAACTCACTAAATCAACAACAACAACAACACATAGTTTATTTTTCAATCTCATTCTTTTTGTGTTTATCATTATAATCTATAGTTTTAAGACATTCATACTACTCCAAATTTACACACATCTATACAGAATTGTTACGTACATATAGTTATGATGCATTCATATTTCAGTAAAATACTTATCTTTACATTCTCTAGTAAATAAAATACAAACACATTATTGTATTTATAAACATTGAAAGAAAATCATCTCAATTTCATACACACCACTACGAAATATTGTTAGTTTCACAGCTGACATCGATAACGTCCTTTTGCTTTTATCTTCCATATACATTCATATGTACGTAAATAGATATACATCGAAACATTTGAAAACAATACTGAGTTTTATTACTGTGCGTGGAAACTAGCGACATCTGTTGTATTCTGGTAAAACTAATTAGGAATAAAATCAATAAATTTTACAGATTGGTTCTTTACTTTGCTTTCTTTTTTTTACCAAAGGAATTTCGTTTTTTGCTAATTTTTCGGTTAATACTTCAAATTTAGCAAAACGCCACCGTCAATCGTCTCAGATTTTTTTTCTGCGTCTTTTGATATATCACAATCTAAGTTTTGTTGACTAATAACGTCGCAATGGTACCAAAACTTTTGCGATTTTTTTGAATATTGTTCGCTTTGTAATGCCATAGCGGAAAATCTAGAGGGAAAAATTAAAAAAGCCACCGTCAATTTTCCTAAAAAACTTCAATTAAAATTTTAAGATATAAATGTTGGCGATCGGTTGGTTAGTTTTTACGCAATGGTACCACGAAAAGTCGTGTTTTTGCAAAATACGTGAATCGGGGCCTTAAGGCGAAAATTGCGTGACATACAGTGGTGCTTAAAATAATCGCACACTAAAGTAGTATATCACCTTTCTACATTTCTTTCAACCTTTCTCATCATTATTTTAAATTGACTACTAGAAATGTAAAATGATAACGTCACTCGTTTAAAATATTCATAATCGGGGAACCCCAACTATATTCACATATTAAGGGAAATCACAAATAAAAAAAATGTATTTTTGCTGTTCAAAATAATAAAACATTAGTATTAAATGACTGTTTGAGCAGGTCGCATCAAATATTCAATTTTAGAAAAACATTAAATTATTTAAGTTGAAGTCGGTCACACAATAATATTTCAAAAAATTATTGAAATTAATATAATAATAATTTTAATAACCATACATAGACATGGGTCACGGAAAGCACTGCAGTGAATTGGAACGAGAAATCGCAACCCGTTTAAAAAATTAAGGCAAACTGATAACCCTGAAATGTTAGGAAGATCAAGAAAATTGGTCATAAATTTGTTGAAACCAAAATATCTTGAAGAAACTCGGGGTCGTCCTCGTAAAACTTCCGAAAGAGACGATGCGATCATCATTAGAATTAAAAAAAAATCCATTTAAAACATCAAAAGAAATAAAAAATGATTTAACGATTGACTGTTCGATAGTAACGATTTAGCGTCGACTTTTCGCAGCCAATTTAAGAGGATGCGCAGCTCAAAAAGTACCTTGTTTTACGAAGAAAAATATAAAACCTAGGAAAAATTTTGCAAGGGAACATCTTGAACACTGACTCAGATAAATGGTAAAAAATTGTATGGTCCAATTAAAATTAAATTAAATTTGATTGATTCTGATGGTCGATATTATGTCATACGTCCACCATGCACCAGTTTATCACTGTTACGGTTAAAGTACGAAATGCGGCGAATGTCCACATTTACCGGGAAATGTACACATTTACCTATCAATTTGGTAAATGTATGTTCAATCTACTTCTACCTGCAAATTTAGACTATTTCCACATTTACCAGCACAATTTGGTAAATGTTCGATTAACTTTAATATTAGAAAATTTATACTAGTGTACTGTCCACATTTACCGGGAAATATACACATTTACCTATCCATTTGGTAAATGTATGTTCAATTTACTTCTACCTGCAAATTTACACTATTAAAACATTTATCAGCACATTTTGGTAAATATTCCATTAGCTTTAATATTAGAAAATTTATACTAGTGTACTATTTAATTTCTTTTACATATTACATTTTAATTTCTTTTACATATTACATTATGGCTTCCACATTTAAGAATAGTTAAATTAAAAAAGGTTATTTTCTAAATTTAAATACACGCTATTATTTCATTCTAAAAATGAAAAATTTTCATATTATTAAATTGAATTTATGTGAGTGTACAATCTAAAAATTATGGTGCACTTTATAATCTATAAATTGTACCATAATTTTTAGAGTGACTCACAATTTCATAAAATGAAAATATTATATTTCCAGTGATAGTTACTGTTTAATTTATTAGCGAAACTTTCAATTTTAAGTTTCAAACATATAATTCTAAAATGTTGACTGTTAAAATTATAATAATATTGAGAAAAAGTTGCTTATAAGAAGTTGAAGAAAAATAGAATATAACTCAGAAATAAACAGTGATTGCTCTCATTCAGTTACCACCCTGTCGTTCGGCTTAGGGCAGTAATTTCTTACCTCCATCGTAGCAAAAAAAAAAACCAATTGGGGTTTAAGCTTCATCTGAAACGCAAATGTTTGGTAAAACATAAGGTCAAAAATTAAAAATCACGTATGTCATCGCTAATTACAAGAAGTCGATGGTTATCCAAACACTGCAGTTCCTTGCGGAGTTCGTGCATTTGGGGAGTGGGATTTTGGAAAAATTTGAAATTGTTTTTAGCGATATACAGTAAACCCTGGATTTATCGGACCCCGATTTAACGGACGCTCAATTTAACAGATAATTTTTATTTTCCATTTTTCGATTACCAACTATGATAGATAGATTCGGGGAGTCTTTTTGGGAAAAAATTATTCCCCATTATAGCAGTTTTGACGTTTATTATTCCATACCTATTTTAGGAAATAATTAACTGGGAATAGAATTTAACGGAAATTTACTGTATTTTGTACTTATAGCAATATTATAACTGTAAATTTATACTGAAAACTGGTAATATTTATTGGAAATATTAATATCCATTATCCAATTTTTTACTTTAATAAACAAAATTATTTTTTAAGTAAAATTCGATTAAAATATCAACAAAAACCAATTAAACGTAGTAAGCTATTTTCAGACTTCTGTTTTCTTGTTTTATTGCGATCGCGTGTCGACCGTGAATTAAATTATAATTAAATTATTTTCCGGTAAATTCATTCCTCAATCGCCAGAATTAACTTTTGGAAAACGGGGAATTGAGAAAAGAGTCTGGGGAATATAGCTGCTACAAAAAGAAATTATTCCTTATTCCCGGGTAATTCCCAGAATAGGGCCACTGGGACGAAACTCGATTAACCGATTACGATGAGATTGAGTATGCTGGATAGAAATGGGGTTCTTAAATGATTTTGGAAAGAAATTTTGGAATATGGCCACCTGGGACGGAACTCGATCAAGTGCTAATCGATTAAGAAGGGACTGGTTATGTTGGATGGAAATGGGATTCATGTAATTATGTATTGTGATTAATTACTTAATATTATGTAGAAAGAGGCGTTTTTGATTTTAACAGTACGAAATTGCACAAACATATCAACTGACACAAATTATCAGCAAAGACACGAGTTTGAAATCATAGTCTAAGGAACTTGTTCGAACGTAGATGAGGTATGTTTTAAGAATTTTAAAATTCTACATCATAATTACTTATATATTAGTCTCGAGGTGAACATTTGAACTCCACAAAAATTCCGCGGTTCCACACTTTGATTCTTTCGTCGTGATTCTTTGAAACTTATTTTGTGTTGGGGAAATTTTTGATTCTTTTTTCAGCAACATTTTTTTTTTTGATTCAACTGATTCTGATATGCACTATCATAGAAAAATAAGTTTACCATAGATTTCTCATTTTGATAAATCGACAGATAAAAATGAATTTAGTAAAAAAGTTCTAACAATTCCAATGTCATGATTGTATTTGTAATTTTACATTGCGCGCAATGTAAAGTCACAAATACAATCATGACATTGGAATTATCAGAACTTTTTTACTCAACTTATTTTTGTTTCTAAATTTATAAAAATGAAAAATCTATGGTAAACTGATTTTTTCTATGGCACTACTATAAAGATAAATATTTGAAGGATACCTTGCTTAATTGTCGTTTTGGGTTAATTTTTGTTTCGAGACGAAAAATATTTTTATTTTCAAACAAAGAAGCAGTTTTCGCAGTATGAGTAACAACAAACAGGTTAGGTGTTGTTACAACACAAAAAGCGATGAAGAAGTACTCGTCTAAACAGGTACAATGCGAATGTAAGCATTGACAGTTGCTTGCGTCACAAATTCGGAGGATAAAAGAGAAAACAAATAAATCAACAGGGTCCTGTTTAGAATTTGTTCGGCCGAATGCAATGAAGTTAGAAAGTTAAAATTTAAAAAAATATTTAAATTGAATTATATTTTTATTAATCCAATACAAAAACTTAATTGTTTTTTCCTTAAAATTAATTTTCCCTTCCAATTAATTCCCTAATACAATATATTGTATATTTAAATCTGTTTATATTCCTTTTCCTGAAAATTTTAATGGCAAAATCGTTTTATCTGTAGTCGTGTGTTGCAACAATAAAATGAAAAAATACTAATCAAATTATTTTATATAGCAACATTCTAATACATTTACATAAAAAAGTATATGACGAGAAATATTTTTCACACACAACGATCGTTTCATGGTTGGGAACATATTATGGTTGAACCGACATTTTTATTATTTTTATTCTGGTCTATTGCAGATGCAGATACAGGTTCAGAAATTTTCCCACGTACCCCCAAACCAGTATCGAAGCGTGGCACCGGCGCCTTAAAGTTGTAGTCCGACAACGGCATGCTGAAGTGCATAAAACTATAGAAAATATAGCGACGAAGGAATTTATTGTGACAAAAACTCAAATTAATAAGGTGAAATTCGGGGAACGTCTTTCAAAGAAAAGCAAATCAATATTTAAAAATAAAAAAATAAAACGAAGCAATGCTAAAACGGAAAAAGTCAGTAAAACAGATTTTTAAAAAAGAATCGCTCATAATATTATTCTTTTTTAATTGATTACTTAATTTTACATATTTTTAATTATAATATAAAATTACAACTATACTTCTTTTAGTTTTTTAGACTTATTGTAGTTTTTAATTGAGAAATCATTAATTTTTGCTTGTGTCGCAGATAGATACTAAAGCGCCAAAATTTGCAAGATTTTGTACTTGCAAGATTTGGTACCCGCTAGATTTTGCACTTGCAACATTTCGCTACTGTAAGATTTTGATTTTGCGGAATGTTTAAAAATAAAAGATTTTGTACTTGCAATGTTTTGCAATGCAAGATTTCGGTGCGCTCTCATTAGTTGTTTATGATGTCATTGCCATTTAGGAAGTTAAAATTAAGAAGATATTTAAATTGAATTATATTTTTATTCATCTAATACAAAAAAGTAATGGTTTTTTCCTTAAGTACAATATATTGTAGATTAAACCTGTGTATATCCGTTTTCCTGCCAGACAAAAAATGTTTAAGCATCAATTTAAGTAAATATTTGTTTCGGACGAAAACGATTTAATCCTTTCCTGACCCGCATACACAATTGTGTATGTAAGTTTCGATTACGACAAACGAAGATGTCAAACATAGAATTACGTGGTAATTGAACACCAGTGTACACATTTGTGTAAACCACTTAATTTTGTTTTCGTCCGAAAAATAACAGTAACTATAATAATGATAAAATAATTAATATGTTATCAAGAACAAATAAATTATATGTTATATCCCTTTAGTGACCTACTAACACAATTGTGCGGGTAGGGCAAAAGTACCATGCCAAAAATTTAGTTTTGTTTGTTTATTGAACCAACTTACACATTTGTGAATTCCGTTTTAACTTATTTTCGTCCTAAAAAAAACACTATATCGTTACACACAATTGTGTTGGTTTTACTTCAAATAAACGCCATTACATACTATGGTTTTTTACTCACACATTTGTGTGGGTTGGACTAAAACTGACACAATTTTTTTCTTGGTTGATAAAGGGATATAATTAATTTGTTAACTAATTATTATGCTTTTATCAAAAAGAATTGAACCAAAAAAAATTTTTTTTTGAACTCGAAAGAGTTAACTGGAATGCACAGTTGTGTATGGTGTTCCATACAAAAATAAATTTTTGACATGATCTTTTTCGTAACCCACATAATTGTGATGGCAGGCAGGGAAAGGGATATAACGGCGATGGTATTAGTTTGTGTGTAACGTTTTTGGTTTCTTGGGTATACATATGATACACTGCATCCCCAACAGAATTTCTTATGACTTTTTACTTACAGAAAAGTATGAAAAAAAAACTTGACAAAAAAAATATTTTGTTGTCAAGTTTTTTTTTCATACTTTTCTGTAAGTAAAAAGTCATAAGGAATTCTATTGGGGATGCAGTGTTATTGTTTTTAAAAGTTCAGTTGTGTCCAATTACATTTTTTTTATTACATTTGCCGAAAAATTAATTTTAGTTGTTTATTTTTTAGTTATGTTGATGTGTTGTTGTTATCAGACAAGTTATATGTTTATAATAAATTAAATTATAAGTGTTGATTATTTGTGTAAATTTTAGGAATCCGTGCCAAAATGTCCACATGATAAGGTATATCCCTTTAGTGATTTACTAACACAATTGTGCAGGTAGGGCAAAAGTACCATGTCAAAAATTTAGTTTTGTATGTTTTTTGAACCAACTTACACATTTGTGAATTCCTTTTTCACTTATTTTCGTTCGAAAAAAACAATATATCGTTACACATAATTGTGTTGGTTTTACTACAAATAAAGCGAAATTTTTTTTATCAACAACGCCATTACATATTCTGAGTTTTTACTCACACATTTGTGTGGGTTGGACTAAAACTGAGCCATTTTTTTTGTTTTCTTGGTTGAAAAAGGGATATAATCAAGTTATATATCCTCCAGGGAGTCAATTCGCGTTGCGTGAAATAATGAATATGAAAAGTTTTGTCATTGGCAATCTAGTAGTTTGAATTATTCGCACATAATTTGAAATTTTACTGAGTGAAATCAAAATTTCATATGGAAAATGCAAACTTACTCGATTGCTAATGAAAAAAACTTTTCATTTTCATTATTTCAAGGAACGCGAATTGACTTCCAGAATTTGAATAAACGAGCGCATAATGATCTCACAGCAACAATAGTTGGTAACAATTACATTTTGAATTTTAAAATAACGTAAAAATGCTACTAAATATATTCAATTAAATAGTAATGTGCTAGAATATTTTTGAATATTATTACAAATCGTAGTCGACCCAAATTGTAGTCGACCTTACTCACCTCTTCCTGCACTCCCTGCATCAGGATAGTGCCATCTACCTCTTTGTTCCGGACGCTGTCTTCCTCTCGTCGAGAGCCTGACAGGATGTCCCCATCAGGCTCCAGAGAGAGGAGGCTACCTCCCCTAACTATGCTCCCCAGAGCCGAAGCATTACTCTCCTAGCCGTCCTCAGCCCGCTTGACCGTCTCCTGCTGGGTCCGTTCGCCGTCACCCCCAGGCTGGTCTTTCGCAGTTGCGTCGTCCTTTTGATATACTTTGAGAGTGATCGACTCGAACCCGAAGTTGATCACTCCCTTTAATTTTGCAAGGGAAGCCAGGGATTCTTTATTGATCAGCATGATTGCCAATCTAAAGCCCCCCTTAGCTTCATCAAACTAACACGTAATAGATTTTTTATTGCTTATTTAAACCCCTATTTTATATTAAAACCAATTTTTTTTTGTCTTGTTTTATTGTGCTTTCTCGAAAATAAAATTTAAACTAAAATCTACATTTTAAAATTGCCCTTAAATTTTTTTTATTTCATTTATATTTATGTTAAAGATACTGCACCAACAAAAATTTGGTTGAAAAATTGATTTTTGTATGTACTTTGCACTAATATACACATTTGTGCATTTCAGTTAATTTTGTTTTCGTCCGAAAAATAAGACTATAACTATAATAATAATAAAATAATTAATATGTTATCAAAAACAAATAATTAATATGTTATATTATTTGTATGTTATCAAATTATAATGCTTTTTTCAAAAAGAATTCCGATATAATCCGTTAAAATCCGGAAGAAAATAAACCAGTCATGTTGGGCGCGGTGAACTTATATGGAAGAAAAAAAGTTCTGTCTGGAAAAGTGATATGTTATTCCAAATAGGAATAGTTTTAAACCAACTTTTATGCCGGTATAGAATAATTTTATTCCAAAGAAGTTAAAATACTGAAGAATAGGTGGCAATATTTTACCCATATAAAATTTGCTATTTCATCTGTCACAAGCCAGGATAGGATGGTTATATAAAAAATCCATATGGTTTACTCATATCTCACTATAAGAACCCGTCAAACTAGTTTTTGTTGTTGCACGAAGTGACGTTTTAATTTTGCGTTTTAAAAATATAAATTATAAATTTTTAAAGTTATTAATTATAATACATCAAAACAATAAAAACTTCATTAAATAGTTATGTGTTTATGTAGTGGTACATTATATGATAACAAAAAATACAAACTTTTGAGCAAAATGAAGTGTATCGTGAAAAAATGCAAAAATACGCCTGAAAAAATACAAGAAGGAATATCTTACCATCAGTAAGTTTACCAAGTGTTTATATAAAATAAACTGTAAATTATGTTAAGAAGCTAGCGATTTATGGTAAATTTATCCTGAATTTAAGTTATAAATCAGAAAAAATTAAGAAAACAATTTTGGCTGTTGGCGTGGGGTTCTTATAGATTTTTGTTGTTGTTGTAATCCCGTTGATTTAGATGCTTTCTCGTTTACTCTCGGAATTTGTAACACTTGACAGTTGCTTAGACTCATTCTGTACTTTTAACTTCTTTGTTTTATTCTATGTACCTGTAGTTTTCATCTTCACCACTAGGACGCAGTTTTATTCAATATGTACTCGTACTTTTAATTTTAAATGTTGGCAATTAAAAAAAAAATATAAAAGTGGTTTTTGTTAATTTGACATCGAATTTTTCTAAACAAGACGAGAAATTAGTTACGATTTGTAATAATATTCAAAAATATTCTAGCACATTACTATTTAATTGAATATATTTAGTACCATTTTTACGTTATTTTAAAATTCAAAATGTAATTGTTACCAACTATTGTTGCTGTGAGATCATTATGCCCTCGTTTATTCAAATTCTGGAAGTCAATTCGCGTTCCGTGAAACAATGAAAATGAAAAGTTTTTTTCATTAGCAATCGAGTAGGTTTGCATTTTCCATATGAAATTTTGATTTCACTCAGTAAAATTTCAAATTATGTGCGAATAATTCAAACTACTAGATTGCCAATGAAAAAAACTTTTCATATTCATTATTTCACGCAACGCGAATTGACTCCCTGGAGGATATATAACTTGATTATATCCCTTTTTCAACCAAGAAAACAAAAAAAATGGCTCAGTTTTAGTCCAACCCACACAAATGTGTGAGTAAAAACCCAGAATATGTAATGGCGTTGTTGATAAAAAAAATTTCGCTTTATTTGTAGTAAAACCAACACAATTATGTGTAACGATATATTGTTTTTTTCGAACGAAAATAAGTTAAAAAGGAATTCACAAATGTGTAAGTTGGTTCAAAAAACATACAAAACTAAATTTTTGACATGGTACTTTTGCCCTACCTGCACAATTGTGTTAGTAAATCACTAAAGGGATATACCTTATCATGTGGACATTTTGGCACGGATTCCTAAAATTTACACAAAGAATCAACACTTATAATTTAATTTATTATAAACATATAACTTGTCTGATAACAACAACACATCAACATAACTAAAAAATAAACAACTAAAATTAATTTTTCGGCAAATGTAATAAAAAAAATGTAATTGGACACAACTGAACTTTTAAAAACAATAACATATGTATACCCAAGAAACCAAAAACGTTACACACAAACGAATACCATCGCCGTTATATCCCTTTCCCTGCCTGCCATCACAATTATGTGGGTTACGAAAAAGATCATGTCAAAAATTTATTTTTGGATGGAACACCATACACATTTGTGCATTCCAGTTAACTCTTTCGAGTTCAAAAAAAAATTTTTTTTGGTTCAATTTAAGTTCACCATACACAACTGTGTATTTAAATAATGACAGGTTGTAATGTCTTCCGTATTTTAACGGATCTTAGTTAAATCGGAATTCTTTTTGATAAAAGCATAATAATTAGTTAACAAATTAATTATATCCCTTTATCAACCAAGAAAAAAATTGTCTCAGTTTTAGTCCAACCCACACAAATGTGTGAGTAAAAAACCATAGTATGTAATGGCGTTGTTGATAACAAATTTCGCTTTATTTGAAGTAAAACCAACACAATTGTGTGTAACGATATAGTGTTTTTTTTTCGGACGAAAATAAGTTAAAACGGAATTCACAAATGTGTAAGTTGGTTCAAAAAACATACAAAACTAAATTTTTGGCATGGTACTTTTGCCCTACCCGCACAATTGTGTTAGTAGGTCACTAAAGGGATATAACATATAATTTATTTGTTCTTGATAACATATTAATTATTTTATCATTATTATAGTTACTGTTATTTTTCGGACGAAAACAAAATTAAGTGGTTTACACAAATGTGTACACTGGTGTTCAATTACCACGTAATTCTATGTTTGACATCTTCGTTTGTCGTAATCGAAACTTACATACACAATTGTGTATGCGGGTCAGGAAAGGATTAAATCGTTTTCGTCCGAAACAAATATTTACTTAAATTGATGCTTAAACATTTTTTGTCTGGCAGGAAAACGGATATACACAGGTTTAATCTACAATATATTGTACTTAAGGAAAAAACCATTACTTTTTTGTATTAGATGAATAAAAATATAATTCAATTTAAATATCTTCTTAATTTTAACTTCCTAAATGGCAATGACATCATAAACAACTAATGAGAGCGCACCGAAATCTTGCATTGCAAAACATTGCAAGTACAAAATCTTTTATTTTTAAACATTCCGCAAAATCAAAATCTTACAGTAGCGAAATGTTGCAAGTGCAAAATCTAGCGGGTACCAAATCTTGCAAGTACAAAATCTTGCAAATTTTGGCGCTTTAGTATCTATCTGCGACACAAGCAAAAATTAATGATTTCTCAATTAAAAACTACAATAAGTCTAAAAAACTAAAAGAAGT
Organism: Nephrotoma appendiculata; assembly: GCA_947310385.1. NCBI lineage: Eukaryota > Metazoa > Arthropoda > Insecta > Diptera > Tipulidae > Nephrotoma > Nephrotoma appendiculata. The sequence continues at coordinate 5,518,246 of OX371224.1, read as the reverse complement.
ATAGTTGTAATTTTATATTATAATTAAAAATATGTAAAATTAAGTAATCAATTAAAAAAGAATAATATTATGAGCGATTCTTTTTTAAAAATCTGTTTTACTGACTTTTTCCGTTTTAGCATTGCTTCGTTTTATTTTTTTATTTTTAAATATTGATTTGCTTTTCTTTGAAAGACGTTCCCCGAATTTCACCTTATTAATTTGAGTTTTTGTCACAATAAATTCCTTCGTCGCTATATTTTCTATAGTTTTATGCACTTCAGCATGCCGTTGTCGGACTACAACTTTAAGGCGCCGGTGCCACGCTTCGATACTGGTTTGGGGGTACGTGGGAAAATTTCTGAACCTGTATCTGCATCTGCAATAGACCAGAATAAAAATAATAAAAATGTCGGTTCAACCATAATATGTTCCCAACCATGAAACGATCGTTGTGTGTGAAAAATATTTCTCGTCATATACTTTTTTATGTAAATGTATTAGAATGTTGCTATATAAAATAATTTGATTAGTATTTTTTCATTTTATTGTTGCAACACACGACTACAGATAAAACGATTTTGCCATTAAAATTTTCAGGAAAAGGAATATAAACAGATTTAAATATACAATATATTGTATTAGGGAATTAATTGGAAGGGAAAATTAATTTTAAGGAAAAAACAATTAAGTTTTTGTATTGGATTAATAAAAATATAATTCAATTTAAATATTTTTTTAAATTTTAACTTTCTAACTTCATTGCATTCGGCCGAACAAATTCTAAACAGGACCCTGTTGATTTATTTGTTTTCTCTTTTATCCTCCGAATTTGTGACGCAAGCAACTGTCAATGCTTACATTCGCATTGTACCTGTTTAGACGAGTACTTCTTCATCGCTTTTTGTGTTGTAACAACACCTAACCTGTTTGTTGTTACTCATACTGCGAAAACTGCTTCTTTGTTTGAAAATAAAAATATTTTTCGTCTCGAAACAAAAATTAACCCAAAACGACAATTAAGCAAGGTATCCTTCAAATATTTATCTTTATAGTAGTGCCATAGAAAAAATCAGTTTACCATAGATTTTTCATTTTTATAAATTTAGAAACAAAAATAAGTTGAGTAAAAAAGTTCTGATAATTCCAATGTCATGATTGTATTTGTGACTTTACATTGCGCGCAATGTAAAATTACAAATACAATCATGACATTGGAATTGTTAGAACTTTTTTACTAAATTCATTTTTATCTGTCGATTTATCAAAATGAGAAATCTATGGTAAACTTATTTTTCTATGATAGTGCATATCAGAATCAGTTGAATCAAAAAAAAAAATGTTGCTGAAAAAAGAATCAAAAATTTCCCCAACACAAAATAAGTTTCAAAGAATCACGACGAAAGAATCAAAGTGTGGAACCGCGGAATTTTTGTGGAGTTCAAATGTTCACCTCGAGACTAATATATAAGTAATTATGATGTAGAATTTTAAAATTCTTAAAACATACCTCATCTACGTTCAAACAAGTTCCTTAGACTATAATTTCAAACTCGTGTCTTTGCTGATAATTTGTGTCAGCTGATATGTTTGTGCAATTTCGTACTGTTAAAATCAAAAGCGCCTCTTTCTACATAATATGTATTAAGTAATTAATCAATACATAATTACATGGGTTGATTCATTATGTATCTTGTAGTAATACAAGCTAAAGTTTTATTGGTGGAGCTCAAGGGCTGGTTGGAAACTTAAAGATTTAGCAAACAAATTTATAAAAAAACGCTATCCACAACATTTACAGTCTAGTGTAATTATTACATATTGACATGTTTTGGAACTCTTGATATCTAACAAAATTTAATTTGCACATAGATATTGGTAAACGTATTCAGTTATCATGTCTAGCATTCAATTTATGTTATGCTTATTACCTAATTTTTTTCAAAATTTACTACCCTAGCCGAACAAAATTCCTTCTAAATTAATTTTATTTAATCGAAATTCATCGAAAGTAAATCTTGAGTCTTTACAATCTTTACTTATATTTTAACAATATAATTTTTTATGTGACAGACTATATTGGCACGTCTTTTCAAGTTTTGGGATGTGTCGCGTAACTACGTGAAATATCCTCTTTATTTCGCTTATGTTGTACTTATTTAAGACATTAAAAGAAATTGCGCATCTATCTCATCTAGCTGATTCTATTTAATTTTAATTTAAATTAAATCGTTTTGTAAATCTAATAAAATAAAATTGTAGGGAAATGTTTACATTTACGAAAATGTAATAGAAATGTGTACATATACTGGGAAATGTACGGATTATCAAATATTTTTAATTTTAGTTTCACATTTACCTAGCATTTTGGTAAATTTGCACATTTCCCGGTAAATGTGGACATTCGCCGATTTCGGACATTAACCGTAACATCACCACAGTATACAAAAAACACATTCAAACATGGAGGAGGATCTATAATGATATGGGGAGCTTTATCATGGTATGGACCGGGTCCTCTTTTCTTGATTAAAGACTAAATGACTCTACATTAAAATTTTTATTGACGTTTTGATCAACTATGTTGAAAACGTTATGACTGTTGGATGGATATTTCAGCAGAATAACGATCCCAAACACACGTCAAAAAAAGCTAAAACGTATGGTTTACCCAGCACAATGTCAAAGTATTAGCGTGGCCAGCTCAATCACGGGATATAAATCCTATTGAAAATTTGTGGAATAAAATCAAAAGGTCGATAAGCTCCAAAAAATTTCAAAATGAGGAAGAATTTTGGGAAGGGGTAAAAACCGCATGGGCAAATATACCGGTTAAGAAGTGCCAGAAACTAGTCTCTATAGATCATCGGTGCAATGAGGTGCTTAAAAGAAAAGGTTGGATAACTAAATATTAAAAATAAGTGAGGCTGTATGAAATTAAACACGGAAAACACTGATTTAGGGACTTAAATGTGATTTGCTATTATTTTGAACTCATTTTTATGAAATAATTATTTGTTAGTTGTAATTCTCGATAATATTTTGTTACAAATTGAACTTAAATTAATTTATTTTGTTGGATTTTCTATATTTTTGAATTAATATACAATTAAAATAAAATTTGTTTGATAGAATTAAAATTATTTAACATCTTTCGGAAACACTACTCAGTGTGCTATTATTTTGAACACCACTGTATGTGTTGTGTGTATTATTACAAACCAAATCCTAAATAACGAGGTGTATCCAACCCGCTGTACTCGTCTTAGTATTAAGTAGATAAAAGCCAGAGTTTTTGCCGAGCCATCTTAAGGCGAACCGTTGCTACGTCATTGTTGCTGTATTTTGTAGCCAACAATTATTTAGGTTATATTTAGCAAGAATAGAAAAACAAATCTTACCTGTGATGTTTGCCTGTAAAAGGAATATTTCAAAGTCCAAATACTCGGTCTTTTCTGATACAATGTTCCTCTATAAGACAATATCATTTCGCTCTTACTCGTCCGTCCCCACAATGATTATATCAGGGTTGCCAATTTTGGTCGAAACACGGGAATAAAATTAATGAGTTTTACCTTTATTTCACATATACGTACTAGCCGTAAATATTGAATGTTTCCGCTATTTGTATCAAATAATTATATGATTTAATGTTTTAGGTCTAGTAGGTAAGTAAAACAACTGTAATTCTCGTAATTTTCATTCCCATTTTTTGACCAAAATTCGGCAACAGGCCTTTGGTTTGAGAGTGTTTCATCTTCCTTGAGTTTCTTAAATAAGGTAGTATAGTGTATTCCTGGGCGCATATATTTGAAATTGGTGGATATTTCCGTCGGCGGATTATAATTTGCATTAAAATTCTCTATATTATTCGAATTTTTCACCGGCTACTTTAATTGTTTTTTTTTAAATTTGCAAGTCTTCTATTATTTATTTCACTACTAAAAAACAATCGGTGGTAATTTCTGACTGTGTAGATCAACACGGTTTTGGAATTTTAATGCAAATTATAATCCGCCGACGGAAATATCCACCGACTTCAAGAATATGCGCCCTGGAGTCTATAAGTGATCCAGTTACCTCGAAATTTTTGACTCGGTCAAGGTGAGTTTCCATTCGTTCGCTACTCTCTAACTAACATAAATAATATCACCTTGAGTGGCGATTTTTCAATTCTCGATTGAATTTAGAGATATAAAAATCTGACAGACTAACCACATATTTAGCACCTCTATACTATCAACTTTTTAATCTTTGTTTTTCCTAAAAACCAAGTTTTATCACAATAAACTATTTTATATTCATTCAGTATAAGTATATTCCAGTATTTCAACCAACATTTCTTGTAGAATCTAAATTTCACTAACCTAATCGCTTTCCGTTTCGGGACTTCTTTTTTGGGCCAAGTTTATTTCAGAATTAACATGTAGCAGAATGTCTGGGCATATTCTAGAACTAGCGCATTTCAGAATTCCAATTCTACGCAACACCATAACCCTATGGTATATTCGAGAAGATTTTTAACTAAATAAGAAAAATATTAAATTTTTATCAATTTAGATAAATGTTCAAATATGTTTACATATCTTAATTCCGGGAAGTACTTGTAATGCATTTCAATTTTTTATTATAGTTATAAGTTATTAGTTATTAATATTTTTCCCCAATAAAGATACTCGCAATTAGCAGAAGTACATGCTACATTTAAAAATATCTGAACCTCTAAATAATTTATGTTTAGAATTTTAAAAGGTATATCCCGTTATCCTTAAATCACAAAGGAGACAATCTTCTTATTAAATTTTGTAAAAATAGAGTTCCAAAATGATTCAAGCAGTGCCAGAAAGGCTAGGGTAGACAATATTTAGGATGCTAAACTGCTACTCTTTAATACTTTTTACATTTATTGCCAAATTTGATTTACAAAAAAATTTTGCGCAGGAGTCCACTCTAACTTCAAAATACTTTCAACAATACCAATACTGTAAGAATAACAGTACAGAATAATATTTTGATTCGCTTTATCGTAATCCTAAATATCTGTTTTTCGGTTTCTGTAGTTTAAAATGAGATCAGTATCCAGGCTCCTCCCATTTCCAGAGATACCCCGGTATGGAAAGTGTTAAATATTTATTATTATTATTATTCACTCATGTTTTGGTAATTTCGTACAAAAGCGTGAAGCTTGTAATTATCAAATACTTCATTTTCTACTTAAAACAGTTCACACAGATAATCTTTTTCAGTTTAATATTAAGTCATTAAAAATATTTTTTTTTTAAACTATTAATCATGATTTGATTTAATTAACATATTTTATAAACCACTTTTACACAAAAAAGAAATGAAATAAAATAAAATATACTACAAAAAAGGTTAGACATAACATAAAGTACTACAAAATAAATAATAATTTTAAAACCATTTATGATTGATTTTAAAAGTTTGATTTTCTTCTAAGTAAAAAAAATATTATCTAATTCGCAAAATTTTTCTTATTTACGACCGGATTAGGATAACGCTTTGAAAAAATTATAATCGGTTGATCGATATATTATTACGACTTTACGTCATTAAAGAAAGAAAGATTAGTTGAGAAATGAATTAAATTCCTAAATATTGAAATATATTTTTCCTGCCAGACAACCGACAAGACAACAAAATAACTTTTTATGTTAATTAGCTTAACCGGGTTTCAATTGACGACTAAATTGCATAACTGCTTTATTTATGTACAAATAATTTGTATATTAATTTAATTTATTAATAATTATCATTTTTTAAATTACTTTTACGTCCTTCAATATGGCTTGCGATTGTGAGAATGAGAACAACTAACGCAAGTCACATCAAAAATACTCAGTTGTGTCTTTTCAGGTAGCCATTTAGAATCGAACTTTATGCTCATCAACCATCGGTGTCACCCAAGTAATTGTGGGTATAGTTATTAGTAGCTACTATATAGAAATACTTATCAGTAATTTACTAACGAGAATGGAATACGAGAATACGCATAAGCATATGAAAATATGTTAAGAGGTTCATCATGAAAATACGCACATGGGATTTTATATCTTAAGAAACAAACCCAGTTAATTTCTGTCGATTTATAACGTGTTCATTGCAAAACTCATTAAACTTGCTCCTCAAAGCCATCATATTCATCAAAAACTATACAAACGAAATAGGAAAATCCTCAAATAAATAGGTGCTGCATGCAACACTCAAATTACCGCAGTATTTTAATTATCGCGCGAGCAATTATTTTATTAAATATCAGTGCATGTATAACTAACTAATACTACATAACACACTAAATAATATAAGTACCAAATTAACTCCAAAGGGGACCTATGTGGAACATGTCGAATTAAAAAGTGCTTTAAACTTGCACCGACCAAATTAGCTCGCCTCTATGAAACCTGTACTATAATTTGTTACACTTTTATTACAATTTATTACAACAAAGATCGGATAAGCGTACAATTAAACTGGCACCTCCAAAATTGTAACTTTTGATGTAGCTATGATATAAATTAATTACATTGAATAAGTTATTTCAAGACCACCCCTACAACTTGCCTAAGGGTAAATTTCACCCCAAAACGATTATATATCGTTGTTGATTGTGAGCGAAATGTTGCTCTAGAAGTCTTTTCGAAGGTAGGTCAACCTTACCACACACATGAATAAATTTTTTTTGTATATTAGATGGAATAGGCATCACCTTTAACTCTTAAATTACACCAGAACGCCACCAGATATTGAGACAAATGTTACTCAATGGACCTGGTGGAGAGCAGATTAATCTTATTCAGGTGTGTAATAAATTATTTTTGTGCCAGGTTACGCGGAATTGTATCCAAACGGACAACCGGACAACCTGACATTAACAAATTTATTACACACCTGGATAAGGTTGATCTGGCCTCCAAAAGGTCCAAGGAGTAACATTAAACTCAATATCTGGTGGCGGTTTGGTGCTTTGCCGTTTGGCGAAAATCCCTTGTACCTGACACAATGATAATTTATTACACACCACGTATAAGGTTGATCTGCCCCCCCCCCCCCCCCTCAAGGTCTATTGAGTTACATTTGACTTAATATCTAATGGCGGTTCGGTGTAATAAATTATTAAAGGTGGTAAAACTAATATATACTATACCAATTTGAAGCCTACATCTTCTGATACCTATTCCGTCAAATAATAGGTACGGTAAAAACTTCGTGGCCTTTTTCCCGGTAGATGGCTTTACATGCATAGATCTTAAAACCATTGATCGTATCGAGCACATTTTATGTGTGTAACTTGCACTTTGACATGCAAAACATTAAAATCGGGAAGTGAATAAAAAGTTACAACATTTTAAACGTGGAGATACATAATGAAAAAATTCGTTACCTTTTACAATTTTATTACAACAAAGGTAAAAGGCTCAGGCTTGTGAAAAAATATGTGCTGTTTATGAAGAAGGTGCTTTATCAAAATCAGTTCGTTCTGGAAATATGGATCTAAAAGATGCACCTCGCTCTGGTCGACCAACCACTGGAAAAGTCGATAAAATCATGCGCAGAAAATTGAACAAGACCGGCATATAAGCAGCCATGCAATTGGTAAAGAACTAAATATTGATTACAAAACACTTTTAAATCATTTAAAAATGGCTGAATACAAAAAAAGCTTGACGTTTGAGTACTCCATGAATTAACAGTTAAAAATTTTATGGACATTGATTTCTATCTACGAAACGCTGCTGAAACGGAACGAAATCAAGCCATTTTTAAAGCGAATGATTACTGGTGATAAAAAGTGGATAAGATATGACAACGTTGTACGAAAAAGATCATTTTAAAGGAACCGTGCGTTATGAGGTGCATTGTGTTCCATCATGATAACGCGGCAGAAACTTAGAGAGTTTCGCTGGGAAGATTTGACGCACTCACCATATATGTAGTCCTGACCTTGCACCATCGGACTACCATTTGTTGTGATCCATGCAGAACCATCTTAATGGTTTTGCATTAAATTCAAAAAATGCCTGCGAAAATGAGTTGTCTCGGTTTTTTTCATCTAAACCACAGAAGTTCTACAGTGATGGGATTATGGCTCTACAAGAAAAATGGCAAAAGGTCATCGATCAAAATGGCATATATTTCGTTGAACTTTATCATTTGAAATAAGAAAATTCTTTGTTTCAATGTCATCCAAAAAAAGGACACGAACTTCTCTCTAACCCTTTATTATACAAAAATAATTTATCCATGTATGTGGTAAAGTTGGCCTACCCTCGAAAATACTTCTAAAATGTGGAAAATAAATAATGGTTTTGGGGTGAAATTTACCCTGAGGCAAGTAATAGGGGTGGTTTTGAACTAACATATTCAATGTAATTATTTTGTAATAAATTCTGGTCCATCACGATATCATGGCTACATCAAAAGTTAAAATTTTGGCGGTGCAAGTTTAATTGTTAGATAAACCGACCACTTGTTCCTGGAAAACGTTATCTGTAATAAAATCGGGATTTGTTGTAATAAATTGTAATAAATGTGTAACAAATGAGTACAGGTTTCATTGAGGCGAGCTAATTTGGTCGGTGCAGGTTTAAAGCACTGAATTAAAATACATTCTCGTTGGAGTTATGTAATTTTAGTTTTTACTACTTTTTGACAGGGATTAAAGTCAACGTTTCTGATAAAATTTAAGACTATTTTGAACCCGATATTTCGGTAAATACAACAAATAAAATTACAGTTAGCAACAATATATCATGTTTTCCGACAATTGCTAGATACCTCATTTTGTGATTAAAACGTGAAACTTTTGAAGATGACTAACAATATAATTAGGTACCTAACCTAACCTAACAATATAATTACATTGAACCAGTTTGTTCTCTTTAGATATGGAGAAAACAAACCATGAGCATCTTCCGATTAGTAGATTCCAAAAGTCAATGTATCATCTGTTGTGTCTATGTTGTGATCGTACGAGTAGGTCTCAGAATCTCATAAACTCAAACCGTAGTTGTCGGATTTTCTCTAAAACAAAACCAAAAAAAAAATGGTTTATTTCGAAATTTTTTTTTCTAAAAAACTAAAACTTAGCCGAATTTTGGTATAAAAACAGATTTTTAAGTCTAGCAAAATGATATAGACTAATTTTGTTGCAAATTTAATTTAGAATCTTTTTGACTTTAATAGTTTTTTCCAATATTGACAGCACTTACAAAATATTTGCTAAAAACGAAAAAGTTCTTATTCAAGTTTTTTTTTTAAATCACTATTTCCGTTTAACTATATCAGAAAATCAAAAGGAACTATTCTTTTTGCAAATTTAATTTGCAATATTTTTGTTCTTACTAAATGCTATTCAAAATATTTACAAAAAACGATTAATCTTTTAAAAAAAGGTTTTCATCAAAATTCTTCATTTTCGCGTAAATTTTTGAAATATGATCTGGCTCAGTTTTCATGCAAATCTAATTTATAATCGATTTGTTACTAATCAATTTTCTCATTCCGTTTCTCGATACAGACAGACACCATCACGAAAATATTTTTTTTCGAATTCGGTTGTATAGCGAATGGTAAATCTGCAGAAAACTCGAGGTCAAATATGTCCAGGATTAGTTTTTTCAAGCACGTGAAACGTAAATAACCAAACCAGTTTACAAGAAATCAATTTCATGAAAGCACTTCTAAACTGTCCCACAAAAATTTGTTTCGTCTGCTTTGACCATTATTCAAACTATTTTAATTACTACGTGAAATATTTGGGTTTATCCAGAGCCAACTATGGCCGGGATTGATTTTTTGCTAATGACGTCACTTTATGTCGACGACTTCTCTTCTACTATTTTTTTAATACAACAACACAAATAACTCATCGATTTTATTGGTTGAAAATTAAGCACATTAGAACAGAAGAGAAAAGTAAAATCCACGTCTCTATCTATATATTATATATAAACTGCAGGTTTGAATAAGTTGTAGCTAGCCCCCGACTTTCTTTTATCACGAATGTATACCTATATTAATAGATCTCGAAAACACGACACTGGATTTTTAAAGCGGTAAAAATTAAACTTACCGGACTTCTGGTAAAACTGTCTTCTATAAACAAAATAATTATTAAAAACATTAGTATTTAAATTTATTTGAATCTTTTAATTCCATGTGTTTTCTTGTAAATGCTAAATTTTTCAACATCATTGCACAAATTGAAAAAACTCCCATTGAAATTGCCACTCCGGTACACACATTTTCACCAAGTTTTGCAAGCATCTCCCAATTAGTCCATCAATCCTGTAAAATTAAAAAAAAAAAATATCTGAACAAATTTTTTTCGAAACTTAATTTACAATATTTTTACGAAAAAGCTCCTATGAAAGCTGCCACTTCCGGGGACCGATGTCGACCAAACATCAATAACATCTCCCAATTTATGGAAAAGCTTAAGTATGAAGTTTCATCCCGATCAAATAAACGTACAAAGGCCGAGTTGTTGTTGAAAAACAGTTGTTTGTCAAAAATTGTCATATCAGCTTAAATTTTGTAAAACTGACCGTTATTGTTGCGAACTTAGTTTACAATATCCTAGTTCATGCTCGATTTTCTCATAAATGATATACTTTTCAAAGCTCCTATGGTGGCAGTCACTTCCGCTGGGGCGATTTTGGCCAACAAGTTTATCACTAAAAGTACGGCGTCAGTCAGCGAAGGAGATTTGATTATTAATCGCTGAGTAATATAAGTAGATTAGAATTGTGTTGTCATTGTGCTACATAAGTATCAGTTATATCTAGATATACGTAGCCAGGCCGATCCCCGAAACGTATCCAATCCCTCGGTTTTGTTATGTGTAAAAAGGGTATGCGATGGACCTGGTGAGATACGGGAAATCCTGTGTAAAAACTTGATCATAAAGTCAAAATCAATCAATCAATTAGTGAACCTCAATGTTACTGTATCTATAGAAGATCCTTCATGTGGACGACAATATTACATAAGTTGTATTCTGGCAGTTTCTGTTAAATTTTCCACATTGCAGTATCTAAATTAAAAATTTGCTTAATAAGTCAAAAGAGAATTGATTTAATTTATTTTATTTCGCGTTACAACGAAACAGTGTTTGAGCTTAGGGTTGTTGGGGGTTGAGAATTTGGTAATTTATTTCTAACTTAAGTACTTATAGGTTCTAAACATAAAACCATCGGAAAACCAGCGGACTTAACTCACTAGTATTCAACTTTTGCCAGCAGACATTTTTTACAAACGTCAAAATAAAAACAAAAAGTCTGCTGTCTTGCTTGGTGTGCACAGATATGCAGCCACCAGCGTGGATTGCTTGGAACATGCTTCGCTGCTCTTGGTGTTTTTTATCCTTTATTCCACTAATAAAAGAGTCTATTTATAGCGTTGAGTTCGATGAAAGTATACTCGTATATACTTGTATACTCTATTCCATTTTATAATATATGAACACTTAATTATCGATTTCATTATATTTGGCAGGTATTTACGTGATATGAAATGTTAGGTTATCGTATAATAATAGTTATATTTTGTCAAATCAGTGGCTTCCATGATTGTTATCATGTCAGGCAGATCACCATAAAATTGGTGGCTATTAGAGTCATTTGCCAAGTTCTATATACGTACACGTGAATATGCATTCGTGTATGTTTGTTTATGGTTACAGACAACAATATCAGTAGAGGTTGGTTGTCAGTAGCGGTTGCCTGTTAAAACAAATACTGAAAGAGGCTGCTGAATAAAGGCGTTGTTAGGATATACAAAAGAAGTCTACACCTAGCAAACTACAGCTTGTAATTCATCAAGCATTTCTACACTCCTTGATTGCTACTAAAAAATATTTAATTTCGAATAAAAATAAATATTTTCTTTAAATAAATATTTGTTCAATGGAGCTTTATAATTTTTTGCCGTTTTTAATAACTCCGTTTTTAATAACTCCGTTTGGGAGAAGCTGGAGGTATAATTAACTAAAATTAATTTCTAGAAAATATAGGATGAAATTAGATCAAAATTGAGATTTAGTAAAGTGTTATTTGCCATAAATATTAATTTACGTTAACAAAGAAATTAAAAAAAAAAATATTTCAATGACCTTTAAAAATAATTTGTGGAAAAAAATCGATCATGAAAATCCAATTATGTATTCACAAGTTAAATGTTTATAATCAATCTAGCGTGAAGGCGCACATATCCGATTATTTACATTAGAAAAATTAATAAATAATTGATTTTACAGCATCCGTCATTGAAATTATATTTTTCGTTATAGTTCGTAATATGAACTGGTTAAGTGATTTTCATTGTGATAAATTTTCACAATATTGCCTGTTGCTATAATTAAAAATCACACAATAAATTGTTTAGAATGTGACTGGACTTCTTAATTTATGTATTGTTTAGAAATAATAACCGCGATTAAACTATTTTTAATTTAATTAGTTTTAACGATTTGTTGCCAGTGGTCTTGAATAATTTATGTATAGTTAGTGGGTGATCAAACTTTGTAATTTTTCTGTTTTTGCATAAAGAGAGAATAATTTTTATGTATTGGCATAATGTTATACATAGTTAGTGCAATTACTTTCACTGTTTTAAATAACTGTATTATCGAATCTGTGTATAGTAGACTAAAAACACCCACGGGAAATACACGTAACATAAAATAAGATTTACCGATTATGGCATTTCTTTTCTATATGAGTTGTTGAGACTTAAAACGATGTTGAACTATCTATTTCCGTATATTTTATATTTATTGGCGGTTTAGTAACATAATCTTAATATTATGCAAAAGAGTTCTGTAAATGTAGTTAACAGAATTTTAATAAGCCTTTCCTATACACTATGATTGACAATTAAAACCACGCACTATTAAATTACGTGATTTCTTAATATATACATAAGTTTAGAATGACCATAAATTAACTATTTTTAATTATATAACAATTACTAAGTCTAGCGTTATAGTTAATAAAATTAACATAAACTTTAATCCCGGACTTAAATGGAGCAAACAGTGCTTACATTATTTAGTGTAGCGTCACAATTCACACCGTCTGGTTAATTTTCGATAAATTTCAATTATACAGAACATTAATTTAATGATCATATTTAACATAATAATTTAATTACAATATATTGTTACTTATGTAAAGTTACATGCCAATATTTCAATTAAGGCTAAATTATCATAAAATAACACGAAATAAATTATTTTTAAAGGTCAGCATTAATATTTTATTAAAGGGCATTGATGCTTGCGGCTCAGCACATATTTAAAATTCAGTTTTCACCTTGAATATTTTTATGTTGCATACAATAATTTTTAATTCACACATAAATTACAAGAAAAATGAATTTCAATTAAGAATTTATTGGAATATTGCATGTTGAATAGTTTTGCCGCACTTGCTGCCATGGTATAAGTCATTGGAAAAAAATGGATTGTACGGAAGCCGGATTCAAAAATAAGATAATATTAAGGAGATTTCTAGTAAACATTGATTGAATGATAACATTGTAGCACACGGAAGGTGGTTTACGGTGTTTCCAGTAATCGATATTTGTGCACACCGCATAGTGTTATACAATTAACGTGATACTGTTGAACAATTTAAAAACAATAGACAATAGATGCAATTTGACGTAAATTTTCATAATTGATTGGACATAAGTTGCTTAATACTGCAATAATGTATAAAATCTTAAGGAGAATATAAATAAACAAAAAAAAAAATGGCATTTTTGCTCCTATTGACAAATCATGATCACCTGCATGATATTAATACAGTCACGATTATTAACTGTTTTGTAATACAAAGACGTATTGTATATAAGACAAACATAATAATGGTAATAAGAAATAGTAAAATGTCTTAAACTCGATCACATTCATATATAAATAAGAAGGAAATTGCTGCATACTCGTATATTAAAAATTAATAATTGTATTCAATACTTAATTGCATGTTTACTCGCTTATATATTGATTAAGACTTACATACACAAGATTAATGTTGTTGGTTTTGCCAACTATGTATATGCTCGCTGTAATGAGAAAACTTTTCTGGTTGCGACATTTTTATTTTGTCGTGTTGCAAATTTTTTTTTTGTATGGTGCGCGCCCTAAACAGTTCTTGAACTAAATATTTTCACATATATAGTTTATTATAGAAATAGAACTTTTAAAGGTATGTTTTCAGTTTTGTTCAAACTATTAAGATTTGCGGGCAAAAGTTGAAAGACGGATTTTGCATCCAATATGGTTCTTACATATATTTAGAGTATTCTGGTCTATAACATCTGATCATCGATGCAATAATTTTTCTTAATTAAATTATGTACGAAATTAATCCATCTTGTAGATACTATAGGTAATTTAATATGTTGTCTTATGACAATGTACAAATAACAGTTCAAAAGTGTTCAGTACATCAAGATTGTAGTGCTTCTGTTTATTTAAGACAACAGTTCACGGAACTATTGAGCGGTATCAATACTGCATGATATGACTTTAAAAAATGAAGTGGACGGCCTAGAGCAACATCTGTACAAGAAGACTTGCGTATCACCATCACCAGCAAGCCAAACAAAAGAAAAGCAGCACCAGAAGTTTGTGCGGAAACAAACAAGGACCGTTTGCTTCACGTCATCGAATCGACCCGTTATCGTGCATAGATCCAACAATCAAGCACGGGATACTCAACCGTTTTGGCATGGCGGAATCCAATGCAGTTGAAACAACATCAGACAATGTACTCTTGAATTTTGGTGATTTTGAAGCGTAAAAAAAATTCAGTCATTAAAATTAAAAATATAAAACTACACATAAATACCATTTCACCCTCGGGTATGGGTGATATGGTACACCACCTGAGGGGATATGGAGCATTAATTTTGGTTAACCTTTTTATTGCCGCAGTTGTTGCATGTGTTGACAGAAAATGTTGATCAATCGTGCGATCACAGGGTATATATCTATTATGCAGTGGATACAGTCGTCTCTTCGTTCGTTCTTCTGAACCTTCTTGTTATTAATAGATTTCATCGGATCTGCTTCATTGTATTTGACTTTAGTTTATTTATGTTATATCTACAGTAGTCAATACACGAGTTTTTTGCTTTCTGACATTAATGGTTCTACCCTAGGACGTTGACGGTATTGGTGATATATTCAACATTTTTTCAGCGGTTATGTCGCTGATATTCGTATTGTCTACCGTTTCCAAATCCAACTGATGATTTCTGGGAAGTAGTCGGCAACTGCAAAGATGGAGTCTCTATCGATGTGTGTTCAAAAAATTTCCAATTATGTATAGGCACCAATTCGCTGATTTGTATTGTAATCTCTGAAGATAGACTTGAATTTTGTGTTTCCACTATTCCTGTGTTTCCTCATTAACACACATGCGAATGAACGTATAATCTGGAATTATTTCAGGATTAAACGGGAACATACCAGTTGCTGAAAATGCTGAGATGCCATTACTTGGTATTGCAGATTTGTTCCACGAGGTTGCTAGTAATTTTTGGGATTGTTTGTAATGAACAAATAGCTTGCCGCGTAACAATGGGATTTAAATGATTTAAAAAATGACCGATCGAAAGGTTGTAAAATTTGTGTTGTATTTGGCGGCAAACAAAGGAGGATTATCTCGTTCGCAGCAGCGAACTCCAACATGTCGGTGTTACTATACAATTTGTAGGTTTTCCGTCATAATTAACACTTTTTCTTGCGGTTTTCTTGGAAGAGACTGTTTTAGATTCACTCCTTCCATGTATACCACTGAACCTGGAGGCATGCCATATTCAAACTCTGTTTTCTTGTTTTTACCTTTAAAAATACTGGTTGGAGGTAAGCAATAACAGGAAATGTTTCCCATTTTTAGGCAGAAGTTATTGTAGTATGTTTTTAGACCCTCTTTCTGCTATTACATATTCAGGCTTATTATTTAGCTGACATCCGGTCTCATCCATATTATAAATATGGTTTAGCGATTAAATCATGTTCGATTAAATTTTTTTTTAATAAACTAAATTATTCTGAAACTTCCCGAATGTCATTTCTCGACGTATGTGAAGCTGGCCCGAAAACCATCCCGAAAAACGCCTTTACAATTTAGGTGAGTTTCTTCGCTAAATTCAATAAAAGACTATTCATCCCGAAAAATTTAAAAAAATATGGAGAAAATCAAATTCCATCCCGAGAAAATAAAAACAATCCCACGTACACAAAACAAATTTTAAGTTGAAAATCTATTACAAGAAGCGACTTTCAACACTTTATCTTAAGAAATTTAAAAAACAATTAAATAAAATTGATTGAAAATTTTTCAACAACTTTAATATTTCGGTTCATAGAAGTTGGCAGATAAAACGGTATGTGCCTAATTAATGCATTGACCATCAGAATTAAGCACACAAATGCTCATTACGATACAGCGGGGATAAGGTGCCTCCCCAGCTGATTTAATATTCGCTTCTCTTAGACATCGGAATTATCCTCATATATCACCATAAATTTCTCCGTTCACAGAGTTTTGCAGATATAACGGTATGTGCCTAATTAATGCAATAACCATCAGAATTAAGCACACAAATGCTCATTACGATACAGCGGGGATAAGGTGCCTTCCAAGCTGATTTAATATTCGCTTTTCTTAGATATCGGAATTATCCTCATATACCACCTTAAATTTCTCCGTTCACAGAGTTTTGCAGATATAACGGTATGTGCATAATTAATGCAATAACCATCAGCATTAAGCACACAAATGCTCATTACGATACAGCGAGGATAAAAGGCCTCCCCAGCTGATTTAATATTCGCTTCTCTTAGATATCGGAATTATCCTCATATATCACCATAAATTTCTCCGTTCACAGAGTTTTGCAGATATAACGGTATGTGCCTAATTAATGCAATAACCATCAGAACTAAGCACACAAATGCTCATTACGATACAGCGGGGATAAGGGGCCTCCCCAGCTGATTTAATATTCGCTTCTCTTAGATATCGGAATTATCCTCATATATCACCATAAATTTCTCCGTTCACAGAGTTTTGCAGATATAACGGTATGTGCCTAATTAATGCAATAACCATCAGAATTAAGCATGCAAATGCTCATTACGATACAGCGGGGATAAGGGGCCTCCCCAGCTGATTTAATATTCGCTTCTCTTAGATATCGGAATTATCCTCATATATCACCATAAATTTATCCGTTCACAGAGTTTTGCAGATATAACGGTATGTGCCTAATTAATGCAATAACCATCAGAACTAAGCACACAAATGCTCATTACGATACAGCGGGGATAAGGGGCCTCCCCAGCTGATTTAATATTTGCTTCTCTTAGATATCGGAATTATCCTCATATATCACCATAAATTTCTCCGTTCACAGAGTTTTGCAGATATAACGGTATGTGCCTAATTAATGCAATAACCATCAGAATTAAGCACACAAATGCTCATTACGATACAGCGGGGATAAGGTGCCTTCCAAGCTGATTTAATATTCGCTTTTCTTAGATATCGGAATTATCCTCATATACCACCTTAAATTTCTCCGTTCACAGAGTTTTGCAGATATAACGGTATGTGCATAATTAATGCAATAACCATCAGCATTAAGCACACAAATGCTCATTACGATACAGCGAGGATAAGGGGCCTCCCCAGCTGATTTAATATTCGCTTCTCTTAGATATCGGAATTATCCTCATATATCACCTTAAATTTCTCCGTTCACAGAGTTTTGCAGATATAACGGTATGTGCTTAATTAATGCAATAACCATCAGAACTAAGCACACAAATGCTCATTACGATATAGCGGGGATAAGGGGCCTCCCCAGCTGATTTAATATTGGCTTCTCTTAGATATCGGAATTATCCTCATATACCACCTTAAATTTCTCCGTTCACAGAGTTTTGCAGATATAACGGTATGTGCCTAATTAATGCAATAACCATCAGAATTAAGCATGCAAATGCTCATTACGATACAGCGGGGATAAGGGGCCTCCCCAGCTGATTTAATATTCGCTTCTCTTAGATATCGGAATTATCCTCATATATCACCATAAATTTATCCGTTCACAGAGTTTTGCAGATATAACGGTATGTGCCTAATTAATGCAATAACCATCAGAATTAAGCACACAAATGCTCATTACGATACAGCGGGGATAAGGGGCCTCCCCAGCTGATTTAATATTCGCTTCTCTTAGATATCGGAATTATCCTCATATATCACCTTAAATTTCTCCGTTCACAGAGTTTTGCAGATATAACGGTATGTGCCTAATTAATGCAATAACCATCAGAACTAAGCACACAAATGCTCATTACGATACAGCGGGGATAAGGGGCCTCCCCAGCTGATTTAATATTCGCTTCTCTTAGATATCGGAATTATCCTCATATATCACCATAAATTTCTCCGTTCACAGAGTTTTGCAGATATAACGGTATGTGCCTAATTAATGTAATAACCATCAGAATTAAGCATGCAAATGCTCATTACGATACAGCGGGGATAAGGGGCCTCCCCAGCTGATTTAATATTCGCTTCTCTTAGATATCGGAATTATCCTCATATATCACCATAAATTTATCCGTTCACAGAGTTTTGCAGATATAACGGTATGTGCCTAATTAATGCAATAACCATCAGAATTAAGCATGCAAATGCTCATTACGATACAGCGGGGATAAGGGGCCTCCCCAGCTGATTTAATATTCGCTTCTCTTAGATATCGGAATTATCCTCATATATCACCATAAATTTATCCGTTCACAGAGTTTTGCAGATATAACGGTATGTGCCTAATTAATGCAATAACCATCAGAATTAAGCACACAAATGCTCATTACGATACAGCGGGGATAAGGGGCCTCCCCAGCTGATTTAATATTCGCTTCTCTTAGATATCGGAATTATCCTCATATATCACCTTAAATTTCTCCGTTCACAGAGTTTTGCAGATATAACGGTATGTGCCTAATTAATGCAATAACCATCAGAACTAAGCACACAAATGCTCATTACGATACAGCGGGGATAAGGGGCCTCCCCAGCTGATTTAATATTCGCTTCTCTTAGATATCGGAATTATCCTCATATATCACCATAAATTTCTCCGTTCACAGAGTTTTGCAGATATAACGGTATGTGCCTAATTAATGCAATAACCATCAGAATTAAGCATGCAAATGCTCATTACGATACAGCGGGGATAAGGGGCCTCCCCAGCTGATTTAATATTCGCTTCTCTTAGATATCGGAATTATCCTCATATACCACCTTAAATTTCTCCGTTCACAGAGTTTTGCAGATATAACGGTATGTGCCTAATTAATGCAATAACCATCAGAATTAAGCATGCAAATGCTCATTACGATACAGCGGGGATAAGGGGCCTCCCCAGCTGATTTAATATTCGCTTCTCTTAGATATCGGAATTATCCTCATATATCACCATAAATTTATCCGTTCACAGAGTTTTGCAGATATAACGGTATGTGCCTAATTAATGCAATAACCATCAGAATTAAGCACACAAATGCTCATTACGATACAGCGGGGATAAGGGGCCTCCCCAGCTGATTTAATATTCGCTTCTCTTAGATATCGGAATTATCCTCATATATCACCTTAAATTTCTCCGTTCACAGAGTTTTGCAGATATAACGGTATGTGCCTAATTAATGCAATAACCATCAGAACTAAGCACACAAATGCTCATTACGATACAGCGGGGATAAGGGGCCTCCCCAGCTGATTTAATATTCGCTTCTCTTAGATATCGGAATTATCCTCATATATCACCATAAATTTCTCCGTTCACAGAGTTTTGCAGATATAACGGTATGTGCCTAATTAATGCAATAACCATCAGAATTAAGCATGCAAATGCTCATTACGATACAGCGGGGATAAGGGGCCTCCCCAGCTGATTTAATATTCGCTTCTCTTAGATATCGGAATTATCCTCATATATCACCATAAATTTATCCGTTCACAGAGTTTTGCAGATATAACGGTATGTGCCTAATTAATGCAATAACCTTCAGAACTAAGCACACAAATGCTCATTACGATACAGCGGGGATAAGGGGCCTCCCCAGCTGATTTAATATTCGCTTCTCTTAGATATCGGAATTATCCTCATATATCACCATAAATTTCTCCGTTCACACACGTTCTGCCATTCAGGACCCTCCTCGTTGGGCTCTACTAGGTTTTCACATGGACTTTTGGCTCCTAGATCCTGGATTCCACCAGGTTTCTTTTTCCCCATTTTCTGGACCTGTTCAACAGTTGGGTTTGGCTCATGCGATCTTCTTTTACTGTTGGTATTAAGTTATCTGCTTAGCCAGCTTTGCAATTGTCTGCGTTGTTTCAATCTCCTCCTCTAGTTTTGCACTCATACATGAGTGTTCGATATAAAGATTTTTGATCGACGTGGCAAGCCTCTCGCAGAGGAGATCAATTTTTCTTCCCATCAGAATAAAGGCATCAGGCTGATTATTGTCCGATGGTAAACCAGGCATTCCCTCATCTAGAGAGCTACTACGAGGCTTAGGCGATTGAAGTAGCCTGAATTTTTGTTGTAAAACCTTCGTCACAGGCATTATTTTCTCTCCTTGCCCTGCAGGATCCGAATGGGTCAAAGAAATGTCCCTCTGGATATTTGAAGGTGATCTCTGGAACATGTTAATACTTTGAAATGGGTCTACGGCCTCTGAACTGTAGTTTCCGCTGCCTGCCATGTTCATAGGAGCTCCTTGTTTCGCCAATAAAAATTTACTTGTAGCTTCTATTTCTCCTGCACATATATTTGCGTCACTTGTAGTTTCATATACTTCAGCAGCAAGTTTTCCACTACTGAAGTACTGCGGTTCCTTGGTAACGATGGCTGATGGGGCCCGCTTGCTCACTCCAGGAAGCCGCCGGCACTAAGGTAATCATCCTTTGCGCCGTAAACGAGTTTACATTATTATCACTCATCTCGGTTTTTTGATCGGGGTGGCCTTCCCCTAGCATTTTATACCTACTGCCAGGTAAGAAATTCAGCCGCCTCTTACATGAGGAGCAGACGCTGTTTGAAGCCGCACCTCCTGGTGAAGAGACGCTTCTTGCAAGTTTTGGTCCACGAGTGGTATTTTATTTCCCACTTACCCGCCGGTGTACCGGTGAGGGCATCCCCCTATCCGCCACCTGGGGACGTGCCCGATAGGAGACTTGAAACTCCCACGGGTGTGTGTGTGTGTGTGTGTGTGTGTGTGTGTGTGTGTGTGTGTGTGTGTGTGTGTGTGTGTGTGTGTGTGTGTGTGTGTATGTGTGTGTGTGTATGTGAGTGTGTGTGTGTGTGTGTGTGTGCGTGTGTGTGTGTGTGTGCGTGCGTGTGCGCGTGTGTGTGCGTGCGCGCGCGTGTGTGTGTGTGTGTGTGTGTGTGTGTGTGTGTGTGTGTGTGTGTGTGTGTGTGTGTGTGTGTGTGTGTGTGTGTGTGTGTATGTGTGTGTGTGTGTGTGTGTGTGTGTGTGTGTGTGTGAGTGTCAGTGGGTTTATGTAGATGGGTGTTTGGTTCTTGGTTGGGTGTGTGGAGTAAAGTCTTTTTTGGTGTTCTGTTTAAAGTAAGTCATTCCGGAAACATGGATATTGATATTTAATGGTACTTAATACTTATCTATTTTAGTATATATCACCATATGAGGATTCACTCTAGTGGCGTGTGTGTTTCTGATGGTCGCTACATATTTTTTTAAATCATCGTATCTACCCCATTTTTGTTTATATTGGCAATAGCTAACGAAATGGCCCGAACTATAACTAGTTTGCCCAAATTGTTCATAACTAATAATTCCAGTTAGTTTATATTCTATTTTGTCAAACACCAAGCATGATTCAATTTGATCTATCGTTAAAATAGGACTGTTTTCCGTAGGATATTCACAATAGATGCAAATTATATTTCCATACCTTTGATTTTGAGGGTTCATTTTACTTGTGCAAGTAGGGCAGCTTTGTTGCGGGACCTGTTCTATGCATTGACTTAATTTAGAATAGCCGAATTGTAACAATTTTATAATATTAATCAGAAGGAAATTTCTTTCTTCTTCCATGAAAGTTTCGCAATGTTGACATTTTAAATTAATAGTCAAACTTGGTAAATATTTTAAAGTATAACCTGCGACATCTTGGATGTTACAATCACAATTATTTCTAATACCAAAAATGTCAATAAGAATTTCTTTTCTTATTTTATATGACCGATTTAATTCATTTTCCAATAGAGATTGAATTAACAATTTTACTCTTCCTTCCTTTATGCCACAATCCGCCATATTTAAAATAATTATTGCAGCCGACAATGCTTGTATTAGCGCATCAAATGCACATGTGTTTGTGTAATAATCGCCCGTTTTACTTCCGTTCTGAAGTACTGGCAATGACGAACTGGTTTCCATTTTGGGTATTAAACGCTTTTTAATTATTTTTCCCGAACGATGCGGGGTATGACCTTCGTCGTTAATTTTTTTGTTTTCACTGAGAATTTTTATTGAAGCTATCTTTCGTTCCTCTGGTGATTGCATCCCAATTTCCTTGATGTTCTTTAAATTAAAAAATGTTGATTGTGAGCTTGTAGGCGTCGTTGCCTCTTTATTTCTACGCTTCCATACGGATTGAGATAGTTGCGAAGCACTTATTGAAATGTCGTCTACGCTACATTGAATGGGTTGTGGTAAATCTAAATTTACATAAGTTTTTATTGTTTTTTTAGGAATATCCGCCATAATACTCCGGTGAAGTGCCACATTACGATCATGTACGCTTCGCACAAATCGCCCTACCTTCGTCGGTAGCTTACCGATGCTTGAAGAAGACTTAAATCGACGCTTTATAATTGCAAAGTAGTTTTCTACGTGGCTATTGCTTTGCCGAACTCCATCATTTAAAATACCAGCCCACAAAGGCAAATAAGTCATATATTTCTTTAATATAACTAGCAAAAGTTTCGGATTATAAAAACTATTTAATCCACTATTTGTTGGTGCAACTGAATAATTAAATTTAAATTCTTCTACAATTTTGTTACACTCTTGAAAATATGGACTTTGTAAATAAATCGGTTTTGCAGTATCTCTTTCATTCTCAAATGTGTTATGAATATCATGTTCAATTTCAAAATTTAGGTCAGTTGGACATGCAGTAATTAAGTATGTAATGGACTCTAATGTTTGCTGGACATGATTAGTGATGTGTTTAGACAATAATAAAATTGTAAAATATTTCCATAAAACTTTGATGGTCTCATAATTGGGTGTCATAAAAAAACAGGCTAAAATTTCTTTAATAATTTTAGAAGTTGAAGGATATTCAACAATGCTGGCTTTTATATCTTGAGCCATCGAATGTGTTAGATGACAACAACATAAATACACTTTAACGGTGGATTCTTTAGACTTAAAACTAGGAACATTGCTGAGCCAGTTATGAGTTGCTGTTAAATATTGTACTACATCCATATTATTAAAGGCGCTTAATACAGAATTAAGTTCAGCAAAAGAAAAATCTATGACGACTGAATCAAACACAGGCCACTTCTTAAAATAAGCTTCAATATTTATTTTAAAAGATTTTAGCCAACCGCCAATTGAATCAACGGTATGACTTGAGCTGACCATATCGGTCAAGGAAAATGGCGACACTACGTCCGAATCAGACGCCTTAGCTGCTAGAACAAGCGCATAATATAAAATTTTGGAGCACGGTTTATAAGGAATGCGAACCAAACTGCCTGTCGCATCCAAATACACTGAAAGGGTTTTATTTTTGTACGACTCACGCATTAATTTTAAAATTTCGTTTTGCATATCGCTGTAAGTCATTACAATAAATGGCCGACGCATAATTTTTTGTATATATTTATCACCTTCAGTTTTCTTCCATTCTTCGTCTATATCAATGAAATCATCAGTATGATTATCACTTAGTTGTAAGGCTTCTGATCGTATTTTTCTCAATACATCATGAGATTTGGCACTTTGTATTGTCTTTGTTTTTCGAACAAAGTCTGTATCTTCATCAAACAGTAAATTTTCGGAAATTTGTTCCACAGTTTGTTTTAATAATTTTTGTTTGAGAACATCCCGATCGTAGCCTGAAGTAACACTAAACTGTGTTCTAGAATGCACTACCGCGTCATTTGAATAAAAAATCTCAAATTTTCCATGGCTTAAATTCCGGTTGATAAGTTTATATTTCCGACAAGTCTGATTTTCGGTTTTATGTCCACAATAGGTTCTGATTGTCAAGTGACTTTTTAACATATCGTAACCTTTAATTTTTATAAGGCAACCTGTTTCTTTGGTGAGGCCTTTAGAAATGGCTGATTTATATAAATATGGATCTAAATCATGATTCTCAATCAGGTAAATTTTTTTCCAAATTTCATCGCAAATGTTAAGAGTTGAGTTACATTTCTTATAGTTAAGATTTCTTTTTTTACTTTCCATTCCTTTGGATGTTTCAACACGGGAGTCAGATGTAGCTTTAATTTCTATAGTAGGATTTATTGATCGTTGCATAAAACTAGAATTCTCATTGACATTGACCGATGGTAATGAATTATCAGCTAATTTATCGTCAGATGATGGAAGCAATTCATCAGATAAAACATTATTTATTTTCGATTCTTTTATGAAATTGTTTTCTAAAATATTTTCCATTGAATTGATATCACCATTATTAGGATTTGAAACGTTGGTTAAGGAATTACAATCCAAATCAATTATAGGTGATTTTTGACTTTGGCTATGGAAATTCTTATTGCCGATGATCTGGTTCCGCCATATATTATACAAATGTGTACGGTTTAATACATTATTCTTTATGCAAAGAAACCGGCACATTTCAGCCATTTCGTCGCAATTAGAAGTGCGGAGTTTAACATTTGTAAACGACAATTTTTTTATAGCAGATTTTACCGCATCTACTGTCACACTACGTTTTCTTTTATAGTTATGTTTAACTATTTTTTTCATTTTATGTCCCATTTTAAAAGAATAATCCGTATGAAAGCCGCGGTCAAATTAACAAAAAATCTACAATCTGAATAAAAACGTGAATAAGAATGTCCAAAGAGAAAGCCGAGGTCTAAATTACAATATTCAATATGATCAAATAATACAGAATGTCCAGGAGAAAATAAGGTCGATTAAGTTTTTAAAAAAACTGGTTGTATATAATATAATAAAATCACACAAGAAATCACTAATACAAAACGAGATCCGCTCAAATCAAAATCTGAATTGGTATTAAAACAAAATAGCCAAAAAATTTCCTTTTATACTCTCGCAGAAAATATTTTTATTTTTATATTTTTGTTTTGCCTTTCTCATTAGATGTACAGTGAGTGCAGTGGAAAGTTTTTGAAATTCAGTTTTCGTTATAATATACATACATAGTACCATTTTTAAGGTTAAGAACGAAAAGAGAGTTTTATAAATTTGTGCATTTGTGTGCTTAATGTTGATGATTATTGCATTAATTAGGCACATACCGTTATATCTGCAAAACTCTGTGAACGGAGAAATTTAAGGTGGTATATGAGGATAATTCCGATATCTAAGAGAAGCGAATATTAAATCAGCTGGGGAGGCCCCTTATCCCCGCTGTATCGTAATGAGCATTTGTGTGCTTAATTCTGATGGTTATTGCATTAATTAGGCACATACCGTTATATCTGCAAAACTCTGTGAACGGAGAAATTTATGGTGATATATGAGGATAATTCCGATATCTAAGAGAAGCGAATATTAAATCAGCTGGAGAGGCACCTTATCCCCACTGTATCGTAATGAGCATTTGTGTGCTTAATGCTGATGGTTATTGCATTAATTAGGCACATACCGTTATATCTGCAAAACTCTGTGAACGGAGAAATTTATGGTGATATATGATGATAATTCCGATATCTAAGAGAAGCGAATATTAAATCAGCTGGGGAGGCCCCTTATCCCCGCTGCATCATAATGAGCATTTGGGTGCTTAATTCTGATGGTTATTGCATTAATTAGGCACATACCGTTATATCTGCAAAACTCTGTGAACGGAGAAATTTATGGTGATATATGAGGATAATTCCGATATCTAAGAGAAGCGAATATTAAATCAGCTGGGGAGGCCCCTTATCCCCGCTGTATCGTAATGAGCATTTGCATGCTTAATTCTGATGGTTATTGCATTAATTAGGCACATACCGTTATATCTGCAAAACTCTGTGAACGGATAAATTTATGGTGATATATGAGGATAATTCCGATATCTAAGAGAAGCGAATATTAAATCAGCTGGGGAGGCCCCTTATCCCCGCTGTATCGTAATGAGCATTTGTGTGCTTAGTTCTGATGGTTATTGCATTAATTAGGCACATACCGTTATATCTGCAAAACTCTGTGAACGGATAAATTTATGGTGATATATGAGGATAATTCCGATATCTAAGAGAAGCGAATATTAAATCAGCTGGGGAGGCCCCTTATCCCCGCTATATCGTAATGAGCATTTGTGTGCTTAGTTCTGATAGTTATTGCATTAATTAGGCACATACCGTTATATCTGCAAATTTCTGTGAACGGATAAATTTATGGTGATATATGAGGATAATTCCGATATCTAAGAGAAGCGAATATTAAATCAGCTGGGGAGGCCCCTTATCCCCGCTGTATCGTAATGAGCATTTGTGTGCTTAATTCTGATGGTTATTGCATTAATTAGGCACATACCGTTATATCTGCAAAACTCTGTGAACGGAGAAATTTATGGTGATATATGAGGATAATTCCGATATCTAAGAGAAGCGAATATTAAATCAGCTGGGGAGGCCCCTTATCCCCGCTGTATCGTAATGAGCATTTGTGTGCTTAATTCTGATGGTTATTGCATTAATTAGGCACATACCGTTATATCTGCAAAACTCTGTGAACGGATAAATTTATGGTGATATATGAGGATAATTCCGATATCTAAGAGAAGCGAATATTAAATCAGCTGGGGAGGCCCCTTATCCCCGCTGTATCGTAATGAGCATTTGCATGCTTAATTCTGATGGTTATTGCATTAATTAGGCACATACCGTTATATCTGCAAAACTCTGTGAACGGAGAAATTTATGGTGATATATGAGGATAATTCCGATATCTAAGAGAAGCGAATATTAAATCAGCTGGGGAGGCCCCTTATCCCCGCTATATCGTAATGAGCATTTGTGTGCTTAGTTCTGATGGTTATTGCATTAATTAGGCACATACCGTTATATCTGCAAAACTCTGTGAACGGATAAATTTATGGTGATATATGAGGATAATTCCGATATCTAAGAGAAGCGAATATTAAATCAGCTGGGGAGGCCCCTTATCCTCGCTGTATCGTAATGAGCATTTGTGTGCTTAATGCTGATGGTTATTGCATTAATTAGGCACATACCGTTATATCTGCAAAACTCTGTGAACGGAGAAATTTATGGTGATATATGAGGATAATTCCGATATCTAAGAGAAGCAAATATTAAATCAGCTGGGGAGGCCCCTTATCCCCGCTGTATCGTAATGAGCATTTGTGTGCTTAATTCTGATGGTTATTGCATTAATTAGGCACATACCGTTATATCTGCAAAACTCTGTGAACGGAGAAATTTATGGTGATATATGAGGATAATTCCGATATCTAAGAGAAGCAAATATTAAATCAGCTGGGGAGGCCCCTTATCCCCGCTGTATCGTAATGAGCATTTGTGTGCTTAGTTCTGATGGTTATTGCATTAATTAGGCACATACCGTTATATCTGCAAAACTCTGTGAACGGATAAATTTATGGTGATATATGAGGATAATTCCGATATCTAAGAGAAGCAAATATTAAATCAGCTGGGGAGGCCCCTTATCCTCGCTGTATCGTAATGAGCATTTGTGTGCTTAATGCTGATGGTTATTGCATTAATTAGGCACATACCGTTATATCTGCAAAACTCTGTGAACGGATAAATTTATGGTGATATATGAGGATAATTCCGATATCTAAGAGAAGCAAATATTAAATCAGCTGGGGAGGCCCCTTATCCCCGCTGTATCGTAATGAGCATTTGTGTGCTTAGTTCTGATGGTTATTGCATTAATTAGGCACATACCGTTATATCTGCAAAACTCTGTGAACGGAGAAATTTATGGTGATATATGAGGATAATTCCGATGTCTAAGAGAAGCGAATATTAAATCAGCTGGGGAGGCACCTTATCCCCGCTGTATCGTAATGAGCATTTGTGTGCTTAATTCTGATGGTTATTGCATTAATTAGGCACATACCGTTATATCTGCAAAACTCTGTGAACGGAGAAATTTAAGGTGATATATGAGGATAATTCCGATATCTAAGAGAAGCGAATATTAAATCAGCTGGGGAGGCCCCTTATCCCCGCTGTATCGTAATGAGCATTTGCATGCTTAATTCTGATGGTTATTGCATTAATTAGGCACATACCGTTATATCTGCAAAACTCTGTGAACGGAGAAATTTAAGGTGGTATATGAGGATAATTCCGATATCTAAGAGAAGCGAATATTAAATCAGCTGGGGAGGCCCCTTATCCCCGCTGTATCATAATGAGCATTTGTGTGCTTAATTCTGATGGTTATTGCATTAATTAGGCACATACCGTTATATCTGCAAAACTCTGTGAACGGAGAAATTTATGGTGATATATGAGGATAATTCCGATATCTAAGAGAAGCGAATATTAAATCAGCTGGGGAGGCCCCTTATCCTCGCTGTATCGTAATGAGCATTTGTGTGCTTAATGCTGATGGTTATTGCATTAATTAGGCACATACCGTTATATCTGCAAAACTCTGTGAACGGAGAAATTTATGGTGATATATGAGGATAATTCCGATATCTAAGAGAAGCAAATATTAAATCAGCTGGGGAGGCCCCTTATCCCCGCTGTATCGTAATGAGCATTTGTGTGCTTAGTTCTGATGGTTATTGCATTAATTAGGCACATACCGTTATATCTGCAAAACTCTGTGAACGGATAAATTTATGGTGATATATGAGGATAATTCCGATATCTAAGAGAAGCGAATATTAAATCAGCTGGGGAGGCCCCTTATCCCCGCTGTATCGTAATGAGCATTTGTGTGCTTAGTTCTGATGGTTATTGCATTAATTATGCACATACCGTTATATCTGCAAAACTCTGTGAACGGAGAAATTTAAGGTGGTATATGAGGATAATTCCGATATCTAAGAAAAGCGAATATTAAATCAGCTTGGAAGGCACCTTATCCCCGCTGTATCGTAATGAGCATTTGTGTGCTTAATTCTGATGGTTATTGCATTAATTAGGCACATACCGTTATATCTGCAAAACTCTGTGAACGGAGAAATTTATGGTGATATATGAGGATAATTCCGATATCTAAGAGAAGCAAATATTAAATCAGCTGGGGAGGCCCCTTATCCCCGCTGTATCGTAATGAGCATTTGTGTGCTTAGTTCTGATGGTTATTGCATTAATTAGGCACATACCGTTATATCTGCAAAACTCTGTGAACGGATAAATTTATGGTGATATATGAGGATAATTCCGATATCTAAGAGAAGCGAATATTAAATCAGCTGGGGAGGCCCCTTATCCCCGCTGTATCGTAATGAGCATTTGTGTGCTTAGTTCTGATGGTTATTGCATTAATTATGCACATACCGTTATATCTGCAAAACTCTGTGAACGGAGAAATTTAAGGTGGTATATGAGGATAATTCCGATATCTAAGAAAAGCGAATATTAAATCAGCTTGGAAGGCACCTTATCCCCGCTGTATCGTAATGAGCATTTGTGTGCTTAATTCTGATGGTTATTGCATTAATTAGGCACATACCGTTATATCTGCAAAACTCTGTGAACGGAGAAATTTATGGTGATATATGAGGATAATTCCGATATCTAAGAGAAGCGAATATTAAATCAGCTGGAGAGGCACCTTATCCCCGCTATATCGTAATGAGCATTTGTGTGCTTAATGCTGATGGTTATTGCATTAATTAGGCACATACCGTTATATCTGCAAAACTCTGTGAACGGAGAAATTTATGGTGATATATGAGGATAATTCCGATGTCTAAGAGAAGCGAATATTAAATCAGCTGGGGAGGCACCTTATCCCCGCTGTATCGTAATGAGCATTTGTGTGCTTAATTCTGATGGTCAATGCATTAATTAGGCACATACCGTTTTATCTGCCAACTTCTATGAACCGAAATATTAAAGTTGTTGAAAAATTTTCAATCAATTTTATTTAATTGTTTTTTAAATTTCTTAAGATAAAGTGTGGAAAGTCGCTTCTTGTAATAGATTTTCAACTTAAAATTTGTTTTGTGTACGTGGGATTGTTTTTATTTTCTCGGGATGGAATTTGATTTTCTCCATATTTTTTTAAATTTTTCGGGATGAATAGTCTTTTATTGAATTTAGCGAAGAAACTCACCTAAATTGTAAAGGCGTTTTTCGGGATGGTTTTCGGGCCAGCTTCACATACGTCATTTCTCGTACCTCATTTCTTATTGGAGCAAACTCATGTGCTTGAAATTTTTTTATGTGACCTACAATTTTATTTTTAAAATCGTCACCTAAACAACAAGAAACACCCAATGCTGGTTTTTTATTAGTTTTCTTTTTAAGATGCCGTCTTATGGTCGTGGACGGGATGTTGTATCGTTTAGATGCTGCATTAATTGATAAAAGTTTTTCCTTAATAAACTTAATGGCCGCTTCTAGATCGGATTGTAACCAAGCTACGCGCTAGGAGTTATGGTTTTTTATAAATGGTAGGCATTTATACCTCGATCTATACTTAAAACATTTAAAATAAAATAAAAATTTGAAAGTATTAGATTATGAAAACCAAGGCAATAAACAGGTTAAAAAACAACATAGAGGAAATGGTGCATGTGCCATATTACCTTCTATCTACCATATCCCTTTTCCTGCCTGCCCACACAATTGGGTGGGTACGGCAAAAGAATCATGTCAAAAATTTGTGATTTCCTTTCTAACTTATTTTCGTCCGAAAAAAACACTATCACTGTACATACAATTATATTGGTTGTACTTCAAATCAAGCAAATTTTTTTATCAAAAACGCAATTAGATACTAAATATTTTACTCACAAATATTTTACTTATTATTATTTGTGTGGTTTGGACTTAAATTGAACCAATTTTTTTTTTTGGTAGAAAAAGGAAAATCTCCTTTAAACTAACCCCTGATATTTCTACACATTAAACATCACTTATTCTCCCAATTAGTTTTTCAGACATAACACATAAGATTCCAAAATATAAATCTGTATAATCATTTTGCCAAATGAGAAAATTACTTGCGCTTTACACTTACCGAAACAGTTACACAAAAAACACAAAATTAAATAAAAAAATGACAGATTAAGATGTCTACCGTCCGAAGAATAGTGAGTAACTACAGTATTTAGTAACGTAAAAAAATATATATCGTTTTCGGTGGCAGATCCCGGATCAATAATATGACGACATTTTTGATACAACATGGCTTCTTTGTTTACATTTTTAGTCTTTTTATTTTTTGATCCCGGATCAATTATAAAATCCAAAAAATTTGTTGGATTTTTTTGACGTTTACTCATACAATATCACAATATGTGTGAATAAACGTGAAAAAAATCCAACAAATTTTTTGGATTTTATAATTGGTCCGGGATCAAAAATAAAAAAACAAAAAATGTAAACAAAGAAGCCATGTTGGATCACAAATGACGTCATATTATTGATCCGTTATCTGCCACCCAAAACAATAATAGAGAGCGTTCGTATATCCCTTTTCCTACCTGACAATTTTTTTTTGCTTACATCCAACCCACCCAAATGTGTGTTTAAAAAATGACAGGTTGTAATGGCTCCCGGATTTTAACTGATCTTAGTTAAATCGGAATTATTTTTGAAAAAAAACATTAGAATTTGATAACATATAAATTATATAACAATTTAATTATTTGCTTCTAGAGAAAAATAAATTTGATACCCACACAATTGTGATGGCAGACAGGAAAAGAGATATATGAATAACGGACACTACATATCTTACTCTGCGCCATAACACCCGACTTTACCCTATATAGCCGTGGTTTAGCGACCAGAGACATCGAAACCAACGTCCGACAGAATGACAAAAGTCAGTCGCGTTCTCGACAATATAATTGGAATACATGGCGGATGCGTTTTCAATGAAGGAACTGAATCAATACTAATAACAAATTAATAATAATAAATTATCCCGACGACCTATTACCCCTCCCAACCGCGCGCGGGGAGTCTCCATCTGTAGTATTATTATTTTTTTGAGTATAATTCAAGTGAATTATAAACAAGGATATTGAGATGCTTAACCAGAGAAATTAAAAAATTGGATTTTAAAGCGGCAAAAAAAAAAGAAAAATCAAATGTGATTATAAATAGATAGCTAAATGAATAGTTAAGCAAGACGATACCCGTCGCAGACGGCAGGAAAATGGAAGTCGAGTCTGCTTAGTACAAACAGATTTGATAGATTAAAAAAAATTTAAATAGATAAAAGATAAAGTCAAGCAAAATAAAATGACACAAAAAAAAAACAAAAAAACAAATAAGTTAAATAAAATATCAAACCATAGTCAAGAAAAATAAAGACGTTTTTTCAACGTACGATTTGTCATATTGTAATCGATAAGATGGCAGTGCTGATTAGCTTCGTACAACATTCTAGAGACGGGCTCATTCTTTCCGTAATCAGTTCGATGAAGGTCGATTCTAAACATAGGTACTGATCTTAAATGCCGAGAATTTATATTTAGATTGATTTCACCTAACAGAACAGGAGAATCGATTCGGCTCATCAAAAATCCGGAATTTCATAAGAGCAAGGAGCACATAGACGTGTGATATCATTTCATCAGATAAAGGTTTGATGAGGATGGCACTTTTAAATTGGATTATGTGGCAACGGATGAACAGGCAGCCGACATAATAACCAAAGCGTTACCAAAAGGTAAACATTAATATTTTTGCAAATTTATGGGCCTTATATGCTAAAGAAGAATTAATGTAATTTTAATAAATTAAAAAAACAGTTATTTTATTAGCGTAGTAACTTTTAAGTAAAAGAGTAAACTTAAGGAGTTTAAGGAATAGGTTTAACGAAGGTTTGAAAATTAACAGGAATAAAATTAATTCAATAATTAATACAATAGTTTTTCATTTGAATCACTTTCGAACTACGACACTTTAAACGTTCAATGTTTAGAAACTATCAAAATTTGTATGTTTGGAATATATTCAGGGGTCCCGCTTTAAAATTTAATCTCCTAGTATTTTTATTTGGCAAAACCGCAATATGTTTGGTTTAAAATTTACCTTCGGCTGAAAAATATCGGCTGATAAATGTCGGAAACTAAATTATGGCATAAGTATATTAATTTAATATTATACAGTTCATATTTTCGACTGCTAACTTTAATAGTATCCAAAAACAAAAATTAACCGAAAATTTAAAATTACTGAAAACTATAATTCGCCAAAACTAAGTCAAATAAATATTACATCGTTTGTATTTTTTAGCATATTTTTGTTCTATCGATTCTGCAAATTTTGTGAGGGGACCTTTCGCGTCAAACTACTGCCGAACGAAACAAAGATCCCTAGTTTTGGGAATAATTGGTCTGGGCAGATTTTGAAGATCGAATTGAATAAATCTTGGGAGATTCTAATATGAGTCTCGCATGTAATAGGTTGAAATTAGGTTTGAAGAAAGAAAATGAAATACCGAATGTGGTTCGGAATTATGTCTGATGCAAATTGGAGTCCAATATGAGGAATGAATGCGTGATTCAGAAAAGGACTAAATTAAATGGAGCTAACCTACTCGTATATATTAACTATTAATTTTCATTCAACTCACTTCGGATATGGTTCTGGTAAATTGCCAGTTTAAATCGACCTAAGCCATTTCTTAACCAATCGGGTTCCATCGGTTTATAAGTTTAAAATTGGATTGCAATGTGAGTTCCGTTCCTTATGTGGGTCTGGATAATTGCTATAACTTAACTGGAAGAACCCTTCATCAACCGATTGGAAGAAAATTATTTTCGAATATGTCCTATGCACAATTCTAGTTTAGAATGCTAGTTCCATCATGCCGATAAAATTTGATCGTGAACATTTGCAAAATGGTAGAGAGCCATTCGATTGAGCTATTTTCAAAATTTCTCCACTATTAACCGTGTTTCAACAATTCGTAATAGAAAATCCTCTAAAATTGGTTATTATAAAGTTCCCGAACTATATGCCATTCAAATTAACTGTTTTGCAGACCCAAAACCTGTAATCTGATTTTCGGAAAATTGAGGTCTTAAGTGAATTCATTTTCAGTGAAATGATTTTTAGTTGTCGTGAAACCATTCGATTGATTATCAATTATCGTCAATTCCCTATACTTTAATCCGTGATACTTACATCCCATTATAATGGATCGCGAGCGTTAAAGTAAGCAAAACTGATTTAATAAAATTATGTAAATTATTTATTTTACTAGTCCATATACTGTTTAGTTTTGAGAATTAGAAGGACACAATGATTAATGTCAGCTTTGTAATTTAATATAAATAATTGTTTGGTCAATATTATACTTTAGTCTTCTTAATCGTAATTAAATTAACAATCTATATTCACGCTAATTTACCAACATTAAATATGGTAACAAAATGTTTGAGAATCACCTCATTTATAGTTGCAGGCACATAATCGATTGTATATTAAATAAAATACAATAATTGTTTAAATAATGAACGTATAATTTATATACGGATGTTGTCAATTAACTATTCTTGTATATAGTAAAACGATCGTGAAATTAAGTATAACTTGTAGTTAAATCGATCTAAGTATTTCAAAATTCGTCGTTACAGTTACTTAATCACGCGATGGTTTCGTTAATAATACGGAAGCTTCTGTATAAATAAAGCTCTCTGGTGATTAAATATTGACCATGAATATTCGCAACATTAAATTTTGGCAATAAAGCATTTTATTGATTTATGTTGCTAATCAATACAAGGTTGTATTGCAATACAAGTTTGTAGCTTGTAATCAGATGATTGAAATATGTCGAAGTGATTTGTCAATGCTTTAATTAAATGGCTTACACTTACATATAAGATTTTAGTATAATTTTGTAATCAAATCACCTACTTTAAATCGGATATTGAAAGAATAAATCATGTACGGCTTAAATAAATCAATTTTATTTTTCATTTTTATAGCAGCGTGATTAATGTTATGTAAATTATTCGAAGTTGGAACAGCAACCATGAAGCTTAATATATCAAAGCTGAAGAAGTTTAAATATTAATATTGTCTACTATATTATTAACAACATTTTATTTATATTATATGTATGTACAAAGGTTGCAGTAATATAGATATTTTCTCACCATTAACCGCATCGCGCAATATAACTTAAGTGATTAATGTGACCCCGTCCTTCTGTTGATCTGCACAGATTTAAATTTAATTCTAGGATTTGACTTTTACCAAAAATTTATAAATTGTTTGTACAAAATTGCGACATGAACTATTATTACAATTTTTAAAATCGTATGTTGTGCAATTTATTTTAAGTTTACCGGAAATTATTATTATTATTTTTTTCATTCACACTATTTTGACAGAGAACACTCGTAAATTAGATTTAATTAAAATAAATCTAAAATTTAGATTTAAATTATGATTTTTTTTGTGAATCGTATCTTAAATTCAACCGATTTTTCATGTATAGTGAAAGGAAAAGTTTTTAGCCGTTATTCAGTTTCGTATAATTCCAAATTTAAAAAACTTAAACGCAGAGTATAGATAATTTCCGTATTTAGGTAAATAAATACGTAAAATCTGAATGAAAGCATCTTAGGTAAAATCATCAGCGGTAATTAATATTTTTTAGTAAGTTTAAATTACCCATGTTTTTTCTTATGCAATTAACTATTAAATATATGTTTAATAAAAATAAAATATACTTTGATTACGAGATGCACTAATGTTAGTTTAATATTATGTTATCTTTCAAACTAATTGCTGTTTTATAGAAAATGTAATTCTCAATCAACCGGAAATATATTGAACTATTTTGAAACTGTAAGGTGACTCGACTGGTGAAATTTCTTTTTTCGCAATCTTGATGTTTTTGGGAGCAGCTTTACAGTGCCCTCGGTATATCGGAACCATGCAACCAAATTAAAAATAATTTTATAAAATATTGACATTTAAAGCATTAATATTGAGTTAATGAAAAATGAATAAATATTTTTATACAATGCGCAATGCATATAATGCATACTTAATTAGTTATCAATTATTTCAGTATACATAATAATATTTTATTTGATTGATGTCTACATAATTAGCTCTGTTACATAAAAAATAAATAAAAAATATTTTGTAGTTTGAACGATAGTGATATATGTATGTATATGTAGCTAATTTGTAGAATGGAGCGTTCATAGCATAATAATATAGTTAACTCCGGCATAAAAACGTCGAGTCATTACGACAAATTAATGACAAATTTTATTTTTCGCGTTATAATTTGTGCTATTTAGCATGCTACTTAAATTTTAATTGTAAACAACTTTTAACGGATTTTTATTTTTAAATGATAATAAATATAACTATCTAAGAGGTTTCCGGCACTTCTGAAACTGTTTTCTAGTACTTTGTACCTCAATAACTACGGCTACTTCACAGTCGTACTACCAATTCACAACAAAATTTTATTTTTAAAGTGGTATTATTTTAACCCTTTCTATCAATTCTCAGCGGGCGCCTTTAGGGTTTATCGGGAACAAATTAGCTTTTTATGCCCCCGCTTATGTAGCTGCAATGACTCTGTACTTCCACATTGTATAATTGGCTGGCTCCACGAGAAGAAAATTCGGAAATTCTATACAGTTCACATGCAAATGCAATTGAAAATATTAATAAAACTATAAGCTGTTTTGCTTTGGCAAAGTCCGCTTAGCTTTAATATTAGTGGCCAATTTTGGGTTCACCAATATTTGTTTGTGAATTTCCAGTAACGGAAAATAATTGTTCATCATAGTTGGCTTTTATGTCAGTAGTAATTGTAATCGGTTTTATGAAAATCTTATTTTTTTGTTTTATTTAAAGCCAACTCTACTTTGATTACTACTGACAAATACGCCAACTATGATGAACAATAATTTTCCGTTACTAGAAATTTATAAACAAATATTGGTGAAACCAAAATCGGCATCTAATTGCCAAATCAAAAGAGCTACAGTATAAGCTCAGGGTGCTTATTCTTGAAATCGGTGGATATTTCCATCTACGGATTATAATTTGCTTTAAAATTCTTTATATTATTCGAATTTTTGCGCCGGCTACTTTAATCGTTTTTTTTCAAATTTGCTAGCAAGTCTTCTATTTTTATTGTATTAGATAAATAATTTAGAATTTTATTAAATTAAAATGAAACTGATCAAACGGATCACTTTCGATTTTCGTTGTTGTTACTGTTTCACTTTCTGGTGTACAAAAGAAATAAAAACTGAAAACCATAACCTCTATTGATCTTATAGTCATGATTATGGGTTTATTGCTGCATATTAAAAAACACATATTTTGTTATAAACAAATCTCTTATCTTTAAGTAAAAAATAATAATTATAAGTAACTATAATACATATGTACGTTTTTTTAAAATTTGGTGCATGTGTATGAGATTTAATCAAGGATGCAGGTAATTAACCATTAAAATTTAAATCGAAATTTATTTTAATCGTCATATAATTATTTCAAAACCCAGTAAAGCATGTAAGTGTTATAATTTTAATTTACTCGTAATGTGAGGAAAATTAACAAAATAGTTTGTGCTTTAATGAAGGTGATCGTGAATTAGTAGTAAAATTAGGCGATAATTAATTAGCATTCAATTATTTATAATTTAGTTAATTTCGCACGATATAACAATTGTTAATATATGTAAAACTGTTAAATATGTTTTTAAGCTCATGGCACGAGTTTATTGTTGATGAAGTATTGTTAAATATGGGAACTGCTTAAACTCTGTTAACCCTATTTGTTGTTGTTGCACTACATTGAAAAAGAATAGAAATTGAATAATTTTATTAGAAAGAAAATATGCTTGATTCGTTGTAAAATCTCCGAAGCTCAATCACCATCGAGGAAAAAAGATTACTTCTCTATGGCCAAAGTAGGTTAAAATTTAAGAAGCATCGAGTTCGTTAACTTTTAATAAAGATAAGGAATAAAATAAATGAAGCAAGGCAATTGAAGTCTTACTAGGAAACATCAACTAAAAATTTGGCCCTGTTTCGCACTAGGTATGAATGTTTCAAAGATAT
Organism: Nephrotoma appendiculata; assembly: GCA_947310385.1. Lineage (NCBI taxonomy): Eukaryota > Metazoa > Arthropoda > Insecta > Diptera > Tipulidae > Nephrotoma > Nephrotoma appendiculata. The sequence goes on along the minus strand of OX371224.1, from coordinate 5,479,712 downwards.
TGTTTTTGTTGGCACAACATACATTCCTTATGAGAAGGAAACCCTAAGCTGTTTATGGCTGCCTTTAATTTGCCTTTTTAACCGTCGCGTTTCCTTAGTTTCAACGTCCCCTGTGACGTGCGTAATCTGGTTGTTGTTGAATACTTTTCTTATCATTCCCATAACCGATTATATCATAGTTTTCAAGAAGTTTTTTTTCTCGTAACTCATACGAGAAAAAAGTTTGCATTGTACATACTTCAGAAAAACTACGCAAAAGATTATTCCAACATTACTGCAAAGTAGAAAACCGCAAAATAAAATTCATTCATTTAGTAATGACATTATTAAATCATTAAATCTAAGAAGGCGACGAAAATGTCTTTAAAATATCGGGGTAGCTACTCGATCGGCTAGAAAGCAAGCAATTTGCTAACCAAAATCCTGGCTACTCAATCAATTTTACCAAGCACATTTCAATTTGAATTAATTGTTTTATTCGTTTTTTTGTTTATTTTTGCGATTGCACAGTAAAACAATATAAAAGTTTGCTGGATAGTTTTCTAAGCCGCAAAGTTCACTGTGCAAACGCAAAAAAAAAAAATAAAAAAATTTATAAAATAATGTAAATTCAAATTGTTGAAAATTCAATTTGCTTTGTAAAATTGATTGAATAGCCAGGTTTTGTGCTAGCATATTGCATATTTTTTTATTAAACACCTTAATTTAGACATCAACCGTTTTGGCGCTGGTAACTAATTATTCATTATTAAATTGTAATCAAATTTTTGTTTTATTCGAAAGATCAATACATGGAATTAATATTTGAAAATGATTTCAGGCATATGGGCACCACTGTCGCTGTTCTTGACGAAACGCATTCTGGACGTCCAATTTTAGGCCACTTTTTCGAGCACTGCTGGCTGTATGTCACGAATAACATGAACAATACTAGCCTTCAAGGCGTCAATTGTTGCTGGTTTAGAGGACGGACAGAGCCTCAATTCCTGAGAACGACGACGAATCGATAAATTTGGATCTTCTTCCACACTTTCGTTTACAGCGGCGATATTCTCTTCAGTACGCACATTCCTTCGACGTGTTGATGTTATTGTATCCTCTAGAAAGTATGTGGTACGAAATCTATCCACAGTTCGACGGATGAAGTCGTCTATAAGTTGCACGAATCGACGACTGATTTTCAAAGTTTTGATAATTTCGTAGCGTTGATCAAGCGTGACTATTCATGATTATTTGTCACTGTCAGTGTATACTGAGATCTACCAGAGTATATTTTTCATAAAAACTTAATTTTTTGTTTTATTTTTACAATTTTAAGTTCTATTAGGCTTAAAAAAACACCATTTAGATTAAAATGCTTTTGTGGTAAGTAAGCAAAGTCGAATTTCAGTTCGAGTTTATTGTTGATGCTTTTATAATTCATTTACACCTCTGCACGTTAATTCTACTAAATTCGTAGAAACGAAATTTGGTTCGTTGAGAAGAAAGTAATCTGTTGCGCCACTATGATGATACTGTCGAAATACCTTTAGCACGTGTTAGTTTTGTTTTATTTTTCAGTTTTTCCAGGAAAAACTTTTCTGGAATGATTTACAGACATCCTAAACTTTCCAGAAACTCGAGATTATTTAATTTTGTTTTTTGATGTCAACTGTGTATAATGGTTGACTGCTTCTAATTAACGTTGTAAACTTGAAGTGACAAGGAATTATGATTTGTTAAATTGACAATTGTTTAGACCATGATGTTGATATACGATTGGTCTAAATTAATTGTTTTCTTTACCATTTTCGATGATATGTGGGAAAATAAACCGTATGCGTTAATGCCGGTTGGTTGTAGTAATGCTGTTTTTCGAGGGTAAATGCTTTGGTTTGTGACACGACAAATTTTCAGACTTATTAATAGTTATCTACTAATGAATATAAGCTACAATTTCAATTTTAACACTCACAATGACACAAAAGTAAACCTTCATAGGAAACACCTTCATATATTAGTATTTTAATGGTTTTGTTTGCGGCGCTCAGAAGTTGAATCAGCCGCTTATTTACGTGTTTGCTGAAAGTGCTGCTGCGATGAACTTGTTGTACACCAAACCATGGAGATGTTATTGTAGACGAATTAATTTAAAGTATTGATATATAAATATTTTTTAATATTTCAAATCACACTAATCAATACTATGGTAAGGTTCTTACACAAATAAATAAAGTTCATTAAATCAACCAAAAACAGCTTTATTGCATTAAATTTTCTCTACACGAAGATAAAGCCCATTTTTCGGCACGTGTGTCATTGAAACTTTATTAATTTCAATCGGTATCTCCGTTTTTTCACAAACCGTAAATCGAAAATCTTTTATTAGCATTGCTAAGCCGATTTTCGATTGCATTATGCCGTATTTCATTCCCATGCAGTATCGCGGACCTTCGCCAAATGCTAAGTAAGAATATTGATGACGTTTAACTTTTTCCTCTTCGATAAATCGATCTGGATCAAATATTGTCGGATTTGGGTAATATGCGGGATCATGGTGAAAAGCCAAGGTGGGTATTATACATCGAACTCCAATAGGAATTGTAGATCCATTTGGAAGTGTATATTCCTGAGTAGTGATGCGATGTAAAGTGGCAGCCGTTGGAAAAATACGCTGACTCTCTATATTAATAAAAAATAATATTACAGTGAATAAAAAGTCAAAAATTTCGTTTTACCTAGAATAATCCTTTCCAGATATTCCATTTCATTAATCCCAGCGTACGTAAATAGCTCGTCACGATTCTTACAAATGCTATGAATTTCATTTCTCGCTTTTTGTTGTATTTCCATATTTTGTGCCAAATAGTATAGCGCGATCGCCATGGTATTCGATGATGTTTCGAATCCGGCAAACAAAAACATATAACACTGTGCTGCAATTTCGTTAAATGTGAGTGTATCGCCTGATTTGCCTTGATCTTCATCAATATTTCCGTGATAATTCGGCTGCATGAGTACTTGAAGAAAATCATTTCGTTCTAAATTATTCTTAATTCGATTATCGATTGTCTCACGTATTAAATCCATAAAATATTTTGACACTTCTTTATCGTGTATCTGGAGATTAAACCACTTCGCCTCACGATTAAATAAAAACGAGACGAACATCTTCATAGTGCGCCATTTTGAAAATTGAAACATTTTACTTGTAACACGACGGAATTTCTCATTCGGATCAAATATCGAATCTGATTTAACACTGAATACTGTAGCAGCTATCGCATCCGTTGTAAAACGTGCAAATAAATCGCGTATCTCAATAACTTCATCGGAACTTTTAATTTGTACTGTTACAAAATCGTGTAATCTCAGTCCACAATTTACGATTGTCTGAAACATCAATTTTATTTTACCCGGTGAAAAAGTTGGCCGTATTTTATCACGGGTAAATTTCCAATTATCCCCCTCGAGCGCAAAGAGTACGCCAGATAATGGGTCGGCTTTCACATTACAATAAAATCCACGATCCACAAACGAATTAAAATCTTTAACTAAAATTTGCTTAGCGAATTCTGGAGACAAAACTAAAAATACTGGCTTGGTAAGGAAATAGAGTCCCACCATATCTCCGTGGTGCTTTAACTTATAATAAAACTTCTGCATGATATATCCGAAATGTATTTTAGTGCTGACAATCTCAAGGATATTACCCCAAGGTAGGGTGGGCGGTGCAAACGGCACCTTTCGACATTTCCAAAATGTAAATGCCCGAACTATATGCACATAACCAATCACAATTAATAATACCAGGATTACCAATAACAATAACAAACTATCCATAATTCTGCAGGCAATTCACTGTTACACAATAAATAGCATTGGTATTTAGCGACATAATCGATCGAGCATTTAAACGAAACTAATTTTTTGATATGACACTGCAGTCAGACATTGACTGACACACAAAAATACTTATGCGTGTGTCATTTCAAGTGTACACACTAATGATAATCTCTTATCTACTCGTATTGTTTGATACCTATGTTGCAAATCGTAAACTGATATCAACTTATAAAATTAACTTCGAGCGGAATCGTATAAATACCAACCTGTACATATAAATAAAGTTGTTGTATGCCTATCTGTAATTTTGAAATAAATAGTGTTTTTGAGTTTTTTGCACCTCATGAGATAAGTAATCATAATCATGTGTTTTTAGAATTTTTGTTTGTCTGTCTGTCTTTTCGCACCATGAGAATGAAATGCGTATTCTGCGACTCCTCAACTGCTTGGTCAACAATCCTTATGATGAATGGACTATAGCATCTATCGTGGAATGTCCTGTTCGAAATTAAAACTGATTTACAGCGAGTTCCGCTGCTCTTTCAGTCTCGCACTCCAATCTGCCCAAGCAGAAAGTTTCCCGAAATTCTCAAACAGCTAAAGTGGTCTATACGATTTGGCATTACATTTGGTTTCTATTCCTTCCTCCTATTTGGGTGTATTTCTGAAGCAATTCTGACGGCCTCTGTCAGGATTCCATCAGGCCCGCCACTCTTTTTCACTTTAAGTTTGACCCTTGCTGACTCCATCAGTTCCTGCGCAGTGAAAGCGATATTCTTGGGAAGGGGGTATGCGTCCTCGTGAATTATTCGTTCATGTACCGGGAAAAGTGCGCCCACTACAGTATTAATAGTTTTCATGCTCATGGTATGGCCAAATTTCTTCATTACTGAATATATGTACTATATAATGACGATGGTCACGGACTCATTCATAACAAGGAAATAAAAATATAATTTTCAGTTTTACTTTTCTTTAGAACAAGTTATTGATTTCTTTTTTCGCTATTTAATTATTGTAATCTTATTTATAGTTTAGTACGTATTATATATACATACATATTTTTCTCTGTACGTATTGCTATAATGATTTAAACGTATAGTTTTACAAACAACTAAATAGATTAAAATGTACAAAAATCACTTTGGGGCATTCAACTACGAACTCTAAACTAAACCCACCATACGTTTTTGAAGAAATGATATACAATTCACTCAACGTCTTTGAGATAACAATATTCACTGCAAATTATATACAATTTTTTTTTAGAAATTTTAAGTATTTTATTGCGTGTTTGTAGTGCAAGGCTGTTTATTTTCATGCTGCTTAAACAAGGTTAAGTATTTTTGATTTACGTACGTTGCGATCGTTATCTTTATTATGTTTTTTTACATAATACATATTTATGTAATATGTATGGTCAAAATTCTAATTTTGCCTAATTAACACCAGGTAATCCTAACAACTCATATGTTGCAATGGTACTTACTGTTTGCTTAAATATTTTGTTATCTCATTCATCATTGCGAATAAAACGACTTAGTAACCGCTAATTCCTACAAAGACGCTTGGTGCGTGACGAAATTGTTAAAATGCAATTTATTGTAGTTGAAATTTGATCGAATATTAATGTATTATTTAGTTACGGTTGTTAATATTTTTACAGATGGCGCAGAGTTATAAATCTATAAAATGTACATGTAAAGATTTTTTCCTCCAGATAATAAGAATTGATCGCATATTAGCAATTAGATTATCCATTACCGATATCCGGAATTGCCCGTGCCACTTGTTATACAGACACTGTATTTATTTATCGAAATTCCATCACACTATACCGTAAAAACGATTAATCATTATTGGATCTTGTGTAGTAAATCCAACCGTAATTCAGAACTAATTTACTTATTTTACTAAAGCATAAGTTTCGATTTTATTGTGACCATAGCAAAAGTTGAAAAAACTTAGAGAATAAGGAAATTGATTGTTTAGCAGACATATAGGTAATTTATTTTTTATTCAAGGTTTTTACAAAAAAATTTTAATTTTTAATATTAATAATTCTTCAAAACTTCTTTAAACAATCTGTACATTAAGTACTGTATCAATTTTGCTATTTACTCGATTTAGTAGTCTCAAGTTTAACGATTATATCACTGTAGTGCATTGAAGAAAATTTGAAAGCCGGTAACACTGACATAATCATTTGTATTCTCTGATGAAAGGCGGTATTGTAAATTTTAAACAATGAATCGATCGTCGCATACATTACAAATGTTCAACAGCCGTTGCCGATGCGCTACAATCACATTATACAGACATTATTATATCAAAGATCACAGTTTAAATAAATTTTTTATTTTATCTAAGATACTTTGACGTTAGTCCAATGAACGATTGCACCGGTTATATTTTTTGTGAGTTAAAAGTTGTTTTTGTGAGTCTGTAGCATTAGACTAATAAAATTAAATAACCGCATTTGAATGATAAAATATTTCCGCAATATATAATAATGTAAAACAATATTTATTTTTAAATACTAAACATCCGTAATACATATTTTTTCAAATATTATTTAAAAATGCGAACGATATAAATTAAAATACAAACATATTTTTCCATTTCACTTTCCAATTCTATAGAGTTCGTACACGTTTGTTTTAGTTTTAAAATTATTATTGGATATTAAAACACTTTCATGATAACGTCTAAAAATATTTTTACACCATAGTAATATGTATTGCCTAGGCCCCAGCACTGAACTAGTTTAGAAAAATCGCGCACGTTGCATTTTTAATAGTAATCCAATGAATAATCTTAAATTGTAAACAATAAAAAAATCACAAAATGGTCAATAAAACACAATAATAAACAATAAGATAAACAGTTGAGATTGTTTAAAATATTTTATTTCTTCTAACTCATAATTTAATTTTATGCTAATTTGTGTATGCCTGTTTGTATTGTTTCATAAAATTTTCATATTTCTAACCTTAGAGGTACAAGGTATCATATTAGGAAACAATTATGTAAGATAACAACTGGAAGTAGCTTTATTGGATGCGAGCAACGCAAACAGAAATAACGAGAACAGCTTTATAAATATATTTAGCAACCCTTATGGTCAATACCAATTTAAGTGACCGCATTATGGGAACATGAAGCCGAATGTGTAAAAATGATGGGAATGAAAACCTACGCCAGGCATGCTATCTTAATCCGGTGTAGCACTAGCAAACTAGTATAAACTTGAATACAATATCACGGGGATTTGGGACGCTAATCGATTACAATCTGATTCCGTGGTTCATGCTAAGAGGGAAATCGTATATGAAAAGGAGAGTGGGACGTATTTTCAAACCCTTTGAGCTACGAGATATTTAGAAAATTTGGTTGACATTACAAAACAGTACACAGTACCCTAAAGAACATGGTATAAAAGACTTTTCAAACTTTGAAGCTTTCGCTGTTTCCGTTTCGCTATATATATTTTAAATCAATTCACTAGGTTCAGTACATCAAAAATTACAAAGATTATTCTTGGAATAAATCCCATAAAATCACAAAAATGCCTATGATCAGAACGACAACTTCCAGGAAACCATTTGAGAAGATTTTTCTGGATATCGTCGGTCCACTTCCGTCCAATTACAAGAATAACAAATATATATTAACATTACAAGACGACCTGACGAAGTTTTCCACTGGAATCCCCTTACCGGATCAAGAAGCAACAACCGTTGCAAAAGTGTTTTCCATCCTATCTGACCAAGGCTCAAACTTTATGAGCAATGTGTTCACACAAATTTGCAAACTTCTTAAAATTAAGAAACTTAATACTACCGCATATCATCTACAGAGTAATGGAGCTCTATAGGTTAGGTTAGGTTAGGTTAGAGTGGCTGCTATCGCACACCTAGGCCAATAATGGCCCATTGTGATACCACAGGATCCAATCTCCCCTTACTCCCGCTGAAACCAACCAGAGCTACTGATGTAGCGTAAAATATCTCGCACCCCAAAGTCCGCGAGTTCAGAAAGGCTGTCCATGTTGTACACACTCAAGTACTTACGTCTTTTGTATGATAGTGCCGGACACGAGCATAGGAAGTGAACTAACGTCTCTTCCTCCTCTTCGTCCACACAACTTCTACAAAATTCATTCGTCTCTAGACCTAGCCTTCTCGAATGTTCCCCAAAAAGGCAGTGTCCTGTCCGTATCCCTACGACCAATCCTAAATCTCGTTTTCCCATGGATACAAGTGCCTTGGAGCGCCGCAAGTCCAGTTTTGGCAAACCTCTTTTGCTACCCTGCACGTGAGAGTGTTGGCTCACCTCTCATCTGTCAAGGCGATTGCCTTTTTACTGAGCGTCAATTTGAGCGCTGCTATAGGCCTCCCCAGACTTGCCCTTTCCGGTTGCATCTGGAGAGTCGTACCGTACCTAGCTAGTTCGTCTGCCCTGCAGTTTCCAGTGACGTCCGAATGACCAGGGACCCAGATTATCTGGATACTGAAATACTCGCTCATCTCATTAAGAGATGATCGGCAATCCAGCGCCACCCGTGACTTCAGAGAAACCGCCTCTAGTGACCTGAGTGCCGCTTGATTGTCCACATAAATTGCGATATCCCTAACAGATACCACGTTATGCTTCAACCATGTCACGACTTCCCCTATCGCCACCACTTCAGCCTGGTACACGCTGCAGTAGTCAGGGAGACGAACAGAAATATTAACATTGAGCTTCTCACAGAAGACTCCGGCTCCTACTTTGCCGTCTAGCTTAGAGCCATCCGTGAAAAATTTCAGTGCCACGTTTTCCAGTATTGATCCGTTCCTTCAGGATTCCCTAGAAGGACAGATGATCTGGAAACCTATATCGAAGCACAACGTTGGTTTAATATATTCTAGATTCACCAGTTCTTCCCTTAGTGATCTAACAATCATCGCGTGTCCCGCCTGAATACACTTCCACTGAGAGACAGCCGAGAGCCTTGTAGCCACATTGGCTGCCATCTGCTTACCAACAAATTCGATTGGAATAAGATGGAACATATCCTCTAAAGCGCGTGTAGGTGTTGTCCTAAGCGCCCCGCTGATAAGCATACAGGCCGTTCTTTGCACCTTCTCCAACATCCTTATGTAGGTTACCTTTTCCAGAGCTGGCCACCGCACGCACACCCCGTACATCAGCACAAGCCTTACCACTGCGGTATAGAGCCAGTGTACCAGCTCTGGTTTCAAACCCCATTTCTTCCCTATGGCGTTTCTACACGAGTAAATGGCTACATTAGCCTTATTCACCCTTTCTACAATGTTAGGCTTCTAGCTGAGCTTACTGTCCAAGATTATGCCCAAAAATCTAGCTCTGTCAGCAAAAGCCAGTCTAATGCCGTTTACGGTAGGAGGGCTAACTACCGGAATTTTATATTTCTTAGTACATAGTACCAGCTCTGTCTTGGAGGGGTTGATCCCTAATCCACATTTGCTGGCTCATTTCGTAGCGATCAGGAGTGCATTCTGCATATCCCTAATCGTATCCAGATATTTGCCTGAGACAGCTATTGCTACGTCATCTGCATACGCTACAACCCCTATCCCCTCTTTCTCCAGTTCCAACAGCAATCCATTCACCACTGCACTCCAAAGAAAGGTGGACATTACTCCTCCCTGCGGAGTTCCTCTAACCACCCGCCTTCTAATGGTGGACTCCCCCAGTTCCGAGATAATAATCCTGCTTACCAGCATCTGATTTATCAACCTACTTATAGGATAATCCACCTTCAAAAATGGCAATCCTTCCATGATCGCCTCCGTTTTTACATGGAGCTCTATAACGATCACATAAAACTCTAGCCGAATATCTTCGAAATTTTTTTTATGGTCGAGATCCGCTCGATTGGGATTCGTGGGTAGTATATGCAATGTTTGTTTATAATACTACACCTCATAAATCAACAAATTTCATGCCTTACGAACTAGTGTTTGGCTGTAAACCAACAATCCCAAGTTATTTACACTGTGATCCCGAAGTATTATACAACTATGACGACTATTACAACGATTTAAAATTTAAAATGCAAACAGTTTTTCAAAATGCCAGGAATAACCTATTAAGCTGCAAAGTTAAATCTAAAGATTATTACGACTGAAATTCTAATCCGAAAAAATTTCAAATTGGAGACAGTAATGTTAAAAATTGAAACGAAAAATAATAAATTTTCTCCTATATGGCTTGGTCCATACGAAATATCAGTCATTAATTCTGAAGTAAATTCTACAATTCTAATAGGATGATCTTCGTAGGTCGTGCAAAATAATCATCTTATTTTATTTAAAAAATAATTTTAAAAAATAATTTGAATTCAATTATTAATTAGTTAAGAAAATTCGATTATTATATATGGTATTAAATTGATAAAATGAATTTTACTTATATTATATTCAAAATCAAAAATCAAAAGTTGAAATTTAATTACATAAATTATTAATTATATTATCGTATTGTATAGATTTAAATTTTTATTGAATTTAGTTTAAAATTATACCTACTGTGTATTACTTCTTTCTTAAGGGGTTGTTGCCTTTCTAATTTACGACACCGGCAGCTCTGTTCGGTGAGGTGTTTAATATGGGTGGGTTAGTTGCAGGCAACAATAATACCTGAGAATACTATTACCTTAATTTTCACTCAACTATAATAAATTACTTAATATTTATATAACATAATAATAAAAAAAATATTAGAAAATATTTACAAATTAATCAAAAAATTAAAAGTAAGTTAAATTAAAATTTAAAGATAAAAAAAAATATAATATTTACAATGTTTTCCTTTCCGGAATATTTATAATCCAAATACTGATCACGTAGAATTTCAGAAGCATATCTGCACACCGATGTATCTGCTTACAAATTTCTCATTTCAAAAAAAAAAACCCAAGCTGCTTACACCAATAACCAAACTCCGTCTCTCAAAAAAATTTCCAAATTGCTTTACAAATTTTTATTACATATATATTTGCAGGTTTATATTTTATATAACGTTTTATTTACATTATTATAATTATATTTTATATAATTTTTTTACGAAATTTATTGTACACAATATATATTTCCTCTTTTTTTCTTTTAATTTATTATTCGTTAATATTTTAACACTTGTATTGGTTATACTATATACACAATCTTAATAGGATATTTACAATCGTTTAATATTATTTTAATACTCTTTAAAATAATCTTTTAAGTTTTATTTTTTTTTTTTTTTTCAAAATATTTTCTTAATTAATACATAGTTTGAATACAGATTTATATTTAGTATATTTTTATTTTTTTATTGTTTCGAACGTTTATCATAAAATCAAATCACTATTAATTCTATCTATCGAATCACTATTAATTAAATCTTTGTCTATTTCTATTTTTCAACCCAGTCCAACCAAATTTTCTTTTACCACTCCCAAAACAAAATTTTCTCCTTCCCAAAAAAATTGAAAACTCTATGCTAATTTAATTTAGAATTTTTCCGAAAATATCCTTTGATTAAAAATTTCTAACATAAAACTAACAAGTATTAAAGCCGATAGGTGCAATTTTCATGATTGCAACAGGGTAAGGTGTGGTGATACAACGCACTAAATTAATGTTTGAAATTATGGTTATGGATATACAATCTTCTTAATATAATTATATACAATCTCCCTTAAAGACCATAATTCTCCATAATATAATAAGCTTTTAAAGTGTTGTATTATTTCATGATTTTTTATAATAAAAAAAAAACTATAAGTGGGAAATATAGGTAATAGAACATCTCTCTCGATCTTGATGTAAAACAAGAGCATGAGTGTAAAATGGCGATAGTCAAAACCAACTTAAAAATACCTACTATATAATTTTGATAAATAAATTATAAAATTAAAACAAAATTTCTAATTATTTATTGTAATAATTATTATAAAATTTAATAAATTTGAAATTGAATAAATGGAAATCATAATTGAAAATATCTCTTCCTAAACGATTATTATTATATAGGAAGCACTAACAAATCCATACCAGCCAATTTCGGCAAAATGGTTAACATAGTTCTGTAGAACAAGGTTATACAAACCCTGAATGGCAGAAAATGGCCTTGGTACTCGTAGGTCCAAACCTTCTTTGGTCCAAACCCTCTATGATCCCTGAGCTAAAAAAACAAAATAAAGTGCTCTGTAACTTCACGAGGCAAATACAACTTCGGTCTGAAAATAGACAACCCAGATTAACCACGCAAAATTTGGGACTTGCAAAATTGCCACTAAGAAGATTGCTTGCAAAACGACTCCGGAAAAGATGCTGATCATCCTCCATTCGCGGAGGAGTGTTGATAGAAAGAGACAAGGCGACAACAACTTCCCCATCAACTTCAAGCAATCGTTGCTTGGATTAGTTCAAATTTAAGTGACCGTATAATGTAGCGCCCAGTATAATAAAAAATATAAAATTTTTCATTGACTATTTTGTGCTAATTTGTTAAAATTTTCTTGTGTTTTCATGAGGTTTTGAAATTTAATATAAATTTTATTTGCATCACATTGTCTAAGGACTTGTCTTTCTCATTTAAGGTTGGGCAGGTGGTGCACTGCATAAAGCTTTTGTATTTAAACCGGGAGGTAGTGGGTGTAATGGGCTTAAGCAGGTATTATCTGTGGGATTGGGCTAAGTAGCAAGTGAGTGATAATTACAAAATCAGGAAGCACAGTTATCATATTCAATCGCAATCAAAATTATTGAACTAAAGCTACTTTAGGATCCATCCAAAGTAGAGAATTTCAGCATGATCGGTCATAAATGGCTAAGTTCCATCCCAGGTTTCCAGATTCCAAAAAATTTGTTCCTAAATTCATTTTATCAAACTGTTCTCATCGATGATTAATCTCATTAAAATCTGTTAAGAAAATGGTTGCTCCTTGTCCCAAACATCCAAATTCTAGAACTTCTCCCAAAATTCATTTTTGAATTCCATTGTCATTGAAAACACTTAATTTTATCATGATATTAATTAAGAAATGGCCTATTTACGTTAACACGATAAATTGTCGACCTACAAATTTTGATATTGGTGAATTGTGTCTAAGATAAACTATTCTACACTATAAATTGTTGTAAGAATACAAACTATTCTAAGATGATACTATATGTCATAGAATTTACTAGCAATTCTATAAAGTGTTCGACCCCATCAGCCATTGTAAAACTTTGGAACACATTTTCAAGTTCGGATTTTCCAGCCAGTTTGTAGCCGGGTACAAATCTTATTTGAGTAATCGAATCCAATATATTGAAATAGGAGATAAAATGTCAAACAGAATACAAGCAACCTCTGGTGTACCCAGTACCACAAGGCCCTCACGTTGGCCCATGGATTTTCACAAACTTCATAAATGGTATTAGCGAAGTGATAAAGCATTCCAATATCCTGATGGTCGCAGATGACCTCAAAATCTACAAAGCCATCGAGTCAGTTGACGATGCCAATAAACTACAGGAAGATATTGACAACCTAGCGTTATGGTGCGAGTTTAATTCTCTGAGTCTCAATATTGAAAAGTGCAAATCTCTATCATTTCACCGAAAAGCCAACCCTGTTACAATAGGCTACAAGATAAATGATGTACTCCTTCAGATAGTACTTGAGACTAAAGACTTAGGGGTTGCTTTCGTTGAAAACATGAGCTTTGCAGCTAAGCACATTGAGCAGTGCATCGCTCGCGCGAACTCCATGCCCGGTTTTGTCAAACGTTGGACGGGTGATAATTATCATACCACATAAACATACAGCAACAACCACCATATTTAACCGGGTGCAAGTCATACAACTTGACAGCTCTTGAAAATAGACGCGAATTGCTAAAAAGTACATTTATTGGAAATCTCCTACTAGGTCTAATCGACGCACCGGATGTGCTAAAGTCAATTAAAATAACGGTTCCTGGTAGACAACTAAGAGAGCATGGCTTCCTCCGCTTAGATAGACCAACTCAGATAGAGAACCAACTATGGCGATAATGAACCAGTGAAGATGATGTGTAAAAGTTTCAATAGAATTAACTATTTATTTGATTTTTTTTAAACTAAAGATACTTTTAAAAGTAGATTAAGGCAATCGTATGCCTCTCAGTGATTTTTTACTTGTTACTTTACTTTTATATTTAAAATTTTCAAATCCAATGCGGATTAATTTTATTTTATATTTTATATTCTTAAATTAATATGTTTCAAGTCAAATTTGTAACTTTTTTCAATATAAATAAATAAATAAATAATTTATAATAAATAAAGCAACTGATTAAACTGAATTTATAAAATTTTGCTTCGGTAATTTATTTTCCTGGAGCTTCTGCTTGCAATAATTATGTTATTTGATATGATTGTACTAATTCTTAGCGATTTGTTGAAAGCCATATCCTACACTATAAACCTGGTGTAACTCATAAGGTGTTTCTTAGTATTTGTAAAGGATTACTCGCAATGAAAAGTCCTGGTTAGAGACTGGAACACATTCACCAAGGATGTGGTGATGGTCTACCATTACAGATCTATTTTATCTTTGACACTTGACTCCATTGTGGTATAGCGGGTTTATAAAAAATAAAAGTATAGGGTTAGGAAAAAAGTTCGTGGCCTTTTTTGGGTGACATTGAAACAGGAAATTTTCTTACATCAAATGAACTTCAAACCCATTAAGATGGTTCTGCATGGACCGGAACAAATGTCAGTCCGATGGTGCAAGGTCAGGACTATATGGTGGGTTCATCAAAACACCCCAGCCAAGCTCACTCAGTTTCTGCCGCGTCATCGATGATGTGTTGGTCTAGCGTTATCATGATGGAACACAACGCCCTTTCTTCTGATCAATTCAGGGCGTTTTAACTGAATTGCTTGTCTTAAATGCATTAGTAGCTGACAGTAAAGATTAGATTCAAACATTTGGGAAGCTTCAGCTTGTTTCGTCCATGATATTTTTGGCACAACGTTGTCGTATCTTATCCACTTTCCATTATCAGTAATCATTCGTTTTAAAAATGGCTCTGTATCCAGCCATTTTGAAATGGTTTAAAACTGAAAGGCTGTTTATATTACGGTCTTCTTCAATTCTCTGCATGATTTCATCGACTTTTCCAGTGGTTGTTCGACCAGACTGAGGTGCATCTTTGACATCCATATTTCCAGAACAAAAGCACGCGAACAAGTTTTTATGCTGCTGATTTTGATAAACCATCTTCTCCATAAACAGCACAAATTTTTTGGAATTGGAGTTTTGTATGTCAAAGTGCAAGTCAAAATGTCACCTATCAAACACACACAAGAATTGCCCGATACGATCAATGGTTACTGGGATATATGAATGTAAAGCCATGTACCGGGAAAAAGTCGAACTTTTGCCCTATCTATTATTTGCTTATCAGAAATTTATTTCCCAACTATTCTTGTAAAAAAATGTTTGAAAATTTTTGTTTTTATAGAAAAACTTGCATTATTTAAAAATAAGACATTTGTAACCCGTTTAAGTTGTGGTATTCCAGGCTGCAAATGCTTATGATTTACTTCGGTGAAAACGAGATTAAAGCATCGTGCAAAAATATCTGTATTATTGTAAAATTCTTAAATTTTTTTTTATAACTTGTACTTGTCGGAAGTGTTGCCTAACCTAAATTTAGTTCGTCAAAATGGTTGCTTACGGTAGTCACAAGCAATTCAGAGATTCTAGGTTGTTAAATTGATTCTGTTCATGCTTTGGATGTCTTATGTCACAATTAGTTGAACCTTAAGGAAAACAATGATGACCGACTGCAAACCGAGTAACAAATCGAAAGTTATTAGCGAATGGTGAGAGTATTAGCTGTTCGTTAATTTTCCTTCAAAAATTACTAGATAGTTCAAAAAGCCAAAACTCACAAAATATATTAATAGATTTATTCAATAAAAATAATTAAAAATTTTACAGTCGTGAAATATGTTTGCGCTGTATCGCATTATGAAAATTAAAAAACCGTCCTTTAATAATCCAGATTGTCATTAATGTGGTAACTGATGAATATCCAAATGTGCACTGTTAAATAAAATTTAAAACTCTTAATAAATTATTTTAATTTTAATTTTTAGTTCTACAATCATACTTACCTAACAACAAAAGAATATAATAGGTACCTTGAAGATGGATGATTATTGAATACCGCAAGTGTTCTTCCAATAATGTATGCTCCACGGGACCTTGTTTACTGTCTTTCGAGATAACTTTTGAAAAACGATAAATACTCGTATATAGGTGAAGTTCAACTTGTAGCAATAAAGATTTGGATCACACAACGTATTAATTTGGGTCAAGAAAGAATCAAAACAAAAAGTTATTTTTGATTTTTTTACTTCTACATAACAATTTCTAAATTATAGGGTTAACTCGTCATAGGTAAATAGCTTTGGGTTATCAAATTTTTCTCACCAAACTTAAGTAGTCTCTCAAAACTTCTATAAATACCAAACATTTTAGAAAAATTTGGTCTATAGCTAGTTTCGAGAGTTGTAAGATGCACCGCGCATTACTTTTAGTGGTTAGTGTGACTTTAATTAACGGTACAGTTCTTGCTGGAGGATATTCTAAAATAGATGGTAGAACATATTATTTTAGCCCACCGTTTAGCGTAAGATAATTTATTTGTTATTGTGAGAGTTTCGTGAATTAAGTGATAATATAAATTTCAGTTAGATTGGTTTCAAGCGACACGTTACTGCCATTCGCGTGGCATGGAATTATTAGATATTCATTCCGAAGCTGAAACAAACAGAATCAATAATGCTATTGCGGATTTTCGAAAATCGTATGGCTCTGCCATTGTGCATTTTTGGACTAGTGGTACGGATTTGGGAAGTGAAAATCAATTTTATTGGTTTTCAACTGGGCAAACATATATCTACACTAATTGGAATGCAACGGAACCAAATAATTCGGTTAATTCGAACTGCATGTTTCTGGATGGGCGAAATTATTTTAAGTGGAGAGTTGGTTCGTGTTCAACACCAACCGGATTTATATGTAGAAATACACGTGATATACCAACTTTTAGAGATGATGAATGTTCTGTACTTCAAAGTGAATTATAAAATTGAATACATTGTATAAAATTTGTATAATCATTGTGTAAATAAAGTGAATTTTTTTATCTCGTTAATTGTTATGAATATCATATATCGTGATGGGAAAATACAATTGGCTCTAAAAAAAATTGGTAACCGTCTATAAAAAGAATCACCTTCATCGGGAAAGATAGCGATCTCTTCTATATAATGGTTTTTATGAGCTACAGATGAACGAATAGGGAAAATCCGTTTGTTGCTAATTAAACTTCATTCGCACATAAATCACAACGGGTGTATGTACCGGTATAGATGTAAAAAATACAGTGATCTAATATTTATGGAGCTGCTTTTCTTCTTACGACTTTTAAAATTATAGAAAATGTAGGAAGTAAAATTGTTGGTTGTATAACGATAATCTGTTTACAAGTTTTTGTTACAAGCTGTCGGACAATATTTGTCGATGTAATAATAATGGTAATATAAAATGTAGACCATCACGTGAGAATAATAATTTTTAAGATTATTTTTACGTGTCGATGTGATGAAAATGGTGAAAATTACTCGTATATTTCAAAATATTGCAAAATTTATATTAAAAATCTTTATCAAATTATCGCAGATTATAAAAATACAACAATTTGATTATAAACGAAAACGAGTACGATGAGTAAGTAATAATAATTTATAGGCGAAATTAACAATTTCCGATGCCCTTATCAGGTTTCATTCAAGTAAACATTCGCTTTCGCAAAGTATTTGGCTACAGTGTTAAAAAATTTAGTTCTACAATATATCAAAGTTTTATTGCTGTAATATGTATGTAAGAGAAAGTACCTTCTTTAATTAACGTGAGCACAATATTGATTTAAAAATTTTGGAATGAACATTATATCTAAACACAGCTTTAAAAAAATAGTAACTTTAAATATTTTTTGACAAATGGAAATGCCTATTTTTGTTTTATCATCAAAAGGGTTAAAGCTTCACGCTATATTATCACTTTTTAACTTAGCGAAAGACTAAATACTTCTAAACCCTTATTAACTTCGGCTTTTATCCTATTCGATAAATTGATAAATATTTTCTTCTTTTAACACTTCTAATGTACAAAGAAACCTCTCCCATATTCACACTCTCAATAGTTTGTTTATTATTTGTTTCATAAAAATCAATCTAGCTCTGTTTGGCCTGCTAACTGTTTCAGGATCGAATCACTCCCAACTTTTTCGAGATTAGTTTTGTATGATGCGAAATCCGTGTATTGCAATGGCTCTTACTCGGTACTTTTTCATCAAAGACTCACACTTATATCCTACTAGTTTCATTTTACATAGTTTCTTCTTAAAATCGCACGTGTGAGTTGAAACAATTGAACTGGAAGTCACAAATAGTTTAAAAATATTTAGTGGATCTATAATTCGCTAAGTTAATAGTTTATGTCAACATGCATTTTTTTGCTTGATAACTACAATCCGTTGAAAGTACCAAATATTTCATGATGCTGTTGTATGATTAGTCAATGAAAACTTAAAGCTGAGAACAGTGAACATTGAAAACTAAAATTATGCACTGGACGGACCATTATGGCAAATCTTTCTAGTACCTGGTACGCACGACCAAAATGTTAGGGGCTACTAATTTAATTTTGACAAGAGCCTATACAATTTGTGTGCTATTTAGCATCCAGAATATCATAATAAACTAAAAGTAGACAAAATTAAGGGTTGTTCTGCTGTGACCATTTCTCTTTGGTTGCGTACAACTTGAATTTGTACGGTGACATTTGCAGCCCTTACTTCTTACTTCATATAATATAGTAAATATTCATGAGATACTCGCTCAGATTTTTGACAGAATCTAAGGTCTTATAATAAAGGCACAGGTGCAATGACTTAGAAAACTTAACCAACAAAGGGAAATGGCCTTTGGATATGGTGATGTAACAGATGCGATTATCAGGTTTACCTTAAGCCTAACTATTTTGCTATTTATTTTACAAATTTTGGACTAACCCACTAAGGCCATTGGATGTAAATTATTTTTCGTCTCGCTCCATTTCTGGGAGAGGTGTGGACTTTTGAACATTCTGACTGATTATTACTGTATTCACATGTAAACGTGAGTTTACAGTTTTATACTCGGTATTCAAAGTCCCTAAACGAAAGATATTTTGTGTTCGCACCGGATAGAATGAATTTTGCTTCCAATTTTAATTTTCATTGAGAAATTCGGGCGGGAGCGCGATTCTTCTCATAGAGAAAAGGTCGGTTAGTTGTAGTGACCATGTATTTAAGTATTTTAAAATCATTCCTAAAAGTGGGAACTTAAGAAGCATTCTATTTAACCAAATGCGTATTTTAGAATCACGATTCTTGAAATCAGGTGACACAAAAGAGATAATAAATATGGATTTTCACTTTAAAATTGGAAGTTAAACTCAATGATAGTAATTAGAATTTAATATCCACAATCAGTCCTCATCCATTTAGTCCGGTATATAGAAGAAACGTGATTTTTGAAACAAGTTTAATTCAATAACGCATAAAGCTGCGCGACAAAGTTACGCTGCATGTTAAGGTATATGAATTCAAGCAGAAAAGTGATTTTCCGAGAAGAAAATGTGATTATGAACCCAAAAACATCCTCTGTTTCTTAATATATTTCTGAAAATGAAAGAAGCTCGGTTAAAACTGTTTTTCTGAGAAAATTAATCTGAACCGAAACACCGCACTTGATGCTGTATCTAAATCGGATCAGATTAATTTACTGAGTGGTTCAAAAATATTTATTGGATAAACACTCTAAATACTTCTTATAAAAATAAAGGATAAGAAGTTCGTTTAAAATATATTAAAGTCATAAATAGCCGGTGTTTTTAAAGTAACGTAACCGTTCACCACCACCCACATCAATTAAAACGCATCTTAAACCATATTAAGGCAAAATGGGTTTTAAAATATGTTAACCAGCAGATTTTTAATATCACCTGACACTTATGAACCTTGTGTCAATAAAATTCGCCGCGGAGCAGTTGTCGGAGTTGGGATGCAGAGCGGATAGCGGACCTCTAGAGTTGAGAAATAAAGGGCTACTTTTAGAATTACAAGTGTTTGTTTCTCCGAATTTATAATATGCCAAAAGAAAATTAGTTGATTTATTTATATGAAAACTTATTGCATACCAAAGATAATGAAAACAACCTAAGATCTGCAAAAAAGTTATAAAGGACAAACGTCCCGTAAATGATAAGATTCTGAGCACAAGGAAATATAACTAATGGGCCCGATTCTGAATATGTAAAAATTCTATAGCTAGAACTTTATAGAAATTGCTTACAGAGAAAAAGATACAATGTTCAAAAAAATGATATTCACAGATTGTAGACTTGTCGCCGCTGTAAATCGATTTCATTTTATTTTAAAATATTCATCAAATTCGATGGCGTCACTCGAATATTGACATAAACTCACATTGCAAATAAAATATGCTTTATTTGTATAACATAAAAATATTGAATTTTACGTAAATTAATTAAGAACTAAATTAAAATAAGAATGTATTGTACAGTTGCCAAACAACATTTTAGTACAGTTGGTGTCTTTCGTTTGTATACCGCCGAAGCAACAATATTTTTTCTGTGTATTCGCGATTTTCAACAAAGTTGCTGACATCTGGTGAACAAAATGTGAATCATAGTTTGCTATGAAGCAAAGGAGATTAAAACTGACAAAACAATGAATTTGACAATTCTCGTCCACTTTGTGGACGTAG
Organism: Nephrotoma appendiculata; assembly: GCA_947310385.1. Classification (NCBI taxonomy): domain Eukaryota; kingdom Metazoa; phylum Arthropoda; class Insecta; order Diptera; family Tipulidae; genus Nephrotoma; species Nephrotoma appendiculata. The sequence continues at coordinate 5,458,992 of OX371224.1, read as the reverse complement.
AAACCAACACTATCTACATTCGATGAAAATCGCGAATATCGCAGACGAACTATTTATCTCAACTGTACATTTATGTATTTCATTATCAACATTTAGGTGTATATAAGGAAAGTATGTAATACTTATAATTCTTAAACGAATAAATTTTATCTAAAAACTACAATTGTCAGTAGCTTCAACTTTTGTTGGTATAGAGATGCTATTGGTAACAACATATATGTATATGCAAAAACCGTTTCAGAAAATGACAATTTTTTGAGTTATTCGCTATTGTAATCTTGATATGTTTCTTCAAATTTGGTGCTGCAAAGTTACAGAACAAAACTTCCATTTAAAGAGCCGAGTTACATTTTATGAATATAATTTTAGTACATATCGGAAATTTTACAGTTGCACAGTTTACATACAGTTTATGAATTAGGCCATAAACCCTTAGGTAATTGTAACTATAATGACACTAATTAAATAAAATTAGCATCCACTCTGAGATCACTAACGGAAGCGCTCTAACATTTTTTTGATATATCGTTGATGCCAATTCACAATCACTTATCTCGATTTTTACAATTTTATGACTAACGTAATTTCATATTAAGGAATCTCTTTTTGGATAACTTATCTTAGAGTAATAAATTGTTTTTACTTTGCCGTACATTGACTTTCATTTTAGAATAAAGTTTTAATAACAGTGTATACACGATATAAGCACAGCTTACAATTAAAAACACAGTGAGCAGAGTAAAATTACTCAAGTTGAATAAAAAAGTACAGAGTATGGTATTTTTCACAGCTCACCTTCTCGGGATGAATTAAAAAATAGACCCTGAGTAATTTAGGACGCGGAGCAAAATTTAACAAAATAACAATGTGTTAACACAAACATGACAAAACAGTTATAATTTTCATCTTGAGATTTGGCTTTGAGAATTTCAATAGAATTTAAAAAAATTTACATTTCGTACAAAATGTGAGTATATAAATTTATGAATTAATTGCAATATTAAGCTCAATATTAACTTTGTAAAATGATAAGACTCAAAAATGAATTTAAACGTATCTCATCAAGGATCTGACAATGACTTTTCCACAGGTAGTATATACATATTTAAATGAAAGAAAACAAAATACACATCAACTACGAAGAATGTTACACTAAGAAGTACCGCAGGGTACAGTTCTGGGTGTTTTGGTGTTTCTTATTTATATTAACGATATCAAAACTGTATTACAATTGCCCTATTTGGTGATTGCCTAATATGTCGAAGCTAAAATGCTTTGAAACTTGGACAAAATCTTAATCAAGTTTTAAATAATGTTTACGAATTATTCATCTTCAAAACAGTAGAACAATATTTCAAATAGATCTGATTGATTTTTGATAACAAACTCAAGTTCGATCATCATTTAAGTATAATTAGTAGAAAAATATCCAAAAAAAATCGGATTTAAGATTACTGTTAAACCATAATCTTTGGTGCTAGTAATGAAAAATTGGCTAGAGGCTAGACTACAGGTGAAACACAGCAGGACTATGAGAACTATTTTGAGGAAGGTATCTTTACAACGATTACACGAATGCTAGATGAACTAAATTGGATGTCAAGCTTTGAAGTGTCAAACATAATTTGATGCCAATATACCTCCATGGTAATATCAATTATGTGAATATCCTAACAAACTACAAAAGAAATACAGAAGTTTTTCGAGTGCATAGGTTCAATAAAACTTCAACACAAAATTCAGTAATGTACATAGAGACATTACTGGTTAGACATTTTCAATAAAGTACCTATAACAACATGTATCGTTCATTCGCTGCAACAGTGACACAACTCAGAATTCACTCATTTCTAAGATATTCGAATCAAACGATTCCCAATAATTCATTGTTTTATTATTCTGTATCAAAACATACTCTCTTATGTTATTTCTAGCAAATTAGGCAAAATCCCATATCAAAACATACTCAATTCACGAAAGAAATTAATATTTTAAGATATTGGAAATTATTCTAAGAAAATTTTCAAATTTTTAAAGAATTATAAAAATTAAGATTCGATTGAAGATATAATAGAAAAAACTTATTTCACTAATCAGAATGTATTTTTATTTAATTTTGAAAATCGCTCTACTGAAAAATAAAACATTTTGGATTGCGCCACTTTTGCAGCGAATGAACGATATGAAGAAAATTTTATAAAATTTAAAAAAATTGTTGAAATTTTGAGTAAAAAATAATAATTTATTGTCTGCAGTTTTAAATTATTGTGTTACCAGAGCTACTATTGAAATTTTTTTAAATATTTACATCGAGTTGAGGTTACCAAGATGTTGTGAGTTTGGTTTCAAATTAATGAAACATTGATTTTTTTTAATTAAAAAATTCGGCCGTCTCATCGAATGCAGTGAACAAACTACAAAAAAAATTGAAAATTCTTTGGACTATCATACAAAGGGCCTATTTTTTAATTCAACCTGAGTAATTTTACTCTGCACACTGAGTTTTTATTTGTGAACTGTGCTTACACCGAGCTTACTTGCTTCTTCAAATGTTATACTCTGATATTAATGTCAGTGTACGAAGAGTGTGCAAAGTAAAAAACAATTTTTTACTTTATGCGCACCGGATAATTTTACCCAGTACAACCTTTGCTCGGTGTAGACTACCCCGAGTAAGCCTGCTTGCTCGGGTTGAATTAAAAAATAGACCCAAAGTATAATCACAATGCCTTAGCGAATTATTATGATTGCATACGTGAACCTGCCTTAAGGGGTTCAGAAATACGTAGCAAATCATAATAATTCGCTAAGGCATTGGGTGCTTTCAGGCCAGCCAACAGTTGGCAACATGTTGAGTAAAATCACAGCCAACGTTATGAAAATTTTGAACATTATGAAATTTTCAAATCAAATTGGCGATGATTTCACTAATCATGATGCCAACGGTTGGCGGACCTGAAAACGCCCATTGTGATTCTACTTTGTCTGAAAGTTCAAATTATTTTCAATATTTTTGTAGTTTGGTCACTGTCACTGCAGTCTGCGATGAGACGACCGAATTTGTTATTTAAAAAATTCAATATTTCATTATGCTGGAAACACATGTGCAGAATTCCGCATGCATCAAAATTAGAATACACTAGTGTATATGGATTAAAATACATAAATGACGCATGTTATGTAGAATTAGGCACGTCGTCTCTATTTCTAATTTGATTATGCATCCGTCGGTATTGACAACATGAAAAAAACTAAAACTAAAAATCTTCGCCAACTTTATGCTACATATTGTTTGTTGTTTTTCACTTTTGACACTTCCTGTCTAGAGATGCAGAACAAAATCATAGGGTTTATAAAAAAAACAATTTTTATACGATAAAAGACATTTCAATTACAAAAACGTTATCTGCGTGACAAAAAGTTTAATGAGTTTAATTAAGGCAGATTTGTTGACGCACAAAATACACTGAAAAATCACATCACTCACAGCTTGCTCTAACTTTGAATAAAAAATGCTGCACACAAGTGTCAAACAATAATGCTCATGCGTTTTACAAGCAGATCTGTATGCGGCGCTGTATGCGGAAAATCGACACATCTGTGTTCAGCATTAATTTGAAACCAAACTCCCAACATCTTGATAACCTCAACTCGATGTAAAAAATAAGATCTGACTATCACCCAGAATAACCGAAAATTTCATTTTTAAATATTGTTATACATAGAAGCTTTGAAGTTAAAATACAAATTTAAATTTAAATAAATGAATTATGGTTAGAATATAACGATTTATACATTAATTTTATCCACCTGAACTCAGACAACTACCGTTTTAAAATATAATATTAGTCATAAAGCTTAGTAAATTAATCGTTAATTTTTCAAAATGGGCCATGTCGACTGTACACATGTTAATGAATTTTGTCCATTCAATAATAAGTTTTTCTCACTTCCTTAAAGCTATGTACCAATTCCAAAACATAACTATTTTATTTTAATTCATATTTCAGGATGCTTAACGAATATTAACTTAACTGAAAAGTTTTTATGGAGCTTTAAGGTTCCGTAAGGGGTCAACAGTATTTGATTAGTATGAAAACTGTGGGCAAAATTATGACAAAACCCAATATTTAACATAGACTTTTAAAACTATATGCCATAACTCACTTCTTTAAATTTGATTTTTGCATCCTACTTTATTAATACGATTTAAAAATGTCTATTAAACGATTACCTACCTCACCGAGAAAATTGATTGATTGATTTGGTAGCAGCACGTGTAAGAGAAAATCCAAATCTATCGGTTCCACGTCGTTCTCAACAATTAAATCTTTCTCAAACAACAACATGGAGAATTTTAAGAAAAGGTTTGGGTTTACACCCCTACAAAATTCAACTGGTTCAAGAACTGAAGCCATTAGCCCACCATAAACGTCGTTTATTTTCTGATTTGAACTCTGCTCTTGAACAACTTGAAAATGATGAACATTTTTATCGAATAATTTTATATTCAGTGATGAAGCTCATTTTTGGTTAAATGGTTATGTAAACAAACAAAATTGTAGAATTTTGAGTGATGCATATCCACACGAAACTGGTCAGACACCATTACATCCAGATAATAACCAGCAACTCATGTTGGTGAAGTGGTTGGTACATATTTCTTTGAAGAAAATGATCGAGGAGTAACAATCAATGGAGAACGATACAGAACAATGTTAAATGATTTTTTTCCTGCTGTTGTTGAGAATAATCTGGCAGGTATGTGGTTTGAAGTAGACGGCGCCACCTGCCACACAACAACCTTAACAGTCGATTTATTTAAAAACAAAATTTGGTGATGAAATTATCTCAAGATTTGGTCCAGTTAATTATCCTCCCAGGTCGTGTGATTTAACACCTTGTGATTTCTTTCTTTGGGAATATGTTAAGTCACAAATTTATGCTGATAATTCAACAACAATTGAGCAATTAAAAATCAACATTGATGAAATACAGCCAAATTTATGTGAAATAGTGATGATATGTTGTTACTTTTTATACATAATGACATAATGTAACCTTTCAAATAAAAAAACTTTTGGTCTCACTGAATAATTTAAGTGTTTTTTTAATTATTTAGTTGTATCATTCCTATTGGAAAACCCTTTATAAAGTAGTATGTAAGCCTGTTTCTTCAAAAATTTAGAGATTTGGTCGGAAATTTTGATTCAGTTATAGATTACTAGTTTACTAATCTCTATTCTGAACAGGCTATAACTTCTGTAAGGTATCTTAAAAAAGGCTTGACAAATGTAGGACGGCTATCTACAATCCTACCTTAAAGCCAAAATTCTATCTTGCAAGCTGTGTCGGTGTAGATTTAAGTGTTTGGAATCGTATCCGGTACAAATTAGATAGATAATCCATTAGTCTTTCAGTTTTTCTTAGTATCGTAATGAAAATATTTTAAATGTTGTTCTTCTGCATGTAGCGGATAACTATACGTAAAGATTGAATACGAACATTTTGCATCATGATTAGCTCTTTATAATACGAGTATATAATTCTTCGGGCAGTTCTTGGGGCGGGCAGGCTATTTATAAATTAAGTAGTGGAGTTTTGAAACCGAGTGATGCAGATAACCAATGTTAGAAATATAGTTCAATACTTTTGAACTCTCAATTTGAGTTTATAATTAGCAACAGTCTTCTTCTTTTTATCTCAATATTGGCACTAAAGTTCCATAACTCATACGATAATTCTCTATTAATTAAAACATTCCAAAAAGTTGAGGCTTTGACATATATAGACATTTTTCTAAATCTAATAAATTTCTTAATGGTGGGTTTCAATTAGTCCACCCAATAACTATCTACTCTTACTAAGTGATTTATTTTAAGATAATTTTGCAAAAATACTTTTTAGTATATAGGTTGACTGGGCAGGTTAGGGTATATACCGTTATCTATTGCATTGCAGAAAACTCAATATGAAAGAATTAAATAAATCGGACCAAATATTGACGAATTCACGAAAATTTTATAAATTTATGTTTCATAAAAATTCTTGGTTTTGTAATTTTCTTCCTAGAATTTTAATAGTGACACAAGTGATTGGTTAGTTGAGGAGTAAAGATTGCGGCCTTTACTTTACATAATACTTTGATACATAATACTATAATTACTTGGGCCGGCCAAATAAACACACAATAATGAAAAATTTGATTCTGATTGTGATAAATGGTTTTGGCTAGTGTCGGAATAACCAACTTTGAACACATACTAGAAACACAAATTAAGCTCAGTATTTTAAATTAAGAGATAATTGGTGCCATTTAGTCCAACTAGATTATCGAAGTACCACTTTGCAAATTCAGAATTGATAATTTACTAGTGGCTATAAACATATTATTTAAATAAAAACTCTCTGTTTTGCTTCCCATGAATCAGAACGGGAAGAACCATTTAATTGAAACTTCATAAAAATCCGAACAAATTAATCATTTTGGGAAATTCACATATCACAATCACTAGAATATTATTCCAGGTAGAATTATAGCTATATCGTTGTCTCACGCGATCCTCCACACGCTATACAATTTATCGAATTTAATCGAGATTTTATTTAGAACTTTATACAACAATTTTTTTTGTTACAAAATCACTTTGCGGAAATTCAACGTAAAAATTCACAATTTTCCACTAAACAAATATAGATTGAGAGTATCACAACAATTTTTTGCCAACAAACCGTACGATTAAACAACATAACGATAATATCCAGAAAACGATCTCGCGATATTGTATACAACAAAAAAAAACATGTGTAATTCTATTATACAACTTGGCATGTGTGCTTTTTTCTTTTAAAATTTTTTCTTCACATTTCCCACCATACTACGTAATGTGTAGCTTTAATTTTACCATCCACGATCGGATACGTACAACGATCGTGCCACAAAGTAGATATTGATTGTGTTCGTTAAATTAAAATCGTTGTGCATTATAGAGATACACTAACGTCATACAGTGGTATTGAATGGGGGAGAATTGGTTGGGTATAGTAAATGGGGATCTTATCTTCAATGGTGAGAATTGTTTTTGTTTAGTCACAAAACGGTGGTTGCATTTACAAATAGTTTTTTTTCTGTATTTGTATTTTTTTTTTTTTTTTTCAAATTAAATTATATTTTATAACATCGACGAAGAAACCAAACCTCTTTTTTCTTCTTGTCTTGTCTTACTACATATATCTTTTACACACGTATACCAGCTTTAAGACTTTATTGTTTTTGTATTTTTATTTGTTTGTGAACTAAAATGAAAGTGAACTGATTTGGATTTGTTGTTGTTGCTGTTTTATTAATTTGAATTAATTGAATAGTATTTTTTGAAAAAAGTATATAAGCGGTTGGTTCGAATCACTCAGCATCCAGTATTCAATCTGGGATTATTCCATAAACATCTATTTTATAATTAAAAAAAAAATTAAATAAAATTAAAATGAAATTATTTGTGAGTAAATATTTATAATTATATCGATTGATTTTTTTCAATAATTATTGAAATAAGGAACCAAAATAGTATTTTATATGCAAGATTGAAATGAAAGTGAATCTGTGTTGTCATGTGTTTTATCTTAAAGTGATATAATCTGTAAAATTTATATAATTTTGTGTGAAAAGTATAACAAATCAATCTACTAGTGCTTAATAATAGTTTTATTTCATAAATATAGTTGAAAGAATAATAACGAAAAAAAAACGTAATTTTATGAACAATTTGTGCTATTGATCTTGATATTGACCGTATTATTTGGAACTTTTGTGTTACAATTTAACGATTTTTGTAAAAATTATTTTCACTTTGTAGATTTGAGTTCAATGAAATAATTTAAATTTAAATTTTTGTTTGTAAATCTTCAATTTTGCCAATCTCTCTTGATAAGTTGATATAAAAAATTCCATAGGAAATACGTGATTCAAATATGTAATATTGAGAGTGAAATTAAAAATGTTGATCGCGGGCACGTTTGATTGATTTGTTAGTTTGGTTGTGTTCCAAATTCCTTGTTTTAAAATTATTTTGAAATGTTCGCGATTGCTCAGATAAATAATGTTTTTTTTCCATTTTTATCCTTTTATCTGTAGTTGTGCATTGCTGCACTTTTAGTGTTGTCTGCGGCTGAAAAAGAAGAGAAGAAAACGGAATCAAAAGCTGTTCCTCTAGAAAAGAAACTTGACAAACGAGGATTATTAAATTTGGGGTACGGCTATGGAATTAATGGATTAGATGTTGGTTATATTGGAGATGGTCACGGTGGTGCTGGAGCATGGAGTAATGCTATCTCAAATTTCGGAGGCCACGGATCATCATACGGTGGTGGTTCATCATATGGTGGCGGATCATATGGTGGCGGATCATTCGGTGGCGGATCCTTTGGTGGGGGATATGGCGGTGGAATTGGTTACAGTCAGGGGGGATACATTCCATTAGGTGGACACACCGATATTACAAAAACTGTGACACTTCTTAAAGGAGTACCAGTGCCATATCCAGTTGAAAAACACATCCCATACCCAGTAGAAAAACATATTCCATACCCAGTTAAAGTACCAGTTCCACAACCTTACGAAGTTATCAAACATGTTCCAGTGCATGTTAAGGAATACGTCAAAGTACCAATACATGTGCCACAACCCTATCCAGTCGAAAAGAAAGTACCATATCCAGTACATGTTCCAGTCGATCGTCCATACCCAGTCAAAGTATTAGTGCCACAACCCTACCCAGTCGAAAAACATGTTCCATACCCAGTCAAAGTACCAGTACCACAACCCTACGAAGTAACCAAACATGTTCCATACCCCGTTAAAGTTGAAGTACCAGTTCCACAACCCTACCCAGTCGAAAAGAAAGTAGCCGTACCAGTACATGTCCCAGTCGATCGTCCATATCCAGTACATGTACCAGCTCCTTATCCAGTAACTGTCGAAAAACCAGTACCATATGCCGTAGACCGTCCATATCCAGTCCATGTCAAAGTACCAGTTGATCGTCCATATCCAGTACCAGTCGAAAAACCATATCCAGTACATGTCAAAGTACCAGTACCACAACCCTACGAAGTTATTAAACACGTACCATACGCAGTAGAGAAACCAGTACCATACCCAGTGAAAGTAGCCATTGATCGTCCATATCCAGTCGCAGTAGAAAAACATATTCCATACACAGTTGAAAAACCAGTACCAGTACCAGTCAAAGTACCAGTACCAGTACACTATGGCGGAGGCGGTGGTGGCGGTGGATCCGGATATGGCGGTTCTGGATACGGTGGTGGATACAGCAGTGGTGGATACAGCAGTGGTGGATATGGTGGCGGATACGGTGGTGGATATTCATCCGGCGGCGGTGGACTCTCAGACCACAGTTACGCAAGCTTTAGCGGTCTTGGCGGAGACTACAGTTATCACCATTAAATTATATTAATTATTTAATTGTATGTACATAATTTAATAAGTTAGGGAGGTCGCGAATAATCCAAATTTGTAAATCTTTCTGTTTATTTTATATATATTTATATTATATAAAATATTTAGTATAATTTTAATGTATAATTCATTAAAATTATGCATACAGAATTTTGATAACCAAACACACACACATACCAACCAATCAGCCGCAACACAAAAATAATTTCTAATTTTAGTTACCAAATTGTGATTGACTTGAATTTTTCAACGAAAAGAAATTTTTTTTTTGATGATGTGATAAAAAACAAAAGAAAAATTTTTATGCAAGTCAATAATTAATTATATTATTTTTTTTAATTTAAAATAATTTTTTATAATAAAAAAACAAAAAATTAATTTATTCTTTTATTTAATCATCTAAACGTTAATGGCATGTAACGAGGACGTTACAAAGTTACATAAAATAAAGTATTTTTACCACTGTGAAGTTGAACAATTTTCTTTTGTTGTGTTATTTTTCAAGGAAATTGGCCTATAATTTTGATAATTTTCTTTAAAAAAAAATATACTTTTTGTTCCCATAAATTAAATAAATTCAAGGTAAATTACCTACAATTAGAATGTACATATTCTAATGTACTCGAAGTAAAATTACTCGGTTGAATGATTTCGTAAATATGTTATAAATAATTCGATTGACCGACGATGACGCAAAAGGTGCGAATAGAATGGTCGCGGAAATAAAAAATTGTTTATGATTGGGGGGAATTAAGATTTTAAGAACCAGGATACTATTGTTAGACATTCTTTCTGCAACTAAGTATAACGTGTAGCTAAGTAATTAAGAACTTGTTCATATTTACGGAATTGCTGAAATCGTAAAATAGGGAGAAATATTTATGTTATCGTTTACCAGAATTAGTACAGAGATAATGTTGTAAAGTCATCATTATTCAGTTTTGGAAGTAACAAGACCATTGTGACGATGTGTGAAAACCATCATAGGTGTACCACCTCTACACCCACTGCTTCTTCTTTAACCTTTATGTCACATCACATTCAACTCGCGAATTGTAAATACAAGAAAAATAAGATTCTTTTTAACATTAGTAAAAAAATATTTTAATGAAAATTAAGCATTAAAACACTGTTGACCTACTCTTTGTTAGTCGATATAAATTGTAGTTTGAACAAAAAAAACTCTCTCCCCGAAATTTCCTCTTCAGTGGCCCTATTCTGGCTTTCCCTGGGAATAGGGAATTGGGGAAAATATTTTCATAGCATTTTTGTCTAAATTGTATTTTTCTGGCCTACTGAAAGAATAAGTTTAGTGCAAAAAATTTCAAATGCAAGTGAATTGGGAAACTTTTGTTCCAAAAAACTTTTTATAGGGAATAATATTTTTCCATTTAACTCAAAAATATTAGCACCAAACATGTTCCCTTAGTAGGCCAGAAAAATACAATTTAGCCAAAAATGCTATGAAAATATTTTTCACAATTCCCTATTCCCAGGGAAAGCCAGAATAGGGCCACAGGTGGCTAAGGCGATTATATGATATTTCTCGAGGAAATGTATGTCGATGAACAAACTTTTTCCTTGCAAAACAAACGAAAATAAGGTAACTCATACTAATAAAACTGCCAAAAAAATTTAAGATTTGGGGTTACCCAATTGCTTACCGTTTCACCGTTACAATCTTGTGTCATCCTCTTAAATTACACTGCTCGTCAAAAAATTTCAGACACTACATTTGTTCAGTAAATATTTGTGTCTATACGGTAACAATTTGCATTATTCGAGTTATCGCTTTACGAAATAATAAAATATGCACCAAAAGGCACTAACGGAGCAAGTTTAATAAAATTAACCACAGGATCAAAACAAAACAAAATTAACGAAAAGCGGATATTGATTAATCATCATATTTATTTAAATAAAAATCAACAATCATTCTAAGCGGCCTTTACTCTAATATCGAGTATTTCCTTCACGATCTCTTAGATTTGCAATGCACTTCTGAGGTATCATTTCCCATTCTTCCTGTGGAGCTAATTAAAGATGATCTAAGGTTTCTCAAACGACTTCCCTTTGCCTTAAACGACGACCTAGTATATCCCACACGTGCTCAATGGGATTAAGGTTAGGAGTGCGAGCCGACCAAACAATTCGATGAATTCACACCGCATCAAAATAATTATTGACAACGTTTACAACATGGGGCCTGGCGTTATCATGCATTAATAATTTAAGTGTCAGGAATTTTTTGACGAGCAGTGTTCATCAATTTAAAAATATGCTATTATGCATCCAAATACCGAAAACGTGTAAAATGCTCGAACAATTTTCAAATAAATTCACTATTAGCCTGATAACTTTTGTACTAAACTATGCTCCAATTCTAAGTAACTCTGTTAGGTATATTCTATCGTTTGTCCCTAAAGGGGTCCACATATACAAAAATTTGTACCGAACGCGTTTGGCGTAAATATTTTCGCCGCAAATTAAGAAGTATGGACGTGTGCGGTGCACGAAAACCACACACAAATGTATGTCCCTTTCAACACCCACGATCCAACACTTGTCGGTTTTTTAAATTTTTTGATAAACGAATTTTTATAACAAAAAAAATAATTTTGATTTGTTATTGATTTACGGATTTCAGAATAGACAGATTAGACATAACGCTATTTTACTATGGGCAAATTTGGACTCCATTTTTTGACCGGTTTGCAATAAGGCAGGAAAAATTCGTTATTTTTGTAAGTTTTAAATTTAAATAAAGAAATTGGTAACTCATAACAGTGTACAAAAATTTTGACTACCTATTTTGACAGCGAAACATAATCAAAGCGAATTCGGCCATATTGTCTGGGACAATCAACTTGATCGAGAAAACAAAGAAAAATTTATCGAATGCAGTGAATTGCTTAGCAGTCCAACGGGTTATGTTAATGTTTCATTTACCGACAAAGCTGAACTTATAATGCGGAAATCTACACGTCCATTTCTAACTACAATGTAAGTGAGCAAATCAGATAAACGGGTTTGTGGCAACAATTTCTATTAATATTTTAGTTATTTCGACGTCTTTCTGCAACGTCTCTAGATGTAAAAAACCCTACACATGCCAATGTGTACGTGGCTACCCCGGTATGCATTGCGAAACGAATGTGCATCCGAACCTTGTGCTAATGGTTGGGTTTGCATGGATTTACTAAATACGCTCAAATGTGAATGTCCACGAGGACTTTATGATACTCGCTGTTTGAGCGATGTCGACGAATGTGCATCAAAACCCTGTATAAATGGTGGCCGATGTGAAGTTGAAGTCAATTAATTTATTTGCCACTGTCCGCGTACCCGACCATGGTGGTAAACGATGTGAAACGAACATTGACGAGTGATCAAATCCGTGTCAACATGGTGGTTAAGCGGAGTGAACTTATTATTAACAACTTATGTTTACTTATATGTTGTCTAATCACTCCGTACATTGTAAATGCCTTTGAATAAATGTTAGTTTAGTACTTAATTAGTTTTATTTTTGTTATCCCCAATGAAGAAATATCATGTGACAAAGAGGATACAAATTTGCGTGACTCATTTTTTGATTGTATCCTAATAATGGATTCGATATACGAGGTTTGTGCATTGCAGTAACGAGAGTAGGGCCAGATGGAATCTTACCATAGTACGAGGAAATGGGTACTTCTCTTTGCAATGTAAGTGATCAAATGACTTCATCCCTGGCCGATCCAGTGAACAAAACAGAGATAGGAAATTTATAAGCAACGTAAAAACGAAAATGATGATGATGATGATGATGATGTGAAGTAAACGTAAAAGTTCATGCAAAATGGTTATGGATTGGTTAGACGATGATGATGGTTCGGAATCGAACGCAGATGTTAAGCCTGATATATAAGACTTATATAGATATGAATGAAAAACAATATGTATAGATTTATTTAAATCGATTTTATTATACCACTTTTTTCCGGGACGTTATATTTGTTATCAAAGTTGTACATCCCCTGCTGAATTTTACCCGATGATAAATTGATTGTATTGGGGTTACAATAATCAACCGCAAACCACCACATCTAAACATTATTAACACCCCCCCCCCCCCCCACTATCCAATTCAAACCCCCAAAGCCTATGACACCCGCAGCACCCTAAACCACACCACCCATATCATTATCTTTTAATACTTCCATACCCACCCACACACACACCACCCACACAAACCATCATCCACCAAATCCCAAATGCAAACACCAAACCAAAAACACATCATCCCACTCCCCACCACCTCTCATATCACCTACCACTTACCACCACTCCTACCACCTCCATAACCACACAATCTTACATCTACACGAGATAATTTTTATACTGCATTCACATGCTCTATGAAACCCAAAATAGAATAGAAAATAAAAAAAAAGTCTATCTAATTTAAGGAGGGGGTTACAAAAACCCTGTATATCTCTGAACAAACTTAACACAGAAACGTCCTAATCAATAGGACTTTATCCCATGAATTGCTTGAACTTTTAGTGAAAAAATTAAGTTGATATCTCCATCCGTTCTCTAGTTATCGTGTACACAGACGGACAGACGGCAAACCGAAACCATATAGCATTTTTTTAATAAAAAATGCTAAAAAATTTGAAACAGGCTTTAATTTCGCAGAAAGCCTGAACATACAGGCCCGTTGTCCACTTGAGCTATGTTTTTTAAGCGAAGTGAGCTATATTTCGAGATCACAGCTTCTTAGTTTACTTTTCAAAGACGAATTAATTGAAACCGAATTCATGGAGCTTAACTGAAGCACGTCGTAGCGCGGATTTGTTTATTTTCTTTATTGAAATCTGTGGGGTAGAAACATAGCTTGCATCGCTCTATAGCTAATTATTTATATCCAAGACGAAAATAAAATATCTAAAAAAATTGCTTTACATATTCGGTTGATCTGAGATTTATCTACAATGTTTCGCTCATTGAGTTTTGGAAACCAAAACGGGAAGTTGTGAAATGAAAACATTGCTCACATCAGTCAAAAAACATAGCTCAAGTGTGCAACGGGCCTTAGTCATAATTCATTTTTGCTTTGAAGTCCTGTTCATACCTATATGGATAAAAATGACGGATTCATCATATAAACGTGGGCTAAATTGGCTAATATACCCAAGGGCATTTTCTGTAATATTTTAAGCGCAATGACTGAACTGCAAGATTTTTGAAATTCAATTTCTATCGCAAGAACATTTCCGTTCAAAATTGCCCCATTCTATGCGGGAAATTTAAATGTAATGTTGTTTCACCCGTATACTAATGAATGATCATTCACAAAAATTAGCAGAATCGAAATTTAAAGATATACTTAAAATTTAATTAATTAATTAATTTTGAATGTTTAATTTAGATACTCGGGTTTCAAAAACACTTTAAAAAAGAGTAACTCGGATAAACTTCGGCATTCGCTTTTTACATTTCAAGACAAATTAAACTAAATCGAGATATCACAATTCGAAGGTACAAAGAATTTGCAAAAATTTCACACTCTGTAATTTTGTTACACAATTGATCCGTTTTGGTTTTCAATAAACTAAAACTTTAACAACCAACAAACAGTGGAATGCTGAAAATTTTTCTATAGATATGTGCAGATATATCTGCATTAATAATTTACGAGTATGTCTGAAAGTTATATATCTCTACATATCATAATTAAGAAGATAAATTGAAAGCATTAAAGTTTAATTAGCCAGCAATCGGATAAACCTGCAATTTTTAAATTATTTCAATAAAAAACGTAGCTTTAGGATGTTGCAAAATTATCGGTACAATTTAAGCAGAACATAAGTGTTTTAAGCTCATAAATTGCAAATTAACGTAATAATTTATAATTTACTACAGACATGATGAAATTTATGATTTAGTGACTGGAACATACATGCATTTCGTAATCATGTGAGTTTTGGAACCATTTTTATATGCACGAACAGTTAGCGAATAGTGCGCTCTTTCCTACTTTGACTTGACATTGAACATTATAGAACTAACAAAATAAATTTAAACCACAAAACACTTGTTGTGGTCTCGTATATTAGAATTATCGTAAATTATCGTTAATACAGGCAGGCATTACATTTTTATTAACCATCTTACTATACGTTGTTCATGGCTGATCAAGCAACGAATGTACTAATTAAGGTTAAATATAGCCGTTTGTATATTAAATCTCTGTACAAGACAAGACAATACATAAATATTTGATTTTTAGAATTGACAATTTCTTAAAAAAAAATCTTTCTTAAACTTTTTTAATTTTAAAAAAAAAAAGCTTATTTTTAAACAATAGATTTTTATTGTCTTGTATATTATAAATGCTTTTTATTTCGCAAACAATAATTATGTAATCGTCAAGGTCGATTTTGGTCATAAGCTTTATAGCATACGTTAAAGTTTAGTTTCACTTACATTTTGATGAGGCGTGTTTAGTTCGCGAAAAATTGAAATAGTTCTCCATATACCTATATAATTAGTAGCCGTCGTCGGTACTCTCACAATCAACTTGTATACATATTACACAACAATTTGTGGATCGCGCACGAACATGAGAATTCCGATTATGCAACCTCGCCGTTACGTCTAATTTAATTCATCGGCGTAGTCTTTTAGCCATTCACCGTATAGCGTCTCGTATGTAGTACACAAATTTGAGACATGACATTAACTTTAATGTTGGTCTATGATTTTCTTATTTATGTTTACATAGAAGGTGATCTATATATTTTCTTAGCTCGCATTATAATGTGAAATTGAAAGTAAAATTATTATTTTGTGTGACACACATTCTATAATGTCGTCCACCCGGAACAAATTAAATTTTTTCTTTACGTAATTAAATTAATGTAGAACATGAAATGCTCGGAAGATTATTTTTTGGTTTAATTAAAACTATTTTCAATCAAACGATGTTATGTATTCTTTGTAATTGCTTTTATCTATGGGAGAAATGCATACGAGTAATGATTGATGGTTACTTATACGCACTCGTACATGAGAAGATTACTTAGTTATAAAATTGCCTTCCTAACGCTTTAATTATTTATAAAGATACGTCTTGAGATCTATTGAATAACATGCTCGGAGCTTTTACGTTCAAAATAATTATAGAGAAAGGATGAAAGTAAGTACATTAAATTGACGATTATCTAACTACCCCCAGTCAAAGAACAAACCTTCTAAAGGATTTGATAGAGTGCATAATTTTATTATAGGTAGGTACAGAGAAATTTAAGAATCACAACTGAATTGCTATAACGATTTCGATTGTAAGCAAATTTTGAACAGCTCTAATAAATGTAATTAAATATCAGTTAAGGGCGTTTTTTTACTATATCAAGGTATGCCGTTCGGGTTCTATAAACATCGGTTTCAAAATTTTCTTCAAAGTCTAATAAATAATCAATTCCATAAATAATACATTTGTCCAAGCTTTCCCGTTATTTTACCTGAACATTAATTGTGCTGGAAGTTGTATATTTACATGCGAGGATACTCCAAATGCTGTCAAAATGTTCGATTGAAAGAAAAAACTAAATTTTGTGTTTTTCAATCGAGTGTACATTACTAACTCGAGAGCACTGTAATTGTTGACATTTTGGGCCATAATATACGCCATTTGAGTTAAAGGCATATCATTTTAACTTATAAAGCACTGCATTTCAATTTTCTGTTCCATTGATTAATAAAACGAGGATAATATTTTCGAACATAAATGTTTGACCTACCAGTTTATCTTTTCTTCTCTATATATATAAAAATCACGTGACACGATGTTCGTACAAGCTAACCTCCGAAAACGTCCAACCGAAGTATTGTAGATTGTAGTTGAATATTGAATTGTCATTTTACTGTGTGCAGATTTCTATACGTGTTAAAAAAATTAAAATACCAAAATTTTATGAAAAATATAATGCAAGTTGTTTGAGAAAATGTTTAATTTAATTTAACGAAGCTTTCCGGCGTATTCTTCGTTTTCCCATACACGAGCAAAACCCAAGTGTCGAGCATCTTGGGATTCTTCTTGAAAACGGTCATCGTGTATATTTCACTGAAGAAAATGCTCTCCAACGAGCAATAGAGCCACCAAAACTTAGCGAATTTTTCAAATTGTGTCAAAAACCTGATGTTTTCGGACAATTAGCAAAACTATTATTATATACCGACGTTCCATGCTATTTTACATGGAATAAATCTGGTAAAAAATGGGATCCAGGTAGACAAAGCGAACCAAATCCAACAATCGCAGGCGTATTCAAAGCCAATACATTGGGACGACTTTACTCAGTACATCCAAAACAACGTGTCAATGTACAAATGTTCAATACATATCAAGATGCATGTCGCGAGATGCAATTGACGGAAGACGACAATCATTGGGATCTGACACATCGTCAACTGTTCGCAATTTTACTAATGACATGTTATCCAACACAATCATCGGCTTTGTGGGGAAAATGCAAGAATTACATGGTTTAAGACATATACTACACCGAGTTAGATACACAAACCAAGATCCAAACATTGATTACATGCCAGAAATATACAATGAAGCTTTAGTGTTGATCGACGATTTGTGTATTTTAATTTCAAATTGACCAATAAATCATTATGGTATGCCATCGCCTGATCGTCCGGCAGCCGACTTAGTTAAGAGTGATGTGCAGCGAGAAGAATTGTATCATTGCAAAGATACGTTCGCAGCAAAAAAAATTGCTTTGACAATTGAATCGCCAGGTATTGCAGCCACTTTGTTAGATGGTGGACGAACGGCACATTCAGCATTAGACGTTCATAACAATTCGAACGCAATGTGTAGCATTAAAAAAAACAGCGGAATAGCTGCAGTGCTGCAAAAAAGTTCAATCATTATGTGGGATGTATATACTATGGCTCATAAATATTCACTCGGAGCATTGCATAGAACTATACAAGATTTAACCGGCAACAGCAAACTATTCGGTGGTGGTACCTTATTACTATCCGATGATTTCCGACAGACATTGCCAGTGATTCCATACTCTACTTATGCCGATGAGATTGCCGTAGAGACCGTTCGAATGACCATCAACATGCCAGTACAATTGCAAAATGACCCGTCGGCACAAATATTTTCTTCTAATCCAGCAATTGAGATATTGGCAAAGGTAATATCGAACGACATCTAAACACACAATGCATCAAATTGCAAGACAATCTATGCACTATCGTTAACTCAAAATATCATTTAATTGACAATGTCTTTCCGGTCATTTTGAATAATTACTTGAACCATAATTGGCTCAGTGAACGTACTATTTTGGCAGCGAAAAATGTTGACGGAAATAATTTTCAAATACAAGAGTCGTTGCCAGGCGAACTGATGTCTCTCAAATCAATCAACACTGTCGTTGATGAAACTGACGCAGTAAATTATCCAACTGAATTTTTAAATTCAATAGATATGCGAGGAATGCCACACACAATCTTAGATTAAAAATTGGATCGCCGATAATTCTGCTTCGTAATTTAAACCCACCCAGATTATGCAAGGGCACACGCACACGTTTGGTCATCAAACGGATCACCAAAAATGTTATTGAAGCAAATATTTTGAAACCGGACAAGTGGTGCAGTGGTTAAAACTTCGGAACTTGGACCGGGAGGTACTGGGTTCGAATCCCATCAGAGGCTAGATGAAAATCGAATTTTCATCATCGGTTACAATCGGTGTGGAGGATGGAGTGCAGAATTCAGCGCTGACCCATCGCCAGTTGTGTGAGTAGGTGAATAGGTGAATGGGTTAATGATGTGGCGTGAATGCGTGGTATTACTAATGGACCAAAATTGCGCCCTAAGTGTCAACCACTGAAACCTAAACCACCTAGCTATTTTGAACGGAAAGTTTATTTATTTATTTTATTTATTTATTTATTTATTTAAAGAAATCTATTTTGTAATATACATGTATGATTTCAGATAGTTTTTCAGATAGTTTCAGTTTAAGGGAGAAGTCGTTCTTTTGCCACATGTCGCAATGATACCTACGGAAACGACAATCATATTCAAACGACTTCAATTTCCGATTCGTTTGGCATTCGTTATAACAAACAACAAATCTCAAGGGCAAACAATGTCCGTTTGTGGACTCGACTTAGAAAATCCATGTTTCTCTCATGGCCAGTTATACGTTACATGCTCACGTGTTGGTAAACCATCGAATCTCTTCATATTGGCAAAAGACAGATTGACAAAAAATATTGTTCTCAAAATCGCACTACGTTAAATTTAAATTCATTACTATAATTACAGATGAATACTAAATAAAATAAAAAATATGTATCGAATGTTAGTTTTATATGGATAGAATTTGTATGGCAATCTGTCACACTGTTCCGCAACTTTAAAATATGTCAATAAAATTTTATTTGCATGTGACTTGTACATATGTTCTGTGTATGTCAAATGCATAAAATATCAGACACTCGTGCTACCAGATAAAAGGCGGTGTACATGAAATGTGGTCTACAAAGAAGACGGTTTGTGGCAGGACAACGTCTGCCGGGTCAGCTAGTTTTATTATAAATAATCAAGACATTAATTTGTTTTAAATAATAATAAAAAACTAATGGATCGTTTCTTTATGGACAACAGTCAATTTGCCAATTATTCCAAAATTTCCACCAGATTTGTTGGTTTAATGCTGCATGTGGATCGCGGTTGAGCAAAAAATTAGTTTTCACACAAAATTTGAATCAATTCAACAACAAATCATCGTTATTGTTTTTTTATCGGTACTAAGTTTCGGTACTCGATCATTAAGTATCGAGTATTTATTCTCTGGATTGTCGATGATTACAAGGACGAAAAAATGTGCTTCAGCAACGCTAATTGAACGAACCGTTCCAAAACCAGTCCAAATTTGAACATGCACACAATTTAATAATTCTGCTATTCGATTCTGAGCAAAATTACGAAGTCATATTTAATTTTCCGCCGTTAACACTTGCATTACCAACGATATTGATTCAAGTGTAAAATATTTTGACTGGTGTCATCCATTAATTTCGAATCATCATTGGCGATTGTGATTTTATAATCACGTTGGGCTGATTTTTTGCGTCGCGACCAAATCTTGTCCATGCGAAATTAGGATGCAATTAATCGAATAATAATTTCATTTTATTCGACGACCCGCATGAAAATCACCCTTTAGTCGTGAATATTTTGTCGGCTCGAGAAAAGTATTCTCTGATCTCGATGTCATTTTTTTCTCAATCATTCTCATCATTTTCTCTCTCCTTATTTTATTCTTCTGGCTTTGTAGTGTTGTGCAATTTATCCGCATTTCCAATTCGATCCGAAAAAGTAATTTCTCCGGTACCATCTTCAACCAAAACATTCACCATTGCTCTCAATTTTATCTTTAAATTTATCAAGATTCTCGTTTTTCATCAAATCTATGATCATCACAAACCAGATTATAAAACTGGTTGATCAGCAGAAGTAGTGATTTCATTTTTTTTATAAAACACAATTTTCGGTTATTTCGATATTATTCGCAGCGTAAACAAAATTCAGCAAATTTAATAATTTCTTTACCAGATGATCGCAATTCAGAATTTTCAAATCTTACTCTAGGGTCTGGTAAAAAGTGCTCTTATCAGATGGACTTGAGAGCGTTATCCGAATAAGCTTCTAAACAGAGTGTGCAACCACCATATTCTCAAGATTTAACACAAAGCTAAAGCCTGAGCCAATGTCTATAACTGCTGCTGATAATTTTAATAAACGTTTAAAGACTGGAATATTTTATTTAATTGGCAAAGGTGTGACAATAGTATTGCTGGGCTGTATGATACTCAACTTGTCAAAAACGATGTTTAATAAAAATCAGTTTTTGACCATAAAATGTTAATTGACCTAATTCTTGTTTAGTATGAACTTAGATGTATAATTGAGCGATTAAAACATGATTATCCCAATAAAATGTTTAGTTTGTCTACGGTTAGGTTTAAAATTATATCGTTTTTTTGAAACGCACAAATCAATTTTTTCAAAATTTTACTTCTAAACAGCGAAAAAATTTAGCATCAAAGTGTTAAGAAACCGAAAAAAGAAAATGAAAACATTAGTTTAAAAATGATAAACATTTTGATTTTTGTCGATTGCAAAATTACGTCAAACGATAAGTTTATTTGTTTTTACGCCGCAATGCCGATAATTTGTAGAAAATTTACTGGCACTAGTTGGCAAAACCACGAAATAAAAATTGTGTCCAAGATAAGTGGTTATTAATTTGATTATAATATGCAATGTTTAGAACAGAACTAATGAAAAATAGTAAATTTATTAATTAATTTTACACATATAAACAATATAAGTAAAGTTTAATAAACGAATCATATAAAATTTTTGTACTCATATTTATTAAAGAAACGAACCGGTTTATATACAATGGGACATTTAAATATCGATACTAAAAAAGAAATTTGTTTTCTCAGTATCATACAGCTTAAAATAGCTTTTATTAACTGCGTTTTTATGAAGTTCAAAAACTGTGCTCTGCATAATCCCATATTCCCATGTATGAAACTTTCATTTTTGTTTGGTGATTCCCCATTCAAACATCATTTGATTGTATTATAAATATTATCAACATTATGACCGTGATGAGTTGCTGAAATTGATATTCGAATGCTATCACCACTACCAATAGAACTGCTGTTTGTGTCATGATTCGCAATTGTCTGATTAGAATTGGTTGATGGCGATGACACTGGTGAATCGTTACATATTTCAGCGTAAATTTGTTTCAGCGTAAAATTGTTTTAAATATTTGATATTCGATCTTATTCAATAAGTATATTACGATGCTTATAAAATGGAATTTTATTTAAATTATTATATATTGTAATAATATTTTATTGCAAAGTACTTAAATGATAAAGAAAAAATCTCCATCAGGATTTTTAAAGAACAAGGATTTACCATGCATCAATCTGGTACTAGAATTGGTAAAAAAAGCTCGAAATTGTGGTCTACAAAAGAAAACAAAAGGAAATAGTAAGTTACCCAAATTTCAAATTGACAATATAAGATATTAAACAACTCGTAACAAGTTACCCGACAATCGAATTAAAGCAAAATTGGGCTTACCTGTTACAACATGGTAACCATTGGGCTTACCTGTTACCTGTTATAACTGTTGCACTAACATTCTGAAAAATCGTTGATAAATCGAATGCAATTGTTTTTTTCGGCACAAATTTGATATCAGAAATTTTATGAATTGAATTCGGCTTTCGTCACTTGAACATTTACCTCGTTAAGAGGTTTTTTATTTGATATGTGTTACGGCCAAAGTGGATAATCCGATAATTATATATAAATACCGGTTATTATATGTAATTAGCAACGACGTCGGTTAATGTGTATATTTTTTTAGAATTACTCACTTTGACCGGTTATTATATATAATTAACAAAACACTTTGGCCAAAGTATATATTGTTACGGTGACACCTAGAGTAGAATAGAATAAGTTAATTTCATTAATTGTTCAACTACATTTATAATTTATACTCAACATTTAGGCGTATTTCTATACTAACATATTTGCTGCGCATTTAAGATTATTCTAGAAACAAATATTTTGGTATATAAGGGCGCGCGTTGATGTGGAATGCTGAGTATTATTTTAAACGTGATACAGTGAAGGTTAAATAGAAAGATTATTAAAGTGATTATTAAAGCGATTATTAAAGTGATAATTAAAAAGTGTGTTATAAGTGTAATAATTAATTGTGAAAATTGTGTTGTATAATAAATTGTGTTGTGTAAATAAAATTGTGTGAGTTAAAATTGAAGCAGTGTATTTATTCACAATCCAGTGATTCGAACCTTGATTGACAAGGCAAAATCGTAACAATTGGTGACAGCGGTGGGATTGTGAATAATAAGGAAAATGATTCTCTACGAATTAAAGCTTGCGCAATTAAAGGAGCAACTGAAGCAGCGAGGTTTGGCTAGTGAAGGCACAAAAGCTAGTTTGGTGGAGCGACTACGTCAGGCCATGGAGAAGGACGGTTTAAATCCAGATGTGTATGATTTCGAGGAGGACAACACGGATGAGATCAGTGTGGACAAGAAAGAAAAGGAAGAACAAACGATGGTCGGAACAACACAAAACCCATCTGGAAGTTTCGATTTATCGCAGTTGATGGCTGCTATGAATATGATGGGACAACAGTTGACGCAACAAGGGGCGGAAATTAAACATCAAATGAAACAGCAGATGGAGCAACAAGGGGCGGACATTAAACATCAAATGAAACAGCAGATGGAGCAACAAGGGGCGGACATTAAACATCAAATGAAACAGCAGATGTTACAAGTGGAGCAACAAGGGGCCGACATTAAACAATCGAACCAGGAAATTAAACAGAAGATTGTACAAATGGAGCAACAAGGAGCGGACATTAAAAACCAAATAGAAGTTGGTCAAAAGAAAATGAACGAGAAGTTTCTGGAGTTATCTTCTACACTACACGGTAAAGTGGAAAAATTGCAAACAGAAGTACACGCAGAAATTCAAAATGTTAAAGGGACGGTTCAACAAAAATTTGAATCGGTTAAACAAGATTTTCAAACGGAAGTTAAACGTCTCGAGAAGGAGCTCCAAGATGTCAAGTCAAATGGAACAACAGGTCAAGTGATCCAGACAGTTAACGCAGTTAAGATAAAACCACCAACATTTGATGGAACAACTTCCTTCAGTATTTTTAAGTTCCAATTCGAAACTGCGATTAAGCAAAATCAGTGGACGGAAGAACAATGTGTTGCAGCATTAATTGTGGCTCTTAAAGGCGAAGCGGCAGAAACACTACAAATCATTCCCGAGCAAGAACGGAACGTTTACATGGGAATTATGAAGGCGTTAGATCGAAAATACGGAAGTGACCACAAACGAGAAATCTATCGCATGGAATTGAAGGGTCGATACCAAAGAGGAGGAGAATCGCTACAGGAATTTTCATCGGCAATTGAGCGGCTCGCGCATTTAGCACATTCAAATATGTCGGCCGATTACATGGAGCGAATTAAAATGGATGCATTCATTGACGGTATTCGAGATCCCGAGACGCGCAGAGCGGTGATGTTGTCACCTAAGGCAACTTTCACGGAAACCATCGCTTGTGCGTTAACAAACGAAACTGCGCAAACCATCATCAAACCAGCAATGAAAATTCGTCGAGTGGAGATTGATTCCAGAATAGACACCGCGCGGGCTACGCCAAGGACAAGAGATGGAAGTGGCAGGATTAAATGCTGGGTATGTGATAGAATGGGCCACATCTCACGGGACTGTTGGGAGATTAAGAAGAAACGAGCAAGGTCGCCATCTCCTATGAAGCGTAGACCAAAGGAGGAGCAGATAGAATCCAGAAAGGAGGGTCAGACGACAGCGGAGTCGTTAAACTAAAAAGAGTCAGTTTGAAGGGGCAGAAGCTGACTCCCACAACCGATTGCCCCATAACCTCCATCCATGTTTCGAGAATAGCAAGGAGCGGTGATAGCTTAACAATTGAAGCCGATATTGATGGGAAGAAATGCATGATCACGCTGGATACGGGAGCAACTCATACGATTGTTCGTGAGGATATTATCGATGGAATTATGGAACCAGCTAATGAATTGAAGTTACGAACGGCGACTGGAGAAAATTCAGCAATAAAAGGGAAAAAGGTCGTAAAAATAAGGATTGGGCGAAATTACTTTCAACACGAGGTGCTGGTTGCAGATATTGTAGACGAAGTCATCTTGGGAATGGACTTCATGAGAACGAATGGCTTCGTGGTGGATGTTGGACGGGGTGTATTAACCTACGATAATATCGAGTTGCCACTTCACGTTAGCGCCGTTATAGGAGAAACGACCAGGCAAATTATAATGGATCATCGGGAGAAGCTGCCACCGAACTCGGAAACAATAGTATGGGCAAGATTGGAAGGAGGTTCTGGGTCACCCAGGTTGTGGGTTGTGGAAGCCAATGAAGCAGAGAGCGGAGCCAGAGAAATTATGATCGGGAAAGTTTTAGTGAAACCAGACAGCGATAATAGAGTACCAATTAGGACTCTAAATCTCTCGGATAAGACGAGAACCATCAAGAAAGGGACAATAATCGGAAAATGCGAAGAAATATCTGCGATTGTGAAGTGCGAGCAGAAAAATCCGATTAATACGACTAACTCGCAAGGGCAGAAAGAGGTTGTAGAACAACTCATGGAGAAATGGACCGAAGATCTTACTAAGGAACAGAAAAATTTGGCAAAACAATTGCTCGAGCGGTACATGCCAATATTCTGCAGTACATCGGACAATAATGGGAGAACCACAATGGTAAAACATCGAATAGATACAGGAGCAGAAATGCCGATTCGCCAACCACCCAGGAGATTACCATTGGCAAAGCAAGGAGAAGTGGATCGAATGGTAAAAGATATGCAAGCAGCAGGGGTAATCGAAACATCAAGCAGTCCATGGAGTTCACCAGTGGTGTTAGTCGAGAAAAAGGATGGTACCATGAGATTCTGCGTGGATTACCGAAAATTAAATGCTGTGACGAAAAAGGATAGTTACCCATTGCCAAGGATCGATGACACGTTAGACACATTATCGGGTGCTCGAATATTTTCGACATTAGATCTGCAAAGCGGCTATTGGCAAGTGGAAGTCCAGGAGGAAGATCGCGAGAAAACGGCATTCAGTGTGGGTAACGGATTATGGCAATTTAACGTTATGCCATTCGGATTATGTAACGCCCCTGCGACTTTTGAACGGCTAATGGAGCGCGTGCTAAAGGGATTACATTGGAGGACGTGCCTCGTATATTTGGACGACATCATCGTTATGGGCAAGGATTTCGACGAGCATTTAAGGAATTTGGCAGAGGTTTTGGATCGGATACAAGCCGCCGGATTGAAGCTAAGCCCAAAGAAATGCAAACTATTTAGAACGGAAGTAAAATATTTGGGTCATAAGGTAACAACCAATGGAATCCATACCGATGAAGACAAGATCGCAGCAGTGAAGGAATGGCCACGACCTAAAAACTTACATGAATTACGGAGCTTCCTTGGATTGTGTACCTATTATAGACGATTCGTGCCAGGATTCGCCAATATTGCAAAGAGTTTACACGAGTTAACCAGGAAGAACAAGGCATTCGAATGGAAGGATGATCAAGAAGAGGCATTCGTGGAACTAAGACGACGATTATGCGAAGCACCAATCCTCGCATACCCTATACCCAACGTTAAATTCATTTTGGACACCGATGCAAGTAATGATGGTATAGGAGGAGTATTATCACAGGCAACAAATGGTGAGGAGCGAGTTATTGCATATTACTCCAAGATGTTATCAAAACCGGAACGGAATTATTGTGTAACACGGAAAGAGTTGTTGGCTATAGTGGAATGTGTTAAGCACTTCCATAAGTACCTCTATGGCCAAAAATTTCTTCTACGGACGGATCATGGAGCTTTGCGCTGGTTGTTACAATTCAAAAATCCAGAGGGACAAGTAGCACGTTGGATCGAACGTTTGCAAAGCTACGATTTCCAAATTGAACATCGGAAGGGAAGCGCACATGGAAATGCCGACGCATTATCAAGAAGGCCATGTCCCGTGGAATGCAAGCATTGTGGGCGTGTGGAGGGTAAGGAAAACATCATCGATATTCGGCTTATGCAAGTGCTACCTGAAGAGGAATGGACTGATGAAATGATCAAGAAGGAGCAATTACGGGATGCTGACCTATCATTCATCATGAAACATAAGGAAAAAGAACACCGGCCCACATGGAGTGAGATAGCTGACAAAACTCCCATTGTAAAAGCATATTGGGCTCAATGGGATAGCCTCCACATAGAAAATGGATGTCTAAAACGAAAGTGGGAAAGCACGGATGGTAAAGTAAAACAATTGTTGGTAGTGGTGCCAAAAGATCGGATAGCGGAAATCCTCAAGGAGTATCATGGAGGAGCAAGTGGAGGTCACCTAGGGATTAATAAAACATTGGCCAAAATTCGACAACGTTTCTATTGGTCCGGATGTAGACAGTCAGTAGTAGAATGGTGTCGAAGATGTGACCAATGTGCGGCAGTAAAGGGACCAGCACGAAAAAGCCGTGGAACCATGAAACAATATAATGTCGGGGCACCATTTGAGAGAATTGCAATGGATGTGGCGGGGCCATTTCCGACCACCGAGAGCGGAAATAAATATGTGCTAGTAATAATGGATTATTTCAGCAAATGGCCGGAAGTGTACCCCATACCCAATCAGGAAACAACAACAATAGCTGATGCCGTGGTCAACAATTGGATTAGCAGATTTGGTGTACCTATGGAAATTCACACGGATCAAGGCAGGAATTTCGAATCGGTGGTATTTCAGGAGATATGTCAGATGCTTGGAATCAATAAAACAAGGACGACGCCTTTACACCCACAGTCGGACGGTATGGTGGAAAGATTCAATGGCACATTGGAGGAATATCTAGCAAAAGTTGTGGAAAGGAACCAACGCAACTGGGATCGACATATACCAATGTTCCTGATGGCTTACCGATCAGCGGTACATGACACAACAGGAGTGACACCAGCTAAAACCATATTTGGGAACAATCTGCGATTACCGGGAGATTTAAAGTTTGGAGCTGTTCCATCAGCAGCTCTATGCGGACAGGATTACGTCGACCGGATGAAAGAGGAACTCAATGAAATACATCAATTTGTACGGGAGAAAATTCGAATATCAAGTGATCGAATGAAAGCTCGATATGACATACGAGCAAATAATCAAGGCTTCGAGGAAGGGCAATTGGTATGGCTTCACAACCCGCAACGGCACAAGGGATTATCACCGAAGTTGCAACCCACATGGGAAGGACCTTACACTGTCATTAAAAGATTGAACGACGTGGTTTATCGCATACAGAAAGGACGGAAAGGTAAACCAAAGGTGGTGCATTTAGAGCGTTTGGCGCTCTACAGAGGAGGTGATCTGGATCCTGTTCGGGACGAACAGGCTTAGGTGGGGGGTAGTGTTACGGTGACACCTAGAGTAGAATAGAATAAGTTAATTTCATTAATTGTTCAACTACATTTATAATTTATACTCAACATTTAGGCGTATTTCTATACTAACATATTTGCTGCGCATTTAAGATTATTCTAGAAACAAATATTTTGGTATATAAGGGCGCGCGTTGATGTGGAATGCTGAGTATTATTTTAAACGTGATACAGTGAAGGTTAAATAGAAAGATTATTAAAGTGATTATTAAAGCGATTATTAAAGTGATAATTAAAAAGTGTGTTATAAGTGTAATAATTAATTGTGAAAATTGTGTTGTATAATAAATTGTGTTGTGTAAATAAAATTGTGTGAGTTAAAATTGAAGCAGTGTATTTATTCACAATCCAGTGATTCGAACCTTGATTGACAAGGCAAAATCGTAACAATATTTTCATTTTGAATTTCTTTAATTCACTAGCCTTAATAATTTGAAACTCAGTATGTGGTTGGTTTCCCGGCTAAATTATCAATGCCGACAAAATTAATGCCCCATGATGCAAAATCACAACGATTTTGTTCAACCCTAATTTCTATCTGTCAAAACAAAAAATTTTTAGTCGCATTACCATTTATTTTGTGTGTTGTGTTGACATGTGTTACAGTCTCACATGAAACGAATTTTTATCCAATTCTCGTTGATTTAGTCGCGAATAATAATTATTAATTATTAATTCTCTAATTGTTATATAAGTTTAGAATATAAGTGTACTGAAATCGAAAAAAATGTGAGTATAAAAATTAATCGCATCCTAACCTCAATATGGCAATTTGTTGTGGTACTAATTCCCCACGTATGCGGGTGCGTCTCAAAATTTTAGGAAACAATTTTATAAACCGGAAGATGAAATGAATGATGGAAGCGATTTGAGTGATTATGATGATTATTTTGGTGCCGCGATCCATCTCGATGAAGAATTGGATGATGTCAACGAGGACGATGATGATTTGAATATTGACATTGCGGATCCAGATGACGACAGTGAAGGTTCAATTGATATATATGGGGCTGACTCAAGCTCAGATGATAGTGATGAGAGTGATGATAGTTTTATTGATTTTTCGACTATTCAACGAGATACTACTGTGCCTACCACTCGGAATACTCGAAGTGTTGCCACATCGTCGTCTGCAGCAACGAGTGATCCGAATTTATTGGAAAATGTCGATGAAGAGGAAGATGAGGTGATACGAAAAATTTTAATTGAAAGTCGTAAACAACGGAACCATCCTCCAGATATAACGACCGATGATTTTGTGTTTGACTTGTGTTTCCATCCGTATGAAAATTTGCTGGCCGTTGGAACGATTGCAGGTGATGTTGTCCTCTACAAGTACACGAACGAAGAAAACACCGTCGTTTCCACACTTGAAGTGCACAACAAGTGTGTGAACGACATTGATTTTAGCGAGGACGGCAAACAGCTTATATCTGTGTCGAAAGATCGTTCGATTATGTTCTCCGACGTTCAAACCGAAAAATTGATACGATTCTATGATGAGGCTCATCTTAATCCTA
The DNA here is from genome assembly GCA_947310385.1 of Nephrotoma appendiculata. Lineage (NCBI taxonomy): Eukaryota > Metazoa > Arthropoda > Insecta > Diptera > Tipulidae > Nephrotoma > Nephrotoma appendiculata. The sequence goes on along the minus strand of OX371224.1, from coordinate 5,428,814 downwards.
TATATTCCGTTAAAGTAATCGGTGAGAATTTATTGGCCACGGGGGATGATGATGGAATGTTACGTATGTGGGATTTACGCCAAAACAGCAATAAATCACTGTTCGAGGTACAAAGTGTCGAAGATTATATATCCCAGATACTTACAAATGATGATAAAAAGCTTCTCCTAATGACCAGCGGTGATGGATACTTGACTTGTATCAATATTGGTGCCCGGAAACTATACGTTCAAACCGAACAATATGAAGAAGAGTTTACATGTATGGGGTTGTATCGAAACGATTCCAAATTGATCGTGGGCACATCGAAAGGACGGCTCTATTCGTACGGCTGGGGTGAATTTGGATTGCACTGTGATATGTTCCAAGGTCCGAAAACAGGTGTAAATTGTATGATTCCGGTTACAAATCGTATTGGTGTTTTTGGCGGTGAAGAAGGTGTTTTATCTGCAATACATTGTGTCCCCGGTAGGCATTTAGGAGTTGTAGGTCAACATGCATTGTCAGTCGAGGCGATCGATATCTGCAACTCAGGTGAATTTATTGCGTCCAGCTCTCACGACAACGATATTCGTTTCTGGAACATTAAATATTTTGAGGATTTTGATGATATAAAATATAATGCGAAACAAAATGTGCGAAAGGCACAGCGTTCAAATCTTCCATCGTCGAAGCATACAAACGCCAGTGATTTCTTTTCAGATTTGGTGGGTAATGATGATACATAATAAAATTTGTATTTTTTCAAAAATCTCGTTTTATTGTAGCCTGGTTTCAAACCATTTCGATTCTCTTATAGATGGCGGTGCTATTTCGTCTTTAAGTACATCTATTTTTCACAAGGTGTCAGCAAACCAAAGTTTTTAAGCAAGCCGCGATTCAGGCGTGTTAGTTTCATTGCAGGTGAATGCAATTAACAATTTAATTTTTCTTTTACATTTTCCTATCACCTTGATCTGAATTTTTTATGTTCATTTGAATACAAAAATTTATCGAAAAAAATAAATTTTTGCTGAATGAATCAACCGCTTAGTATCTTAGACATTTTTGTTTTTGCTAGCTGCCGATATAAATACATACTAGCAGCATATATGAGAAAGTAAATATGCTGTAGGTGTTTTTCTTGTTCTTGGCGGCGCGCACGGGTCAATGAATTCTATTACGATACGTTATTTAACATGATTCATGTTGATGTTTTGAGTGTTTAATTCCTAAAGATTTTCAATTTGCACTGTTGATATCATCTTGAGACTCAATTTGATGGTATGAATATTTGGTATCAGTTTCGATTTAAACAGCGTTTTTAACATTGACGCGAATTTAACTCATTTCGACCGTAAACGTTTCCCGCACCTTACCTCCGGAAGTCTTAGCTTGGATCTCCGAACGACAAAGCCCAATTTTTGTTTAGTACAATGAATTAGCTAGTTCCTAACGTTTTTTCGAAGGCAATTACGACTGGCTTGTAATGTCGTACAACGATTAAAGATCACTGCATGTCAGCAACTCTCCAAAACTATTGCTGATCGTTATTTGGGTTTCTTATTCTCCAGAAAACCAAAATTTTATGGTTCCAGACTTTCGCTTTACTATGCCTTGGAAAGGATACACTTCAGAACCACAGTGCTCAATATTGAAAAGATTTATATGCATCACAGAAAATCTAGTTTATTTTATTCACCAAAGAGTTGTAGATCAAGTTACCTGTTATTCATTTGGATCATCTACACAAGAAACGGCACCACCTTGCAATAGCGGTGGCCATGGCTTAAGGGTATGATATCGTAGCATACAGACGGAGAAATTATCAAATATCTCCTCCTAAAGTGACGTATTATCAACAAACGATGCACCATCAAAATCTTTCTCCAGTTGCTACAGCCAATTGCCATTCATTGGGATTTGATTCCTGGAAAATGCGGGTATTCACTAAAATATCTATACAGCTTACTGACTGGTTTTCGTAAAAGTTCCACTTATCTCTCGAGTTCCCACAATGATTTTACTAATGTGATCTTCATAAATTACAAAACATTACCGCTGTTCACGACTTTATTAAGAAACCTTGTTTTAATTTTAACTAATTGTGCAGTTATATATCATTTGAAATGACTTGGACCAGGCAACAATTTTGTTATCCGCAAATTTAGTATACAATTTGATGTATACGTGTCATATCATTGTAAATGTTTTGAAAAATGCCGAAAAACGTATGACACTTCCGCCATCTGTAAACCACCTATAAATCCAAAAATCACATAAGGCAACGTAGTGAAATTTAAAATTCGCTTAATTTCCTTGAAATTTCTTAATATGCTTGGAGATTGTGAGAGAATTTATGTTTTATTAACACCGAAAACGGAAATACTAATCACATCGGGTTTTTACAAAATCAATGAGGGATTTTTCTGAGTTGAAATTGATTTTTCCGCATTTCATGTGATTTTTTCGCGTTGGTGGAATTATATTCCGAGGAACAAGTTCTTTTTGTATGCACTGAATTTCTGGCAAATCGGAACGGTTTCTTTTCCGCCCCTTTGGCTATCTCTATACGAGAAAAGATTAAAATTGGGTTGAACCAATTTTCGTAACGTTAGTTGGCGATGTTTATAGATTTCCCAACTTATTTCATGGATCTCAATTTTCGAACCGAAGTCCAGATTACCATGTTAGATTTCACCTTCTCTGCCCTATGATTCTATGGTCCATGAATCAAAAATGATGAAAACACTTTAAGTTTTGCAAATTTATCTGTATAAACTGAGCAATAGCCGTTTCTATCAAGATGGTAGGTGTTGCTCCTCCTGAACAGAGAGAGATACAAAGAGAGAAGAATCGTTAACTTCTTGCTTTGGGATAAATGCTTTGTCCAGGTCGTAGAGTTACATCTTTTGCACCCTCTTTTGGCCAAAAATCAACAGTTTTAAATTTTTGTGCTAATCGGGATTACGGTTTTAATCTTTACTCAGAACCCAATATTTGTACTTTACAACATTATTACATTTTGATTTGGCGCGAACAGGCTCCAGTCTATGTGCCTTTCTCCGGTATACTTGTAACTTAGAACAGAAAGACCAGAGGTGACATGATAATTTTACATTTTCGATAGTTAATCGAATTTTATGTTTCTTCACTTCACGATGAAATTGGACCCTGTTTCATTTTTATATCGTTTCTGCTCCATTTCTATTGGCCATAGTTGAGATCTTATAATTTTTACATCTGGTATGCTCCCCAGTGAGGAAACGAACGATAAAAGTTAACGAAAACGGGTGGGTAATATTACAGACCTGCCAGTAGGGGTATTTTTTGAAATAACTCTGATCTCCTGCAATGGATTAAAAGTTACGCCCTTCTTCGATCTTGAAACTCCTTGCATCGGTGTGAATGGTACTGTTGTATTCAAAACAATGGGTTGCAAGGTATTTGTGCATTTTCCCTCTGTTGTGTCAATAACCTCTGTTGCCTCCTGAAAACAAGGGGTCTATCTATCGACACGTTGATTTCTCGTTGATTTTCTTTCTATCTATCGACACGTTGATTTCTCTATCTCTAATCCTGACCTTATAAAATTTTTCATTACGACCTTTCGTAATGGAATAGACACCTTTCAGATGTTAAGGGTCGTTCATAAGGAGGCTAGAGTGACGCCCGCACTGCATCAGTACGTAAATAACATGTGTACAAATAACTCAAACTCATTCTTTGTCTATTCTTATCGACCATGACACATTATTGCAGTCTTAAGTGTACGATGCCACCTTTCAATAATTTCATTTGACTGAGAATTGTAAGCAGAAGTTCATTTCCGCTTGAATCACATTAAAACTGCTAATTCCTTGAATAGCTCGAACTCAAATTGACGTCCTTGATCAGAAACCACATATATCTGGTCCGATCAAATCTATATGAATTTCATTAAATCTTTTTTCTACTAATTGAAACTGACCCAATGGTGATTTGACGTGCCTATACTGATTTTAAATTTCTGACAGACCGTTATGAATGCTTCTGCCCAATTCCTAACATCTTCTTTAATACCTGGCCATACGTATTTACTTATTACTAATTTCACATTGTTCTTGACTCCTTGGTGCAATGAATCATGGATACTGTGAAATACCTGTTTCCTAAACTTGATCGGAACAAATGGTCTTTCAATTCCAGTCGATGTGTCACAAATAATCTGTAACTTTGAACCAAAGCGCGGTATCTTTGTGAAATTTAACCCAGAATCTGGCATTAACTGCGTTAGAAGCTCCTGCATGTCAGGTTGTTCCTCTGCCAATGCCTCGAAATCAAAGTTGGCGTAATTGCGATTTCCTAGATACGAGAGAGCACGTCGGCCGTAGTATTTTCTTTGCCAGATACATGCTTAATATCAGTAGTCTTTTGACTTATAAAATCCAGGGACGATACTGGCGATGCGATGCTTTCTTTAAATTTTGGCGAAATGCAAAGATTAGAGGTTTGTGGTCTGTTTATAGGGCAAACTGACGACCTTCCAACAAATACCTAAATAGTTTATTCCACGAATACCCAGCTAACAGCTCGATATCATACGTGCTATAACGCTTTTGCGCATCAGAAAGCTTAACGGAAAAGAATCCTAGTGGCTGAAACTGCCCGTCGACCAATTGTTGTATAACAGCACCTACAGCGAAATCAGATGCATCGACCGTTAATGCCAGCAGTGCATTACAAGATGGATGGGACAATATTGTTGCGTCAGTAAGATTTTGTTTCGCTGAGATCTTTCATTCATCCCAATCAATTTTTCGTTTATCATTTTTCTTTGACCCTTTTAGGAATTGATTAAGAATGACTTGGAGCTGCATTAGGAATGAACCTACGGTAAAAATTTAGCATCCCGAGAAATCGTCTCATGTCCATTATCGATTCCGGTGGTTTGTATTCGTAAATTGCTACAACCTTATCAGGGGCGTTTAATACCCAATTGTCTGCAATTGCAAAAACAACAAATCTTCCCACGTTAAATATTTAACCATATAGTCACTTAAACGTGCGAAAACAATTTCGATATGCTTCAAATGCTCTTCAAGGCTTTTAGAAGCTATCAGTAAATCGACTATATACGGAAAACCGAAACCCAATCCATCCAAAACTGTATGTATAAACCTTTGAAATGTCTGGGCCGGCATTGTAAAAATACTACAACCGTCTAATTGTTAGGAAAACTCCTCAATATGCAGAATTGCATAAACGTCTGGAATTGTAGCATTTCTTTGCTTTCGTACCGAAACGAAAATGATACCAACAAAACTTTTCCTCACGTGGGACGGATGAGGATCTTCTAAACGATCTGCCGCGTAACTGTGACCGTTAAAATTGCCTGCATTTCTCGAGGCAACTGCTGTAACCTCAGATCTCGCAAAGTCTGATCGGAAAGATCGTTGTTATGCTATTGATGTACATTATTGACAATAAATGACTAGGTTATTGATCACCTAACCCTATTCCCCCTTATAACCGTGGAAGGCGCTCCGCGTCCGAATCGGTTAAATCATTAATTAATTTGGTGCGAATAGCAGAATACCTCTCCGTGTCCGGTGGATTCTGAAGTATGTCACCTTCGATTTTGATATATTTTTCGTCATGAGCCCCTACTATATAATAAAAGTTAGTCTGATCCTCACTGAATTTTAAACTATGCCTCTAGACTATGGAACCAAAGACGTGAACTAGAGGTTCAAAAAGGGGGTAATTAGACTGTATTTGTTTTTAAATTTTTAAATTAATTAAATTTTAATAAAAAGTAGCATAAATTTGTACATCACCGGAATGTAGGTTATGATAATCCTCCACGATGTTTTAAATGTGACGCCAATCCCAAATGTGCTGGAAAATTACGTGCACCAAGCTGGATGTTGAAACCGACCGGTGCAAACAAAACCAACGAACAATATCTTGCGACGCCACAACCTTTTTGAATTCGCATTTGGTACCGAACTATTTCCAAAAGTATTTTGAATCAATCATGTCTTTGATATTTTTGCTATATATTTAAGGAACTGGTTATTACATTAACGATCAAATTTGGAATTGATCTCTTCAAATCCATGTGACGTACGTAACTTGGATATCTGAAAATCGTCTTATTATAGGCGGCTACCTCTGGAAGCGTTTTTTATTACACCACTCAGCCCCGATGCCACTATCTGCAGAGCCTAAGACCTTAATCTGATCTACGTACAACCGATAGCTTCAATCCGATTATCTTTAGAAAGTTCTAATAGAACTTTGTCTTGTAATAACATTTTACATATTATCAAATCCTATACACAAACTCTTCAAGAACATATAATAAACTCATAAAGTGTTGAAAAATGGGCGCCATCGTTGATGATTTATAGCACGTTTCATAAAACTTCAACTCCAATATTTAAAAACGCAACTATTATATGTTATTATTACAGATAGGATAGTAAAGATTGAAAAAAAAACTAAACAGGTTGGTTCTGTTTTACATTATTTATATATTAATTTAGTCATAATAAATTAATAAGCAACTTTGTAATAATGTAGACATTTCGCATGCATAATAATCTGTACTGTATCTAAACGACGGTACACACCCCGAAAACATCTTTTAAGTTTTAAGACCGTATATATGTAAGGTAAAATACACTGTCTCTTCAAATCCAAATAAAATTTAATATTAATTTTCAACGCCTTATGTACGATATATAAATTAAAATATTTGTAAAGAAATGAAGTCGAGAAGCCTACACAATAGGTACACATGTGTTGTGTTCATTTATCTTAAGAAAATGTATGGGCTTGCTCCGGTGCACACGTGAGAATAAAGAAATATTTGATTGCCGCAAATTTTCGCTTCTTCTAGTTAGATGCCATCCGAATTTATTTTAAACTATTCATGTTGGTGCGACAAAAATTAATGTTAAGCTTAACACAAAAGGCTAATCTAGCTTTTAATATTTTTGTCCTCATACTTCAATTAAATGTTAAATTAACTTCCAATTAATAACTATTAATTCAACTGTAATTTACATAACCGCGTATAAACGTATTTATTACTCAGAAAATGTATTGACGCCCATGCCATTTCAACTCTAATATAAATCAAATTGCATTTAATATAATTTGGTGATTTCTCAAAGCCAAGAGTCTTATATTTTGATTATTTTGCATATCAAGCGCACACTTAGTTGTGTATTTTAAATTTTACCTTTGAGGTATTATAATTTCTGTATGCATATTGCGCATGCTAATAGACAAATGAAATATTGAAATTGAATTATAACGTCCACCTACTCTGTCGTAATTATTTGTAAATTGCAGTTTCCTGAATTAGCAGTTTCGATGACTAATTGAGAATATTTACGAGCATACAGGGTATAGCATTGAGAAATTATAGCGATCGACGATCGAGATGATTATCGCTTGTTCATTTTTTTATGTTCATCAACCTTTCAATACCCAAAAATTAGGTTAGTACTCCATATCCACTTTCAAATTTACAATATGACTGACAGGTAATATCTGTTACAAAAGATTTTAATCAAAACATTTGAAAATTTTTCGAAAAATTAGTTTCAAATTTTCACAACTTTATACTTCTCCCAACGTAATTATTGATTGACTAAACACTATAAATAACGTAAAATAATTTAACGAACCATAACGTATCTGTACGAGCATCTATCTATCAATAATTACACACATACTCGCGTACATCGCTATATGTGATCATTTAATCAATCCGGACGTCTTTAAGTTTAAACCAAATAAGATAATAATCTTGAATTTAGTTATGGTGTTTGTTTCAGCTATAATAAGCGCAATTATTGATTACACATTTTACTACCTTTCATGTATAGACTCGTACCGGACGAAAGTTATAATTATAGGTGATTGAAATGAGCTGATTATAATCATTAATGCCATCATTATATCAATCACAAATGACGTAAAAAAATCAATCTGAGCGAAACGTTATTAATTTGATCACCTAATTTTTAGCAAGCACAAAAAAATTCTGATAGTTCGTCTTCATCAACCAATTTGACTAAAGCACAAACAATTTGCATGTACAAAGCGGAGGTGAAGTAAAAAACTTTCATTTTTCAAATATTTTATAAAAGCATAAACGAGAGCTGGATAAAATTTACGCGTTATGAACAACTCGCCTATAAGGTCGCGTCTATTTCTATTTATACAACTCTGGTAATTATCCGCTTTTCTCTCGTTGGCTTTGCTTCGATTTTATTTAAGTCGAATAAAAGAAATTAAGAATCAGGTGATATGAGCTCAATATCAATCAACGTAAAATTAAATGTTACGTAGAGTCTTAAATAAATTTCAACCGAAACTATAGGCGTTTCATGAAGCATCTTTAAGTTCTTATGAAGGTTGTAAAGTGCACTGTACTGTTCGGACAACCACTAAGTGGTATACCGTAGGACCTTAGTGGTGATATAAAATATTTTATATATAGGGTGAACAACATAGTTCCAAGCATGCTACAAATGTAGGTATACCTGATGATATCCTCTTTATATTAGAAAAATCGTTTTCAAATTTGACTCGAATGCATTGTAACATTTAAATGAATTAAAGCAGATCCCGATGCAGTTTAAATTTGGCCCTTGATGCCAACCTTTTTCGAAAGCTTGCGGAACAGAATGATTTTATTTCACCCGAAATAGGCGTTCTGAAATTAAACGTCTTTCTTTTATTATAGGGTTGAGAGTATTCGATATCGTTTACTGGTTTAGGAATCATAATTCTTACAGACACCTATCAATGACGTGGAACGTACATATTTCAGTCTGAAGGCTCCACTGATTATTTGAACTAATTTATGAAAACCTTGCTCAAGAATGGCTTGGCCAGTAAATTAAGTCATAACGGATTGTTTCTGGCACAAAAATTAATATTGATTTCATTTCACTTTCTTTGGCAGGAATTACACTATAAGAGATCTTTGACAAAGATGTTTTATAAAATATTTGTATAATTTTTTTAAACAATTTTAATCATATAATTTTTAAAAATTACACTACATAAAAGATTTTATCAAAATTTTCCTCAAACTTCAGCAAAAATTGAATAACAACGAGCACGCAGCGTGTGCAGCTATACATTAAGCGCTTAGCCTTACTAAACAGGCTATGATTAAAACGTTGAATATGAAGCGCTTTTATTTATATCGTTAATAAAAATAAAAAAGAAACAGAAAAACAGAATCTGGTTGAAATCCTGAGTAGACTGGATTTAAAAGGTGTCAATCAAAATTTATTAAAGGAACTGCAAACTGAGGACATGACCTGCTACATAAAATATTTAAGGATGGATGACAACTCATTTAATTTTATTGTCGACAAAATTTCGCCGTTAATTAAACGAAAGGAGGAAACACACTTAAGAAATTCAATAAGTGTGGAGGACAGACTAATGGTCACACACTTCGCTTTCTAGCAACAGGCGAAAGCTATCCAAGCAAACCATTCATTTTTTAATGTTTTGCCTCGTACGAGGAAATACATTTATTTTTTCTGCAATTTGTAGGTATGTCTTTAGGCTTTTATTTCGGTTTTTATTTCGCTATGTTTTTGGTTGTATACAAATTCATTAGTATTCTTGAATTACTCCAATTGTATTTGATCGCCATTTTGAATAAGCAATATATCAAAAATAATTTTTAAAATTTACCTGCATAAGGCTAAATTTGAAAAAAATATTTTATAAAACACCTTTGTCATAGATCTTTTACAGTGTAATTCCGGCCTTTTACGTAGTAATTATGAACAATTGTGACCTCGTTTTTGCAGATTTACCATTCGCTATTACGCCGAAGTCAAGAAAAGTAGTTTTTCAAAATCTCTGTGTGTATGTGCTGAGTGTGTAGTGCCGCGCAGACTAAATGTCTGTGTCTTTTCTACAGCCAAATGAAACTCCATACTTAAGCTTTTCTCGTAAATTGGGAGATTCCAAAGATTTCTGTTTGAAATCGGTCCACCAGAAGTGGCAGCTTCTATAGGAACTTTTTCGTTTTTTATTCTCCAAATATTTTGAAAATTGTATTGGGGCTACAAATTAAATCGGTCCGATTTTAACAAGTGGTTCTGACTATAATAATTTTTTTATAGTGATAGCTGATTTCCGTTATTTCAGATAGATTAGACATCTACCGTTAACATTCAGTTTGTATTGCTTTGAGTTTTTTACGGTGTTGAATATGTCGGATTTTGTGATAACGAAACAGCATTTCGGGTAGTGTTAGGTTTTTGTTTTAATTGAAAAAAAGTAAAGCACATCGAATAGTTGTTGAAGTTTACGGTGACAGTGCTCCAACCGATAAATCATGTAGAGAATGGTTTTGACGCTTCAAAAATGATGATTCCAGTGTTGGAGATAAGCCTCGCTTAGGACAACCAAAAAAATTCGTAGACCATGAATTAGAGGTGGTGTAACAATTACATTGGGGTGACCCAACAAACAGTTTCCGTTCGATTGAAACCTATGGGCATGATTCAAAAGCAAGACAATTGGGTCTCTTATGAATTGAAACCAAAGAGACATGGAAAGGCGATTTTTTTCTTTTGACAAGATGCTTCAAAGGCAAACAAGAAAGGGGTTTTATCATCGGATAGTGACTGGTTAATGAGAAGTGAATCTTCTACGATAACCCCAAGAGGAAACATACTACGTTTTGCCCAGCTAATCGTTGCCATCGACCTCAACATCAACACCAAAGACGAACATTCATGGTTCGATGGTTATGCTGGATATTTGGTGGGACCAAAGAGGCGTTGTGTACTGCGAGCTGTACAAGCTACCGATTCCATTACAGGCTAGAAGTACAGAATACAATTAATTTGTTTGAGCCGTGCATTACGAGAAAAACAACCAGAATATGAGGAAAGGGATGATAAAGTTATTAAAATGCGGATGTTAACTGGTATAGACATTTTTATTTATTTTATTTATTTAAAATTGATAACATTATAACATCGACGTTTCACACAGATATTCTGTGCATCATCAGGACGAAAACTAAAATACTTTTTTTTACAACAAATATGAAAACGATAAAAATTAATTAATTGACAATAAATGAGAAAATTAAAATTTAAAAAAATAAGAACTTACAATTATATAAAGAACAAATTATTTTTATAAAAAATATATTGTATATAAAAATCTTTTTTAAAATTGAAAAACAGAACCAAAAAAATTGAAAAGTCAAACTGTTATGAAAAAATTTTTTTTTTTACAATAGAAAAGATGGTTTGATATTATTGAAAAACTAAACACATTTTATAGGAAAAACCTAATTATAGAAAAAGAAAACGTCATTGACATTATAAACGCATGACATACAAAAGATGGACAAGTTCAATAAAAGATCCTTATAAATAGAATACAACATTATAAATATATTAAAAGAACTGATTAGGAAATTTTTTTACAATAAATGATTGTAGGTATTTTGCAAAGTTATACAATCAGTTTGTTTGTTTAATCCATAACCATCCTTCTTAATATGGATCATTTCCAAAAACCTTCTCGTTGAACAATTTGCCTCATTTTCTAGAACTTCAACATTATCAGGAAATAAATCGTGTTTAGTGTCATGTAAATGTACGTACACAAAGAGCACTAGCATTATTCCGATCTAATTTATTAAGTGTAATATTTTGTGCATCTTTTTTATGTTGGTAAAATCTGGTACCCAAAAGTTGTTTAGTTTGACCGATATAAGACTTTTTGCATTAACAAGTGCATTTATAAACTACATTTCTTTTCTTCAATAATTCTACAGGATCTTTTAGAGGTGAAAATAGCGACCTACCTAAATTTAGATGAGCTTTTCCAACCACTTTAAAATTAAATTTACCTAAACAATAAGTTAATTGTTCATGTAACGATTTAATATACGGAATAGTTACATAATTAATTAGAACATTATTATTTAATGGTGGATCAAAAACAACAGGTTGAAAAAATCTAGAATTTTGATAAATAATTGGATTAACTAAAGAATTGATAAAAGAAATAGGATAATTGTTATTTGAAAGTGTAGTTTTTAAAAGTCGTAAATTATCTAAATGGAAAATGGGATCAGATAACTGGAAAATTTTATTTGCTAATAACTTAACACTGTTTCTTTTATAAGATAAAGGTAGATGAGAATTAAAATGTAAATATCTCCCAGACCAGGTTGATTTATGAAACCAATTTGTTATCAATGATCCATCTTCATTACGGATTATTAATAAATCCAAAAATGCTATTTTATTATTACATTCTAATTCTTTTGTAAATTTAATATTATGGTTAAAATCATTAAAAGTTTGAAAAAATATATCAATTTTATCATTCGGAATTGCGGTAATTATGTCATCAACATAACGATAATAAAATACGGGTTCAAAATCTAAAGAATTTAAAACACTAGATTCTAAAAATTGCATAACTAAATCTGCTATAGCAGGACTAATTGGAGAACCCATAGGTGAACCAAAAAGTTGTTTATAAATCTTTTTATTAAAACAAAACTCACAATTATTTAAAACTAATTTCATAGCATAAAAAAAAAAAAAAAAATATTTTAGTTTTCGTCCTGATGATGCACAGAATATCTATGTGAAACGTCGATGTTATAATGTTATCAATTTTAAATAAATAGGCTCTATACCAGTTAACATCCGCATTTTAATAACATAAAAGCCTAATAACCTTTATAATGATGATAAAGTTATGCTTCTGCATGACAATGCTCGGCCTCACGTTGCAAAAGTCATAAAATATATTTTGAATCGTTCAAGTGGGATATTTTACCGCACCCGATTTCTTTCGAAGAAATTGATAATTAATTGACTTCAAACTGGATCGTCAAAAGACGAAACGTTTTTCCGAGATAGGATTTGAAAATAGCCTGAGAGATGGGAACAAGTCGTAAGCAGCGATGATCAATTTTTTTAATTAATATGTTTGTTCATTTTATTTTAAAATAAATGCATTTTTGCAAATTAAAAAATGGACCGATTTATTATGTACTACCAATTTCATTTATGAGAAAAACGACTATGAACTAAAATATTGTAAATTAATTTCGCAACAATACCGGTCCAGATCAGTTTTACAAAATTTAAGCGGAAATGAATTTTTGACAATAAAACTGTTTTTCCACAAAAATTCGACCCCTTCTCAGTCCAGATGGATTGATTGATCGGAATGAAATTTTATACTTTTTGATTTTTGACCGAAATTGATCCACCTGAAGTAGCAGCTTTTATAAGAGCTTTTTATTTTTTTGGAAATATTTTAAAAAGCATACATCATTTACGAAAAAAACGTTTATATATACAAAAAGATTGTAAATTAAATTTCGAACAAAATTAGTTTTTATTTAAGATTTTTTCAGCTTTTCCGACAAAATATTATTTTTAATGATATTTAGCATTTACAATGTTTACGACATTTCTAGTTATAGACATGACTAGAAAAGTCGCAAGCATTGTAAATATCATTAAAAATTATATTTTGTCTGTAAAACCGATCTTAAATAAATTAGTTAAAGATTCAAACAGCTCCATTTTATGAGAACTGTCAATTTATATGGAAAATGAAAAAGTGAAGGGAGGAGAAAAAAACGGAGCGGACACTTAAACCAAATTCAAATTTTTGGAATTATTTTGGACTTTGAGAATATACATATATGTATTTATAGTTTACATTTTCTTTTGTTATTGAAAGTTTTTTATAAGGCCCATCATCTTTTGTAACACTTGTACGTGTAGTTGCTGGTATTCTAGTTCCACCGTTTGTTGTTGACTGTGTTGTACTACTAAGTGTTGTGGTTCCTCCTGTTGCAGCTTTACATTTTTCACCAATTCTCTATTTAAAATTATACAAAAAAAAAATTGAATTAATTATATGTACATATATGTATGTATATTTTGCAATTTAAATTCGGTATTTTGTTCATTTAATATTTACCTTTATATCAGAAGATTTCAAGATTGGAGATGGTATGTATCCGTTTTTGTATCCGTTTTTTGATAATTGATTTGTTGATTGATTTGTTCAGCAGTTTGTTTGCCAGCATTCACGTCTCTGTTCCATTTGATACCACATTTTGGGCAAAATTGATACCTATGTGGAAACAGAGACGTGATGCTGGCTATTACACTTTGCACATAGTTTCGTACTATAAAAAAAAAAAAAAAAAATTAGAAATATAATTTTTGAGACATTTTTAAGACTCTGTAATTAAATATAACAAAAATGAGTCATCGAATTCCAGGTGCTACCACGAATAATTAGTTCATTCCCCGGAGTGCGAGTTGGGACATGCCACAAATGAACTAATCAGACGAGGATCCAGCACTGCAACTCAACAATTACGAAACCTTTTCCGTGTGTGTGCAACCCAACATTGTATCTGGTCAGTCATGCCAGTAAGGCATGACGCAGCAACACACACACGGAAAAAGTTTCTACACTCTTCAATATTCAATAATTATAGAATAGTGAGAACTGTGAATGTAAAGGAATACCACAGCAGAAAGGAAACCCGCGTGCTTACGCAACTTCCGAGTTTCCGCAACTACCGAGTTAAGTAATGCGCTGTCCACTGGTGAGGGCTTGACCATTACTTAACAACCACTAGAAGTTAATATTAATTATTACTTACCACTTGGTTTATCCGATTGCAAGTGAAAATTACACAAAATATGCTGTCCTTATATAGTAAAAAATTTGAAAAAACCACATACATAATATTATGTGCTGCCATCTCTTGTTAAATATTTAACCACAAAATTATGTATATGTACACAAATTCTACTACTACTGAGCGATTTGAATTTTTTTCAGTTATTCCATGTTTAGTTATTTATTTATAAAAATTTCAATAATAATTATTGAAATAAATTAAATTTACATTTATAATTGTCTTATATATAATTATTTTATTAAATTTCGTTGATTTTATATAAAAATATACAAAAAATAATAATTATTACATGGCTCACATATACATGCACAAAATGCATTCAATGCGAATCAAATTGGTGTCTATTATTCAATATTTACTTATTTATTTACATTAATTTAAAAAAAATTATTGAAATAAAGTAAGTTTACATTTATAATTGTCTTTTATATAATTATTTTATTAAATTTCGTTATTTCTATATAAAAAATATACAAAAAATAATATCTATTTGACTAGTCATATGGTTTTTCCCCTATTTACGAATATCAATTTTCTCTTATATAAGTACTGGCGCTTTCTATACGGCGGTGTTTTAAACGGGAAAACCGAAAACATATTGAAATAAATTAAGAAAAATTATCGAAATAAAGTAAGTTTACATTTATAATTGAGTTACATGTAATTATTTTATTAAATTTCGTTATTTCTATATAAAAAATATACAAAACAAATTTAGTTTGACACTAAACATAATACATAATACATAATACATAATTAAGTTTTAAACATAATACATAATTAAGTTTTCAAAATTGTTGTGTGCAGTAAAAGGCGTATTAATTATTAAATTGTATTAATTTTGTTGTCGACAACGGACGGAGTGGAAACGAAATGGGCGGACGGGAGCGGATCTATTCTGTTTGAACCTTAATACAAACGAATTTTAAAAACTTCTTAAAATTAGTTCAGTTAATTTTTTCAAAACTTCTGAATACTTGAAATTTTTCCATTGATTGGGAGATCCTTGCGAATTTTGGTGGAAATCCGTGTACCGCAAGTGGCAGCTTCAATGAAATATTTTTAAATTTTTGCAATGTTGTTGAAAAGATTAGCATTTACAAAAAACGACAGAGAAAAATTAAAAGATTTAAATAAATTTATAGATTCAATTTTTAACCAACAAAGGTGGCCATTATTGCTTTTCTAAAATTTAAGCAGGGATAATGTTTTTTGATTATACAAAACAGTTTTCGCTTTAGAAATTAAGTGTAGTGAATTCGAAATCTTTGTATCTACATGATAAAAAAAATTCGAGTGTTGGCCACAACCTCGCGATCACAACTAAGGAGTGAGTATATTCAGCTGATAGCCATTCACTGTTTTCGATGCGTGTGTAGTCCTCTAAAACTATTTTTTTTTCAATGAAATCTTAAAGATCTGGGGCCCTATTCTTGAAATCGGTGGGCATTTTCGTAATCGGAATACAATTTGCTATGTAATTCTTTATATGATCATTTTTTAAATTTCTTATCTTTTTTTTTTAAATTAAGAAACATAATTTTTCCCCCTACTAAGGAAAAAAATCCGCCTGGGTAAATCGATACAGAATTATTCGCTTAGTAGGTAAATAAATAATAGAAAATTTGCTTAAACATTTGAAAAATTGATTAAAGTAGCCGGCGAAAATTTTTAGTAAAATAAAGAATTTCATAGCAAATTGTATTCCGATTATGAAAATTTCCACCGATTTCAAGAATAGGGCCCCTGAATAGGAACCAAGCATATGTGCTTCGCCCGATTCCGGTGACATAAAAATGCTCTTATGTTATTTCCCCGCTTCCTATTGGAATTTGTATTGAAAAAACCAAAATAACATAACATAACATAAAATTTTAAATCCCGGAATCGACCCCATTATCGATAAAAATATCATAAAAATTGAAAAATAATTTTTTCAATAAAACGGAGGATGCAAAGGATTCTAGGTTTCTTTTGGTTTCAAAGTGAATCATATCTATAGAGAAAAATAATTTATTTGGTTTTGTATTTTGATCATCCAGTAAATCAAAGACCTGCTAGAAATTTATTAGAGATTTTATGGACTTTTAATCGATTTTATTAATCGATAAAATTTGCGCTAGGTTCTTATCCTGGTACATTTATATGTCAATAGGCCATTATTTTGGTTTATCCATAGATTGAAATTCACAGTAGTTTTTGCGAGCTGCATTAAATTTCTCTTTCCGTATAGCGCCTGTTAGTCTAAATCCTTAATAGGTATTCTTTGCATTAAAACACCTCCTATATGATAAAATTGCCTTCTTTCAGTTAGGTCGTATGTGGAACGAATATTTCTTTCTGTTTGCTCGGGGAAGTTTTCAATCCAGTTTTTAAGCATTTGAGAAAAATCTCGTATTGTTTTTCAATATGGTCCTTGTATCTTGTAGTTTTCTGATACTCCTTTTACATTATCATTATGGAATTTTAATGGCTGTTGTGATGCTAATAAAATTATCTCAGATACAGTTTATATACATATTATATACAGATAGATACAGTTTATATACAGATCTGACGATATATTTTCTCGATGTCTGCTGAGAAGATAAACTCGTGTAAACGAAAAGACAGAAAAATTGCCCGCAATCTGGATTGAATGGTTGGGCCCGTCATGAGTATGTCGTTGAGTGACGGGCTATGACCAGTTTTTAACGAAGCGTTGAATGCTTTAGTATTATTTTCCTCTTTCAATTCACCATGATGCGGCATATAATAAGCATTGGTAACGATAAAACCTTCCACCTTACTCACGTTACCAAGCTGGGTGTATTCAGATAGAAATTAATTTTATAAACAATAAAGTTCTGGCTCGCGTTTGAATCGTCTGAACACTGCATGTAACTGAAAATGGCTATTTGGTCAGTTGGAAGTTTGGTTTGGTTTGGCTTGAATGATAACAGTGTGATGAATCGTTCGTTTTCGGAGAGCCTATAATTTTTTTACTTGTCGTGCACTCAACTCTCTTTGTTGGAAAGAAGAAACCTCTACTGGAGGTGGACATTTTTTTTTGGAATTTTGTCTTCATAAGCATTTTCCTTCTAAAATCAGTAAAAGAAAATAACGTCTTCACAATTTAACCAAAAATTACGAGAATTAAGGTTTTCATGTAAGCATTGCAGTTGTTATTAACCGCACATGCATTATGGAATAGTGATTTCGCCAGTTCGGGATAAGACAAGGCAACAAAAGATCGAATGAATTATTTTAATACAAAAATCCACATTATTTAAGAAATCGTTTTTGTTAAGTTTTACATAAATGCGATTACATAAATTATTATATTAAAAAATAGACAAATTTGTATTGATTTACTTTATATTACAAATACAAAACTATAAATGTAATAAATAAAAATTTATTGATAATTTAAGAGAACCGTTCTATAAAAGTAATAAAATATCAGATTAAATTAATTAAAATTTTGGTTTATTTTATATTTTTGTTTGTTATTTAAATATTTAAATACATTTATTTAAACGACTCCCTACTGGAATTTAGATTGATACAAAAATGTTTGGGGCTATTTTTATCGGTTCAATATGAAACGTTTCGTTAAACTGTGGCTGTTAAAGTTCTGACTCTGGTATAAAAATGGCATTTACAGAAACACATATACAGTGGCTCAAAATGAAACTCGGATTTTGTGCCTTATGTTTCGGGTCGTTATATTGGTAGAAAGAAAAATTCTCTTTTATTCCCAACTTTTGGACTCTATTGTCGACTTTAGAATGTTGAGGTACATACTCTGATCCATAATTCCATCCTCATTCCATCATAGAACCACCACCGTGCTTCAATGATGGATGTAACGTGTTTTCCTGTAGCTCTGTTTTGCGTCTTCTCCATATGTAACTCCACCCGTCTGATCGAAATATGTTAAATTTGCTTTCGTTCGTAAATAATGCTATTTCCAAAATGAAATTTTTTCCTCCTTATACAATATATTGGCAAATTATTTTCTTTGGACTCGATTGGTTTTGCTTATAAAAGGTTTATTGCGAGCTACATGGCCATTAAAATTATGCTTCCGCAAAATATTTCGAATGGTTTCGGGATGGGCTTTTTTATTAAGAAACTTTTCAGCTTCATCTGCTTGATTTGTTGAACAATCCATCGCTCATCATTGTCAGTAAATATGTTGGTGCACTTAATTTACGTTTATTTTCAATTTGTTTTGATGTGTTTAAGCGTTTTATTATGTCGTGAACTATTGAATGGCTTCTATCTACTATTACGGTAGTTCCTCGAACGGTTTTATTGTGCTTAATAACTAGCTCCCTAAGCTCGACTGAAGTTTGACACACATCAACCACAGTGTCGCCCCATTTTAGTAAACCACACTTGTTTTTGGATGCATTTAAGAATAATATTATTGATAGTCGGTTCCACAGCACTTTCCGTAATCTCTAGTTAACTCGTACTCAAATATCTTGTTTCTATATGCAATTGGTTTTTATACACTGCACGATTTCTGAGACTATTTTATCCCAACATTTTCACGCAAATACAATGAATACGTCTTTCGCTTTAAAATTGGAACTTGTTCGTTTATTTTATTTTTTATAACATTGTTAAAATACATTTTGTTGTTGTATTTAATTTTTGCTTATTTGAACTAAGTGTGGGAAACTGCAGGAGGAAAACTTTTGAGCTTCAAAATGAAACGTTACATACCAATTAAGCCCACTTTGTCCTAATTATTGTTCACGGGAAAAAATTAATGCTAGTCCAGGAGCCGAAAAAACGGGAAAAGAAAATTTCAAATTTCACCTGAAAGACGAAAAAAATAAACCCAATTTCTAGAAAAAACCAGAAATAATTTAAGCCAAATTTTAAAACTTCACAAAAGCGGCTACACCGTCGAAATTTGTGCTTATCATAGAAATACGATTTTCATAAGTTTTCATTCATAAATTGAGGAAAAACATACTAACCCCTAAAAGATACAAAATTAAAGCTTACAAAATACAGAGGTATACCTTTCAATAATATTTCTGTTGAACAAAAAATTAAAAAATTTAAATAACTTATAATAAAATCCAAGAATAAGCAATTTAGATAGCATATTCCTGTCAACATGTTCATTGCCATCTGAAAAATATAGTGGGTGAATTTGTGCTAATCCAGAATTGGCCCTATTCCGTTGAACAACAAAAACCGTTGAATTAACATTTTCTGACAAAGAGTGTTCTAGAAACCAATGAAGTTGGAACTTCTGATTGCTATACTATATTTTTCGGATGGCAATGAACATGCGTGACAGGAATATGCTATCTGAGTTACTTATTCGTGGATTTTATAATAAGTTATTTCTATTTATCAATTTGTTGTTCAACAGAAATATTATTGAAAGGTATGTTTTATATAGTATCTTTTAGGGGCTAGTTTCTTTGTTCTCAATTTATGAATGAAAACTTATGAAAATCGTATTTCTATGATAAGCACAAATTTTGTCGGTGTAGCCGCTTTTGTGAAGTTTTAAAATTAGGCTTAAATTATTTTTGGTTTTATCTAGAAAATGTGTTTTATTTTTTTTCGTCTTTCAGGCAAAATTTGAAATTTCCTTTTCCCGTTTTTTCGGCTCCTGGACTAGCATTAATTTTTCCCCGTGAGCAATAATTAGCTAAAATTGGGCTTAATCGGTGTGTAACGTTTCATTTTGAAATTCGAAAATTTCCTTGCTGTAGTTACCCACATGTGTACTAATCATAATCAACAAAAATATTTTGTATTTTGTAATTCTGATAAAAATTTCATGTGTTTTTCGATGTTAATTTTAATTTTTTTACTGTCCGAGTTTCATTTTGAGCCACTGCATATGTTGTAACCTCAAGTTACCTTTCGAAATTTTAAACATAAACTCATTTATCTTTAACCCAGAAATAAAGATATGTTAAAATGATATCTAAATAATCGATTTGTTACAGTTTTGTAATAAAAAAAAAAAATTGCGTATAGTAACTCGTTTATGTATACGAGACAGCAAAAAAGGTCAACATGCATACAAAATGTTTTAAATTTTAATACACCAAGTCGTATATAAGGTGTGATAATAATTATAAAATTTTTATTGAAACACACCACAACCGTGGCTTGGTACGAGACAAACTCAGCATACGATGACTAATAGTAAAAATTTTATGCGAAATTGAGACATTTCAAATATAATATTTTTTATAATTTTTATTGTTATTTTTAATTTGATTTTGGCGACAGAAATTAATTTACCGGAACAAATTTAATGCAAACTACATACGAAATGGGAATATTGAGTTTGATTTATTTACTTCACTAAACATACGCGAACACATATTATGTACATACATTTACCTCGGTTCTTAGAAATAATAATAATAGAGTAATAAAAAAGTATAAGAACCAATAAATAAATAAAATGGGTTTGAAGTTTATCTTTAACATAAAATCATAAAACGAAAATCATTTTTGTAACTTTATTGCATAATTATATTGTTTTATGTCTAACTTTATAAAATACAAATTAAATTGGACGCGGCTCAAGCTTAAGTACGATGTAAATGAATTGTGCGGTTGTTTACTTTAAAATCAAATAGTTGCTCTTCAAAATAACCGTGAACTTTTACAGTTTGTTTGTTCTACTGTGCGGTTTATTACTAACAATTAACGTGGTCACTTGTTTATGCTTTATGTATATTTAAACATATTTAATTGTCTATAATTATCATTTAAATTAAATCAATAAAAACCAATAAATTTATACAAAAGGGAAAAATCCAATTAAAATTAAAACTGAAAAGAACTTGGTACTACTCGTGATTAAAATTTTATTTATTAATTAAAAGTAAAATCATATCTCTCGCGTGTCTATTTAAGCAACAACAGTTGAGGCCTTTTTACTAGTAGTTGTGGTGTAGTTACATAGCAAAGCACATATCTCGTTATGACGGAGGCGCCAATATATTACGAGTGTATTGTTTAATTCCGTCCACCTGTTACGAAACCACTTACAGTAATGTTTATGTTTTATTGTTGTTAAATTTAATTACAGTATGAAACGATTAACTGATTTAAAATGATATTTGCGCTCGCTATAGTTTAGGCGGTAGTTTAACAATACCACTGTATTACAAATACGAGCATATATAAATAATCTCGGCGAGATTTTTGTTTTTTTTTTCATTATTAATGAAGTGAAAAAGGTAGACAAATATCAAGGTGGAGTATTTTAAAATTTTATAAATAGAAATTAAAAGTTCTATACCGTATTTACTCGTATATATAGTTTGATAAAGACAAGGTGGATTTAATTTTTTTTTTTTTTAATTTTAAATTGAATTTAACTTAGATATTTTGAAATTGATTTAAATTACATTCACTTCCAGTTCCTTATTGATGTTAATTAACAGTTTTAGTAGTTAATAAGCTCTATTCATGGTATAAGGGATTATGGTTTAACGATCCAATTTTCCTAAGAAAACCTTCAAGTCGTTGGACAAAGAAAATCTTAATTATATAAGTGAAAATTAACTAACAATGTACGTTAATAATTTGATAATGTTTCAATATCAGTTAATCCTTAGATTTATATTAACATTTACCAACCGCGAGTAACAAAACAATACATTTTTATTAATTCAGCATGTGCAATATAATACACGAACGAATAATTTCCTAGAATTGTTTGTGCGTTAGAGCAGTGATTCTTAAACTTTTTCAACTCGCAGCCCACCAAATAATTTATAATTTTTTTGTGAGCCCCATTTTTTAATTTTGTTTTAAATATAAAACATTTTTTGGCAAGATACCACTATAAAAGCTGGATTAACCTATCTATAGAGAACGGGTGTATAACGAAATCCCGGTTTTCAAAATCCCGGTTTGAAAAAATCACGGTTTTCAAAATCTTGGTTTTCAAAATCCCGGTTTTCAAAATCCTGGTATTGTTTAAAAACAAATCCCGATTTTTACGAAATCCCGGTTTGAATTTTTAAAATTTGACATGTAGGAAAATGGGACTCAAACGATTTTTTGACAAAATTCAAAAATGGATTTGCGATAATCTTCTAGAAAATGACTAATAGGGATGGATTTTGGCCATTTTTTAACAGATTTTGTTGAAATTTGATACGTGCGATGGAAAAAGGATTCTAAAATGATTTTTCGATAAAACGGTCAATAGAGATGGAACTAGGCCATTTCTAAACCGATTTTGTTGAAATTCTACACGTGCGATCGAAATGGATTTCTAAAATGATGCAAGTACCAAATCTTAGTAGGTGTTATTAATAGGTTAGGTTTCAGTGGTTGACACTTAGGGCATTTTTGGCCCATTGTGATACCACGCATTCACGCTACATCATTAACCCATTCATCTATTCACCTACTCACATAACTACAATACACCACCTGCACATTGCAAGCCCATGTCAAACTGTACATTGTCGTGGACGGTGGGTTGGCGCTTAATTCTGCACTCCATCAGAGGGTCTTAGTTGTGTTGATTAACATCACTGATTGTAAAGACGGATGAAAACTCGATTTGCATCTAGCCTCTCATGGAATTCGAACCAAGTACCTCTCGATCCAAGAGCTGAAGCTTTAACCGCTGCACTACTTGTCTGGTTGTCATTAATATAATCTATATAATCCGCTCCTACGTGCGGCACGCAGTGCGACATGTTTGGTGATCCCAGCTCCTACGCATCCCTCGAAGTTCAAATCTAAAGCCTCTAGGCGAGTTAAGCGGGGGGAGCGCAGCGAACTCCCGCGTGTCCGTGAGAGTTATCGAAGCCATCAGCCTTTACAATTATTGCATTTCAAAATGTTACAACCTTGGTTTTTCTAGTAAATCTTTGGGCAAGATATCTTATTTTTATGTTAAAATATTATTAGTCCGGATGACCCGAGTTAATAAAAAATATTTTTTTTTTCAAAATTAAGACTTTATGGCTGGAAAAAAAGAAAACCGGGATTTTGAAAACCGAAATTTTAAAAACCTGGATTTTGATAAAAGGGATTATGAAACCGGGATTAAGAAAACCGGGGTTTCGTAGTACAGCCATACAGAAAATTTTCCGGTATAAGGTTTTTCCGAGCGGAGAAAATGTAACAATATTAATAGCAATTTTCCACCGTAAGTTTTGAGTATTTTATCATCTGGGCCAATAACAAGCCACTTCCAGAGATTAGGGCAAGATACCACTTTATAGGTCAGATCTGTAGACGAATGACGTATATAGGTAAACACACTGTTTCACCGCCGATGTAATTTATTTATTAATTCTGTCGTCGCAAGTCAAAAGTGCTAAAGTCGACTTAAGTACAAACTCATACTTTATATTTTTCTAAACTTATCATCAAAAATTCATTCAAAAGTGAAAAGTTTAGGAAAATACAAAATACGAGTTTGTACTTAAGTCGACTTTATCACTTTTGACTTGAGACTACAGAACTATTATTATTATTACATACGGTATCATATTATTTGTCGAATAGGTAGGTCAGCATTTTGTAATTGATCTATTCGGAAAATTTGAACATATTAAATTTTTTTAATTTTGTTTATCTAATTTCATTGATAATTGCAAAGTTCAGCCATATGGAACTCAACATATCTGGAACCGGAAAATTAGGTACAATATCAAACTACATATATTGCTGAATAGAGATCCCACAGTAAATGTTCCAGACGTAGATATCTAAAGAAAACTTACTCTTTCTCTTAATGATAAGCGTAATACACGTTAAGGACAAACAGTCTCGACCAATAAAAGTTATGGCCAAAACCTACATCCATTCTAACAGCCAGAGGAAATAAAAGAAGACTTACTTCGGAAAGTTCTAAAGTTAAAGGAAGTTACTGAAATTGTGAAGATAGCATATAAAACCCGTCTGCTCTTATTTATGCCAACATTCGATAAAGAAGAAGATTTAAAAAATATTTATGAAATTAGATCTATCTTAAACAGAAGTTAGAGATTCAAGCCATAGGGAAATCAATTTTGATTCCACAAAATTGTCAAAGATACACGTATAGAAAGGAAAATTAAATCGCGATTATCCAAAGGCTCACAAAATTAGAAAACAACAGAATATTGGTATGGAATCCCAATGGTTTATTGCAACATCAGCAGGAATTGCAAACACTCTTGGAGATCCAAAACAAATTGATGTTTGTCTCATACCCAAAACAAACTTCACTGGATAAGCACATATAAAATTTAAAGAATATCAAGTACCCACATCACTGCATAATAGCTATAAAAAATATCCAACAAAAGACATACAAGCAACCAGCACCAGCATCAAGACAGTTTCACCACGATCAATCAATCCGTCTTGGCTGTAGAGCGATAATCGACATTTAGTCTTCACGAAACCACACACCTTGTACAGACAGAGATTTTTTAAAGGATATTTATTTCGGTATATCGCCGAGTGATAATCTGCAACGTGGTCATTAAATAGATTTTATCTAAGAAGACGATACAAATGTCAATTTAATTTGTATTATTTTATTCAGATTGCGGTAAATTATGTTTAAATCGTCAATTTGATGTTACATTACATTCGACTTATGTTCGTCGTGAACTCAAAAAGAACTGATAAAACGCTTTGGTTGAAAATAACTAACCTATTCATGAATAAACTTTAAAACTCGATTTACTTCCTAATTAAGATTTCTTCCAAATTGAGGAAATCGGTCCACCAGAAGTGGCAGCTTGTATAAAAGCTTTCCCGTTTTTTTGTTAATATTATGAAAAGTATATCATTTACAAGAAAAAAGATTATGAACTACAAACATGATTCTAAATAATTTTGGAATAATGCCGGTCCAGATAAGTTTTCAAAATTTAAGCGGAATTGACAATTTTTGACAAAAACATGTTTTTGAAAGAAATGTTACCCCTGTACAGGCTAGAAGGATTGTTACTCGGGATAAAATTTTATGCAGCTTCTTATATAAATTGCGATGTCCTAGTGATTTTTGGTCAAAATCGGCCCACCGGAAAAGACAGATTCCATAGAACCTTTTTCGTTTTTTGAAAACTTTTTGAAAAGTAGCATTTATGAGAAAAACGGCTGGAATTACCTGCTTAAAAGCTCCTTCTTTCTGCGGATTTACTGAAATCTAATCTAACTAACAGATTCTAAATTTACTTTGCAACAAGACCGGACCAAACCGGTTTTCCAAAATTTAAGCGAAAATGACAACTTTTGACAATTTTTTTAATGAAAATTCGGATTGTGCAGGTCAAGTGGATTGATTGATTGGGATAAAACGGGATTTTTCATATCTTTGGTCAAAATCGGCCTGCCGAAAGTCGGAGCTTTCATAGGAGCTTTTCAATTTTTGCAAATATTTTAAAAAGTGTTTAGCATTTACGGAAAAACCATTAAAACAAAAAGATTTTAAATTAAATTTCAATTAAAATTAGTTCCGTTCATTTTTTAAGTTTTACTAGAAATGGCGAGGTTTGGTAAAAAATAATCAATTCCACCAAAATTCGGTATCTCTACATTTCAGACATGAAACTTCTTCTGAGCTTTTAAAATTTTTGCATTGATGTTGAAAATTATAGCATTTAAAAAAAAACGTCTGAGAATTATAAAATATTTCAGCAAGGGTTGATGTTGCTGATTTTCTATGCAGCACTTTTGATAATACAAGGCAGTACTTATCAAAATTCGGTAGGTTTAATTTTTCACTTTAGAAATACATATTAAAGATCTAAGTACATTCGTAGTAAAAGAAAGTCGGATGTTGACCACAACGTACTCACCCCTCAATTTTACATATTTTTTTTATAATTACGGTGATTTTATTTCTTCTCCGTATCCACCACATTGGCTGTGGTCCAATACTCCGGTAAATCGTTTAGTACAGTAAATTGAATTTTTAGAATATATTTTTATTTATTTATTTATTTAACCAACAGTATTAATTTACACCTGGTATTTAAAATTAGGATTACTAATATAAATCAAATTTGAATAAATATTTTTTAGAACTCTTTTAAATGCATCTCTGGACAAATTAAAATCGCGCACGGTATAGATACATTATTAAATACACAGCTAGGAATTACAAACCGGGTCCGACATACCAAAATTAGACCCATGGAAGTGCAGATCAATCACTAAGCCTCGGTGTCTGAGTGATCTTACTGGGGCACGTATTGAAAACAAGGACAGTAGATGTGAACAATCAATTCGGCTCATTATAACGTCGTGCATAAACATTACGCAAGAGATTTGTCTTTGGACGAACAATGGTTTAATATTCAGTAACAAACAACGGCCTAGATACGACGGAAGCACATACTTAAGAGCGTTTACCTCCCGAGGAAGTCGCCTTAAGGTAAACAATATAAATCGTTTCTGGATTGATTCTATACGGTTAGAGGAATTGTTGTAGTACGGGTTCCAGACAACTGACGCATATTCCAAGTGCGATTGAACAAATGAAACAAAGAGGACTTTTAGAGTATATGGATCATGAAAATCTTTGGAGAAACGGATTAAAAACCTTAACATTGAATTAGTATTATTAATACATCTGTTAATATGGTCCTTAAACGATAAATCTCGTGAAAACAAAACCTCTAAATCTAGAATAGAATGAACTTACTCTATCATAACGCCATTTAAGAATAAACTATTATCAGGTCCACAACGTCCATAACATCTTCTAGAAAAGTTCATAACTTTATATTTAGAAACGTTCAGGCAAAGCTTACTCAAGCTATATCAGTCGCAGAAAATGTTTAACTCCTGTTGTACATTTAGCAGATCGCGATCATTTCTATTCTTACAAAAGATTTTTACATCATCACCGTTAATCAGAAACTTACAATGTTTGAAGC
This sequence comes from Nephrotoma appendiculata, assembly GCA_947310385.1. Classification (NCBI taxonomy): domain Eukaryota; kingdom Metazoa; phylum Arthropoda; class Insecta; order Diptera; family Tipulidae; genus Nephrotoma; species Nephrotoma appendiculata. The sequence continues at coordinate 5,401,199 of OX371224.1, read as the reverse complement.
ACCGCTTCACATCATCTATGAATGTAATAAATAATAGAGGTCCAATGTGGCTACTTTGTGGGGTGCCAGACAAAACATTTATGTCTCTAGATAAAATATTATTTAAAAAAACTTTTTGAGTTCTGTTCATCAAATATGAAAAGATCTGCTTTAAAGGAACTGCATCACACTTGTTGAGCTGTCCCAGCTTCTTTACCAATAAAACATGATCAATTTTATCGAAAGCTTTGCTAAAATCAGTAAACACTACCTCAACACCATCACCACCTTCTAATGCTAACGTCAAAAAATTTGTAAACAAAGCAAGATTTGTCACAGTTGACCGTCCGGGGTAAAACCCGCATGCTGGTTTACCATCGATTCAAATAATTTAGGAATAGTCGATAAGATAGAAGTCCCGCTGTAATTTTCGATATCCGTTCTCCGTCCACCTTTGAAAATTGGTTAAATGAAACTGGATTTCCAAGTTGATGGAAAAACTCCATTCTTCAAACTCAAATTGAAGATGTCCGTCAACGATTTTTCAACACAAGCGGGTAAATTTTGCCCGGGTCAAAACTCATATTCACATTTACATTCAACAGAGCGTGCAGAACGTCATCGGTAGTAAACTGAAATAAAATGTTTGGATTATTACTAAAAACAAGTTCGTCATTCCCTGTCGAAGACGGCACAAACACATTTTCAATAAATGCTGCAAATATGTCAGTGATATTTTGTGGACCACTAGCAGTCAAAGAATTGAAAGACATGTGCGGGGTATACCTCCACAATTCCGTTTTGAATCAACATAACTCCAGAAACATTTAGGGTTGTTTCTAATATTCGATTCGATCTCGACAATATATAAATAATACAAGAAACGATTTAAAATTTTAAATTGAGATGTGAGAGCGCTAAATACATCATAATTTACGACGGATGGGTTTAATTTATATTTTTTATGAGCTTTAGATTTCCGATTTTTTAATCTTGAGAGGCGACTATTAAACCATGGCTCGCGCATCGACGAAACTACAAGTGAACGGGGAATAAATTGTTCAATTGCCAAGTTCATTATTTTATAAAACTGATCAATATAAACGACTAAACTACCCGTTATATATTGATCCCAATTAATATTGTCCAGAAACTCACTTAAAGCATTATTAAAATTTACGTTAACATTAACACAATTTATTAATTGGATATGGTGTGGTATGCGAAAAATACTTGAAGAACCGCCGAGATCATTACAAGCAATGATTGTGTCGTGTACTTCTACCGGAATGAACACCAGATCGAGGATAATGCTGCACTGGTTCTCGATGTTATTAATCTGTAGATCACCTTTGAATGGCAGAAGTTCATCATCAACAGTAAGCCATTTTATTTTCGGTAAGTTAAGATCTCCCAAAATCATCACAGAATCAAAATCAGGAGCTGCAACTGCTAGTTGGTTTGAGCAAAATAAAGACAGCTATTAACGGAGAATCCGTATGGTATGTAAACAGCAACTATCAACACCAGCTTTCATTTGAAAGCAAGTTTAACAGCCAAAATCTCCAATTCGTTACTCCCAAGGTCAATAATATCCGCACGTATATCTTTCGAGACAGCTAGAAGAACTAAAAATAAAACATTTTAATCTTTAATTAATTCATTTATTTCATTATCACGTATTATTTATTTCACATATACAAAATTCATATTCACTAGTTCAGACTTTAAATTCGTGTGATCATGTGATCATTAAAATTATGTGATTATTCCAAATCTGGAAAATCTTCGTTTGGGAACGTTTTTTTGGTCACGAACGTAACCAATTTTTCAATGTTTCGGACACTTTTTTTTTACTTCGTCTGCCGTTTCCATTATTAGCAATTCGTAGTCCATTGTTACGTCAATAACTTCAAATGGGAAAATACTGCGCACATAATTGATACTGTTCAATTCGTTATTTGTATCGTTAGTTAAATAAATTGGATGTAGTCCATGTTTTGTTTTACGGAAATCATGGAGCTCATCAAAGAGCTCCCATTGAGTGGGCAGTATTTTCCTGTCTTTAATTGACACACCGGACTGTGGTTGAATCATTTTCTGCAACATGATGAACATAATGGTTCATAAAATTTTCTATAATTTAGCAAACAAATATTACCTTATATTTTTTTAATAAATTTTGCCACTTCTGAGTGACATTTTTTACGGTAGTAAAAATAGTTAGTTTAATCAGCTTTTTAGTACAGTAATTGAATTTACTCAATACACTGATAAAATTGGGGTAAAACTGGCATTTACCCGAGTATTGGTCCACAGCCATTATCGTAATTAATTAAATATTCGTCTTGATATTTTTCACATTCGATCGGCAATATTTTCACTCCGTAAATCTACTAAATCAGTAAATTATGAGCCTAAAATAAATTAATTGTCCATGCTCACACTTGACTTTTAAAAATTTATCTCAATTTTATTGTCATGGGCAGATAAATTGGTGCTAAAATATTTAGAGACTTTATATTGGTGCCGCTGTGTACCTCTCTCCTCGCTCTTATTCTTTTTTTTCAATTAATAAACGAACGGCAAATGTACCAATTACAAAACCAAAATACATATTTAGCATTTTAAGAATACTACGAGAAGTGGTCTCCGTTTAACACTAAAATTTTTGAGAGACATACTTTGATAGTTTAACCACTTTTAGTCTTTATATCCAAGTTATCGGGAAAATTTCGGAAACTTTTATAAATCTAATTAAGGAATTGATGTTATTAATGAGACGACATACCCGACCTATAGTTACGGACACTAACAAATATTGTTTCAATTAGCGAGTTTTGTTGGTATGTATATCTTTGCCTAAAATGGGCCTTAACCTACATTCCAAATTAACAGTAGTTTCAGATTAAAATAAAGCTTTTATCACTTCATTAAAATTTAGAACTATACGATTGTTACGAAATTTCAGCTAAATCTGAATTTATATTTCGCAAAAAAAAAAAAGAATTTTAGTATAAAGTAAGAAAGTCCTACCAAATCACAAATTATTATGTCATAATTTATAATGTTTTATTACGATTTTTTCTGTTATGTTCTTTAAGACGAGCGTTGTCTGTCCATAATTTAGTGTTACAAAATTATAATTTAAACATATTGCAGTTAATGTTTATTGAATATAATAACAGTAATGTACAATATTTTACACGATAATTATAGACTTTGAATTTTTATAAATGTAGAAAATAAATTTCAATTTTTGTGACACAAAAAGTGTACCTTTTTGCTGCACAAGAAAAACACAAAATGTAATGTAGGTATATTACTTAAGGTACAGACATACTCGTAATAAGAAGAAAATCTTGATTGTGATTGTTAAATTAAAATTGAATTAAAAATGAAATAAAAAAATTAGCATTATTGTAATGTTAACTGAATTCAAAAAGTTATTGTTAATAAAATATTATAAAGTTGTTGAAAAGTATATTACATCGAGACATACCTAGTAATTTAATTAATGTACATTTCAATTGCCATTTTTAAGTGAAAATTATGTTGACATTTAGCATATGGATTTGAAATAATATAAAAACATGATTTTGATATGGGTTCGATATAATTTAGGGTTCAATTTTAACTATTTATTATCGTCGCCAATATATCGAATTTCATTTTTACTCGTACATACAATGTAAGGAATTTGGATTCCCACGACCGATCGATTTTAGAATTTAATTAATTCAATCAGCTCATATGATGCATGTGAGTAGCTATATATAATTATACTTATTACTATTAATTGGAAATCATGCATTAAAGTATCTAGCACCTGATATCTAATTTAGAAAAAATTCCTTTGAACATTTTCAAAAAGCATAAATCATAATTTATGTACAACGAAACATATAAATGAAAATTTTTTGTTATTACAACCTAAATATATGTAATAATAATTCGCACATAATTTTTCATTTTTCCAATCACGTTTTTATTGTTAAGTGATATGAATTGAAAGATAACAAATAAAAAAGTAAAGCAGCATTTCTGTGTTCAACCAAATTGTATGTACCTACTTGTGCTTACCGAGCTTGTAAATAGCAGCTATATAGAGATATTGAAAAGTCATAAATCATTTAAAAAAAAGAAAAATGTGTAATTTTGTTGTAGTTTGGATTAAATTTTTTTTTAATTTACTTGGGTTTGTTGGTGGTAGGTATACTTCGGTTTTAACATTTCCGTAATGTTACTTTACGCGAGACAAATTGCTTTAAAGATATTGTTCTCACACAAATTATGGTGTTTATTAGATAATTACCAACCGTTATCTAATCATTCACATGTTGTATATACGTCAATCTGTCGAACGTGTTAAGAAACATCATTAAAATTGGTAACCTGATGCGCATCAAACTTTCATCGCAATGTACACCAGTAAAAATTGTATAATCCTTTTAAAAATATAATAAATAATTTATATAAACACAAACAAAAAATAAAATTCAATAAATATTAAATTAACATTTTTAAAATTAAACATAATAATTTAAATTTTATATATGTTCGTAAAGTTGTACCGATATGCTGCACGTAAACGAATCACAACAAAAAAAATCACAAATTTATGATATTTATAAGGTATGAGGTATTTTATTTATTTTCTTACCATTTTTTTATTATTAAATTAAAAAAACACTAAAATTAATGAAATACGAAATTAAAAAAATAAATTTATGCGAAAAAAATTATTTAATAATAAAATAAATTGTAATTGTTGACACAATGCTTAATTTTTCTGGTTAAAAACATTTTTAACCCTTTGGCTAACATGGCTTCATTTTTCACGTTTTATGATCATAAATGTTCGTGACCTAGAATGCCCGAGCATATCAAGGATGGTTAAGGTAAAATATAAGGTAAGTTATAAGGTGAATAAGGTAAATTATAATTCACTTATCCATTACGTGTAACGTCACTGTAATTTCTTGGAATTTTAATCTTGACAATATAGTAGATTTTAATAGAAACAGATTTCATATTGAAATAGTTGTATGTACTCAACGTAAACAGAAATTGTTACATTTTGACTTTTCCTGGTGTTTCCATTGCCTGACGGTTTAACAAATTTATTATTCTTTGTTAGATCGGTAAGTGGCGCTAGTAACGACGCGTATACGATAATATAAATCTTTGATATCATCCTCTAACTTTGTCAATATTTATCGCCTACGAAACATTTGCTATCACATATCCCCATAAATGATTCTGTGAAGAAGGAGTCTTTTTAATATTTACGGTTAGACCAGCACCAGCTTACATCTTCAACTCATAATAATAAATTTTCAAATGGTAGGTTGAAGAGTTAAAGATACATTTTCCATACTAACTTGACCTACAACTTATCACGTTACTTTATAAGTCCTAAGACTAACTACTAAAACACCAATCAAACGGCAAAATGGTTAAAGCTTTAGCGTTTGGATCGGGAGGTACCGGTACCGGGCTCGAATCCCGATAGGAGCAGGTTGCAAAAGGGATTTTTCATCATCTGATTACGATTGATGATGAAAATGAACCCAAACATTGCCCAGGTAGTGAAAGTTTGGGTTTAACCAAACATATGGGCTCCGAAAATAACCAAATTATGGAAAACATTATGAACAATTACAAAGCTGCTGGCTAGCTGAGCAAAATGCAGCTCCCACAACACAATCCAACAAAAAATGTTTCAACAACTTTCAAAATAGCAATCTGTAATGCGAATGGGATTATGCAACCTATTCCAGAAACAGAAATATTTTTAAATTCAGAAAAAATCGACATTTTTAACATCCGAGAACCATTTAGTTAAATCTTCGTTTGTTAAAATACGGGGTTGTAACTTATATATCACTCCTTTCATCCAGCTGAAAGAGCAAGAGGTAGTTCGGCATCGCCAATAAAAGAAAATATAAAACACCATTTAGAATCAAATATGGAAGAAGAAGCAAGGCAAGTCACTACTGTAAGGATCCAAATTAAATACAGACAGCTTACTGTCTGCCGCCCCGGTGGCAAAGTGGTCAGCATGCTTGCTCCAGCAACCGGAGGTCCCGGGTTCGATTCCCGGTGGTGACAAGGAAAAATTTCACGGCTGGTTTAGGATCAATGAATTAATCACTCATTATCCGAAATGAAAATATGATTATGAAACCTCATTTGAGGCGGCCAAATCCCTTAATGGGATATAGTGCCAGAGAGAGAGAGAGAGAGAGAGAGAGAGAGAGAGAGAGAGAGAGAGAGAGAGAGAGAGAGAGAGAGAGAGAGAGAGAGAGAGAGAGAGAGAGAGAGAGAGAGAGAGAGCTTACTGTCTCCGCACTATATTTTTGTTCCCGGCATAACTTGAAAAGGGAGGACTACATTAAACTATTTAAATCGCTTGGACGTGATTTTATTATTGAAGGTGACTTTAATGCAAAAAAACACCTGTTGGGAATTAAGATTTACGACGTAAAAAGATAAAGAATTGCTTCAAGCAGTTCAGACATCAAAATGTGAATTTTACTCGGGTGGTTTACCAGCATACTGGCCCAGTGACACAACGAAAATACCTGACCTAATAGACTTATGTAGCAAGATTCTCTAGTATCGGATCTTTCTCCGGTTATCATGGCAGTCATTGAAGTGGTAATTCAGAGGGAGAGTGCACCCAGACTAAAAAATTCAAAAACAAACTGGGATTTCTTTCGTGAAGTAATGGAGGAAAAAATCAATCTTCAGGTACCGATAAGAAGTAAGAGAAAAACGACGGGCAAGTTAAACCTGGCAAATAACTAGAACACCGGAGAACAAAAGAATTCTTAACAATTTAGGTAACAGTCTCAAATGTCTTCTTAAAGAAGTTAAAAATGCATCAATCAACAGATATCTAGTTAGCATAATCGATGAACAAAGTTCTAATTATTCACTGTGGAAGGTGAAAAAGGGACTCAAAAGACCCAAAATGCAAGTACCTTCACTTAATAAGGAAGATGGAACCTAGACAAGAGGTCTTAAAGCGAAGGCTCAAATGTTTGCGCAGTATCTCGAGGATACCTTCCAACCACCACCAACACCACCACCAAATATAATGTCCACTCTCAAGCTAGATGATTTTGAGATACGCCCAGTAACTCTCATAGAATTAAAAGCAACATGAATGTTAAACAAGCCCCAGAGTATGACTTGATTATTTGCCAAATAATCAAGGCTCTACCAGATAAAAGATTTCGTAAGCTATTACACATAATTAATGCAAGATTTCGGTTATAGTATGTTAAATAGCAATGGAAAGCAGCAGAATTAATCACGATACCAAAACCTGATAAACCACCTAACGATAAAAAATCATACAGGCTAATTGGTGCCAATTATGTCAAAACTCTTTGAAATATTAATACTAAAAAATCTTAAACCAATAATTGAGGTCCGACAACTAATTCCTGCACAGCAATTTGGATTCAGAGAAAAGCATTTCACAATTGAACAGGTGGATAGAATCGCCAACATTATTGCAAGAACGTTAGAACGTAATAAAGTATGCTCCAGCATATTTGTGGACTGGAATTCAAGCTGCATAGAGATCTGCCGAGGCAATTCTATGCCATACTAAGATCCTATTTATCCAATAGATATTTTCGTGTGAAATATGAGGATGAATACTCCGAACTAAAAAAAATCTCTGCCGGTGTCCCGCAAGGAACTGTGTGAGGGATATTCCAACAACAAATGAATGAACCATAGCCACCTTTGCAGATGACACAGCAATCATGGTGATTGGAATTAATATCGCTGATGCAACGAGCAAACTCCAGAAAATTACCAATGCGGTTTGTAACTGGATTAAGCGGTGGAGAATCAAGCTTAATGTGACGAAACCTACGCATATTAACTTTTCATATCAAAAGGCTTCCCATCTACCGATATAAATTAACTCACGACCGGTAAAGTTAGAATCTATTAGTTAGATTAACTCTTCCGGTCGATTTTCTCGTAAATGCTAAATATTTTTCAAAAAGTTCACGAGATGCTGCTATGAAATCTGTCTCTTCCGGTGGACCGATTTTGACCAAATATCACTATTATAGGATATCCCAATTTATATGAAAAGGTGTATAAAATTTCATTCCAATTAACAATGTTTCAAGGCTGTACAGAGGTAACATTTCTTTGAAAAGCATTTTTTTGTTAAAAATTGTCATTTCCGCTTAAATTTTGAAAACTGTTCTGGACTGGTATTATTGCAAAATTTATTTAGTTCATAATCGTTTTTCTTGTAAATTTTCAAAATATTTACAAAAAAATTGAAAGCTCGTATACAAACTACCACTTCTGTTGGACTGATTTGAGCCAAAAATTACTTGGATCTCCAAGTGGGGAAAATCAAAAAAATTTATGGGAAAATCTTAATTATGAAGTTTCATCGCCCTATCAATCAATCCGTCTTGGCTGTAAAACGACCACAGACATTTAGTCTTCACGGAGCCACACACCTTGTAGATACAGAGTTGTTTTAAAAATTACTTTAGTTGATTTCGATATATCGCCGAGTGATAAATCTGCAAAAATCTTGTCAACGACCAGATTATGGTAAATTATGTTTGATTCGTCAATTTGTTGTTATACATTACATTCGACTGATGTTCTTCGAACTGACTTATTTATGAATCAACTTTAAAACCCGATTTACATATCGCGATGAAACAAAGTGGAGATTGTGGTTGACAACTACATACCTATTTAATCTGCTCTAAAATCGGTGCAGTTGTTTTGGCGTGAAAGTCGGAGAACGAGACAATAGCCGTGTTTTAATATTGGAGCACTATCCGGAGCCAAATGGCAATTTTCTATTGAAACTGCAGGTATTATTCACTGGTGTCGCTGTACTATAAAAATTAAAACTAATTTCATCAATAAAACAAACATTTATCACCTGAAATATATTAATTGACATGTATTTTTACATGATGTTATAAACAAGAATTTATCTTGCTGCGTTTTAAATTTTTATTGTAAGATTTAGTTTCTAATGGTTTCAGGGGTTTACAAAATAAAAGCATTTTCAAATTTCCCATTGAAATGGATAGCGCTCCCGATAGCGGCTCCCGATAAATAAGTAGAGCAAGATATTTTATTATCGATTTTTACCTAAAAAGGTGAATGAAAAATCTTAGTTTAGAGTTAAATAAATTAATTATATGCAATAATAGCGCGCTAAATATAAGTTTTGACATAGAAAATTGGCTGCTCCGGATACAGCTATCGGGCGCTAATAAAAAAACACAGCAAATGAAACTGGTATATGGACGGACAGCCATACAGACAACATTTTAGTGTGGGTCATCGAAGTGATCATCGAAAAGCCAACATCCACTTCCCCACCGCGTGAGGAGGCATTCAACCGCTGAACTAATTAAAATATTTAGTTATCTGGGGTACGTTGTATATCGATAGTTTACTCTAATAGTTCTTTTTATTTTTGAAACTTATACCAAATCCTTATCCTTAGTATGATTAAGGAACTTCACAGAATCAGGAAATAGTCAGTTCGACCGCCGAATCATATTTTATGTTGATATATTTCTTTGATGATGAGGTGATTATCGGATTCAATGACACTCGTATTACGAGCTCAAGTAATTGGGTTGTTGCATATGTAATAGTAAATCTGTTAGTATTCTTTAGTCGCGAATTAGGGATATTACTAATATTGATTGTTATTTGCTTATAACATACGCAGGTAGAATTCATTATATTAGAATATGGATTTCTGCACTTGTATTTCTAAATAAAGAGGCAATGATTCATGATTCTGTTTTTATTGATTTATTGATAAGTTATTTAGATAATAAAATTAAGATCTTCTCTCACAAGTTTAACTGTTAGCCGTGAACTATAAATATAAAAAATATAACTCGGTCTTCAAAAATATAACTCGGATTGATCATAAGACGTAGAGGTAATTTTTATTTATTTAATGGTTAAATGAAGGCTAGATAGTTGATAACAGACTTGAAAACTGTTAACAAATATTTTTTTTCTTTCTTTTAGTATTTAATCTTTACCATCTGTTCTGGGGCCGAGGTACTTCCAACTTGCACTCCGATAGACAACAAATATAACATAAAATTTAGTTGGTTACCAAAATATAACTCAATCAGCAGAAAATGCGACATGTTGTGCACTTTGTACAGCTCAAACTACAGCACTATATATAACAATAATTTCACAACAAATAAATTAAAGTGATTAATCAGAAATCTACAGCCAAGATCACTACTGGTAAATTTAAAATAATATTATTCATTCCTTCTCCTGTTTTACACACAATAGTAACATAAAAAAAAAATCTCCGGTAATAAAATTAAATTTTCACAGCATGTGATCGCTCAAACAAATTGTCACATACATAAATGTTAATCAAATTTAAATTGTTTAACAAAACGAGCTTTATGTGCGCTTTTCTTACGAAGAAAGCTGAAATTATTCAGTTTTGACTTACCTATTTTCAAGATCATCAACTATGTGTATAAATAAAATTTTATATTTCTGTCTTTGTAGAGTACAAGCAAAATCTCGAGTACGGTACAGATAATTTGCATAGATTATGTCATTTTGAAACGAGTTGAATATATTGAATTTTAACAGTTGATTTCTCTATAAGATACCTAATATACACGAAGCTTTATAAAAAGATTGTCATTATTAAATAAATAATTGTATATTTTTTGACTAATTGTATGTTAATTATATAATTTACGAGCTATTTGTCACTGTCATATGTGGATATTTAAGAACATGTATTTAAAATATTATTGAGATTTGAATTTTATATTGTGTTCATTTATATACCAGCGATCGATATTCGAGTTTGATAAATATTTTATATTGCGTTGAAGCAGCAAAATGTTGAAGTCTTAAATATGATTTTAATCTGATTAAATTATATACAATTTATATATATATATATAATTCTTTTTAAATATACAGGTGAATAATTAATAATATGTTAAGAAACGATATACCGCGCGATGGAGAATTTATATCTCTATTTATCATTGATTTTTATCGATAAGTATACGGTATTGCAAAAAAAAATATTTATTATACAGTATCGATAAGTTAACTTTGAAGGACTTCCTTATTAAAACAAATATTTTTGGTAATTTTCAGCAGAACGCTGCCACTTTCCTTAAAAAATTGCAAACCAACATAAAACAGGGGGATTAGACAATTTTGAATTTCACTTTACAGTACAATTTATTGATTCCAGTTTAAGTTACAAACGAGTCGTGTCGCGAATCAGTACAATTTACGATTTAATAACATAACAAGTTGATGATTATTTATTATTAAAGAATTTTGAAGGTGTGAACTAAATTCTAAAATATACTATTACCAAACTCTAAGCTATAGCTAACTAAAGCATCTGAGAAAACTTAATCTTAATAAAAGAGCTATTGCTGCAAAAACACTACATAGAAAAATTAAGAAAAGCAAAAAGTTTTAAATCAAAATTTATGATCAAACAACATGTCACTTGAATTAACTTTGTTTCTTTGCCGTATTTTAGACTATATGGCTGATTTGATCGCTTGATTTGTATTTAAATTGGCGCCATGCATTCAACTTAGATATATTTTTTGTGTCTCGCTCTCTCTTGTCTTTTATTCAAATCGTTACTTATTAGGTTATTGTTGTTTCTTAATTAAAAATAATAAATAGGAAAATACGACATACAATTTTCGAAAATTTTCCTTTATTCCTCATCATAAGGGCATTGTTGTGTGTAACGTGTTAGAATGTAGAAAGACATTACAATTTATTGTGACATCATGATGTGTGATCATATCATTACTGTAATTTGTAGAACGACTTGCAGATATATTTGATCAGTTTGTTGTTAAAGGTTTATATTTGAATACTACTAATCTGATGCCGAGCTATAGCAGATAATAGATTATGAATATGCAGTGTTGGCGTATTGACACAATTATTTCATTTTCACTTGCCAAAATTATAATTTATTCACTTAGTGTTGATAATTTGTGCAAGGTAATCGCAAATTTACATACTAGTATATTGATTTTGGATTTAGTTGGATTTTTAAAATTTTGCTATCGACTATTATTTATTTATTGAATCGATATACGTTTGGCAATTATTTTTATTTGAAATATAATTTATATTTTAGTTATAACAATAGTTATTTCTAAATAATAACTAGAGGCACATAGTGACAATGGCGAATGGACCCTTATAGGCTTCAGTTAATTATTTTGAATGATGCGAGCTAAGTTTTGGTTTGCAAAGCTCAAATAAGAGAAATATTGTTTATAAATTTTGGGTTCAGCCCAAATTATTTAATTACCACCTTCAAGATAAATAATTAACTCACATGGCTCAGATGCTCGATATTAGCTATGTTTCTAGGTTAGTATTTTGAAATTAAGCTTTTGAAGAAATTAGTGGGTACGAGTGAGTAGAGATAAGGTCCACAGACTTACTTGTTTCGACTTTGCAAAGTAAAACGAGACGCTATTTCTTAAAATATGCACCAGGTCGTATACTTTAAAAGTTGTAATATTATAACATTAGCATGACAAAAGTGCATGAAACGGTAACTAGGACGAAACATCAAAATTCGTTACTGCTGCTTAAATTTCAGAAAACCTATGTTGATAATTTAATTTTTAAATTTATATGAACCATTTAATTCTTGGTCGTTTTTTGTAAATGTTAAACTGTCCAATATCATTGCAAAAATTTGAAAAGCTCCCATGGAAGCTGCCACTTCTAGTACACAGATTACAACCAAATTTCGCATGGATCTAGATGGGAGATCAAAGAGATAAAGAATGTTTAAGAATGAAGTTTTAATACGAATAGTCAATCTGCCTGGACTTTAGAGATTCCGGATGTTGGTGAAATGTATGTTTTGTTTCTACACTCATAACTTCCAGGAGAATTCAAAAAGTCATTTGAACTAATTTTGTTTGATAATTGAGTTACAATATTTGTATTTTTAACCGTTTTCTCGTAAATTCTATATAGACTTTTCAAATTATTTGCAAAAAACGTAAGAGCTGCGTCCATATGCTGGTTCTTCCATTGGACCGATTTCGGCAAAATAAACACTGAGTTCTCCCGGTTGATGGAAAAGTGGAAGTATGAAGTATTTCCGAACAATCAATCCGTAAAGTGACCAAACTTTTACTGAAAAAATCGACATTTCCGCTTAAATTTTGGAAACCTAATCTGGAGCGGCAATGTTGTAAAATTAATTTAGAATCTGTTAGTTCACAACCGTTTTTCTCGTAAATGATATATGTACTTTTCAAAATTCATGCAAAAATCGTAACAGCTCTTATTGTAGTCACTTATGAGGAAAACGAAAAAGCTCATATAGAAATTATCACTTTCGATGGACTGATCTCGGACGAAACTCACTAAGGTCTCCTAATTTGAGGAAAAGCTTATGTATAAACTTTCATTCCCATTAATTGGTCTCAGGGCTGCACAGGAGCCGGATTTTTGTTGAAAAACGGTTTTGCCAAAAAATCGTCATTTCCGCTTAAATTTTGAAACACTTATCTAAAACGTTGTTGCAAAATTAGTTTATTTTATTTATTTATTTTATAATTTTTTAATTTAGTATTGTTTTTCTTGTAAATGATATACTTTTCAAAATATTTACAAACAACTAAAATACTCTTATGGAAGCTATCATTTCCGGTGAACCGGTAAGTTTTAATATGAAGTTTCATATAGATCAATAAATTCGAATGGGCTTTTCTTATACTTAAACGTTTTTCTCGTAAATGATATATTTTTCAAAACATTTACAAAAAACGAAAAAGCCCCTATGGGAGTTGCCACTTCCGGTATACTGATTATGGCCAAAATCATGAAATATTCGAAATTATGAAAAAAATTATCTAAGTATGAAGCTTCATCCCGATTTAATAAACAGTCTGGTTTGTAAAGAAGACCCACATGCAGTCTTCACGGACCCACGTATCTTCACACACAGATTTTTAAAAACTACTTTTTTCGACTTTGGGGATATAGCGAATGGTAATTATGCGAAAAACTCGAGATAACAACTTTTCATGAGTTATACGTATAAACCACTACGTGTAAAAACAATATTTTGACAATAATCTTTCCGCTTAAATTTTGAAAAATTTATCTGAATTGATATTGTTGCAAACATAATTTAAATTCTTTTACTTTATAGTCAATTTTCTCATAATTGATATACTTTTCAAATTATTTGCAGAAATTGAAAATGCTTCTATGGAAGCAGAACTTTATCGAAAAATTACTGGGATAAGAAATGCTTAAGAATGAAGTTTTATTCCTATGAGACAAACCATCTGGGCTGCGGTGAGTACAAAGACGTTTGTACACATAGGCACGCTCACAGAATTTTTTTAAAAACTACTTTTTTGATATCAGCGATATAGCCAAGAAAGAAATTAAAATAGATGGAAAAATACCATATATGGAGACCAGTACCCATCTTTTGTTTTAACACGAATACACATACCAGACGATTTTTTTAAAAACATCACCCGGTAGGTATAGATCTCGAATACACTTGACTTGTTTTCTAAAGTGCGAAATAATACTTACCAAACTCTTGATAGCAACTGTATTTTATAATCAAAAACCATTAATACTGCTTAAAGTTTAGAAAATCACCTAGGCCAATATTTGTTGAAAATTTAAACTTGGGATTTATTTGAATTAATCAACTTTTTTCAACAACATTGCCAAAATTTGAAAATTTAATATAAAATCTGCCACTTCCGGTATACAAATTTCCACTAAATTTCGTAGGGGTTCCCCAATTTATGGAAAAATCTTCGAGCGTATGAAGTTTTATTCCGAATAGTCAATCCGCCTGGACTGTAAAAATGGCGTATTTAGGGGAAGTTATGTTTTTTTTATATCAAAACTGGTCATTCCTGGTAAAATTTAAATCAACGATCAGAACCAATTTTGTTTGAAACTTACAAACTATTCCAAACTACACTTGGGTGCAAAAAATCGAACATTGCTAAATTTTCCACAAAAGTTCAAAAATAGATGAGATTCAAAGTCTATTTCAATACCTATCCAGTGGTAACTTTTTTATATTTATACGTGCCATCAAACGGATTTTTGGTGGTAAACATTTGAGGTACACGTTTTTGTGAATTTGTCAGCATGAAAATTAGGGGTAAAAATCGAATTAAAACTTATTAACTTCTTATTAATAAGAAGTATTCCCTCCCCTGGCTCGAATGACAGCTTTAATTCGATGCTGCATTGATTTCACCAAAGTTTTCAAAAAATCTTGAGATATCGCTTCCCATTCCTCTATAAGATCGCCCTGGGCCGTGCTGAAATATTTTAGCGCCTGGAGCGGTTGAGTGAAAAATGCGCTTTTTTAATTAAAAACTAATATGTTTATTTTGGGATTTCAAAAATATTGCAAACGAATTTTTTATTACTTCTAAAATAACTCTGGGTTAAATACTTATATAAATCATTTATTAAATAAAATTAAATCGGTAAAACAATTTTTTGAATTTAATGTTTATTTAAAATCCACTTTACGAACTTTAAGGTCGGCGAAATCTTGAACAAGTTCATTATAATCTAATGATGAACAAATATTGTTTTCTATTGACATCATTGCTAATATTACTTAGCGTTCCTGTCCTGTTGACGACCTTAAATAATTTTTAATAATTTTAGGTTTCTGTTCCATCAGTTAATACTGCTTCTAAATCCTTACACATTTTTAAAATATCCGAGCGGTATTTAATTTTTTAAATCAAATATATAGTAAAAAAAATTATATGCTGTACTTTCCGATTTCATTTGTTTACATCTGTCTGAAATTGGGTTAATGACTGTGTCGAGAATGAAATTAAGACATTAATTTTGAAATTATCTTGTAGGTCTAAGATTGATTGATTTTCGGATTCATAATCAAAACTCCTTTTCTTTTTTCTAGGGCGAACAATTGAAATTGCAGGAAACTGACATTCAATTTCAATGGCTTCAGCAATTACTTTGGCTTCTTCGATTACTTTTAGAAAACATGAATCAGTTCGGTAACTTCTTAAAAAATCAAGCAGCTCTTACAACGCGCTAAGACACACTTACACATTCAATTTTGGATTTTGCATTAATTTTGAAACACAGTTGACTTTCGGTAGTATATCGTACCACAAAACGAGACTACAAATAAATTTAAATGAAGAAATGCTTTTGGCTAAGGCTCTTGTTCCACATTTTGTGTGGCTGTCCCGATTAATATCTAAATGGATGCTTACTGGTGCATCGTATATTTGTTCAAGCTGAAATCTTAAAGGCTTTAAGGCTTTTAGATTCTGCTTTCCCACCTGTGGCACTATTCTGGTTTTCCCTGGGAATAGGAAATTGGGAAAAATATTTTCATAGCATTTTTGTCTAAATTGTATTTTTCTGGCCTACTGTTGGAATTAGTTGGGTGTAAAGATTTTTGAAACAAAGATATATTGGGAATTATTTTTCCCTATACAAATTTTGTGGAACAAAAGTTTCCCAATCAACTTTGTTTCGAAAATATTTACACCAAACTAATTCCAACAGTAGGCCAGAAAAATATAATTTAGACAAAAATGCTATGAAAATATTTTTCCCAATTCCCTATTCCCAGGGAAAACCAGAATAGTGCCACTGGTTTGGCAAACTGGTTTTACAGTAAATTTTGTCACATTCCGTGTTAGTAGGTCCCATCAGCTTGTTGAATAGGAAAAAAATACATAAATTTGTTGTATGATACTAAAAGTTTTTGCTACTTCTTCTGAATTAGAAGCAACATCATTGATTACTAAATTAAGAGAATTGCAGCCGCATGGTATAAATACAGCACGTGGATTTATTTGTAAGATGCGGTTTTGTACTCCTGCACGTTTACCCTTCATATTGGCACCATTATCATAACCTTGTCCCCTTAAGTTTACGACATCAATATTGCACTCACGCAGTTCATCAAGAATTATTTTTGTTAACCACATCTCCGGATGTGTTGGTCACGGGAATAAAACTGAGAAAATGTTCCTGAATCTCAAATTCATCACTGCCTTGCTCAACTCATCTTACAATTAGTGTCATTTGCTCAACGTGGCTTTTATCGAGGGTGCAATCTACAATTATCGAATATTATTTACTCTTCTTGACTTTATTAACTATGTGCAATTTGATTTTGTTGGAAATCAGTTTAATAAGTTCGTTTTGTATATTATACTTAGATAATGGTATTTGGTGGCTCTTAAGGAAACACTTTGTAAATGATTTGCAGTCGTTTGATCAAATTTCGCCAGTAATTCGGATATTTTTGAAAAATTTCCATTATTTTGAACATATATAACTTTGGCTTGTTCCCCGAATGGCTATTCGACTGCGAAGCAAGAAACTGCAATACAGAAATAATATGTTTCAATATTTCTTGCCATTTAAGACATTGTGCATTCAAAGCACGTTGGTGAGCAGAATCAATCGTATTATTAGTTTTTAAACGTGAATCAAACTCCTTCCATTCAATTACATTTTCGAAATGTTGCCGAGATGACTCATGTGATTTCAACTCCCTCGACAAAAGTGACCAGTCAGAATGACCACTTGAGCCCCAGTTTGTATATTTTTTGTTAAATATTGTAGTTTGCATTCATAACAAAAACCTGCATCTTGTTGCTTTGAATAAATTAACCATGGTTTTAAAACTTTTTCTCCTAAAGGTAATTGTCTACTATATAGCAAAGGCGTGAACTGTCTGCCTTTACTTACAGGAAAATTATATTTTACTATTTGCACTGGCTCTTTCTCAATTAAAGTTTGTCTTATCTTATCGGTAATTTTTCCCCATTCAGCAGGATCTGAAGAAATTTCTTATATATCATTATTTTTGAGCACACTAACGATTCTACCGCTATATGTACATCGTGAATGGTGTCTAAGGATGTCACGGTTTCATTGCAACTATGTTGTTCTTCGATGATGCTTATCTCTGGGTAAAACTGTTACGGATAAAATAAAATATATGCTAATGTTCTCTTTAACGGAAATTATAGCATATGAAAAATATTAGAAAAGAGATAATATATTAGTGTTCCATCTATTTCAAAATAATGTACAAAAATTCTTAAGGAAAATATACGTTAATATTTTTAAGTGTATAAATACATTAAGAAAATGCGCCCTAAAAAGGTCGGCCCTGGCGCATTCGCGCCTTTGCGCCATTGCACCGCACGGCCCTGATCGGATCGCCTGTTGCAGCTCTTGGAGACTCGTGGGAGCAACATCTCTGGCTCGAACCCTTCTTTTCAACTCGGCCCATAAATGTTCGATGGCCCCATTATCCCACATAAACATAAAATTTTCACCAACAAACCCTACAAAAGGAACGACCTACTCCTCGAATACTTCCTTAATATACCGTTGAGAATTCATTCCTCTTGATCGACAGCCAGTATTGGCTAGTGTGATGAATCCAAGATCTATCTTCGCCTCTAATAATAGTCTCCCCAGAACATGCACGATCCATTGCCATACGAGGCACGTTCTTCAACGCAAAATTGTTCATATCGCTCTCCTTGTCTTCTGTATACTCTACCGCGTCCATCGGTGCCATAGAAACACATCCTGCACTCGTCAGAGAACAGGAATGTTCTTCTGTCCAATTCAAATGCTCGAAAGCGAACTCACGACGTGCTCGTCGGTAGGCTGCATTCAATTTCGGCCCTTTTGCTGGTCTGTGTGCAGTCAGATTAACTTCTCGAAGTCGTCTTGTAACTCTCCACTGACTGACCGACTTCACGATCTTCTTGGAGCCGCCGTTACAGTTGAACCGCATTCATACGGCGATTTTGCAACAAAGTTGTTACAAGAAAGCGGTCATCACGCTGTGCTGTAGCACGAGGTCGACCATTTTCTTGTCGCCGTCTGAAGCCACTAGTTTCCTGATATCTCTGCCATACTCGACGAACGGAGAATCGGCTCAAATTTAGTTGTGGCACCACTTTACTTTGGTGCTGCCTTGCATAAATTAGTGCAATCGCTAGTGCGGCTACCTCTGGTGTGTTATCCATTTCTTTATTCCGGTTGAAGACGTAACGAATAGAGGATCGTTCAGGCTAAGCGTCGATATGCGAATGATCACAATTGCGAGCGAGATATTTCATGGCATGCTATTGTATTAATCTTGTTGAATTATTTTTAGAATTTAATTCGAAAACCAGCTATATGCATTTGACAAACAATTACTTTGTTGGCATGGTACAATTACAAAAAGGTACCACTGGATAGGTATTGAAATAGACTTTGAATCTTCATTAAAAAAAATAAACAAATATTGGATTTTTTTGATATTTTATGGAAAATTTAGCAATGTGCGATTTTTTTGCACAAAAGTCTGTATGTATTTGCTCTGTAACTGTAAAATTGTCATTATGTACTGAAATGGTATTAAAAAAAATGTAACTCGTCTTAATAAATGCAAATTTGATGACGTAAAGTTAAATATCAAGATATCGAGAGCGCGTAACTTGCAAAAGTTGTGATTTTCTGTAGCGTTTCTGTACAACAAAAGTTTAAGCTAATGTCAATTGTAGTTTTTGAGCTTTTTTATAAAATATATTTGTTTATGATTTTTTGCTTTTCTTATGTACGCCTAAATCTTGATCCATACACGTACAGTCGAAACCAATAGTTTGTATGCGATATACACAGAAAAAATATTGTTCTTGAGGTATTCAAACGAATGACACCAACTGTACTAATTATTTTGTTTGACAACTATACAATACATTATGTTATTTTCTTATTTTTATTTATTTCTTAATTCGTTTTCATAAAATTCAATATTTTTTTGATATATAAACAAAGCAATTTTTTTTCTTAAGTGAGTTTATATATTGACATATCGAGTACCGCCATCGAATTTGAAATATATTTTTAAAAGAAATACAATTTGGTTACAGCGGCCAATTTATTACTTATTAATTTACAATGGCGAAATGGGTACAGTTTTTGAATATAATTTTTTTAGAACACTGTATCTTTCTCTCTGTAAGAAGTTTCTATAAAGTTGTAGCTATAGAATTTTTACATTTTCAGAATCAGGCCCATTGATTTAATTTAATTTAATTTTAATTTGGCTAGGTTATTCATCAACGTTCGTTGGAATTAACCTCATCAAACCTTTTTACCGTGGTAATAAGGCCAATTACCTAATTTTATTTATTTAGGTAAATTTTAATTTACCATACTAAATGATTTACCTACCTTAGATTTGTCTCGCAACCTTTTATTTTTCTACATTTACTAGTAAATAAATCAGGTTCGTCACTTAAGTTTTTTGTTTAATTTTAATATCACATTTAATATTAGGCGTGCTTTCTTGATTTAAATAGTAGTTTTATTTTAAGATACCTGACACTAAATATCAAGAGTTACTTTAAACTTTTTTTTGTTGTATAAATTTCTATGTTCTCAACTCTATATTTACGGCTGTAATGTAAAACATCTTATCCAGATTTCTGTCTTCTAGACCGTTGTGAAGTTAGCCGAAAATTCCAGCCCGAAAATAAAAAAAGATGCGTATGATGTAATACTATTTATTTATATTTATACTATTACGACATTTCGTTTTAATTATAGCTCTCTCCTAAAAATTTTAAGAACCCTTTCAAAAAATTTCAAAAACTGTGATAAATGTTTGTATACGAAATCCTGTAAATAAAACTAGACACATCTATCAACATTTTGATCTCCTAAATATATTGCAGTAAACAAAAAATTTACTGTCAACTAAACATTCACCTATCAAACGATGTGTACCTGTAGTTAGGCAGGCACCCCAACACTTTTAGAACAGTTTGTCTGCTAATGTTGGTGAGAGTCACATATTTAAAACAAAATGTATTTTGAAGTATTATTTTTATTCTCAACCCCAAAAAAATTCAACTATCATGACAGTTCTTAATTATCGTGATAGCTAGTATTTTCGGGGATAAGATTAAAAATGTGAAAATTTTCTGGGTTAAGAGCAAAAAATGTCATGATAGCAATAATAGTGTTGCCATCGCATTTTTCGGGATATAATTTGGGCTACCTCCACATTCATGTTTTCTGGAAAAATTGAGTGTAAGAGATCCATATTGAAGAAGAATAAAAAACGTTTGGTTTTTTTCTTGAAGTTTACCCCTGATAATTAAGCTGT
The DNA here is from genome assembly GCA_947310385.1 of Nephrotoma appendiculata. NCBI lineage: Eukaryota > Metazoa > Arthropoda > Insecta > Diptera > Tipulidae > Nephrotoma > Nephrotoma appendiculata. The sequence continues at coordinate 5,379,946 of OX371224.1, read as the reverse complement.
TGTGATAGTTTTGAATTAAAATAATTGCCATGTCAGAGAAGAATGACACATCATAAAAAAAAACTAGTATTTTGACAAAAACTTTCCGTTAGAATCATATTCAGTGCAATTGCCATAAGATCTTATAGAACAAGTTTAATAATTCTACAAACCTAATTGACATTTCATAATTATGTTCTGAATAATCCGCATCTATATTTGCAACCCACACCATATATTTTTGCATTGCGGTAAAAAACTATTATCATATTGATTGCACATAAAAATAACAATCACTAAATAAATTGCAAACTCCGCCAAATTATCACCATACCCATGTATGAAAATTATCCACTAAATTATTTCTTTCATATAAGGATGTCAATATAAGACGACAGAAACTACACTACCGTAAAACATTTTATTCCAAATGTAAATCTCGTCATCATAAAAATGTTATACCACGCACCATAATTTTCATTTAAATTTATTTCGATACTTCAAACAAAATATAAACAAGTATACAAGCAAAACGCAAGTACAAAAGTTTAAACACACATCACATATTATAGGGAAGCAATATGTAGCTTACCAATAATAAAAATAAATAATCAAATAGCTGAATATAAACCATATACAAGAAGGGCAATAAAACAAAACAAGTAAGAAGAAAATTGGAAAATGTATACCCATGTACACTAGACGTATGTACAGTAGATAAACGCACGATATAAAGAGTTTTCATGTTTTTCGATATTGTATTGTGCAATATGCAAGACGACTAGAGAGCATAAAAGTAATTGCATTTAGCACTTATTTTTTTGTCTTTACTTAAAAAAAAGTTAACAAACCAAACTAATTGGAAATTGATGAGATGAAAATAAATCGATGTGTGTGTGTATTCTACATAGCTATATGTTTATTTAAACAGTACGTATTATTTTTGTGTATTTGTTTACTACTGTGGCACAAACGGTTTCAGAAAAAATCTCACACCTACAGAAAATTTGTTACCGTTTTAATCATTTTGAACTCTGCAGAAAAAAAACAAACTTGAAACTACTTTTATGTTAAATATTGTTTTTTTGTTTTCGTTTACTTACGTCTTGAATTTCATTCAAATTGTAATTAAAATTTGTTAGTGCAATTCAATAAAATTTAATTGAATTCGATAAGAGAATTTAGATAGCGCACAAATAGGAGTATAGGGCTATGTACTGTGGATACTTTCTAATTCAATTGTGTGACTTATTGGTATATAAACCAATTAAGAATCTGTATATACCTACTTAATAGAATAGAAATTATCTCGGAGAGCTGATTAAATTGAATTCAACTTACATTAAATATAATGGAGGTTTTATTGCATATAGAATTTTTTATCAATACGGAGTATTGTTCTTGTCCGGTGCTATATGAGTAATAAACCAAATAAAATATTAATCACACATTGTGTATGGTCAATTGACTTTGGGTTGTTGAATAAATTCCTAGACACCGTCGATTTATCAAATACCCAATTAAATCGTAATCAAAATAATTGAGTCATTACATTACCTACCTATAAATTATTATTATTGGCACAAATATCAAATTTCATTTAAAATTAAAAAAAAAATATTTTTTTTTTATAAATAGCCAGTAATAGTAAAAAATAAAATCTATCTTTTATAGTTGTTGCTGTATTTGCTATTTAAATTATGTATATGCGATTTTGTCTCGGAGAAAAAGGCAAAAAAATCGATATGGCTGATTTAAACTCCATATTCATATTGCACATATGATTGTTTTGTAAATTTAACTCATAAAACGTGGCGGTGGCGTGTAAGTAAGGTGTTTGTTGATTATTAATTATTTAATTATTTTTGACGTGGTGAGGTGGGTTACTAAAAGGCAGCTTTCTGCCGTTTCTATAAAACATTTAATTACTTTTATTTTAAATGTTTCATTGACTTTGAAACCAAGCAGGTATAAAAACAGATAGTTAATTTAACCACTTCATTTACTTTGGGGTACATTATTTTTAGTAGATATCTAATGCTTATAGTGTGGTTTATTTACTAATATCAAATACAATACTAATTAATAAGGGCTTTGTTGCCTATAATAAACCTTGCTTAGTACACTCAAAAAAATAATCAAAAATTTAAGTATATTTAGTTTGAAATTTTCAGTTGAAATTGAGCCTATATAGCGTAAAGTAAACTTCACAAATTTTGAAATGTGAAATTAACTTCATGCTATGTAAAAATATTTTATTAAAAAATTATTTGTTGCATGTAATATTTATGTCGCATTTTGTTGGTTGATAATTATGAAAATACTCTTAAGAATATATGTTAATCTTATAACAAAATAAAACTGTGAACGACTATAGTTTTGATTGTTCTGGATGATAACCAAATATTTTTTACTATTACATCGAGATAAGATTATCAGTCTCACGTTTTCGAAGCTAATGAGGTAACAAATTATGAACCTTTTAATTAAAAAATTCGGTTTCCTCAATCCTCATCAAATTATGTAGTTATCAAACTAGAAAAATAATGTTTCACACTTTATGTATTTAAATGAATAAACATCAATTGACCTAGCGAATTATATTAAAAATGCAATAATATTTGTTAAACACCGCCGATATAAATTTAACACACCAATCTGCAACCTTTACTTTGTAAAATGTCAACTTTTGTTAAAACATTTATTTTACATTGTCTAAGTAAATTTTACTTGTTAATAATAAGAATAATTTCAGCAAATAGTTTTTACATTTCAAAAATTGTTATTTTAACTAAGGCTAAGTCAGGAGAACTTATTAAACTTCTACTTAGCATGGGCAAATAATGTAAAATATTATGTTAGTTTTATCATTTTAAATTTACTTAGCAGGTTAAGTAAACATCTCATCGATTATTTTTTACAGCATATAATTTGCTTCTTTTGGTTGCTCGCATTTAATCAAAAATGTACTTAAGACATTCTCTTGAGCAATTTTATCAGGATCTCACTCGCATTTAATATTTTAGCGGAACAGTATCGATGTAAAAATTGGGTTTCCTTCTATTGTTCATAAATTACTCAATTGAGCATACAAAAGTTATGCTAAACAGATATAGTTTACCATAAACAGAACATTATTAGTTCGTAACGAATTAAAGTACATAAATAGTATTGGTAGCACGATACACATTCTTGAAACTATACAAACTAATCAAATTATTTACAATTTAAAGTTTGTTTATATTAAGCAATTAACGTTTTCGACCACAAAGAGAAGGTCGGTGACTAAAGGTGACTTTAGAAAATTATTTCGCAACTAATTAAATCAAATTTTTAATTGTTAATACTTTGTTTATTTTGTGTAGTTTGAAGGAAGTTTAAGTAACATGTCAAAACACATTATTATTTTGAAATTGAAATGTTCTTCGAAAATTAGTCAGACTTGCAAGTGGAAGCTTCTGATACAAATTTTTTAGAATCAGCTATCAGCTGATTGAACTAGCAACAAAATTTTCAACTTGAACCTTTTAATTTAGTTCATTACATGTATGGTTTAAAAAACTTCATCGACAATGATTTTGTTGATAAGTTGTCTGTTGTTTCTACTGGTATTACTTCGAACCGTTATGCCATAGACATACTACTGCTTTCGTTACTATAATTTCGAGATCATGAGAACTCAAGACACACTACAATTACTTTTATCTTCTCGTATGGTTTTAAATAGTAATGGTGTAGGCATTAACAAAAATGTCAAGATTGACATTAAATTGTCAGAAATAACTTTTATATTAACAGAACAGAAAAAAAATTGTTCCCGCCACTAAATCTCTCAATGCAAAATAGAAAACACGAAGGAAACTAGATTTGCTCGGTAAACTATTTAGTAACCGGAATCTCTTCTTGTGAGCACTAAAATGCATCGAAATGAGCAAAAATATCTCATTTTGAAACTAAGTTCAAATTTAGTTTGAAATTATGGTTACACATGACACACTATAGTACGAAATCACAATTTTGAATTAATCATAATTACGAAACTAACAGTAGTTAGTGTAGTGTAGTGTATTATCTCACCACGTGAACAGAGAACAAAACATGAAACAGTACCAGTGCATTTTCAACTACGGTCAAAATGCTGTAGTGTAGTGTAGTGTATTTGTAACTACGCACCACGTGAACACTTTGCGTAGTGTAGTGTACTTAGTTTTGACAGTTGTTGTTTGTTACGATTTTGAATTCAAAATTATTCGGTTTTACGAGTTTCCTGTGTAGTTAATATTTTACTTTTTCACAACGAAACAAGAACACGCCAAACACGTAATCGTCAATATACAAATTAAAAAAAAACATCGAGAAATGTCAAATATTCTTAGCACAATATTTCAACAACAGTGGCGTAATGGTACAGTTACTACACTACACCTCCAGGTGGACGGTCATATAAGTTCTGTAGTCATAACTACACTACACTATACACGGACCACGTGAACAATATATTATGATATAACATAATCCGTTAACGTAATCTAATCATAAACACAAACTGTAAACATAATCAAATAATATATTTTATATTCAAAGATCGATGATCTAAATATGAAACTGCGAAACGTAACAATTCCAAAAAAACAACCGACTGAAATCTTTGTTTATTTTTATCTGAGTTTTAGAAGTTTTAATACTTCATAATTATAGTGATCGGGAGTTAATAAACGCCCGTACGGCTAATGTAATCGTTTGTTTGAGGCTTTGTTCTGCGGTGCATACTCTGGCGTAAATTGATGTGTAATACCATATTCCTTAAACAAATCGGCCAATATCTATGAGATTGAAACTGGCTCATTTTTTAAATGTTGGAATATTCAAATACGACAAAACATGTCTATTCCCTAATTTACTACGTGGATATGGTCCAACAAAATCAATGTACACCATTTGAAAACATGAGTAATATTCATGAGTAACAGATCTTCGGAGTAATATTTCGTACTTATGGAAAAACCTTGTGGCATATTAATTTGTTTCCAACGGTGGCCAGATCATTCGACGAGAGTTGGGTTCTTTAGACGCAAATCGATTACTCGGTATAGAAAACGTTTAATAGACATTCTCATGGGGGACGTCTATCAAATACGATATTCCTTATTTGTGTATTTCAAAGTTATGGCTTGACATTCGAACTTTCGAATGCGGAGGTACAAATGCGACTCTTTTCTATTAGTATACCAATACTAGTTTTATCCGCCATTTTGGTTTCTGTTTGAAAAATTCTTCAAACAACGAAAACGTTTCAGCTAATTTTATACACTGAGGACCTTATTTGAACTTTGAAATAGTAGCGACGTCATTATAATTTATGATTTGTTCAGATTACCGCTTCAGCCTTTCTTCCGGAAACAGCAAATCACAAAATGATTTTGAACTCATTGACATCTAATTGCTTAAAGAAATCTTAGCATTGTATTACTCTAAATAATTCGTTGCAGGCACTTAATAAACATGGTGATGAACCGCAGCAACTGCAAGTACCATATGCTATTATGCAATTATTAAATTAAAATTTTTACAATATTTAACGTGAGCTTTGATAATAATTAAAAACCGATATATAATTTACCAGTCGTGTAAATATGAAACCGGAATTAATCAATAAATGGCGCCACCTGCCAATATACCTTTCGACAAACCACGTTATCGGCGCTATTGTTTTCTTTTGACATCTGTCAACAACATCCAATTCACAATCATACTAGTTTCATACAATTATGCATGTTTTTTACGTGTTAAAAATCTCGAGTTTTGTGCCTCCATATTACGATTTGCGGACATCATTGATTTTTTGTTACAATTTAAAGAAAATCGCTGCAGAATCACATCGAATGCTTGTCAAAGCTTACGGTGAGCATGTTCTTGGTAAATCACAATGCTATCAGTGGTTTATTAAATTCAAAAGTGATGATTTTGACGTGTGAAACGAAGAACGTGGAAGACCACTAAAAAAGTTTGAAGACAGTGAATTGCAAGCATTGTTGGTTGAGGATGATGCTCAATCGCAAATATAACTCGTGGATCAATTGAATGTGTCACGAAGAGCCGTCTTGAACTGTTGACTGGTGATGAAAAATGTTTCAATTTTGAGAATCCAAAGCGCAAATGACGGAAGAATATTGTTACACAAAGTGATTTTGCTTCATGATAATGCACAATTTACACAAAGCAAAATCGGTCATGGAAATTATCGTCCGATTGTCACTTATCTGCATCGATGGGACACGGGCTGCTGAACACCATTTCACTTCCTACGAAAATGAACGAACATGGCTCGGTAACTGGTTTTTTGGCGTGGCATCCATACCGTGGCAATACTTTGAATAAATTACTCTTAGTCATTATCATGTCGATAAACGCGTATTTTTTACTAAAAAATTTCGGTTCCATATTTACACACCAGGTGCACTGGTTCTCTAAAAAACACGATAATATGTAAACGCAAAAATAAACAAAATCACACAGGGTTGTTGTTGTAATTTGTGTAAAGTCGAAAAGCTTACTATGGTTTTCACGTTTACATATTATCTTGCTTTTTAGAGAATCAGGCTACTAGTAAGCGGTATAATTACCTGCCCTTTACTGCACACAACCATTTTAGTTTCAATGGTTGCCCAGTAGGTTGTCCAGTGGGCTCCATTTACATTAATCTAATAACGAGGGTTGCCTGAAAATTTTCCGACCTCAACATGAAGATGGCAGCACTTGTCAACAAAAGTGGGGGAGTGTGTTTGTACATGCGTTGAAAGGTACTCATTAAATATTTATTTTTGAAAGGCAATATGCCTACGCATTTCGAAGAAGAGGAATAGGGCTCTGGTGTACGAGGACTGTGCACCATCATTTGTCGCTATGAAATTTTGGACAGCTGAATTTAAACGTATGGCCGCACCAGCTTGCGTGAACGTTCGAGAAGTCGAAAAATTGCAACCACTGGCGATAACATCGCTCAAGTTCACCAACTGGTGCTAGAAAATCGTCGAAAGAAAGTTAACGAGGTAGAAGTGGCTATGTATATGTACAAATAACATGTTCATTACATAATGAATCAAGATTTAGGCATGAAAAGCTGTCAAAATGGGAGGCGATGGTGACTGATTTCTGGGACAGTCATGCGGGGTTATTACCTTTACAGGAGCATACTACATACATCATTACATGAGAATCAGAATTTGCGGGAAAACGGCCACATATACAGGACAAAAAACTTGCTCCACCAATACAATGCACCGTTTCATACCTTGACGAAAACCCACGAATTACAGTTTGAACTGCTTGACCACCCTCCTTAGTCACAAGATCTAGTCCCAAGTGGCGTTTTTGTTCCCTAAGCTAAAAGTTGCTCTCGGAGGACAAATATTATCGTTGAATGAACGAGACAAATATTTTGCAGCAAAAGACGCCGTGTATAATTCGGACTGGTTAAAAAGGTGGAAGCATTGCTGGTAGAAGTGTATATACTTACAAGGAAGTTATGTAGAGAAATAAAAATAAATTTGAAGAAAAAATGTCTTGTATCTTTGTTAAGTCGGAAACTTTTCAGATCTTCGTATTCTCGTATATCTATAAATTTCCTCTTCGTAAATAATTCCTTTTCCTTTCTGAATCGGTCGGGAGTGTATAAAATCTTTGATTGGAGATAATCAATTGGTTAACCCATTCAGTTTTAGAATTGTAATTCCCACTTACCTCACAACTATAATTATATGGTAAAGTAAGTAGGAATTAAAATTCTAAAAGTGTATGGGTTGTTCGAAATCACTTTGCTTTATCTATACATTTCTGCTATACAAGCAAGTTTTAAAACTTGTTTCAACGTATACCTTTCTTTTCTGGGGATTTCAAACCATTTCAAATTCTAGTACTGAGAAACATTGCCAATACTGCTTGTCATATTAGAAATATCGAAATCCAAAAAGATTTGAGAATGTATATAGTTAAAAATGAAATACAAAATGCGCGGAGTGTCATGAACAATGACTACTACAGCAAGTGAACGTCGATGTTATTCAACTCATCGACAACACACGTATTTTATACGACTTGAAAGTGTAATTTAGCGAAGCCGCTCACTATGGCACATTTCAAAACAGGATGTAATAAAACAGGACATCACAAAACAGTACAGGACCGATAAAAACAGTACATCACAAAACAGTACATGCTACACTAAAGTACATGGTACGAAACAGGACCGATTAAAACAGTATACAACACAAAACAGTACATGGTACACTAAAGTACATGTTACTGAACGCTAAGCTAGAGGATTTTTTCAGCTTGATTTGTTAAATATTTTTTTATTGAATACGTTTAGTAATTAGGATATTATCAAGTTTATATTTGCCTTCACCTAGAGTAATTAGACAGTATACTATATAGAATTATAATAGCTATAAGTTATAATAAAATATCCCTTCACCTAACAATAATATATAACATTATTTTAATTTAAATCGCTAATACTCGATCGTTGCAAAATAGATCAAAAATTTAAATAAATATATAAATAATATATTTATTTTATTTATATATTTTTGATCTATTTTGCAACAATAAGTAAAACTTAAACAATTTTTTGAAATTAAAACCTGCAAGATTAAGTTATTAAAACCATAAAATTGACTATTAACTATTTTGTGGTGTTCTCTTTTAATACGTACTGTTTGGCGATGTACTCTTCCGTACCATGTACGGTTTTGTGTTGTACTGTTTTAATCGGTCCTGTTTCGTACCATGTACTGTAGCGTACCATGTACTGTTTTGTGATATCCTGTTTTGTGACATCCTGTTTTAGCACATCCTGTTATGAAATGTGTCGTTTCGTATCAGACCCGTAATTTAGTTAGTGTACAAAAGTAAAAGCGTAACGAAAGAATATCGATTGATAGCATCCTTAAATTAAAAGAACAATAAATAATTCAAATTAGCTAAAGTTGGCTAATTAGTTTTAAGCCTACGTTGCCATTTCATAGAGTACTGAACAAATTTTTTAATAAAAAAAATATAGTAGATTACATTTCAATCAATAAATTTCCATTAAATTAATAAAATAATTTTCTAGCACATATTGTACAGGTATCTCTATTAAAGTAAACAAATTTTATTGGTAATATGCCACTTTTAAGAAATAAAAATAAATAAGCCATAAAAATATTTAGTTATAAATCATATTTTTATTAAGAAACAAATTGTATAAATTTTTCCCCACTTTAAGAAAATTCAGCTTAACATTCACGTTTGCATGAATAATGGTGCATAATAAAAAAAAATGTTAACAATAACATTCATTTTAATAATAATTATAATAATAATAATATTATTATTAATATTGTAACTATAAAATAATAGTAACCCCGTTATAATAATAACTATAACCGCCTACAAATTGTATATTTGTTTGATAGGTTTTTGGTTAGCGTTGTCATGTTACAAGTACAGAATTATGTTTATGTGCTTACCTTAGACAGTAATAATAAAATATTAAATTTTAATTAATAAATAATATAATTTTTTATGAACATATAATAATAAGTTTAGTACGATATTTTTATTCATTCACTATTTATGGATTTTAGTTTGATGGTCGATTTAGATGCAATATAATACCGATATCATAATGATTAATAACCAATGTTGCAATAAAAATTAGGCTAACAACGATACTATTTTTTTATTTCCACATTCCGGGTAATAACAATAATAATAAACTAACCTGTCATCATGTCGACTCAGCGTATTTAAAATACAAAAAATCAATTAATTTTATTATTTTGTTAATAACGAATGTATTTATAAATAACAAGACAACAGCAACAACAACAACATAATATTTGCATGCAATTACTAAAAAATTAACAAATAATAAATAAATAATAATTAATCTCAATTACCGCATGTGTACACTGTGTACATGTAGCTAAGCTATTGTACATATATTTCACCTTTTGACCCATTATCGTTTCAACACTATCGCATTCAACCTTGTTAAACTCTTTTATTATAAATTTTTCATTCGCTTTATGTAATTTTTAATTTATTTGAATATATAGTCTATGCGCTATACGGTAAGGTATATCCAGCTACCTAGTTATAGTTTGTTGTGACGTCAGAATGTATAATTTTATCAATTTTCACTCTACATAAAGAAACAATTCACTATCAAGGATAAATTCCATACGGTACAATATGAAATATTAATTGAACATAAAGGACATAACCCTGTGATTGTTAACTGCTTTTTGTCATTGATTGGTTATTAGATTTATGTATTGATCATTAAATTCAATATTTACTTTACTCTATTGTACTATGTAATATTATTTATGATAATTAATTTTATTTTTATGATCAATAAAAATTAATAATGTAATTAATCAAATAATTGTGGGTGTCGAGTGTAAATTTACAATATTCATGTAGAGTTAAAATTCAATTCATTTTTACTTATTTCATGAGAATTAAATTCAGTTTTTTATTGATATTCTTGGAATTGAATTAAGTCATTAAGCCAGTACATTGTAACCGAAACGAGAACTGTGAACTAGTAATTGTATAACTTTTACAAGAATGGTGTACTATTTCTCTATACTTCGACCAGCCTAACATACATTTTAATTATATTAAAGTTATTACTTATTGTGCTGAATGAGAATCAACAAATACAGGTACATACAATTTTAAGTTCTAGAATGAGTTAATTTGGATTTACTTATGCCTGGTTGCGCAGAAAAATGACTAATATTTTATATGAAATCAGTTTTGGCAAATTCTCATTAAATAACTTTTTAACCCTTTGCCAGTCTCATGCATCACGATACATAGGCGGTTAACCGAGACGCTTTTGTATCACATTTGATACATAATCGATACATATTTGATACATAATTTGATACGAATAGGAATGATTGTTTGATGTTAAGCGTGTTAGGTAGTAGTGGGTGTGGTGTTTTTTATATGTATCACATATGGATAGATATTGTTTTACGAATATTGTTTAATTCAAACGATAAAAAGGAAATATAGTCTTACAAAAATTAAAAAATCTATATTTTTTCATATGTAGTTTGATTTTACAGGAAGGTAAATGTATTTTTTTTAACTCATGGCTTATGATTTGCATTAAAGCATGGCAAGCAAAATGGTCTCTTGCATTAAAGGCATTCTGTACTAACTTGTTTGGCTTGTGCCTTAGCAGTTTTTGCATCGGAGGACGAATTGATTTTGATGTAACATCCATTGCACCTTATTCGCACTATTTTACCATCAGTTTTTCTTGGGATATTTCTGAGATTGTGCTCGGTTTTTTAGTTGCTTGCGGTGTGTTAGAGATGCCGACTTTTATTTCCAATTGTAATCAATATTTACAACTTCGATTTTAACAGGTTCAAGTTATCGTGTTCTTTTATCAATTTGTTTCGTTTTGAGACCGTGGAATCTTGATAACATGTAAATATCTTTTCTGTCTCGGAATTTTATTACTCGGATACCATTTTTATTTTTTCTTCTATGATATCTCCCTTTTTCAGTTTAGCAGATTTTAACAATTGTGGAATTCCAGCACGATTTTGTCTCATAGTTCCGCAGTATTCAGTATTAAATGTTTTCAAATATGTTGCTAAAGATATACTGCTGTACCAGTTATCAGCAATTATTGTTCTTGCTTCATTCAGAAAAGCCTTTGAAAGATCAACTGTCATTTGAGTAGATCTTTTTCCACAATATACATCACAATTCCAAACGTATCCGCTCGTTTCACTTAGCTTAAATAATTTGATGCCATACTTGTGAGACTTACCTAGATTTTGAATTTTTGAAAGTAGCAGTTTTATAAAACCTAATAATTTATATAATTTATCTCCCACCGGAGCTGTTACATTATCCGAAACTTGTTAGTTTTTTAAAATCAATGCAAACCTATTGTAACTCATAGTAATATTATTAAATAAAAGATGATAGCATACACTGTCCTTTCTCCAATAATATCCTATGTTTGGATATTTGATGAGACCAGTAATAAAGAGAACACCTAAAAATCTCTTCATTTCATCCTCTTTCATTTACACAAAATATTGCGCGTATCATATGTGATACTGGAAACGTACAAATTATGATATATTTAATTATTGTCTCATGTATCAAGTATCACATATGATACATGCAATTTTGTACGGCTTTATTTAGCCTAAAATAGAAATAGTCAGTTTAAAAGCTATAACATTATCAATTTTCTAAAACGAACCATCAAACACGAGAAAAAAGGCTAGGACTGGCAAAGGATTAACTAATTGTTAAATTTTTCCATGGAATAAAACATATTTAATCAAGTTTGCGTTGATTTTTTTCTGAGTTCAAAAACTGGGCTGGAATGTTCTAACATCACCATTTTTCGGTAATTTATCGAAGTTTATTTTTCATTTCTGTAGAATAAAATTGATCTCTGTTTCAATTTTTATATCATATTCCAGCTTGCTAGATTGCAATTGTTTGCAACTGTTTCTATACTGCGCTTCTGTCACCGAATAATTTATTTTCGATTCTAGAACGAAAATAAGTGAAATAGATATTGTTCAAATATATTCTAGTAGGTTGTGATAGCAATAGAGAAGAAATATTTGATAAACGAAACAGAAGTCAAATTAATTCTAGTTGAAACAGACGTAGACTTCGATAAAATATCGAAACATGGTGATGTTAGAACATCCCATCACTGATTTCATATACAACAATACAATAAAGTCTTTCGTTTTAATAAGCGGCAAAGCGACGAACCCGATTCTATAACGAAAATAGGTTTTTATTGAGTCACTTACGTCACCTACTCACACAACTACAGCATACCACCTGCACATTGCAAGCTCCATCTCAATCTGTACATTGACTTGGACGGTGTGTCGGCGCTGAATTCTGCACTCCATCAGAGGTTCTTAGTTGTGTTTATTAACGCACCGATTGTAATCGATGATGAAAATTTAAATTTGCATCTAGCCTCTGATGGGATTCGAACCCAGTACCTCCCGGTCCAAGTGCCGAAGCTTTAACCACTGCACCACTTGTCCGGTAAAAGAAGTGTTATTATTTAGGATTTTATATCCTTTTCCTTTGCTGTCTTTAGGTGAACGCTTGCTGTCGAAAACAAACGGTGAAAACTATTAATGGGCGCCAGATTTTCAATTTCGCAACGTTTAGATTAAATTCGATAATCATTTGTTAAGTATCGTTAAATCCTAAAATCTCTTCATATATTTGTTTATATTTGTTTGTGACACCAATTTTTATGTTGGTGCTTGGTGCCCCAGTTTGAACTTCATTACTTCGCTGAGCTGATTATTAAAATTCGAGTATGAAATTATTAATAAATTAAAATCAGTTGCAAACGATTGAATTTCATACAGGATGACCAAATTTTGTAGTTTAATTCAAATTTATTCTAGAAATATCTTAACTGCATTAGTTTAGCTAAATTTGTTTGCAGTTTCAATCTCAATTTTAACATGAGAATCAAATTTTGCAAAGGCAAATCGAGCATGATAAAAAATACCTGTATTTTAGAACTACATCGGTGAGATTCGGATATTTGACCGATATGTTAATCTAAATGGATTAAGAGTGAATTTCATCTATAGCATATTCAAAATTCTTCGACTATAAAGTAGGGTTTCAAACGTAATCTTTTAAACACTTTCCAGTTTTCTTTGCACCAATGTATTTTATTATTATTATTCCATAATCCGCTGCAGTCAGTTACGGAGAGATTCCAAATTATACAAACGAGATAACAAATGCTTTAAAATATTATATTTCATAGCTCACCATAATATATACTAGTTCCAATATGATTTCATTCCAGAAAATAAAACAAAACGTCATCAGCCAAGACAAAACGTCAGTAGGAAACACTAAAACAACACATTTACACATCTTTATTTACATTTGACAATTTTTATTATCTTCGGTCAATAGTCACGAGTATGACAATATTTTGTGCAAATACGATAAAAAGTTGCTGTGTAAGTGTGTTATATTACCCATTTAAATTGCAAAACCCACGCATTTTTGTGATGAAAATTTTCCTTCTGTTTCGTTATTCTTTATAACATTACATTCTCTTTGGTAGAAACTATAATTTAAAGTAAAACATTTAAAACTTTTTAATTTTCCTATTTTTATAGCGCCAATCTCAACGTATGGATCGACTTGGGATTTGTATTGCGATTAGGGTTCGCAAATTTACCAACTTTTGAAAAATCGATAAACGATAAATAATTTATGAAAAAATCGATTTACCGATAATTTACTGTAAATTCAAATATATGATTACGAAATGTTTAAATTTACATTTCGTAATGATATATTTAAATTTACGGTAAAATAACTGAACTTAATTTATTTCTAAAATTGTACTAATATTTCATTGAAAAACAGAGCAACATTTCATTACTTCTGCTCGGTCAAGTGCGCTAGCAAAAAACACGACGTTCAATCTGGTTCTAAATTTTATTGCAATTAGTAGCAACAGAAAATACCCATTCGAAGTTCACGCTTGTTGATCGAATGGCCAAATGTATTTAGGAATCATATTTAAATATTCCTCATTTTTAAATTTATATTCCCTTTATATGTTGCTCTTCGAAGAGAGCCACCTCGCTGTATATTTAACAAACAGTACTCGTTTTGAAGATAGAATTTGGTTGATCAATCTTTTAGATGCTGGTTTTCTTTTTTATAGCCAAATCCAATTTTCCTTCAAAGGCGGATCAGTATTGCGTTCGTTCGTTCATTCATTCATTCAAACAATTTTTTCTTTTCTTTTTTTCCATAATTTTGAAGAAAATTGTTTTTAAAGAAGAACCTCTTGTCGTACTTTAGCGATAAACTGGGCCGATTTATTGATGTTGAACTAGGTAGTGAGTGTTGATTTCTATTTATTATTTCGAAATCTTCGCTTCCTCGTAATCTGAATCTTCTTCAATGGATTAAAATTTCTTGTTCCACAAAATCAGTTCTTCATCATCACAAAATCAGTACAGAACACAGAAGCGATGTCTGTAGTTGTGAAAGTTACGTTTTTGAGCGAAATACCAAATTCGGTTAGTCTACTATTAAGAATAGTAAAATATTTTTCGGATTAAACCGAGATGATTCCTAACTGATGTACACTCAGCGAAAGTAGGCTAAAAGTTGCACCTTGGGTTATGTTTACCAACATCTCTTTTTTTCAATATAATTTGGATGATTGAATGGATTAACCATATTCTAGTACGATTTTTTTATTATATTCTGGAAATTACTGAAAACTAGTGAAACGGCTAGCGTCACTTGTTGGAGCTTGGTGAATTGTTTTGCTTTTTATTATATTTATCTGGTGTTGGCTCTTTTAATGATTGTGTAGTCCGCTTGTGCTTCCGCTAGCAGATTTAATAGTCCAACAACATTTAAACATGCTGTTGCGTAGTTCATCAATTTATGAGGTCATCAAAACAAGTCGATACCGCTTGCTTGTTCCCATGAACCACGATTTTCGGAAACCGAACCATAAGCATTAACGATTTTTGATGGTGACAACTAATCACAATAAAAATCCTAAGTCGATCCATTATATTGTGATTAGTACTACAGAAATATATGTGTATGGCCTAGTTTATTATAGACAGTTATTTATTAATACGTTCCGGAAACCGAACCAGTTGGCATCGACTTGCCATTATGGTTTTTGCTTACTCTTAAAGCCTAAGTTAATCCGAACCACTATTGGTTCTTATAGGCTCTTATCTGTATAGGCTCTTATCTGTATGGCGTATGACATATTTTAATTTACGTTTCCCAGGAACAACGAGTTCCGAGAACCCAACCAAGTGGTATCGACTTTTAATGATGACCACTAATTATAATTAAAATCCTGAGTCGATCCATATGTTGAGATTGGCGCTATAAGGATAGAAAATTTAAAAGTTTTAAAACTTCCTTCCCTTTATGTATGCCAGTCGTTCAAGACAGTTGTAAGAAAGTTACTACATTTTTTAATTACAGTCCCTGTTCATTAAATTATGGACACTAGTATTATAGTGAAGAACTCTAGTATTTTATAAAAACATGTATAAATAAAAACAAGTTTTTTTTAAAGGTTTTAATTCTTTGAAATTAAATAATTTTGGGTATATATAAATTGGAAAAAAATTACAATTTAATTAAACTATCTTTATTTTTAATCACAACTTTTATTCTTTCAGACATGCTACATATACAAGTATTGATCATATTGCGAATTTGATCACTATTTCTCCATTTTTTTTATTTTGGTAAACAGTGTAGGATTCGGGTTTTATGTACGTTGGACTTAAGTAAGGCCCAGCAATTCTCGAGAGTTTAAATCTGGAGAATTGCCAGGCCAAGAGAGAGAATGTCAATATTTTGGTTAAGGAGGACATTCGCTATTAATTTTGCGGTATGGCAAGGAGCCCTTTCTTGTATAAAAGTGTAAGAGTATTGGCCTTTAGGTAGTGACCTTATGTAAAGAAATAAGATGCCTGTTAATAACTTTATATATTTTTCTTTTCTCATGGTTTCCTCTACGAAGTATATTGGACCAGGTCTATCTTCACTAATGTAGCTCCATATCATTACTGATGGTGGATGTTTTATGTTCCTGACTACGCAATTGTCTCTACACCTCTTTCGTGGTCTCCTTCTGACGAACTGGGCCGATTTTGTAACGGCTTCTAGCTTACATTCGTCACTAAATATAACCAATAAATTTTAAACAACTCTTTAATTTGGGATTTTTTTTTATTAAATTTTTGAAAATACATAACGAGTGCTTAAAAATTCGATTTCCTCTTCCAGTCGTCTATTGTGCCCTGCTTATGAAGTTTAGCTCAAACAAGACGTTTTTTCCAGATTTTTTCAGTGAGTCTGGGTTTTTTTGCTGGACGTCTACATTTCAAATTATTTTTATATAGCTTTCGTCGCAATGTCATCGCTAATATATTTATCCCTTCTTCACTAAGGTACTTTTGTAGTTCGCTCGTCGTTGCTCTGGGCTTTTCTAAGGCCGATTAAATAATTTTCTGGTGTGTTCTGGGCGTTGTCTTCCTGATCCCCTTACAGCTTCTTCTCTTGGTCTCATAAAATGTATCCCCAGATTGAAGAATTTTTGTAAAATTACTACTGATGAGCAGGAAACTTACAAGGAATCCACCGATGGATTTATTAAGCACTTTGGAAAACTGAAAGAAGAATTTTTCGGGTTGAACGAAATACATGTATTAGAAAAGGTATTTGATGATGAAGTTTTCCATTCGTTTTCATTTTCAACATGCGTCACACAAATATTTATTGCAGTTTTGTTATTTTTTCGATATCATTCTCGATTGTGGGAAAACGTTTTTTGTTGTCTAGATGAAGTTAATCGAATTCCATCGACAAAGGAAACAAAATGTTTAAAGTCCAATGTCTAACAAACTTATGTACATAAAACCAGTACGATCCGAGTACAAAAATTGGTGTATGTGTAGTGCTAAGTTATTTTGTTATAATTTTGACACGTATTGTAGAGCAAATAACTATGGTAAAATTGTCTGCTATTCTCCCATTTGACTCAAAGGTTGTACTTGATCTTTTAAAAATAGTAGAACTATTATCCTGTCATGTCATGTTTTTTGATAATTACTTCTCCAATTTTGACCACTGGAAATACTATAATTTTTTTTAGGGCTATATGGACTTTTAGTGAAAACAGAACAAAAACTGTTCACAAACAGCAAGTAAAATGCTCAAAAAAAAAAAAACGTGGTTATTATGAACATATAACTGACGGAAACAATAAAACTTTATTTAACCTGTTGTATTGATTTTTTAAATAACTTTGTTTTAAAAAACTTATATTTTGCTAATTTTACATTAATTTATTTATTTACAGTTTTTAAAAAGATTTTGTACATGTAACATATTTATATATGTTAAACACGTATAAACAAATAAAAGTTAATTACAAAAAATATTTCTTAAAGTGACAATTTTAAGAAAGACAACATTTAGTTAACGAAAACCACACATACACAGACATCAATAATAATTTGCAAGTTTTGCACAAATGTAGTAAAGGAAAAATAATGGACCGACTCGAAGAACTCGAGATATACAGACAAAGAAACAACCAACTCCTACTAAATGACAAACTCAATACAAAGACGAACAAGATATATGAATTAATTTTATACGGTGGAGGAAACATCAATATGCAATGACCAGGTCGGGTATATAAATGACGAAAAAGTTTGATTTAAATTAGTTGTATAATACAAAAGGACTGAAGAAGGGTGAACACCCGAAACCAGGTTTCCTAGAAAAAACAAAAAATATATAAAAATTGTCACTTTAAGAAATATTTTTTGTAATTAACTTTTATTTGTTTATACGTTATATATGTTACATGTACAAAATCTTTTTAAAAACTGTAAATAAATAAATTAATGTAAAATTAGCAAAATATAAGTTTTTTAAAACAAGGTTATTTAAAAAATCAATACAATATAAAATAGTGACAAAATATCAGCGCCATATAAAAAATGGATAAATTCCATTTTCACTGTATTTATTTAACCGATGACAACAGTGTTGTACCCATTGCTATGAATCACGGGACGATTGAATCAGTCGGTGCAGTTAAAAGATGGTCATCTATAAAAAACAAAAAATCGATATACCACAGCCAGCTCCAAAATTTTGGTGGGTTTTACTTACCAAAATAGTATATTTGTCTGAGGTAAACGCGTGGGTATTTACACCGCGAGAACAGTACTCACACAGGCACACCGCCAAAATTTCATAATTATTGCGAATTTTTCTTACTTTAGATAAGTTATTTTAGCTATATAAGTTATTTTAGCTGTATCAACCAGCACGACCATAAATTGAAAAGTTTTTAATGTTATAATTGTTAAGTTTGTAAATAGTTCTCGATCAGTACATCGAATATCAGAAATTTAAAAACATTTTCAAATAAGCTTAGGAAACAAACAAGTAAATCTAGATGACAACCTCGCTATTCAAGCGATCTTCAGAATAAACGCTGCGGCTCTAATGAAAAATCAGCAATGGTGGAATGGATCGCAAAGGCTTATGAGACCACTGAATTTTTGACCAGCACACCTAGAATCGTACGACACAAATGAAATGGCCAAGAATAAAACTTTGGCTTTCCAAATAGTTGTAGAGTTTTGCGTTATCTAAAATATCACGAGTAAATTTGCCAGCTTTTCCTAAAAGTTGAGAATATTAGCATTTATGCTGCAGTTTTATCGTAATTGTGGAATGTCCAAGCGTCACATTCAAATTACACCAATGCACCCAAAAAAATAATTGCATATTATTAAAAAACCCAGCTATTAATACAAATAAATATTCTTTACTATGTAGCCAAAAAACATTTGATTAATACGATGTATCAGATATTGTTAAACTTGAAAAAATCAAACAAGTAAATTATACTGGTTTTTAGTATACTATCATAAACAATCAATTTTTGGTTTAAGTATATTTCATTGGGTTAAAGAATTCGTTTTTAATTCGTTTAGTCATGCCCACTGTAATTGTTCTTATTGTGAAGACATCATTTGTTATAAAAAATTTCTACAAGAGACAATTGTTAATTAGCTTGAGGAATATTACTACAGTAAGTTTTTTTAAATTTACAAAAAATACTTAATATAAGGAGACTTAATAAAACTACTATTAAAGTGATCAAGTAACTTTCTTTAAATTTCTGTATTGTTTTCCTTACAGTGAAGTGCCCGTACAATTCCGGATTATCAATAAACTTGTCAGTCATGAAAGATAATTTTTCTGAAAAACAGCACCACTACAACAGTTTTTCCTTTTTAAACGGAAATTTTCCACTTTCCTACAAAAGAAATATTAATAGATAAATTAAACCATGGTCCTTTATTTTCGTAATTTTATTAAAATTTTTCTTAAAATGAGACGCACATATTTTTTTTTAAATAGTAAACCACAATAATAAATAATTCTTCTTCTTCGATAAAATTTGATTTATAACTATTCGCTCGCGTAAGGCAGTTGCAAATATTTACTTTACATTTCAAAATTATTATGAAATAAAAAATAACATTTGAAAGAACTTGTTACTAAAAACTTTAATTAATTGAAATTGGTATTTTTTCCTTTTGAGGCTGTTTTACTTGATTTTTATTATGTAAAAAATTGGTCTTCATCTTGATCTTGGCTCGAATAGCATAACACCATAAAAGACATCTGGGAGTCTATGATGGTATACTTTATCATTTTTTTGAAGAAATGTCCATTCTTCGTGTTGCCTGTTTTATCATTACATATAAGAACAATGCAATTATCGTGAACCTTCGTGCATCTAAATGTAAATAAACAAAAAAAAAAAACTTTAATAAAATCCAATTAGGTATGCATTAAAGCCGTAAAGAATTTGCATGATGCCAAATACATACTCGATTATTTGCAAGCGCAGACAAGCAAATTTATTTGCGATTTTTCTATGGATACTTATTGTAGTTTGAAGTCACTTATCCTTTGAATATAATTATTATAAAATTAACTACATATGTAGTGGTAGATATACCATAGTAAAATCGCAAATAAATTTGCTTATTTGCGCCTGCGCACTAATCGAGTATTTGGCATATTATGCATAATGCAAATCATTTACTGCACTAAATCGGTAAATGACATTTATAGTAAAAAATGCACATATTTATGCGATTCTTATATAACAATTATTTTTAAGTATATTAATATTCAACACTTCGTTTGTGGTCAAACTGTTAAACATTTTGTACACACAACACTTTAATTAGAAAATGCACTTGTGAAACTTACCAAATTTGTAATGGCTGATGGTAACGTCAACGTTTGAAGAAAAAACACTTCTATGTATATTGTTATATATTTTATCATATATACATGATGATTAAAATATATATTTTTTGTTTGAGTTTACTACTCTTTATTTTAGTAAACCGGCGAAACATTAAAAATTAGCTAAATATTCTGTATTTTTTAAGTAAAAAAAAATACATACTTTACTACACACAATAGACCACAGTGGAGTGATTGAAATTGCAAAGAGAAATTTATTGGTTTTATTTTTAACACGAATTGCATTTCGTGTTACATTTGCTGTGTTTTTTTATTAGCGCCCGATAGCTGTATCCGGAGCAGCCAATTTTCTATGTCAAAACTTATATATAGCGCGCTATTATTGCATATAATTAATTTATTTAAATCTAAATTAAGATTTTCCATTCAACTTTTTAGGTAAAAATCGATAAAAAAATATCTTGCTCTACTTATTTATCGGGAGCCGCTATCGGGAGCGCTATCCATTTCAATGGGAAATTTTGAAAAGGCTTTTATTTTGTAAACCCCTGAAACCATTAGAAACTAAATCTTACAATAAAAATTTAAAACGCAGCAAAATGAATTCTTGTTTATTACGTCATGTCAAAATAAATGTCAATTAATATATTTCAGGTGATAAATGTTTGTTTTATCGATGAATTTAGTTTTAATTTTTATAGTACAGCGACACCAGTGAATAATAGCTGCAGTTTCAATAGAAAATTGCCATTTGGTTCCGGATAGTGCTCCAATATTAAAACACAGCAATTTATTTCGTATTTTGTGGAAAAATTATTTCGTAAAGAATGATTACTTAATATAACAATTAAACGTTTATATTAAAAGTACTTATTCTTTAAATTGTTTGAAATATAAATAAAGAATATGCATTTCAATTAAAGAGCCTTTTTTGTTTGAAATTTGGATAGTTAATGATATTTCTTTTATAAGAAAATAGTTTTCTTTCTATGAATATAAGGTTTACTTACCAAAAAATAATTTTTATATTAACCTAAACATATTCGTTAATAAAATTAATAATAATTATATGACATATAGCATTTAGAAACATATTACTAAATAGTATGAAATGTAGTTGTTTTAACAATTAAATTCATAACCAGGCCATATTTATATTAATTAATTGAATTGTGTTATATTAACGAAAATTTGTAAAATTAGAAAGTAGTAAACAATTATTGTTCCTTCGTATTAGAATAATTGCGTTGGCATAATTAATTTTTATTTATGTTAATGAATCGATTAATTAGTTTATGACAGAATATGTCGTTTTAATAGCATGTAACGATTTTTTTCGGTGTGCTTCCATCTAACATCAACGATGTTCAGAATTTAGCCAATGGTGTACCAGTGAACAAATCAAACAAGATTAAAGAATAAAATCCAATATTCCTTAATTGGTTGGTCGCAGATTCAAGAATCAGCAGCACTCTATAATACCAGGAAACCGATGATCGAGCCTCACAAATCAATAATCAGTAAAGCAATCATACGTGAACCTTATGAGCATGTTTTGAACCACAAGAGACAGGGATGTAGTCGAGATGTGATAAGAAAATGAATTCCCTGCGTTAAACAAATCCCAAATCTTTGGTCGGGGTGGATTATGCAGGTCCAAGCGACGCACATAGAGGTCTTTAAAGAGCCAAATACATAGCGACAACGTAACTAATTTTTTGGGAGCAGATAGATAGCAAATAGATATTAATCAAATTTTAAGAGTTCTTAGACTATCTATAATTTACATTTTTATTTTTTAATTGTAAAAAAAGACATAAGCAGCTATTAGGTCGACTGAAACACATCTTAATCAAGTCATATGAGGTTCCATCTTACCCATGGGGGAATTTAGTAATCAACCGATGATACAGATGATATGATGCTAACCTCATATCTCACGTCAATATTAGACGAGTAATGTATACACTTCCGAACACATGCAAGAAACTTATAAATTACATTTGGATTCTCTGATTTTGGAACTACTTAATCAGGTGATGAATCTGGTGATACATTCATGAAGCGGGATAGTTGGCTTCCAAAATGTATGTGGACTTAAAAATGGAAGCAAAACTAAAAGTAAAAAATTATCGGAATCAAGTGATAATGAATGACATCATTTTCAAAGGCTTAAACAATTACATATGTCGACATTACATCGATTGACATTTGATTCATTTAAAAATAGTAAATTTGGATTTAAGGTAAACTTATAATTTGCAAACGTATACTTGTTTTGTTATGTCTCTTTGAAATTTCTGTTCATTAAACTCGTTTCTTGTCATTATCAGCTTATGTCAGTAAAATTGAATTTTAAACGTCCCACAACATAAAAACTACTTTTTCACCACACCATCTGCCAATCCAATAAATTCACTTTCATTTCTCAATAAACTAAATACCAACTGGAATGTGAACAATAAAAAATGTCATACAAAATATTCACCTTTTCTATAAACTTATAAAAAAATTATAACGTAAGTGAATAGTAAATATTTGCATTCTTTACAAGTTTACAAGTTGAATTCAATATAAAAAAAATAAATCTTAAACCTTTAAACCAATTTGTTGATCAACAAAATATATACAAAAAAAAAATGTTAAGAAATATCTATATCGAGGCTATCCACCACAAAAAAAAATTTACTGTACCGTACCATATCCAACAATAATAATAAACTACCGGTGAGATCCGTAGATAAATCAATCAAAATACCAAACCACGTAGTCTATGCTCTCGACTATATTGAATCGTGACAAATACTCGCGTAAAAACTATAAAATTTTGATAAAAATCTCAATTTTTTTGAAAATAATGGCAGCAAGTTGAAGTTGGACATTTTTTTTAATGCTCTCAGTACTCGTATATATTACCTCCACTAACGAGTGTTTTCTACATAGGATTGTAGATTTTATATTTCTTACCTTTATGTCACTCAAATGTCAATTTTTTCTCGATTCGTATTATTTTAGTATTCTTATCGAACACACAAAAAAAAAAAACAAATTTGAAATAAAAATTAATAACAGGTCGAGAGGTTAACTATTTGGTAATACTAATAAGAAATACTTTGTGTAATTTCTAAAAGCTTTGTGTATATGATATTTGGTAAGTTTGTTGGTAGGTGGTTAGATTTTATTTGGCACGCGCTTAATTAAATTTTATATGTCTATAATACGGACTATGTAGAATTGACATTAAAATTTTATTACAGAAATTTGTTTTAAATTCGTTTTGGTATATAATCGGGTACTCAAATCTTAGATTGCTATAATACGATTGCTTATATATGTTGTGTTTGTGTTACGCGAGTTTGATGGACATTTATTGGTATAATTTCAATTACTTTATGTCATGGTTATTTCTTGAAATCCTATATATATATATAGGATTGATGATTACACGGTGCGCGACGGTGACAGAGGCACCTGTTTCTACAAAACAGGTATGCTATTTACAGCAATTGTTAAAATAAAATGAAATGTTGTGGAAATCGTATATATAGTTATTCATCAGATAACGATGTGTTGAAAATCATGGTGCAAGCAGAAATAAGGTGTTATAAAATAAATATGGTAAGTTGCGTGTACCCCGTAATTAAAGATTCACACTACCTAGCAATTTATAAAATTCTTTGTCGATAATTATTCTTTTATACAAAACACCGTAGTAATTAACATAAATGTCAATTTATCAAGCCGGTGACAACTTCACGTATTAGAAAAAGTGCATGAAAACAAAAATTAAATTACACCTTAAGTAAACAAAACGGATAGAATAAATACGAGTGCAAAATGTGTTAACAATTAAGAAGACACGATAATTACCTTTAAGTTTTCTTCGTAATTTTCTTTGCGCCATTACTACCAATAAAATTTAATTCAATATACGAGTCAAACGCATTTTAATATAATTAAAGGTAATATCAATAAATTCATTTTAATTTTTAAGTTAATTAATGACAATATTGTGTAAGATTGAATTTTAATTATTTTTGTTACTAATAACATTTTTTTGCTATACTAAGTGATTGGGTTTAGGTTTTTATTTACGAAAGGTAATAAATAATTGTAGGTGGATTTTTCTTGTATACATATAGGTGCATTACATACATTAGTAGATGATGCAAGTATTTAAAGATTTGTTTCGTTAATTTTGTAATTCTAATATTCTGTTTGTAATGTTTATTCAATATATAGTTTTGAATTAATTGAGTGTAATTAAGTGTTGCATGTATAAAATGTAATAAATTATTTTTTATATATCCTATGGCGATAATTTGTTAAATTTTTTTTTTATCTAAATACTTTAATTGGTGGTTTAATATATTTTACTCCATAGGCATATTGTCTTCCGTTAGGTTTGGTTAAATTTAAATTTTATTTGTAATCGATTTAAATAGTTTGGAAATTAATTTAAATGCATGTGCGCGCACACTTATTTGGCAGATACAAATGGCCTGACCTCAAAATTGATAAATGATACGGGTGCATGCCGTAGGTCAGTTTTTTTGGTTACACTACCTTGATTTTTTTTTTTAATGTTAGATATGAGTTGCTGAAACTACTTTCTGTTCTTCAGAGTAATGTTTATACCTATTTATGGTTTGGCATTTAAACTTTATGCTGAAATCAGATTATCAACAAATTGTTATAGAATGGTTTAATTTCCATACTTTTTCTTATTGAAGAATTAACGAAGACACATTTTATTTTATTAGTATTAGTGATTTAACCCTCTATAAGACGGAACTCTAGCTTTTTGATTAAGAATTTTGATTCAATTGAATCATTCATATAATGATTCACGAATCAAATATAAAAACAAATCTTCAAACGAATTTTAAGGAATAATAGTGGAAATATTTACACTATTGAATAAAAAACATGCAAAAAAAAACAACTCGAACTTGGAGACTCATTTTGGCCTGTTCATTATATGTCGAGTGAAACTAGGTGATATATAGCACATAGCAACCTACGTAGAGCAAAATATGAAATCTATAGGGGGCTCGGCTATAGGGTGTACCACATAAGCGTCTTGTGAGGCAATGGATTAAAACTTATTAATTTAAAAAACACGCAAACATCTAAGCAGTCAGAGTGACTCATCTTTATCTCTTCATTTTATCATAATTATACATAAAATGACAGAATATGGAAATTCTGTATAGCATTCCAGAAAATTTTACCACATAGTGCAATAGATGAAAGCTGTCCAATTCCGAAAAACACGCTACATGTCTAACTGGATCACCAGGGTATCCCACCTTGTCCCGTTTTTTGAATATAATTATAATGAAAAATGCGAAATTATAAATTCTCTGAAAATTTTGTTGTATAGCCATTTACCTAGTGCAATAGGTGAAAGCGGTTATGCGGGTCGTTAGGATGTCACATTTTGCCCCGTTTTTTGCCATAATTAATGAGAGTCCTACTGATCATATCCTCCAGATTTTGGCAAATAGCCATCGTCATATTACTATTAATGAAGACTATCCGAATTCTAAATAATGTGCCAGAAGTCTATGTGATAAAAGTTCCACATTGGCTCGTTCATTTAACCCTAGTTATAACAAATGAGTTCAAAATTGGAAATTTTGTGCAACGAATGATGGAGAGTTTAGCACATAATAGCACAAATTAGTGAAAATATGTCACACGTCTATGTGGCTCATAAGTTGTTCACCCGTTCATATTATCATAATTGTAACGCAAATGTCAGCAAAATGACGTTTTTTTTTTGCAAAAAATTGCCTTTCGACAGAAATTAGGAACCAGACGAATTGATTGATCGGGATGTAACTTCATACTTTAGCCTTTCCCTTAAATCGTTAGATCCCAGTGAACTTTGGTTGAATTTCCTCTACTGGAAGTGCCATTTTCCATACGAGCATTTTCGTTTTTTCCAAATATTTTGAAAGTATATCATTTACGAGAAAAATCTCTATGAACTTCAAGATTCTAAATTAAATTTTCATCAATTTCGGTTTAAATTAATTTTCCAAAATTGAAGCGGTATTGGCGGTTTTGTACAATATAAAAAGTCTAGGATCGACTGATTGGGGTGAACCGTCGTACTTAAGCTTTTATCCATAAATTGGGAATATAATATTTAATAAAATTCGATCAGATTATTTTTTTAAACTTTACCGGATATGAGGAGTTTTGATCAATAAAACTTCGATTTACCATAATTCGGCATCTCTATAGTCCAAGCTGATTAACTATTCTAAACTATATATTTTTTTCCAAAAATTGAGAAGTCCATGCGAAATGTGGTGGACATCTGTGTATCGGAAGTGGCAGCTTTCGTAAGAGCTTTTTCAGTTTCTGTAGTGAAGATTAAATTTTCAGCAAAGGTTGATCTTGTTGGTTTGCTGAAATTTGAGCAGTACTAATGATGTTTTATTGTACAAGATAGGGGGCCTTCTATGGAAATCGACCACCGTCGATTTTTGTTCATTGTTTATATTCAGCAATAAAAATCGACGGCGGTGGATTTCAATAGTAGGCCCCCAGATTTCATAATAAATTCGGTAGATCCAATTTTTGCAAAATTTTTGCTATATTTTTTTTAAAAATTATTTGTAGTGTATTCAAGCTTAATGAGATAACATTACAGAGTAAAATAAATTAATTTCCATTTTATCTGTAACCATTTAGTAAGAGTATTTTTGGTTTAAATAATTATATTATTTTTTAAATATCCGATTATTGCGATGATATTGGTTATTTTGTTTAACCCGATACATCATATAACAAGATTTTGAGTTTAACTTAGTTTTCTTCTTAATACAAGTAATAACACTAATACATAAGCAATTTAAAAATTTCACAAACGATCCGTTCAAACTTCCAATACCTCAAATACGAAAAGATATCAGCTGTACAATATGTTAGTAACAAATATCCATCTAAAAGCCCGCCAAACAATTTCGGTAATGCAGATTTGGGTGTAACAACTGAACCGAAATATCAATAATGCAAATTAAAATCAATAACATAAGTTTATAAGTCGAAAAATAACGATAAAGTAGATCTACTACAATATTTGAAATTGTCGATAACACATAACTAAAATAAGCAACTATATATCCAATACGAAAAAATTTCAATAAATCAGAATAACTGGTAAATTTGACTGGTAATTGCTTTTATAAGTGTGATGCGGTAATGATTCTGTTAACGTTAGCCGAAAATGGTTTCAATCGAAAAACGTCGATAAAGAAGTAGTCGACCAAAATTTTTTAGCCAAATAACAAGGTTTCCATCTTTTCTTAAGCTCAAAAAAAATATTTATTGTGCGGAGACAACCCACAAATTTTTCGACTAATGAAAAGTAAAAACTGCCATTTTAGTAGCATGCGTGTTCATTTACAACACAACATCGAATTTTGAGTTTTGATTATCCAAACTTATTACGAGAATGGTCCTTCTGTATTTTTTTTTTCGTAACGTGATGACTTTGGTCAACATGGACGTCCTACACAGAGCATGGACTTCTTTAAACTGTTGAACGTTTTGAAGAAACTAAAACGAAAATGTTTGTAAAGAGACTAGAATGTCGTTGCTGCGTCGTTTACCACAATTAAACATTTTTTCTGGCCAAAATTGGATGTCATTGATTTAGATGATCTTTGGTTTCAACAAATTGGTGCCACAAGTCACACAAATCGTGAAACACTCGACTTATTGGCAACCTGAAAAGAGACCCACATTAAACTTTGTGGGTTAGAAATATATTCAGCAAATTGTAAAAAATTTTAAATTCGAATTTGTTTGTTAAAACTTTATTAGCTTTATTAGCATAGCTTTCGATTAGCAAATTGCTTGTGATCGATAATCTGCTTCTACCAGGGGACGAACGGTTATGTTTTGTGAAATTATGGTAATAACTATTCTTCTGTTACTCTACGAACACTTTGATGGGTTATTGGTTGCTGAAGTCACGTTTTCTCAATAATGGTATTTGAAAACTTTTCAATCACCACAACAAATTAAAAATTATGCCATTGATCTTACACTCTTCAGTAAAATATTTATATAATTTTTTTATATAACATAATTTCCTAATATGTAGTGAGGTCAAATATTGCTTTTAAAGGTAAGAATAAGTTGTATTATTGTAGTTTGAACCTTCACTATTTATTTGACATTTAATTAGTTTTTCATACCAGAAGCTGCAATTTATATTTTAGGCGCCCGCATCTTTTTAATGTTAGAGACGCGTGTGCAACGGTTACGTTTGCTTTGTATATATATATATATCTGTGTGTACCATATTTTTGGTTTGTAATTAGGTACTTATAATTGTTTATTACCTAATTGAAGGCAAAGGGTAAATATTACATCATCTAAAAATTTGTATTTATTTCATCAACCTTTCCGAAAATTTTCAGAACGCATATTGACAATAACATCTTCTTGTTCGTGATGATCGATTACTTTAAAAGTGCTGAATATGATTGAAGCAGCACTGGAATTAATTACTCATGTTTAAATTTTCCTAGGGACAATCATAAACTTTTTAACCCGAAAGTTGCACTTGTGCAAAAAAAGGACATACATGACATTCACAATTCATAAAGTGCTTCATACCAAAGCGTAACTTTTATACTAACTTAAAATTAAATTGATTTAGTACAATATGATAAGATAGAACAAACTAAGCACAACTATATCGTAGCTTGCACTATAACCACAATGCTTAAAATTTTGTGTGATGTACACATGAAGACAGTGAAATAAAGTAAAAATTGGTGATTTTGAAAAGATACAGCAGCAACTGTATGGAAACCACAAGCTAAATTGCAGAGCATATATTACTTCGAAAGGATATAACTAGAGCGTAGTATAAATCCATGACAGCCACTGGATGCAAAGTCAACCTACTTAAACTGATTATTATAATTTTCAAAATATATGTCAAAATTGGAAGAGCTTTTGCTGGAGTTACCGCAAATCCGGCGGATCAATTTCTGCTAGCCGTCACTGAACCCTCAAAATTTATTTGTAGAGCTTTTGCTCACAATTCTACCACGATCAATATTTCCGTCTGACCTGCAGAGAGGACACACTCGTTTAGTATGCAACGAGCCCGAGACCACAGACAGACACACTGATAGCAAATAGAGCCGAAACTTGCAGTTAAAACTTATCAGAGAACCTAGGCTAAGGAAGAAGCTGGACAGAGTCACATTTTCAGAGAATCAAATGTCTCATACAGGCTGAATGGGGTGATCAAGTAGCCCCATTAGTAGAAATCCAGCAGCTGTAAGATGGTGATGCGGTGTTCAATAGATTTCAGATTTTTTTTTTCGTCACGTGTTGTATGAGGTAACATATCACAAATTCTATCAAAATCGCATTTCCTACACTTCTTTAAGAAAACTTTCAAAATCAGATTTTGAATCAACTTAGCCAATTTTATCAATCTGCTGAAAAATGACCTAGTTCCGTTTTAGTTGTCGATATCCCAGAAATTCATCTCAAATAATTTCGGAATCCTGTATTGATCACACTTGCGAGTAACGAATTTCAATGTTGATTTGGTTGAAAAATGATGTTATTTATATGACAGTGACAGGCCATTCGTCACTTAGAAATTTTTCTAGTTTTGCTGCCCGAATTCTGTGATAATTTTTTTGATGAAATTTCCTACCATTTTATTTAGTTTTGAGATAAAAAATTGCTTCCGGTTAAATTGCTATGTCAAAACTGTCAACAATTATTATGCCTAAAGACTGTGATAATCCGGGTGCGTTCGAAAATTTCTATGAAAATTACTCCAAAATCGTTACTCGGTTTTTTTTTATGTAAATACAGTGCTACAGTAATCAAGTTACTTAGATTTTGGACCTTTTTTTGGTGTTTGGGTTCTGCCCGGCACTCTTATACCACATTGGTTTTTTTTATACGTAAATAAAGTAAAAATTCTGCGATTTGTTTGAGAAATCCGATGATTTACATGGGTTTGCAGAAATATTTAAGCAAACACATGTATTCGTGGATAATTTAATAGATCATGGGCTTCGTCTAGATTTGGCTCTTTACGAGGCACCCAAAGATGTGCGCACGAGCGATAAACCTGCGATTGAGCTCGCCCAAAGCTATCGAGCAAAAATGTATGTGGAAGCCACCAATTCTAAAAAAGTCGATCTTGCACGCATAATTCCGACTGCCAATGCGTTAACCGAGCATATCAAGCGTGTCTATTTCCAAGTATAGTCTTGTTCACAAGGTCAAGACGAGACCTTAGATCCGTTGGATTGGGGGTTGAAATTGGTGGATGGAGAGCTCAGTCCTGTCACCATGACCCAGGAAGCCGGTCCCGAGGAAATTTTAAGCAAAATTTCTTGTTCTTGTGAAACCGACTGTGGCACGAGGTGCTGGTGCCGCCGAAGTGGGTTGGAGTGCTCACTTGCATGCAAGCATTGCGATGGCAATTGCTCAAACCAAAAAGGCACTTCAAACGTGGCCGAGAATAGTGACGAGGAAGAAGATGAAGAAGGGGAAAAAGATGAAGAAGGGGAAGAAGAAGAAGAAGAGTTTGAACAAGATGTTTAGTATTTAAGTTAAAAATTTAAGTTTATAATGAATAATTCTACATTAATAAAAACTCCTATTTGTTATTTGAATTAAGTATTATTTTCATAATTTGTGATTTTTTACTTTCTCCTTTACCATTTCCTACAGAGCCACCCCGGGCACCCCCGGGGAAATCTAATGCTAGAATTGAATCCCTGAAAACCCCCGAGTAACGAGTTTGGAGCGCTTCCCATGGACTATGCAATTTCTCCTCCTCCAGAATGACCCCCCGGATACTCCCGCAGAGCCGCCCTCGATTGCTTCCGGGTAGTTCCAATGACAGAATTGAATTCGGCATCCCCGAAAACCCCCGAGTAACGTATTTCAAGATATGTTCATGCACGCTGCCATTTCTCCCCCCGCGCACCGCCAAAGAGCCACCCCCGTGCACCCTGGTGCAACCCCGGGTAATTCTTATGTCAGAATCGAGTTCGGAAGCTCCGAAAACCACCGAATAACGATTTCCGAGCGATTTTCCTGAGTTTCCAGTCGTTCTTATAATGGTGCAAGTAATGATGCAATTGGAAAATGCATTTTCCGGCCCAGAAGGCAATTTTCAAAAAATGCCTAAGCCAGATAATATAGAATTTTTTCCTGGGACCTTCCTGAATACAATGCAAAAAATCGCATCTCGATATCTGCTGTCCCTAAAAATTTCCGCATTTTTACTAACTTCCCTCGACTACTGCCCTAAAGTCCATTTGGGAGTCGTTGGGCATTATTTACATAATATCGTGAGACTCTTTCAAACCCATAATAATACAAATTACATTTTTATGTATTTATGGACCTATAACAAACTGCTATTTCGTAATTATTGTTCATTGTGGTGCATCCAATGATGCATAAAAATACCGAAACATAAATATTTGTGTATGAAATGATTTATAACAGCCAATTGTATGTTTCACACTTTAAAATGCAAAAATTAAAAATTTTATCGTTTGTAACAATCTTAAATAGTAATAAATGATTCATTTGCGGAGAGTTTTATTTTATTTCATTATTTTGCACAGACAGACATAAAAGAAGTGGAAAACTATTTGCGCCACTATACATTTATTATATTGCATGTCAAGCCGTGTTAAAATATTATCGAATTTTTTTTTATGTGTAATAAAACATCCATTATACACAATTTATATGTACAGTGTACAGGTGACTCTTGTTAATATTAATTTATAATAAATTTGTCAAAATATTAAATTGATTTTATTTCTAGACGTGCGGTATAAAATAATTGGGTTTTCATTTATGTACGTAATTTATAAATAAGAAAATCGAAAGAAATTTAATTAAAAATTGTGTTAACATTGTTCTTGTATATCTTGCCTTAACACTGTCTGCAATGGTTCAAACTTCTACTTTTACAAAATTTTAAATTTGTGTATAATAAAAATATTATGATTGTGATTGGAATCGCATGGGAAATGTGCTACAGTGAAAATTGGAATTTAATAAAATATTGGAAAAAATTATATCAACACGTGCACAATATATTATTAATATTATTATTCAATTGTTTAAAAATAAAACATTTAAAACATAATAAAATTTATTGAATTTTCATTGCGCTTATTTTTCATTTTTCCAAATCTCCCTATTATTTATAGTATGTTATGAAACATACATATTCAATTAACTATAAATATTTAACTGTCTGGATATCGTGCAGCAAGGTGGAAGTATACAATTTTTGTTGTATACGGTACGACATTAAGTTAACTGTTATTGATTAACCTGCCCTTCCCATAATTAACCAATACAATCAATTAATCAATTAATTTTTGAAAACTCCTTGAAAAATTAATTTTATCTCACGTCATTCAAATGAAAACGAAATTGAAAATAGTAGACTTTATGTAACATTAACCAATTTGACAATATAATTTACAAACCATAAGCTCAACATAAATAAATTAATCATACACAAGTATTTAATATTTATGTATTTATAATTTTAAATCAATTTAATTTTCGATTGCACATAAACATAATTGTATAGAGAGGCAATATGTAATTATTAAATAAATTATAAATCGAATATTAAATTTATTACTTCAATAACGAACTAATTTACATTTTAAATATGATCATATTAGAATCTCGATTCGATCCACCTTCATTCGTTACTTTTTATTTTATTTATAGTAACGGGTGGTGCTGTTGCTGCTCTTTGTTACAATATTCGTGTGAAATGTCTATACAAAATTTATTAAGTAACCTTTCTATTTGGTTAAACTCTAGAGCATCTAATCAAATATTATAAATGGTTAGACTAACTAAAGAGTTATTTATTTGTCCTCTATCTTTATTCTTTTTCTTTCTAACTGAATTTAGGAACTCTTGCGCGATTTTTTTTTTAAATGGAAGCATTTATCAAATTTAGAGCCAAATTCAAATATAATAATTTATATATTTGAAATCAAATCACTTAGATCAAATACCCCTCTATGCGGTATGCGTATTAATAATAATTGAATATACAAATTCGATAATAGTTATGGCGACTCAAGCCGATTTTTTTTACAGAAACACAGCCAAAATATTTAAATCAAAAATTTAATATAGCTGTTTTATTTAGATTGTCATCGGTTGGCCCACATTTAATGATAAATTTTAGTGAATATTAAAAACGTTGCTATAAAACCAACAGTAGCAATTAAAATGTAGAAAAATTTCGTTTACTTACATGCTGCAATACAAATTAGCGCCATTAAAAAATTCTTGGATTGACCAGAAAACAGAATTTAAAGAGAAAGAAGTTGATACCTTATCGGAAAATAATCTGGCAGCTTCAGCTTCCGATTTAGAGATAATTTTTTTAGTGTATACGGACACACTCAATTCATAATAATGTTTTGCTAAAATATTATGGCAATGTAATGAATTAGATAAATCAAACGATTTGTGTTGTAACCATTTCATTGAATATTTTATCAAAAGATATATGAAATATCTGAAGTTTGCAATCGTAAACTGATTTTCTGTTTTCAAACATAACTTAGAATTTACGTTGTTAGATTAAAATGAAATTAAACAAATATTAGATATGATAAAACACGCAGGGTCTTCTTCGAAAAATTGATAACATACTCGGAGAACTTGAAAAAAGATACTCAAACTATACTGTCTAGTAATTTTTCAATTCCATAACAATTTTTTCTGGGAAAGCTGTGTCTTAAATACCCGTTATGATTCAGTGAAGAAATGTTCCTAAAGGCATAAGCATACATAAATTAAAAACATTATAAACTTAAATTTAAAAAAATATGTTTGCGATAAGTACCGTTTCTGTGGTGCTTTCGCCCGCTTGTTGGAGCGAAAGTTTGCGTCTAAAAAGAAAATAAAAACAACAAACACTAAATAGCTGTCATTCAACATTCAACAATATTTACGGCATACTCGTTACGGCTACTATGGCTGGAAGAATGCCATTAAAAATTAGTGTCGTCAAAATTTTTAACTATTTTAATTTTATAATTTTTTATGGTTGATCCTTAACATGCGACATAGTATGTTACCCTATTTAAGTTATTATTGGGCCAATCTACACTTTGATTCTTTCGTCGTGATTCTTTCCTCGTTTCCTTCCTCGTCACCAAACTGTTGTTTTTTCTGGATAAAGTTTATGGTGATTTAAATGATAATAAAAAGTTGCAGGACTGGTTATAGAAAATTCGAAAGCTTTTGACACTTTCAAGCATTCAATTTTGTGTTTGAAAAATTATGGAATGCTGGAATTAGGGGAATAGTTTTAGATTTGTTGAAATCCTATCTTACTGGTTGGTCACAATCGGTAAAATTTAATAAAACTTATTATGATCCTCTGCCTGTCACTGTTAGAGTACCGCAGATTTCGGTACTTGGGCCAATTTTATTTTTAATTTACGTAAATTACATTTTTAATATCAGTTTTCGTGGGTACCCTGTGGTGTTTGTTGATGACATAGCCTGTGTTTATTGTAAAAATGACTGGTCTGATATTACATATGCCATACAGAGTGACCTAGCTCGGTTCAGAAGATGGTTTAATTTGCATTATATGATATTGAGCCCAAAAACAGGGTTCATGATATTTCATTTAAAAAATGAAGATGATTTCCCAAATATAATTACTAGCCATGCTTTGAGTTGTTTACTTTGTGACTGTAATTTTAAATGTTTTCAAATAGAAATGGTTTCCAGTTTTAAATACTTAGGTATTATTTTGGACCGCAAATTGAAATTCTCCGAGCATGTTAGCAAGATGTGTAAGAAAGTCCGGGTTTCACTTCGCCAAGTTGTGAGCTATGAACATCTCAACTCAAATACATTACTTTCCAAAATTGATGTAAAGGTACGATTCCGATAATTTAAAATTAATGTTTGTATAACATATTTGCAAAGTATTTGTATCATTTTTTTATAAAATAAAATTTAAATAAACTATAAAACTTGGGTAAAACTACTTTCTTTTAAAAGTATTTTAGTAAAATTTTCTTATGCCAGTCAGCCGATATCAAACTCTTCAGTTAGAATAATCTTAGACATTCTCAAATACATTTTTTGGCTAGAATGTTGACTGTTAGTAGCTACATGGTTCCCACCTTATCTAGTGACTCGTTGCACATTATGCGAATTTTCGACCAATTTTTGCAGATTTACTTCTCTTCTGGTATTCGGCTATATTGCAAGTGCTACTAAAAAGTAGCTTTTACAAATTCTAAAAAGTAGTTTCCGAACGTACATACATGCTCCCTGTCGATTAAATAAGTGCAGCTATTTTCTATCACAGATCGGAGCCAAACTTTAGACCTAAGCTTTTATTATAAATTTGGAGATCCTAATGAGTTTTGTGCAGACGACGATCTACCGTAAGCGGCCGTTTCTGGGATGGTTTATATCTTTGGTTTTTATTTTGTGGTATAGAATTTATTGTGCAGGTTTTGATTGTTGTATTAGCCTTGAAAATAATATTTATTTTTTCGTCGATGACGGGTTTGCCAAAAGCAACATTTAATAAGTAATATTATACATATTTTAAGTATAGTGAAAACCAAGTGTTTTTATTCGTGATTTACGTAGATTCTTGGTTTTAAAAATAGAGTGTTATGAATAAATAAACGCCCTGCACCACCACATTTCCATTTAGAGACGGCATCCTGGAAACATCTAAAACTCGAACAAAAAATAATTCGACAGATTGATTGTTGAGAACTATACTCAAATAATTTCTCGTTAAAGGAGGACTAGAGAAAAGGTTAGGAATACCAGGAATTTTTGGAAAACCAGTCATATAATAGTTTTGTATAGGTCTTCAAAAGTTCTTAATCCAATATTCTTATGAGCCGAAAATTTTTTGTTTTAAAAAAATCCATAGTATTATAAATACTATTCTAAATTTTAGAAAATGTGAACATTTTTTTTTAAATTAAACCTGAGCTTAACTAGTGCTTTTCTCAAAAACTCAAAAAAAGGCCAAAAAACCGATTCACAACAATTGTGGTAAAGTTACTTCAAAATTTGTTATTACGCTAACTACCTCTTCCAATTGAAGCAGACAAATATTTATTTTCCTTTGGATTATATCTAGACCTAATACCATACCTAATCTAAACCATTTCCCCGAAGTATGTGAAAAGCCATCGGTCGGTTTTGGATTTATTTTTTACAAATTCGATTAGTTTTTATTCGGTAATAGAAGTACTGGTTCCTTATATCATTAGTAATGTTAAGCATTAGCCGATAAAGATCAATTTGAACCAATCGGACCTTTTATTGTCTAAATCAGTTCAAAATAATTTTACTTGTAAATTTTATGATTTTAAGAGTGCATATTTTGATAATTTCATTCCAAATTCTTTATTAATTTCAATTTTCGTTCGATGAATCTTAATAATCCTCCATGGTTTAAAAAAGCTTGATTAAATTAGATAATCGCGGAAATAAATTATATCGGAAATGGAAAGATCAAACAATGCTGGTGTTAAATTGGTCTTTTCATAAAATATCTTAATAGCTTATGAGAACTATATCAGGAAAGTCCAAAACGATTTCGGATTTAAATTCAACGTTTAAATCCGAAATAGTTTTGGAAGTTTGTTCTGACTAGGAAGAAGATAGGCGGTTTTTCGTCGCCAATGTCTTACAATGATGTAACGTTTTTTGGTTTTTTTAGTTGTGTTTTAATAATTTTTTGTTTTAAACTAAATAATCTGATATCATACATGTTAATCACAGATTAGAATTCTTTGAATAAATAAATAAATATATCAAGCCCCGCAGCATCAGCTATTCCAATGAACTCGAATGATCAAATTGTTATTTGGGAGCAACAATTACCGAATAACGACATAAACACTAGCGCCTGTAAAGAAGAAGTGGTCCATCAAATTGTGAGAAAGCTTTGGTGTGGGCTGTAGCTACGTCGTTTGGCCTGAACTCAATTTTATTTTAGTAATAAATAATTGGATATTTATTGTACATTGAAAACCCTTGTTTAGTTTACCTACTTTTGCTAAATATAATTGTCTGATCATTAATTGGTACCAATTAAATTATAGATACATATTAATTGATCTTATTTTAATATAATGTTCGAGAACGTCATATGGCTTCACATATGGCTTCACATACTTCCGGTATGGTTCTTGATACAGATGAAGTTGAAACTTTGAATAAATCTTTTAATGATTGAAAACTGGCTCCAGTGATCAAGTATCTCAAAGTTAATGCCAGACAATCCTTCACTGAAATTTCATCCCAGTAATTTGTATTTTTCTTGGCGAATTTTATTTCCAGCATATTAAATAAAAATTCGAAATCGGTACTTGACATTCTAGTAAAATTTCGGTTGGATAATCTCCATTTTCCGTTTAAACCTAAGTCGTCAGTGCCTAAATCACATAATGATTTTTCTGTGCCGTAATTCACTCTACGTTTTAACAAAGAACTAACGCAATATCTCTGTTTACGTTTTGTTTGGGTCTCATTAATTAAAAAAAAAAAATCACAATTAATAATAAATGTCTCGTCGTCATTTGACATTATTGTGCAACATATACGGATACACAGAACAAACACTCAATAAATAGAACAAACAAATCTTATTCAGCATTATGTTTTGAAAAAAGAAAACTGTTTGTAAAAAACTAAACAAGTTTTTGTTCTGCTATCTGAAAACAGAACTGTTTTAAAAACTGTTCGTTTGGTGGAAACCACGCATTATGTAATTTGTTCGTGTTAAACAACAGTTTATCATCAATCATAAATCAACAGATAACTTTTTTAATGAATTAAATAATTTCCTTGTTACAGATAAATCAAAAAACAAAATTTTACTTGGTGACATTAATATTGATTTGTTACAGGAGTCATCTTTGAAGGATACATTTTTGTTGTTGTGTGCTTCTTTTGGGCAGGATTCTTTAATGAATAATGTTACAAGTTCAAATACGTGTATTGATTACGTCTTTTCTGAAACATTTCATTTCAGATTCTCTCTTGAGGTTGAAAGCTTAGATCTACATGTGACTAACCATAACACTATTATGCTAGGATTAAAACCACACAGTCCAATGAAGAATATCCCGCGATATGAAACTCGATGGCAAACAAGATTTGATTTTAGAAATTTATCAGAAACTTCCAAATTTGGCGTATTCGATTTTTATTACTAAACTTAAAGTTGAATTGAATAATAATAAATTGATCACAAAACTCCCAAGGCGCGATTTCAAAACTAAACCATGGATGACAAATTCATTACTGAATTTGATTAATTATAAAAACAGTTAAGCCAAAAAATTGAGAAAGAATCCAAATGCCAAACTAAAATATTTAATTCTACAAACCAAAGAACGGTTTTTTTAAAACTTAGTTTTATTCCGCTGTAGACTTAAAATCTAAATGGAAGGTTGTTAAGGGCATTTTGCACAATATACCTGGCAATAACGCAATTCCATCAATTGATGTTGGTGATAACAGAATTGAAACTGATCCGTCTAAAATTGTCAATATTTTTAATGAATTTTTTGTCAACGCACCTTACGACATTTTGGTTGCGAATGAAGAAAACGTTTGCATTGATGATACTGTTAGAAATACTTTAATTCACTCAAATTTTAACAGCATTAGTTTTTTCTTTTTTCCTGTTTGTGAAAATGAAATATTTATGATCGTAAGTGATCTAAAAAATAGTGCTTCTTATGCTATAGACACATTACTGGTTTCATAACTATGGTTTCAAGTTAGCCATGGTTTCGTTGTAATATGTCACCCCTAACAATGGTTTGCAACTCGGTTTAAACATAGTTTCGGAATGAGATATTTTTTCTCATCCCTAGGCATTTTTGTGCTCCCAACGCCGAATACAACAAAAATGGATATTCCGGACACTAATAATTTACCAAGCAAATCTAGTTTCCTTTGAGTTTTCTATTTATCATTGAGATATTTGGTTGGCGGGAACAAATTTGTTTCTGTTCTGTCAACAGAAAAGTCATTTATGATAATTTAATAGTCAATTAAATGTCAATCTTGGCATTTTTGTCAATGCCTACTCCATTAGTATTTAAAACCAAACGAGAATACAAAAGAAATTGTAGTGTGTCTTGAGTTTTCATCTCGTAAACCATAGTTGCATAATCCTAGTTACGAAACCAAATATGTGTCTATGGTATTAGATACCAATAATTATCGCCCAATTACTCTTTTAAGTACGTTTTCAAAAATTTTTGAGAAAATAATTTAGAATAGATTATTGGGATATCTTGAAAAAATTAATTTTCTTGATAGACGATAGTATGGTTTTATAAAGAACTCTTCTACTGAAAAAGCATTAGTCTCATTCTTGTTGCCTCTGCACCAATATTTGAATGATAATATGAAAGCTTCTGCGCTTTTTATTGACATTTCCAAAGCATTCGATACTGTTAATCACAAAATATTATTATCAAAGTTATATAATATCGATGTGAATCGATTATTATCAAAGTTATATAATATCGATGCGAATTTAGTGCAACAAATTTGTTTAAATCATACCTTCAAAATCGTAAGCAAAGTGTATGTATTGATAATATCTTCAGCGATGAGAAAACTGTCAATATCGGCGTCCCACAAGGATCAGTTTTGGGGCCATTAGTATTTTTAATATATTGTAATTCAATTTTTTAGCCTTGATTTGCGTGGTTCTATTGTCGCGTTTGCAGATGATATGGTCTTATTGTATTCGGGTCCAAATATGGAATTTGTTAATCATGCTATTAATCAAGACATTGCTTTGCTAAAAATGGTTTTACGTGCATAATATGATACTGAGCTGCAAGTCAAAAATAATGAAATTTAACATAGGTGGTACAATTCATGACCCCTCTTCAAATCTCATTTATCATTCATTTTCTTGTACACAGAATATTTGTGATTCCCATTGCGTTCCAATCGAAACCGTGAACTCCTTTAAATATCTAGGGTTACACTTAGACTCGCAACTAAATTTCAAGGAGCATGTGAATAATTTAAAGAGTAAGTTGAGGATGACATTACGGTCATTTTACTATTTCAGAAAGATTTGTAGCCCTGAATTTATGAAGTGCCTATACTACGCTCTAGTTGATTCCCGCATTCAATATGGAATTGCATGCTGGGGTGGTATTTACTTATCAAATATTAAACCTTTGATCTCAGTTCAGAAAGCAGTATTGCGAATCATTTCCGTTGTTTGTTTAATTACAAATTTTGCCGCTTCGGTACCTTTATGTTTTCAAAGTGTTAAAAGCTTTCTATATAATTAGCGGCAATCGTATGGTTAATTATTTGAGTAGCGTAACATACAATCTACGCAACACAAATAGATTAAGAATTCCCTTTCCTAATAAAGAACATTTTAAAAGATTCTACACATATCCAGCCACGAAATTTTATAGTCAATTACCACCCACAATTTTTGCAACAAATAATCTTCATGAATTTTGTAGATTAATAAAAGATTGATTACTTAGAATTAGCAACATTGAAACTTTTTTTTGAAACTTTTTTTTTTTGAAACTTTTTTTTATTTAAAAAACTTTTTGCTTTTTTTTAAACTTTTTGCTTTCTTTTTTATTTCTTTTTTAGCCTCAATTATTTTTTTTATATTTTTTGTATAAGTCCGAATTAATGGTAGTCGAATATTGCGAATTTTTTATGATTTATTGATAACTCCTTCCTTGTTAATTAAAAAATCAGCCTAATTATAAATTGTTATACATACATTAGTTTGTCGATATTAAACGCAGTTAAGTTCATGATTTAAATTTATTATAAATTGTTTATTTTTATTTTATGTTTAATTGTATTAAGAATCGTAGCTCAGATACATTTTTATAAATTAGGAGTTTACTAATAAAGGAAAAAAAAAATCTAATGCAGATTTAAATGAATTTTGTGAATAGGATTAAACATAATGTGGGCATACTTGGATTCTAATCCACAAACTGGGTGTATATTCTTCGATCGATGCTGATCTATTTATCTATTACCTACTAAGAGAATATAGTAGAGAAATAAATAATAGAAAACTTGGAACAGGTTTGAAAAAACGATTAAAGTGGTCGGCGAAAAATTCGAAAATATAAAGAATTTTAAAGCAAATTATATTCTGTATGTGGAAATTTACGCCGATTTCAAGAATACGCGCCCAGTACTTAACTAATTTTTTGATATTATAAGTTATATACATATGAGCCGTTTATTTTGAAAGTGATTTAAGTCCATTCATTTTTAAATTTAGATATTTAAGGGGTTGTGTTTGTATTGATTTAAAAATATGTATTGGTAACTGGTATTGCCGCTTTTTTGTTTTTGTGACCTTGTTAGAAAAAACATGTTAGATTACATAATGTAATACATTTTATAAATGTTACTTGTAAAATAAGCTGTTTTTGAGAACCTGAAATGGAACCTTAAGCCACTTTTTTGTTTTTAAAATGCATAGAAGTCCATTTTGCGTATTTGTTTAAGATTGTTATAAGTTACATAATTTTTTCACTTAAATTTCCTCAATTTTGTTTATAAAACTCCAATAAAATTGTTTAGTGATTCTTCTATTTGTTGAATAGTTATTTTTTTCGTGTAATGTCTTGTAATTATTATTTTAAAGAAATTAAACAGTAGTAATTGTAAATTTTTTATTATTGATGTAGATGAATGTATTCGATTTAAAGGTTAAAATAAAAAGAACAATGTTATAACTTGAGACTTTAATAGAAAAAAATTATTTAATAGTAAAATTTATGCATTTATTACAAAATTAAAATAACATGGTCTTGGGAATATGTACTTAAAATTAAAAACAAAAATCAAATTATTTAATATTATTCTTTCTCCTCATATGAATTATGTGTTAGATTTGTAAAATATTTAAGATGCACAGCTGTATGTACTTGTATGAATTTTTATTTTTAACTTTATTTTTATTTTATTAAAAATTTTAAGATCTTTTGTATTTAATTTTTTTTTACTGTTAAACACAAGCCAATGTCAAGATTTCACGTGAAATTAATGTGCCGAGACATTATTTTCACATGAAAATAATTTGAACACACTTGGCTTTTTCGCTGGTGAATTAAGTACTACAAAATGGAAACAGAAGTGGAATTTTTCATTTTTAATTTCACTTTAATAAAATCGTACGAAGTTTTCACGTGAAATCGAACTGAGTACTAGGCTTAAAGGTTTTAGGACCTAATTAATACGTTTTATCAATTTTTGTTACGTAAAACATTCCACATCAAAGTTATTTTTTTCAAGTGGACTTAAACCACTATCAAAATAAACGGCTCATATTATGATTTTGAGAGCGAATACCTCGTCAAAATTGTTTTGTGTAGG
This sequence comes from Nephrotoma appendiculata, assembly GCA_947310385.1. Lineage (NCBI taxonomy): Eukaryota > Metazoa > Arthropoda > Insecta > Diptera > Tipulidae > Nephrotoma > Nephrotoma appendiculata. Next base: position 5,336,563 of record OX371224.1, on the reverse strand, counting down.
ATTTAGGCATCCTACCTTGAAGTGTCGGAGTTTTTGTACTCATTGCCGTGTTCATCATTTTTATTCCAACAGACACAGTATTCATCGTGTAATAACCACCCTATATGTAATATATACAATCTCTCCACATATCAATAAATCATCTATTAAATTCGATTGATATAAACTTTTTCACTTAAAACGAGACCGATGGAGGGAAACCGAACGTAATGCAACGCGCGAATCAAAATATGATAAAACATAAAATATTATTTATTTGTTTATGTATATATGCTTGCTTATGCTTGCAATGGCGTGAAATATTGTACAACCTTCTAGTTAACCTTTTCACCTTATATATTACCTTTGTTTGTATGTGCTTTTCGTACATATTATATAGTTTCTTGTGCGCCGTATAGCAGCACCGCGAAGTTTATTTATTTATTTGAATTGTTATTTTATTTTGTGTTTGACTTCTATTTTCGCGAAAAATAAATAAACTATCGATTTATTTGAAGATGAAGCATGTTGGTGTATTTTTGTTGTTACTGTACTTTCGAAGAAAGGCGCATATACGAGACAGAAATTGTGTGGGACTCGTGTAATTGTTTATACGCTGTTTGGTCTGAATTATACAAAAAAATATAAAAAATCGGTTGCCATATACAGATATTCACGATTTGTTATTATTTTTAGGATTTTAGTTTGTGCTTTATTTATTTTTGAGTCAAGTGTTTTCTGCTGCTTATTATTTTGTGATTGTAAGATTTGTTGCTTCCGTAGTGTTATAAAATGTTACACAATGGAATCTCGTTCGTTAAAAGAAAGTTATACATAGAATATGTTGCTGAACCTAATACAGTATATAAGAATGGATGCTTACACACGGAACTCCAATTCTTAAATCACAATAAAATTTTAACATAACAAAACCACACCTTCGAATCATATTGTCTTATTGTGTTTAGTCGCAGTTTTGTCATACAGAATTTTCACTAACAATGTGTCTAAAGTCTAACCATTACTATGTCTTGCCGTCCATGAAAAGACAATCAAAATAATTTTTTTTTTGTAAATTTTGTGTTATTTTACAATTTTATTATATTTTTATGATTATAACTCAATTAGATTAGATGTCTAATGTAATTTGATATCGAATAGAAATTTATAGGAAATAAAAATGTGTTAACTGAGTATTTATATACGTTTTAAACCACAATATATATATATATATATAGCTGTGTGCAAAAATGGTTAGATCGCTATCTCAATCTGGTTAAATAATTTTTAATCTGCTGTTAGCTGTTAGGTTAGTTGTAATTGAATTTATAAAATAAATAACGTAAAATAAGTCACCAAAGAATTTTATATAGTGCTGTTGTATACGACAAGCTTGCTCATGGTGCACTTTAACAAGAATAGTTTATGCAAGTTTTTATTATTAGTCATTTGGGTTAAATTTAGATCGAGCTATTTTAGTAATTTAGTTATAAGAAAAGCGTATGAGAATAAATTTTATTAAAAACTAACCAGCAACAAAAACGAATACGTTTATTTATAAAATATTAATCCGTATAAATCGACGTTGTATTCGACAAGATTATCGAGTTCTCATTAAGTTATGAAAAATAACATTTTTGTATTTGAAATTAGGAAAGTGAAGTAAAATTTAAATTTTTTCTATAATATAAAATTAAAAAATTTAACGAGTTTCCCATAATAGGTATTGATTATCAAAAAACTGCAGAAGAAAATGTTCCCACATATGCTTATCGAACCTGCTCAACTTACCCTTACTTTAGTAAAGAAGCTTTTTTTTAGGTATAACTGGATGCCTTAAGTGTAAACCGAACCATAAATAAAAACTTCTAGAGGTGTATTTGTATGTAAATTAACACAACTGCTTTATATCTTTAAATGTTCTTATGTTAATTAAAAATGAAGTCAAATTAAGATTATCTAGATGTAGATTTTTATTTCCCGATTAGATTGTAAAAATTATTAAAGACAGCGGCAGTATGCAAAAAACAGAATGAAAATAAATTTTAATTTAAATAAAATTAATTTCAATTAATTTAAAACTACAAAAACAACGATTAAAAAAATGGTACACGAGGCACAACCATATACGATAACTGTAATTTAGATCATCATTTTGCGTGTGAAAATCATTTTGCTATATATATTTTCTTTTGTGTTCGGCGCACAACTCGCTACAGAAATACAAATTAACATTTTTTTTTTTTGTAATTTGATTTTGCAAATTGGAAAATAATTTATTTTGTACATCTTGTAATGCGCTATATTAGGAAAAAAGCATTTAAAATGGTGACATCCCGAAGTTACCGGTAATTAATGCAATTTCCCATAAACATTTAGATTATAGTACGCGTTCATTGTGAACGTGTAATCCAACCCAAATTCCCAGTACATGAAATTTTCATTTAATTAAATTCAAATCGAATATTGTTATATAAATAATCCAAAACAATATGGATTATGTCACCCTTATATTATCATTACTGCGTGAACATCCACAGAGCTTAATTCGGCGACTCATTCCCGAAACCCCTATATACAATGTATAATATTTGATTTGGCCCAATCAAACTGTACAAATTAAATTAGAAATGTATTTTTTGTGTATACGTAATTGTCGATATGTATGTATATGTAGACAAAAAGGGTGCAGCACCCTCATATATAAATAAAATACCACGCGACCTGTTCCGATCATTTTTCACAGTCGATGGAAAGTATGCACTTTACTATTGTTACAGTGATAATTGATTGTTTGAAATAAAAAAAAATACTTGTGTTAGATAAAATTTATGTTTATCGGATGTTTGATGTATGGTGGTTGGTATCGTCACGAAAATTTGATTGAGGGACGTTGGTTATTATTGTGTATGATGCATTATAATGGTGATGCTGTTCTATACACCAACCATTGTTGTTATAGAATATAAATTAATGGGATATTTGGTATGTCAGCGTGAGAAAATGAAATAAAATTTTTTCCTATTGTTGTATTTATGCATATATAGAGTTTGAAAATCGGATATCCGTACGGTGGGCACTTGAGATGAAAAATTCACATGTTGAAGGCGAATGTGTTATTTTTATTTAAGGGGATTAACATTATGGTGCAAATATTGTGGGAAATTTTGATTTTGATAACATTTAGCAGGTTTAGGAGTTTGCAGCAGATCATCCTGATATCAATAGTTAATCGCTGGTGTATACCGAAATTTCGATAAAATTAGAACCATTTTAATTATAAACCATTACAAGAATATTTATTTGAAATTGTCAAATTATTTTATCTAAAGTGTTTTGTACATTCTTGAAATTGACAAGACCGTCCTTAAAGTCGAAAACACGACAATAAGGAAAATAAAAATGTTCTATCTACATGTCATTTATATAAAAACATTTTTTTTTAATAATATGCATTTGGTTGGGCACACGTTTGACTTTTAATTTTTTATTTCAACTGTTTACGATTGACACGTGACCAAATTAAAATGCTTCCGGGCATGTATTTCGTATATGTCTGCGCGATATTTTATCTTTATTTTGTATCTGTTGGCGTAGTAATTTATGGAACATTTTAAGTTATATGATAGTTAATCAGTATAATATAATTAATGGTGTGTGCACGTTTATTAAAGGCACACCTTGTTAAACCATTACGTTTAATTAAGCGACAAGGCGATGGAAAACTCGTCGGGAAAAACTTGTAAACTTTTATTTTACCACACATAATGACTAACTTTGCTTAATCAGGAATATAATACGATTTTATTTACATACGCAAAACTTAAATCAACTTGTAAATCGATCAATAAATTTCAAATCGTAAAACTCTAAAGTTAATTAGTGTCAAAAATATATATATATATAGAAATAAAACTAACAATCGCAACAACAATAATGAAATTTACATAAAAATGATTAAATACATTAAATCGAGCAGTATATGCAAATTTAATCGATTTCTTGAAAATTTATTTGAATTCACTTTCTCGTTTCTTAGTTATTTTTATATTTTATGTATATATATGTTCATTTCTTTGCCGTGCTGCGCAGCACATGAGATATACTGAATTTTTATCTTAACCAAAATAATAAACCAAATAGTACTTACATATACATACAATACAATTGCCAATTTACACTAACAATACATGAAATGTAATCAATATATGCAAAATTTATGTGTACACTATTTGAAACAATAACGCCGCAGGACATTTTAAAAACTGAAAACTAAACCAAACCAAAGCACATATATGTAACATTTATTTGTTGTTATATACATATAGTCTGAAAGTCCAAAAAAAATATAATTTCTGAGTCACTTCTTATAGACCATATATATACATTGTATAACTTGGATATATTGATTTGTTAGCTAATCGAGTCAAGATTAGAAAATTTACAAAAAAAATTATTGTCAAAATTATTGTTTGTTTATACACATAAGTTTTTAAATATTTTCGTAACATGCAATCTGTTTCGTACAAAAACTTCATAAATTATACAAATTGGCTATTGACACGAAACTTTAAAAAACACTTACAATATTGTTAAATCAAGTTTCGATTTTAATTTCGATTAAGCGACAGTTCTTTTAAAAGTACAGTTTCCAAGTATCTATGTGCAATAACTACTTATACATTTTTACTTTCGTATAGGTATTTTCTATAACTGGGCAAATCAGTAAACTCAATAGATTAAAGCTTTATTTAATGCGTCCGTGTCTTGTGATGGAAGCAGTTCGAGCACTTTATAGATGATTTTAATTTACGTAAATTTTATTCATAAAACGAAATTAAGTATAAAGTTTCAGTCTGATAAGTCAATTCTTTCGCTATAGGGCTGTGAGCTGAGGCAAAATTTTTGTTGGTGCAAATTTGATGTGGGCCGGTATTGTTACAAATTTAATTTCGAATTGTTTAGTCAAGTTGTGTTCTTCATAAATAAACTGAAAAATTTCTACTTCCGCTGAAACCGATTTCGATCAAACATCATTGGGATCCCCAAACTTATGGAACAAAGCTAAGTATGAAGCTTCTTATAATTAGCTTGTTATCTCATTATATCTAACAATCCATTTGAAAATTATACCGTTGTCATTTTGCAAATTCTGCAACGTTTTGCCAAGCTCATATGACAAATATAACCACGGTGTGGAATGGAAATAGAAAAAATTTTAAACCCATTTTAGAAATTTTTATTATTTTTGTTTCGATATTTAATTAAATTAGTATTAATTTTATTTTTATTATTATATTTCATCCGATATTCAACACTTGCAAGCAGGTACAGTGGAATTCAGTTAACACGAAAATGGATAACACGAAACATTTAACACGAAATTTCGTTTAACGCGAACAAATATTTCAGTCACTTTATATAATATTAGTACAGAAATATTCGTTTAGCACGAATTTTAAAATTGAATATCTGTGCTTTCATAAAACAAAAAATATCGTTCAGTATTAGGGAATTCTCGAAATTAAATTTTGTTATTAAATTTTGTTTTGTTGCAGGGAAATGGTTTTAGTTTGCTTTGTATTTGGTACAATAGTAGTGAGTACATAATTTTCATTAAACGTAAAATTGTTTCTGTTTAAAAACAAAAAATTTAACTTATTGGTGTCGTTCGCGGGGTTAACTTTTCTTAATTTTACTTTTGGTGACCGTGTTAGTTTTGGTGAGTGATATTCAAAATTATTCATTTTGTCTAAATTGTGATGATCTCTAGAATTCTTTAAAATTGTTGTTGCTTTTTTAGTGATTAATAAGTAAAAGCATGGCTAGCGGAAATAAAAAACAAAACACTCGAGGCGATCGATCAAAAACAGAAATTTGTAAAGAATTTGGGATTCCAAACTCTACTTTATCAACGATTATAAAAAATCGTCTAAAAATTCAATCTTCGTATGAAAATGATGATACCAAAGGAAGCCGGAAACATAGAGAAAAGTAATATAAACAGAGGTAAAGCTGCATACAAAATTTTGAAACAACTTTTTTAGATTGTAACCCCAAAATACAAACTCGTTTTACGCCTTAAATAATAAACTTAGAATGTCCAACTCTTCGAATATATATTAAGTGTTTCTTTGACTTTCATATTGATTTTGTTTCATTTTTTTTTTTGTTTAGATTATAATAGTAATTCTAAATTTGGTCAACATAAAACCGGATCGTGACCCCAGATTTTACTATGAAAATATGCGTAAAAATGTTGTATGCAGCTTTACTTCTGTTTATATTTATTTTTTTCTGTGCCGGAAACGTTTGCATATACTAAAGTATGAAGATTTAGATTCGGGATTGCTGTTTTGGTTTAAACAAACCCAATCTCAAAATTCCCCTATTTCTGGACCTCTATTAATGGAAAAGGTTGATACCTTTAAATCTAATCCTGGATGGCTAGAACATTTCTAAACAAAACACTGAATGGTCTTTAAGTGTATATAAGAGCCGAGTGGCGAGACAAGTATCAACTGATATGACTTCCGATTCGATATCTTCAACTTTACCTACACTTTACCTACGGATGAATTCGGTTTATTTTTTCGTTACATGGTGGACAAAATTTTAACATGTAAATGAGAATGTTCTGCGGTGGTAAACAATCTAAGGAACGTCTTACAGTACTTGTTGGACGTAGTTCCGATGGAACAGAGAAACTTCCTTTTTTTTTTTCGGAAAGTCTCAAAATCCGAGATGCATTAAAAACGTTAAAAATCTACCCTTTCAATACACCGCAAATGAAAAAGCCTGAATGACAGAAAACATATTTTCAAGTTGGTTGAAATCGTTAGATAAAAACTTTTTAAAGGAAAAGAGAAAGACAGTTTTAATTATAGATAATTGCCGAGCACATCCGAAGATCCAGCTAGAAAGTGTTAAATTCATTTTTCTGCCTCCAAATACTACCAGTGTATGACAGCCTTGTGATCAAGGAATCATTAAGAATTTAAAATTGTTTTACAAAAAATGTTAATTCTAAAACGTTTAGCAAGTATTAAGCTTCTAGGAAGATTCGAAACAGGTATCAGTCTTAGATGCGTTGTATATGTTACGCCACGCATGGAGACGCGCCATTCCTTTGGGCAACCTTAAATAGATCGCCCTTAAATTTTCGTGCTGCTACAAAAATTGTTCTGGTCTTTATACTATTTCAGCGTGTTCCATTAATTGGTTTTCAATATAGAGAAGTGAAATTGATCAGCCAACTACCACCAAAATTGGTTGATATCCGGAACAAATTGTACTGCTGAGATCGCTATAAAAGCATGGGAGTAATTGCACTTAAGTTTTCATACCTATATACTACAGACGAAGTTCAGATAGAAAATGCGATTAATAAATAGCAATAATTGCTCAAAATGTCAACGTCAATTTTGAAGTTGCTTGAAGCTGAATTAATCTCCATTATCGGATTATATTATAATGCTTCATAATGAGAATAAGATTCAACTAGCTAATCACAAAAGTTGAAAAATGGCCAAGACATTGTAATTTAGGAGATCTACATAATTCATTGGTTCATTTGACTTTCATATATACCAATAAAAAACGTCCCACCAGAATCGAAGTAGAATAGGTGGTTGATGAAGACGCCGAAAACGCAAACACCGAACCGAAAACAGTGACTGCAACTGTTATTACAGAAATACAAACGAAGGAACTGTAATAGTTTTAGAAAATGTTGATTTCGAAATTTAAGAAGAGATGTAAAATGCTCCAGATTATTTTACAAATATAATTGATCGAACTCGAATAAAATGGAAAAAAGCGATATTGTTTAAACCGAAATGAAATGCCAGACGCCTGCGGAAACTCCAGGTCAGTATTTCATGAAATATTTTACTGAGGAATTATTCGAAACAATGGTAAACGTTACAAATATACAGTGCTGTGAAAAAAAATTGGGCAAACATATTTTATTGCAAATTGGAGTCTTTTTTTGATAAAATTACAAAACTTTTGAACGCAATTGGCTTATTGTTTCATTTTAAAGACATGTATGACGTAATTTTATGAAAAAAAAAATTTACCTGCAATTTAGGGGGAAATCCCCGAAAAATGCCATAATATTCAAAATACGGTAATTGGAGTTAAAGTAATGGAATAAATTAAACACTTATTTTTTAATTTTTTTTTGTTTTTTATTGATTTATAGAAATTCTATCTTTAATATTAATATTTTGTTTTACCGCCTTTTGTTTTTTTTACATCGGTATAACCCCGCAACTGATGTGCAAAAAAATTGGTCATGCAATTATTTTATTTTACGACTAGCGTTCTTGGCCGACATTAGGGTTCAGATGTTTTATTATAGTGCAAGTAGTGAGTATAAATAGTGCATATTTTGTAAGATTAAGTTATGCTGTAAGTGATCCTAGTCAAATAAAGAATAAAGTGCAAGTTTAGTTAAAAAAATGGGAAAAGTTAGTAAGCAGTGTAAAAGCAATATGTTGATTTGCGCGCGAGATTATTTAACCACGCGTGAAATAGCTGAAAGATTAAACATTCCTATAAGTATTGCCGCGTGGAATATTAAAAAATTGCGAGAGATGGGCAGTACACAAAGAAAGAAAGGCTCTGGAAGGCCCAGAAAGACAACGGCAGTGGAAGATCGTTTCATAATATTGCAATGTCGTCGGAACCGTTTTAAAACTTCCTCGGACATAAGACGGGATGTTGAGCGAGCAACAGAAAATGAAATTTCAGCCAGCTTAGTGAGAAAAAGACTTGTTAAAGCTGGTTTGAGAGCACTTAAACCAGTCCAGAAGCCTATATTCACATTACTAGTGACAAAACAACTTTTTCTATGGGCTCAGGAGCATGTTTCTTGGACTCCAGAGATGTGGAATGATGTGATTTTCCTCGATGAATCAAAATTCAAGCTGTATGTTGGAGATTGAAGAATTCTGGTAAGAAGAAAACCGGGCGAGAGGCTTGGCAACGAATGTCTTTTAAGACTTACACCGAAAAAGGAAGGAATTATGGTCTGGGAATGCTTTTCTGGAAATGAAACCAGTCGATTGTGCTTCCTTAGTTCCAGCATTACAGCAGCTGTTCATCTGCAGGTCCTACATAACGAATTCGAGCCTTCTGTTTTAAAGCTTTTTGGCGAGACTTGCAAATTTATTTTTCAACAGGACAACGCTCCGTGCCATACCGCCAAAGTTGTGAGTTATTAAATTTGAATTGTAGATAAAAAGATTGGCTTTCAGATAAACATAAATAATTTGTTAAAAATTTGTTTTTTTTCTTATCACTTCATTTAAAGGTAAAAAAGTACTTCGAAGAAAGAAGTATCGATGTGTTGAGCTGGCTCCCGTTTAGTCCAGACTTAAATCCCATTGAAAATATTTGGTCTATAATGAACCTAAAAGTAGCAAGAAAGCGCCCAGATCGATTCAAGCTTTAAAAAGTATATTGATGACGATTTGGGAATCTATACCTCCTACGACTTTGAAAAATTTATCAAATTCAATGAATCGGAGGTGTATCGCTGTAATAAAAGCAAATGGCGGTCCACTAAAACTTTAATATTAAAGATAGAACTTCTATAAATCAATAAAAAACAAAAAAAAAAAAATAAAAAATAAGTGTTTAATTTATTCCATTACTTTAACTTCAATCGCCGTATTTTGAATATTATGGCATTTTTCGGGGTTTTCCCCTAAATTGCAGGTAAATTTTTTTTCAAAAAATTACGTCATACATGTATTTAAAATGAAAAAATGAGCAAATTGCGTTCAAAAGTTTTGTAATTTTAGCAAAAAAAAAATTATCCAGTTTGCAATAAAATATGTTTGCCCAATTTTTTTTTTACAGCACTGTATATTGGCTCCAAAATGCACAAATTTTTAAATTGACGTATTTGCATGAAATTAAAAGATTTATCGGTGTTCATATATTCATCGGATGTACAAAATTTCCCCAAATCAAAATGTACTGGGGCAATCTTATAGGAATCGAACACGTTATGCGAACTATGATAAGGGACCGATTTGTTCAATTGCGAACTAATTTTCATGTGACCAACAATCCGGACATTCCAAAAGATAATAAAGATGTTTTTTATAAGGTTCGTCCATACTTAATTCTGTTAGAGAAAGATGTTTAGAGATTCCCTTGGAGGAGAACCTTTACATCGACGAACAAATGATTCCATTTAAAGGGAATAACAATATATATTTAAAGTAAACCATCACCTTGGGGCTTAAAATTGTTTGTTCTATGCGGAAAATCAGGGCAACCGTTTGGTTTTATTATTTATCAACGCTCAAGAACGGAAATTTCTGATTTCCATCAACAAAAATTTGGGTTTGGTGTAGCAATCGTCCTCCATTTAATTCAAAGTTTTGAAGTGCCGGGACGCAAACTGTATTCCAATAATTTTTTTACGGCTTACTTATTGGAAATATTAACAAATTGAGAGATTAACGCTATTGGGACCGCTCGAATTAAACAATTTTACAAGCCAGATTTATCGGAAAACCACCAATTTAAAAAAAGGACAACACTTATTTAGAGTAAAGTGTCAGCGAGGATGACAAAATTGTTATGGTCAAATGGTGGGTGATATAAACACAATAAAAAGATGAATCGCAACCTTAAAACGTTATGTCGAAATTTCAGAACCGGAAATTGTAAATTTATATAACAGTTTTATGGGAGGATTTGATCTTTTAGTTAGATCAACTAATTCAATATTATAGGACGTTTATGATCTCCAAAAAATGGCCATTGCGAGAAATGACGCTTGTTGTTTGCAATCGGTACAAGTTGGATTGATTATAAATTACGTATGCAAAAAAAAGCATACCAGCCAAAGACATACTAGATTTGTTGGAATTCCGGTTACATGTCTCTCTCTCTCTCTTTCTGATGAATTCATGCACCAATTCACGAAATCGAGGGGTCCACCAGCGGATATTACCAATACCGGATTTCCATCTCATTCAAGAAGAACACAGAGCAAAATTCGTCCAATCTCGGATATTAGGTATGATTGTATTGATCATTTTCCTGAATTTAGTGGAAGATAAAAGGCAACTAGATGCGAGTTGGAAAGCTGTGTGTTTCGCACGCACGTTTACTGTGGAAAAGGTTCTATACATCTACTAAAAGAAAGTAATTGTTTTTAGAAATGCATAAAAAATGAACGTGATTATCCTTAATATACACAAATTGTTACTCTTGACTCGATTTGTACATTTGCGTGTTTGCATTAGGTACAACCTATCCTGACTTATTTTTAATTTTTTTTTTCTTATTTTTACTTAAAATGGTACCCAAACAACCCAAAACATTCCACAAGAAAAATCTAATTGGCCCAGTTTGAAATCAGGACGGAAAGGGTTAAAGGGAATGCAATTTTAAATTTTTAGAATATTTAATGAAAAATTCGTTTCGTTTTCGAATTTCTTCAGGTTAGCCATCGAGCTCGCTATGATAATTCGATCAGAGATCTACGCAAAACTTTTGTAGTATGATTGCGAGTGGCCTCAGGAGTTTGGGTAGTAAATTTTACAATTAAAAATTGAGAAAATTTTAATGAATACCCCACTCTCTTCCATTCTAGAAATTGTACAGTTGCTATATCGAGAAGCTATGGAGAAATCGCAAAGACACATTAAATTGTTTTGTTAATCTGCCTTATCGACGTTTTTTAATTGTTTGTTGATTATTTTAAATATATATTATCTACAAAAAATGGTTTATGTTTTTGATATAAATTTGCATTATCGACATTTTTCTGTTGGCCACTTTTAGTTGCGACGACCAATTCTTTATTGCCGATATTTTCCGCCTGGATACTGAATTGGGTCATCTTTACCGACATTTCATTCTGAAATGTTCATAAAAATAAGTTGGTCTGCAAGGCAAACTTTAACTGGATCCAAATATATGGCATGCTCGACTTACAAGATACGATGAACAGCTTCCAAAATATTTAATTTTGCGAAATAAGTTATAACAAATTTGGCTAAATTTGTCTACGGAGAATTAAAAAAATAATCCAAATTTCGATTGAATAACATTAGACGTTAGACGATGTATAATAATATAAAGTAATGGAATCATAATGTAAAAGCATAATTTGTTATTGGTAGTTCGTATCAGGCAATATTTAGTTCCTGCCAAGTTTTACATTTTATATTTATTCAGTGTTGATTCTTCGAAGATCAAAGTAAAATAAACATTGCATGGTAAAAAAGGACTAACATTTTGTAGTTAAATTTCCATCTTCTGCGAGAAATATCCTTTGATACAAAATATTGTTCGCGTTAAATCGAGTTAGATTTAAAATTTTCTTTTGTTTTCGAAATTTTTGAATTTTTAATCAGTCATACAGTTTAACTTAAATAAATTTTTTGTGATTGGAAATAACAAAACAATTGTTGGTGAATATTTTTTAGGTGAACTATGTTAATTCTAATATTAGATTTGTGTCTTTAGTTTATAATTTTGTCAATCTCTTGTTAACTTTTTGTTCATAACCATAATTTCAATTTGACCAAGAATAGCACCGAAATTTAATTATTAGATAAGTTTAGGAGAGATCGAATAAAATGAAAGCCATAAGACTTGAAAACGATCGAAGCAGAACTACATCTTCAAGAGTCTTTGAAACACTTCAAGAGGTATGACATTTATTGTTTGGTACAAACTAAATCAACATGATCCAGATGCAAACTGGTTGAAATATTGGGAAATACCTGTTCACTATGTTTGGAACGACAAAAATACATTCTGGAACAAGCGAGAACGTGGTGAGACGGGAGCTGAATCCTTAGAGACGTTAGAACAACTGTATTAGCGAAAGTTGTAAAACATTCCAAGAAGCAGCAAGGGAAAATGATGTCTTTTAGACGAATGATTTTCAAAAAAACTTGTAAGGCTAGGAAGCGAAATTGTGCGCTATATCTGTCCAAAGGAGACAGCTTCTTGGAATTACTCATACTTGTACCGGTTCCTCGCCATCTGAGCTTTTGATGCTTTGGATTGAATATAGAAGAAGGATATGACTATATCCACAAACTCCACAGAAGGGATGAGCAAGGCACCAGTTGCGAATCGTATATGCTGGAAAGATAATCAATCCGCTTTAATAATATATACACTAATTATTTATTCTACAGTCTTTCAACCTACCTGATGTTGCAAACGGATGACCTAATATTGACTACGTCCCATTCAATTTTGAAGAAGATAATGGATTGCAAAAAATATGATGTACTCTTTTAGCCCCAAGGGTCAAGTATATTTCAGAAATATAATGGAATAATTTATTTGTGTGAAACACTGATTCGTCAGTTTTGCACAAGAGAGCTGAGCCAAAGATGTTTAGATATTTTTCCACATTCAATCTGCTGGTTGTTCAGTCAAGCTTAAATGATTCGCAAACCAGGACAATTTTGAGAAGCTGACTTTAGTGACATGGGTTGCACTGTTTAAGATTATAAAAATTGGTTGTTACAACGTGAAGATTGTGGAAACAACTTACCACCAGCAAGTCGATTCTGGTTTTCCTATAGGAAAGAGGAATTGGCAAAAATAGTTACATAGCATTTTTGCCAATAATATCATTTTCTGGCCTAGTGAGAAATCAAGTTTGATCTTAATTTTAAAAAATTAGGAAATATTTTTTCGTATCGAAATTGGATAGTAAAACTATTCCCATTTTAATTTTGTTTTTGAAAACATTTACACCAACCGTTTAACATATTATGCCAGAAAAACCTTTTTGCGATAAAAATACTATGAAAATATCTTTCCAAATTCTTTTTTCCTAAAGGAAAGCCAACCAATCGACCTGCTAAGAGTATTGAAATTCCAGACAACTTAATTTGCGGCGATGATTTGGTGAGAGAAACTTCTGGAAAAAATTCGAGTGTATATAATTACCGACGAAGTCGATACAGAAGAGCATCTTAACTTTCTACTAGAATATTTGAATTTTACCAATCCAGCCCGGTTACTTCAATATACCGACATTATAAATATAGTATTTTAAAATTCTAATCACTAGTTTAAGAAATATAGCAGTTTCTTTAACAACGCGTGCTTTGGAGGTAGGCACTTTTTTAGAATGTTTATAATTTTAAAGCGGACAGCCAAGTAAGAAGTTGTAAAGTGACCTTCGCTTTCATAAAGAAATTTAATTGTATCTTTCTGATCAGTCAATTACGAGAAACCCTGTTTGTAGTATAGATATCAAAACTTTATCGTATTTTTCTTTTTTATTATTGAACCTAGATTCTGATCGTCACAAATGACTTTGTAACTTTATACTATAATGTTAACTACAATAAAATGTCAATTTAGTTGAGTTCTAAAAACCGATACCACTTCAAACTGTCAAGAACAATTTTGTGGCAAACACTATAAAATTATCACCTATTTATTGTTCGGCGACTTTAAATTTTCTTATAAATTTATTGTAAGGTGATTATTGCGAATTTACAGTTTTATAGATTATCAATGTCATCTGTTTTTCACTTGAATCGGAAATTTTATGTGACAATATTTTGTTCTTATAAAAAAGTCATGAAAAGCAGTCATTTCATTTGAATCCAACCCCAGAGGTTGGAATACATGTGGTTCATTTGGTTGGAATTGCACCTGCTAATACTTTACTAAAAACAAACGAGGATAAGAAAAGTGGGTTTGAACACATGTGATTATTACTATAATTGTTCCTAATAAGGAATTAACTTTATATTTAAAATTATTAATTCTTATAAATCGTTGGTAACCCGCAATTCCATCCTTCACATCGAGCAAGAAAATTCGCAATTTTTGCGATCGCACTCAAAATCAAAAATAATATGTTGTATGTTTAGCGAGTATAGTACCAATGCAACGGGTTATATTCGTTAGCCATAAAATAAATTAAGTATTCAGAATGGCCAATGCAATAATTTTTATCAAAAGCGCATAAAACAAATTCTGCATATCTTTAAAACAATCTTGTAATTTTAATCCATTCACTTTGCCCTAATCACAAACACCATACATAAAATACACAATGGACTGTAGAACTAAATCGCAATTTTCTAACAGAAAACTAAATTTTCTAATTTGAATCAATGCATACGAGTAGTTTACCTATACACCAATGGCTCTAACAACAAATCGTGATACATATTTATACGCACGATTAATTTACTTAAAAAATGTATGTACACAGAAATAAATTAAAATTTTAAAATTCAAATTATTACCTTCTACGTATATAAGTAATTTTCGTTTAGGTACAAAATACACAAGAATCCATTAAGTTTACAAGAAGATCAAAACAAAAATGCAACAACAAAAATTGTGTGTATGTTCAAGAAATGTGTGAATTTCCAGCGCGGAAAAATTACCTGCAGTCTTAAAAAAAATTGTAATTATGTTAATTTTCTCTTTTTAGTTTTAATTTTATCTGAAGCGTATTTAAATATATCGCGTATATAAAATTGAAAATATTTCTTGCCATTATAGTGTTTATGCTAATGAGAGATAATCATGATTGTTAAGATGATGATGAGACGGAGGTATAATATCTTAATTTTTGCAAGGTATGTACACAAGATATTTCATATGTTTTTAATAATTTAATAATCGCAGCCGACAGGTACGAGCGTATGTTACCATTACCAATTGAAAAGTATTTTTCATGACATTTATGCATAAATAAATAGAGCCAGGAAATTAATACGTTTTCATCTCGTACATGTATATACGTTTGATTTGCATTTGATAAAGATACGAGTATATAATTTTAAAATAGATAAATCACGATGCGCACGATAGTACCATGCAACCATTTGTTTATGTAACAGCCTTAAACCAACTTAACTTTCATTTTTCGATCAAATAAATTTATGATTTTTTTTTTCGGGGGTAACATCTCATTTAGAGCTTAATGGTACTATAATAGCATGGAATAACATATACAATCCCCGATTTAAATATTTATAATAACAACATCATGATTTGCAATTTTAATTATATTTAAATAAAATGTATACGTTTTATGAACAGACCAATAAAGTATCTCCTTCTCTAGACATTACATTATATTGTTTATGTTAAAATTTATTAAAACATCAATTAAATTCATTGTTATGATTATTACAAATCATAAATTTAATAATACATACATGCACATAAAGTATCCGCAGCCACAATAATATATTCACGAATAATGTAGTACGTTAAAACACACACACACAAAATGAAATATACGAACTATTATATCGACACATAAAACTAACAAATAACTTTATTTTCATAAGAATTTTTGTATCTTACATCGTCTGTCACAGTGCGGGATTGTGGTGCAATAAATTTAAATGCACACGACAACAAGTGTTTGCCGAAAAGGTTGGTAATGATCGGATTTGACCGACACAGCTACTAAATCATAGCAAGCATGAACAAAAAGCGAATTTCCCGCACTGAATTGAGTAATATGAAGTAAAACTTCTAAAGCTCGTGTTTGAAATTTTACCTGTTTAAAATTTCCAGAACTTCTGCAGCTTTAAAAATTTGGTTGTTTGTACCTACAGGGTGTTTTTGTAAAATGTCTCTTATTAGAATTGGTAACGCTTTCCATCCAGAGACAACTGATTTCACTATACTGATAGCAGTTGTGCTCTTGAATAAATTATAACCAGAATAACGCATGCTATTTGGGCAATTTTATTTCGCAAATTGTAGTTCAGTTCGCGAAACTTATCATACCGATAGTAATTCGAAAAAATATTTATCATTTTCGCAAGAAATGGATACTCTTATTGATAATATGCTTCTATAGAGAAATTGTCAAGTGGTATTGAGGAGGAATAAGTTGTTTCATCAATTGCTTTGCACTAATGGCTATTATGTCCATACAATAATTGAAGTTACTTGACCAATTTGCGCGTACAACGCACAACAAAACTTTATTTCGAAATGAGGCTGGTAGAATAATTACGTTAATAAGCAAAATTGTCATATTTAGACTAAAGAAAATGCATAAACCATTATTCAGTTACCGTTATGTCCACAAAAAATCAAAGTTTGATGTGCTTGTGACATCATCGGTTGATATTTATTTAAAAATATGGACGACCAGACCAATTCGCCTGTTTCCCTTAATTGGTGTTTATACGCCACAATTGAATGACATTGGCGTGAAAACGCTGTGGTATCAACAAGCCGGCGCATCATTTCGCACAGCGGGTGTGTCGAAGTGTTATTGAAGAACATATTCGAAAAGCGTAAAATTTAGCGAGTAATGCACCTACAAATAGGCATCTAATATCGTGTGATTAAACGGTCTTTAGATTATATACGGTTTACATTGGCGAGATCCAATGCCATTTTACCATAAAACTATATTCAAAAGGTTTTATTTTTTATTGTGACGATCTGAGTGAATGACTTAGCCAGAATGAGACAACCATTTTGCTTGGGGATTTCGAAAGCTTACGAGTATTATATAAATCACAATTCTGCACTAGCTGATAATTAGGATGCTAAGGTCCTTATTTATATTTTTGTTTTTTTACGAACCAGGGTGTTCCTTAAATCATTCTGAGAATTTTTGACTGTATTAGTTGGATAATGTCAATATTCGAATTTGAGGTTGATTGCCATATAATTGACACCCATGTTCGCCATGTCGATCTAGATGGAGACCTAGATATTTTGCTCCATTTAATTGAGGGATTTGTATTCCGTTCATTGTGACAAGCGGACAAGTAAGCTTTTATAAAGTGAATGTTATGTGGGTCGATTTTTCTTCATTGATCTTTATTTTCCATATCTTTAGCAATAGATCGATGTCGTAAATAGGTTGTTGCAGAATTTCAGACGCCTTCTGTGGAAATTATGGCTACATACGATTGCCATATGATTTGCGAAAGTAGACGTTAGAATTTGCGAAGACGTTGGTAGATCTGAAGTGAAAATTAAATATAACGTTAAAATATAACGCCAGAATATTTTTCTCCTTCGATTTAGAGGTGTTGTATTTGATATACAGTGGTACAATAAAGAACTCGCACAGGTAGTAGTTTGTTTCTTAAGAAGCGTGTAATATTGAAAATAATCGAAATAAAATTAAATAACAAACTAGATTAGGTTACTTATTTATTTTAGAAGATACTTAGAAAACAAAAATGATGAAAACAAAATATTTAAGTCTATTTCCATTACCTTATACAGAAACAAACATAAAAATTATTCCAAAAAAGACCTCGCACAGTCAGTTTATTTACATAATCATACATACATTCTACTACTAAACGTATCCTTTTTTGCGTAACGTATCCTTTTCGTTGCAATACTCTTTATCTCAGTATTCATTAATAAAAAGTTAACTGAAAAACGAAGGTTTAGTGTTGTGGTTTATATTACATAAAAGTGTTTAAACATGCGATCTGGCAAAATATTCTACACCGGAGGAAAGAAAAATCATTATTAGCCTCCACAACCAAACAAAAAGTTTATCAAAAATGTCAAATATTGTCAATAAACCTAAATCAATCAAGGGAATTATTGATCGATATGGAATTACTAAAAGTGTTCAAAACAAAACAAAAACTGGCCGCCAATCGAAATTAACGCCCAGAAATAAACGGTTTATTGTACAAAAAATTAACATAAATCCAAGAGTGAGTGCCCAACAAGTTACGGATGATTTAAAGGAATATCAAGGACTTGGTATTTCTGCAGAAACCGTACGAAGAGCTTTGCGAAACGAAGATTTTCATAGCAGAAGTGCGCGAATTTTTTTTTTTATAAGCAAAGTGAATAAAGCAAAATTATTAAAGTTCGCTAAAAAATATGTAAATATGCCAATTGAGTACTGGCGTCAATGTATATTTACAGATGAGAGTAAATTCAATATCGGTGGTTCAGATGGAAATTGTCGAGTGTGGAGGAAGCCAAATACAGAGCTGAAGACAAAAAATATGGTTGGACGTGTAAAGCATGGTGGAGAAAACATTATGGTCTGGGGCTGTATGTCAGCTAACGGTGTGGAAAATTTACAAATTATCGATTGAATAATGGACCAGTATAAATATATTAACATCTTGAGAAAAATCTGCAATCTAGCGTCTTCCAAATGGGACTTCCGGCAAATTATATTTTCCAGCACGACAACGACCCAAAACATTCAGCTCTGAATACCCGGTTAAGGTTGCTTTAGAATACACCAAGCTACGTTAAAACCCCACCACAGTCGCCAGATTGCAATCCTCTAGAGAACTTTTAGGCGGAATTGGAAAAACAGGTGCGCAAAGGGCGTGTAAGGAATCGCAGAGTTCAAACACGCTTTGTAAGAAGAATGGACAGCTATAACACCAGAATATACAAACAAAACTTGTGGATTCGATGCCAAAACGACTCCAATAAGTTATACAAGCAAAGGGCTATCCAACAAAATATTAATTTCAAGCGTTCAGGCGATGGTACGTCCATGAAAATATGAACAAACAGGCTGTGTGAGTTCTTTCTTGGAATAATTTTTACGTTTATTTGTGTAAATATTAATGAAAATAAACTTAAACGTTGCGTTTTCATCATTTTTGTTTTCTAAATTTCTCCTAAAATAAATAATTAACCTAATCTAGTTTGTTGTTTAATTTTATTTCGATTATTTCCAATATTACACGATCTTTAATAAAGAAATTACTGCCTGTGCGAGTTCTTTATTGTACCACTGTATCTGCAATTTGAAAATACGACTTCCTAAGTTGGTAAATTTCTAGCAATTTAAATTTAATTTTATGAAGCAGGCCCTCGTGTCTAACTTTATTGAATACTCGGGCAACATCCAAGAATACGGCGGAGCAGTATTTTTTCTTTTCGTATGCTGACCTTATTTCTGTAGCTATATACTCGGTGCACTTGCTCAATGGTTCCTTGTTTGGATCTGAAACCAAATTGATGACTAGGGATGATATTTCGTAGTTCCGGTTTAATATTGTCGATAATAAATTTTTGAAACACTTTCGCGACGAATGGTAGTAGGCTTATTGTTCTGTGTGACGAGCCTTTGGTAGGATCATTGCCAGGCTTTGGGTTAATTTTTAGAGTTGATAATTTCCAGCACTCAGGGATATATAAATTCTGATTCATAAACTGAATTGAATATTTGAGCCAGTCATCCAAAGGCACACTCAGGCAGTTGTTTAACACTAGATATACCGACAATTTGACCATACCTATTTCTACCGACACCAGTCAAAATGACTGATCTTAGAAAAAATGGTTAGTGGGATTTCCGGTCTTTATATATTTTAAAAAATAATAAATTACTTCAATTAGGTTAATTGTAATATATTATACTAATTATAACTTCATTCATTAGTTAATTGAAACAAAATAATATAAAAAAGAAAATAAGGTGAAGTAGTAATTTGAAAATAAAATTGTTAAACCAATCATTGTATGGTAAATCTAGTGTTAAGCATTTGATCTGTAATTCGAACATACCCAAGGGCATTCTTTAATTGAATTTGATTTGCAATAATAAACTTTACCAGTTGTTTCTTTATCTTAAATTTGCTCACAGGTCTGATAGCTATATTTTTTGTCTGAACCACCGGTAATCCAAGGTTTGGAGTGAATACACTTTCAATGTGATCAGCAAAGGCTTTAGCTTTTTACTCCTTTTTTCTAGCCCATTCACTGTTAGAAAGAAAAATTGTCGGATCTGAGTTGCTGAGGCCGTTTAAGGTATTTAGTGGCCTTCCATAATGAATAGTTTGTGTCCGAATGGGGAGATAATTCTTTAACATAATTATCATATAATCCATCTTATTTTTTTGTAGTAACCTTTGTAGTTTTCATTTTGCCTGATTAAAGTAATGTTTAGCATCTGGCGATCGATTAATTTGCCAGATGCGTCTTAAGCGACGTTTCTCTGTTAACATTTTTTTCTATTTCATCAAATGTTATGGTGTGTCTTGTATGTTTGCTCTTTGGTTTAGGCGAGCCGCGAGGCCGAAATAGCTGCGTTAACTAGTAGATCATTAAAATTTTCCATAGCAATTCTTGTGCTTTACGTGAAAGTTTTAATTTGCAATAACCACTTGTTTTTTGCAAGAAAAAATTTCGGTGTGTTTGGTCTTTATTGTTTCATTATTACAAGTAAGTTTGATCATAAGTAAAACAGGTAAATTGAAGCTGGGCTTTCACTTGCCTAAAGCTGCTACAAAATTGAAGTATCAAAGAAAATACTAAACAATTTCTGTAAATTCTAATAAAAAACAATGATTTAGAGAAATGACGAGAAAAACTGTGTATGATACGGCAAATACTTAATTACCAATAATTCAAAACTGTCATATACCAAAAAATTAAGAGCTGTTGACTTTGAACGATAGTGGAAGTAGACTTACAGAGAAGGTTGAAATTATCTGATTGCTAAGCCTTAATTAGATACAGTCATAAAGTAGCCTCTCAGAATCATGCAATATATTTATGAGGCCTTAACAGATGATTTTAACAGTATATTGCAAGCGGGTTATCCAATCCAAGGGATGGGTAAGCAGAACTGACTAGACTAACATAAAGTATAATACTAGACGTTTTTTCATAAGTTTTTCGAATGAAACGTCACTAGATAATCAGAACTTCGGTCTGAAAATTAACAAAGTTGGAAAATTCACTTAGAAAATTTGTGGCAAAACCATTCATGAAAATATACTCTAAATATATAACTTTCGTTGATTTTGAAAAAAAAAATTATTATATATTCTATACAGCTACACCAAAGAATTAATTATTCACCAGCGCAAAACGTTAAATTTTACTTCACAAATTTAACGCTTTGTGCTGGTCAAAAAAAATTGTTATGACGATATAACACGGTGATAGACCTTACGATTATACGGAAAAGCATAAGGTGTTTAGGAAAATTTACGGTTTTCTTCAAAATGTTTTCAACGATATGCGGCAAATTTACCAAAATAAGTGTGCCCAAACAATGCCAACAAAAACAGCGACTATGTAAGCTGTCACTGAGATCACCAATAAGAATATTACCGATGAAGTTACGAAGTACCAAATACGCAAGATGCATCAAGGTGATTGTAAAAATCTTAGTTAGGCCAACACTAAGATATTTAAATGATAGAAGCAGAGATAATTTCTGTTCTAGAACAAATCAGAGGCATTTTAACTATTGTTTGTGAAGATGATGATGATGGTGATGTTCCAATAAAGATGTTAAATGATTTCCAATTATAAAGATGATGAATGATGAAAAAATGGTGATGAAAAGGTTTACTGATGAATTTGCAATTTACGATGATCCAGAAAATGAAGAAGCCACACTATTGAACACTACGTTATTTAACAACCACAAGCCAAGATTTTATTTATTTTCAACAAAACTAGTTAACACACTGTATTTATAATTTTAATTTTTAATCTTAATAGTTTGCCAGATTATATTCGAATGACTTACAAAAATATATTTTTGGTTTAAGCTACGTGTCAACATTTAAGTAAACCTAAAATTAAAAATGTCGAATTTATGGTAAAGCGAGCTTAATGTTAAAAATTCAAATTTTACTGACTGTATGGCATTTACCGGTTATAATACATTAATTGTTGTGTTTAACCGATTCCTACCGCAAGTCTATTACAATTTTTGCTTCACTTAAAAGGTTAATCAGTTTGACAATTTGTATACAATACAAGTTAGTTTTGACAAGTTGGTGTAATTTGAATTAAAGAAAATTCTTAATAATAATTGCTTTACAATGTAAGCATCTAAATTAATTCAGTTTAGCTATAATAATATTAGTTACAATAAATGTTATTTGTACTTTCAGATAAATAATTATACTTAAAAAATATGGAAATTACAGTAATGGTAAGTACCAGAATATATACAATAATTTTCTTGTTTTTGTTTTAATTGTAGGTACAGCTGATGATGATACCGTAGCACTTGGAGTTGGCAATAACTGTACTGCTTTATTGATAAACATCAATAAATAATATTTTACTAAATCAGCTGTTTTATTTATTTATTTAAGAGTTTCGCCAACAACTATTATTTTAATAACATGAGGTCATTAAATTCCAACAGTTCATTACACTAACAATACACATTGTCAAAGCACTGCCTAATCTGCACTGAAATAACCGCTAAATTTTTAAAAACAACAGGACATTATGGTGTTTATCCTCCATCGCATCAATTTGAATCTACCGTATTAATTGTTAAGGCTTAATACGTTTTGCTTGCGACCTCGAAGATACCGTAGCAGTCTTTTCATTCAGTTCTTCAAGGGGCAAAGTCCTAGATTCATACCTCCTCGCCGGTGCTCCCTGGGTAACGCTAAATGAATCAGGCGGTGTAGTGGAGACGAGCAGACTAAATCCTGTTTATAGTCATGGACACTACATGTCAAGGCGGGCCATTGGCGCCTCAAAACCAATACCAAACCAGCGTCTGATCTCCAGGTTAGGAGCGGCTGAAGCGGGCGTCTGTCTTGTATCAAGCGGCTCGCTATATAAATGTGTTTCAAGGTAGGACTGGATGCCTTAAGATTCTCACCAGTACGTGACCCACACACGTAATAAGCGGGTTGGGCGGCAGGCCAACAACCTTCCCTCAAAAAATATTTAAGTTATGAACCCTAAACAAAGGCCTCGGATTACCAAATCGGATTCATCACAAACTCGACCTCGGAAATTGTACACGGACAACGCTTTAAAAATGGGAACATGGAACGTGCTTAGCCTCTTAAGACCTGGAGATCTCCGGAACCTTTCGAACCAAGCAAAGAGTTACACATTAGACGTACTTGCATTACAAGAGCTTAGATGGTCTGGGAGTGGGATCCATGACACCACCAATGGTTACACTCTTCACTACAGCGGCCATCAGAACGGAGGAGAATTTGGAGTTGGCTTCCTCATCCATCGGCGCGTGAAGCACCATATCATCGATTTCCGCCCTATCAACATGCGGATATGCACGGTCAGACTACGCACTAAGAAATTTAATATCACGATCGTTAATGTGCATGCACCCACCGAAGATAAATCAGATGACATCAAAGATCTCTTCTTTGTGGAGCTGGAGGAAGTCATCAATAACATACCGCACCACGACATTAAAATCATCGTGGGCGACTTTAATGCAAAAATCGGTAGGAGTGCAGAAAATTCATCGCACATCGGTCCCAACAGCCTGCACCTAACTAGTAACAACAACGGCCAATGCGTCACCGACCTGGCAATAACGTACAACTTAGTTGTATCAAGTACGTTTTTCCCACATAAGAGAATCCACAAAGTAACGTGGAGATCGAATGATGGAAGAACTGAAAACCAAATTGATCACGTCATGGTGTCCAAGAGACACTCCACCAGCATATCTGACGTTAGATCCTACAGAGGTGCAGATATGGACAGCGATCACATGCTTGTCATATTTAAGTATAAGTGCAAACTGTCATCTACGTTTAACAGACAAGCACAAAAGACCGTTCGATGGAATATCGATGCTCTAAAAGACCAAGCGTCACTGCAGAGTTACCAATCAGCTGTCACTAATTATTTAGACCGGCCCCATAACAATGAAGAAGCTCCTCCTAACATCCAGGAGCAGTGGCACGCTATACAGTCAGCCATAACAGCCGCGGCGCAAAATACCATCGGAAGAAGACCTCCGAGGCCCCGCAACGATTGGTTCGATGATCAATGCCGAAGGGTCGTCGAAAATAAACGAACGCTTAATGGCTGAAAAATGGTTGGCTCGCAACACCAGAAGCACTCTAGCAGAATATCTCCGCGCTAGGAAAGCCACGACTAAATTCCTTCGACAAAAGAAGCGCGAACATATGAGATTATGCATCGAAAACATCAGCTTCCAAGCGGAACTAGGAAACTCAAGGGGCTATTTTGCTAACGCCAGGAATCTCACTAAAGATTTCCACCCAAGAAGTACAGCGATCAAAGACGGGAATGGAGAGCTGAGAACAAACGTGGCTGATTTTCTCTCAGTATGGCAAACCTACTTTCAAAATCTGCTAAATCGGAATGACGAAGTTACCCCCATTAGAGCAATAGCTCCGCCAGGTGAAGAGGTCTTTGTCGAATATCCCACAGTAGAGGAAGTAGACGCAGCTATTAGTCGATTGAAAAACGGCAAGGCACCCGGTCTCGATGGAATCCCCGCAGAACTAATTAAACTCGGAGGCGCTACTCTTGCAACAAGTTTATACGATCTCGTCGTTTGTATTTGGGACCAAGAAGAGTCGCCGGAGAATTGGAAGACCGCACTCATATGTCCGTTGCATAAAAAAGGCGATCGTCTTAAATGTGAAAACTTTCGTAGCATAGCTCTATTGAACACTGCTTACAAAGTGTTGGCTAATTTTGTACTTGCCAGACTCATCCCTATCGCCGAAAACATCATTGTGTGGTTTTCGTCCCAACTGATCGACCACTGACCAGTGTTTCACCATGAGGATGATCTTGGAAAAATGTATACTCCCAACATTTTTAACCATTCATCAACTATATATAGACTTCAGACAGGCGTATGACAGTATAAACCGCGACAACCTATGGGCCGCGCCAATATGCCTGGGAATCCCAGAGAAACTCGTTTCTCTGTGTAAATTAACAACATCCGGGTCTGTATGTAGAATCGTAATTGAAGGATCTGTGTCAGACCCCTTTGAAATAACATCTGGTGTTCGACAGGGTGATGCACTCGCGCCTTTGCTGTTCAATCTGGCGCTTGAGTACGTAGTGAGGAAAAGCAACATCGAAACCTCGCGCTGTATATTTAATAAATCAGGCCAAATTCTTGGATATGCAGATGATATCGTGCTTCTTGGCCGAAGACCTAGCGATATCAAAGACAGTTTCATACCGCTCGATCGCTGCGCAAAAAGACTTGGTCTGGAGGTGAACAGCAGTAAAACTAAATATTTAGTAACACCTAGGAACATCTCTACGGCAAATCTCGGAATTGGCGACCACAACTTTGATAGCGTCGAAAACTTTAAATACCTCGGGTCAGTTATAACATCGTCGAATGATATGCAGGCAGAAATAAAAGCCCGAATCGCTGCCGGACAACGAGTTTTCTACGCCAAATCAAAATTATTGCGATCGAAACATCTATCGCAGTCGTGCAAGCTCGCACTTTATAAAGCACTTATAAGACCTGTGCTGGCTTTTGGAAGCGAGAGCTGGACCATGACCACTAACGATTGTAGATTATTATCTACCTTCGAAAGGAAGGTTGTCCGTTCAATCTTTGGTCCAATTAAAGTTGCGAACAACGAATATCGGATTCGTATGAATCACGAAATAAAGCAACTCCTCGGAGGCAGCGATATTATCGGATTCATCAAATCCAATCGAGTGAGATGGCTCGGCCACGTTACAAGGTCTCCCCAACAACGGATGATAAATAAAGTGTTCCACCAACAACCAGCCGGAGTACGTCGTAGAGGAAGACCCCGACTACGCTGGCGCGACGACATCGAACAAGATCTACGAACACTAGGATGTCGAAACTGGAGGACGAGAGCGATGGATCGAGATGGATGGAGGGCCTTAGTGCAGGCGGCGAAATCCCTTCATGGGATGTGAAAGCCAGAGAGAGAGAGAGTCTTTTCATGTATTTTCCCTTTACAATGGCAAAACAAAAAAAATGTTACATTTTGATTTGACTGGACTGTTCTATATTTCCCTGATACACTTCTTTTTCAATCAAATAACCGTTTAGCTTAAACATATTTGTAAAATGGTATCTATTGGACCCATCCCTCTCCCCTCTCTCCCTCTCCCTTGAATTACGATTAGATTTTTGATTACGATTAGCCGAATTCGGATCCAAACAGACATTTTGTATCAAAAAGTTGCATACAACTTTTCATATAAGCTGTGTGAACAACCGTTGTTTCCTGAGTTTGATTGTAGACGAAAAATACAAAAATAACCTGAAAATACAGACATTACAAATTTATGAATGGAGACATTGTGCCGTCGCAGTCCCATAATATTGGCCAAATCTATATGGCCGATTTGGCAAAACGAGATTCAGTTTTTATATTTTTTCGGCTGTTAAATATTTGCAAGGTAGTGTTTGTTTTGGGTAACACTTGAATATTACTGTTGAATAGCTTTTTATCGTAATTTAGTTTTATCTAATTTTTGGCATTAAATTGTTACAAATTTTCCAAAAAAGCAATTTAAGCGTCCGTGATGTCAACCAGGACTTTATTAACCGCATAAGTAGAATAATACATTTTGAACTATTTTATTTTTCATCGGAAGGAATATTATGTCTGCTGTATCTATATAGAGGCAGCCGGAATAAGAGTTTTTCCAGCGGGAATCATTTAAAGCTTGCATAACAACGTCAGCTGGAACCACTACAATGTTAGCAGGAATTAACAAATATCAGCGTAAACCATATGCAGTCAATAGGAACAATGGCGTAATTTTACTTTACTTATACATCGAGAAAATCAGGTAATTAGTATACATTTTTTTCAATATTTTTTTTATTTTTATTAATATTAATTGCTTCGTCAACCTTGCAGACACAGATCAAAGAGTTTTTATCTCTCTTATCGCTTCTTCTGCGAGTGCCAGAAATGTTAAAAAGATCAACTTTTGTAGGTTAGAGGATGTACGCTCCCTAACTCCCGCTTTTTCAGAATTTATACTATTCTCCAAGTATCAAATTTTATTTATAATTTTAAACTGAATAAAACAAAAATTGAATTGAAATTACTTGTACTGTCCAGAAAATGTTAAGATTTACAATCCAAATATCAAAATTTTTATAAAAATTACACATTTGTACGTATTTTGAATAAAATAATATGCACTTTTTTTCAAGTGATAATTTTTCCGGAAAATGGGGTAATTTTCCGGAAAAATTTAGCTTCCCCCTCCTAAAAATTGTTGATAAACAAACCTGCATTTAAAAATGTTAATAATTTATACTCCTTACCTGATTTTCTCGATGTATATACGTAAAGTAAACTTTAGCCGGAACAATTAGAGCGATTGCACAATGAGAACGATACGGGACATTTTAGATCATTGTGCGTACCTAAAATTTCAGCCATTGTGCATCATTGTGCATTTTCAGGTTCTTCAACCACAACCAATATTATGCAAGTAGGAACTATACTGACTAAGGTCAGCCTGTATCATAGTTCTACAAATTGAAGCTTGCAATATTGTTAATCGGGACCACTACAATGTCAACGGGAACAACGATGCCGTAACCAATGTTACGTCAGCCAGGGCCACAAAAAATCGACCGGAACCAAAGTTTCACAAGCCAAAACCATTCAAAACTTTCAAATAACCAACATATAATTTTTCAGTGAAACCATATATCAACGTCAGCAGGAATTAGTGTAATGCCAGGCGGAACTATATAAAGCATGCCATTATGTTTAACAAATACCAGTAGCTTTATTTAGATAATAATGACTGTTTTTAAGATGAAGTTGAAAAAGATGGAAAATTCATCAGTTAATTCACGTGGTGTGGTGCATGTAAAATAAAGAATTGAGAGTTAGGAATAAGCCAACACATCGTGCTTTACTATAATTGGTCGATTGTGTCTCACGTGAACAATTTACCTTTTTGCATTATTGTAACACCTGTGTCTTGTTACTTTTGCACATATAAATTAGTACAATGAATGTAGCAAATTAGGCCGACCTTTTATAGACGTAAAGTTTCTATTATGTGTGACGCAATCACTTTTCTATGTACAGAAAATTTCTGAAATTAACATTCGTAATACAGGTGCACTTGTTTTTATCTACTTTTCCACACTATTCCATCTCTGGTTCAGACCGCAGACTATACATAAAGATAACTATAAATTTTATTATTATTTGTTTATTTTTATTTGTAACAGAAACAATAATATAATAGCGCTAAAACAATATTTTTTTATATGTTACAAGAATTGAATATTAACTTAATTAGAAATAAAAAAAATATTTGCATAAACGTAAGACGTGACCTTATATGTTTGGTCATTCATCATATCATGTTTTAAAATGGCCGCCCCCGCAAACTGCATTTTCCGCTTGCTTGGTAATGTATACGATTGTACAGTATATAAATATTAATGTTACAATTCCTCGTAGAACCACTTTACATAAAACAAGACGGCATGGAAATGTAATATTAATAATAATTAATAATTGTAACAGTACATTAAAAGATTTATGGGGAATCGTACGTCGAGACATCTTTTTTCATTGATTGGTTATAATTTTATTGCTGTGCATAGTTTAAGAATTCATGAAGGTTATAAAACACAGTAATCACAACCTGTCAAACACAGTAAGAAATATTTTCCATTCACCTTTACAATGGACAATTAATTATTCATTTTCAAGCGCAAACAACATGTGAATAGTTTATCGCTCATTCGTGTCATGTTAATTAAATTTTCGCCACCCGCTCATGTCTCGTATTTATATCAAAGAGTTTCATTAGCAATGTTCACTTAACAATGGCGTATAACAGGACACCAAAGTGTAATAAATTTTCTAAATTATTAATTGACATGTTTCTTCCGCTCTAACTGTAATAAACTCGTGGTCGGGGATATAAATTAAACCAAATTTTAATTTATTAAGCGAAAATTTCGTGTTTATTTGTGCAGAGTGAGAGCATTAATGGATTTTCTTTGCTTTTTTCACGGATTGGCGTTTTCTTGTACACAGATTCGCGCTCTTTTTACAATGAGGTCTTTGTTTTGGATTTGTTCTCGGTTCGGTTCATTTTATTTGATTGAAATTACAAAAGTATCGAAATGACTTTACAATGGTTTTATTTTGATTTTGTTTTTTATAAGATTTGGATTTAAATTAAATTTTAATTTGGTTTATTTATTTATTTTCTTTGTAACTACATATATAAAGTTGTGTTGTGGTTGACTAAACAAATTGAATCATCTAATTTCCTTTTTGGCAGTTAATAATACAAATTGAGATGTTGATTTGCTTTGTATAAAACAAAAAATGTTGTATTGAAATTGAATTGTTACGGTTTTTAACGTGTAATTGTATTGAATGAATTGACAATGAATGTGCTGCGTTGTAGCTAAATATGTTATATATAGCTGTTTAATCACATGGCACTGCGGAACTGGGAGCTAATTATATATTTGTGTGTGCTAGAAAATAACTGTAAAATAATTAGAGGGTGTGTAGTTACGAGTCGTTTTTAAGTGTTTTGCTGATCTTAAACAACTTTGGATATACCAGTTCTGAATAATTAAAATGCTTTGTGTGACATAATCACGTTATCAAATTTAATGGTGAAGGACACAGTCTGCAAATTTTGCAATTAAATTCTAGTAGTCAGATTGATTTTACAATTTTTATGCGATTTTACAAAAGTGAAATTAAAATTGAAAAATTCCACATTTGTTCTCATTTGGTAGTACTCTGTTCATCAGCGAAGTCATTCATTGTATCAAAGATGGAGCGCATAAACTCCCTAAATTATTTTCATAGATACAGGCTTGAATTTCGCAACATACATCCATCATCTTATGTTAAGATTCCCGAACCATAAAACCGTATCATTTTATTAAAGGATGATCCACAGATTGCATTCCTGTGCCCTTGAACGACGATAAATAACATGGATTTATATATTCTTTAATCCTTGTGGATTAGTGGTATGCAGAAAACTGGCCATTATGATAGCTTGCACAAGATATGAACAAATATAACCTCCTGACATTCACTAACTAAGCTTCCCATTGGTAATTGGATGTACTTGTTTCATATGCGCTTGGTACTCATTTTAATAAATGTTTCGAAATGAAATAACCTTTAAAATGAAATAAATATATTAAAGGAATCGATTCTTGTTTTATTAGGTTATCGAGAGTTGTTCTTGTTGTTATACCTCTTAAAAATGTGCTCCAAATTGTCAGCCGTATTATGAAGTGTAATTTACGACAATGGTAGATAATTTCTTATCCTAGACGGTTAGGGTATGGTTTTCTCTGAAATTGTTTCATGACAATATTGTTAGGTTTATTATGTTTGAATAACTGGATAGTGTTATCATGATGCTGGTTTGATTGCTATAAGAAGATGAAACAGACATCTCTCGTTATTTTCAATCGTCCCAAAATGTTTTTTTTATGTTATGTGTTCCGAGCAGGATTCCCACAATTTTTCCAGTACCCCTCCTTTTGGGCAATCTTTTTTTATTACTGGACTTTATTAATCCGTTGTTTTATTTTTTTTTTTACTTTGGTTTTTATCAATTGTAATGGTGTATTGTGATTGTTCCGTATATTGGTCTATTTCAGCACTCTCGAATTAATTACACAACCGTAGGAAATTCTTCCATTTGCGTCAATCTGTATGACAACGACCATGATAATCGACACCTTACTTATACACAATCAACTTCCCAACCACCCCATACATTTTTCTTTCCTTTAACGCTGGATCGCGGATAAATTTGAATTTTTTGACTTATAGATGGCTAATGTGTAAGAATCACAACAATCAGTTTCGAACAGACGAGATTAATGATTTGAAAAAATCAGTCTTCTCATCAGGTCGCGACGACTGATGTTGTTTATTACATTGAAATATTTTCTATATATATAGACCATACCATGTAGTTGTACTACTAGCGAATTACTGCGTAGCGTACGAAATTTTTGATTCTTTCACATTTCCATCTATATTCTATTTCTATTATTCTACTATTATTCTACATCAAAAATTTCGTACGCTACGCAGTAATTCGCTAGTAGTACAACTACATGGTATGGTCTATATATATAGAAAATATTTCAATGTAACAAACAACATCAGTCGTCGCGACCTGATGAGAAGACTGATTTTTTCAAATCATTAATCTCGTCTGTTCGAAACTGATTGTTGTGATTCTTACACATTAGCCATCTATAAGTCAAAAAATTCAAATTTATCCGCGATCCAGCGTTAAAGGAAAGAAAAATGTATGGGGTGGTTGGGAAGTTGATTGTGTATAAGTAGGTGTCGATTATCATCATGGTCGTTGTCATACAGATTGACGCAAATGGAAGAATTTCCTACGGTTGTGTAATTAATTCGAGAGTGCTGAAATAGACCAATATACGGGGAACAATCACAATACACCATTACAATTGATAAAAACCAAAGTAAAATATAAAAAATTCGTGAATTCGAAAAGTTAATTGTTAAAATAGAATATAGATGGAAATGTGAAAGAATCAAAAATTTCGTACGCTACGCAGTAATTCGCTAGTAGTACAACTACATGGTATGGTCTATATATATAGAAAATATTTCAATGTAATAAACAACATCAGTCGTCGCGACCTGATGAGAAGACTGATTTTTTCAAATCATTAATCTCGTCTGTTCGAAACTGATTGTTGTGATTCTTACACATTAGCCATCTATAAGTCAAAAAATTCAAAGTTGTTTTATTGTATATAACCCTTTGTTTCAACGCTAATTGAAGTAGCATTTTTTGCAAACTTTCGCCTGTTCCGTGATTTAATTTATTTTCTATTTTTCTTCCTGATAGTTTATCAATATGTAACAGATCATTAAATCCACCTTATTACAATTAATTCTACTTGGCCGATGTTTCCCATAGGCTGGCTGAATTCTTGTATACCGTGTGATTTTTTTTAAGCTGAAACTTTCAAATATCTCGAAAAATAAGCACTCTACGGAAAAAATTCCATTATCAAAATTTAAACAGGGTTAAGTGGGGTGCTAAGAACATTAGTGTTAAAATTACTTTCCTCCCCTTCTTGTAGGTGGGCGGGGTGTAACTTTGAAATTATAATAGTAACCCGTATTTTTTATTGCAGGTTCGGATTCTATAGCTTAAAGTACGTAGGATTTATTTGTAACATTTTTTTCGATTCATAAAGATGGCGCTGTAATAACGATATTACATTTTTTTCATCATTACAAATAATTTAAATCGGCCCTTACGGATCGCACATACATGGTCTATTTTGTTTTGGATTATATCGGATCTCTCGAATATCAAAAATCTCAGAGAGTTCCGAGGATGTAACTAAGAAATATTGGTTTTTACATCACCACTTCGTCAACTTTCTGTTGAACTCAATGACATTTGCTCCCGATTTACCAAAACCTCGTCGATTTTGCGGCATGTGCGGCTAAGTAAAATTTGCTCGTACGTCAAATGCCAATTCAAAACTACTGCTTAGTAACATTTCCTCTCGAATAACAAGAACATATACATTTTCGAGTATTTGACTAATGGCCGGTTAGTTGTATGCCAATTAAATGTTTTATATGAAATCTGTTTTCGCAATCAGAAAAAAGTCAACGTTGATTGACCAAATATATTTTATTCCGTGGAAATATTTAGCATGCGTATAAAGATTTAAATGGCCAATTTTGATTGAATAACTTTTTAACTATTCGTTAAATATTTCGATGAAATATGCAAATATGTTTAATCAAGTTTGTGTTGACTTTTTTCTGATAATGAAAAAAGATTTCATATAAAACATTTAACTGGCGCACAAATAATGGCTGAACCAGAGAATCAGTAAGAACTTAACGTAAAAATGCGATAAATAGGTGTTATTGGTTACTGGCCAGCGAAACGTTAACATTTTTTCATTCAGTTTCGTTAAAATATGGCTGTCACTTAAACATACCCAAAAATTGTTTGCTGAAGGAAACGTCAAATACCAAATAAAAGCCCCCTCCATTTCTAAACGATCACGATTTTAAAATCACAAGGTAATTTAATGATATCTATCCAGTAAAAAATTCGTTCACGTAATGAAAATTAATCAAACAAAAATTTGCCGACCATTTGTGTGCGTAAAGCATAATTGACAAGTTGTGTTAAAGCCACGCTAGCCAACTAAGTAGTGAAATTTTCCGTAACAAAAAACTTTCGTCGTTTTCCGTAAATGTTTGACAAGTTGTATTACTGATTCGCAGGTTCAGCTATAACCGGCCGTTAGTTATTTTTCTGTGCAACCGGGCATAAGTATAAGATTAGGTTTTTACATAAAATTCTTTTTGAGAACCGCTTCGATCACCTCTGAGCGACCATTTTGCGACTTGAAACGAAAGAAACAATTGAAAATTGTCATTTCGAGTCGTGTAAAATTTTAAAGTTACTAAAAAAACATAAAATACGACGATTGTCGTTTGAAGTGACAACGATAATAAATATATTTGATAGTTTGATAAGACAGGCGAGTACGGTTTCAAATTATGACTCATTTGAACCGACAAACGACACGACTAGCTTAATCGGGGAGTTATACATTTCCAAACATATTGCTAAGGATGATTGGTTTCTCATATCAAATACTAACTCAGGACCACTTCGATCAGTGTGATCCGTAGAAGCCGAGTTAAGTAATTTCAAATGTTAAAGAACTTTGAAATTCACTCAATTAGGAAATTCGAGAGATTTCCGAGTGTGTGGTTATTTATGATTGGTTTCTTACATCAAATACTAATTATAAACTGCTTCGATCATTTCCGTGTGGTCCTAAGAGGCCGTGTACAATAATTTCAAAAAGAGCTTTGAATTGTTCTTAATGATATTCAGTCCCAAATAACATCAATCTCAGTCCCACCATGTGGCAAAGTAAGAGCTAATTCGGAACAACTTTGATCATCTCTATGCGATCTTAATGTTGTATTACACTCAAAGACATTCTCTTGAATAACAAAATATAAGAGGTATCCGCCATGTGGCTAAGTAAAATGGGTTTCTCACATAAAGATTTAGATCCGCTGCGATCACCTCTTTACGATTCGTAGGGACCTAGTTAAATAATTTAAAATACTGCCTTGATGGTTTCGAAAAGTGAACGGGCGAAAGAATCGGGGGAGGCGTAGCAGAGAGAGATAATGCGACAACAACTACACTTGGGTTAGTACAAATTTGGGTGACCGCATGGGAACAGCATAAAAGAAATTATAAAGTGGAAAAGAAAACGAGTTCGGAAGTCAGACGGATAGCCATTTCAAAATTACTATGATATAGACATATATGTTGGCAGCATTAACACCATTTTAGACAACTATTAAAAGCTGTCAACAGTGCGTGCGAGATCGATTCCCTGATTGATGATTACGGCACAAAAGAAATATCGTGATGGAAAGTTCTATGGTAATTTTAAAAATGAGTGAAATAGGACTGGTTAAAATTATAAACGAGATATGACATCGGTCATGACACTTGGATTCATCACTAATATCCAGAGTCGAAACAGGTTAAGGAATTGGTTAAGATCTGATCCAGGAGGCCTTATTCCAGAACTTCTTCCAAAAATTATTTTATAAACCCATTTCCATCCAACATCCCCAATTGCATTATAATCGGTTTAGAATAGGTCGAGTTCTGTTTCAGGTGGCCTAGTTCCAGAATTTTTTCCAAAAATCTTTTAAGAATCTCATTTCCATCCTACATACCCCAGAAGAATCCCCGGGATGAAAATGGGGTTCTTAAATGATTTTTACGAGAAATTCTGGAATATGACCACCTGGGACGGAACTCAATCAATTCTTAACCGATTATGATGGGATTGGATATGGTGGATAGAAAAAGGATTTTTAAATGATTTTTGGAAAAAGGTATGGAATTAGTCCCCGAATTCACACGGCTATATCAAAAAACTTGACTCATCGACTCGAATCACAATTTTGGCGTTTGAAAGGTGGATCCCTCTTCTACAAATTCCATAACAACCTTGCTCTGTTAATTAATATCTACTACGATTTCACACGACTATATCTAAAATGTGACTCATAGACTCGAATGATAACAATTGTTTTCTTACTTTTTACAAGAATGCTTGATTTTGCATTTTTGGATTAACCATGCCAGTAAATTATTTGTTATTAAATTAATTTCTCGTCATATAAATTTCTGCGCTTCAATATTTTTTCTGGTTTCGGGATGGTATTAACACCTGTCGCTATTTGTTTACTGAAATTTTCGGGATAACAAAAAAAAATAAAATTTGTCATGATAGTAAAAATGTCATGAGAGTAACAAAAAAAAATCGGGATGACATTCAAAATTAGCGTAGCAAAGAAAATTTTTCGTGATAAACTGTCGTGATATTCGTTTTATAGTGTTGCCATCGCATTTATTTGGGATATTTTTCGGGCTAACTTCACAGACATACAAAGGCTTATTATGCTGGGCTTCTGCCTATAAAATAAAAAATGCTCTAAAACAACGACGATGACCTCGTAAAATCGAGCAAAACATATTTGTTTTATGACAACACACCAATAAATAAGGCGAATGTTGCACAACAAGCAGTACCGGAAATACCGCATTCACACCTTATTTTTTTTTTAGCCACTTGGACCCAGATGTGGACTGTAGTCTTGGATCCAAGTGGCTATTTTCTTTGTACTAATTTAAAACAAGAAAAAATGAAGGGGGCTAGGATTTTCAAATGACAATGGAGTAATGTATGGTTTAGAAGAGTACTTTGAACGACAGTAGAAGTAATTTTATTTCGATGGTTTGTATAAACTACTTAACAGGTTTAATGTACTGTATTACCTTGGGTGGATAATATTTCAAAAAGATAAATATCTTCACTTATCATTATTTAATAATAAAAAAATTTTTATTTCATAAAGTTTTAGCCATATAAGTTTCTGAAATTGAATGCTTCATATAAGATGGGTAAATGTTTATGTTTAAGGTGCTTTCGTCACTTGATATATCGACATTTGAATTTCACAGACACTACTAGTCATGCTGACTTAAGTCAATTGAATATTAATCGAGTTTAACTAAAACTGGAACATGATAGTTTTGGGGAAAATTTACATGGAAGTAAATTTAAATAAAAACAAACAAATAACCGATTCCTCACGCTTTCTAAGTGACAATTAGAGTAATATGCCAAATGATGTCTCCTCATTGCTCACCACCACGAAGGGGACTACCAATTGAAGGGTGCCCTACACCAAACACGAACGTCAAGCAATCCTAAAATAATACGCCTTATATCGGGCAACCATCAATAAACAGCTCGTCGGACACCACCATTAGCCACACATATCGAATGCGAATTGTTCGCTCGTGAAGATCTTTCCATTCTTTTTCAAATTAACAGAGCAGCACGATACGAATTACAGCAAGCAAGTAATTACTTTAAAATCGTTACAGTGGTTTCATTCGCAATCTGCATCAAGACTATAAGTTTATTAAACAGAAACCAAAACATGCAATATAAAATAAAATAATATTACAGAGACGTCTCAATGTTTCCATAAAATGAAATGAACCACTGCACAAAATGTATTGGTGTCAGTCAAATTTGAATCATATTTTTCTTTTCGTGTTGAGGCTGTTTGCCAAACTTAAGGTTTACTATGATAAAAACAATGTATACCTTCGCCAGTTGGCTGTGTTTGTGCCAGCTAAAACAGTCCACGGTGCATATAGAGTATTTAACTCCATAAAGGGATGCAATAGAAGGATATAAGCATCAATCATTAATTACAATTATTCCATTAATTACAATTAACTACAGTCATATATTTATTCACGAATGTAAAATATCGGTCGAATAATCGCGGAAGAGTAAAATTAAAGGATGTATGAAAGTTAACAATGTATATTCTAAAAACTTAGATCCGTGTCCCAATAATATACTTGACTTACCGGAACAAAACAAAAACAACTTTCATGGGTGGTACGGTACATTACACAACAACCTGTTTTATAATATTACTTACCAACCACGTACAATTGGGTGGTACACGATTTCAAAAATATTTCATCTTATCTAGCATAACTCAATTTAAAACTTAAATCTCGTGCGAAATACCTTGTATTACTTACATAAAAATAAATTAACTGATTTCTTAATTCTATAAACGTATACGTAAGATTTATATACCTTATCGAATTCTAACTAGATAAATTTGACATGCAAATTATATAAAACCGAACATAAAAAAGAAACATTATTATTTTATGATTTAATGTCTAAATTTTGTATATTTTAATTTGAGTAAATTAATCACATCGACTCAGTCTTCAGATAAAATTCCAATAAAATTACTTTGCATATGAAATTGGTTGGTTTAAGTAACTAAACAG
Organism: Nephrotoma appendiculata; assembly: GCA_947310385.1. NCBI lineage: Eukaryota > Metazoa > Arthropoda > Insecta > Diptera > Tipulidae > Nephrotoma > Nephrotoma appendiculata. The sequence goes on along the minus strand of OX371224.1, from coordinate 5,298,397 downwards.
AAGGTTAATAATAATTGTTAAAAAAAAAACTTTCGAAATCGAAAATAATCACACAAACGCTGTTAACATTTTAATTTTTTTTTAGTTTTGTGTGAGTACAAGCATGTCTGTCTATACGAGTACGAGTACGAGTACATAAAATATAATTCACTTTCAAAATGAAATTATTCTTTATCTTATTAAAATCATTTTAATCTCCTCTACGTAAATATATATCTGTACCACCACAGTATTGTGGCACCAGAATTAAGTAATATACAATTCTGGTGGTCACATGGATACGCTTTATGTGTACAGATTTTCGTGTTTGTTAATATCAATAAAATCAATCAAATCAATATTTTTACTTTGGGGCTTAGTTGTTTAAGAAAATTGACTTAAGAAGTAAAGTGACAACAATTTTATTATAAGCTTCATGGTGGGCCCAAAATATGAAATTTAATTAATTTTGGTAGTTCGGACTTTTACAAAATGTGAATTATTTTTCAATCAGCTACCGATTTCATTTTATGACTGTATAGTGGGCGAGTGGCACTTTCTATGTGCGGTTAACTTGATTTATATGTAAAACAGGTGCCTGATCCAAATTTAACACTTTGAAATTTTACGGTTCTCAGTGCTGTATAGAATAACAATTAATATGAATTTTCTTTGTCGTAATAAAATAAAGCATAACAATCATGAAAAATTTGCATATTTGCAGAATAACCATTCGCTATATCGCTGAAGTCAAAAAAGTAGTTGTTAAAAAATACGTGTGCGCGTGTGTGTATGGCGCGTGTGTTTCTGTGCGCACTAATTGGCGATCTACAGCCAATACGGAATGACTGATCTGGTTCATATTGGGAGATTTCAGTGATTTTTGGCCGAAATAGAAGCGTTTCATTTACTGCGATCATATTTTTAAGCATTTTTTTCGACCAATTGAAAATCCTCTTTGAGCATTTATATGTGTGATCCAAAGCAAACAAATCTTAAAATCCAAATGTTTATGCAATATTGAATCAATGTTCAACAAATGCTCAAGTATGCTACAATCTGATGTACTGCATCAATATTTTTCGGAACAACAACCAATCTTGGACGACCTTCATGAAATTCGTCATTGAGCGAACTACGGCCACGTTTGAATTCTGTAAACCATCCATAAATAACGGTCCTTGATGGTGCTTCATTGCCCAAAGTCAAATAAAGTCCATGCACTGCAGTTTGGTTAATCAATGTCGAAAGTTGTAAAAAATAATCGCACTAAAATGTTCACGATTTAGTTCCATTTTTGCACTGAAATGAAATTTTGAAATCTTTATAATCAAGTGATGTCAGTTACCAGATGGCACCACTAGGGTTGCAAAAACCCGATTTATAAAATGCAACTGTCGTATGATCTGAAAAAGTTTAAATTAATTTTGCAACAATACCAGTTCCGATTAGTTTTACAAAATTTAAGTCCAGACGGATTGCTTGGCAGCTTATAAAGGAGCTTTCTTGTTTTTGGCCAATATTTTGGAAGGTAGCTAAAATAAGTAAAATAAAGTATAGTAATCAAGATTAATTTTGATCTTAAGTTTTTAATACAGATTTCTCATTCGCTATGTCGCCGAAAACAAAAAAGCAATTTAATCTGTGTCTACGTATGGGGGCCGTACTCAAATGTTTATTATCTTTCTACCGCCTAAACGTATTGACTGATTGGGGTAAATCAGCATACTTAATTTTTTGAAAACCAGTCCACTGGAAATGGCAGCCTCTATAGGAAATTTTTCATTTTTTTCCAAATATTTAAGTTCTGTACAAATTCGATAATACCACCAATTATCGGGGGTTGCTAAAATCACGAGGGTTCACGGGGGTTGCTAAAATCGAAAAGTTGCAAATATCGAGTAAAACTTAAACAATTAAAAATTTAAAGAAAACTGTTATTTTTTCATTACAAAGACATAAACTTCTTATGCGATATAACTGCATATATAAATAATTATTGTTGTGAAGGGGCAATTAATTTCGTTATTTTTAAGTTTCTTCAACACAAAATCATCCTCTGCAGAAGTTTCTTTTAGTTCTGCCCAATCTAAACAAGTGTTAAAGCTTGTTCGCATGTTTAAATTGAACATTTCCCAAAATTTTGAATTCTTCCTCAGATTTCTCGTTTTGCAATGATTATTCAACTGCTTTAATCTCTATGGGCAAAGAATTTTTGGTTATCTACTCGTTATCTTCATGTTCAGAAAATATGTAATTTGCGTAGTAAAGTTAATATTGGATTAAAATTTGCTGTTTCCTTTTCAGCCGCGCTCTATTTACAGATTACAATTAATGGGATGTAATCTTCGGAGTCAATTGGGGGCATTATTGGTTTCCAGCACTTAGCAATTTAGGCTGCCTCTAGATTTTCCCAGATATTGAATCCTTTTTAATACAGTTTCAAAACTGTGCTCACTTAATTTCGGCAAATGATTTAACAAATTTTTTTAGGTCAATTTGGTTAAATTAATTACGTTTTGGTCCGTTGGCTGAACCAATGCAGTACTGTTTGGCTCAATGCACATTATATGTATAAGTCCATCAAAATTACTTGAACCTTCATGTTTTGGGTGCCAGGAACTTTTTTCCAGTCCATCTTGTTTCGAAAAAAGCGAACCTAAAACAACGGAAAATATTTTTGAAATTTTGTTATAATAACATAATGAAATGTTTTTCAAACCATTCTTTGAACAACTCTAAGGTCATCCATACATTTTTACGCGTCCGATATATAAGCAGTTTGCCGATAAATTTTTCAAAAGCCCTTGGTTGTTTAACTTTTCCGATTAGAAATGGTTTTAATTTGCCACTACCCGATACATTTTTGTTTGCCAAAAAAAATCCGACATTTAAAAACAATTCGGTCTGGTGCACATATTTCTTTATGGTGAAGAAGCATTTTATTTGGAAGAATTTTCTAAAGTAAACCAGATTTATCCGCATTGTATACCTGACCAGGATCAATGCTAGATTCAAGTGTGTCATTTTATCATGCAACATTTTTTTTTGAATCATCAACACAATCTGGTTTGTTTGACAGATTTTCTCCACAGATTTTCACTAAACGAATTGAATGTCATTTTTTGAAACCTGCGCACCAGTCCTTACTAGCTTTACATTTCCCTGTATTTCTTGGATTATATCATGTAACAATTTTGCTTTTTCCTTTAAAATAGCGGATGATAATGGGATGTGTCGATCTCGGTGAATCAAAAACCATTTATATAAAGCTCGTTCCATTCGAGAAAATTCACACGATTTGATAGCTTTAATCTTCGATAATATCGATTGACATGGGAATTCATTTTCTCTACGCACTCAGTCGATAAAACTACGTAGGATACACCTGCATTTCTAAAATATTAGCGGAAATGGCGTTTTTTTGACAAAAATAACAATCATTTGCGATCAGTTTGACAACATTTAAGCAAAATCTTCCTTTCACCCGAAAGCCACATTTTTATTGTCGCTTTAATTTTTGTGGACCTCTTAAGCTCACATTGAACACAAACTACTGATTAATGATTAAATGTCATAAAGAACGGATATCTTTCGGTATCTCAACCAATCAGTCAAACGATCGCTCAATCATCTTCTTCACTGCGGTGACTCATCTGGTAATATTAAATCGGCTAGAATATTAGAATCAAAATATTCTAATTGGACATATTTCAAATTTACCATTTCACGACACCAACAAAGGAGAACGGCGCACACGCACCGTCCCGCCATTATATTAACGTATAACGGAAAATACAAATAAAAATTTAATTTAATTAAATTAAAATTAATAAATAAATAAATTTTTATATAATAATTAATATTTTAATGTTCTCGGTATTAAAAATAAGTTTAAAAATAATAAAGAAGTGTACATTCATAACAAGCGAAGCTTTTTTTTTTTTTTGATTAGGATATGAATCAAAGTTTGTGGCTGCACAAATTGTCATGATATAACTAACCATCGCCGCCAAAACTTAGATATTTAAATAACTTAATAATAATTCTTGCGATTTGCGATCAATTCATGTACAAGAAAAACCTATAAAAGTTTTACAACAAAATTATATTAAGTGAAATTTTTAAAAGCTAATCATCAACAAGGTATATACGTCTTTCATTAAATTTTATTACAGGTACTAAGTTGTAATAATAATAATTATTTTAGTAGCAAATTGGATGGATTTTCATTTTCTTCTTACACAAATTAAGTTGGTTATTACAAAGTTATACGTATCTCCTCGCAAAACAATAACACTGGTCGAGCGAGGAATAAACAAAAAGAACTTGAATCTATTTATGATTATTACGGTGTTAATGAAATACATTCCGCACACAGCACTTGTAATTCAATTACAAAAAAAAATTATATTTTGTGTTTGTGTATCGCAAAAATTACTGCATTTGTGCACCGTGTGTACAAGACAATATACGAGGAAGGCACGCAGGTATATGCCACTTTATCCTACTGTAGAATCTAACATGCAATTAAATTTTATTACCTTTAACTATAAATTATAATATAATATTACAATTATGCGTGAGTGTCGCGCTAAAAATTTACGTTACGTTCTGACTGTGATTTCTTATGATTAAAATTTAAAATTTTTTAAATTACCGTGCTTAGCTCACATACGTATCAATTTAACCATGATCATCAAACATTGTTGCTTTAATGCCAATAAGTTTTAATTAAGTAATAAGCACGCGCGCTGATTTAGAAAATAAAATTTCTGAATTAGAAATTTTTTAATCTTAGATCAAAATATAAACGTATACATGTTTTGTTGAAAGAAATAATGTACACAAATCGGAATCACCTACGCAATTAAATTTGAATAGTTGTCTGAATGTGATAATTTCCAATATCTCTGGTACTTTTATGTTTTCTAACTATAAAAATATATTTGCTAAAATAGAAAATTTGTTTATTGATTTGATCGATGTTAGTAAATCAAAATGTGTATTTTTTAGATTGTGTACAACGGTGTATAGGTTATGTTATGTATTTTAAAGTTTGCTTTTCCGGATTCTTTGAGGTGTAGACTGTAGAGTTCCTACATGATTAATAAATTACGGTAAACATTTTATTGTTGAATAACAGCTTTATCTCATACAATACGTTTGTAAACTATTAATTTTAATATTAAACTAATTTGGGATTGAAAAAGAAGTTCTAGTTCTGAAATATGGCCATATCAAAAATATTATTGGCCATTTCGTATCTGACCACGAAAGAATTTGATTAGAAGATCGGATTTGTAAGATTTCAAACATATTTTTTAAATAACATGCGAAGTTTGACCATCCTTACAATGGAGTTCGGCTTGATACGATTTATGCCACTAGTTAGCGAAAGGGTTTTCGCTACAACACACAATATCCATAATAATTTAATTTTGATTTAAATGAAAAACTTTTTCACCTCAACACATAGATGTAAATGTTGCGCAATATCAAACTATCACCATAATTATCTTTTGCTATGAATGTGGAAAATTTATTATCGATTCTGATACTCAATCTCAAAAACAGATTCTGCAAAAAATATTAAACTTTATCGAGCCACAACATCAGTAACGTCTTAAAATTGAATTTTGAATAAAATATGACCATCTTTAGTAGAACTTTGTAGGTTATTTTTGAACGATCATAATGAAATGCAGTTTGAACGTTGGAATTTGAATATTCAAACGGTTTTTACGGCACCTCAGAAATATAAAGTAACTAGGTTTTTTTTTATCAACAGATCAAAAATAAATTTGATCCCCATAGGATAGAATTTGAAGCCTAATCATTGACCCGCTAATACTGATATTATTCATTAAATTATTGAGTATCCTTAATTGATGTTGGTCAAATGCAGAACCAGTCGTTGTTAGATAATACAAAAGGTTGGATACATGATATTTGGTTTTCATTGCATAATTTTTAGTTGCCAATAATAGGTTCAGGCAGTTGTCTTAACTGGACTGCCACATAGACACAATCAAGTCCGTAACCTTGCCATAATTTTCTCTCCTCATCTACTACTCGTCAAACTACCTTGAGCTCTCAACGAAGCGAAAGGATACCTTTCCATTTTATAGAACTCCGTCAAGTTATTTAGTAGGGGAGCTTCCAGAATTTTAAGGCTGCTAAGCGCTAGGCAAAGAAAGGTGCAAAGCAAATGGAGAGGGTTTCTTTTTCTTCTTTATCTTTGAAACTACGACAGTAATCATGTGATGAGACTCCCATTCTGCTCGCATGCTTACCTATGAAACAGTCTTCTGTAATAGCACTTACCACCTTAATGACACGTCGCCGCTGCAACGATATCAGCTGTTTGGATCTTGACAGGTCTAGTTCTGACCGGATCTTCCTAGTTATTACACATGAGGTAGTGTTGGACCATCTATCGTTAGTTGTTCTCTAGCTTTCTCTTGAAGTAGTAATTTGTAACATATCAATTCACGTGCCAATCAGAACATTTCGAAACCATGAATTTTTAGCACTTGAACACCATTCTACTAACTATGGAGAAAACAACCCCATTTATAGGATGTCTAAATCATTCAACATAATGGACGACCTATTTAACTTTAATTTATCAAAGGACAACTTCAAAAATATTCTGAACAATTATTTTTAAAATTTTTAAAAGTGAAATCAACATTTGATCAATCCAGTCTTTCAGTGACTCCCCACGCACAGGAAGAAGATTGTCTGACGTTGTTAAGGCTCCTCCTAAAGTTATCATCGAGATTTCCTCGTGTTCCAGGGATTACTCTATAGGAGCAATAAGGGAGTGGAGAGCAGTTTATTTGGAAATTTCGATAGCTTTGAGATAACAATGATTAAAAAATGAAAGATCCTCCGATAACTTCCAATTCACTATAATACCCCTGGTATCCAAGATAAGTGTAAAGTCTGGTAATTCTTGTGAATTTCTGGTTATAAACGTTGATTTACAGTCAATATTGCATCTACATATAGTACTAAGATTAAAACCAAGGAGTTGTGAGTCACGTTACTTATATCAGTATTTCTCCAAAATGTGTGATGTGTATTTGCTTCGCTTCCTAGGATTATTCTAGTTTTTTGTTTTTGAGCCTCCTTTAATGAGCTTCCTTAAATAACAGGTGGAAAATCTTCCCCATCATGTGGAGGGTAAGCTGATATTAGCTGGATATTTTTACCATCCATCTCAATTAAAGCAATTTTTCATTTTTTTCCGGGCTTTATTAATTGTTAAATAAAACGATTTTCTCGTGTATATAGCCTTTATAGTTTATATTTTTTATATTTTTATTTTTCAACGTTTTGAACACAATTAGTGTTTATCACCAGGAAAATAAATTGTACTATAACTACGTAGAATAGTTCTATCTAGCTCCAAATCTATGATCAATTGGTTTTATAATGCTGCACGTAACTTAATTGGTTGTTGACGAACACGTTTTTTTATGTTTTATGTTTGTAGGCTACCTAATAATGGGCTATTAAAGTCACCATTCGTCCCGTTTTTGGCGGGACATTCCCTTCTTTTGATAATTTGTCCCGCGTTCCGCGGAGTCTTTAAAATGTCCCACTGTTTTCTAGTAATTTAACATTTTGCTTCAATCTCCAAACTTCATCCAAGTATATCTAATTATTTCAATTACTAACTTCCTTTCTTTTAAGTTATCGTACATTATGCACGGCAAGAGGAATCTGCTAGAAACTATAGCCAACTTAATGAAATTTAATAGAATATTGTGAATTTTCTACAGCACATGGCGAAAAAAATGACATAACGAAACATTTCGCGACTGATAAACACAAAAAATCTGTAGAAATTACAGCATCATCGAAAATAGAGAGCTATTTTCGTAAATCAAATTATGGTCATGAAGAACACCAATTAGCATTAGCCGAAGGATTGTTTTCATTCCATATTATGAATCGCACCCAAAATTTTCGATCGATGGACTGTACTTCAAGAATTATTCAAAATTATTTGAAAAAAAATTTACTTGTGCCAGAACTAAAACATAGGCAATCATCTGCAAAGCTTTCTCTCCATTTTCAGTTTCGCAATTGGAAAAGGAACTCAAGACAAGTGTCCAAGAATATTACGAAACTTTTTTGAAAGTAATGAATGGGAAATATGGCTTAAGTTTTTCCACAGCTAGATACCTTTATTTCATTATGCTGTTAAATTGATTGAAGATGATACAATTTCAATAATCGAGGTTTCCGAATACATCAAGACTTAAAAGTAAAATACCGTGAAAGACTCGAAAATAATTTTATTTCTCTAACGGTTCGTAATGACATTACTGTATTAGAAGAAGCTGGTTTAATTAAACGGGTGGTGCTACTAAGTCGATTTAAAAATTTCTACAAGAACTATTTGAATATCTAGATGATCCTGAATGGACATCAGAGTTAAATAGTGTCGAATCATTTTATTGGATAACATTAAAGTACCCAGTTTTATGGAAAGATGTACAAAATTCATTAGCAAATATTACTTCGAATTTAACTGGAATTAAAATTGATGAGAATGTCGTTTTCGACGAAGTGTCACTTTTGAAAAAGTATGCCTGCGAAGAAAAAATAAATAGCTAGAAATTGGAAAAAAAAATAGAAACAGATCAAAAGTGGGTAGAAATATTTGTATATTTCAATCAATGAACATTTCTTTCACACACATTTTACAGATTGTGTAATTCGTGCTTTCGTTACCCGGAATGAATGCTGCAACTGAACGAGTTTTCTCATCTGTTAATAAGATTTGGACATCCGAGAAAAATCAACTATAGCCTGCCATTGTTAAATATATATTAAGTGTAAAATACAACTTAACAAATTCTTGTGACGATGTTTATAACATTTTGAATGAAAATTCCAAACTATTAACAAAAATTTATTCAAGTGAAAAACACTAGTTGCCTTAGATTTCAACACCTTTGAGACAAACGTAAAACATATGTTATCTATTATATTAATACTCTTAATTTTTTCAAACTGAACCCTAAACATGATCCGATCCATTAGATTTTTTCAGGGTAAGTACCCGAAACGGGTACCTCAGGTGGTTTCAGCAAATTTTCAAGATTTAACGCTATGTGAGTTTGTCATGAGTTTGCTTTATTAAAACCCTTAAAGTTGTTATTGGCGATTTTCACCGAATGTAGATAGTGTTGGTTTCTACGTCTACAAGGGCAACGAGAATTGTCAAATTCATTGTTATGACAGTTTTAATTCCCCATGCTTCATAGCAAACTATGATTTACATTTTGTTCATCAGATCGTCAGCTACTTTGTTCAAAATCACGATTTCAAATTATTTTTTATCGAGTCGAAAAAGCATGATCGATTTTATGCCGTGGTGCGTCTTTCTGTTCACTTACTGAACCAACAAATAATTACATAATTCGATGCAGGTAATGAAGATAAAGCGGTGCTTGTAGCACAAACTGGCCGAACGAATCTTGAGTCATGGATTCTCCTCAACTTCAATGATCAAAACGCACGTCATTTCCTATATACTGACATTCCCAATCATTACGTTTACGTACGCGGTAAGTGGCAACTTCGTTAAAGAGGTGGAGAAAAAATTGCTGCACGAATGCATACAGTAAGCTTGAAAGATGAGGAGCGTTTCCTCCCACGCTTGTCGCTATACTACCAGAACGTAATAGGACTGAGAACTAAATCTCACGAAGTCTTTTAAGCAATTCAAAGACTTCCATTTGATGTTTTTGCCCTCACTGAGACCAATTTGAACAATGATTTCAACGCAGTAATGAATTTTTTACCTCGGATTTTAACGTCTTTCGGAAAGATGATTCTTATTGTCCAGACACGAGTTTAACCGGTAGAGGGGTTTTTATTGCAGTGCACATCAATTTTGATAGTCAAATTGTTATCATTCCCAACACTGATAATATCGAGCTAATGTGTGTTAAAATTAAAAATAATATTTTTATTTTATGTTGCTATATTCGCCCACTAAGTCAGATTGTAAGCTATCAGCTTCATACTAATGCTGTTGACTTTGACATTGACCTGATGAATACTAAAAATGACATCGATAACACTCATTATGTTGCTTCGAATGCACTAACCGCCAAAGAAACTTTATTCACTGACAATATGTTGAACTCTGGACTAGTTCAGATTAGTAACGTTAAGAATAGTCTGAACAGGCAGCTCGATTTGGTGTTTTCCTCTGTTATCGACAATAGCGTCGCTTCTGAATCCAATCTAATCCTCTGTGTCATCGATGTATACCACCCTCCCATTTTGATTACCTTTGGTCTGGAACAAGACAATATCAATGTCAACTCTATAACTCCACTACGTTTCAATTTTTGTAAGGCCGACTTTGTGAAGCTTAAACATTTACTGGCTAACGTTGACTTTAACACAATTTTAAATAATCATAACGACATAGAAACACAAACTGTCAATTTTTACTCTGCAGTTTTTGAATGTTTTGAACAATCCATTCCGTATACCCGCCAAAAAACTGTATCGCCATCACCTCCTTGGTATAATAATGAATTACGAACGTTACGTAACCTTAGGAACAAACATTGACAAAGATTCCTGAAAACTAAATCTGACTCTGATTACTCTAACTATTTAAATAGTTATAATGATTTCAGTAGTTTGTCTGACGAACTTTATGGGAATTATATCAGACTCATGCAATCCAATCTAATCGCTGATCCTAAATGTTTCTGGCGCTTTATCAATCTGAAAAAAAGTCCGACGGATACCCTTCCACTTTCAAATATAAGGATCATTCCTCTAATGATCTTAAAGTCATAACAAATCATTTTGCTAACTTCTTCCGTTTGGCTTTCACAAATAGCGGTTTTGAGCCCACTGAAGGTTACTTTACATACATGAATAACTGTATTCAAACAACCTTAACTTCTATTCAAATCGATTATGAATCCGTGGTACATACGATTTTCAAACTTAAAGATGATTTTTCATCCGGCCTGACGGACTACCACCCATCGTCCCAAAAAACTGTAGTGATATTCTTGCTCAGCCACTGACGACACTTTTCCAAAAGTCGCTTTCACTTGGCATTTTTACATCTATTTGGAAAAGTTCTTTTATAGTTTCATTCATAAGAACGACTGCAAGTCAGACATTTGTAATTACAGACCGACTGCGAAATTATCTAGTATTCCTAAGCTGTTTGAAAGTATTGTGTATGACTCACTGTACTTTCATTGTAAACCGTTGTTTTCCGACAATCAGTTTGGCTTTCTCAAAGCACGGTCCACGACAACAAACCTTATTGAATTCACATCACAAAGTTTAGATACGTTGGAGGCAGGGAATGAGGTTGGTGTCATCTTCACGGATTTTAGCAAGGCGTTCGACAGGATTTCTCATGAAATCATCTTGTTCAAGCTTAAGGCCCTTGGTTTTCCTCCCCAAATTCTCCGTTGGATCGGCTCTTATCTAAAAGAGCGTATATACCATGTACTGTTCAGGTCATCAGCATCAGCTCGTATCTCAGCAACATCTGGAGTGCCCCAAGGCAGCCATCTGGGTCCAATTTTTTTCATTCTGTCAATTAACGACGTTGAATGTTTGATTAAAAATTCATCCATATCTATATACGCCGATGACATGAAGATTTACAAACTGATTTCAAACACAACGGATAAGAGCCTATTGCAATGCGACCTCAACAACTTCTCCACTTGGTGTGCTAAAAACAACCTCGATTTGAACGTGGGTAAATGCAAAACAATCACCTACTCTCGAAAACGTGCACAGTCTATCTCTCGCGACCATTACATTAACAGCGACGTCGTTACCAGAGCCAGTTCTGTTCGAGATTTGGGGGTCATTTGCTACAGTGAATTGAATTTTAGAGATCACATCGATCGTATTATCAGCCAAGCCAATTCTGCGCTCGGTTTCATTACGCGTTGGTCGAAAGAATTCGACGATCCTTATGTTACGAAGGCTCTCTATTCAACATTCGTTCATCCCCTGCTCGAATATGGTAGCCAGGTGTGGTCGCCTTATCATGAGGTTCACATTAAGAGGATTGAAGCAGTCCAGCGTAGATTTCTTCGCTTTGCCTTACGCGGACTACCGTGGGTGGACATGTTCAACCTGCTTCCATATCAAGATCGTCTAAAGCTAATTAATTTACAATCACTTAGTAAGCGCCGAGTTGTTGCGGACGTGGCTTTCATCCATCAAATACTAACTGGGGGTATCGATTCTCCTGTTCTGTCAGGTAAAATTAATCTAAATATAAATTCTCGGGATTTAAGATCAGTACCTATGTTTAGAATCGACCCTCATCGAACTGATTGCGGAAAGAATGAGCCCGTCTCTAGAATGTTGTACGAAGCTAATCAGCACTGCCATCTTATCGATTACAATATGACAAAACGTACGTTGAAAAAACGTCTTTATTTTTCTTGACTATAGTTTGATATTTTATTTAACTTATTTGTTTTTTGTTTTTTTGTGTCATTTTATTTTGAGTGACTTTATCTTTTATCTATTTTAATTTTTTTAATCTATCAAATCTGTTTGTACTAAGCAGACTCGACTTCCGTTTTCTTCCTGCGACTAATTTTGCTACATACTCGAGATTCCACCAGCTTTGAATTTGTACGAACATGCAATGGTTTTATTTACAAAATCTTCAAAGAAGCTACAGCTGCAGAAGCTGGGCCTTCTGGTAAACGATGATCAATATGACCATGACTTAACAGAAACAGTAGTCTTTCAAATGCTAAGCTTCGAGAGACTTTCGCTTATATTTATTTCTTTTGTCAACCTTCAAAACCTCTTGATCTCTCGTTGAAGTATGCAAATAACATGACTCTTGATTAGAGCCGACACCATATTGAAAATGTAGCAATTTGGCTGTCCACGATATCAACATAATTCTTACACAGCACGGACTTTCTTGCGCTGTGATCGGCTTACCAACTCCATCGAGAAGTCCCGTAGAAGTGCAAGTCTTCGTACAGTTCGAGAAGCCGAAGAAGCTGAATAACGAATTCAACTGCAAAACGCAACGCAGTTGGATGTATTTCGTAAAACGACTGCTGCAGTGTATAATGAAAATGTCTGTGTTGAGATTTGAATATTTGGTTTGGGCGCGTAAGTGGTCATGTGATCCCAAGCGCGTACGTGCCGTTTAAGATTCAAAAACTAACCGCGTATATGAATTTACGTTATTTTTGATAAAAGTGCATCAAATTTACATCTTAAAAATCTTCTTTATCATTTCTTAACCAAAAATTCAATAAAATGTTTTCACATGTCTGATTATTCAGTCATAGGTCGGCTAGTCCCAGGTCAGCTAACTATTTAAATAGTTTTTATAACTTTTAATTTACTCTGTGATACTTAATTTTAAATGAAATAAAATAGTTTTGCAACGAAATTCTTTACAGAATACATAAGTCAAAATTCAATCCGTAGTAAATTCTTCATTTTCTTGTTATAATTGTTGTCAAAAGTTAGTGCTGACCATAATGCAAAAGGAAATAATCTGGTCAGCTTTGGCTAGTTATATAGACGAAAACGAAATGGACTGAAACGAAACGAAACCAAACAAAAAGACGAAAGAGAGGTGGTTAAATAGAAGAATTAGTGAAAACGGGTTTTCATATTTGTTTCTAATTTTATATTATTTGAAGTTTACTAACTAGGAATATCCATTTTATTTTTGGTAAGCTAAATACACCGTGTTTGAATCCAATTAAAATATAAAACAGACTACGAAACTGCACTTTTAGTGTATCGAATTCAAAAATATATCAAAAATAGATGAGACTTTTCAAATTTATATTCCTGCATTAACAAAAAATATGGCAAATTTGACATAAATTGTAACAAATCGATGGCTAAATGGCTAATAATAATTCTGAAGGACTATTTTTTTGGTTATAGCGTCGAATTCATTAGGTTTTGACTTTTTTTACACAAAACGGTGCCTGTAGAATTGCAGCTATAGAGTTAGAATGAATTTGGTTTAGCCAGAGTGGAAAAGTTTGGGAATTGTAATAGGAAGCAGGGGTATCTAAATTAAATATCAAGATAATGTAAAGCATGATATAAGAATAGATTTCGTTAATAATCGAACAGTTATTGGGTAATCGAACAATACAATTTTTTCGTTAAACTCGTTTGGTTAGACCCGCTTTCGCTACTGCAATCTTTTAAGTAGTAGAAGATATTTTCATAAACATTCTTATTATATCATAAGTCATATATGATGTCAAATCCAAAAATAACATCCTGAAACCAATGCTTCTGGGTCAGGGAATTTTGACAAGCAAAAACGATTTCTCATAAACTTTGTTATACTGAAAAATTGTAAATGATTATATTTATAAATTTTACAAAATACACTCATTTTATAGCACGTGCCTTCGATTTTAAAGCCCGAAGAAACAAAAATCCGACCAAGCACAAAATTACCTTCATATGTCATAAACAGAACACTGTTGTTATTTATCTTAATGCATAAAACAAATAATCTCATACTAAATAAACCACCACCCCCCGCCTAATAAATTGTCATGAAACCAATAATAATTTAATACAAAACAACCAATTTTATGACCACCGGCGATAATCATGATAAGGTGCGATAATTTTTTAGACAAAATGATAAACGAAAAGTCGTGCACGAACTGTCCAAAATCGATATTGTCACTGCGTTATACCGCAGTAATTTGTTATTAATTGGCGGCAGTCGGTAAAGCATATTTTGTTCAGTATATCAAATTGTAAATTAATTTTAAATACGCGAGTAATACCTTGATTTGAATATTTTTAATCCACACCTTTATAAGAAAGTTATTAATTTCCCGGAAATAGAAATTCACCTACTCTCGTACACGTTTAGAATATACCGCTCGCATTAATTTAATCAACACATATTTCTAGTTTCAGTTATATATTATTGTTAATTTTAAAAAATTATACTTGTTAGTTTGTAACATGTCATCTATTTAATTAGCGTAATTTTTTATAATGCTTTTTGGTCTTAACACCGTGCACAATATACATACTTTTCTTAGGTATTTGTATATATTGAAAAAACCGAACAGGTTTATTTTATATATTCGCCTTTCGGACTAACCAATTTTTCAAAAGAAAAATTCGATTTCAAAATGCAAACACAATCGTATATTGCGGATATTGGAATTATATGTTCTAATCTGGTGATCAGCACAAGCGTTCGTAATGGTTTGGTTTTTTTTATATGTTACAATATTTATCATAAACACGTGACCATGGTATCATTATTATTCTGCATTTGGCATTTTTATAATTTTTACTTCTCTGCTGAACCACCCAAGAGTGCACAGCAGAAGTCACATATCCCTCTATGTCTGCTAAATATTCAATTTAATTATGATAAAATCTTGAATTTAATGTGAACATGAATGAAAATTAAAATTTTTAATTTATGGTATTTTCTTAGTACATTGCACATTTTACATATATAAACACAAGTCGTTATCGTAAATTAATTAATGTAGATCAATTCACCAATATTTTTTTTTTTATTTAATATATTAACAAGCTATATATTATAATTTTAACAATTAAATAAAAATTAACTTAAGAAAAAGAAAAATCTCATCACGTTTTATTCGCGTGCAATTTTAATTCGAATTTTATTTTATATAATAATTAAATTAAAATTAACATTTATTCGATTTTAAATTAGAAAATTTATAACAAAAAAGAAAACAAAAACATAATATTTACCTGTTCACAATTTATTGGAAATTTTTTTTACGTACTCGTACATACGAAAACAAGTAAAACAGCAGATTTATCTTAATTCAACTTCTTGCATATATAACTTACTACTCGTACCTCGCCTCGCGTACATATTGCATGCGGAAGAACTAGTTCAAGTTAACTTAAAAAAATGTATATGCATAAAACGAAGAATGTTAGTTAAAAAATAATTATTGATGAGAATTCGTGTCTGATTATGATGAATGAGGAATTGACATCATTTTACATTATATAGCGGTACGGTAAAATGAAGGATCACGATTTTCCTCGGTAGTAAAACTCATATTTTATTAATCCTCATATGTTATCGTTATTATTTCATTCCAAAAGTGGAACGAATTAGCATATGATTTAATCCCGCGCTTACAGTTTTATATACACAGGTGATCCAGATGCTATATATCGTCATTCGCGTCATTGAGGATGATGAGATAACTAAAATTTAAAATTAATTTAAATATTTTTTGTTGTGTATAAAATATTATTTTATATTTGTGGGTGTTTATGTTATTAATAATCAAACAGCGACCCTTGTTGTTGATTGCAACTTTTGTTGTTGTTGTTAGTTTTCTATGCTTCACATTGAAAAATTGTGAATTTGATAAATTTCTATATTTCGTGCAACATGAATTTCAATTTTAATTGAAACGAGAAAAAAAAAGTTTGAAATAAATTTAATTAATTTTTGTTTTGTATTCGAAATTTAGATTTTTCAGAAACATCACACACAGCATCTACAGTATAGAAAATTGATTCAATTTTGTGTTTTTATAATGAATTTCTTGGGAATTAGATCAGGTGATATTTTAATGGGAAAAATAAGGTAGCATAATGCGTTGGGTGTACATCATCTTTTAAATATGTAATTTATAACAGAATGAAGAGTAAATTAATAGTGTTAGGGATAGTCGCGAAATAAAAGAATAAGTTCAGTTTGTTAATGCCGTCTGGATCAATATGAAAATACTATAAAGAATAGATTTAACCTATTACTATTTGAAATTTTAACAAATATAAAATAAATACTCAAATTCGGTTTAAATATATTCTTAACCAACTCTCTTTTTAAAATTACCGTTGTCCGAAAACAAAAACTCTCTGTGTGTTAGTGTGACTATTTATAAAAGTTGATCTTGTATCGATAAAATTCGCTAATGTTTCATTATTTAATTTACATAAATGTTCTGGACTGTACTCCAATAAATATTTATGCTCGAGCTCTTGTTTCCTTTTTGAGTAGAAATTTGTTAGTTTCAAGGCTGAATTATAAGCTTTTGAAATATAAATCCGAAATCCAGTAATCGTTGACTTAGCCACCCAAATCTAAAAACAAAGCATTTTGAATCAATTTTCGATATGGAATTAATAGCTAAAATTGAAAAATTAAATATTTCAATGTTGATGTACCAATTTATGAACCCATGCAATACGTATAGTCTTAATTTGGGTCTGCTACTCCTTATCACGAATACCACCCTCCTAATTAATTGAATAAGTTCAAATATGAAGTTTGATTCCGAATAGTCATAATTCACCCAGACTGTAACCGATCCCAAATCCACACAACATTTTTTTAAATGTTTGAATCCGAATTGTCAATCCGCCTGGATTGTATAAATGCCGAATTCTGGTGAAACAAAGTTTTTTTTCATTAAAATTTGTTATTTTCAGTAAAATTTAAACAAATGATCCGATCAATTTAAAAAAAAAAAATAAAAATTATGTACCGAAAGTGGCACCTTCCATGGGAGCTTGTAATTTTTGCAAAGATGTGGAAACGTTTAGCATTAAAAACTACAGAGGATTAATTCTTTGACGTTTTTTGAAAACTTAAACAAATTTATAGATTAAAATTTCAAGAATGTTGAACTTTTCGGTTTTCTGAAATTTAAACATTAATAATGATTTTTGATTACTACACAAAACAGTTATACCAAAAGACCGTTAAGTTCAAATTTTCGCTTTAGAAATCAAGTGTGGTTTTGTGATAAATAAATCTGTCATCATATTCACTATTTCATTTTTTTATAGCGGCAATATAGCAAATGGTAAATCTACAAAAAATGTCAAGGTCAATTTTTTTATAATTACTATACTTTATTTTACTATACTTAATAAACACATTTTTTATTAATCACTTGTTTTTTGTTTCGCAGTTATTTTGAATAATTTTCAAAAAGTTTAAAAAATCACTCGATCGATTTCGACTTGTTAGGTCATCATCAAGAGTATCTACTGATTTGTATTAGTAAAAATTTTGTTATATAGCAGAAAAAAGCAAAATATAAATAAAAGAAGGAGGGACAGAAAATAAGCAATAAAAATTAATCTACGGATCGCGCAGGTAGGCGATGAGTCATAGGTTGAGTAACAAAATTCAAGGTATATTATTGCGTACGTGAGAATAGAAAAGGGCGGGATCTGTAATTGGTGAGAACCGGATTTCTCTCTGTTCGTTAAGGATATTTTGGTTAAGAAATATTGATTTCCTAATTTCGTAAGCTTCTAAGGTATCTAAACGTCTGCCTTTGGGTTGTATATGTAATATGTCTAAATTGTTCAAGCTAGCTGTATGATTTTCTGAAGTTAAATGGTTATGGAAAGTTGATTGATTGCAACCAGATAAATGTTCTTTAGCTCTAACTCCAAAATTGCGCCCAGTCTGATCAATATAGGAGAAACTACAATCATTGCAATTGATTCTATAGACACCAGATTTGGAAAGGCGATCAACTCTAGGTTTATTGTTAAAAATCATTTTCTTTATTGTGTTATTATTATAAAAAGCAAAACTAATATTGGTATAATTGGACACGATGTTGCTAATCCGTTGGCTCGTTTTTCCTATATACTCTAAGCGACGCCAATTTTCCCGCGTTGGACTATCCGGTGGATAAATACCCGTTAGAGTTTTACGCTTTAGCTTTTTATTCAATAACTTTAATATAGTCCTAGTTGCATACCCGTTATTCATTGCTATTTGAAGAATTATGTTAAGCTCAGTGTTGTAATTTGAATTTGACAGAGGGATGTTTATTAGTCTGTCTATGAGTGAGTGGAAAGCTGACATTTTAATATTATGAGGATGGTTTGAAGAACTAGGGATAACAGCCTCTGTATACGTGGGTTTCCGATAAATTTTGAAGTCTAAAGATGAATTAATCCTGGTTATTGTTATATCCAGAAAATTAATACATTTATTTTCTTCTTTTTCTAACGTAAAATCAATGGTGGGATATTGAGAGTTTAACCAAGTAAGGAAAGAGTCTAACAGTCTATCAGTTCCATTCCATAGACATAATATGTCATCAACATATCTATACCAAAACATTATATGACGAAAATAAGGATTGTTATTTGATATGATCATTTGTTCGAAGAAATTCATGAAAATTTCAGCCAACAAAGGTGACAGAGGGGAGCCCATGGGTAGACCATCAACGAATTTGAAATATGTATTATCAAAACAGAAATAATTTTGTTTAATACAAGTCTCAAAAACTAACTTCAGTTCACGACGTAAACTCTCATCTACAACATCCCTATCTAAGTAATTACAAACTATTTGGGACAAAGTATTAATCGGAATAGAAGTGAAAAGACTGGCAACGTCAAATGAAACTAGTTTTAAATGTAACGGAATGTTGACGTCTTGAATTTTGTTAATCAATTCTACCGAGTTCTTAACCGAGTAAGCTGAAAAGAAATTAGTATGACAATTGAAAAAATTTATGTAACCCTTACATAGCTTGTAGGCAGAAAACAAGTGATTAATAAAAAATGTGTTTATTAAGTATAAGTGTGTTTCGCCAAGTGCCTACGGCAAATAGCGTAAAAAGTATTAAGTTGGCAGATTTGGCCACTCTCGCCGTAATTTATCGTCGTTTGTTGGTAAGAATTTGTTATAATAATAATCAAATATGGTTTAATAGTGGTTGTAGAAAATTAAAATTGCTTCCTAACTATACTAACATTAAATGCAATAGTAAATCTTTGGAGGGAAGAAGAGCTATCAATCTAGCGCGTTGTAGCTGGAGGGATAACGAGCTGCGTAAAGGGTATGCTACCAGGAACAACTTATATCTCCATCTTAAAGTTGTTCACACTGAGTTAGCAATTCGTTTGCACTCTGTTGAGTTCGATTGGCTGGACAAAAAAGTTCGTGCAGAGGTAGCTGAAATTTCACATATTCAATATGTGAAACAAAAAGCTAAACTGGATGTGTTGCGAGATAAGGCTTATCCATTTAACCGTAGAGGTAATAGTGGTTCGTCTGATTTCCAATTTCATCCACGTTTTAAGAACTTGTCCTCAGTCGTTTTCCGTGATACAGAGGTGCAAATGCTTAGCAACGGAGTGAATTTTGCCCCTACGCCAAATAAAATCGACCTTCGATCATTCGAGAATCTTGCTGTTGATGCCGAAACAGCCTTATCTGGCGAGATAACCCAAATAAAATCAGTGTGTGCGTTACAAATAAAGAAAAGTATTGATAACTCTTCTTCTCCGACAAACTTTTCTTCTTCTGCTGCTTCTAATACTAACCTCAAAGTTATTGGTGCGATAAAGAAAAAACTACGTGACCATGACCTGATAGCGTGTAAAGCGGATAAAGGCAATACAATTACCGTGCTCACAAAAGTCGATTACTGCAATAAATCTCTGATTTTATTACAGAAAGCAAAGCAATAGAGCTTGGCAGAGATCCAACTAAGTCTTTTAAGACTGCGGTTAGTAAGTGTATCAACCAATGCCAGAAGTTATTTGATGGAACTGGTTGGAAGTACTCTGTCATGAATCCGTCTGCCCCGATCCTTTATGGTTTACCAAAAATCCATAAGGAAGGCATTCCGATTAGACCAATAGTAGCGTATTGCAATGCTCCCGCCTACAAGCTATGTAAGGGTTTCATAAATTTTTTCAATTGTCATACTAATTTCTTTTCAGCTTACTCGGTTAAGAACTCGGTAGAATTGATTAACAAAATTCAAGACGTCGACATTCCTTTACATTCAAAACTAGTTTCATTTGACGTTGCCAGTCTTTTCACTTCTATTCCGATTAATACTTTGTCCCAAATAGTTTGTAATTACTTAGATAGGGATGTTGTAGATGAGAGTTTACGTCGTGAACTGAAGTTAGTTTTTGAGACTTGTATTAAACAAAATTATTTCTGTTTTGATAATACATATTTCAAATTCGTTGATGGTCTACCCATGAGCTCTCCTCTGTCACCTTTGTTGGCTGAAATTTTCATGAATTTCTTCGAACAAATGATCATATCAAACAACAATCCTTATTTTCGTCATATAATCTTTTGGTATAGATATGTTGATGACATATTATGTCTATGGAATGGAACTGATAGACTGTTAGACTCTTTCCTTACTTGGTTAAATTCTCAATATCCCACCATTGATTTTACGTTAGAAAAAGAAGAAAATAAATGTATTAATTTTCTAGATATAACAATAACCAGGATTAATTCTACTTTAGACTTCAAAATTTATCGGAAACCCACGTATACAGACGCTGTTATCCCTAGTTCTTCAAACCATCCCCATAATATTAAAATGTCAGCTCTCACTCATAGATAGACTAATAAACATCCCTCTGTCAAATTCAAATTATAACACTGAGCTTAACATAATTCTTC
Organism: Nephrotoma appendiculata; assembly: GCA_947310385.1. NCBI lineage: Eukaryota > Metazoa > Arthropoda > Insecta > Diptera > Tipulidae > Nephrotoma > Nephrotoma appendiculata. Next base: position 5,276,928 of record OX371224.1, on the reverse strand, counting down.
AAATAGCAACGAATAACGGATATGCAACTAGGACTATATTAAAGTTATTGAATAAAAAGCTAAAGCGTAAAACTCTAACGGGTATTTATCCACCGGATAGTCCACCGCGGGAAAATTGGCGTCGCTTAGAGTATATAGGAAAAACGAGCCAACGGATTAGCAACATCGTGTCCAATTATACCAATATTAGTTTTGCTTTTTATAATAATAACACAATAAAGAAAATGATTTTTAACAATAAACCTAGAGTTGATCGCCTTTCCAAATCTGGTGTCTATAGGATCAATTGCAATGATTGTAGTTTCTCCTATATTGGTCAGACTGGGCGCAATTTTGGAGTTAGAGCTAAGGAACATTTATCTGGTTGCAACCAATCAACTTTCCATAACCATTTAACGTCAGAAAATCATACAGCTAGCTTGAACAATTTAGATATATTACATATACAACCCAAAGGCAGACGTTTAGATACCTTAGAATCTTACGAAATTAGAAAATCAATATTTCTTAACCAAAATATCCTTAACGAACAGAGAGAAATCCGGTTCTCACCAATTACAGATCCCGCTCTTTTCTATACTCACGTACGCAATAATATACCTTGAATTTTGTTACTCAGCCTATGACTCATCGCACACCTGCGCGATCCGTAGATTAATTTTTATTGCTTATTTTTTATTTTTTTTGCCCTCCTTCTTTTATTTATATTTTGCTTTTATTGCTTATTTTTTATTTTTTGCCCTCCTTCTTTTATTTATATTTTGCTTTTTTCTACTATATAACAAAATTTTTTACTAACACAAATCAGTAGATACTCCTGATGATGACCTAACAAGTCGAAATCGATCGAGTGATTTTTTAAACTTTTTGAAAATTATTCAAAATAACTGCGAAACAAAAAACAAGTGATTAATAAAAATGTCTTTATTAAGTATTAGTGTGTTTCGCCAAGTGCCTACGGCCAATAGTGTTAAAAGGAATAATTGGAACGTTGAAAATCCGGTATCAAACACGAAAGTATAAATGGACAATCAATCCTTGCTTCCAAAACATCAGCCACAAATAAAGCCTCAGCAAAACAACGTCTGATTGATAAGAGCTCTAAATTTAAAACGAAACATGTCGTATTGTACCTAGGCATATTAAGAAGATCCAAATAAGTCAATCGTCTGTCCATGTTAAAGAGAATAAATTTAAAAAAGATCTGCCCAGTAAATTTTCTTTGAATTTTTTCTGTTCGTTCAATTGTCGACTATAGCATACGTACGACTATAGCATATTCTAAATTTGACCGAACCATTGATGAATATAAGATTTGAAGAGTCCTCTTTTCTTTAAAATCTTTAGAGAGACGCTGTATAAAACCCAGCAAAGATAACGATGTTAATAATATTTTATCAATATACGGAATGAAACTCAGTGTGTGGTCAAACGTTACTTCCAAGTCTGTGATTTGTGTCAACAATGCGACAGAGAAATTTGAGATCATCTGCATACATAAGTTCCTTAGAGTAACGCAATACATCAATCAAGTCATTTACAATGACACATTTTGTAACTGCTCTCTTGGCGGTCAACACGTTTTTTCATTTCGGGTAGACTCTAGTGGTATGGAGGGTTCTTTACCGCCAAAATAATGAGACAGACAAACCTTTACGTGTTGGTATTACAAAAGCTACAATGCGAATCAGAAACACATTAGACACCACGACTCCCCACAACATCATCAATTTAAAAGAATTTACGCTTCCATTACAAAAATTTTATTATGAATTGGAATTAATCATATCAAACAAATTTACTATAATTTATCTAATTAGTAAGGTAATCATAAATAAACAATAACAAAAATATGGTTGGGTATAAAAAAAAATCGGTCAAAGAAATGTTTGGAGCACATTTATAATAAATATAATAAATAATAAAAAAACTCACCATAAATACTGCAAAAAGAGTACTCTCCTGCGACTTATGGATTCTGTATGGAACAAGAAAGTTAATCATATGCTCCTCGCACAGTTTGAACCACACCCAATCTTAACTACGGTTATTTTTCTTTAAATATTTTTTTTTATACTAAACACTAAAATTTAACTTATTTTTCCTAATTCTTCTAGAGAGAATCTTAATTTTTTTTTTTTTTAAACGTAAGGATTTTTCCTTATACCACAAACAAGCACATAACACTATCACATAATCCCAAATTTGTCGTGACCGGTTTTTGGTGTTTGTTGTTGGATCCTAAGCATACAGAGTATGGTTGACACGGAATGATACTGTCTATACAGTACAGTAGATCACAGTTTTTTTGTGTAAATTAAAAATATTTCTTATAAAGAAATATGAGGCCCTTTAAAACAAAACGAAAATAAAAGAATTGAGTATAGATTTTTGGCTATAATACCAAGAAACTTACCCGCGAATGCAGTGGCCAGAGCGTATCAAACTTTGTAATCCGTTTTTTTTTTTAAATGCGGATACAATCACAAACTATGCGTCCTATAAACAATACACAAGTGTTTTTATATATATATATAGGCACCGCACTTTTATAAGGTAAAATCTTACCGTTGGAACAATGATTTTAATTTTGATTTTTAAGCATCCAAAATGCTTATTACAGCCACACTTACAGCCACTATTTTAATAATTGAAACTATTTAACTTAATATTGGATCCAATTATTAATTTCCAATTATTATTAACTACTCTTCACGATAGCCTCACAAAGAATGTCGCTTACGCAAATTAGATGTATAATTTCTAGTTCATTCTAGTCCACAGCTGTACGTATGTATTGTATATAATTGCACCAGATTGTATATATGTATACATATTTTGTACGGTGTATTTACTTGCACATAATATACCTTTGTGTATTTATATATTATATTTTGGGTACATTACCCACAAGCTCTTTGGTGTTTTATATACAATAACATATACATGCATATATATACACCAGGTCATTAAACTTGTAACATAATAAATTGCAATAAATATTCTTGACCTACACAATGTGGTAGATGTTGTTCTAGTCCATGTATTTTTGTTTTGGTAATTGTATCGAATTATTTGTATATAGTACATGGTATGCAATGTAGTATATAGGTATGCAAGCTTAGGCTTACGATTTTCATATAGTTTCAATATGATTTCCGATGGCCGTTACACATTGTAAATACGATCAATTATAGGTATGACCCCACCCAATTAACGAATTTTTCAGAAAGTTCAAACAACTTTCGTTAATGCATGATGATTTGGTGTTGAACGAGATGTTGAAATTCAATTCTTTATGTTCTTAAAAAAATGTATCTTGTCAATATGGCCTCAAAGAGCTTAGGGATTGATGATAAAATAGAGATACCTCTATGATTGGCTATATTAAAGCGATTACCTTATAGATTGGAGTAATAAAAGATATTTTCCATCTCTGTGGAAAAACTGAAGTATTTAAAGATTCTCCAAATAATAATTACTTAATTTCAAGGAATAGCAAATTTGATATTTTAACAATTTCAAAATATAGGATGAAACTCCTTCCGGACCACAACCATTTTTGAATTTCAATACATTAATATTTTCAGATTTGGACACATATGGAACATCAAATTAAACGGGACATTTAAAATTTAAGTTAGAAATAAACTGAGAACCGTCAACAAATTTTTATACACTTTGAAAAAAGTTCTTTCTACAATCTACAATTTCAAAACTATACTTCTACTTACCAAAATCGTTTTAAATAATTTCAGAGTGAATTGAAAATTCGTTGTTTCAATCAGCGAGGCAACGTACCTCTTTGTAGCAAGGAACGCGGAGGAACCTTCCAAATAAGGTGATCGAAGTTAATCGGCAATATTCAATCTTATATAGCTGGCATTATTTATATTGAAATTAGTCTACAAATTTGACTTGAAAATATTAATGTAAAAATGTAAAATGTAATAAATCCGCGTTGGATTTGAAAATTAAAAAAATAAAAGTAAATGAGCAAGTAAGTAAAAAATCACTGAAGGGCATAAAATTGACTTAATCTATTTTTAAAATTGTCTTTAGTTAAACACAAATCAAATAAATAGTTAATTTTATTGAAACTCTTACACTCTTACACAACTCTTTGACTCTAATTAGAAAACAATCTTCAGTGACGAGGAAAGGCCAGGTAATTTATGCACTTTCAATAACCGCATATTAAAATCATCACTATATAACAATTGGTATCTTTTATCTCTAGTAACCTTAAATTAATTAATAAACTTTTCTATTCATAGTGCGTTTTGAATACACAGTAGAAGTTTAATGAAAATTCATTGCGAAATTCAAACCTTATTAGAAAAGGCCTGGGGGATTTTAAAATGGCAGTTTCGGTGCGTCAAACGTACTACAAGACATTTATATTACACTGATCAAAGGACGTTACCCAAACAATTTATTCGTGTGCAACGTTACACAATATTTTAATTGGGAACAAATATCTATATGGTGAAGTGTTTCAGGAAGGAAACTAGGTAATTCAAGTGCTGAGGTGGAAAAAGCTCCAAGGTACAAAATAGGCAATTTTTAACAAATCGAATTAACCAAATTTATTAATTTAAAGAAATACAACTTATTTATGTATATTTATAAATTATACCCTCTCAAATGATGGCAACCATCAAATTATTGATATATCTGCTTCTCAATTTGTTGGTTGATGGTGTTGGGGCAAATTCGTCTTCCATGAAAAAGTTAAAAGGCAAAAATTAACTTATTCCGAATTTGGCCACCTTTAAAAACTAAAGCCTCAACTAACGAATAAGAATAAGCTTAAAATTTGCTCTATTTGAACCAGGTAGGTGAGCGGTACAACCACCAACTATTCAAGTGGTTTCGTTTTGACGATAAGTCTATTTATAGTTCTGACGTTTGTAACACTAGCCAAAACGGTCCAAATAGCACGCAACTTATGTCTCAGGTGTTCAATGGTTTGGTCATAACACGGGTCACTACTTAATTTTTTGTCATGAGGAAAAGATTTTAACGTAGTTTGCGTTGCCTTGCGATTTAACAATAAAAAAATTAGAAATATTCTCGTTATTTTACCAGTTAAGCTCAAAAAAATTAAAAATTTTACAAAATAATATTGTGCATGTTAAATTTGCTTCTGTCGGTAACAGCAAATAATAATATACTCACAAAAAGTCCAGGCAAAATAGCAATAACTATTCAAATGAAAGTAAAAAATTGTAAAAAGTTTTATGTTTTACCAGCTGGTTAAATAATATCCACCACACAAATGTATTACATAATTTTACAATCCTTTTGCTTAAAACCTAAAAATATAAATCGATTTTATGAACTCGTACACTATTTATTTCTAACTGTTTTTAATTACCATATTGACTTTTCCCATGTTGATTGATATTATGTTCAACGTCAAAAATAATAATAAATAAAAATAAAATTTCGAGTTTTTCCTACACAACACGAAACATATACATCGTACACGTTATCAATATACCCAATTGTTGCTATTTTTATATTCTATAAAAAATAATTTTAACATGCATGATCTGCCTATAAAAACCAAATTCATTTTTATGTACTTACAACCTCGTCTACATATTTATGTATATGATTTAGAGATCATATAGATTACAAACGAGAAAATCAATATCGATTTTATTGAAATTAAAAACTAAATTAAAAGAAAACTTAACAATTATTTATATCGTTACAAGTGGAAAATATATACACAATGTGGTTTTTTATTTTTAACCAAAAGTGAAAGTATTTAGTGTTTTTTTAATGGTACTGATAACTAAATGCTATTTAAATTATTATTATTATTCAATTTATTATGGTTTATTTTAATGGCAAACATTAATTTTCACATCAACACATGTATCGTTAACAATTAAACAAAGAAACCTCAATGAAATTTTCATATATTTCGTTGTGATTTAAATTAGTTCCAGCGCAGATGAAAGCATTCGGCAAATCATGATTATCCAATGGCATATATTATGCTCAGGAAATGCAACACCACAGATCATAAAATGAGCCCGCTCTTCGTATTGTGTTAATGGGTTTTTACTTTATAATTATTTCAACATTATTTTGTGTTTTATAATAAATTCAGTCATTCCCATAATCACATTGCATTTAATTTTAAAATAATAAAAAATTACATAAAATTTTAATTAAATTTGTACATTGATAACTCCTTTCAACGAAAGGTGCAATTTTATTCTGGTTTGATATTATGTAATTTATATAAATTTAAATTTACAATTTAGCGAAAAATAATATTGTTTATCAGTTCAAATGGTATATATAGTTATATTAAAAACTGAGTTACGATTGGGATTGTTTTTTCACTATATTTTATAACTCAATCAAAAGATTTGAAATAATTTGGGTGGCTAAGATACGAACCCGTTTAAAAATTTACAAAACATTTTTTAGAAACGAACGCCTCTCTAGGCGCCGTTCTGGTCGTATTCGTTCGTTATGATATTCTATAGGCCAATAGAATAACTAGAAAATGACGTTATTATTTCAATATCTAGTTCGTATTAGATAAAGAATATTTTCATAACAAACGACATAACGAAATTCGCAACACAACAACTTCTTCTCGCCACTCCATAGCATTTTACCCAAATTTCCTAAGAGAATTCTCAAATTTTGGCACTCTCCTTTTTGATTTTTTGTAAATGCTAAACTTTCAATTTCACTGTAAAAATGGAAAAAGCTCTTATGGAAGCTGTCACTTCCGGTGGACTGATGTCGGTCAAAACTTACTGGAATCTCTCAATTTATCAAAACAGCTTAAGTATGAAGTTCATCATCAATCAAGCCAAGCCGTCTGTGCTGTACAGGAATCGAATTTTCGTTAAATACAAGTTTTTTATTATCAAAAATCGTCATTTTTGCTTACATGTTGAAAACTGGTCTGATCGGTATTGTTACAAATTTTATTTGGAATCTTTTAGTTTTAAATCGTATTTCTCGCAAATTATTTAATTTTTAAAATACTTACAAAATTTGAAAAATCTCTTAGGCAGCTTAGCTTGCCTTCTACTTTGAACCGATTTCGGATAAAAATCGCCTCCATGAAGTTGGCCTCATCAAGCGAGTTAAGGAAAATTAAAAAAATGAGTAAAATATTTAATTTAAACGGAACAGCTGTTGATGTGTTTCTTATTAAAATCGGTGTAACATTCTCGCTTTTATTTAAAAAATATTGAATGTCAACTTGAGCATTTGAATTAACCAAATTGCGAAGTTAATTCGGCATTAGACAGTGGTGTTTGCGGACAGGTATAATGAATAATAGATATAACCATCTGCATACAGCTCTATGCCAGCTTGTAGTACTGGAACGGAAGAAGAGTCGGCCCATGAGTTCTGCGCTCCGACAGGGGTCACAGTTTTGTTCATTTCCACCATCAATCGTTATTCACTTTTGCATCCTGTCCATATCACGAATTGAATCTGGTCCCCTGATCCAATCGCCAAAGTTTTAAACATTGTGTTGTGGTAGAGTAATCTAGTTATAAACACTTTTTAAAAATTGTTTATTTATAAGATTTCGGAGTGAACGAGGTATTTTATTGCGTACCTACTTAATTCAAATTTTATTGATTAGCTATTCTAAAACTGACCTACATGTGTCAATAATTATAGTTACTCTATGTGCCAATTGTTATAGAACGATACCAATAACTATAGATTTTGGAAGACCTGTAGAATTTTCCAAAATAAGCAAGTTTTCCATATTTAATTCTACAAAAGCGTAGTTTTATTTCAGAGGCAACTTATTCGGCTGTGAGAATATAATGAACTAACTACGATCAAAATTTTAAATCTAATTAAAATTAAATCTACGGCGAGTTTCATAAAAAAAAATTCTTAATAGTGCCAATAACTGTAGACATATCAAAAATGATGTTTTTTGACAATTTTTTATAAATACATAGAGAATTATCTATGACGCTGTCGAGTAGTTTCTGGTATATTCTGGCCGATTATGATCACTGTATTATTTAAGACGCCAAAATTTGTACAAGCAGTTATGTGAGACATGCCGAAATCTGAAAGACTTATATTGTTATACAGCACTCCGGATTAAGCTTTTCTGATAAAGTCGTAAATATTCTATAAAACTGCGAATAACATTGTTGTGGGTTTCAAATCAAGAAGGGAGAGTTCTTTACATACATTTCTAGACAAAATGTAAAACCTAGAATAGAACAGAAGACTCCAAAAATATTTCCAATGAAATTGCTTACACATGTACCATTTAACAACATTTTTTTTGTTAGCCATGCCTAAATTGTATACGTGTTATTCCAATAAATGTGGTTTTTACGATTTCGTATTCCATTTGTCTGAGTTAGTTCATATTCAGATATGGTATGCTTGGAAACTCGGGGATTTTTGTTGGTACGAAGTTTGTATGCATTTTCATTCGCAGTGCTTAGATATATTTAGACATTTTTCATAAGATCCAAACCTGTTACGTACTCTATATAGAGCTGAATTTCCTTTTGTCTAAATGTTTAGATTATATGCTTAAAATTTTTATTATTATGTCTGCAATCTAAATTAAAATGTAACTTTAATATTAAAACTTGAATGTTTACACGTTAAATTGCTGCATAGTGGTAAGTTCTCACCAATTTTAAACTAAGTTCAAAGTGAATGTTTACACGTTAAATTGCTGCATAGTGGTAAGTTCTCACCAATTTTAAACTAAGTTCAAAGTGAATGACTGTAAGTAGACTATACTATTTTCATCACCGAAATACTAAGAGATGACAATATGTCGCCATGGATAGAAAAGGTTAATTCTGTTCTGTTAAACTCATCAAAACATAAATAATGCAGTAAATTGATTTACATATTTCGTAGTATCGAGAAATTTGTCAGATTCTATGACAAAGTTTAAAAATATATATTTCAAAAGGTAACACATTTTCTAAAAAAAAAATTACAATTTTCAAATGAATTCTTGTAATGTTTTTTTTTTGCAAAAATTCTGAAAACTGTTTTTAAAACTTGAAAAATCTTAATTTTCTAAAGAATACTTAATCTTAGGAAAACCGTACAAGAGATTTAAATACCCTAAACCCCCAATTTGAACAAAATAAACGTGGTTTCTAGTATAGATAGGTCCTAGTCGATACCTCAATATATACGTCACTTAGGATGCTGGTCTATAGGAGATTCCCGAAAAAATTCAGAGAAACTAAAATTTTTGTTAGAAAATGTTTTTATATAACTATTTATTCTAAAATTCGTTCTATCAAGACATTATACAAAAGTACAAACGTCATTATATAGCGCTAGATAGATTTATCCGGAGCACCCAATTTTATATAGCAAATTTTAAATTTATTTAACTCTAAATTTTTCGTTAAAAATCGAGATAAAAATATTTCGCTCTGTACCTATTTATCGGGAGCCGTTTTCGAGAGCTCTATGCATTTCAATGGGAAGATTGTTTATAACGTCAAATAAAAATGTTCTATACTAATTGAGAATTCAGGTCGATAAATGTTTGTTTTATAGATGCATTTATTTTTCATTTTTATGATACAGCGACACCAGTGAATAATAGCTGGAGTTTCAGTAGAAATTTCCAAATCGGCGCCGGATAGTGCTCGAACAATAAAAAACGGCTAAACATTAATTGAATTTGTAAAATCATTATCAAAATCATTCATAACGCCGATGTTGTTTACAGTCCTGTATATGATTAAAAATAACCAGATTAAATCACGACACCTCATATTCTGTAATATATACATTACACATAATTTTCGTTATTTTACTTATAAGAGCGCATTGAAATCTAAAATTACATATCTTAAAGACATTTTATATGCATACAGTTTGAAAAAAAAATAATAATAACAGAACACGGTACAGGTAAATCGACAGTAAAAATTAAGATTATAATATAATAACTGGTAACAACATCATGCTTATATATTTTTTAATTAAATTTAATTTTCATTCGATAAATAAATTACAATACATATGCGCAGGTAATACAGGTGATTACATTAAACTTTTATTGTTATAGTTATTGTTAAGAGAATTCGCGCGCAAATGCAAATTGTTTCATGTACGTGGTGATTTATAAAATTGGAAAGAATTTTAATTTCGCGAAAAATGATTGATTTTTCATGATTTTAATTTTGAAATTTTATTGTACTTTTATAAGTTATACAAATTATATTCAAGGATTTTAATTTGCCTGTAATGTGATATACCACACATATATAATCACAATGCAAATACCTGTAGGGATTGGTAGTTTTGTATTTCATTAAATTAATTATAATTAAAATATTTTTACATCATATAATTATCATGTCACTATATAGTAATAATTTCTGTCTTGATTTATTTATGGATATGACTAATTGAATGTTGCTTATTGGTTTACCTTAATGTATTCACACGCACATGAGTAAATTAAATTAAATTATACATTTGACATGAATAAAATCGATTAATTACTTTACTAATCTCTATTGTATTCAAGAGAAGAATTGAATTAATTTTACACCCGCGCACGCGACTTGTAACCAGGTACTCGTATATTCATTGATTATAATTTGCGTTCATTATTATTTTTAATTCATTCAAGGATTTATTTCTATTATTTTATTTACCATGTTTTGTATAAGTCACCTGAACATAAGATTATTGTTTTTTTTTCCAATAAGTACGAATGAATTGTGTTTCATATTCAATTGAAATTTCAAATTAGCTTGGTTAAAATAATGTATTATCCGGTTTCTATATGCGCGCGCCAATCATATATTGATTAGCGTAACGAACATTACACATTACATAAAACTTATTTTATTTTTAGAAAAGCACTTTTATTATTAATCTATCCCAGCGGAACGTTAAATCTGTATAATTGCACAAAATCCAATGTACATGTATATTATATGCAATAAAACTTATTTAACCGGATTAAAAGTGTCTGTACACAATACACAAATCTTAAAGGTATGAATATTATTAATTTGTTATTACAATTTTATTTTGTTTAGCTATAATTATCGCGACATTGAATTATTTATCAAATTAAAGCGACATAACATAAAAAAAATATCCGTACAGTCGCGCGGAAAATTTATGCTAATCGGATAAAATTTTAATCTCAAGTTATAAAGTTACATGTGTTTAATTGAGGTGGCGAACTATAAATATGTTTCTTGCAAATATTATTAAAGAAAGCCGAAAGTTTTTATCCGAATTCAATATAGTTGACGTTTTGACATTCCAAAAAATTTAGGATTTGGGGAGTGGTACTTAACGTTCTCGCTGTTTGTTTACCAAAACAGTATTTCTAAAATCTTCATCAGTAAAACGAATTTCGTATGTGGTATGCTGTACAAGACAGAAACGGAAATTGGACGGTGGAATGTAAGAGGTTCACAAACGAAAATATCTGTTTAATTTTTTTTTCCAATACTGTACCCTTTTTTCACAAAACAAAACATTCTAGCGGAATAAATTCTTAAAAGTTTTCCTTAAGCATGTAGTCCGTGGAATATAATCACAGTGATAGTTGCAGAATTAATCTATTTGAATATCTATGAATGTCTATTAATATCTATTAATGATATTGATATGTTAATAATAAATAAATAAATAATTAACATATCTATGTTAATAAGGGATATGTTTTATCCAGGTTCTAAGTATCACTCTGAAAATGATTCAAAGAAAATGCGGAATATTACGAGTAATCAGCCTTTATAAAAATCGGCAGTTTCGCTGTCGTATTGAGCCTACTCTCATCATAATTAATGAAATGAATGCTAATTTGATCACAAAATCTGATTGTAATAAAATAGTTCATATTGTTGACCGTGATTTTAATAACCATGGCTGGTCAATCGTTAGGGAACCTGAAAACATCCACTGTGTACATGCAATATTAAATTGTTGTTGTGCATTGCATTCATAAGGTTACATTGTCTACAATATTTGAATAAAATTGGGGTTTAGAAAGTGACTCGAAAATTCGACAAAGAAACAAAGATACAAAATTCAAATAGAGAGTAACTAAGTCGAAAGCTAAGAATTTACAATTCTAAAGAAAGAAAATGAAATTCTCAAAATGGCAGTTCAATAATGTGTGTGCGTGTGGAATAGCTAGAAAAACACCAACCTAGAAAAGAAAAGTGTAGGACTCCATAAATGCGAGAATATTAACCATTAACATTAAAAAAGGTCCCTTAACAAAAACAAGCTAAACAAAAGAAACACCTCTACCAATTAATATTGTTGGAATCTCCAACTAATCCACTGTCCAGTCTTGAGCTATATGAGTCAAAACCACAAAAACACGGCTCCCTGAATTAAGAAAAGTTGAATTAAGAAAAGTGAATTAAAAAAAGTGGTATTTGTATGAAAAATTTCCAATTATTTTAATTCATATTTTTAACAAAATTTTTTGACTCAACAAAGATGTTTTACAAAAAAAATTTAATTTCAAAATGACATAAGAAAGGCATATTTTATTTAGGCATAAGCATTTTTTAATTCATTTGAAATTTGCTATTGGTTTTGAACTTTTTCAATAATGAAAGCATTAGTTAAAACTTTTCAATAGTTTTAATTTTCATATTACAGTAAAAACCCGGTTATCGGGCACCTAGTTAACCGGAATTTACATTTTTAGGATTCTTTTTGCAAGGGAGAATTCTCTTGCACAAACGAAATAATTTTTTTTATTATTCGGTGATTCACAGACAGTATACTATAGTAAAAGCCTTATTATCGGAAATGCTTCTGAATGAGAACATTCCGGATAATCGTAAATTCCGGATAATTGAATGTTTCATAAAAACTAGAAATTTTGCTAGAGTTTCGCTTGGTTTCATTATTTTTTAGGATTCTCGTTAATTTATTTTCAAATTATGTACCGAAAAACAATTTTTTATACATCAGTTCATTGAATTTATTGCAAATAATAAATACATACACATTATGTATACGGTTACACCCATACGAGTACCCAAAATTTAGTAATACAAATATCCAATATTTCACTAACCTAACTGTAATACGACTTTACACATTCAATTCAAATAGAATAATGCATAAAACACAAAAGAAGTAAAAGAAAGTATGTTTTCCGTGAATCCCCGAATAATAAAAAAATATAACTTCATTTGTGAAAGGGAAAAAAGCAAAAAAAAACCTAAGAATTAAAATTCCGGTTAACTGAGTGTTCCGGTTAATGGGATGCCAGATAATCGGCCTTTTACTGTAACATGAAATTAAAGCATTCAAAATTTTCAACTAATTTTTTCATTAATGAAAATATGTAAAAAACAATTGCAAATTTCAAAATGAATGAAAAAATGAATATGAAATAAAAAAGAAAGAGAAACAAACAAAAAAATTCCTTAAAATTAAATCTCCGGTTAACTGAGTGTTCCGGTTAATTGGATGCCGGATAATCGGGCTTTAACTGTAGTACATTTTTATGTTTTATTTCGAATTTAAATACACATTTTATTTAATTTATAAACACACTTCTTAAACCATTTTCTAAAAGACTTATGATAAAGTCAGCCTTTTTTATTTCAGTTTCATTACAGATTTTAAGTCAATTTTAAAATGAAATAAAAACGTTAGTTTTAAGTCAGAAAGAACACCAATCTTATTTCAACTTTTTTTAATTCAGGGAGCTTAAAAACACCAGTTATTATTTATCCTTTCATTTATATCAATGAAAACTGGAAAATGACTTTAACATAAAGGCAATACTTAATTCGAACAGTTAATGATAAATACATTTGAGCCGTTGAATAGAACAATAATCCAAAACTGCAGTGCCAATAATATAAGGTTTGTAAGTATTAAAGTGACCTCTAAAAAAGGAAGGGAGCTGTTTGCCATAGGACGAATCTGTACCTCATATACCCGATTTCATAAACTTCTTTATTTATCATATTTTATCTTTATTTATCATAATTATTTATCATTGTAAAGACTAACAAACAATAAAGTTAGTCGGGAAAATTCGAGAAACTGGGGAAATAGGAGTTGATGATCCAGTCTATTTTTCTATACTAACCTTCAGGGGCCAAATAAAAATCCGATAGTACTAGAAAGTGAGTTACAACAACATGCCAGAAGCAGCTTGGAGTAGTCGCTACGGTCATAACGTATGTGGAATCTTAGGAAAAATTATCGTCTAGGAAAAATTATCGTTTTATTATTGACTGCTCTACAAATTTTAACGGTTATGATTTTAACACTTTACGAAAACTCGTACTTGTAACCGTATCTTACATAATTCTTAAAATTTATGTACAAATTAAAATAAATTTTGAATAAACTTAGACAAATTTCTATTGCAAATTATACATAGAAATTCTTAAATATTTTGTTATAAAAGTTTACGAGAAAACGCGTACTCCGTACACATGCATCTTACCAACCATGTGAATTCGTTAAGTTATAGTCCCTTATAAAAATTATATGTTAAGTTATCTTATTTTTTTGGAGGGGTGCTGTAAAAATGCCGATTTCGATGAAAATTCACGCGGATTTCCCAATTTATGGAATTAGCTTAATTAGAAAAATCGAATTTTGAGCGCGGTAATTTAAAATGAGTTAGCAATAACAAATTTGGAGGTTATAATTACAATAAATATAATTTATAATTACGCCAAAATTTTTACCGGTTTATTTGACAAAGCAAAGTGCATTAAAAAATATAATCACGAGCTGCTGTATTTATTTTAATTGTTACAAAAACAAAGTTTTTATATAGTACTACTTTTTGAACCATTTGCCGTAGGCACTTGGCAAAACACAGTTGCACTTAATAAACACATTTTATTCAACACTTATTTTTTAGATACTCCGATGACCTAACAACTCGAAAACGATAGAGTGACTTTTAAACTTTTTGAACAAATTTCTTAATTAAAATATTCAAAAATCAAATTTTTTGCCAAATAAATAACAAGTGTTTAATTAAGTTTTTAAATTAAATGTTTGGTTAAAACAATAACTGAAGAATAGTATTCGAAACTTTTTGAACAACTTGATATGAAGATTCGTGGGTAAAAAAAAATGCATAAAGACAAATCATCACCCTCTGAATAGCGTACCTCCAATTATAACTATTTGGACGATTGATAAACATTCAAATTTGTTTTGTGCTATCTATAGATAACTGATTAGAACTGTTCATCAATATGGTTATTCGGGAATTAAGCCAAAAAATCGGCTTGAGGGACACATTAAAAACTCGCTCTTTTACAATTGACAGTTAAGGTTGAATTTGCAGTTTTGACTTGCGGCATTTTATTCTGTTTTCGCAGTAAATCAAAATAAGTAATTTTAAGAAATTAGCACTAAATTGAACGTTTTGTCTAAATAATTCAAATTGTGCCACATCCATTTTGAAAAAACTGTAGTGCACCAAATGCGATGTGATTGTGTTTATCGATTTGGACCTAAGAAATCAGCATAGCGTTTTATGTAAATTTATCAAATATACCGTATACTTTATGTATAACTTAAAAATAATATGTTATACTATAAATACTTGTATTTTGAAATAAAATATTCCTAAGGCATATCTATTATCTATACACAAATATCAAACTATCCGAATTTTTTATTATAATTATATCGGTATTATATTTTGAATGTTAATTAGCCCGAAGCGACAAATAAACGCATTGGTATATTTGATAACGAAAAATTAATCATAACTTAATAATAATGGTGTGTGTAGCAGACTACACCACATAATTAATAACGAGTCTTAAAGAACAAGACACTGGATAAACCCGAACTAGGTTCCGAATTCATGCTTCCGTATATAAATCAGAAAAATTTTCATGCTAGACACATTAAGTACATTCGATTCATAAGTAAAAGAACATCATAATTATACAATTAAAGTCAAAATGTTTAAAGTAAGTTTTACTTAGGTATATATATAATTTTAAATTATCAGAAACTGTAACAATTTTTTGTTGACAGGTCATTGTTGTAGTAGCTCTTTGTGCTGCGGTTTACTGTGCACCAGCTGATCCGACACAAAACGAATCAACCGTAGAAGAAATTCGAGCACCGGTAGAAAAAGCACTTGATTCTTCAATTCCCTCAGTTCTTTCTGATAATAAAGAAGCCTTAGAGGGGGCTGAATCTGCTTTTATAACATATGGCTCTTACCCATTAATTCGAAGTAAGTTGGTTTATTTTACGCATTAAGTGCTATACATAACTATAATATATTTTTTCTAAGGTTATCATTATCCATATTATTACCCCAGACGAATCGTATATGGTGCTCATCGTCACATTTACTTGTATAAATGAATTATGTAACGGCATACATTTTATTTTATTAATTGAAGTTTGTAATATGAGTTTTAATAAAAATATATGATACATTTTATTTTAAGCTTTTCAATTCTGTACATGTCAAATACTGGCCCGTAGCAGTGCTTACAATCTAACTTCCACCCTATACACCATAGCATGCTGAGATACAAAGTTCCAAACTCCTTGGTGCCATTCTCGTATTTCAGTAAATCTTTTGGCACATTTCGCCATTTTACTTTTCCAAAACATGTATTCCTGATTATAATTAAAAGAGTGCTAGGAACAGATAATTTTTTATTGAGTTACTGCCACTCTAAATAGTGGTCCAAATTTTTAGACGCACACTTAAATGTTATAGGGTAAGTTCCGAACTTACACAATTGATCAAGCTATAAGTTAAATTCAGAAGTTATTCGTAGCTGAAAACTTGATGAGAGAGGTTCAATCCAGATGATTTTGCTTAAAGATAGAACACATCGCTCCTACCCTCCATAATTTTTTTATATCAAAAACTTGACTCAGATTTTGTTTAATATATTAGCTTCCCAAACCTTAAATACAATATGTTGGTAAGCGTTTCTCCGTTTAAGGACCGATTAACTAATATCCACAAGCTTCGTGAGATTCTTAAAATTCACATTCAATGCAACACACATAATTTCAATACCGCTTCGAAACATAAGGACTGGAACAATTCTCGTTTTTGCTTGGTAAATTGGAGGATTCTTCCAAAATTTGGTTGAAATTTGCGTGTACCGGTAGTGGCAGCTTTAATGAGAGCTTTTACAATTTTTGTAATGATGTTGAAAAATTCAAAAAATTGACATAAAAAGATTTAAATAAATTTAAAGAATAAATTTTAAGCTAGCACGAAACTGTTTTTGATTATATAAAATAGTTTCACCAAAAGTTCAGTTAGTTTAAATTATCGCTTTAGAAATTAAGTTGGGAGTACTCGAGATCTATGTTAACATACCATATGTAGTAAAATAAAATCGGGTGTTGGCCCGAACATATTCAGCCCTCCATTTTTTAATTGGTCATCATCATATATCAGAACCTGATGTAAGGGCAATTTCGATAACTATCATAATCACAAGTGCCCCAAATTACTTCGTCTTCCCTAATTTTCGTAGACATTTATCAAGAATAAGTAAATCTAAAAATCTCATATAAAATGTAGTTTCTACTATCTCTTCTTCCTTTCTTATCCTTCTATCCTTGAAGCGGAGTTAGATTCTGTTTTTAGTGTGGTGTGAAATTTAAGGATTTCGCACCACGAAATATTTTTTTAGATTTTTAATATTCATAGTGCTAATAAATGCCAAAATGTAAATCCAAACCCAATTAACCAAGCTAATTTCAATTTATCAAAACGAATATATTACAACTTGTAAATAACAGAAATCTACATACGAACGAATAAATATCGAACATTGGTCTTGGTTTTCATCTTTTGCACGCAATATTTATTATATTGCAACAGAGACATTATAGAAAAACTACTTTATGTGAAAATTGAACTTTTATCTCAATTAAGTTTTTCATAGTTTTACATTTAAAATTTATGTGCCGTGTCAGGTTGTTTCTCTTATTATTCGTGTACTTGTTTCTAATATGTATAAGTTATTTATTTATTAATGAAGATTATAATTAATTTTATGAAGTGTGAAATAGATTGCTCTAGTCCGGTAGTTGTATAAAATTTAAATTTAATTTAGCTTATAAATCATTTTGCACGATAAACAACATGATTCGCATAATTATTTATTTCTGATTCAATTTACCAGATTAGCGGATTAATTGCCGCAGCTTTCTTAAAATTTTGAAAAATATGTACGCGTTGTGCGATTTGTTAATGTTCAATAGTTTATTTAAGATAATTTTGAGTCTAGTCGCACTCATTAAAATGTATTTAATTGTACTTGCTGTATAAAATATTCAATAAACTTGGTTTATTATTTTTATTATGTTAAGTGTTAATTTAAAGTGCGATAAAAAAAACGATATAGCGCAAGTCTCATATATGCAGTAATTAAACTTGGTAAGCGACGTAATATAAATTTAAGCGATAAAATTATACGGCTTGCGTTGGTGTACATTTCGTAATGTAATTAGATAGGTCAAAATACCTAAAAGGAACTCTTATATATCTTAAGATTCTGGTACGGTTATAAAATGTATGCAAATTTTTTCCATATCACACAAAAAAATGTTCAGTGGGTGGTATTCCAAATATGTAAATGCGGAAAGTTTTTCTATTAGTGTTTGGATTAGAAGCATTCGAAAAGCAATAATTAGCTCCGAGTGTTTAGATATCTTGAAACTATTTTTATTTCACAGTTTAATATTTGTTTATTTAATTTTATTGGAAAGTAATTAAGATATATTAGTGAAGTATGTATATGTATTCAGCGGTAGGTAAAATAAATATTAAGATGTTTGTTCAATTTTTGCAGTACTCAAAAAAAGATGACTCAAGATATTTTGTGGTAAGTAGTGTATTTCGAAAGTTGGCGGTTTAATACCTTACATAGTTGCGTAATTATCTAAATCCTCTTGAAAAATATCAAACAATGTTTTTCAGATATCGAAAACACGTAAATTTCCGACGAACTTAATCTGACCATGATCAACTATATATACCGACATATGTAAATCCTTTATAAATTTACCATACACATATATATGATCAACACAAATCAAGTTGTAATTCCGTAAACTCAACTGTCATCACACTTGCCTTCTGAGTCATTAAACCATGAAATGTGTAAATTTAAATCTTTCGAGATAAGCTATTTTTATAAAAATTTGTTTTAAGAAATTCGAGCTAGTAATTAATTGATCTATAGTAATATGTAGTGATCGATCAAAACTAAACGTCCCACGTAAATTTTAAAATAATACCGCGGTAGCCGGTCAACTTAAATTACTTTATATTTACCTTAAACTTGTACAGATTCAGTAGCCCAACATATAATTTATAGAAAATTGTAGCTCGTACATTCCAAGAAATTATATTCAATCAATTAAGATCAAGCGCGCCAACTTGTTATTATATGACACACACACACATAAAATATTGTATCGCCCTAAATCAATTAATAATAAAGTATTCCAAAGAAATTCTGGTTAAGTTCCAATCACTCAAGGAATTTCGTCCACCGCCGCATAGCACATACATGTACGAAAATATTCATTTAACATGAACTTTCATTTTTTTGGTATATCCACCATGATTCATGTCCGATTGTTATCAAATTAAAATTAATTATTTTATTTGTTTCAATTCAACAAATATGTCATATATGTCTGTATGTATGTCAGCTATGTAACAACTTTTTTGTGCTGTGGTATTTTCATTAAAATGTATAACCTACAAATTTTTTGATATGCGCTCGCGCGTTCCATTTCATATGCCATGGTGTGTACGAACATTGATTGTAATCATCGCCTTGTGCATTTAACAACCGAAATAAAAAAAAAAATTGTAAGCGCATGCTTGCATTTAAATATTAAGACACAAAATTAAGAAATTAAAATGTAACAAGTTACAATCATTTTCTGGTGTGTTGATAGATTTGTAGATTTACATTTCAATTTCCAGCTGATTTTCTAACAACATGTCTTTATGACCGCATGTTGTACTTTACTGTGTTATTGAATATACCGCGGAAACACAAAATATTTATGTTGTAATGTGTTTTCAGTGTCAAGACACATGAAAATTACAAAGAATTTGTGGGATTGTGAAACCAGCAAGTGAAATGATTACAATCAAATAATATTTAATTACTGCTGCTGTATGTTAACGGAAAATGGACAATACAGATTTTTATTGCATGACACTGTAGTTCAATATAAAAGAAATAAGATAAGGTGTTAGATAAACCTTTTTTGGGGGTAATTAAGAATTAATTGGTGATTATCAGTAAAATCTATATTGTGAAACGAAAATTATTTTAAGTATAACTTTTACTCTCATGCAGTGAAACCTTTGTTTCAAGGTTAAGGTTGTAATACACGGAACGGATAGGTATACGATTTTAATTTTGTTAATTTGTACCTTAAAATATTACATTTTAATAGTTACATTTTAAATTTGAATATTTGTGTTTAGAACAAATAACATTAAAAATTAAAGTTAAGATAAACAAAATTAAAATTATAAAAGTGTTTCTTCAGATTTCTTTGGAAGTCGTCACTCTAAAGAAGTCAAACAAGGCTTGTACTTCATTAAGGGTAGTGTATACTGGGAGCTACGTTTACCCAAGAAAGATCATTTTCATAGTCCCATTCATTTTTTTTCCATTATAATCAATATCACATATTGGGATTGCATATTTCAACTGAGATCAGATAAAGCTGAAGTGTAAGATGAACGGTCGGTTGGTCGGTTACGTCTTTGGTCCTTCTTCTGAACACCAACATCATCAAAGTGTGGGTTAAAGAAGATAGGTCAAACAATGTCACTCCCAATTCCTTTGCCTCATTTACTCTTTTAATTTTTATGCCATCGCTGGTATATAGTCACTAATTGCATTAAATATTCCATCGATAAATATGAGAAATATCCATGAACGTAACGATGGGTGTAACGTTGAAAATTCAAAATACAATTTAATATGTCAAATAATTTGAAGTGGTGTTGGCATTGATGACATCTAATCCATACTTAATTTGATAAATTCCCGGTTAATTAATTCTTATATTGAGGATGAAAATTGAGAATCATGAAAAGGAGAAAAACATTACAACAAGTGACAAAAGTTAACAGTGAGGCTAAAAAATGGATTTAAACCATTATGGCACAAAGTAGAAATTATGAGCCTAAAAAAATCGTTTATCTTATGAACCAAAATTTAATCAAGTTTCACAAGAGTCGTTGATACAATTCGTACATCCTCATGAAGCACTATGTGTGCTAGCACTTGTTCTCGTTGTACTAACGATAATCTATCGAAAACAACAGTAATCGTTTTTAAATACAGGTTTAAAATTTTCCCTATTTGACATGTGATCAGTTATACAACGACTATTGACAACGTAATTTTCATACCATTCTGTTTTTGATGGTTGTTTTGATTTGTATTTCGGGGTAAGTGGTTCGCATTCATCCTGTACAACCAGAGATTGTTTGCGGTGAACTTGTGTGTCTTGATTGTCATACAGAAATTATAGATGTACGACTTCAATTTAGCTTGTGGCTGTATACCACGTTCAGTAAAAAATATTTTGGGCGCTGAAATTATCCAAACTATGTTCACTGTTCACTGTGTCTTCGATATGATTTTACCTGTACCTTAATTCTAGGAGCCCTGAAGTGGGCGATTCATTTTCTGGAGGCCAAACGAGAAATTGGTTAAAAACATAAACACAGTAATTACAGAACACTACAGAGTAACATTTTTGACTTGTAGTGTTCAGGCAACTACTAAAAGATTCAGCGGAACCGACCTATCAATAAGTAAAACAAACACGGAAGATATGGGAAAACACATGACTGATGCTGAAGGAAATAAATGATTATTTTTAAAATTGGTTTGGACATTTTATTTCTATTCTTTTTTAGTGTAGTTCATCTTTGCCTAAAGCTGATTCTAAA
Source organism: Nephrotoma appendiculata (assembly GCA_947310385.1). Taxonomy (NCBI): domain Eukaryota; kingdom Metazoa; phylum Arthropoda; class Insecta; order Diptera; family Tipulidae; genus Nephrotoma; species Nephrotoma appendiculata. Next base: position 5,254,940 of record OX371224.1, on the reverse strand, counting down.
TCTTCGTAATTAAGATAAGTTACATTGCCATACATTGCACCCAAACTCCACTTTTCATTTCACCTCGAGTTCCTCGCACCTGTTCTTTAAATAGTGGAAATAATTCGTGTTTTGTATCGTGTGATTGCCGGATTTAAAGAAAGCGTGTTTTAATTTTTTCTTCGCATGGGCTGCGGGCTGTCTACCTAATCGCCCGTTAACCCGGCTGCCATGGGACGCTTAACCTGCGGTCAGATACAAAAGACCCGAGATAAGTGAAATTTGCAAAAAATGTAGTGAAAGTAGGTTTCTCGTGCAACTGTTCATGGCCTGATCTAACCTCACATCCTACATTGAGTAAATCAGCGATTTTACTACTCGTCGCAAAATAAGCTATGTATGGCTTCTCGTGGTGGCAGTGTCCCAATATATACTAGTATCTAGCAGATTTCCAGTTATCAAAGATTTTTGTTTTGCAAAACTAAGTGACATTCGCTATACGCGTTTATTTAGTATTTAGAGCTTGTTCAAGACGAAAGAGGAAGACGGAATATAGCTAATTAAAAGTTAAAAATCATTATGATTGTATTAACCTTAAAAAACACTTTTGCATCAATACTACGAAATTTTCAGTTATTTTTCTGTCTTCACAATTTTACATATTTTTTGTAAATTACACAAATTTTTATGCAATTTTCGTTTATTACAAAAAAATTTAACAAACTTTTTTTACATTGTAAATGCCCAACCGTGATGGACTCGCAAACGGGTCTTGTGGAACACTAGAGGAGACTTTTGTTGTATTTGATCTTTGTTTTCCAATTTCAATATATTATTGTATTTTCGATTGGTACGAGAAAAAACAATTGACGTAATCCGCAGAAAAGAAAAAGGAATTTGACCAACTATGGGCTATGACTGATGGAGTCAAATGCTTATCTAAAGTCCGTATAAACTGTGTCCAATTGTTGATGTTGTTCAATGACCTTAAAAACATTATACTTATATAGTAAATTTATCGTTGTGGATTTATCGGCCAAAAACCCATGATGGGAATTAGGCAAATGATGTGGAATAACATTTTTGCAATTTTTACAAATAAGAATTTCAAATAACTTCGGTGTCATTGATGTTGTAGTTATTCCTCTGTAGTACGAAATATCGTTTATTTTCCCTCATTTGAAAATGGGGTTCGATTTCGTTGTCTTTCATCTGCTGAGGAATAATCCTTTTTAAGTACTGACAAATTGAAAAGTATAAGACTGTGTCCAACTTGAGTGATAACTATTTTTTAATACTAAATTTGTGAAAATACCGAACGCACGCGAATTATCACAGTCGTTAGGTAAAATAATTTTTGACAGTTTTGTGGTAACTTAATTATGGAAAAATTGTCGTATGCACTTGTTCAACAGATTATTATGATTAGAAATTGATTAAAGTGAATGATCTGGACTCAAGGGTGTAATACTCAACAGTTATATAATGTATTTTGCTTTATAAAATTAATTCAATACGAAATTAAAATAAAATAAATAGAATTGCGTTTATGATTTAAATCTTTTTCTTATTTATAGAGTTATCTTAAATCTTTAAATCATAATTTTTAAACCAAAATTAAATTAAATGGCCGGAATTTTGATCAAAAAAAATTATCACACAATTCGGCCAGCAAAACGACAAAAATTTCACAAAAGGAAAATTTTATCACGTTAGTGTCAAATATTTTTGCGAGAAACTATTTATCACTCAATTCGGACACAGTCTATAAGTGGTTGGATAAATTGATTAGCGTAATTTTTTGGAAATACCATCTGGACCACAACCATCTCCAATCTTACAATTTGCATTCATTAAATCGTCAAGGCTGATGATTGGGCATATAAATTGTAGCAGTATTATTGCTATTTAAGTTCTTCTGGTGTTTGTAGTCATGGATGTCTTCAGGTTTGTAGCTTGATTGAAAGGACTGTGTTAAAATAACCACCGAATTCGGAATTAATCTCCTTAAATTATGCTTCATCAAGGGTTGTCATTTTTCGAAAAGCCTTGCATTTTAATTTTTTTATTATCTGGCGATTATCATAGCCAGGTGGATTATTTTTTGAGTGCCTTTTTGTTAGCGGAACATTTCGTTCAACTCCGTAAAAGAAGATGACGTAAAATATTTCAATATTTTCATTGATATACTGTTATATGTTATTTCCTCTTGCAAATTGATGCTTTCAAGATTTTGATTGAATTAATTTGTATTTATCTTTCTGGAGGTGTTGTTTGTTTGGCAATTGTTATTCTGTGGTAGCTCATGGTTGTGGAATAAAATTCCCACTGGTTTATGGAGTACATCACAAAAGGTACTGCAGATTGAGATATGTTAAATGTATTTACTTCATTAGTGAAGATTTAATCCAGAGTTGTGCAATTTTCGTTTACACTGTTATATTTATTTGGTTCATGTTACATCTGAGCATTGTGTCAATGAACAAACACTCAGGTTTTAGGGTTACATTGTGTGGTAAAATACAATTGACCTTATTATCATGGGTCTACACAATATAGGGTTTTGCATCATTATAAACTTCTTCAATTGGATCATAACATATAGTTCGCTTCATAAAGTTCGCTTCTAGAATGAGGGGCAACGTAAGATATATAAATGTAGATATACATTTTTACACATAATTGCTCTAGTGAAGATGGAGTTAGTGCAAATTCTGCATTGCTAAGTGATTAATGAATGGCTAAAAATTTCTCCGGCGAAGAACTCAAAGTTGTGGACCGTTGGTGCTTTAGATGACATTTTTTCCACGTTGGAATTGCACAGGAATTGTGTGAACAATTGGAGTTTTCTAAAATTGAAACTCTTTGGATGAAACAGCGCAATGGAAAACATCGTCTGGAAAACGTATCCTGAATGACGAATCATCTCGGCTGACACCATTAATTAGCTTTGCTGTTAGTCTTGTAAAAGTAAAGTTTGATATTCCAATTTTATGGACAAGAAAGCTGCAAAATAAGGCACCCGTAACTTCATTGTGTACCCTACTAACAAATATAAACCTTCTGGGTTTTGATATACCATCGAATCTGGCTGAGTATTTCTAGAAAGTATTACATCAATTGTGTCGGTAACGTGTGGAATATAACCGTGTTATTTGCAGCTTCATCAACAACATCAACATTGAACTCATCAACAACATCAACTCTTGAATAGGTTGTGACTCATTGGTGCCATAACAGTAGATGTATGTAATGGTCTGTTTCTTCTTTATTCCCATCTTACAGTCAGCGAAAAACAATCATTATGAAAATCGTAACTGATAGTGTGCAATTTGTGTTATGTTTGAAAAATATCACATTTGAGTCAGTTCATCAATGGAAATCGCTGGGACATTGTTCATGTCAATTTTTTATTGGGAGTTCGAGGAAATTGGCGGGTAAGGGAAGAATAAAATACACGTAGAAATATCAACAATTTGTAAAAACCTAACGGATAATGTGTTATATCTGGGAAATAGTTCATTTGAATCGCTTTGTCGATAATTATTGTCCGAAAAATTTAAAAGGTCAAATTTCATGCTGGGAGTTCGGAAAGATTTGAAGGTGTGAAATACAAGTGCAAACTTCAAAAACTTCTAAAAAGTTAACGTTAAAAGTATTATATTTATTTATTTACTTTATTTGTTTATTTATTCAAAAAATATAACGAATTTTGTGGCGAAAAAAAGGTAGAAGCAAATTCGCGTAATACATACAAAATTCAAAATAATCCTAATATTTACAAAATTAGATGTTTAAAATAAGAATAAAATCTGATAAATCCGGATATCCGGAAAAGGTCTTATTTGAATCGGTTTGTCGTTGGTTATCGCTGAACAAATTTTCACATCATGTTTTATGTTGGGGATATGGGAGAATTAGCGGTAGTGAAATTCACGTGGATATTTCAAACATTAATGAAACTTAACGTTAAAAGTGTTTGTCTATAAAAAATCGAATTTCAATTAGTTGGTCGATATTTATCACCGGAAAATTTTTGAGGTCATGTTTCATTTTGGGATTTGGGGAAAGTTGTGGGAGTGAAATAGACGAACAAACTTCAAAAATTTGTTAAAATTTAACGTATAAAGTGTTGTGTTGTCTGATTTGAATCAGTTTGACGATAGTTATTGCTTAATAGATTTCCAGTTCAAGTTTCACATTGAGAGTTCAAGAAAATTGACAGCGGAGGAGGGGGGGGGGGGGTGAAATACACGCGTAAACTTCTATATTTTTTAAAAATTTAACGGTTGAAGTGTTATTTCTTGAAAAGGTCTCATGTGAACCGGTTCGTCGATGGTCATCGCCGGAAAATTTTCCAGGTCAAGGTTTCATGTTCCGTTCCAAAAATTGTTGAAACATAACATTTAAATGATTGAAATGGTTGTATCTGAATCGGTTTGTCGATGGCGGTTTAGAATCGGTTTTTGATAGTTATTTCTGGAAAACTGTCCAGGTCACGTTTTTGTTGAGAGTTCGGGAAACTTGGGGGACTAAAATACAAGCGCAAAATAAACATTTGTACAAACAAAATATCTGAAATTTGAAACTTGCTGTTTAAAGTGTTATGTCTGAAAAATGTTTGGTTTGAATCGATGGTTATCTTTGGAAAATTTTCCAGGCCAAGTTTCATGTTGGTAGATCGTAAAACTTTGTGGTAGCGAATTACACGTACGTAAACTTTAAAAATTTGATAAAAATTAACGTTCAAAGTGTTATCTCGGGAAACTGACTCAGTTTGTTGATGGTTATTGTTGATAATTTCTGGAACATTCAGGGGGCGTGACATGTACGAGTGTACTAAAACAAATTGAAAAAACTTAACGATTAAAATCTTTGGAAAGCAAAATACACGTGGAAATTTCAAAGATTAGAAAAAAAATTAACGTTCAAAGTGATATGTTTGGAAAAGTTCTCATTTGAATAGACAAAATTGGCATCGTTGGTTTTCGAATTTTATTTAAGTGTCGCACCTTCAAATGGAATAAGGATGAGAAAAAACATATTTTTTTTTAAATTTGCCATAATGAATTATATAACTGAAATATAAAACAAAAACCCATGAACAAAATTTGGGGCTGCCGGTTCACTCTTGGTAGGACGTTTCGAAACATGCAAATAAGTTGTTCAAATATATTGATGGAATATAAAAGTTAGGAATATTATCCCACATGCAGTATATAATTTTTGTTGCCTAATTCATTAAGAATAATTGGAGATATGATCGAAATGTACAAACAAAGTTATCGGCGAAAACTATAATAATCGTTTTCCATGCTTGATTTTTGATATGGATGGGTATGACCAGAGATAGATATGCAAACTCCAGTGTATATTGATAGCGTTCGTTTAAAGTCTACTATACTTTCGAGGGTTGTGTTCGAAGTTGATTTTGAGAAGACATAACAAGTTAAAATCTTTAAAAATTTTAAGAATACAATTTCCAAGCGTACAATTTAAATTTTATGACATTAAACTCAAACCAAATGTAGAACATAAAACATTTACCTTTATATGGCTTAGTAAACGAAGTAGTAAGCTTCCGTATAAAATTTTTAAAAGACAAAGGTCAATTACACACTTTTAAAACAATAATTCACCTGAGGTTTATATCTTAAAATGTCACTAAACGTTTTATATCGAACGAACAAGTTCACTTAAACAGAAACAACAAGTTACCAACTGATACGTATCTCCGCAGTCTACATAGGCAACAACAAGCAGTATGTAATCGGCATGTAAATTAAAAATAAAGTTTTGTGTCGTTTGTTGTGCGATCACTGAAAGTGAAATTACTTGTTGCATTTTATACTCCGCAACTATGTATAACAGACCGACTAAATAAATTTATGTCACCTTAATGACATAGAAAAGCTTTTAATTAATAATACGACCAAAATATCATGTGTGTGTGTGTATAGATATTAGCTGCACACAAAATCAAATGCATTTTTGTCTTGTTCTATGTACTGATAACAACATGACCATGTTTGGTAGTTCAAATTGATTTTGCATTTAAAATTGTTGATTTTCTAACGAAAATCGGAAAAAAAACTTTTACAACATGTTGCAATATAAAAATTTGCGGCTGTTGTTGTTGTTGTCGATTTGGAAGAAAACAAGATATAAAGTTATTCATGGATATGGAAATTATATATACAGCACGTTATGTATACACTTTGTATTTTTCATGAATCTGAAAATTAAGACACAAGACATGCTCTCTAATGTTTATTTGTTTTTGAAGATGATAAATTTACATATTTTGTCGAATAGAAGATTAATTGGGTAGATAGATTCATTAAATCTCGTGTTTTAAACGTATTACACATAAGAAAATGACTTTCGTGTATACAAGGTACATTGACGGTTTAATGCTTGTTTCTAATCAGGTTTTATTTTTGTCCGCAGGTTGGGAAGTAACTTTCATTGTACCATTATAGATATTCTACTAACAATTTGTAGAGGGTAGTACCTGCATTTGGAAATTTTCTTTAGCCACTCCTAATATTCGCATGGTTCGCAAAATGTGTATATAAAGCACTTAAAAAAAAATCTGCACTACTGCCGTTAAATAAAAAAAAAATATTATTGTACATTTGTTCTAATAAATCCAATTAACATAGTGTACATAGCAATCAATTTCAGATTTAATACAAATGGACATCCGTATAATTATCTCTTTCCATAAAGGGCGTTGAGTGTTTATGCAACATCAAACGAAATAACAATCAGATATATCTAAATATCAGCAATAAAGTGGTGGTTACGGCGACTGGTAAAACATCCCCTTATCGAAATATCCCTTTAAACCCAAAATTTAATTATTCATAAAATATTAATATTATTTTAATTTACCTTCTAAATCTCTTCCATCTGCATTGGACAGTTATGTGATATCTATTGTAAAAGTTTACCCACGGGCTGGTTGGTTGGCATTCGGTAATAATAATAAATATTTGTTTAAGTAATTCTGTAGTACTTGTGAGTACGCCATCTCCCACGGGATAAAATAAATTTTGTTGTTTGATTTTTTGGTAGAGATTTAGGTTTCTAGATATTGGGATGCATACGGTACAACAATATGTTTTTATGAATAGAGATGATACAATATTGTTATATATTTGATTTATAAATAGGGGTTGGCACACCATATTCATGGTAAACATTTAATATTGAGCGGAACTAGGAAGTGTATTTATATGTGTGATAGGCAAAACCGTGGGACTATTTTTATTTCTTTAACACATTTTTCGTAGCATTTGCACAATAATAATCATCATCGCATATCATCATTAAATTAATTTTTCATCATCAACCTACTATAAAAATTTGTTTTAATTAAAACAAATAAATTAAATTTCACTATGCATCAAGCTAGGAAAACTGATTGTGCAACATGTTGCATGATGTGAGTTTTGTTTTGAATAAGCAGAGAACAGAAAACTTCTTTGTATATATACTTTCGTGGAAAATTGTCAATTGTAAATCAATAAATTCATCGTTAAATTAAAAGTTGTAATAATAAAATGATTTTTCAATTATAAAAATGCAACAAAACCCGCCGTAAGGTATTCTTTGGTATATAATCTCAAGTTTTATTAGAGATGTCTATCGTTGTCTATTGATTACAATTATCGCTCGCTTGTCGGTTTAATTTCATGATTGTGTGCAGTTCTTGAGACTCTGCTCGTATTGCATGTATGCGCTGTGTAGATAGAAGTTGTAGCAATCTTTTTTTTGTTATTGTTTATTAGTTTTAAACTCAATTAGGAAACTATTAAAAACTGTAATAATTTCTGATTTTATTGTTATAGATTTTCTATATATAGAGCGAGTGAGTAATGCAGCAAAAATTGATTACAATTTTTTTGTACGTAACAGACATTTATCGGCAGATTATACTACTTGTATATTCAAAAATAGAATAAAACGAGTTGATAAGTATTTTATTCAATTAAACCGAATATAAAAATTGAATTGCATTAATTGAATTGATGTCGGCTCGCGATGATTTTGAAAAATGAGAATTTTTACGCTTTTCTATGTGCGGATGATCAGTTCAAGATATGGGCGTAAAGTAACATGTTATTGTGCTTAATGGATTCAAATCGTCGTATGCGGTGTTATTGATAAATATGAAATACTGACAAATAAGGAGGTGATTTTATGCGCTTGAATTGCAAAAAGGCTATTTTTAAATGTGGTTTGATATACAGTTTGGTTTTATGCATTTATCGTAATTGCTCGTTTAAAGGAATTTTATAATTAAAATCATTTCCATCGCTTAAAGCTCGATTTATGCTCTGAAACAATTTACTTAGGCGATCTCTTAACTACAATACATATAATTCTGCCACACACACTCATCATTTAGATAATTTTAGCCTCTTTCGAGAAACCATAAGTTCTAGTAAACAATACGCGTCGTGCCCGTTGGAACGGTTTGGTAACAAGTTTGAGTACTGTGAGTGAATCGCTCAAATTCTGCAGTGCTGTTGACAGAAAAAATTTAATTGCAGTGCGAAAAATGTGAAAAAGGTTAAACTAAAGGTTTGTAAATAAACTTTAGCATTTTGGGAGTCAAACCCATTATTTCTCAAAAACACTTCTATATTACAAAAATATGGCTATTGCTTCTCGAAGTTTAACTTGTAGCTGAAAGCTTTAGGATAGTTTACTGTCTCTCCAAGGCAAATGTCAATTCTAGTGATCGTTCCTTCTACAAGAAGTCATACAGTTCAACAACTTTTTTTCATCTAGTAACAACCGGTCAGTTAGTCTTGGATGAATCAACGTGAAAACCCTTCTCAATACACCAGTTGCCCAGAGCCAAAAGAATGGTGACAAATGCCTCTCGAAACACGTATTCTAAGATTTTCGAACAATCTCAAAAGCAACAAAATAAATGTTGATAGAATGAAGTATCTCATGCAAACTTCTCTAATAGAATAGGTTAACTTGCTATCAGAAAGTCCCAACACATCTCTTCTTAGAGACGTATTAAGACAAACGATTCCGTTCGAACTGAAGTTATTCCATGAATTCCTCTGAGCAGAACATAGACTTCTTTTATATTTTCTTTAAAAAGACATCATATTTGATTCGAGCATCTAGTTTGATAATAAAACGACAAATTTTTCGTCTGAACTAAAGCGATTTTTGTCAAAACCGACGCAGTAATTCAATGCCTTTATAGACGAGCATACAGCAGAGATGCGAGCTATAACAGTATGGTTTAAGAGATGCGCTCTGTTAAGATTTACGTTTAAAACGACACAATTATGGTCTGAGGAAAGAATATTATTGTTCACAGAGAAACCCATCCTGTTTTAATCGGGCTTCCCCACAATGTGTGATAAGCAATGGAGTCGTAAACAAGTTTAAAAATCACATTCTAAATAAACTGATCTTTCGTAGTTGATTACAGTCGGATTAATATTAAAAGAAATTAAATGCAAGTATTGACCTTGACGTCAAAGTCCTTGTGAAAAATTCTTCCACTGATTTAAACCGAAGGTGGTTTGTGAATTACACAACAAAAGACAAACTAAAGAAAAATGAAATTATATATTTTTTAGGACACAAAAGTAACTTTAAATTGGATTTTATCAAGGACGTATTGAAAAGAAAATTCGGCCCAATAAGGTACTCAAAAGACTTTCTGTTTACCCGGTATATAATACCGAGTCACAAAGTCTAATCAATTCAAGTCAAGTTTGCTTTCAACTTCGATACAGTAAACCAAATTATGTTTGAAATCAGTCTAATTATTGAAGTTTATTGCCATTAATAACAGATTTCAGATGACCCCGTATGAAGGGTCGTATGGATTTAAATTGGTGTCGCTCAAGTGGTCCGCCTTTTTTTACCTATTGTTGAGGCTCCTGCTCATTCAGCAATGGACACAATGGTGGAAAAAATAGGAAGATGTTCCATCTTGTTGAAATCACAGCCGTTAAAGACTACCGGTAGATCCAAACACATATCGCATTTAAGATATCCATGAATGAAGAACGGGCCTGCAATATTATCTTTGAGACCTTCTGAATTTTTATAATCCTAATATTGGCAATTCGACAATTAATTGACGGACACATGCTTGCTTTTACAGAGCGGGTATCCTGGAATTATCGAACAAGTTTAGTCACATGTTTTGTTTTAAAATGTCCATCATAATTAAAGTTTTGACTAAGATATCTTTCTGACTATAAGATGTATGCATACATCATTTGTAAAATTTTCAACAAATGAAATATGAAAAGAACAATCCACGCGACCACTGTAGTTTTCGCCAATCGATGAATTTTAGTACTTAATGTTATCTGTTCTAAAAAATTCTTAAACATATGAAAAGTCAAAAATATGCATTTATCATCATAGGGTCGCTAACAAAGCATTTTGCTTGTCCAAATTTATTATGAGTGAGAGTTTTGGTAGACATGGACGTCCTATTGAGTGTCCAATTGGCAAAATTAATTGATCATTCAAAGATCGTAGACCATATCAACATGTGCATTCAGTTTGTATTCCTGAAGCAATGGCAGCTGTGAGTGAAAGTGTTCGTAATGAACCAAGCACAACAACCAGGCATCGTTCACAAGAACTAGTCATTTCACGATTAACATTAAAATGCATTTTGCCTGATGTTCTTCATTTGCATCCATACAAAATTCGACTAATTCCAAAATTGAAGCCACCAGACCATTTCAATCGGCACCGTTTTGTTAATTTTATGCTTGAACCAAATGAAGGTTTCCACCAAAATTCATTTATAGCGATGAAACTAATTTTCATCTTAATGAGTACTTCAATAAGCAAAATTGTCGATTTTGAGGAGCTGAGAATCCTCAGCTCCATGAGTTCAACCTCCAAGAGTCACTGGTGTGGTTTATGGGCGGATGGCATCATTTGGCCATATTTTTAAACGAACAGGAAAATGCCCTTACAGTGAATAATTAACGTTATAGCAACATATTAACTGGTTTTTGTGACCTCAATTGAATGAATTGAAAGTCAACGACCTTTGGTTTGAATAAGACGAAGCGACATGCCAACCAAATCGTATAACAATCCAGTTTTTGGCAACGAAATTTCCTGATCGCATAATTTCAAGAAATTTTGAAGTTCTTTGACCACCAAGAAGCCTGAATTTAACACAACTTGATTATTTTTTGTGAGATTATTTGAAAATTTGGGTGTGTGCTAATCACCCACAAACAATTCAACAACTTAAAAACAACATTCGAGCTGAAATGCGGGCCTGTGGACGAAGTCATGGTGGGTATATGAATCTTATTGTTATTCATACATAAATGGCAACCACCTTTCCTTTCAATAAAACATTTTGGCTTTTCATCCCAAAATGTGTGTTTTATAATGTTTATTTATTAAATATGTGTTTGACTCAAAAGCCATTTGAAACTTATAAATGTGACCGATGCTGCCTAACAGTTGTTATATGGCGGATGATTTTCTAAAATTTTGTGCCACGTTTTTCACGACCTCTTGAGTTTATGATCAAAAGTTTTGTTAAATGTGAACAAACTACACTAAAGTTCATCTTTTATAGATTTGGGAGTGATCTTGTACTATCAATAGGATTTATTTGGCCTTTAATAACAGCCTGTTTAGCTTATTCGTCAAGCTAGTTAAAAGCTGTTAGCCTTCTTTCGTCTCATCTGATTTAGAATCCACGCCAATTATTTATGGTCCGACGTTTACTTAAATATTGTCGAATCGAACGAATACAGAAGCAATTTATTATTTTCCTTTTCGCAAAATGAATTGACCTTTTGATCATAACCTGCCCATGCGGCTGAATAAATGAATTTGGTTACAATTTAGAATGTGTGATTGATGTTTCAATTTGATAGATTACACTGACGTGCTTGCCAGGAATCTTTTAGATAGTTGTGTTAATTTGCTCAATATAGGACGACAAAGCCTTTCATTTTAAAACATCTTTCTAATCTAGTTCATTACTCCCGTGATGAATTTCGATTATCGTGTGCAGAACACAAATTGTGATAGCCAATTTACAGAACAATTCTATATATTATAAAAAAATTAGGTTTCTACTATTTTTTTCTAATGGTTTCATGCGATATGAAAACACCTGAACAGGTTTAATTCAATTTATTTTTATAATTTAATAACACAAAATCCAATTCAATCTTATTTTTCAATCTTCTAAATATACATATAAAATAAGAAAGCCATTAATTGAGAACAAAATAACCATAACTGTAAAATATTGCATCAAGGTGCGCACACTTATAAAAATCTAATATTAGAAGAAAGGTAATGAAAAATTGTAGGTGATTTGTATTAATATGTGCGCAATAACAAAGTCGAGTGTAGATATCTATGAAAAATAAATTAATTTAAATAAAATTGCATTTTTCAATTTAAATTTACAAAAAATTATTCATGACAATGCACTAAAATTTCAATTACACAGTGCACTGTAATTGAAAAAAAAGTACACACCTTATACTCGTATAAACGACTTGATCAAGTGGATACATTTTACATGTAAGGAAATTAGAGTACATAGTAATATGAGAATGTACGTAATTATTCATTTTAATTAATTAATAAAAATCTTTTATAATCTAGAACTTGATTTTATAGGATTTGAAATTATAATTAATTGCTGTATTATGTCATAAGTGATTAGTCAACTGAATGTTTGCAGAAAAATGAAACCGATCTTGGTATATATATTCTAGAAACCTTAGTGGCGATCGATGTGTAATAATGCAATGATCGATTCTCATGAACACCATTTTCAACCCCTATTAAAATGTTACAATAGCATACGTTTCCCATGGTATATTAGCATCCAATAGCACCAACCCTCATTTTAACTTTTAATTGCATAACAATGAGAGAAATAATTAGACAATTCTCATCGGTCCAATACATATATCGATTTCGATTTTATTTCCAATGACCATGTAGGTACATTACGGTTAATTAAAAGTCGCCTATCCCTTAAATAAGAAATCACCTTTGACGTGCAGCATTTTAACGTGTGTAATTATCGAACCAGCGCCCTTATTAACAACGTATGTGCGTTATGTCAATGAACGAACGCAGGGCACATCAAAAAATATTGAATTACAATCGAAACCGTTTACTGAAATGAATCCACACTAGTAAAATGAATGAATAAAACCCATTCACAATCGGTTAATGTGAAAATTTTATCTAACCGTTGATCGTAGATAAATATTTATTATAAAATTGGAGTAAAAGTCAGGCCTGAATATGATAAGGGTGGGAATTTAATGTTCAATAATTTCTGTTGTTTTGTATCCCTTTATTTATTTTAAATTTAATTCAATTTTTGGTATTTTTTTAAATCAATGAACAAATTTTGTATTAACATCAATGAAAAATCATTCAATTTTTGTATATTAAAAAAAAATTAAATGTGCGGGCTTTTAGCGTTTAATCCTTGCATTATGCATATTAATTGCTTCTTATGTATAATAAAATATTGGATGTCTTTCAATGTTAGTATATATGGTGTACCTATAGTGAATTCCAAGCAGAAAAAATTAACAAGACAGTAAGAAGTTTATTACGATTTATCAGTATATAAATACATATTTAAAATTACAATTGCATCTGCACCGGATGGTAGGATGGAAATAAAATTCCGTTCGCGGAGAAACAAACAAACGTATGGTTCTCCAAAAGATACACTGAACAATCTACTTTCAACAAATATAACTATCGAAAGGACCCTTCTACAGACCGCTTGGCCGAATCTGAAGTCATTCACTCCAGTATTTCAACTAAACCATATGGATTAAACACCAAACCAACTATTAGGTATATACGTTATCAACTGATAACAATATTACTGCTTGAAAGAAATGGGATACAACTAAAATAGAACAGAAATTTTAATTTGAAACAACAAATTGTAAGAAACAAAAATAGTTTTAACGCTTGTGGTGAGTCCGAAACTCCTCAAAATTAGCCAGGAAATCATGCAAATAAGTTGATTGCAAAATAAACCTCTAAACGTGTTTAATCTATTAATTAAAAGGAATTTGATCATCAAGCCATCGAATTAACAACTGAATGAATAACGTTTGTCTGTAACGTGACGTCCGGACATTGTCTGGGTGCATATAATATGACAAGAGATGTACCTAAACAAAACCATTGAAACGGCCTTACAGATATGAATAGCATATTCCGTGCCCCTATTTGGCTTTCCCTGGGAATAGGGAATTGGGAAAAATATTTTCATATCATTTTTGTTAAAATTATAATTTTCTGGCCTACTGAAAGAATAAGTTTACGGCAAAAATTTTCAAAACAAAGTGATTTGGGAAACTTTTCTTCCGCAAAATTTTTGTAGGAAAAAATATTTTCCCATTTAACTTTGTTTCGAAAATATTAACATCAATCATGTTCCCTCAGTAGGCCAGAAAAATAAAATTTAGACAAAAATGCTACGAAAATATTTTTCCTAATTCCCTATTCACAAGGAAAGCCAGAATAAGAGTAAAGAAAAGAAGAATAGTTGAAAATGAAAAGTTGTTTAGGTCGCCAACCAGCAAAAATATCATCTTCACCCGGACGATTTCTCGATTGCTGTTAATATCCAATTCGACACCATCTAACCCTGGAGTTATGCCTGTACCAAACACATGGATATATGACAACAGGCATGTCTCCTAACTAACAGAAATAATCTCACTTGAATCCTATTAGAAAGAACATCGAAAACCACATTTTACTCTAAACTCCATTGGCATGAGTATAAAATGTTTAAAATGTGAACAGCGACATCACCATTTATTGAAAAGTTAAGTACGTATTGTTGAACAGTAAAGGGTTCTTCTTGTTCGGGAGAATTTGATTCACATACATCTTTTATTGATGTTGATTTTGTATCAACTGGCATCTTTTGAGATAATGACAAGAATTTTGGTTTCTGGACTAGCAATGATGAGCACAATAGCGACGATTATTGAGTTGATGCCTCAAAACAAGAAAAAATTATAAGCCGAGGATTAATATTAAAGAAATTGCCATTAGTTTTACCTACCAAAACGTTCCAGTTCCAAGAATTCGAAGAATTCATTGATTTGGAGTTAGCATATCCCAAATTTTGTAAATCCAGTGGTCATTTTACCATTTTAGTCGTATGAAATTTTGATGTCCAACATTTTAGAATCAACTTAAACTGTCATTCAACGTAGACCATCTATTGAGAATATTCTGGGAGGTATTTTGATCAATATGTGGAGAAAGATCTAGAAATTCGATGTTTTGTAAGATTACCTCTTACAGAGAATGCAATAGGGATAAAATCTTAAAAGCGTAATGTCGAATAAAATAATTTTACAGGTTTTACTTGAAACATCACCCAATTTATAAACCAGAAGAAGAAGCGTTACCAAGTACAACTTACAACGCGAAACATCCGATGATTTTGTCTCACTTACGGAGCCAAATAGTTTTATTACATTCCACAAAATTATATTTATCCTGGTTATTATTGGATATAATTAAGCGATAATAAAGGAACGAAATTTTGTGAGAGCAATTTCATTAATGGTTTCCATCCCTTTTGTACGAGTCCGAGTCAGGTTATTTTACTTTACCAGCCAAGACCAACCTAAAATGTTTGCTGTTCTACCATAAGTTTTTTAAGACTTGAGACATTTTAAGCATCTTTCTGTCATGTAATTTTTGCAATTTACAATTCATCATGTTTAATTTATTGTTCTATAAAATTTTTTGATTATTTTTTCTTCAGGAATATTAATTTATGTATTTCAGCTCATCACATTAGTTGCCCATATGAAGTACTGTCGGTCTTAGCCATATAGGCTCGAATAAAACATTATAGTTTTATAACAACAAATTCTATTTTCAAGAATTTTTAAAAACTTGTGCCTTAATCACTGAAGCATAAACTGTTGCTAATGACTGTTAGATTTCCATTTGTTAATTTTAAAATTAAAAGGCTTAAGCTGTTTGACAAGAAATTACAAAACGATTTACAAAGTGATTTGAAAAATGTAAAACAAAACATAAAAATTGCGCGACTCCTAAAGGCAAATTCAGCACCAGTATAGAATTCAGCAAATTAATTGTTTGAATCTGCAGATCAAAAATGCGCCACGCACACGATTCATGAACTGGCCTAAAATGGCCAGGCGACACATATTATCTAATCCATTAAAATTTCCGTTGTATAAAATGGCAGAAAATTTCCAGTAAACAAAATTTGTTACTATAGTGCAGCATTGTTATAAAAATGAATTTTTTGCTGCTTTAAAACCAAGAGAAATTTTCTAATTTTGTGAACATTTATGTATTATGTTTATATATTACATTTACAACAAAATAATATCACAATTAAATCCAAACTTCGGGATATTTTTCGTTGTAAAAAATGTTTACGATATGTTCCAAAATTATGATACTTCCCGCTGAATTCAAAATTTCAGAAGAATAATTATTTTTAGGGCGGTGTCGTTCGTCGCGATGAGCAGCAATTATTTTCTTCTAATCACATTTCGATGTGACATAAAATTTTACTGACGCCTATTATTAGTTCAAATTATTTCCGTTTTTGTTTAGTATTTCCGGCGACCATTAAATTGTATATTTTTAAAAACACATATTTTAATTTTCTTAAGTTTTGAATTTATATTTTGCCAATATGAATGACCCTAGTTCGCCTTAGTGCAAAGGTGTAAGTAACAATTTATGGTGTTGTCGAAAAAGCGGTATATTTTTGTAATTTCGACAAAATCATAAATTGTAACACACATCTTTGCACTAAGGTGAACTTAGGTTCATTCAAATTGGTAAAACCTGTGTTTTTGTATATTTTAGTACGGTTTGCTAATCATAATTTGCTACCTTTTGTTATTTTTCTTATTTTACTTATTGCATATTGCGTAAAATTATTTTACAATTTATGTGCACATTACACTTGCTTAGCTTAGTGTACGAGTACAATAAAAAACAAGCAAATCTAAATAATAGAAAGACTTAAAACAAAACTGAAAAGAAAACTATTAATTATAATATTTATAAATCAAAGATTAAATAAAAAATTTTGTAATTTTCGTAACCTAAGATTATATATATGTTAAAATTCTTTGATTGATTATAAAGCGGCAATTTGCTGCTAAAGGCAAGTTCCACAAAGACAAAAACTATTTGATTTACATTAATAGTTTATAATTATGTGCAAACATTTTTATAGTAATTATAAAACAAAAAATGTTATTATTTGTTAAATTAGTTTGAAATTAATTTCTAATAGCTGGAAGTAATTAAATAAAAAAATCGGCCCACAATCTTCATGTAACATAAAAATACTTGGTTTACTTGTTATGTATCTACCAAGTGTCAATCAAACATACATGTACGTACATGTGTTCTTACAACATGTACTTACAATTTTAATTATATACGTCATTATTAACAAAAAAAAATATGTCATATTTTAATGTTTTGGTGGACGCCCCGAACAGAAACGCAAAATTACATATTTATTCGTGAAATGTCTCAAAAGTGAGCTGGTATTTAGAGAAATATTTAATTTTGCAGTAAACTGGGACACTTCAATCGATTTGTACATCACACATATATTTATACATACTCGTATGCTAAAGCTTTATGTAAACTGCACTATATCGTATAATTTACCTACGTACGATTTTTTTTTTAAATGCAGGAAGAAAACTTTTAATTGTAACAAATTTTTTTTATTATTACTTTGTGCAACAAAAAATAATCTAACGAACATAAATCGCTATTGTTCCAGATTAAAATAACAACAGATTTTATACTGAACAACACACGGCTAATAGCAAAAAAAAACTAAATCAATATACCGAATGATTTAAAGTCATCCATTAACAAATTTATGTATTAATAGTTGATTTACATGATTCGGTTAGCGCGGTTGTTGGAGGTAAGTACAACAGTACGTACCAATAACAAAAAGAAATTAATTTCTTAATTTTTTGTTGTTGCTGTTTAATTAAAACTATATAAAAGTTAATAGTTTATTGTGTTACATATTTGTATAGTTTTAATGTGCTTTATCGGTTATTTGTTGTGTAGTTTATACTAAATAGTTGGTTAATTATACAAATTACCACCAACAGTTTCTGTAAATTAGGTAATTTTAATAGTATTGTATTGTTAATAAAAATGTAAGGTTTTTGTTGTTGCATCTGAGGGTTCCATGCCGAATTAAAGCAATACTTCGTTTTTGTTGTCCTAAATAAATTTTTTGCTATATCTTTTTAAAGCTACAACTAAGTGTGTGGATGGAAGTAGGAATTTTGTTCGTTTGTGTATTTTAAGATTTCAAAAAAATTGAGTATTATTTCTAAAACAATAACAAAATATTTACTGTGAATTAGTGAATGGTTGTTTGCTGAATTTCAGAAGCACAAAGCGATTTTGTGTGCAGAAACTGCATTTCATTTAAGTTATAATTAATAGAATAAAATAAAATATATGGATTAATTTGTGTTTATAGTCGTTTACTTCGTGCATTTTTTTTCTGTAATCCACTTAAACTACTAACAAAGAACTACAAGAAAATGTTTATTGAGTGCTATCTCTAGAAAGCAACAAAATGTTTAAACTGTCAAAATTTTAAAATTCTACCAATCACGAAATGATATAAGTGCCAACTAAACAGATGGAATAAGAGCGCCTGAGTGAAGAGAGATTTCAAGAATACGATTAAAAAGCGCATACTGAAAGGTTTTACTAACGACGATATAAACTTTATCAAATGATTAAGACAATATTGCGACGTAAGCAAGTTCCAATAATTCATAACAAGCAATTTCTCTACAATAAGAAGAAACAAACCTTACGCCTCAAAAAAAAAAATTTGCTTAAAAAACAACCATTCATATTTGAAAATAAGGTACCTGTTCAACTATCTTTTATGAGTATAACACTTGTCTTTGAGAAAGTGAGACTGTGCCGGTAACGTAATTTTTAATAACAATTGTCTAATCGGAATAGGTACAAAGGGCCGAATGTCGAAGGGCCGAATGTCGAAGGGCCGAATGTCTAATGGCCGAATGTGTCGAAGGGCCGAATGTGTCGAAGGGCCGAATGTTGAAGGGCCGAATGTCGAAGGGCCGAATGTGTCGAAGGGCCGAGTGTGTCGAAGGGCCGAATGTCGAAGGGCCGAATGGGTCAAAGGGCCGAACTTTTTTTTCTTTTTAGAAATATAATTTTTTAAATTTGTTGTTTTATAACAAAATAAAATATTTTAGGAAAACATATTAGAATATTTTTATATTTTTTTATTTTTCATATTTTTTTATAGAATATTTTGTAAATTTTTTTTTTATTAAACATAAATGAATTTCTTATGAATTTATGTATTTTAATATTTTTCATCTTTGAATATTTATGAAATTCCACGTATCCGGTCAGCGATACATTTTGGTGAAGGAAAATATTGTCATGCGCCACCAGAGACATTCGGCTCTATTTGTCAGCCTTCTGATAATAGGTATATGGTGCAAAAAATAAAAAAAATAATTAAATTCAATAATTAAATTAAATAAAAAAATAATAAAAAAGGAACAGCTTTAGTATCGCAGTCAAATTTTTTGACAGTCTGAGCGACGGTGGCGCCACTTTGATCAAAAGACTTAAAAAGTGTGTCTTTGCTTAGCACTTTTTGTGTCTCAAGCTAACTCCATCTACCGGAATAAAAATGAACCAAAATTTAAAATTTTACGTTAAGCCGTGATAAAATAATTTTTAATAAATTAAACAAGGCAAATCTCTGGTTGACAATATTGAAATTACCGTATATTTGATTTGAATTTGTTTATGCTTCGTCAACCTTGCAGACACAGATCAAAGAGAAAGTATCGCTCGTATCGCTTCTTCTGATAGATGTACCACAAATGTTAGCTTAATTCGTTGCGTAAGAGAGGAATCTACGAATACATAGAATCGAATTAAGCATTTGATTTGAATCTGCGTATGCTTCATCAACCTTGCAGACACAGATAAAATAGAGAGTATCGCGCAAATGTACCACAAATGTTAGCTTAATTCGTTGCGTACGAGAGGAATCTACGAATATATAGAATCGAATTAAGCATTTGATTTGAATTTGTGCGTGCTTCGTCAACCTTGCAGACACAGATCAAAGAGAAAGTATCGCTCGTATCGCTTCTTTTGATAGATGTACCACAAATGTTAGCTTAATTCGTCGTGTAAGTCCCTATATTATTTCAAATTATTTTGCATCAACAGCATACAAAAATTCCTTGGGGTGAAGAGTGAACCATCTCAAAAATGACGAATTTAAATTACGAATATTTAATAATAATCGCAAGTGACTTAATAAAATTTATTTTGTTTATAAACCATATATTTACATTTTGATTTTAAATTAATCATTTAAAATTATTTATTTTACTAAACATTTAAAAACAGTTCATATGTTACAAACTCAAATTTATTTTATTTATAAAAATATGTCTAAGATGGCAGTCAATTAAATTAACAATTTTTTAGTTAAAATTATAACCACCAAAAAAAAATGTAGAAAAATTTAATCCAAAAGCGGAAAAAATTATAAACAATATAGTTATAAAAAATTGAAATTTATCTAAAATGGCGTGTGATATGTTTCCAACTTTAGTTAAAATTATGACCATTTTGAAAAAAAGTCGCGATAGTCAATTTTGACTGCGGTACTAAAGGCTAGCCAAAAAAAAATATATTTCTAAAAATAAAAAAAAAAAAAAAAAAATGCGGCCCTTCGACCCATTCGGCCCTTCGACCCATTCGGCCCTTCGACACATTCGGCCCTTCGACACATTCGGCCCTTCGACATTCGGCCCTTCGACATTCGGCCCTTCGACACATTCGGCCCTTCGACACATTCGGCCCTTCGACATTCGGCCCTTCGACATTCGGCCCTTCGACACATTCGGCCCTTTGAAATTCGGCCTATCGACATTCGGCCCTTTGATATCATACCGTCTAATCAATTGATCTTATATTAAAGTCTTACAGCTTAACTGGTATCAATAGTAGAACTGATCCCTCAAAACTAACCTACGCAGAAACGTCTAAATAATTAGATATGACTTAAGTCATGAGGCATGATGTTTGAAGCACTATGATACGTAACAAATAACAAACTAGTCTACGGGACTAAACTAATGACCCTGTCCCATTTTAAGATGACGTTTCACTCCAATAAATCAATACGTTGGGCTATACAGGGCCCTAATTTTTGTTAAAAAAAATTATTGTGTCTTAAATTGTCGTTTCCGATTAATAATTTCCGATAATGTGAAATTATTTTAGAATTTGTTCGTAATCGTTTGTTTTTTTTGTAAATGTAAATACTTTCTAAAATATTTGTAAAAACAAATAATCTTTAATGGAAGCTGCCACTTTCGGTAAACCGATTTCGACCAAAAATCACAGATTTCTCAAATTATGGAAAGTATGAAGTTTAAAGTCTGGCATGCATGTTGGTGTCGAAAATTGCGTAAACAATAAATTTTTGCGTAAACATAATGTCGAACGGTACATTGACATTTTGTTAGGTTTGTCTTTAGTTTAATTATTAAAAAGTATGTAAAGGTCATGTTTTTGCCACAAGTGCCCCTCCTTTATTTTTTCGTTCTAAAACTGCTAAACAAGATATAATTGTTTCCAAATATTTCGTTTTTCGAGCGTAATGAATTAATGATGCATTTTCTGTATATATAGTAAAATTAATATTATCGAATTGTCTGGTCATAGAAAAATTTTAAAACTTTTGAAAAAAAAAGAAATATTAGATAAAGTGTACCACTTCCAGTTAGCAGGTTTCCGCTAAATATAATTAAGGAAGTAGTTTGAGTTTCTATGTTTTCTTACCGTTTCCTATATAGTTAGTTACTGATAATAATACTTTCGTATATACACTTAATTACTAAATAACCCTCTGGGAGGCAGCCATTCAAAATATTTCAAATGATAGTTAAAATTATAAACCAAAGAGTTAATCGCGGAAATGACCTAGTTCCATTTTCACAGATTACAAAGAAATTTCACCATTTCTTTCCATCTCATCAAAATTCTTTCGTATACATGATGATGTGTTCACATATTCATTATACGTTGATTAAAATATTTTCCATATCGTCTTGCTGTGGCCTCTTAGTTCATGAGGTTAAAAGTTTTAAGAGCATACCAAAATAAATTTAATAACATAATTGAGAATACGATTCCAAAATTCTTAATTTTTGTTTTTTGTTTTGGAAAACAAGATCAAATTTACGATTTTGAATTCCGCAGACCGAAATCTTTCTTGTTGTTGATGATGATGATGGTGATGAAGGTAACATAATAAAATGAAATGATTAAATACAGAAAAACGGGACTGTCGTCGTCATGTTAAATTTGGAAGCTGTGCTTAATTGGATTTTATATTATTTAACGTTTTTATTTTATTATTATTTTTTCGCTTTTGAGCCGCGCATGTCAGAGATCAGCAACAAAAGCAACAAAATGTATTTTTAAAGATCAACAATATCTACTTTTCGGTTATAATTATACCTTGCAGTCATAAGAATGCAATATGTTAGTATACCAACCAAAATATTTGTCCAACTTCCTTCTTAACGATTTTCGTAATTATCGCAAATTACCTGTGCATCCTTTGTACTTTGGGTGAAATGGCAAAATATTTTGATCGTTTTCACAATCTATATTGAGGCGACTTGATGGCATAATTTTTGAGATTCTTTAATTTTTGTTTTTTTTTTCATTAACCATAACAAATCAATTGATCTCGATTTCTAAAAAAAAAATCGATACAATATAAAAAAACTCATTTCCTTGATTTCTTTTATTGGTATGTGAAGGTGGATGACAACTTGTGGAAGTTTATAACAATCATAAATAAGATGATTATTTTTGCGAAATAATATTTTTAAACATATCGAGAAATAGGATTGAAGAGGTTGTTAATATTCCGGATATTTGTCATTGTACTTGCAGTTTCGAATGTTTATAATCGGTTTTTCTATTATGCTGTATATGGGACGGTAAAAAAGGATCGTTACCCGATTAAAAATGTAATTTATTGATTTTCCATTATGTACACGCTAGATGTCATAAACAGGTAGGCTCAAACTAATAATTGCATAAATCGTTTCGTTATGGTTGCTTTATTTCATTTCATCCGGATTTAAAATTTTTTTTTCCGTCTTAAGAAACAGATGATTGATCGAGCTTAATTTGATATTTATGGCTTACTATCGTACTTGTCATCACCTCTGGGTTTATAGAATTGAGGAAGTTGTTGGAAATGATCGAATTCTACATTATCTTTTATTCAACCGCAACAAGCTTAAAGTATCTGACTAACGGAAGCATAATATCGCTTTAAACGGATATTCGGATTTTAAAACCTGAAGAAAAATAAATTATGTGAGAAGTAAAACAATGGAAGTAACTAATTCATACCTGTGACCTCATGTTTAATCTCGAACATTTACCCACATCAATGATCTGAAATTAATTATTTTGAAAATTGAGGTGGTTAATTAGAAAAAAAGCTTAGGCAATAGTAGCAACACTGGAAGGCAATTATATAGAGTGGCCGCATTAATTCAAAAAAACAAGTTTCTAAGTGAAAATCTGGAAGGAAAATCAAACCAAGCAATATAACCAAACAACTACAAAAATGTTGACTCTCGAGGATCTTGTCAAATTACGTGAACGGTATAATAAGAACAACAAAATGTAAATATCCTTGAGCAAAATTCAGTATATTCACTAAATGCGATTGGTATTCGTACTGCAAAAGATTGTTTAAGAAGTTTTAAGGTGCTCGGAAAAGAAGCTGACTCATGGAAAAAAGTTCGCTGAAACATTGTTTTAGTATCCTCCAAGTAAAAATGGATGTGCACAGTTTAATTACCGACATACATTAATTTACTCAAGTACGTATGTACGCTTAATCAGGAACATATATATTTGTGGTGGTTGTTAAGGTGATGTAAGAAGCCAAAGAAATACATGATCACATTGAACACCAGATAAAGAATTATACAGTCAGTTTTAAGAGGAAACTACACCCTCTTTATTTAATCTTATTTAGGTTGATAATTTACTACAGCGATAATTAAAATTGTCTCGTGAACTTTAAGTTACAGCAGAGGAAGGGCCTAAAGTTGACATTGAATTATATTACGCATAGGTCATTAAAAAAGTAACGAACGAGAATTTAACATATACTTCGAAATATTCAAAATGTCGTAGTTGAAACCAGACAAAAAACATTTTTGGAGAGAATAGAATGTGTCTTAGAAAAACGTTATAGATTTGAAATAAATGTTAGAAAATATAACGTGAAAATCCACCAATCACCTTCCGTCGTATATATCCCTGTCCGATAAACCATCAGGAACAATTGTACGTTGACCCCAGCCGCGCACTGATTTTAATTCATAACGCGTTACAAATGATTTTCATGGTTTCCATAATTCGACTTATTGAGGATACATAAAGGTGTAGTTCGTATTTGTTCGGCTTACGGCATAAAAAGGACAACAGACACATTTCCTAAAATAGAGGATGCCCCAAAATTTCTTCTTACGGTCAAATTATTTTTAATTAATCAAGTTGTTAATTATGGCTCTAAGGATGGTTTTTGTTCTTGAGTTTGTATACCAACAGTTGATTACGAAGCCGCTCACTATGGCACATTTCAAAACAGGATGTAATAAAACAGGACATCACAAAACAGTACATGGTACGGAACATGACCGATAAAAACAGTACATCACAAAACAGTACATGGTACACTAAAGTACATGGTACAAAACAGGACCGATGAAAACAGTACATCACAAAACAGTACATGGTACGCTACAGTACATGGTACGAAACAGGACCGATAAAAACAGTACATCACAAAACAGTACATGGTACACTAAAGTACATTTTTCTGAACGTTAAGCTGGAGGATTTTTTCAGCTTGATTTGTTAAATATTTTTTATTGAATACGTTTAGTAATTAGGATATTATCAAGTGGATATGTGCCTTCACCTAGAGTAATTAGACAGTATACTATATAGAATTATAATTGCTTTAATTTATAATAAAATATCCCTTCACCGAACAATATATAACATTATTTTTATTTAAATCGCTAATACTTGATCTTTGCAAAATAGATTAAAAATTTAAATAAATATATAAATAAATATATCCCTTTTTTAACCAAAAAAATGGCTCAATTTCAGTCCAAACCACACAAATGTGTGAGTAAAAAACCATAGTATGTAATGACGTTTTAGATAAAAAATTTCGCTTGATTTGAAGTACAACCAACACAATTGTATATATAGTTATAGTGTTTTTTCGGGCGAAAATAAGTTTGAAAGGAATGCACAAATGTGTATGTTGGTTCAAAAAACATACAAAATAAATTTTTGACATGGTACTTTTCCGTACCCACACAACTAGTTATTAAAACCGTAAAATTGACTATTAACTATTTTGTGGTGTTCTCTTTTAATATGTACTGTTTTGCGATGTACTCTTCCGTACCATGTACCAGTGTTGTGCAATTGTATGTAAAAAACTGTTTTATTCATTTTTTACGTAAAAAGTGGTAATATACTTAAATTACTGTATAAAACGTATAATATTGTATAAAATCAAACGCGTATTTAAAAACCTTAGTAAAGTCGCAAACCTTAATATACGAAACATAAATTTGTATCATATTAATACATTTAATTTTATTCGATAAAAACTATATTAATAAAAGATGCTAAGTTAAATTAATATAAAATACGACATAAGCATAACTACAGAAGTCGTTATCTAAATATACACTTCGCAAATGCAATTATTACGAGGACCACTGCGTAAAATATTC
The DNA here is from genome assembly GCA_947310385.1 of Nephrotoma appendiculata. Taxonomy (NCBI): domain Eukaryota; kingdom Metazoa; phylum Arthropoda; class Insecta; order Diptera; family Tipulidae; genus Nephrotoma; species Nephrotoma appendiculata. Next base: position 5,228,976 of record OX371224.1, on the reverse strand, counting down.
GTAACTTATTCAAAACATCAATTCTTACGTATATGAAAAACAATTTGGATATATGATGTAAAATGAGAAATGGATTTGAAATTTTTGAATTTATTTATATTACTTCTAATTTATTAATTATAATTAAAAGTAAAATATTTGTAGAAAAACATAAAATAATTTTTTCTAAAGGAAATATGGTTTGTTTCTCAGCTACTAACTTATTTTTTTGATTAGAAAAACAAAATCCACAACACTTTGGGATTGAAGTGTAAAACGATTAATCATCAAACTCATTCAAAATTAATGCTATAACATTTTAATGTTATAGGTTACAAAAATTGTTTAGATGATTACGAGAAATCATCACCATCTTTCGACAAGATTATTTAACTTGATACAGACAGAGACATCTGTAGTGCAATTTTTCTCTATCGATTATTGCTTAAAATAAGAATTACATTGTTTAAAATAAACAACTTCATACTGCTCTAATATTGTAGCAAAACGAAATAAAAAAGTTGTTGCGCTATGTGACGTGAGGAGAAAAAATCCAAAAATTTAGGTGTCATTTGTTATTGTCAAATGTCAACACAAAAAAATAAAAATCGAAATAGTAATATCGATTAATATTACGGAGTTTTCAGATAGGTTTGCACGAATTTCTTTAAGACAGCTATCGTAGTTAATCCCTAAGAGTCTGTTTGATAAAAATTTTCGACTAGAGAAGGACAAGTTTCGAATGTGATCGAAGATTTAATAATTTCAGTGCAAAGTTGGATAAGTTTGGGTGGCTTATCGCTGCAGTGCTGCAAAAATCTTGTGGATTACTTATTTATTTTGAGTATAAAGTATGGGATATTCCACTTTCGTTTTTGTAAATGATCCAATCCTCATTTCCCTGGTCATTTAAGTTTGATAAAACTGATTGATTTTATCCATTTGACTATCAATTAAAAGGTCGTTATCGTAATAAGGATGCACATACATAATAAGCTGGCGTGTTTCGAAAAATATTTGTAGTTCATCTCTAAATCTTACCTGCACGTTAAATGATAGCCACATAAAACCAGCATTCGCTAAAGTAGTTTTTCCACGTTGGAAAGTGTTTATAAGATTATATATGGGATCAAACAATTCTTTTGAGTTTTGTACGCTTTCGATAAAATCTTTATCAAAAATAAATTTTGATATATTTGTCATAACTATTTTGGTGTCTGACAAATTTAATTGGCCACGGAAATTTGAGGATTGAGGATTAGCACATTTACAAAACCAAAGTGGATTTTTGCAAACTTTATACTCAAAAGATTCCAGACATTTTTGGAGCACTGCAGCGAAGCCACCCAAACGTATCCAACTTAGCACTGATATTATTAAATCTTCCAGCATCGACAGCGCAGATTGAACGAATATTTTCAAATCGGGGTCAAATTCCTTGCCTAATTCGAAATAGCCTGACATTTAATAGGTCTAAAAAATAAATTCATCTTTATTAATATTATTCTTTAATTAATAAAGAAATTCTAATTCGATTTGTTGATAGTGATGATAATGAAAATTTGCGATAAACAAAATTTCATTAATGTTACTTTTAAAAGTAAAACTGAATTTATAATAATAAACAATTTTTTTTCAGTCAAAATTCTACTTAGTTAAGAAAATTAAAATATTCGAGCCAAAGAGCCATTGGTATAGTTTCATTTGACTTATAATTTAATAAATATTAGAAAACTCACTCAAAAACGGTTAGTAAAATTTTAATTTCTCGGGCCAAATTTTGATTTGCCTTTGGTGATTTGTAGTACAGAATTTAGTACGAAATTTGAGCAGTTTTTTCCACACAGTGGAAAAATTGCATACTGGGTTGTTTTTCTATTCTAAAAAATAAGTTAATAGCTGAGAAACAAACCATATTTTCTTTGAAAAAAAAAATAATTTTATTTATATTTTTCTACAAATATTTTACTTTTAATTATAATTAATAAATTAGAAGAATTATAAATAAATTCAATTCAATTCAATTATTTAAAGTTAAATTCTCATTTTACATCATACCTATATCCAATTTTGTTTATATAGATACGTAAGAATTGAGATTATGAACTATTAGTAATTTTGAATTAGTTACGAATAGTTTTTGTATTTTACATTTTGTAAAAAATTGTTATGTGTAAAATACGTATTTTACATGTAAAAAACCGAGTATATTACGTAACGTAAAAAACAGGCACAACACTGCCATGTACTTTAGTGTACCATTTACTGTTTTGTGATGTACTGTTTTAATCGGTCCTGTTCCGTACCATGTACTTTACTGTACCATGTACTGTTTTGTGACATCCTGTTTTAGTACATCCTGTTGTGAAATGTGTCGTTTCGTATGAGACCCAGTTGATTATTACTTGTACATAACCTATATTGATCCTATTCGTAATATGGTTTGGTCGCGTCTCGATACATCCTTGGCAATTCTCCAGAATAGTAAGGCAATTCTCCCAACCGACATCTTACTATTGCATTTACTCTCGGCTTTCTCGTGCAGGTTCTAACTGTTTGCATCCGGAAGAAAAACAAAGTTGGCGATAATTTTTGAAAGTTTCCTTACATCCAACGTAACATTTCTGCTTCCTCTCAATGTTTGGTATCGAAATCACGATTTAAATAAGTTCAATCTAACGTGCCACTTGTCCCTTCGAATTCTTGAACTGTAGCAAACATTCGCATGCAATTTTTGACCGTAGTGGTATATAATGAAAGTGTTCTACGCATACCACTATGGCCAAAAATTAATTTTGCGTTATAGTTATGCTTCGATTTGTTGGGCTTTGTTTTTTACCGTACTTTTGCCGTAATTGTACTTTGTCTGTGACAAATCTATTGGCTGTAGTATTGTTGGTTAACTTGTACCCCAAATATTTTTGTTCTGTACTGAATATTCCTTCGGGCTTAATTTAACCCGGCGGGTTGTATTTGCTCAAAGCAACCTGATAAATAATTCACGTGCTTTTCGAAAAAATTTCCAAGGACGATAATATGTCATCAAAATATACAAGACACAAAATAATCATTTTGCATGCTTTCAACTAATCTAAAGTCACTTTGCCGTAACCCGTTGCCTACACTGAATGATTTCTCACGATCTTCCTTTTAAACTTCTATCTGCTAATAGTCGCTTGGAGAATATCTAAAGTGTCGTTGACTCTGGTCTATTTTTGCATAAGTTATCCAATTATTAATTTTTATTAAACCGCTTTTTTCTGTGACGATTTCACTTTGTGGCACTAAATCAAAGTTGCATCTCAATATTGGCAAAGCTCAGGTCTTCGCGTCCAACATCCAATACGAATCAATTCGTCCCCTTAAAGTCGGTTTCAATATAAATTTACGGTAAAAACACTTATCCCACTTTTATTTTCACTACCTTCTTACCTAGTTTAAACTAAATTTAATTTTATAAAAACGCTGATTAGCTGTCGCCACTATCAACAATCGGTTTGTGGGAGTTAGCTTCCATATCTTTAAGCTGATTCGTTTGGGTTTAATTTTCATATATTTGGGTGTTGGTCCTTAGCGAATGTTTGTCTTTCATTGATTTTCATTGCATTGGTGATGGTGATCTGCTCTGTTTTTGCCGGGTTCCCAACAGTCTTGCGCACATTCTGCTTTGTCACATGTTCAATAAGTTAACCTAAAACTGACGTCTATAAACGAGGCTTTCATTAATTATCGCACATGCGAGTTTTTTAGAGAAATCTAGAGAAGCCACAGCTCTAGGTACGTTTTCGCTTTAATGAAAGCGTCTGTCTTGACACTCTCCATACAAAAATCGGACATATTTAAATACGCTAAATTGCTCGATCTTTTTGAAGCGTTTTGTTTTTTCTTATTAGAAAAGTTTTTCAAATTTGACTTGAGAATACAAAAAATTAAATACAGCTGTCGAATTGATTCAATGTGTGTTTAAAACTGTCTTTGCCTAATCAAAAGTCAAAGAGATGATCAATTTCATTATCACAATATAATAATGTCCTGTATATTTATTTAAAATTAATGAAACTCAGAATTTATTGAGGTTCTGCTCGGTACTATTATTCCAATAGACTGAATTAAGGTTGGTGAATTGATTTCATCCAGTAAGATTTTCCCAATAAACGAACACTGCAAAAGCTCCCGTCTATTTGCCAGTGTTGGCATATTGTAGGTTGTACATCCAATCAGGTAAGGCAGTGGTACTTGCTACATAGTTAAAGTTATACGGTAGCTCTCTGTCATATTTCCAGCCATTCTTCCGGTCCACATTTGGAATTTGAATATCCTGAACGAAGTTGCGGTTCATCGAATGTCGGTAGTTTTCGTTTATAAGACTCTAGCATTTGCGACGTTACTTCAGGTATTTTTAAGAAAATAAAATCTTTCTCGAAACGTTAAATCTCTGAATATTACTTCTGTTTAAACACCAAATTGTACGTGTTGAATTTTTTATTCGACTTCTTGATTAGTCGTCTGCACATATTAGATCTCTTTTTGTACCAAGATTTTCAACGTTCTCACTGTCTGTTTCGAGTTCTGCTAAATTTTTAATTTATTGCTCAAACTTTTGGTTTTCCTGATAAACATTGATTCATTTCTTGTGTAAAATCCTGTTTCATTTTCTGGTGCGACTGTATCATATTTTCTGGCATTTGTATTTTCATTTGTTGTTGCAATCAATAATTACATAACAGCAACATTTGTATATGTTCCGCATACTGTTTTCATAATCTCTCGCTTGTAACACCGATATTCTTCTATAATTTCCGGGCTTATAAATCATCTTCGAACTCACAATTTTCTAGTTCTAGCTTTTGATTCTCCATTTTCTCACTTAGTCGCAATATTAGTTGGAATTTTTTTTTGGAATCTCCATATATTAACTATCCCACTGCTGTCATCAATTGGTACTAGTCTAGCTTATTAGACTCGCCTCGTATCAACAACTGTATCGATTTAAACCACTTCTGAAATATTTCCAAAAATTCTGGAAATACAGTTAGATGAAAGTTACGCTGTTAATTAAGAAAACAACCAAGAAACTGAAGAATAATTATCTGAAATAAAGGACAGCATCTGACATACTGGCCAGATCAAATAATTGTGCTTGCCATATTAACTCTGAGTTTGACACTTCTGTTTTCTGCTGATCTTGTGGCAATGTGACACATAAAAAAGTATTATTGGAAATGAATTATGAAGGATGAGGTTGGCCAGGCTTAGAAAACTCAAACTATGTTGCAGCAATCGAAATACTTCACAGAGAAGTTTACTGAAATATTTGCCACTGCTCGAGATTTTGCATTTGTAACAAAATTTTGATTAAGATAAATGATTATGTGTAACGAGAGACCATAGTGATCCTATAAAATGTATATGCCCCTGATTATAAATCCCTATAAGCTGTTTACGAAACGTTGCGAGTTTTAAATAACATGTAAGATGCATACACAAATAAAGAACCTGCCTATATGGGAAGTTAGACTTCTCGATACATAACTCAAAATATTAAAATAACAAATCAAAAATCAAACATGTTTTCATTTAAAATTCAGCATAACACACAAAAATATTGCATTCGTCTTACATAAAACAAAATTATATACATTTTCTGGAATGCGTATGCAATAAGAAGAAACTGCAAAAAACAACTCGCCAATTTCAATTTTGATAAATAATGTAATTGTTTTTCACGACGGGTAATCATTATTATGTTTCGTATTTTTGTGAACTTTTTTTTATGCTCAAGAGATTTTTATCAGTACTTTTAACATTCGAATCACCGATCTGTATGTGTATGTGTGTACATTTTCGGTTCCGGAAAATTGTATTTCCCAGTAAAACGGTTTATGATTTATTGAATTGTCATTTACTAGCCAGTTTAAAAAGTCAGTTAAAATATCGCGAGTAATTTCAACGGACAAGTGAAAAAGTACTAAAAATATTTTTTTGGCAAGTTTCAACCACAATTTGATGAAAGGACATGCCATTTTTGACATGATGCAAATAAATTTTATATAATATACAAAAAAAAATATAATTATATTTTACGATTTTTTGATTAAAATATTTAAAAGAAAATTACCTTAAGGGTGTGTTTCGTATACACAAGACATTATCATGCAAAAAAAATACAAAAATTAATTGAATGCGCGAAGTAAAATTCGTCACGGTGTGTCATATTGGCTTGAACGAAACAGGAAATCAGGGTCAAATTATTCACGAGTGGTTTGACTTTGAATTTATATAAAAAATACATGTATAATTTTATTCACCATATATAAGATAAAGATATCATCTTGAGAATTTGATGTCTACAGAGTTGATTGAACAATAAATTCTGCGCCACTTCCTCAATATATCATGTCATGGATTTTAAAGCATTTCGAAAGAACTTCGTATAATATAATCAAAAACACATTAATAGTTGGGTAGAGTAGTTGGGCTAAGAGTAAACTAATTACGTGACATTTAACTACGTAATAATATGCATTAGATTTTAATTTAATATTTGTTATATAAATCACAAAGTATTACACACAGTATTACATAAATGTCAAAAAATTATAATTAAACTATAATTATGCGCTATGCACCTAAAATTATTATGTTGACAAGTTTCAAGCTGTAATTTATCTTAGTAATTTCAACTACATGTTTAAACATACACGAGTACAATAAAACGTGTAAATTTTCGTTAAGAAATCAAATTTTATAAGATTAATGATTAATTGTAATAAATTTCATAATTAAGACAAATTATAGAAATGAAATCAAAACTATAATCAATCAAGTAATAGTATAAACCTTTACTAGTGGTTATTAAGCGCTTTTCTTTAATTACATTTTACCGATTATTGGTGATAGACAGTTTTCGAAAGATGTAACATCTTCCTTAAAATTACAAATTTATTTTGTAGCAACGAAATATATACGACATATTCCATTCATTTTTGCATTATAATACTTCGTATCACCGGTATTCGAGAAGACTGGCTCAAATCGACAAACGTAGCTGCCATTATTAGTCAACAACAAATACATTTTATAATATAAAAATGTTTCTGTTTACCTTATAAATTGGGCGTTTTCACGTCATCCAACAATTGGAAGTAAAAAAAACTTAACCATCCGGTTAACCGGATTATTGGTTGCAAGCAGCCTTAATTAATAAAGATGCGACTCCATAAAAGGGAACCAATTAGTTAGCTTAGCAATCGATTAGCCAGATCGTGAATTGGCGTACTTGAAAGCGCTCATTAGTTTTTTTTTTTTAAATTAAGATGGGTGGAACTGATACATTGGGCGTAGGTAAAATCATCAAAAACATTAGTAAACTTAACTTAAAATTAAAGTTTAAACTGAGCCTAAGCTATGGAAGTCTATTTTGTAAAAAAATAAGTTATGTTGTTGCATGTAACATTTACTTCGCATTTTGTTCATTAAACTTTTTGGATGAATTTAAATAAAAATACCCGTATATAAATAAAATTAAGATGAAATTACGTGTAAAAGTTGAGTTAACCTTAATTTAAATAAAATTTACATTTTGTTTAGTAGAAATAATAATAATAATAATATACAATGGATTACGGTTGTATGCAACATTGTGCAACATGACGTAACATAGTAGAACATTCCTAAAGCAGCCTAAAGCAACTTGGTGCAACATAGTGCAATATAATGCAGCATCATACAAAATACCACAAAATAATGCTCCCGCAACATTGTTGCATGTGATGCAAAATGTTGCAATATGATGCAACTTGGTGCAACAGAACGCATCATCACGTACCATTGTGCAACCAGTGTTGTGCAGTATTGTTTTCACTGCGTAGTTAATATATAGTCTACACGTGTAGACAATGTATGCAGATGATTAAAGAAAATGGCCCAGACGATGTAGAGAATGTGGACAATATAATGGTAACTCGATAATAATATTCTTTTATTCCTAACACTTATTTAATAAATGGAGCCATTTCAAGAATAAGTGCTTTATTCTTTCCACACATTTAAAAAACTTCAGCGTGTTTTTATAAGTACTGTACTCTCTTCTACATATATTATTTTAAATTATATTAGTTTAAATAATCAAACTAAGGTCTTTAAATTTTATATATAATTTTTTGGTGGCGAAATTATAGACCTTATTTAAATACTTGTTATTTAAATAAGGACTATAACTTCGCCACCAAAAAATTATATATATAATATTTTAATACTTTCAGATTTTACTATACAGAGAGCATAATTGCAATGAACCAATATTGAAGGAAGATCCGACTTTCTTTTAACACGAATGTACATACACAAATCTTAAATACACCCCACTTAAATTCTGAAGCGATAAATAAATTTAATTATCAAATTTTCAACTATAACAAGGGTTGACCTTGTTGGTTTTCTGAATTTTAAGCAGGGATGATGTTTTTTGACTAGAAAATGGTATTACCAAAACTACCTTTTGGTCAAAAAACATTATCCCTGTGCTTAAATTTCAGAAATTAAAACAAGGTCCTTTGTTAGTTGAAATTTTAATAATTAAATTTATTTATATTGTTTCGTCAACATCATTGCAAAAAAATGAAAAAGCTCCCAATGAAATTGCCATTTCCGAAAAAAACATTTACTTGCACCAAATTTCGTAAGGATTTCTAATTAATGTAAAAACTTTAAGTGTGAAAATTTATTCCAAATAGTCACTCCGCCTGGACTCATGTGATGCCGAATTTTTGGTGAAATATTTTTTTTTTATCAAAGCTTATTTACGGTAAAATTTAAAAAATAATCTGAACTAATTTTGTTTGAAACCGAATTTACAATCTTTTTGTTTTTATTCGTGTTTTCGTAAATGATATACTTTTCGTAATAATTGCACAAAATGAAAATTTTTTATGGTAGCTGCCGCTTCCGATGGCCGGATGTCGGCCAAACGTAACTGGAATCGCTCGAGCTATGGAAAAAGCTTAAGTATTAATTCATTGCGATCAGTCAATCCATCTGGGCTTTAGAGAAGCACAAAGCATTTAGTGGTCACTTTTCTTCATTCACAACTATATGTACAAAACAGCATGTATTAATATAATAATTATAGATTTTTCAGCTGTAAATGGTCGACAAACGAATCACAAAAAATTGGTATCATTACCGGTTACATTAAATGCAATTGGGGGATCAAAAAAACGGAGACCAATGGAAAAAATATTGGGAAGAGTTTCGGTAGGTAGCTTAAACATTTCTCGTAAATTAACATTTAATTATTAATGAATTGCAGAATTCGAACGAAAGAAAAGCTTATGAAAATTAAAAAATTTCAAAATCAAAGTGGGGTGAATGATGGAGGACCCCCCGATTTAAATGAGATCGAAAATAAAATAATAGCAATAATTTCGCCAGACGCAGTGGATGGCGATCACGTCACACCGGAGTTGGGAACGGGTGATACTGTGCCACTCCGTCAATCGCTAGATCCAATTATAAAAACTGAAGCCCAAATTTGTATTCCATATTTATAAATATATATATATATATATATATATATATATATATATATATATATATATATATATATATATATATATATATATATAATATATATATATATATATATATATATATATATATATATATATATATATATATATATATTGTATATATGCATTTTGTGTTAATTTAAAATTTAATTATCTCTCAACAGGAAATTCAGTTGCCTCAATCTAGTAATCGAAAATCAGCCAAGAATGAAAGAGAGGCACAAGAAATAGATTTCATTAAAGAGGCACTTCAAATAAAAAAACAAAAATTAGAAGTTATGCAGAATTTGTTGGAAACCAAAAAAAAATAGCACTTTATGAGAAATTTGAAACCGAACAAATACAATTAAAAAAAAGGAATTAGAGCTTAAAGAACGGGAACTGATCTTAAAAGAACGAGAGGCCATTGCTCTACAAGGAGAATACTTAGAATAGAAATTTAAATTAAACACTTAAAAATCTGACCTCTACCTAGATTTTGGTTTGTTTATGTGAATATTTGGTTTGCCACTGGTGAGTTCCAAATATTCACTGAGAATTAAACTAACTGTTGTTTATGCGTTATAATTCAATTCTAATTTTATTACCTCAATAAACCGGGTTTTATACATAAAATATTGCTTACGCATGAAATCGACAATAATTATATACAACAAAAGTACAATATAAAAAAGAGAGAAACATTAAACCTGTTGAATTTGCTACAATATACAATATTCCACCCGTGTCGATACTGTGTCATCGACCGCATGGAGTATTGTATTATTGCGCATGTTGACAACGATTCAACACACTATAAAACTATATTTAACTATAAATGAATTAAGTGCGATAATAAAAATAAATAAATATTTAATTTTTCAATAATTTACAATTTCAATTTCATTTACATTTTTAATATTATTAATTTTATTTATTAATGACTCTATTTCAAAAAATTTTTATTCTTTAAACAGAGAAACGTCATAAACGAAATAAATTTAATTATAGAAAATAGATTCAATTTAAATAAATTATATAATTTTCCCTTTTTTACACAAATCCGTTTGCAATGCTATCTCTGATACTTCTTCCTATTGTAAGGATTGTCGCAGGATCAATTGTCTCTGGAACATCTGCTTCACTTGTTGGTTCCATTTCTAGAGTTATTTCTTCTTCTGGAGGTAGTGGTACACCGTGCATCATTAATATATTGTGCAGAACAACACACGCATTTATAATGAGTCCAGCTTTCTGTGGACTATACATTAATATCCGCTGACGACTTAGGCATCGAAAGCGAGACTTTAATACGCCGATGCATCACTCCACTAAATGCCACGTTTTTTTATGAGCGATGTTGTACGCCTTTTCAGTTGGACCTGTTGCATTAGAGAATGGCGTCATTAACCATGGCTGCTGGGGATAGCCACTGTCACCTGAAAACGGAAATAACAAATCAAATTAATGTAAATGAATAAATTAAAATCTACCTAGCAAAAAAATATTTCGTCCTCCACTTTCAAAACTATCCATCATCTTTTGCTTAATAAGGGAGTTATTCCAAACGAAGCTGTTATGTGATGATCCTCCATAACGAGCGTTCACACTTAAAATAATTAAATCGGCGTCGCATATAATCTGCACATTTTTCGTATGTGCCGCCTTTCGTGTACAATAATATACATGCTGCTTGTTATCCGGCTTTTTGATAAAAATATGAGTCCCATCTACCAATCCAATGACACCAGGAAATTGATACATTGAATAAAATTTTCTTTTCATATCAATGATAAAATACAGCATCCAAACTGAATTTAACATATTGATTTGATAGTTTTGATTCGATTACATTGCATACCTCATCGAGGCAGCGCGATACAGATGTTTGCGACATGGCAATAAAAAAATCCTGCCCTATTGGGCGCTGGTAGCACCCAACAGCTAAAAACCTTAGCGCACACAAAATCCTTAACGTTGGATTTAAACCATGAATACGAGTTCTTTGCCCCATGTGAGGTTGAATTAAATCAACTAACACCCTACATATGTTCTTATCCAAACGAAAAAGTCTCTGAAACTCTTGGTTCGTGATTGCCTCGAACGGGTCACTGGCGTCTCTTAAATCCCGACGTATTCTAAGTATACGAAATCTAAAATACAACGATCTCGATTAATAAACTGCTAAAGTATTTAGTAAAAAATCGCAATAATCTTACCTTTGATTTAATCGCCTTCTCCTAATTCTCTGTATTACAATATAATCCATATTATTATATCAAAAAATAACCAATTTGTGTTCACTTTAATTAATCTTTATAAAATACAAGTAATATTTTTTATAAATTTTGAAAACACATAGAACACAGAAAAAATAATAATCTTCTGTCAAAATATAGCCCAATCAACCAAAAAACGTAATTTATTAAATAATTCCCAGGTTAAAAACCATTTGTTGAACCGGAATCAAAAATTTTATGGTAATGGCAAATGACTGGTCGAAAATAAAACCATTACCATTTCCCATTACCATTTATCATTGAACCGGAATTCGGGGGCTGGACGTTTTTAGCCTAGCTGAACAATCTATAGTATCATTTTTAGAATGGATGAGAACTGTGCGTCATTTTTGAAGACCGTTAGTTAACTTTAAGCAATATAAATATATATGCATTTAGAAATCGCATGGTTCGCGATAAATTTAAAGATTAACTCGACCAAGCTATAGGCAAAATCTCGTGGAAGGCCAAGCACTACCGCGCACCCGTTTTAAATTTAACAAGCCCGAAGGATAAGAAAGAAGAGTTTGTTATGACAGACTTGGCCCGGTTATGTTTCATAGATTAAGTACTATTTGTTTTCCAGATTATACATATTCTACCGAGTAATTGGCATAAGAGGTGCGATTTAAAATAAAATTGATTACCTAGAATAAATTATAGAGTTATCATGAAAAATGTTGACGTGTGTGCGTTTGCGTATGTAGTGCCCTGTTGTTGCGAATCTGTTGCGAATTCGGAAAATCTTGAGGAGCATTAACGCGGGCCTTACTATTTTTCTTTTATATTTCAAATATACGTATGCCCCAAATCTCACCCAAAAACACAAAGCGATATTTTTCGTCGGCATATAAACAAATGAGAAACTATAAAATTTTCAAGAAAATATTATTAAGTGTAGTGCGACTATCAACATTAAAATTTAGAAAAAAGTTAAATAAGGCCAACTTACGGAGTGCGAATTTTGTTACGGGTGGCATGAAGCCAACCCGCATATTTCGTCTAAGCACGCAGAGGCTTCTAGCTAGATCTCAGAGTTTTGAGTATGGAGAAGCTAAGGCTTACGTGTTCCTGGCCTACACCGTGGTTAACAGAATCAAATAAAAATAAAAAGGAAAAACTGGCATGAAATTCTTGAAATTGACAAGTTCTCAGTCTGCTGAAGAGAAACTTCCTCCCTCCCCCCGAATGACCCGTCGACCCCAAAAGGCCGATGCCCAGATACAACGAAGTAACATAATAGGGTAATCTATTCAATAGACCAGGCTTCACTTTACCCGGAGAAACAGCCAGCGCATCTCCCACATTACACACTCAAACAGCGTAACCCTTAAATGCATGACCTGTGTGATGTTAATAAGAAAAATCATTTTTCATGTATTTTGTGATGCAGATTAAGAATCCGAACTCTTTTTCTATTAGGTATTTCCAGATTTTCAGAAATTCTGGAAAAAATGGTTGTCCGTTTACACGGACATCATGCACTCAAATAATGTATACATAACTTGTATTATGTCGCTTAAAAAGTTCCCGGTCTGACACATACATGGTGCCACAAATTTAAATGTCTTATTATTTTTAAATTCTACCAACTTTCAAATGATAACTGTTAAAATTTCATTTCGACCATTAACAAGTTACAGTTGTTTTTGTGACGCTACTTTTGTTAATTTCAAAACAATGGAAAAAAAGAATTTCGTGTGTTGATGGGAAAAAATAACGTTCAAGCAAAGCAATGGCTTGACAAGTGTTGGGTATGCTGAAGGGTAGGCTGGATTAGGTATGCTGAAGTTAAACGTGGTCGTACAACCACCGATGATGCACCACGCTCTGAACGGCCAAATGAGGCTGTGACTCTAGAAACCATAAAAAATCCACGAAAATTATTTTAAAAGACCGTAAAGTGAAGTTGCGTGAGATAGCTGACATTGTAAAGATATCTATGGAACGTGTTGGTCATATTTTGCACGAACATTTGTCCATGAGAAAGCTGAATTCAAATTTTATACCGCATTTGCTCACAATGGATCAAAAACGACAACACATTATTGCACATTGATTTGCTTCCGCATCCACCGTATTTGCCACATTTAGCCCCCACCGACTATTTCTTGTTTGGAAACCTCAAAAAAACCTCTAGGGAAACAGATTTGGTTCCAATAAAGAAGTGATTGCCGAAACTGAAGCTTATTTAAAAGATAAAGATAAATCGTTCTTCAAAAAAAAGCATCGAAGTGTTAGAGAGGCTTTGGACTGATTGTATCGCTCTAGAAGGAAATTATGTTGATGAATAAAATGTATATCTCCCAAAAAATTGTGTTTTCTTTGTAAGACCGGGAACTTTTTAGGCGATGTGTTACATATGTATGGGCTGCATATTGTCCGTTTAAATTGACAATCATTTTCCGCCAACAAAAGTACAATTGTGCAAGCAGATTTATTTCAAAATGTTATTCCATAGATGGCGACAAACCATTGTGCAAGCAGATTTATTTCAAAATAGCTTTACATATATTATTTAGCATATTTTTACTTACTTGATTTTTCCTTGCCACTTATTTGTACTGACTAATGTTTTATTGCATATAAAAAAACGTTTTTTTTAATTTTAACTGCACAAGCGAAATGATTTGGTTGCCGATCGAGAACTAACTAACCCTTTACTCAAATAATTTCAACCGACTGAATATATATAGATTATACTTGTACTTAAACATACACAGACATATTTGTATAAACTTGGTTTTCTGTTTACCTTTTTTATCAATTTTCCTGGTTGTCATTTATAACAGACTACATGCATGTAAGGGTTAGTTCTATCGGAGTGCCACGGGGAGACCGAGTGGATTTTACTTTGGATGTCTTGCCTAGGGGAAGATGGGTAGTGACAAGCCCAGCCTGATAAATATGACACTGGCACGAAATGAAAATCGCCCCCAACATACCGCGCATTACCCCAACATGCAGAAATGGTGTGTTAAAACAAAATTAAATCGCACAGAAGAATAAAGTAATCGATGACCTTAATAAAAAAAAAATCGAAGAGAAACAAAAATAATCGAGGACCTTGAACACTTCGTGAAGTGGAAAACAAAATAAACCGAATAACAAAAAAAAAAATGGTCGATGACCCCGAATAAAGTAGGTAGTGAAACCAATATGCCGTCCTTGCTCGTACTAAAACAACGTAATGGCGCTCGTTCACAAATATATTTATATCAACGAAAATTTCAAAACAAAGGAAAATCGAAAATTAAGAAAATTGAATTTTTCAAATAAAAATTGAAAATAAGGAATATAAAATTTAAAAAGAAACATAAAAATAATTAATAAAAAAAATCGGTATCTTTTTACCGTTTGACAAGTAGTACACAAATTGGTCCCCGTTAAAATACGGTACCCGTAAAAATGTTGCGGCCCCACCCGAAAATATACTATAATAATATGGGCGCGTTATGCATCTGCTGTGAATGTGCCACGTCCTTGCCGGAATAAATTGTTCTCCCTACTGATCCAAATTATGTCCGTATTCTTGATATACAAGACTTAAAAATCGCGAACCCACGACTGACTAACTTAACTTTGTAATGTACATCACAAATTACGCGATTAAAATTTATTTTATTAACCACCAGAAAAAATCTCTTTTTAATAAAATAAAAAAACTCCTCAAAACTATTAGAAATATAATTTTTTTCTAATCTTTCACAATTTTATTAATTTTCTTAGGTATAATTTTTATTTCCTAAAGAAGAAAAATTTTAATATGTATTTTATAAGCAATCAATACTCGAATTTTTTTCACAATTTTATACTCCACAAAAAATTTTCGCACCACCGCACCTCAATTTTGCATCTCGTTTTGTTTTGTGCGGATCATTACCCTACCCATTTCTACTGTGCCTCATCGCACCAACCACAGCGAGAAACACACAAAAAAAACATACTCCTCTATATCTCACCAGTCACACACACGCATACAATGGTCTCACTCTCAATTTATTATAAATTCACTTGACACGGAGTTTTTGGAAAATGAGCCCAATTTCCATAAAATCAAACTTTGGTTATTCAACAACAGATTGCAATGTCACCCAGAGTTGTTAAATTACATGTAATTTTTAAAAAACTACATTAACTACATTTGCCATGTAGTTTATGTAGTTAAAGTAGTTAATGTAGTTCAGTGTAGTTCATGTAGTTAATGACGTCAATGTTTTATACGCATGCGCATTTCTGTTATTTTGGTTTACATTTTGTTTTTTACTCTCTAGTCTCTACCTTTTGTTGAGTTTGTTTGAGTGATTGAAAATTAAATTTTGACATAACATCGATTTTTTGTGTACTGAACGAGTTTTGTAACTACATATATTATAATTTAAATGAGTGAAAGAAGGGCGATTGTAGTTAACGAATGTAGTTAATGCATGTAGTTAATTCATGATTTTCGCCTACGTAGTTTATGGATTAACTACACGTAGTTTTTGAGGTAGTTTTTATCTCCTAAAACTACTTAACAACACTGGTCACCAGTAAAAGGCACTAACTATTCGATGAAACGAAATCAAAAATTCAAAAACAAATTAAACAAGAAATAATGGACTCAAGAAATAAAGGTCGTAACAAACTCATGAGCCAAACCATCTTCCATGTCAATACTATATAAGCTGGCAGAGCTATGTAATATGCAAATGATTCTACGTAAATCGCACCTTACTTGATTTGGCTACTGCGTAAGGTAGAACGTGAAAACCATGGTGCAAGAAGTTGGGAGTGCTTCGGTCTCAAAACGTAATTCGGTCTTGGAATTACCACACGTAATTCGGTCTGGTAATTCCCCGGGAATTACCAGACCGAATTACGTGTGGGAAAGAATTTACATATTATTTCTTTTTAAATTATTTTTTTCTGGGACATCGAAATCAAAAATTAGTGGTATTTTCTTTTGGAAACAAAATAAAATTCGAAATGATTTTCCGAATTTACAAATATTTACATCAAAAACTTTTTCTCAATAGGCCAGAAAAAACAGATTTATAGACAAAAGCAATATGCAAATTCTGTCTCCAGTTCTCTATTCCCAGAGAATCACCAGAACAAGGCCATTATCATGGGCGTCATTTCGAGCGGAAGATGCTATACGGAATAAAATGCTTCAATATTGTGTGACAGTTTATTTTATACTATAACGATGATTTTATTTTCGATTAATGCAAAAATAAAGTACTGCTTTTGGAGGAAAGAAGAGAAAAAACGATATTCGATACTAGATCAACAAGTCGCGTTCAGGATAAAAAATTTAACGCATTTCCACCTTCATTGCATTAATAATGATAGCTAAATTATTGATGTTATCAACACCCATCAATCACGAGCAGAAATTTCTTTAATTTACATTTTCCGCATCCCATAACAAACTGTGTACATAAATTACCATAATAACAACTATTAGTTAATATCAATTAATCACAAATTTACTATTAATAAATAAGAAAAAACGAAATATGGAAGAAGAAGAAGGTTCAATTACACGATCACTTGGCGCAAAAAAGCACAGTGCATGCTCAGACTAACTATAAAAAAAACTAACCGCAAATTAATTTTCATCATTCAAATAAGCAATAAATTATAGGAAAAAATTAATTAATTTTCATTCCTTTTGTTATTAAATATTAAAGTGAATTAAATTCGCATAAAGCATTTTTATTTATTCCCACGAACTATTTGTAGATAAATATCGCGGCGATTGAACACAAATCGAAGACGATAAAATTGTTAATGATGAGTACGAGATATAAAAACAAAAAAAAATTTAATTGAATTTTGAAAGGTTTTTAATTTGATCTTTTATGTGTGCTATGCAATCGCGCGGTGCTGGAAAATTGCGGAAAATTATAAAGATCCAAGTGTCGATCAATCATACCATTTCGGTGCATATATGTATGCACAAAATGCTTTTTAATCGTGATTAATCGTTGCTATTATTCGCAAATAATTTAGTGGATTATATGGAAGTCGATATGAGCTGCGAATATTAAAGTGCAATACCGTTTTAACATTTAAACCAACGCACATAATTAAATCCTAATCGAATAATAAATCGCATACGCATTTATTTATGTCACCGCGTAAATATCCCAAACAACTTTTCCTTTTATATAATGGGAGTTTGACTTTTCATTATATTTGTTCGGCCGTGTCAGTCGGTAATGATGATAATTATAATATTAATCAATCAATGTGCAGTTAATGCACACAAAAACTTAATTATAATTAATATTCAATAAAAAATAATCGACCAAATGATTTTTTTGTATAAGTTGGAACAGTGCACAGCACAAAATAAATGGGCGTTTATACAAGAAGCGTGTTTATCATGTAATTTTTCTTTATAAACGATTTTCTCTTCAACTTCTTACTGCACTCGTACGTAGTAAGCATACATTGATTACTTGGACATTGGTACAACAAATATCGATTTAGTTTTCTTACTGTTCAAGTATTATTTTATTATAAGAAACTTAAATAAATATTAATTGCTTTTAAACGTACAAAGACTACCTTATATTATATCCATTGACTGGACACTAGATACACATTACTTATTTATATGAAAGACGTCGACGCATTGTTGTTGTATGGTGGATATAAATAGAAAATTTATAGTTGCACTATTGAAGATAATGCGCGAGACAGAGGAAAAATTGTTAAAAAAAAAATTTGTTAAAACGAAAACCGCAATCGATTAAAATAATAACGAAATTAGAAAAACACTTACAATTACAAGACTTTTAACCAATTTTTACAAATATTGCGTTTGTAGTGAAAAACGTAGAAAAAATAATTTAAATTGGGATTTTATGGTTACGGTAGTGGCTTTATTTCTTTTCACAGAGTATTGTATTCGTTCTCCATCACATATAGGAAAATAGTTTTGACTCTAGCGATAATATGTTGGGGATCACGGGATGGGTTAATTTAAAGCATTAAAGTAGACGCTTAATACCACAAGTAAATAAATACATTTAATGGCTATTAGAATTAATTTAATACCGCAACAGACTTAATGTGTGTTATATTAAAATTTTCTATATGTAACTTATTTAAACTGAGTTATGTGTTTGCCAATTTCACTTGACTTCTCTCTCTCTCTCTCTAGCTTCACATCCCATGAAGGGATTTTGCCGCCCGCACTATGGTCCTCCAGCCGTCTCGGTCCATCGCTCTCGACCTCCAGTTTCGACATCCTAGTGCCTGTAGATCTTGTTCGACGTCGTCACGCCAGCGCAGTCGGGGTCTTCCTCTACGACGCACATCGGCTGGTTGTTGATGGAACACTTTATTGGTCATCCGTTGTTGTGGGGACCTTGCAACGTGGCCGAGCCATCTTACTCGATTGGATTTGATGAATCCGATAATATCGCAACCTCCAAGAATTTGCTTTATCTCGTGGTTCATGCGAATCCGATATTCATTGTTCGCGACTTTAATAGGACCAAAGATGGAGCGAATGACCTTCCTTTCGAAGGTAGATAATAATCTACAATCATTAGTGGTCATGGTCCAGCTCTCGCTTCCGAAAGCCAGCACAGGTCTTATCAGTGCTTTATAAAGTGCGAGCTTGCACGACTGCGATAGATGTCTAGATCGCAATAATTTTGATTGGGCGTAGAAAACTCGATGTGCGGCAGCGATTCGGGCTTTTATATCTGCCTGCATGTCATTTGATGATGTTATAACTGACCCGAGGTATTTGAAGTTTTCAACGCGATCAAAGTTATGGTAGCCAATTCCGAGATTTGCCATGGAGATGTTCCTGGGGGTTGATACAAATTTGGTTTTGTTACTGTTCACCTTCAAACCAAGTCTTCTTGCGCAGCGATCGAGTGGCACGAAACTGTCTTTGATATCGCTAGGTCTTCGGCCAAGAAGCACGATATCATCTGCATATCCAAGAATTTGGCCTGATTTATTAAATATACAGCGCGAAGTTTCGATGTTGCTTTTCCTCACTACGTACTCAAGCGCCAAATTGAACAGCACAGGCGCGAGTGCATATCCCTGTCGAACACCAGATGTTATTTCAAAGGAGTCTAACACAGTTCCTTCGATTACAATTCTACATACAGACCCAGACGTTGTTAATTTGCACAGAGAAACGAGTTTCTCTGGAATTCCTAGGCATATGAGCGCGGCCCAAAGGTTATCGCGGTTTATACTGTCATATGCCTGACGGAAGTCTATATATAATTGATGTATGGTTATGTTGTACTCCCAACATTTTTCCAAGATTATCCTCATGGTGAAACACTGGTCAGTGGTCGATCGGTTGGGACGAAAACCACACTGATAGTCGCCAATGATGTTTTCGGCGAGAGGGATGAGTCTGGCAAGTACAACATTAGCCAACACTTTGTAAGCAGTGTTCAATAGAGCTATACCACGATAGTTTTCACATTTAAGACGGTCGCCTTTTTTATGCAACGGACATATGAGCGCGGTCTTCCAATTCTCCGGTAACTCTTCTTGGTCCCAAATACATACGATGAGATCGTATAAACTTGTTGCAAGAGTAGCGCCTCCGAGTTTTATTAATTCTGCGGGGATTCCATCGAGACCGGGTGCCTTGCCGTTTTTCAATCGACTAATAGCTGCGTCTACTTCCTCCACTGTGGGATATTCGACGAAGACCTCATCACCTGGAGGAGCTATTGCTCTAATGGGGGTCAAGTCGTCATTCCAATTTAGTAGATTTTGAAAGTAGGTTTGCCATACTGAGAGAACATCAGCCACGTTTGTTCTCAATTCTCCATTCCCGTCTTTGATGGCTGTTGACCTGTCACTTGACCTGCAATATGGAAACGAGACCATGCCATGATTAATCTTTATCAAAACGAAATACTTACATCCCAATTTATTTCAGACAACCGCCATTAACATTAAATATGTAGAGTGTGCAAAGTGATTGCGACAAAACTTTGCAATAATTTGGGAATATCGTCAAGAATTCGGAGAAAGAGCGAATCTGACGAGCACCTATACGTAACGAAGTGATCTTTTTAACAAAAAGTGTAGCTACATAAATAACGAAAAGTGTAACTTCTAAACAATGTTGCAATGAAAAGTGTAAATAGCAAACCTTTATATAAATATCAACAAAAATTTAATTTATTATTTAATTTAATTTAATATAGAGATCTCAAAGATGTTCACAAGTGTAGACATAGTGGTTCGTCAAAATACTTGCTATACTAATGCCAATTACAGAAATGTCAGTGACAAAACTTGTAACTTTGCTGGTAGTAAAACAACACTTAAACTGACAAGTGGTGCAGTGGTTAAAACTTCGACATTTGGAGCGGGAGGTACTGGGTTTGAATCCCATTAGAGGCTACATGCAAATCGAAATTTCGTTGTAAATTTGTTCTTCTACTCGGCATTGGAGTTACCGCTTCCTGTTCTACCTCATGAAATTCTTCATCGAGTATGTTTCTACACAGATCTTTGGCCTAATTTAAAGAAAAATAACAAAATATTAAGTAATTTGCCATAATGCATAAACCACTTCCCGTATAATTAGGACTTTTCGTCGAATTAGCATGCTGTATAAGATAGCAAAAATTTGATAGCGGAATTGGCAACATTATCACATTAGAAAATCAAAAAGTTCTACTGAAAATTCTAGACAATGAATGTTCCTCAAATTTTCCATATAGTCTCAGTATGATCTAAGCTTTTAGAAAAACAGCCGAACGTATTGGTTACTAGTAAAAGTTTTTGAGTTATTGGCCCAAAACTTGAAACGGGTCAGCCATATACCTAGACAAAGGCTGGCCTGCGGTTACTCAGAATTGCCGATATCTTTTGGTACCTCAGGCGGTATCACGCAGCTGAGTCAGTTTGAGGGAACGGTGTAGGTTTTGGGGTATTTGGATATTGGCCTAGATTGCCGCATTAAAAAAACCAAAAAAAAAAACTTGGAAAGGATGAAATTGAGTATCGGACCCGAAAATGGTGGTTTTATACCATCATAAAAATATGGGCTTACACCCGTGGTTGCTTATTTAGGTTTTTAGGATGCCATGACCCCTAAAAACTGCATCATTATAAAAACAAACCAAACAATACAAAAGAAAACACGCGACTAGGACCTCGCGTCCCCAATTCAGATGGAGGAGGACCTTAGCAGAAAGGGAGTGTCTCGCCTATGGGTAGGGTTACTCACGAAGCTCCCGCTCTTAGCTTCTTCTTAGAGCAGCTAAGAGGCCTCATCATCGTTTCAAGAACAATCAAAAGTCCAGCGATGCCATACAACTTTTAACTGCTGAATATCGAACTTAGAAATCGGTAAAAAAGAATATTTAACACAACAAAAATTTATTTCCCAAAAAAACACGTAAACACAACAAATAAAAACAAATAGAGACAAAAAAAACTATACTAACGAAAAAAAAGTGAACACACATTGGTCTGATTCCGAAAAACTGAACTTTACTAAAACTCAAGAAAAACTGAATTCCCCTAAAAACATATTTGTACAACTTTTATACACCATATCGTTAGCCGATTTTTGTGCTTTCATCAATAAAAAATGTATAAAAGCAATGAACAACAACGTCACATTTTGCAGACTCGATCCACGCGAAAAAAAATTTCTTTGTAAAATAAATTGATTACACGATACTTGCAATTTTTGATTATTTTCATTAGGAGAGTTACTCATGCCATTTACTTCAAAAGCATTTGCCTTTGCTGAATCAACTCATAGCGATCGTGTTACATTGACTTACAATATACGTTCATTCAACCACTGTACGAGTAAATACTGTGATTGGAGTACGTATACATAAAAGAAAATGCGAAAACTCGGCATGGTAGATATTTATGATATAATGTTGAAGTGTTACCTCGAAGGCTATGCCGGTAGGTAATTTTTAAATATTTAGATTTGGGTTCGTAATGGAATTGAGAATTCCGTTACAAACTGAAAATAACTTGTATGAACGCAGAAAATCAAAAAATTCTAGTCCATGAATTTTCCCCAAATTTCCCATGTAGTCTCAGTATGATCTAAGCTATAAGAAGAATAACCGAACGTATTGGCTAGGTTCTAGGTTAGGTTTCAGTGGTTGACACTTAGGCCATTTTTTGGCACACTGTGATACCACGCATTCACGCCACATCATCTCCATGTCAACCTTGTCATTGACATGAACGGTGTGTCGGCGCTGAATTCTGCACTCCATCAGAGGGTCTTAGTTGTGTTTATTAACATCACCGATTGTAATCGATGATGAAAATTCAATTTGCATCTAGCTTCTGATGGGATTCGAACCCAGTACCTCACGGTCCAAACGTATTGGTTACTTACTAGTGTAAGAAATGCCGGAAAGACGGAATATAGTTAAATTTCAAGATTTTATATACCGAGTTGCCAGTTGCGACGTGCAACGCAATCTCTTATTTTCCGCTGTCAAATTTCCAACAATTTCAAGTTGCAATTTTCCATCTTATACAGCATAATACAACTTCTGCCATGACATACAATATACGCAAATTATAACTATAAAGGAAATTTGTGTCACACGCAGATTATAACTATTAATTAACTGTGTATTAAATAGCAATATTGAATCAATCGTGGCTTCAAAATTTTGATAGAAATAATAAAAACGAATTTATTTCTGCTGAAACATAAAGTAAAAAAAAAATAATAGCTCGAAGTGAGCTTGAGCTTGAGAAAAAATTTATCGGATATTACTTGGAATATATTCTAATAAATCTCGCCTCACAAACGATTCACGAGCACTTGACATATACCACCGGAATTGCAAAAGTTATGACTAGAAACCAACATAATTTCATTAAAATTCTATCTGGAATTATCTGGATATAGTCATTCAAATCTCGCCTCTTAGGTGATTTATGACCACTTGGCATATACAACCGGATTCGTTGAAGTTTTGAGTACAAAGTTGAAAATGTGCAGAAAAATTCTATCCGAGTATTGATATGCAAAGTAAATCAGAAACAATTTTTTGCGAATTTTTAAACAACCTTGATTATTTGTTCGATATCATTTGGAGTTAATCGATTTGTATCGGTTACTTTTTTTGGCGCGTACTTGTAAATTATCGTTGGTATTGATTTAACCAAATATTTCAATTTGTGGAATACCGCTTATTGCTGCTAGAATTTGTTTGTAGCCAAAACTTCAACGATTTCGGCGGTATATGCCAAGTGCTCGTGAATCGCCTGTGAGGCCTCAAGATTCAAACAACTATAGTTAGATAATTTCATAGAGAATTTGTTTGCAAATCTCTCAGTTTGTAGTCAAAATTTCAAACGACTATAACCATAAAAAACAAATTCAAATTTTGGGCTGAAAGTTCTTGCTAGATTCGTAGTGGTGAATCGCTTAATGATAATTAAATTTCCGCATTGTTGTTTTCAGGTAAGGTTTTGGCTGTTAGGTTCCCAACAAATGTAGGGATAATTTACGAAAAATATACGTAAAAGTTATATTTATAATTTCGGGTTCAATACTTTAAATTTCATAATAGATTATCATGACACATTGTACTGTCGCAACAGTGATATTTTTCTGGCTAGGATATACAACTTTCTCGATAGTTATAGTTTAGTATTGCTAACGGGCTTTTTAAACTGAATATCCGGCTAGCTTCATATAAATGGAGAGTTTAGGTCTGACTGGGTTACCAAGCATAGTACGTAATACATCTTAAAAATACATAAAAGTAATTTTAAAATTTCGGGCTGAATGTTATATATGTCATGACTATGGTATCATGATACTGTTTATTGTCGCGATAGTGAGATTTTTTCGGGGTGGCATAGTAAACTCTCACGGTAGTGATAATTTAGTGTTGCCATCGCGTTTTTTTCGGGCTGAGTATCGGGCTAGCTTCATATGCATTCTAAAACTGACTTGAACTTTGAGAAGTTATCCTCCTATTATTTTCTTTTACGTTAGTCCACGTCAGTTTTCCAAAATTTAAGCGGAAATGACTATTATTGATAAAAAATAACCTGTTGTTGTACAAAAATTCGTGATAAGCGGAGGAAATCTGTACCGGATGTGGCAGATCTTAAGAAAACTTTTCCCGTTTTTATAGTTTTTCCCAAATATTTAAATAATTTGTAAAGAGAGTGGTCAAAAATTTAAGTGAATATGTTTTCAGAAGAACTGGCTGATCGGTATTACACTTTATACGTCAGTTTCTCCGTAATTTGGATGGTCCTAGTAAAATTTGGCGAAAATCTGTGTACCGTATAAGAATTTTAAGATTCTAAAAAATTTTCAGTTTACATTTTGCAGGAGGGTTGTCATTGTAAGGTTTTCTGAAATATAAGCGAGAATGAAAATTTTTCAACAAGACAATTTTTGATCAAAATTCTGATAAGTTGTACTTTACGCTTTATGTCGAGTTCATGTATGCGATCAAAAAAAGATGCGCGAATCAAAGGAAAATTAAATCATTGAAAACATATACAAATTTCCCCGTCCGAGATGAAATAATTTTAACTTTGGCAAAATTTTGATCGGAAGCATCCAACATAATAAAAAAAAATTACAAATTATGAGCAATAATGCGAAATAATTACGCTCAAAGATTGGCTTGATTCGCGAATCATTTTTGGATCGCATACGTGAACTCGACATTAGAAACCAAATGTGGTGCATTCGAGATTTATAAGCATTTGTGGTGTAAGAAAGTCAGGAGTTCCAAATCTATTTCGGTGCTGCCGAATTTGTCTCTGCGCAATTTTTGCCGCAAAATTAATCTAATCCCATCAAAAGAACACACGAAAAACATGAGTTTTTTCGTTCAACATTTGAAAAAAGATAAGACACCTTCCCAAAATAATAGCTGCTTGGATATCTTGAATGATAGCAAGAAAAATTATCGATTTTAACCGGCCTAAAAAAAATCATGGTCAAATATGAAAACATGAACTCTGGAAATAATTTAAAACATGTTCGGAGATGTTCCGAAATGATATTCAACAGACATCGAAAAAACTCAAGCAATAAAATTGGGGAAAATTATTATGAACTCAAGTGTGTTGAATCAAATGATTAAGAAATACATTTTTGTTAACTTCCGGCAGGCTAGTTTTACAGATCTTAAGAAAATTGTTTTCTGACAAATGTTCAATCGAAACCCTTACTTTTTAATATGTAAATGGTGCAGTGACACAAAAAGTATAAAGCGACAAAACAAGTATTAAACATCTGCAAAAGGTTAAACTATTATAGGATCAGCAATAAATTACAAGAACAATATTGTAAAACTATCAACATGACATTTCGCGGTTCTATTTAAAAGAAAATTTCCTAATTAGTGTGCGCATGGTAACACAATCAAATTGTGTGACAACCCAAATACGAATTCAAATGTTATTTCCTTATCGCGAATATTTTTTAAAAGGTTCAATATTTTACAAAACAGACACAATTGCGTTGTCTTATATATTGCTGTCTTTGAGCATATCGCGCCGTCAGCACACATATGGTAATGATTGTATTATTTTTTTCCAATTTTATTTATAATTAAACGTTTTACGATAAAAAATTATATTTGTAAAAGTTAATTGATTTTTGCTTAAATTTATGGGTACAGGTAGGTATTAAATTTTAATTAACTTAAATTGTGTTAAAACGTTTATGATCAATCATTCACTAACAAGTGATTGAAATAATTTATTAGCGTGTCATAATTCCATAACATAATACCCATCACGCTTCATTAAAAAGGTCGACCGACAAACGTTCAGTCCTAATTTACTTAATTTATGATAAATTGCAAATATTACCGATACACAACATGTTTGGCAAAAATTACGAAATGGATATGCAAATTCACGAATCTTGAACAAGTTGATTAGATTTTAAATTATGATAAATTTTTTTATAAAACATAACAAAAATCATAATGATCATGAAAATGATGATCATGATGAACTTTATGATCTGTGCGCGTTCTCAACAAAACAAATAAAAATGATTAAACCAAAACCATGTTTGTAAACCTCGGTATTCGATCGAATCAAAAACTCCTACCATATTTTAGACTTTCACTTCGATTTAAAAAAAAAAAAAAACTTTTTTTTCTCGTAAAACTTTTCAATTTATTTTCGTGAACTTAAATTGACTCCAATCAGCAATAATAAAAAAATCAAAAATTGATAATAAAAAATTTGCAAATATTATTATTGATTTTAGTCACGCAATATTTTTTGTGATTTTATTTTACTGAATACTTTTGTTATAGGAATATGTAGTTACATATAATCTTATGTTGAAGCATTTGCCACGCGACTGAAATTATTTTGCTGCTGAACATGCACATGTACATGAATGCACAAATAAGCGAGAGTTGATTCTTTGACACATTCAACAACTTGAAGTAGATATCAATATTTTAGCAAGGTTATGCAGGTCCAACCCAAACCTCTGTCAAAATATTATTATTCATTTTTTAAATACCGTGGTTATCACAAATATTTCAACAGGTGACAAAATTTTATTACCGTAAGGTGAGAATTAGCGATTAAGATATTTTAAAAGCTTAGTTGACGGACTTTTGTCATAGGCATTCCGAATGTTTTATGCGCACCAATAATCATAAATCTTACAATTTCGGTAAAAATCTAAATTTTGTTGTTCTCATTTCGATGCTATACAGTTGATGTGAATTTATCACCAATTTAAATTAACGACATATAAATAAATAATTAAAGCGTCCGGATGACATTACGTTACGTTATACAAATAAATAAACAATTTCGTTTATGATAATTAGAAATAAAATATTTTTAAAAAAGCTTGTATTGGGCGCCGCTTAGCATCGCGTTTTTTAAAATATCAGATTTTTACCAACTCATGAATAATAAATATTTCACATATTCGATTGTTGCTGCGCTCGGCAATTAAAATTTATATACTCGTATATTTGGCTGCGGATCAATAAATGATCAATAAAAATAAAATTTATGCACACTTAACATTTCTGTGATTTTGGTAGATTAATTGGACA
The DNA here is from genome assembly GCA_947310385.1 of Nephrotoma appendiculata. NCBI lineage: Eukaryota > Metazoa > Arthropoda > Insecta > Diptera > Tipulidae > Nephrotoma > Nephrotoma appendiculata. The sequence continues at coordinate 5,201,109 of OX371224.1, read as the reverse complement.
TAATTATTTAAATTATTATTTCGTGCAAAAAATAGTCAAATCCGTGTGTTATAAAATTTAGGAAATCCCTGTCCCCAATTTGGGCATTCGCACGCCCCTCACACAACAAAATTATTATTTTAGTCCCTGATTCTTCTAATAGTAACCTCAAATTTAGATAAACTGTTAATCGACAATTATTTCCCGGTTGACTTATTGAAAAAATTATATCAGGTTTAAGGCAACCTTCATGACACGCCGCCTTAATTTATCTATACAATGTTTACGATAATTAAAGAGCAAGAGCGTCACGATCTAATAATAGACCAAAAACTAAAACCGTATATGTAAATAAATATCAATTCCCTATTTTCTCTAAAATACACCGAAATCACACCGCAGGGAATGATTTAAATTCACTTTTCGTCCCAATATCATAAATTTTTCCGATAATATTTTCACCGCACCATAAAAATTATCATAACCTTTCACAATTTATTTAATATTTTTTAGTTGATTTTAAAATAAAATTAAACCGAAAAATGTTTCGGAAAATGTGAAAGCCATGAAAAACTAGAAAATAGCAATTAACAGAGTCAAAACAATAACAAAGTGGTTTTACGCGTTATATTTATCGTAAAACGCGCGCGTGGTTTATTTATATACCGTAGACGACTAATTTTAGTAATTTTATTTAAATTTATATCACTCGGCGATGTCGTTATATTGTGTTGCGGTGGAGGAAATAAAAACGTAAATTATTTCGTAAGATGGTAACCTAGACGAACGCGTGCCATATCTATTGTACTATGCAGATCATCTGCAATCCAACATACACAAATTTTTTGCTTTGCAGGCAGGTGTGATTGCCGAACAAAAAATATTATTTTACTTAAAAATTTGCCCTTTGTTAAATTAAATAATAATAATTCAACCCTCTAGAATATTATTTTTTTTTTCATTAATAATGAATCGGATCTGTATTGGTATTTTTGTTGTTGCAAAAAAATTACCTAAAAATCAATCCCTTTCATTAAAAGTACCAAGTTCCCCTTACAATCATATAACATAATATATATAAGAGTTTTTGCAGACTCTCTGTGTTTTATATTGTTAAACGGTACAAGCATCCAAAGTACCAGCAGAATTTAAAAACTACCTTTTGTCACAGATGTCAAGGTGTGCTGTTTTGTGTTTGTGCCAAAAAAAAGTTAAAATTTATTTTAAAGAATTCTATAGAAATTAGAAAAGGAAAATAAAAAAAATCGGTAAGGACTTTGACAGTTTCAATAGAATTTGACTATTTGCAGTCGTCTGATGTGTGTTTATTTATGAAATTTCAGTTTTTGATTAATAGAAGCAGGTACAAATGATATTGCAATTTTTTTTTAGTGAATGTGTATGAGTGTCACCTTTAAATGGTTTAGTAAATTTAGTGTAAAAAAATTTATAACGGAAAATTTGTTACGATGCGAATATCTTTGTTGTAATGACCGAAAGTAAAAGGTTTATAAGTTGTAATTAATCAATGTGGAGGGATGATATTTGCTATTATACCGGAAAATATTTCAACTCCTGAAAAATAATTATTTCAAAGTAAAATCAAACATTTCCAAAAATTTCACATTTTCTGCCTCCCACAAACTACATAGTAGAAGGGAAATAGGTAATTCTAATTAATTGGTTTGGATCATTAATTTTAGTTCTAAAATTATTGGCGTAAATGGAATGGGTATCGTTTCGAGCTAAGCAAATAATTTGCCGAAATTTACGTCTAGGACAACCCAGTTATGTTAAGCCGATCCATGTGAAAAACAACACCCGATTAAAGCGCACGTTTGCATTGTACATTATAAATGACCAAAACCTCAGTCAACTGCCAAAATTGCACGGATATTCTCTGGGTCTGGCTCCCAGCGATTCAGGTAGTCGACCATAAAAATACTCCAGGAAAAGAGATTTATGCGTTGATGAATAAAGCCGAATTGTGCAACAAAATGCTTTTAGTAGTTATCATCGGGACTTATTGAGTGACGTAATATACCAATACATATAAATAATAATGTTGCTATTTCTATCTGTTATTTTGGAATAAACGGCTATTGTTAGATATTTGTACCTCGTTTGAGATAAAGGGGCGGAATACCTGATAGTAGCCTAGATGGTTCTCTTATCCATCTGTGCGCATACGGGGCATGTGAGGCCTCCTTTAAACCAGATCCGTCAACTGATGTATGCAATTTGTTGCTCCAGAATGAGTCAATGTCAGCTCTTGTGGTAAGAAACTGTCCATCAACCAGCAGTCGCCGTTTTGCTATATCTATTTCATTGGCCAGGAAGGTGTTAGCGGTCAATGTTGCCTGTTGGTTTGGCAGTTCGAGGCCTTCTAGGCAGTGCAATCTCACGCATATGAATTTTTAGATTAATAAAATAATTGTTTGCTTATTGGAATTTTTAGATTAATAGAATAATTTTTATTTTCCCAACCAAAACAAGAAAATTATAAGTTCAATTTCGGTGGCCCATCCATGTGGTTTTGCCGGAATTACCCCAACCAATTTCAAAAACGTCTGAGGGGTAATTCTAATATTCGATTTCGTTTCTTCGAAATCACCCGCTAATATTTTTACATTCTCGCAAAACTAATCAAACTAAACACAATTTTTGACATTTACATAATTACCTATGAGCCAATTCAAGAGAGTCTCTTAAATAAATTTACCCTTTAAGCCATTACTACCATATTTTATTTACTACAGAGTTGGCCCGCTATATTAGGTAAATGTGTACTAAAATTTCAACTTACCTTACTGTACAATTTACCCGAGTATTGGCCCGCAGCCTTAAATGACATTTTCGTCGCCTTCTTAGATTAAATTTATGTAGTAATGTAGTACTAATCCTGTGTGCCTTAACTGACTAAACCAAGAGCTAGCACTAGTACAAAAGTCATTATGTGTGCCTTATGAAACACCAAACTAACTAGAATAAGTGTCAAAATATTTATATAATGAAATGAAAAATAGAGAGTGAAATTTAAATAAAATAATAAATAACTAAAAGTTCAAAATGTTAATGCCACCAGTTTTTTATTTGCCAATACACTTCTAATGTACTATAAGATCATTTTAAATGAACGAAATAAACGGGTACATCGAGCAAAAATATGTAATTGAATATATAATATTTGAGGCTATGTCATGACATATTAAAAATTTTTGTTTAATTCTATATTGGTTCCCCGAAAACGCAAAGTATATGGTTCTAAAATTCATCAAAGGATAATGTCGAACGACAATGTATTTATTAGAGAACATCAAAGAGTAACGGCTGACTCAACGGCAACAAAAAATTACTACACCGTAAAATTTCTAGTTTTAGTGTTTCTGTATCAGCTAGCAGCATGATAGCTACCGAGTTTTGGGTATAAGCTTTAATATATCCCGATACACTGTTAGAACCATAGTGCACAATATGGTCGGCTATTTTGTAGCGATTGCGCGAAAAGTCATAAAATACCCCAGTCTAGATTCGTACGTAGCGATTGGGGCTTAATTTAATAAGCGGACTGGATCGTCAATATTTACCAATGCCATAATAGGAGCCATAGACGTTATTATGCATAACGTTTGTGTGGCTGTAAATTTTGAACTTAAACCGGATGAGGAAATATTAATTGATGAGCAACGAGCTTTGGACTTCCATAATACTTTTGATGCAAGGATTGTAGTACTTGAACGAGGAAATTTATTTAAATTTTTATAATGTAAAATTTTGGGTTACTCTGGATTGTTAGCCAGATGGTATTTTTTTACAGATTTTTACAAATCTGGCTATCAATTCCAGAATAACCCAAAATTTCATATAGAAATCGCATGTATGCGTTAAATACAATAAAATTCGAGGTTACCAAGGGGTTGGCAATTGCGTAGCGAATCATTAAAATTCGCTAAGGCATTGTGATTATACTTTGTATGAAAGTTCAAAGTATTTTCAGTATTTTTGTAGTTTGGTCACTGCAGTCTTATGAGACGACCGAATTTTTTTATACAAAAAATTCAATGTTTTTTATTATGTTATTTAAAAGTAAAATAAAAAATTTAATTTTTATTTAATAATAACTCAGTTTTAATTTTATTCGAACATAACATAAAAATAACATTTGTATAATTCATTAAAAGGTATACTTCCTTATAGGTGTCACTTATTACAAAATTTCAATTGTAAAAATTATCATAGTTGAGATACGCACAAGGGTTAATTTAATCGTTGTCATCGCTATTGTCGCAGGAGAGCACAACCAAAGATGACTCATATTTAATAAGCTTGGAATTATTTTTATTGCTTCCTCACATCTTCATCTTCTTCACAGCATTAGCATTTACATGTGGTACAAGTGGTATGCGAAGATGGAGTGATTTTATTCAACGTTGACCTATGATGTTGATGGTAGATTTTCCTAGGTCCCCCTGTTCACAACCAATGTTGGATTAATATTGTGCCTTTCGGAACAGTATTGATGCATCATTTCGAAACAGGGCCATGTAGCCGCCCGTGCTCCTACTTCCTCTGTCCCCGACCCTGTAGATGGTTCTATAGTGATCTGAAAAGAATTTATTTTTTAATGCACCTTGTAAATTGTACTGTAAATAACCATTAAATACGACGAATTTTTTTTATTTGCGCCAATCATACATCTCTGCTTTGCTGTTTAGTTGACACAGTATAATGAAAAGTAACCTACTAAATAGACTTCTCAGCTGCCAACTAGTGTTTAATAGCAGAACCTTCATATTTTGTTTAGTTTAGTTAGTTTAGTCGGTTAAGGCACACAGCATAAGTAGAGAAATTTTATTTTGAAGTTTTCTACTTTGCAGTAATGTTGTGTGATGTTTAAGATCATTGTTTGTCAATGAATGGATTAACGGATTTTACAGCGGAGTTTTCCACGTTGTTTCCAGAACAAGGGGTCGTTTTAAGAATCGAAATCTAAAGATTGAAATTTTATAAACATTTTTAATCTTTTGTCCACCCTATTAATAGAAGACAGTAGTAGTAGAAAGGTTTGTCAATTCAACGTTGAAAAAAGATTTCTATGATCATCAAACAACACTATAATTTTTAGTGCTTGAAATATAAACATTGACTTTCATCTTGTAGCAAGTGTAAAGAGCTTTACCTCAAAAATCTAATTAAACAACCAAACAACCAGCAATGGTGACTTGGTCTAGCTATTCGAACGATATTCTTTTTAACAGTTATGATTATCGCGCTACAATGCACGTGCCAAATAACTCACTTCTATACACTTCTTTGAATTTAGAGAAGTAAAATAATTTTAATTAAAATGAATTTGCACTTTTAAATAATTAATACTAAGTAGATAAAAGTACATACTTAGTAAAATTAATTTAAAATATTTGAACTATAAAAATTGTTGTTTACAAGGGTTTGAGGGATGTAGCATTCTTCTTACCAGTGAATTTAGAAAATCGATTCTCATATTTGTCGGATTTCGATTTCTCTGCATTTTTGTATCGTGTTACTCGTTTTTATAACCAGTCGGTATCAACCGTCTCATAAAAGCTTTTGTTTTTTTATAAATATTTCTAAATTCATTATTTATAAGAAACAGGACAAAGAAAACATAAACTTAAAATCAAGTTAATACAAAATAAGTTCTACTAATTATTCAAAATATCAAGTTTTATTTTGGTCCTTTTCTGGAAGAGTAAATTTATCTCAGAAATTAATGGTCCTAAAGCTTTCTTCGCAGAACCTATTCAAACGTACATTTTCGATTCGATTGGTCATATTTACAAAATTATTAATGGCTTTGGCTCATAAACGTCATATGCCATTTGATATTAGCATGGTTTTTACTGCCGACTAATGTACATTTCCGAAAATATCTAATTTTTTTTTGATCGGATACATACTTTGATGATGAAAAATCATCTCAGAATAGTAATATTTTATACCACCAAATGAAACTGTCGGCGTCATACATACGCCGCTATGAATGATTTCACCGCAACGTATCGCCTGTAATTTTGATTCTCAAAATTCAAACGATGCTTCTGTAGAAATTTTCATAATGTTATTACTCCAAAATTTTGTAACCTAGTCGCACAAGTTTCTTAAGTTTCTTGCCTGTCGAAGTCACAATTGCTGCAATGCATTTATAAATTGATTTTCTCCCATACTGAAACATCACCTCTCTTGTTCATGATATGGCATCCAACATTGTTCCTAATAACGACCATTTCACAATGTTAGATTTTTCATTTATGCAAAACAATCGCATTCTTCGATTTTCCAATGGCTAGGTAAACCACACTTGAAATATCATTCATTTTTAGTCGGCTTTCTTTCGCGGCCTAATGTTTTCCTCGATTACGACAACTTACACCTTATCGCGTTCTTTGAGCTAATACACAATGACTGGCAGTTTCGAGAAACCAGTTGCTATGTCATCACTCTGATCTTTTGTGAATATACGCTATTCTGCTGTTAAAGCAGAACAATATTTCATGACAAGTTCGGAAAAAATAGTATTTCGGTTTGTTTACTTTCTTGAGGGTTTTCCAAATACCACTCAAAGTTTAGCAATTCATAATATATAACACTGGCTGTTTCGCCATGTTTGCATTTTTTTGGTAGACTTCTCTGCATTGTTCTTGGTTAGCGGTAAATCAATGCCTGTTGCTACGTTGTATAATTCAAGAGATCCTAAAACCATGTTGTCCATCAATTTCTTGTAGCTTATGTCAGCTTTATATTACGTCATCCTTTCAGAAAGTTCCTGTTGGTTATCTTTAACATGCACACGTATACACTTCTACAGTGACTAAATTTCGAACCACAAAAATGAACCGCGCGTTCTGGACCCTTAACCCGTTGAAGATTGTAATTTCTATTGCATTGGTCACGTAATTATGTTGTAAAATTTAATCCACCAATCTGCTGATTTACTGACCATAAATATAAATCATTTAAGGAAGATTAAAGAAAACGAACTAGATAAAACTAAATGCAAAAATATGTATACTAAGTGTGAAGGTTCTCTCTTAAAAATGAAAAAAATCTTAAAAATTCCCTATCCACTAGACATAGGCATATACTCAATAAAATTTCGGTTGATTCACCATAGTCATCGGCTCAAAGAGTCAGTTTTAACACACACTGACTAGATCTTGTCACATTTAAAACAATTTACCGTAAACAAGATTTCCTTTCAGACCCAAGTTTGTAAATTAATTCATTAGGAACAACCAACCTTCCTAAATTGAGTGAAATATTGAAATTGAATCAAACGACAAGAAGGGAACAAATCGCAATTGGCCATCAGCTTCGACTTCTCTGGAAACTAGCGACCTTTAACAGAATATTTGACAAAATTGTTCCAGTGGCACTATTGTTAATTTTTTTTTATAACAAAATTTAATTAGGAATAATATTCCCTGTCAATTTAGATATGGAAAAATTATTTCTAATTTATAAATTTTTTACATCAAAGCTTCCTCCTCACTATTCAGTATAGAAAAAAATATTTGAACAGAAATTACATATACATTTTTTCAGCAGTTCCCTATTCCCAGGGAATTACCAGGATAGTGTCACTGGCAAGGTTATTTGATTTGCAGATTTCTTTTGCCCACAAACGGTCGTTGCTGCCCGATTAGCAACACTGACGAAAACAATTGCAAAAATGACGTAATATACATACATGTTAAGAGTTAGAATTAAGTTTATATGAGCTAAAGTAGAGTCGGTAAGAGGTATTTACATTGAAGTGTAAGTAATATGGGTTTGCAAATGTAAAGGACTGTGGCTACACATGTTGATATACAGATACGAATAAATATATAAATACACCTTTCGAAATCCATTGAAATTAGAATAATTCATCGCATTTACGTTATATAATTTCAAAGAGCGCTGCTCTGTGTGCTCTTTTATTCTAGATCAAATACAATTGGACCTGTTAGGTTGAAAAGAAAACATGTACAACAATAATACACAAAATAAATCTGAATATTTGAATGAAAACACCCAGCTGTGTATATATCCACCTATATATAGTCGTTCGTATGTGCCATATAGAATTTTTTTTTTCGTTTTGATAATCAATTTTCTTCTTAACACACAATAACGATGATGATCATTATAACGATAAAAAAAATAAAAATATACAAAAGGATAAAGATCCTGGCAAAACTTCTTTGTGTCAATTGTGTTAGCAGAATATTTATTGTGCTCCTTCTTCTTCTATATACGCCGTCTTATTTCGATATTTGTTTCGGCCCGTGGCGAAGATTTATATTTCTTGATTTTTATACGCTTTTATATTATAAATCTCGTTTTTATTATTTTCAACTGTAAAGACGATACGATATACAAAAAAAAAAAAAATCTTTTATCCGCACACATACAAGGAATTGATTTATAGAAAATTGAATTTTATTATGACAGGTATTTCGATTAAATATATCATACCAGTCTGTTCATGCACGAACCATAATATAAATTGGCTGCCCCGGTTTACATATAAATTAAATCGTTTACCAAAAAGTAAAAATTAGGAATTTTCCTTATAAAGTTGCTCTGATAAGCAGGTACACTAGAAGCGAAGAGCCTAGTCCAGATCTTTTTCAAATGATTTATACAAGCATAAGTGGATAAGAAATCAAATTTAAATAATCACACACTGGTAATAAAATACTATGTTGATGTACGTCACGTGGTATCAAAGACCACCATATTTGATACTCTGTTCGATTTTTTTAAATATCCATTCATTAAATATTACCTGATTATCTTTTTCTATTTTTACTGAAACTGTTTAATAAAAAAGATCAATGGAAGCTGAACAAAAATATGTCATCAGCAAGAATAGGATCGATTCCTTTTTTGTATTCTTTTTACAGAAAAATTCTGTTGAAATATTTTTTGAAAACGGTATGGATTTTGAATGTTTTAACACCTTGCATTTGGAGTTGCACAATGCAATGTAAGGTAAGTGATTTGTGTGTACCTGTGACCTGTGTGCTTATGATTATAAGGTAAGGTGAGCTAAATATTGATGGAACAAAACCTGCAAAATTACAATAAAATGTATGAGGACAATAGAGTTCTTTTCTACAATGGATGTGGCTTACCTGTATCGAATTTTAAACGCCAATCAATGCTCACATATATAAGTTGTTTACTACGGCAGTCATTCATGCTATTTTATGATAAGTCTTCATTTCTTTTAATCAATTTTTGCTCTAATTTCCATCACTTTTCCTGCAATTATGCGTCTTGGTTAATTTTCATTTCTGGCGTTTTCCCAGGAAATTCATTTCTCAAAATTCCTCTTCAAAAATTTAAATTATTTTTGGGATGTAACTAAGTAGGATTTCCACTCCTCTGAAAATAAAAATGAACCAATTCAATATTTTTTTAAATAATGAATGCTTCATTTTTTACCATCATATGTTGAATAGTAAATTAAAAAAGACATTTTTCGCAAAACGTGATCCTAGAACATGATTTAAATTAAAATAGAAAAACCTCGATGGACTAGAAAAAGAAATTCGATTTTACCGGACTGAAAACATAAACATCCACCTATACTAATTTAACTAAGCCGGTTTCCTTGGATTATTACAAGTAAGGTTATTACTTATTCTGACATATTGTCCAAATTATGTCACTAATTTCGTTAATTATAATTAAGTATATTCTGAATAGATTTACCTGAACCTGTTGACTTGCTGTAATTACGATCACATACGGAACAAGAAACAAATTTTTGTTTTATTCCCATGCACAGGCTACAACCATAATATTAATCGTAATTCTCACTCGCGTCAAAATTTTGATAAGAATCCTGATGTTATACGATAGACAAATTTTTATGTTGTCACCAACAGACCAAAAAAAATTTTGAGATTGTTCTCTCATTATTCGATCCTTAAATGGCGTATTGTCGATTTCCACTTTAGCGGACGTGATCAACAATATTCTGCACAACGATTAAAATTGTTGACAAAGGATTGGAATCCAGAGACAGAATAATGCTATTGTTGATAATGCCAATCGAAATAAATAATTTCTTAACGAATTTGAATCAAATTTAGTAAAGATTTTAATCTTCTATAGTTCTCATATAAGATAAATATTGTCTATATTCTTAAGAACGAGATAATTGTACAATACTTTAATTCAATTTGATTTATTTCACCTACCAAGGTCAGTATTCTGTTGAAAAATCGTTAGTGCAACGGTCATCACACGAAAAATCAGTCTTCTATAGTGCAGTCCGACGTGGATTTAGCTGGTGATGTTCCGTAGAACCTAGGATCCTGCATTTGTATCATAAATATCAACACATTTCCTCTTTCGTTACATTCGGTTGAGTTCTTCGGTATTCCTTCATAGGTCTCGTGTTCCGTTGTCCTCATAAGGCAATATTGCACTGCACATTCAGTGATCACTAAGACATTGAAGAGTTATTTGGTAGTTTCTTTCTCTATCTTATTTGAAGATGTCACGCTTTCCTTATTGAGAATCTGTTAAATTATATTAGGCCAAACACATAGATTTGGTGAACTCCCTTTTCCAACTGCTCTAGTCAATACGAGTATTTCTGTTTACTAGTTCTTCGTTATCCGCTTCCATAATTATTTTTCCATTGCAACAAAATACTAAGATTATTTGTAGGATACGTAAATTTTTAGTTGTTTAATCGTCCATCGGAGCAAATATGCTACAAAAATTTATAATTCCAAATTCGCAACAACTCTATTTTTACAAGCTTCCCTAAGCAGATACCGAAAACTCGAGGGATTAATTTTCTAAATGTATTTTCGAACATATGACAAAAAATACTAAAATTCACTTATCTAAGCACATTCTCATGAAACACGTTTGATTTCTGTGAGCATTCTATTTTTTATTCTATATACTTGAGCTTTAGCGTTTGAGAGGCTGCTCATCATTCTTATAAAATAAAATACATACGCGACCAATTTTTATTTGAAACGAAATATTTTTCGGAAAGCGCATGAACTATTGTGAATAATTTGGGGGATTCGGATTGCTTCGGCAAAAATTTTACAAATGAAATACTCAGGCTGCAGGCCAATAGTCGGGTAAAAGTCAATTTTAAGTAAATTTTTTGGTAAATTCTTATATCTTTCAAAAACTCTATGGCAAACTGATCGAAAAATCTGTTCTAAATCCGTCCTAAATCTGTTCTAAATTATAGTAAACGATTTACCAGACTATTGGCCCGGAGCTTTAAAGCACGATTTATGAATGTGTCGGCGACACTAATGGTGACCGAACTCATGGCAACCCCAGGCCTAGCTCACTAAAAATACTATATTCTCTGACTATAAGCGTAATTGATATAGTTATTGACACACTAAAATTTTAACATAGTTACTGGCACCGCTACATTTCATAAGGTTTTTACATAAACGGAATTTTTGAATTATTGATAGTCCATATAGTTTCTCATTCCTTGATTGCTATCTTTTGTTACCATTCAGTTGATTAGTGCATTTTATTCGATTAAGTCATCGCATGACCCGTCGCCTACTTTTTTGTGTGAATGCACCCATATTTTGTTAAGGCATACGTTAAGTAAGTGCATCATATTTGTTTTGTTTTCTATTACTATTAATAAATTAATAAATTTATATTATTTACGTTAAAATATATATGTTTTAAAGATTAAAAATTATTATTTTTTACATAAGTAATAGAGATAATTGTGGTGTCAATAATTGTGTCCAATTGCAGTACAATAATTGGCACTATGTGAATAGTTGTATTTTAAATGGTGGTAATAATTGTCAAAATTCCAAAATAAATTTCTAGCCTAAAATGCCGAAAATCAATGGAAACTATTCTGAAGAATTACTTCAAAAGGCACTTGCAGCTATTAATTTTAATATTCCACAATCAATATTAATTTTTCGTTTTGGGCCCAAAGTTCACGAAGGTCAGGCCTGGTCCTCAAACAATTTGAACTAAATCTGAGAAAGTTGTGATCGAGGAGTGGATAATCACATTACAAAAAAAGGATTTCCTTAGAGGAAAGAAGATATTTTACATTCCGTCATAGAATTTTTAGATCACGATAATAGGGACCATCCATTTGGTCCAGATAATCTGCCAGAAAATGGGTGGTTTCGGGCTTTACTGGATAGATATCCGTGTATTTTGTTAAGGACACCAGATTCTGTAACCTCTGCTAGTGCAACCGTTAGTGATATTAAATCTTGGTTTTCATCTATTAAAAATTTTCTGTCAGAAAACAATTTTTTTGATATTTTGAAGGACCCAAGAATTTTAATGGGGACGAAACAAATTTTTTAATGTGTCCCAAAACTAAAATGGTACTTGCAGCAAAAGAGGCTCGCAATATTTACGAGGTTGACAAAGGATGGCAAAAGCAAACCTTACTGTGGATGATGGCAACTTACGAGGATGGCAAAAGCAAACCTTACTGTGATGTCCACATTTGACGCGGATGGAACAATAGTACATCCGATGATTATATATCTGTCGTACAAAAGAATCCCTGATGACATCAGGAAATCAGTGCCAGAGGACTAGGGTTTGGGCGTTAGTAATAATGGGTGGATGACGAACGAGGTCTTCTACGAATACATTTCAAAAGTTCTCCACCCATGCATATCTATTCAAGATTGGGACAAAGTTTCCGATCATATTTTTTGTAGATGGGCATACCACTCATCAAACAAAGTGAGTAAACTGAGCGTTCAGCTAGCAATAATTTTAATGGTTTTGTACCCCGACGCAACCCGCATTCTCTAACTAGCCGATGAAAGCGCATTGAGGCCTCTAAAAAATACATGGAACAAAAAAATTTTTGAGTGGTGGCGTCAAAATCCGGGAGAAACCATGACCAAACAAAAATTTGCTCCTTTGCTTGCCCAAGTGCTAGATTCCAGTATTGATCCGGTAACAATTAAGCATGGATTTCGAGCATGTGCAATTTTTCCATTCAACTGCAATGCCTTTGATTTATCCAGAGGTTTATGAAAAACATTAAGCCATCTTCCAGTCCTTGAACCTGTTAAAAAGATGGATAAACGTATCTTACCCAACATATTCACAATTGGTAGGTTCTGACAAACTAAAACAATTTGAAGATGCTAGCAATGGTGTAGGCAAAACTGATACTGCAAATTGGTCAGATGAATGCTGATCCTGGGTAAAATTTTTCTTGAATTTCAACCCGACGATTTTATTCCAAAGATCAAGGATAAGAGTTCCCTCAACACAACAACTATTTCAGAAGCTGACATTTTATCATTCGAGAACTTTACTCATTCTCTCGTTGTTACTGATTTATATGCCATTGATAAATTTTTATTTATAAATGAAGATATTATCATCGAAGAAACTGTCACCGAAGAAACTGCCATCGCAAACGTTGAAATTACTGAAACGTTTATCCTCGAAGTAACGCCGCTCAAATTTGCTACAGTATTAGAAGATTTTCTAGATTGGCCAATGACGCCAAAAGGACAAGGCATTAAACCCGTTAAAACTAAAAAACGGTTCGTCATAACTAATCCATTGTGGATTAAGGCTGAACAATTGAAAAAGGACCAAAAACAAAATGAAATTATTAGGGAAGAAAAAAGAAAGATTGGAAAATAAAAACAAAAAAATTAAAGAGAAAGATAAAGATACTTTTTACGCTATTTGCCGTAGGCACTTGGCGAAACACACTTATACTTAATAAACACATTTTTTATTAATCACTTGTCTAATCTAACGGGTATTTATCCACCGGATAGTCCAACGCGGGAAAATTGGCGTCGCTTAGAGTATATAGGAAAAACGAGCCAACGGATTAGCAACATCGTGTCCAATTATACCAATATTAGTTTTGCTTTTTATAATAATAACACAATAAAGAAAATGATTTTTAACAATAAACCTAGAGTTGATTGCCTTTCCAAATCTGGTGTCTATAGGATCAATTGCAATGATTGTAGTTTCTCCTATATTGGTCAGACTGGGCACAATTTTGGAGTTAGAGCTAAAGAACATTTATCTGGTTGCAATCAATCAACTTTCCATAACCATTTAACTTCAGAAAATCATACAGCTAGCTTGAACAATTTAGACATATTATGCCGAATGAATGTTAGTAGCATCTTTACAGCCCAGATGGATTGACTGATGGAAATACAACTTCATATTTAAGTTTTTCTCATAAATTGGGAGATCCTAGTATTTTTTGGCTGAAATTAGTCAAACGGAAATGACAGCCTTAATAGGAGCTTTTTCGTTGTTTGGAAATATTTTAAAAATTATTTTATTTATGATAAAAATGATTATGAACTAAAACATAACATATTAAATTGGCAGCAATACTGGGCTTGATCATTTTTCCAGAATTTTAGCGGAAATCACGATTTTTGACAAAAAGTGATTTTCAACATAAATTCGGTCCAGAAGGATTGATTGATCGGAATGAAACTTTATACTTAAGCCCAAATGAATTGTTCAACCACTGTTTCAATTCCAATTTCGCAAATATTTTGAAAAGTATATAGCATTACGAAAAAAGATTTAAAACAAAAAGTAAATAAGACTTCCTAACAAAATAGTTCAGATTATTTATGTTGAAAATTCTGTACCAAAAAATATACGAAGAGAAGTATTGCAGTATTAAGATATGCAATTGTTTTGTGATTAGAAATACAATACAAAATAAATGTTGATTGTAATGCAAACATATAAATTTGATTATTTTTTTCCGCCATATTTGTTTATGTGCATTTTCTGTCAAATATTAACTAAATTTTTTAATCATTTTTACTTTCGTGTTTTTGTATTATTTGGATAAATCCTTTACATTTAACACTTTAATTTTAAGAATAGCCCAATTTAACAATACTCAATCAACATGGTATACTGATTGAAATCTATTCAACTATCTGGAGGCAAGAAATGCCATTAACTAAAGATAAAGACGTAAAACAAGAGCCATGTGGTACCTAAAACTCAGCAGGATATAACTTGATAACTGGAAAGATTCTTAGACAACATCCTAATAAATCTATAAAGAAAATATTAGACATAAAAAATGCTTTCTTCAGACTCTGTTATGGCTCTTGGTTAATTTGTGGAAGTAATAATGATACCTAAACCATGTGAGCCACCAAGTGAAATATTTTCGTATTGGCCTATATCAGTGCTGCCATCTACGTTAATACTATTATTAAAACGAATTAAACCTGAAATTGTAAAATCAGGAACTGTTCCTTCTCATCAGCTTGGATTAAGAGAGAAACGTATATCCAAACGACTCCAGACAGATGGTCAATTTTAGTTTTTTTTTTTGTAAAAGATCCAGAAAATTGAATTGATTTTGTACCTAGGCCGTTTTTGCCATGATTTCAATAACTTAGTCCTACCTCTAGAGACCGGAGTCATTATTAATTGTTTAATAGTAGCGTTAAGCAAAAAAATGTTGCAGTCAGAAACCTTTTTGTGGTCAACACAACATGTATATAGTAAAACAAGCACTATGAATGCACAAGGATATTCGCAAATGCATGTAACAACACATTGATTATTTTAAATTGCAGTACAAATGATAGAGGTTTCTAGTGATATAAGACTACGACACAACCAACATAAATTAATCACTTGAATTTAAAAAAATATTGACATTTAGGCACCACAAAATTCAATATAAATTTCAGCCGAGTAACAGAAGGCGAGATCTTCTTTAATTTTGGCAGTTTTGCTTCACATAAGTTTCTAATATATCTATATCTCTATCTATCTATATATATAAAGAAGAAAAGTGTGTATTTAACTATGTTTGTTCCACAAAAACTTTGATCCACTAGAGTAATTGCTCCCAAATTTTGCACGAACACTTTTTAGCTGAGAAGAAACATAGAGGGTTTAGTTAGTCATCATAAAATGTTATACCTGTCCAATGCTCACCTGTAAGCAGAAATTTCAATATATGAAAACTTTTGATCCACTCGAGCGATTGCTCCCAAATTTTCCACCAATATTTTTTAGTAGCCGAGAAAAATCATAGCGGGTTTAGTAATCAAAAAATGTCACCCCTTCAGCATTGCTCACCTGTAAGGAGGAATTTACAATATGCCAACTTTTGATGAACTGGTGCGATTGGTCCCAAAATTTGAAAGAATATATTTTAATAGCTCAGAAAAAACATAGGGGCATAGTGATAAAAAAATTATACCGCTTACTCATGCGCACCTGTGAGCAGCAATTTTCAATATTTGAAAGCTTTTGATCCACTCTAGCGATTGTTCCCAAATGTTGACCAAATATTTTTAGTAGCCGAGAAAAAACATAAGGGTTTAATGATCAACAAATATTACACCGCTCACCTGTACAGAAGGATTTACAATATTGGACAACTTTTAATGAACTCGAGCAATTGCTCCTAAATTTTCAAGGAATACGTTTTAGTAGTCGTGAAAAAACAAAGGAGGGTATGTGATCAAAAAATATTACGCCTTCGCCCATGCTCACCTGTAAGCAAAAATTTACAATTTATGAAAACTTTTGAACCACTCGAGCGATTGTTCCCAAATTTTGCACCAATACTTTTTTAGCAGCCGAAAAAAACATAGCGGGCTTAGTGATAAAAAATGTTACACGTTCCCCATGCTCACCTTTAAGCAGCAATTTACAATATATGAAAACGTTTGATCCACTAGAGCGATTGCTCCCGAATTTTGAACGAACACTTTTTAGTAGCCGAGGAAATACATAGGGAGTTTAGTGATAAAAAAATGTTACATAATTTAATACTGAAACTAATATAGTCGAATTGTTTAGTTCAACAACTGTTTATTTTGAAATTGTGAACTCAACTGGTTGATTCTCCATGCTCAACTGTAAGCAGAAATTTACATATACAGTGAAACTTGTCAAAGCCGAAATGATGCGGGGCCGAATAAAATTTCCGCCACTGGGAATTTTCCTTTTCTCGAAAGTTCTTAGCCATTTTTTTTTTCTAAATTAAAGTCTAGTTTTAGGTTTCAATGTACATACATAGTACGTATTTTATTTAATACAATACATATCAAAAAAAAACAGTTAGGTATTGAATGCAACAAGAAGCGTTGTTAAAATAAAAATACATATTTATATTTATACATAATTGTATGTACATCATATATACACACTAGTATGTACTAGTTTTCGACTACCACATTAGCAAAGTCGCTATTAAGAGATTACTGTTTTCCACCAATCGATAAGGCAATTTTTATTTTATTTTTAGATTAATTTTATTTCTTTTATCTATTCGACTTAAATACTCTACTGAGTATTTATAATTTCTAACATTTGTTTTTTTTTTTTTTTTTTTTGCGTCTCTTTTAATTTTATTTTTGCTTATCTTTGTTTTTATTTTTTTTTTTATTCTCTCTATTTTCCGCTTTTTTCCCCAGTTTTAAATTTGCTTGCTCTAAGCAAACCAGCGGTTGGTCTCTCCTTTTTTGCGGCGGGGTATCATTCTCCTAAATTCAGTATAAATAGATTCATCCATTTCAATTTCCTAACCATAGCTCTTTAAATACATTTTTTATTTCGATTAATTGTTAATAATTTTATTTTTCCCGTTTTCTTTCTTTTTTTTAATTTTTAATTTAGTAGAATGATATCCTTGTTTATAATTTCCCCGGAATTATATTCAAAAAATAATAATAATATTGATGGTGACTCCCCGCGTGTGGTCAGGGAGGGGAGATTGGTCGTTGGGAATTATTATTATTACATATAAATACATTAATTAAAAATAATTCATCTATGTAATATAAATTTAAAGAAATAGTGCAGATCTAGATAACCGCGTTTACGAAATTATACATCGTTGCTTTCGTCAGTTTACTAGTTGCACATTTGGAAATGATGAATAATTTAGACTCCTCGGGCTTCCTCCAGATGCTTGATTATCACAGTTTTGTTAGCAGTAAAAATATCAGCTTCGCCGATAATTCAGCACTGTCCGAGTTGTTTCCTGTTTCAGATCTCACAGATGAAGAAGCTGAGCGGGACATCAACTCATTCAATATTACGTCATTTTCAAAAATTACTCATCGTCAATTGCTATTAAATCAAACGCATTATTGTTATGATCGCCTTACATAGCCGGAATTATATTCTGCAATTCCCCTGTTAGAATAGGATCATCTTCGACTGTTTCAACAAATTCGTCCTAAACAAATCCGTTTTTTTTTAAATCATTTAGTGATTTGTTCTGGTTTAGTTTGTTATATTGAATGCACAACAAAGTAAATTGCTTCCAATATATTGGTCTGTTTCGTCAAATTACTTGCTTTTGACACTGTATCTATTGCAGACAACAGTTTTTGAATCAAAACTTTTCTATAGTTGAATTTTAAATTTGCAATTATACCGGCATCTAAAGGTTGTAGAGAAACTGTAGTATTGGCCGGAAAAAAGATCAATTTTATATTTGAGAAATTTTGGCGTAGATGATACGTTGCATTGTCGAGAAACAGCAAAATGTTTCTGTTTTGCTTGATCATTTCGTTGTTAAAACCCCGTAGAAATTGTTCAAAGATCGTAGATGTCATCCATGCTTTTTTATTGAAAAATATTCGACGGGTAAAGATCTTTTGTCTATTCTTTTAAAGGCACGTGGATTATTCGAATAACTATTAAAACGTATAGAATTCGATTCCGCCTTACACAAGTACCAAATAATGAAAACTTTAATCTTCGTTGCAAAATGTTGTTCCGGCTTCCGGTTTGAAGTTTCCGATATATACAAGTTCAATTTATAATAAAATTTAATTCTGGGGAAAATAATTCCGTGTAATAAAAGTTTCCGGCACATCAAAGTTCCGGCTTTGACAAGTTTTACTGTATATGCAAACTTTTGATCCACTATAGCGAGTGCTTACAAATTTAGCACGAGTACATTTTGGCAACCGAGAAAAATCAAGGGAGTGTTAACAAATATTTTATATGTATCAGTATTTGTTGGTTATCGACCGTAATTATTACAAAATGGAGACACCTACCTTCTCGTATCTGGAAATTGAAGAAAGGATCATCTTTAATGCTTCTGCGGAATCTGGACCCGCTAAAACTATGAAATGGAACACGGCTCCCTGTCGAAAGTCTTTTGCCGAGGACGTATGTACCATTGATACCAACCGACCGGCCATTCAGCTTCAAACGGAAAGTCCGGAAAGTCCTTTCTTCTTTCAGAGCCAATAAATAATTTTTGTATCACCCCGAGCAAAGCCGGGTACTTCAGCTAGTTGACTATATATCGAAAAAAGATATAATGCTTAACAAAATATTTTCTGAGAATTCTTAACGTACTCACGACAGCAAGGTCGCGATATAGTTAGGAAATATTACCGATCCACTGCATATTTAATTAAATATAGCTCAAGAGAATTTGGGTCTAAGATTTAACGGTCCTTACCTTCGTTTCTTTAAGTCCATCTGGACGTTACCTCGCATTGCAAAGTTTTTATTTCAAATTCATCTAATCTCAATCATTTTCAAATAAACTTATAACAAACAAACCTGCGATATGCGTGATGGCGTTTGAAAAGCACTTGGTGGAGATGGAATTTGATGTAAAATGAATAAATCATAAAATAAATAACGGAATAAATAACACTACACCGATAATCTCGAGTGATTGCAAATGAATTGAATTTAGACGATCTAATTATACTGAAGAGGAATATTTTATAGCTGCCATCCTTTCCTTCATCCTCGTATTAGCATTGATCTTGCTGGATATTTATAAAAAATTTCATAGCTATTGAACACTTCATATGTACAGGATCAAACTTTTAAACTTGAAGGTATTTTATTTAACATCTATAAAATTCGTAACATCTGATGATAAAATGATTGGAGTGAAAATATTTGGTGCTGAAAAGATCCCGAAAGATTTCAAAGAACATTTATACACTCATTTTTAATTTGAATTCGATTGAGATTAAATTTCACTGAGAAAGTGTAGAACGTAGTGAGTAAAGAGTGATAATTAGATTATGTTTAAAATTAAAATTATGTAATAAAAGTTTCATATTATTCTTAGCGTTCAGCCGGACAAAAATATCTTTTTTAATATCACGAAATTTTTTATCAGCTTTTGCCAAAAACACACAAAAAACAAAGAATATTTTTGATTCCATCTGTCAAAATTTGTGTGCATTTTATTACTAATGTTTTTGCTTTTTGCGTTATAATTTTACATGGGCAGTTTGCTCAACTTATAATTATTTGGCTATAATTATTCGTGAATTCACGAAGATGTAAAGTGTTAGGTTAATTTTTGTTAGCAATGTTTTGACGTACAAAATCAATTTATAAATTTTTTTCTCTATTAGGTCGGCTGTTAGTCGGCTATTAGTCGACTCGGGTGAACATAAGGTCATAATTTATGACCTTATGTTCATCCGAGTGAACTGATTATAACTTTATGACTCATAAAGTTATACGGAGTGAAGTTAGGGACACAAAAAATATTATGATAATTTTTATCATTCTTGTTGGACTGAGGAAGCCGATTAAATTATGCTATTCAGTTATAAGTTTATATATTTAAATTTATTTTAATAGTGCCGGTGTCGCATTAAACATCCTGTAATGATTTGCTAATTTTTAAAATTTCATCAAAATATTTTGAATAATTTATTATAGCAGCGGAGGGGGGCTCTACGACACAATATTATGTAAATTTGTTTAATGTGAGAATAAGTGTATAGACTCTGATTAATACTCGTTAAACGAGAACTTGCGCGTACGGATATTTGTCGTTGTATGCACCTAATCCAGTATTAACATTTTATATTTAAATTCAATCAATACACAGGTAAAATTGAGTTATTATTGTTATAAATCTAATTGTTGTTATTATAATACGAACCGTGGAAAAATGTACATGCATATGTATTTAGAAAATAATGAAGAAGTTAGAAAAATATCCACCAATTTATCACAGCATGTTGTCTAATTATAATTTTTAAAAATTCGTTTAATTTTTCACTTCTAATTTCTTGTTATTTTTTATATTCGTGTATATGGTACCTACATACTGATATACGTATGTATTTAGATTATAGAGAAGAAAACTGAAAGAAATTAATTTTTTTGTTGTTTTATTTTACTCCCCGATATATTACGCCTTTAGGTAAAACACTTTATGTACAGACAGCGTATACTAGTCCACTATATGCATACACATAGCTAGATTGTATTTTTATGAATTTTATAAATTTATTTCCTAATGTCATAAGGTCAAAAACATATAAATCGACAAATTATTACAGAAATGCATATAATTTCACTTTTTATTACAGTTCCAGTCTAAACACAAAACAACTTTGTTGTTTTTGGTGTCAATGGTAATGGGTTTTTTCATACCTGTATATATAAGCTGGATATGATACAAGAGTTGCGCAATATTTTGGAAATATATACAGATTAATGTTGAAAATATATACGCTTCGAATTCACGGCGTGCTACTCCTGTCAGTTTTAATAATTTTATGTAAATTTGATGGGGTTAGTCGTAAGTTCAGGAAATGGTAAATAGACGCCCGCAGTAAATTTAAAATTATTTAAGAAGCTTTAGTGAGGTCAAATGAAAACACTCAAATAAAACTGACAGATATATTTCGTTCATCTTGATGTGTGTTTCTTAATACTAAACGTATAATAGATATATTTTACACTATGTAGGTATATTTTAAAATAATATTTAGATGTAAGGATTTACCTGTATGTGTGACTAATTTTCTGTTGGAGCTATTTTGGTAACGTTTAATAAAGAATTTTTTTCTGTACTTCCTTCAAATATATGCCTAAAGCTTTCATTCGTTTTCATCGAAGTTTTCAGCTTTACTCCCTTTAAATATTAGTTAGTTCCTTGATTTAAAATCAACCAAATAAAATTGCATTTCCTATAGGTTTCCATTTTTTGCATTTAGTTACCTCCTAGGAAGAAATCGTAACATTTATTGAAATAATCTTTATACGTTAATATCAATTATTTTAGAAACTACTAAACGAAATGGTTCAGCCTTTACCCCACGGACTATAAAAACCTACAAGTTTTTCTACCCAATGAACAGGACTCTGGTATTGGCTTAATATAGAAAGTTGCTGTACCTCCTTCTTTTCGCTTAAACTTTCCCAGGTAGATAAGCAAGGCTACGGGTATTTGGACGAGGGGCCAGAAAGCATGTCGAAGTTTAAATAATTTTAAATTCGGTTTTAAACGTGTACACCAATACGACTGGCACAAGTACTGAACATATCTCGAACTGGTTCCAAAATATTTAGTTCCAATAATCATTTCAATTCATTTTCCATTTTTAGGAAACATTTGTCAAATATTTTCCATAAATTTTTACCGTACCCGATAATCGAATCTCGGAAATTTCTGTCTAACGTAAAATACAAGGAGCCCCAGCGTAACTGGGGGTGTCTAATAGGCTGGACCACTATGGCAAAGGGCGTCTAATAGTCTGGACCACTATGGGTGCTATTTCTTTGATTTCCACCGATAACATTCCGAATTGTTGTGCTTCGTGGGTTCCATTCCAGAGCTCGTTTTGTTATGAAAATTTGGTGTGGCCATTCCATTGCATTGGCTGCTTGGTGCTTGGTATTGCGATAACATGTTGAATTTTGTTCTGGTTTTGTTGATTCAATTCTTTGTGCGCTCATTTGTTCCATCCGTTTTCTCCCAGTCTGCGCAGCAAGTTATTCAAATTCATTGACTTCTTCTATTTCTTCTTGGTAGATCAGTGTGAATATTGGTGTGTTTAGCCTCATCTTCTTGGTTTTCCTGATACTTGATTTGAGACCAACCTATAATTTGCTAGATTTGATAGCTTTTGTACTATCTGTTTCTTGACGGTGTGTTTGTATGATAAAAGGAATATGTAATCTGCATAACCCACGTCATTGAGTTTCTCCGTTAATTCCAAATACATGCATTTGTGGGATGACTATCTAATTTTTTAGACTCTATCTAATTTACTAGGAATAGCATTGGCGAGAGTTCGCATCCTTGTCGACGAGACCTCCTTGGCTCTTACAATAACATTTACTTTGTTTTGAACTCAATTTCTCGCTTGAATGCTTTACATATAGTGTCGAATGCACGTTAGAAATCCACGAGAATCCACGATTGATGAATTCTTTTCGTTAGAGTGATCAATGATGCGTGTTGTTTAAATTTGATCAGTGCAACTTCGTCCTGAGCTAAATAGTAGCTTATTATTTTTTTAATTTCGATTTATCTTATATAATATCTTTATGCTTATGTTGAGCTCAGGATGGTCAGGTCATCTTTCTTAAGAATAGTTTTAGTCTAACCTTCCAACCCTACTATTCTACTGGAATTTCGTACTTCTATGATTACTGGTGTTAGAGCACTCGCAGTTGTAGATTGTCCTTTGAATATTTCAGCTGGTACATTATCAGTTCCAGAAGCTTCGTTATTCTTCATTTTAGCAATGACGCCGCTAACAACCCGTATTCTGTTGTTAAATCGGCGATTTCTGTATTGTTAGTGACGTTGCCTTTGAAATATTCCATTCATCTTTTTAATTGTGCTTGACCTGTTGTTAAGGTTTGATCACACGCATCCATTGGTTTGGTGCTATAAGGTGGTATATGGTGAATTTTCCAGTTGCTCATCGTACGCAATGATGTAGTGCGCGCATGATGTTACGTAATACTGCAGCCTTGCATATGTCTTCAGTGTTATTACCTATCTACGGTCACTCGTTGTTTTTTTCTCGCATATCTGTAATTTAAGTTGTAGGTGTTCTTCGATTTTCTTTCAAGTATTTGGGTAATTAAACTTTTTTATTGTTGTATGCATTTGAAAATATTATTACTGGCCCGTGGTATTAACAATTTTCGACACTATCAAAGTTATGATTAGCGATTCTGAGATTTGTCATCTAGATTCTCCTTGTTGCTAAGAATTTGGTTTTCCTGCTTTTGTGTTTTTGATATCGTTAGACCTTTGTCAAAGAAACGCTATATTTTATGCGTACCCAAGTGTTTGGCATGATATATTAAATATATACCACGAAATTTCAAATCTACTATTTCTAAACACGCACTCGAGCGCCAAATTAAACAACACAATCGCAAGTGCATTCCCCCGTCGATCACCAGCGCAAATCATACCCCTCCCGGAAGCCTATATATAGTTAATCACCCTCATGGCGAAATACTATTGGTTAGTGATTATTTGGATTAGACCAAAAATTCTATAGTCTCACCGTAAGTCTCTTCACCAGTACGTGTCAAATACACAAAACAAGCAGGTTGATCAACCGGAGGACACTACCGATGGATCGATACGGATGGAGAACCATAGTGCAGGCGGCAAAGTCTCCTTACATTGGATGTGAAAGCTAGAGAGAGAAAAAGTCCAGGTGAAACTGATAATGATTGCGGTGGTCTTCTTCCGATAGCATTTTGCGCCGCGGTAGGTATGTCTGACTGTTTAGTTAGGGACTGCTCCTGAATACTATGAAGCGTTTCCAAGTTGCTATATTGTGTCAGTCTAGATAAGCCATGACTGTTAGAACCGATGTGCAATGCTGCACTCCTGCCGAATTTGGCATTAAATTCAACCACAATGGTTTAAATGTTAGTGATATTAAATTTCTTATTGTACATAGAGTCTGACCACGCATATTGATTGGGTGGCAGTCGATGAAGTGTTGCTGCATGCTGCAGAAATCAAACTCATTCTGATGGCCGCTGTAATGAAGAGTGTACCCATTGGTAGTATCATCGATCCCACTCTCAGATAATATCAGCTCTTGTAATGAAAGTACGTGTAATGTGTAACTCCTAGTCTGGTTTGCAAAGTTTTGGTGATCCAGGTTTTAAGAGACTAAGCATGTACCAAGTTCTAAAATTTTTTAAGCGTTGTCCGTTAAGTTTTGTTTTGTTTGGCAATTTTATTCAAAGTAAATTTAATTTAATTTTTAATTTGTATGGACAGGTCTATATATCTAAAATAGGTGCAAGTATATACGAAAATATTATTTTGACTAAACCCATGATTAGTATATGGTCATTACCCCAACACCAAATGCAATTTGCTTTTAATATCTCATTTTTATATACAATTCGAGTAAAAATATTCGGAACAACTTATGCACACTCTCATTAAATGCAAATGGACCAAAAATTCAAAATATAACGCATCCACATACAAAATAATTTTCCTTGTTTTTAGGGGAAATTTGGGAAACTGTATAGAACAAATACCACCCGACATACATACTTGTAATAACTCAAATATACCAAAAACAATTTCATTTGACTTAATACGAAATCGAATTCATCTTGACAGACATTTATCTTATATAGTGGACCAGCAATGCTTTTGTACAGAATTGTTGTTGTAGAAGTCCCTCTAAGGATATTTATACATGAATATCGGTAATTTTGGCGCCTTCTACTACCAGGCAAACAAAATTACCCAACACAATATCAAAATATTTTCCTTTTCAAATTTTTTTCATTTTATATCGAGATATAGGGGTGGAAATTTGTTTTGTTGTTGTGATGCTGTATTATGGGATATGCGCATGATGACGAGAAGGAGAATTTATATTTATTTTCCCTTTTAACATCTCACACGGCCATTCCTCCAGTCCTTTTATATTTCTAACATGCGCAGATTCAACATTTTGTGGTTGTTCATTATTCTGGTATCCTGATAATTTAAAGGGTATTACATACCTTATTCTCGATATTCCTATTTCATAAAATACAATACAACAGTAATGTAACATGTATGGATCTGTATATGTGTTCGTAGAAGATGGTTAGATGAAAATGTCTCAAATGAAAGGAAAATGCGCCAGACGCGTGTGTATAATAGAACGGAAATGATGTACGGAAACAACACTACTTTGCAAAAACTAGAAATATAAAAATGACATAGGAAGGATGCTTATTGATGTTAAAAGCGTGCCATTAAAAAATGTGTACGGATGTCGAATGCTGAATTTGATCTATAATTTATTTGTTTAATTGAAAAGGATGTTTGATTGATTTTTTTAAATTTCGAGATGAATTAATAAAAATAAAACATAAAACTTAGCGGAAATTGGCGGCATGTGGAACACACGCGCTTAAATGTTACCTCAAGGTACACGTAATGTTAGCATAATAACAATTGGATAATCAAAGTGAAATTCTGTGGGAATATATCCATATATGTGTGCGCAACCTAATTTTAACTTTCTCAACATCAAATTACGTTTATTATCACGACACAAACTCAAGCAAGAATAATTAAATCATCTCAAACAATTTGCTGACATATAAATATATTTAATATGAATAAATTTCACAAAACGTTCGTTCCATAAGATTTCCATATACGAACATATAAAGATCATGAATAGTTAACTCCTTCTAAAAAAAAATAAACGACCGAATGATCATTAATCATCCAAAATATCTGATCTGTGAGATCAAAATATTAAAAACTGATCAAAACCCTATTAAGAAGTATATTATATCACGATCGCACGGATTCGTTGACAAGAATATATCAATTCTTAATTTCTCTCTTTGTGCGCCCGGTCAAACGAAACCAAAAATAAATAAAATTGTTGTGATTTTTGGATTTCTGTATAGTACCGATTACGAAATCAGTAATTTTACTTAATAATCAAATCACGTCTTATAATTACAAATGGGTCGTGTAGCATTATTATGAGAAATTTTATAACTTTTACTTATATTTATGTGGTGTAATTAAGAGATGAAGCGCCATTGTGTATATTATGCATATATATACTTAAGGAAGTTAAGACAAAAAATTAAAAGAAAAAAAAAACATTAACCCCTTGTGCGATGGATCGTATATGTGTAAGATAAATAAATCGTCACGCCAAATGTCAAGACAGCACAAAACTTAGCACACTTTCATCATTATTAATGACTCCTTATTTTTCCTATTTTTCTTCATTTATATATGTATAAGAAACACATTAAGAAAAATGTTAAAAATATTAAATAACATCATAACATCATTGGCACACTTCTTTAAGATAGATGATAAAAATAGTAATAATATAACACCAACAACGGCGTAGCATAAGACATTCAGATAATATAACCACGCAAGACATTTATTGAATTCTTAAAGACATTTAAAAAATAAATCTTAAATATTAAAAGAAGAAGAAACTGAAAAATAAAAAAAAATAACATCAGACAGATGTTTATATATGACCGGGTGTTGTTTGTGCAGCAACAAAATTCCATATTGAACCGTGAATAATATTACATAAGGAAGAAGAATATTGATCACCCCAAAAATGTATAAGCAAGGTAGAGTAAGATTTTTTTGAGGTCTTAGACCTCATTCATAAAAATCGGTTTCCCTTTTTAATGTCCTTTTATTAATATTATTTTATTTCACACTTTTATTACGAATTAAAAGAAATAACAAAAAAAAAATGTTTTAAGATTTATTACAACAGATCACGCACAAAATTGATGTAGCGCTGCTAGCTGCTAGACACAAGGTTTAATATAATTGTATACGAGCATACAAGTTTCTCTCAAAGTATTTTGTGCGTACGAGGGTACGAGATAGCGCAGAAGACAAGAAAATTTACGATAAAAATAGATTTATTTTTACTTTCTTCTATCGAGTATACGAGAGCAAGATATTTGATATTTATGGAATTATATCATGAATGTACGTATAAAAGGAATCGGATAACTGACTGATCTGCCACAATAAAGTATTTATTGAGGGGTTAGATCACAAAAAAGATCAAATGAATAAGATTTTGGGCTCGAGTTTCATAACAGTGGATCGTACGTAGCCATATTGAGGAAATGGTTGTTAAATAAATTTTATTAATCCTCTGGGGATGGGGATTTTCGGAATTTCTTTCCTTAGAAAGTGAAATATGTAGTCAAGTTCTATTTAAATGGTAGCACAATTGTGAACCACTCAGCACTCACTGTTCCGATGATGTTTTGAATTAATAAAAAAAAATAGGTCAATTTGGCTTACAAATGCCTATACTTATTTGTTTTTTACAAATATCAGACACTGTTAAGGGTGTCTTAATCTAACTACACATATATGCCATGTCTATCGGAAATTTCTGGGTACTGGCCAATCCTCGTTACAGTGAATGTGTAAATGCCATTTATACCAAATTTGTAAAAATTGATCAAGTTCGGGATCAATAACAAATCAGCCTACCTCATCGTATTAGAATGGGGATAATTTTTGTTTTGTTAAGGTTGTCCAAAGCTAACTACACATATATACCATGTCTGTCGGAAATCTCTGTGTACTGTCACTATATATGGTAGAAATAATTACAAAATATTTTAATTAAAGTGACAAATGTTATACACAGTAGTGGGACCATGTATTCCCACTATCAAACCACACCAACACAAATATTTTTTTGTTATTGTCATTGCCGAAGTCACTAGATTACTGAATGCGTAATAACGAGCAATTGATTTTTATAATAAATTTTTTAAATAATTCGTACATTGCTTTTGTCAACTTTTTTGCTAATACATGTGCATTTTTGTTATTTCGACAAATTGTGTAGTCCGCCATTTTTTTTTATTTTTTAATTTTGTCAATAACTTCACAGTCATTATGTTGATTTGCACACCATATATTCATGCTTTACAATATTGTGACATTAGTTAAACTTGGCTTCCGTAATTGGGTAGATTTACTTGGGGTGCGGGTCGATACTCTGTTGATGGTTTGATGTAAACAAGCTAATCTCCATGTATTGTTGTTAATGGAAACTCCTTATACACTTGAAACCTTTGCTTATTGACAAGTGGAATACTTACTTATTTTGATCAACAATTATGATTTTGATTGCATTGTTGTATCAGGTTCAACTATTGGTCAAGTTTTTTTCTGGTTAGAATGAACCGATTTATCTTCCCTTGATTTGTAGCAACAAATTAACATTATTTAGTAATTCCCATTGAATGTTTTGATAATTAATTAGGTTGAGTTAGGCTCGCCTTAGGCGAGCGTGGTGAACGAAGTTGTGCGTCTACGTGTACTTTGGAATGGTGTCGAAAAAAACGTAGACAATTCATATTGGCGTTGTAAATGTCGACAATATGTAGAGTATGTAGAATATTTGTAGATAATGTAGATTATTACATATTTTGTTGTCTTAACATCGGTCTCTAAGACCAACTGATTGAAATCCTGATAAAAATGAAGAAAAATGACCTGCTCCAAAACCACTATTCTCGATTTTCCAAGATCCCTGATCGAAACATTAATAAAAAAGTCCGTCCTCCGTCTGCGTCAATGGATGTCTCTATACCGATGGTATCTCAAGAACGAATATTCTTTTATTTTTAGATAATTAAATTGGAAAGCTTTCTACCTAGGTATCTACCTAGAGAGGGTGGAGTACCTGCCGAAGGAAATCATCTAATACCACGACATCACTTTATGTTTTTCCCATATCCTGGTGTAGTATATCGTTTGAAAGATACTGGATCAGACCACAATTTCGATACATTTTTGATTTATAAATCCGCAGTTAATGCGCTGGTAGCTAATTTTTCGTTTATTTAAAATATATGTATACTTGTCGTATATCGTTGGAGTTGTTGAAGAATGCTGTGTTTCTGAACACTTTATTATTCAAAACTATCGTTGTAGCTTTGGAAGCATTTATAATTTTTCTCATTCCCATATAATCATTTAACAAAACATTTGAAAAGTCGTGGAAAAAGCAAACAAATTTGGTTTGGTCCTTTAAATGATAAATCCACCATTTGAAGAATGTCATAAATTATCTGAAGCATATTAGTACTCCAAATTTCTCTTATTGTGCTGATTACAGATACATTTTGTTTCATTCTGATAAGATCATGTGGCTTATCATTTTTAAGATTTTGGAAAAAAGAATAAATTTTATCAGCAATCTATTTCAGAAATTAAAAATTATTTCTTTGATTTAGAATAATGCATATACCTCATATTATTAAAAAGTCTTGACGAATGTCACAAACTAAGTTGAGGCATACTAGTATTCAAAACTACTGTTGTGGCGCTGGACAAATTATTAATACTTTGGTATAGAATATATAATAATACTATACTATAACATGATATTTATGAAAATCAATTTAAGCAAAATCAATGAAGAATCAGAAAATTGTGCTTAAGTCGTTTTGTGAAAAATTATTAAAATGACATTTGTCGATTTCCATTTTATGTCAATTTTCCGGGTTGATGCAATGGTAATTAAAAGTTTTAAATAAGAAGTGGTAACGGAATTTTGATCCAAATTAGAACTGTTTTAATTTTTCGATTCTGTTGTCAAGAAAAACTGTTAAAACTGCATGTTTTTCTGAGTCATTTTGAATAGGGAATCCAAGTCGGTTCTACCCGACTTCGTGTAGTTGGGCAATTATTCACCCCCAGAGACACCCGAAACCATCGAGGATCGCCGCAAACAACCGAAACCAACAACCCTTCTATTCATCTCAACGAAAATGGAAAAAACATAAACGTACATATCCCATACGTTGGAGGGAACCCAATTACCCGACTAGGGAATCCAATTACCCGAATTTCGGGTACCCGACTTTCGGTTCCGTGTTTTTACCATTACCCCACCGGTTTCTACAAACATACGTTTCTATTTTTTCCATTTTCGTTTAGATGTATAGGAGGGTTGTCGGTTTCGGTTGTTTGCAGCATTTCCCGAAGTCTCTGGGGGGTAAGTAATGGCCCAACTACACGAAGTCGGATAAAACCGACTTGGATTCCCTAATTTTGAAATTAATTTTATTACTGAAAATTTGCAATATTTCCCAACTTCAAGTGAATATTTCAGTTTTATCAATTTCCAGAATAAAGTTTTGATTACCTCGTGAGGTTCCAGCCCCTAGCACTTTTTCCCATTGCTTTTCAGTACAGTGTTGCACGTCACTGTTTTCCAGTTAAAATTGCTAATTACAATATTGTGAAAGTTATAATTAAATTTTACTCGTAGTTAATATGGTTAAAATAATTCAATATATATTATAATTTATCCAAAATTTTTATTTGCAAAATGTTACAAGCATTACTGGACAAATAGGTCACTTTTTTCTGTTACTAGAGAAATTAAATTTTTTATCACTTTTCAGATGTCACCATTTGGTCATTTCTTATCGAAAACATCTTATTTTAGAACATTTATGTTGAAATTATCAAAATTTCAATTGCCATCTGCTAAAAAAACAGAATTACTGGAAGACCATAAACCACCTGCCTGCTGTAATTCAAATCAAAATATTAGTTCACAATTTTTGCGGTAAAATGTAGCAAATTGTTCGGCTTAGATCTGCCATAAGATTTCGGCATTTTATAATTCAGCTAATCTTCCAATTGTCTTGGTACGCTATTATACGTGGCGCCGGGAACACAGGGAACTGTTTTCTCAGGGAACTGTGTACTAAAATTTGATTCTGCCCTTTGAAATTAGTATAATGAATCAATATCTAATGATTTTAAGGTAGGTGCATTGCCTAGGTTTATAAGTTTAATTTACGGAATTTTACAGGTAACCCTCCAAGAACACGGTATTCGATGAATATGGTTTCGAAGAACACGAATACCCATTTCCTCAAATTACGCGGTTTCAAACAAAACGATTTTCGTTATTCTCGTTTATTTTGTTTTTTGTATATCATAACAAAAAATTAAAAATAGAACTAACATTTTTTTCCTTTTCTTTTTTGTAGTCTCGAACAACACGGTTTTAAAGAACACGGAACGAGTTAATCGTGTTCTTGGAGGGTTCCCTGCATTATGATCCAATTCACGTTTAAAAGCTAATATAAATAATATTATAAGCTAAATTTTGGTCTCAGGAAAATTATTGCAAATGCAAAAAATTTCAGTAGTTTCATCAAAATTTATAACAATGGCATTGAATCTGTTGATCTTAGAGCAAAATTTTTTATGAGAAGAATTCGACATAGGTTTTCAAGTATTTTTTGAATTCTCGTATTTCCCTCGGTTAACGTCGTGAGAGATGCTGATCACGTGATTTGCGTATCGCTAATAATCGCAGTTGTTTAATACCTGTTTTAATACAGGTACCACACAGTTGTCTATGTAATCCACTTCGATTAATTGGACAAGGAACCCGAAAAATCGGAGCATCTTCAAAAGGTTTTTCAGCATCCAGGGCTAACAAATAATAATAAATTAAAAATTTCAATTCTAGTCAAAATCGTGTTAACGATTTGTGTTGTTAATCGTGTTCCTACAAAATTGGCTAGTGTAGGTCTTCTTCGTGAACCGCAATAATTTTCAACTTAAATTCAACCACCATCTTCCAATCCTCATTGACTCAAGTTGTGTATTTCATTAGTATTCAATGCTGGTAAGTCTGTGATCTGTGGGATTGTCTTCTATGGGCAAAATGCATATTTTCGCACATAACACAGACCTTGCCATCTGTGTCCGGTTAATGATGCTCATTTTTGCCTAGAACTCATTGAGATGGCGGTAAATTTGGTTCTTTGGTTATAACTATGTTTTTAATTTCTATATTTTGTCTTTTTTCATGCGTCATTGTAATCTGCATTGTAATGCTGTTAATATTAACATGACCTTACTCTCCAGAAATTTTGTACCAGAGTCAACTTGCAATGATTGCTTAAGGTACAGACTCCTTCACTAACGTTTTGGTCAGATGCAACGACTAATGATTCCTCGATACTGTAATGTTCTGGGATTGAGATGACTGTATTTTCGATATCTGAAAACATGGAGCACAGTGACCTAGTTTTAAAACATGCTTCTGTACGACTTAAAACTGTTGACATTTCTTTATATCTTAATACTGTTTCACCTAGAATTATTTTAAGGTAGTATTTAGCTGATTTTACAAATACATCGTTGATAAAACCTTTTGTATAAAGTGATTATGAATATTTGTGTAAATGTCACATTCGTCTATTACTAATTGCCTGGTGATTATGATTTTCATCACTTATATCTGAGTACTGAAAACTCGCCATGTTTTTATGACGGCAGATTCACACTTTTTGAGACCAGACCACCACAGATCGTTGTTTGTAATCCTTTTGCCGTAAGGCCTCGTGCGTGTTAACGGTTTTATCTATTGATTATACGTGAAATATACGATTTTCTATACGAATAGATGGAGCTATACTAGTTTTTGGTGCTAGTAACATAACTTATCATTACTGGATCTTGAAATTACCGCATATGGCGATACCATCACAGAACCTATGGTATTGTGATTAGAATTAATTCACCTATAGAAAATTTAATTTTGCTTACAAGCAGTACCTGTGGTTGAAATTTTATGCACTGAGCTTTCCAGTTAATTAGTTAATTAATATAGAAGCGTATTTCATTTGCCAAGGAATTGGATTTGGAATTGGAATTCAATTCTTGGTCAAAAGAAATAACAAATGAATTCCCGTCTTTTATTTCTTTTATTTCATCTTTTTTTACAGAGAAAACTCTAGTGACAAGCACAGTAACTAATAAATTGAATTGGAATTTCAATACCATCAAATCTGTAGGAATTCAACGAATTCCAAATTGTTATTGAATACATAGCATTGTTGTTGTAATTTGGCAAATGAAATACGCTTTATATTTGATACTAGCTGACCCGGCGAACTTCGTACCGTCTCAAAATCAATAAATGTTGCTAAAGTTATTATAGCTTAATTAAATTGAGTTTTTTTATTAAGATAAAATGAATTTCTCTCTCACTCTCTCTCTCTGGCACTATACCCCATTAAGAGATTTGGCCGTCTTAAATGAGGTTTAATAATCATATTTTCATTTCGGATAATGACTAATGAGTGATTAATTCATTGATCCTAAACCAGCCGTCCAATTTTTTCCTTGTCACTACCGGGAATTGAACCCGAGACCTCCGGGGCGGATAAAATGAATACTAAAAATTAATTAAATTCAATCAAAATGAAATATATTTTAATTACATTGAAATGAATGTAATTCACGTGGCAGCAAGGAATTCGTTTTATTGAATTGATTCGAAATGATTCGGGTAGCATTGTTGCACTACTTTCTTTTAAACTATTTCCTGAGTAGGTTGCAATAGGGTCGATTCCCTTCAGTAAAACATCTTGTGATATACGACATTTTTTGTTTTATTGTCAGGTGCGAGAACGAACAAAGCGGATGGTATGTCGACACGTGAACATGCTACGTACAATTGGCCGTGAGAGAAACATTCATTTTCTAGATTCAGGCCACAAACACTCAAGGATGGGCCTTGTGATTTGTTGATCGTCATGGCGAATGCAAGACGAATCGGAAATTGAATTCGTTTAAACTCGATTGGCATATCGGTTGGGTTAATCAGAATTCTCGGAATGAGAACTTCCTCACCTTTGAACTTTCCTTGAGATTTCTCAAAATAAAACGCGTTCCGTTATATAGTTTTGGTTGATTCAGGTTTCGTAGCATGATGATTCCCGGCAACACACCAAATTTCAGTTGTAAATTGTGCGGGGGCAAGCCAGCCAGATCCAATGAGTTTAAAAATTCAGTTGGACAGTTGGTTGATTCGTCTTTGTTTGTCACACAGTCGATAGATTTGAAGCAATGAAGTGGACCGACGATTAGATTTTGAATTGTGGAATTTAAGTGATCCCCATTTTTGTTCTTTGCCGCAAGAATTACTCGTTCACTCACCCAATTGTGATTTTTGTGGTTAGTAATATTGTTCGGGAAAACTTTGTTGATGAGCTCGTCCTTCGTTGAGACAAAATTGCAAAAGTTCAGAGAAAACGATAAAAATAAAATAATGTAGAAATGTGCATGCAGCCTCCAGTCAGATTCGTAACCAGTACCTTGCAGTCCAAGCGCCGAAGCTTTAACCACTGCACCACTCGTCACATACAAACTACACCTACAAAATTCATATAAAAAAAAAGATTTTTTTATTAGATTTTTGGAGCTTCCCTTTTGAGTTTTTCCGACTTTTCTTTTTTCCTAAACCACCACTGTATTGAGACGAACAAAATAAAAAAAACAAAATGTATGAGAAAATGAATTTTCTTGATAAATTTTTGTTGTTGTGAATTTTTCCAATGTTTTAATAGTTATTATGCTATTCGGAACGGAGTCAAATCCAACAAAAGAAAGATCATAAAAATCGGTCCAGCCGTTCTTGAGTTATAAATGGTGTAACTAACACGACTTTGTTTTATTTATATAGATTTTAAAAGAATTAAAATACTCACCCCTGAATATATGCAAGTGAATGGCATTATTAAAAACGAAATTTAGTAAGATATAGTATAAAGTTCAATCGAACCCCTTCAAAGGATTGCTTCGGGGCAGATGGTAAAATGTGACGAGAACACTTTTTGATCTGTGATACAATTCATAATCTTTTTATGGTCAAAATAAAAATGATACATAATTTTCATCGAAGACTTTTTTTTTCAAATGTCATTATCACCGAACTTTACCATTATATTGAAGTAAACTAATGTATCACACCAAATTCAATAAATGAAAAAAAAATCCATGGCGTCTGTTTAAAAGTTTTAATTTTTTGATAAAGGATTTTATTAATGCTATATAAAGCGGATTATAGATTACTAAAGCTGACAGTAGACAGTGAAAATATACCACAAGTGTCACGTAATGCGCTATTAGATACCATTTATATATAGTACCTATACTTTAAACTCCAAAATTCAATATGTACATCAAAATGAAATTTAAATGTTCCGATGTTTGAATATTAAAATTCGTCAAACGTAAAAACTACATAAAAACCCAATTTCCAATTTCCCCAAAGCGGCATGATTGATATAAATTACAGGGTCACACAAATATTTTCGTCATTTATCCATCCAAACATGAAATTATTATATATAAGACACACATTCTCATCCTCCGCTACACAGCACATCCCAACAGAAAAAAAACACAACAACCATTTAAATCAAAACTTGATCATTTATCTTTCTGTTCACACTCGTTTAAACGTTAATTTTCGATATTTTCGTATTTTGGATTTTTTGATTCGATCCTCTTATTATTTCTGAAATGATTATTATTAAAGCATATCGCTAGGTACCTATTTAAATTTTTAAAATATTTTTTGGATGAATATCAACGATCATTACATTACAAGATCGTTGATCGTATATACGTATAATATTTTCGCGATTCAATTGCTGTACGTACGTATGTAT
The DNA here is from genome assembly GCA_947310385.1 of Nephrotoma appendiculata. Classification (NCBI taxonomy): domain Eukaryota; kingdom Metazoa; phylum Arthropoda; class Insecta; order Diptera; family Tipulidae; genus Nephrotoma; species Nephrotoma appendiculata. The sequence continues at coordinate 5,164,794 of OX371224.1, read as the reverse complement.
GTAATGCATAAGTAAAACAAAATCAATCAATAATGACCGGATCATTTTTTTTTTTGTAAAAATACTTTTATGTTAAATTGATGTTTTGAGGTTATGTTATTATTTGTAATTACATTTTTCAGTTTGTTATAGTTCACCATTTTTGTTTAACCTTTTTTGCGTTATACACCATATAAACAAGATTATGATCGCGATCGCGAAAATTCTCGAATACATTATTTTGTTGGTGTAAAAAGAAATTATATTGACATAATTTTTTGGTTTTGTTTCGACTGTGATTGATATTAAAAATCATTTTATGCAAAAAAAAAGCTGCGTGATCAATGGATATTGATTGTTTGTTTATCTTCATTCACTTTACGTTATATGATTTATATTGATATTGACCAAATCGAATGTTTTGTTTTTCGCTTGTGGTGTATATGTAGATCATGTAGAATGAAAGGCTAGGTATTGTGTTTATTGGTGAAAGATCGTGGATATTGTTTCGATCCAAATAACGGTAATTTTATTTAAATATTTTGATTTATATACCCAACATAATTGACAAAATATTGCTTTTGTGTATTTTCGACAGGTGATTTATGGTTCTTTGCAAATTCTCTCTTTATATATCGTTTATTGTGATATTGATTTCGCGAGCTAAAAAAAATTTACCTGATATATTTGGCAATCAAAATTTTCGTATTCTAGCAAAATGATTGTGTAAATGCTTACACATCAAAAGTAGGTAAATATCACAACGGAGGGTTCCCTTTTTTACACTTTTCGATATATACACGTACGTGTACACGATAAAATCATCCCATATGATGAATTAAAAGACAGCTGGTATTTTGATAAGCATATACAGTTTTTCAGTTTATTTTTTCATTTTCCTTCATACCGACAATTTGTTGTATGTGTTTTTCATATATTACACATTAACCCAGAGTGATAGAGAGCGAGAAAGGTGCAACTTGGTATGAAAGGAATATTATTATTGTTTAATTCGGTAGCACGCGTCCAAAAATAATAATACACCGGTTTACAGTTTGTTGTTATTTTATTTCTGGAGGCACTGATTTAAAAGAAATATTTTCTCAATTATGCCAAGGAAGTAGAGAGAGAATGGGCATCGGATACCTGCAAACTAATCGTATTGGTTTTGTGTGTTAATTTTACTCGACATATAGCCACTAATTAAAGGATCCGAATGTGCCGAATATACCTGTTCTATTCTGTTTCATTTTTTTTAAATTTAGAATTGATTTAAAAAAATTGTTTCAATTCGACTCGTGTATGAAAATGTAACCCCAAACAACCTTAGTACGACGAAATTCTTGTACTCCCTTGACAAAAATATGTATACTGCAATTCCGACCCATAAACGCACTAAAACGACCGTTATAATTTTTCATCCATATACCGCTCTCTTATTAAAAATCAACAGTCATTCCATTTCATTCTACCCAGCCTAGTAATACGACAGGATTAAAAATTATAAATTCCATGTCCTTTTGTTATTTTTTTGATATTTAATTCAAACGAACCCCTCCATAAATAATAATAATTTCATCTTCTTCAGTTTCAATATACAGTACATGCAAGCTCTTTTCTATATACAATTTGAACTTCTATTCAATTGAGTACGAATATTGCACACCGGGCTCCGAAAATATTTAACAGAAATTGGTACTCAAACATAACAAAACCCAGCAACAAAAAATTTGCCATAGAGAATTTTCTTTTATGTCGGGCATTGCAAGTTACGCAAACAAGTTGAGATTTTTGTGATAGCATGTGGTATATCAAAAACAAAAATTCGTCGAGTGTTCCGATGTAGGTACATGTTATATTGTATACCGGAGAGAAGCTGCATTAAAAGTCGTTAGAAATTATTTTCATTGTTATTTGGCGGTAATTTTATTTGTTGTGTGCAAATTTGTGTTGTGTGCGCACATAATTAATTACGGCAGACAGTTGTGTCGAGTTGGCTGTGAAACCGGTTATGCTAATCTAAAGGGATGTAATTGGCATGCACTTCGAACCGAATGATATAGACAACATTATGCTAAATATCTAGTATGTGCCACACCCTTTAAGTGCAATAAAAATTTCAACGATTTTTTTGTGCTGCATGGAATAAATTTGGCGCCAATAACTGAAAATTTTTCGCGGAATATAATCGATGAAAGATTTGAAGGCGTTTTACTTTAGAATTTATTTATATAAATTAATTTTCAATTGTAAAATAATAAATAAAATAATAGTGTTGTGTTATTTCTTTTATATATATAAGCAATATATTTATATAGTGTATAAGATTTATTATAAAATCTTAAGAAAAATCACTTTTGATTTTTATCAGCTCGCGCGAAAGAAATATATTGTCATATTTATGGGTCTATAAAGGAAAACTAAATTAAGATTGCAATATAGGTATAATGCTATATGCCGGTATGGTGTACATGCAATTATGTCAAAGGGTCATCGGGAAATTAAAATCGGTAATAATACATAACGTCAATCACACAGTATACGATACATAATAATTCACCCCATGTGAACCAGTCTAAAAAAATCCCAAAATTCCCATGACAAGTAAAATATGATAAACTTTCCGTATCGTCCTTTTACCTAAAACTTCGATGAGGGACTTTCTTTGGGTTATCTAATTTTAACGAATAAAAAAAATTTTCTTCCGTGTTTTATTTCCAAATGACAAGGTTTTCAAATGGTATGAGTAAATAGAAAGGTGCATTTTTCATTTCCCGATTTATTTTTTTTTTGTGTATCGTCTCACCCTAAAATAGTTTTCTTTTCATATAAGTACGAGTATATAGATTTGAAGCTTAGATCTAAAAATATCAATTCGGTTGGATTTGATGATAATGTCGAAAAAGAAAATCAATGCGTAATTTTTTAGATATATAAGAAAGAAAAATTAACATCAGGGGGACTTTCTTTCAACAATAACATGAATGATAATTGTGTTCGTAATGAACATGTGAAAATATGCACTCCTCTAGAAGTTATTTATTTTTCATGCTGTGTGTACGGAAATTAATCACCAATAAATGAATACTCGTTTTGAACGTGACTCATTCGCCGTGATGTGTTAATTTTGGAGGTCTAATATTTTGATTTTCATTTTCCTCTCTTCCTTCAGTACAAACACTTATTAAGCGATTGTTTTTTGATTTGCGCGTTGTTTTAGCTAAAATCGCTTCTAAAATTTAAATTTTGATTCAGCCTATGAATGTCGGGAATGTTGAGCAATATACAACTATTTCTAAAAGTGCCTGCCATTTTTATATTGTTTGCTTCTTCATAGTGAATAACTCCTTCAAAACTGAATATTGAATGTTAGCAGTAAACATACTTCCAGTAAAAAAAAATTCCTCTGGTCCCAGGTGATGAAAAATCCCGGCCATAACGTTAACTTTCATCTCTAGTGATGAGAGCGAATTCACACATATTAAAACATCTATAGTTACCTGGTGCTACGTGTTTATATGAAATTGGACATGTTTCGATAGTCATTAAAACCTCTCAGTTATTACTATTAAAGTTGGCTGGAACCAAACAGGTTCCACATTCGGCCCAAGGTGCAAACCTAATATTCTATGCCAATTCCCAATAGCACTCAACTGCTCTGGCAAACTGCAGCGTAAATCAGGCCAAGGATGTCAACTGATCTATACATTCAAGATCTGTGGCTAAGGAACCATGACAGAGCTACCTCATAAACGGAACATTTACAATCAAACTAAATGCAGACATATTTCTCTTCAAGGCAGTCGTCACCCAAGGAATCCCAAGTAGCACCAAATAACTTTATAGTTTTATGACTAAATCCCGACGTCGGTGCAACCGCTAGAAACATGAAAAATTATACATTTTGAACTTAATACTAAAATCTCTTATCCATCGGTCGGTCCGACCACCATACGACGGTATCTTTTACCAGTCATTATCAAGTTATTTTTTATCGAGTTTCCCAACTTATTTCACATTTTCTAACTATTATCCCACTACTGTAACTTAATGGTCATTATTTATCCACGTGCCGACTCTTTAGTTTACCGGTCGTTTTACCCGATATTTAATGACAAGTTGGCGACTTTATTGTCATTTAAAAACTGAAATCTAACTTAAATCAGTTATTTGCCATTTGCACGACGACGAAATAACATTTTTCACGTATCACAATTTTGTTGACTTGCTTGACAATTTTATCGAGAATATTATTTATCGACAAACGTCAAATGTACAAAAATCTATTATTTATAAATAATTAAATATGGATCATTTTAAATTAAAAAAGAAGCCATTTAAGCATTCGACATTAATTTTCCGACAAGTGGAATTTTACTTAAACAAACCCTTAAATCTAAAAGTCAATAGAAAAAGTAATTTTGACAATTAAGTTAAAAAAATAACCAAGTTGTTGCCAGAGTGACAAATTTGTTGGGAAAATAGTTTATTTGATTTTGAAATAACTTTTTTGTGTTTTTTGAGTCTTTATTATAACTTTTTTGTCATTTTCATATACATTATGAAACTCGCCATTTTTTCTTTAGATTTCATTAAAAATTATTTACTTCTGAAAAACAAAATTTGTTATTTTGATAATTTTCATGACTATAATGTTAATATAGTATCATAATTTTAATGACAGGGATGTTATTGATCAGATTTTCTCTGCTTCTAGAGTAATTTAATCATATTTATTTATTTTTATTTTTTTGAAATACCAACTTATGTTTTAAAATATTGAAATTATGGAAGCCCGTAAGTTTTGAGTTGGGAGACAGGTACATATTTACTATAAAACTAAATTTGTTTGAAAAAATAAGCCGTAATTAACACCAAATTTGAATTATTAGTTTAACAATGATTCTATAAATTTTAATTTTTATAAAGAACCTTTCAAAATAGGAACATTTGACATTTGTATTTTTTTATAAAACAAGAAAAAGAAATAAATAATGTTATGAAAAAGACAGCACGATTATTTAAATATATTAAAAAAAGTTCCCTCTCCACAAAATATAATCCGAATGACGGACGAAATTAGTTTTTTTACGAACGTAATAGTTGTTTAAGCGACTCCCATCTAACTAAAACTTCAGTCATTTGAAAAGACAAATAGTGGTTATTACGACGTTATAACAACCTAAGATTTATTCCCCAATACCGTTGTAGCACCGTTACCATACCGTTGTACCAACGTCGGCTAGCCGACTACTAGTCATTCAGCTAACGGCGGTACGACGTTATCCCAACCCATTTGTGCTACTTGGGATCTTGAACAAGTCCCATTCGGGCAACATTTGAATACTCTAACAGAAACAGAAAGAGAATCCAGCTGAGCCACAGCAATGCGCGACCTAAGCATGAATTCAATAAATGTAACGGTGGTTTAAGTCAATGCTAAAAATGTTTGCAGGCTTTTTGATGGTAGAGAAAGATGTACCATCAAAGGCAACCGCAATATCTACGAAAGTTCTTACTAGAAACTTATTAATATTAAGTGATATTTCAATCCTTGTAATAAGTTCATGCAACACAGTTTCACGCGGTTTGCTAACCCTTTTAGTAAGTTGAATATTACTACTACTTACCAGCTTCCTGGATGAAATTAACTCTACTTCTGTCCCTGGTTTGTGGATGGTTTCAAATTATGCTTGAAATAATATAGAAATTAGTGACACCGGAAAAATTAAGCCCATACAGTAATTCAGCAAGAAAAACTTCATCTGGATCCCCTGCATTAGGTTGGAAGAGCAATAAATTCTAAGATTGCCCGGAAGCAACAATATATCAGAACTGATAACAGCGCAACCGAGAAAATCATCAATCAAAATGATCAGTATTTCAATAATTTTATTATAGAAATTAGAAGTCGCAGTATATCAAGTCTGAGGGAATTATATTTATCAGAGACCTATTAAGTCGAACGATTCCAGATGGACTAATAATTTTTTCAGGGATGACAATCCAAGAAGTCCTGCAAACGGATCTTAGATTTTTTAATATTATTTTTAGGCTGCTAAACAGTTCTCCCAATCAAAATGATGGTTAGATTTCCAAGGCCATTTCTTTGCCCCGTATAAGTTTTTTAAGATCAGAACAATAAAAGACTTGTTGTTGTTCAAAGTCATCAGTCCAGCTTATCTCGCTCAATTAAACCAACTACAGAAAATATAACCAGAATAACTGCCAGTTGTGTCTAGAAACGGTCGCCAATTATTAATATTTGATTTACTCCATAACGTGTGCTCAGCATTAGCAACACAGCGTACCAATATAGGCAATTGATTTGAATTGCTCTACGAGCTTAAAAAATTCTTACGAATCATAAGGTAAATAGACTGCTACTAATTGAACAGTTTCTTGCACCAATTCCACAATTCAAGAGTGGCGAGCTTAACCACAAGAAATAAAAATGAAACCTCTAACCTTAGCGCCGTACCCTTTATTCTGAATTCTGGTAACGATGCAGTAAGTAGCAACTTAAGCTCAAAAGATGTTGCTTTGCTCTGGTATAAGTTGATTTGTTTTAGTTCAATGGACAGACCTTGAAATAACCATATTGGATTGTTTCCGAGAAATTACGTATTTCGACAAATTCCACTGAAAGTGTTGTTGGGTACGTTTATCAACGCGATTGAATTTCAACACTAGCGGCTGGTTTGTAATTAGAAGCTCTCACCATTCGGTTCTTGAACCACGCTTTTCTTTGTTAGTTCATAATTTAATTGCTACTTTTTCAGGTTTATAATTAATAAAGCTCGCGAATATTCCAAATTAAAATTTTTTCTGTATTTTTCTATTGTGAAGTTAAAATACTTACTGGGTGTTCCAAAGATCACCCCGTTTGTTTTCACCACATTTTTTTAAATAATTAAATACACAAATAATTAAAGCAAATAGTATTGTATCTCAATCATTATAATATTTTCAATTTCGAAAGATGACATTTAATAAGTGTCTACCGTAAGACCATATATTTTTTAGACCTAACACCTAACATATTTCTGAATCATTTTTCTATATAGCTGTGCAGGTATACTGTAAATCGTTCTGGCATTTCGTCCACCATCTTCAAATAAAATATGGACATATTATGACTTGGGAAGTCACGCCACACCAAATTGTTACCTTTGGAAGGTGTATTTATCAATGTTGTTTTGTTTATTAACTGTTTCCCATTTAGGTGGAAATAAGCTTTGTCCGACATGATTAATTTTGATGACAAATCTATGATTTCAGTAGTTAAGTTTAAGACCATGTCTTCCGCACTTTCGGTTCCGTCATGCTCAAGTCAAGTCACGTTGAATTTATATGGCCAGTAGACGTCTGTTATTGACGGTATATGTTCTTCGGAACTCTCGTTGCGTAGCAATAATTTGGTTATTTGCTGCACGTTGCTGAAGTGTGAACCGATTCATTATAAAACTTGTAGAGTGTAATTTGTTGAGGTAATTAACAATAATCTGAAAAACGAAAATACATTTAAAAAAAATCAAAATATATAAAAATCAAATAAGGCGATTAATTTTGGAACACTCTGTTCAATTATTGCAGTCCGTTTAAAATTCCAAAACTAATTAGGACAATGTGTGTTCGCTCGTGTGTAAGTGGAAAAAATATCCAAATTTTCAGTGTGGGTTTTTTTTTAATAAAACCTAGGCAATTATCTCAGAAATGGTACAAGAATGGAGAAAATTACTGTAAGGCTTTTGTATGCAAATTTCTTCTTACGATTTGCGCACCTGCAAATATTTCGAATGAAAAAAAGAGTTCGTGTCGTTAAAACGTTAAATGTCAAAAACTCGTAGGAACCAGGTTTTTGTTTACATTAATTTGGTTTTCGAAAATTCGGAATTCAATAAAAGACAGAATATTTTTCTGTCTTTGTCACAAACGTACAACTATACTTTTGCTCTACCATATAGTTTTGGTCATGTCGTATGATCCATGTGATATAGATCAGCGGTTAGACCTTATAGAGAAAATTGTTTTTTACTCATAGTTCCGAAACCGTATGCAAGAAAATTTTTGTATTATAGTAAAAGCCCGACTATCCAGCCTTCAATTAACCGGAACAGTCAGTTAACCGGAATTTTTATTTTTAGGAGTTTTTTAATTTTTTCTCTTTCCAAAGGAAATCATATTTTTTTATTCGGGGATTTACAGAAAATTGGAAAATAAATATTTCAGGTGAAAAGAAATCAGCAAATGAAATTTATACAAAAATGAAAATATAATGTTTATGAAAAGCAAATAATTTCATCTGGCTTTATTGGGAGCTGTATACAAAATTACCATTCGAAAGAAGTTGAAAATTATATTGTTGTTACTGGAGTGAAGCGGCGTTGCCCGGTGGAATGTTTACGTATACCAAAATACATTACGGTCGTACAAAATATAAAGAACCAGTTGCTTGAAATATATATTCCTGCTTAAACATATATGAAAAAAAAGTTACATCAAAAGTTTAATCCTCATACCTTAAACGAATGAGCTTGAATGCTCAATTGGGGTGCAGGGTTCACAAAAAGGCTGCGGGTTCACAAATGGATGTCAGTAAATAAGTAAAATAAATAAATGAAACTGCAGCGAATGCAGCACAAAATTTAAAGAAATTGTAGAAAAATATCATCTAACTCGTGAACAGGTTTATAATGCTGATGAAACCGGGCTATTATGGCGATGTTTACCAAATTCTATTTCAGCTGGAACAAAAGCTACTGGTGATAGCTCCAAACATAACAAACAGCGATTAACAATTCTTTGTTGTGCAACTGCAGCATTAAGAAATATCAGCGGCTTACCGGTAATATATGTATATATACAAATATCCCAATCAATTGCTTGGATGAACCTATTAATATTTCACAACTGGTTTAAATGAAATTTTATACCATCGGTTAAATCACATTTAACAACCATAACTGGCACACACAATAAAAAACGTTGGATATTATTTGACAATTGTAGAGTTCACCCTTCAACGAGTGAACCAGTATCATTGGTTTATGTTTACCGCCCAATGTGACTTCTTTAATTCAATCGATGGGTCATAATTCAGTATTTCAAATGTTACTTTAAAAAATAGTTGTTAAGAAAATTGATTGCTGCTGATTTGCAGAGATGCAATATTTAATGCAACGCTTGCCTGGACTGAAGTAAAGTGCTCAACTTTAGGAAGTGGCTGGAACAAATTGTGGTTTAATGATATTCTGACAGCGCATGTAACAAATTCTTGAAGTCTAATATAGAACAATTTGTGAACATTCAAGAGAACAAAATTACTGACTGGTTGCATCTCGATGATCACACAGAAACTGTGCAAACTTTTACGGATGAGAAACTTATCGAAAGTTTTTTTTAAATCTCAACACAGCGGAGAACTTTAGCTCAGATTCTGAGGAAAATGTACAAGTAGCTGAAAAATATAACTTAGCAAGAAGCAGAAGCTGGAATGTTGTAAATATTTTTCAAATTTGCAGAACAATATTCGCAATATGCGGATCAAAAAGTTGCAAGCTGCAGCCAGTTGCAGCTGGATCCATGAAGATTGAGGTCCACTAATGACGAAGGCTGAATTTTTTGGTATTTTAATATTAAATTATATAATTGAATTAATTTATGAATTATTTAAAAGTTTTGGGTACTTGTTTTGGCGTACTCGTATAATATGTATTTATTATTTGCAATATATGTAATGAACAACTTGAAAAGTGTTTTCTGGTATATAATTTGAAAATAAATAAACGAGAATGCTAACAAAACAATGAAACATGCAATTATCCGCAATTTTATATTATACTGAATACTCTCATCCCCAAGTATTCCAGATATCAGGGCGTTTATACTTCCGTGCAAATGGGTTTCAAGGTCATTCAAGATTTTAAGATCACATTATTTCTAAATGTCCTTCTCGACGCTTAACAACGACGCTTAACAAGTGTTCCCATATTTTCCACCGTTTCCCGATAAAAGCCTGGTGTTTATTTCCAAACACACTATGTATAAAAGCAAGACAGTACGCAACAAAAGTTGGGATATTTTTTTATCTACTATTTTTTGGTTTTTATCCGGGGTTTTTAATAGCACATTTGAATATTACAAGTTTTACTTTTATCATATAATTTGAAACATGTTGCTATACATATACAATACAGCTTATACATACATATTTTAATTACTATTTGTGCGATAATTGTATAGGGAAGCTTTTCTTCATGGTACCGTGTGTCGTGTCGTGATGTTTAACTGTCTGAAAGCATTAAAAATTATTCATATAATTGTTGACACAAAATAACTATATGTGTACACTGTACATGGGCTTAACGACAATTCATGAAAGTGTACCTAGAATACTAATGTCCTCAGTACCTAGCAGTTTTGCAATTAAATGAAATAATTTTTTTGTGCTTTTAAATGAAACGTTATTCGCGGTGATCAAAACCTACATAAGACGACATAAAAAATCAGAAATATCATCTGATTAAAAATTATGATGCTGTTTAGAACAGCAAAAATTATATATTTGAAATCTAAAATCGTAATCATTATTACTATTGAGTAACGGTAGCCAAAGGGTACGAATTATGAAAAGCAGGAGTTTATTAAAACTCTATGATGGTAGTCAATAAATGATATCCCGAACAGACTATAAACCGGCCGAAGTTTGTCAATATGATGCTTTATTGAAAAACTGTAGAAGTCTCTTCGTATAGCGAGAAATTATTATTAAAGTTTTATTTTAAATTCGTTTTAGAATCATAACCATAAGTCTAAACTGATTAGACTATTAAATTTTAGATGCCAGAAAGGTAGCGATACCAATTCTATTTTAACAAATTGCTGTGAAGGCCATAGATATACAATTTTTAATACTAATAATACTTTATCGCTAAAACCGTTGAATTTTTTCGTTCAAACTACTCGCACATACCACGACACATCAATAAATTGTTGGAATTGTTTGGCATTCACATAATAAATCTTTTGTGGTTGAATTAATTAATATCGATATAAAGAACACTGTATAGAATACAATATTTGAAACTAAACCTGAAATGTATTGTTCCATGTGTTACAAACCACTGTTGTACAGTTTTTGGGTGTGATGCATCTTACACCCTGGAATTGCACATACTTTCTGATGAACAATCGATGAAGTAGTAGCTCAATGTCCCGGGTTGGGCTTGATATCTCCAAAAACGAAATCTTCAGGCACATAATCCTCAAACCATTAGCCCCAAATTAAAAACCCCTAAGTTCAAAATCCCTAAACCCAAAATATCCAAACACAAAATCCGTAAAATTTCTCTACATTTTGTTAAATAAGGTTGGGTTAGATTAAAAATAGCGGCAATTTGGGGAAATTTTGAGAATTTTTTAGAACCTATATGTATTAGCTCAATAATTTTAGCACTGATTGATATTTATTGAAAATTTAAAAAAATACAGGTATAATTAATATAAACAAACGGTTATTTTACAAAATAAAATAAGTAAAGAATTAATCAACATTTAAAAAAAGAATTAAAATAAACATATATAGTATCATTTATTACACAGTGTAATAGATTTCAAATAATCCACTTTGCCCATATTTTCCCAGTTGTTGATCACGTTTCTTATCTTTTTATACCGGCCCAGACTTGTATTCGTAGGTGTTATAGTTCCACTTCCACCAGATTGGATTTTTTGCAAATTAGAACTTTAAGTCTACGATGCCAAGCTTCTATAGAATTTTGTGTGCAAATAATAAGCGAATAATTTTTCGTTCCCTTTATTCGATTTTTCAACCACTAATTCCATACTAATTATTTATTTTACACAGAGACGAACTACAATCAATGTTAAATAAAATTAAACAAAATTAAGAATAAACAAAAGAAAAAAAAAATTCAAAAGCGTAGGAAAAATTAATACTCTGCAAACAATTTTATATACTGTTATTATTAACGGGTTGAGCTTAAACTCCCTCAAAAACAAAATAAAAATTCTATATTAATGACCCATATGCAAATGCTTGGGGATTTTGAACTTGAAGATTTTGAGCTTGGGAATTTTTAATTTGGGGGAGTTCTAAAAACCTTAGGGGTTTTGTGTTTAGGTATTTTATTAATGGCTATTTTATGCCTTTCACAAAAGTTCCACACTTTGGAAGTAAGGATGACATAACCTTCCTTCAACAAAACAATGGTTGCTCCTGTGCCAAATTTCATCTGGTCACCAGTTCGTCTGCACACAAAAATTATCACTCTTTCAGCTACCTATAATTTTATTTAGCAACCACAGTTTTTCTTGTGTAGAGATACCTAGATTCTAAATAGCGTTTTGATTTGATTACAGGTTCAAAAAAACTAAATAAAATTCGATTATAATCGCCTATTTGATATGTACAAAAATCAAATTAATTATTTTACTCGACAGTAAAGTGTGTTTTAATTACCCAAACAAATCACATTACAAAGCGCTGTGTCTATTATAAAACCAAGTCTAAATTATCCATGACAATAATTATAAAGTGTTTATGATCTACCTTAATACCACGATCAACAAGATTAAATCAAACAAAACAAAAAAAAAATAAAAAATTTAGAAATAAAAAACCGCATTCACTTAATCAAACTTAAATTGTGTAGTAGATCAATTTCAAACCCAATTATCTTATTTATAAAAAAAATTAATTTTTTTGCTACTTGAATTTTATGTGCGGTTATTTCTTATACATACTCATATTTATCTCCAAATTATTATATTTTATGATTATAATTGAAAGTCTATATATACATTAGAACGTGATTATAATCTTATATATATATACGTAAGAATAACAACAATGGGGCGAGCCCCATTAATGGTTTAGGTCTTAGAGCCATTACATAACGTGATGATGATTTTTAAGATTTTTTTTTTTTTTTACGTAAAGTTAATTCGATTTTTATTAACCGCGCGCACTCAAGATCCGGAAGTTATACCGATTATTATTTAAGATAATCCATTTAATTAGATCATATTATATTGACCAAGGATTTTGTGTTGATCGTCGTATATATGTATACGAGTATATAGTACAATAAGAAAAACTAAGAAAATAACGATCGAGCCGGAGGATTAGACAACAGAATATTAGTTTTCGTAGATTCGAAAAGAATTTTAATTTATAAATCATGATCAATTTTTAATTTGATTGATTATTTATTTATTAAGGGCTTTTTGGTATACATAGTTTGTTGTATGCTCTAAGTTATGTGAATTATGGAATTTTATTTTGATGTAATGTTTATTTTGTGCATACAATTATTCAATTGTTGAGTAATATAAGCCCGAGATTACGCAACCATAAACTATGCAGACCACCTAGATTAAAATACAATCAAATATACATAAATTAACACCACCCGTAGATCAAACGGCGCCATATTAAGTAGTTTAGTCCGGTCACGATCTTATCGACCTAAAAACAAAACGAAAATAAACCGGCAAGTCACTAGGAATTAATTAAAATAAAAACAAATCGATGGAATAAAACGGGATTGGTGATCCGTTATTCCGACCGATTTATATGGAAATTAAACATCATATCCCTGTCATATAAAACAAACGATCAGGTAAAATATTTAAGCACGTGGATTAATATAAAATGTCTAACTGAATTCTGTAGATATACAAAAGGTTTGCACCGTTACATCATCACATTACTGTTTAAACAAAGTTTTCAGTTTTGATTGAATAAAGAACTTTACGTAAGAAACCAAATAAAATCTGTGCATCTGTCCATTTTTATGTATATGTAGAGTTGGTTCCTTTTTAGTCTCGGATTTTGTGTTTCGGGGGCTATTGTTCCTATTTATTACAAATCAAAAAAAAAAAATATATTTGAAGGAAGAAAAGATTATTTGATCTTAAAAAAAAAGTTTAGTACATTGTGCATGTGCACACGCGCATTTTTTCACAAAAACTGTTAAAAATTTCTTAAAGAAAAATCTAACAAAACAAAAGACGATAAAAATAAGAAAAGCAAAGTAAATCACGATCGTGTGCGATCAATTCGTCACATCTGCTTATAAATTTAGTAAATTCGATCGCATACCGAGCCCCACCATGCAACGAAACAAATCAATTTGATATTGTGTCGATCGGGTGTTAATAGCGATCGTCCTTTTTTTTGGGATAAAATCAATATTGGCCTAATGCATTATAAACGATAGAGGAATTAATCAAAATTTCATCAATCAAATACTCCGTTTATTACGGGTGTGCAGCTACCATACGGTAAAAGTATCAACCCTGGTGGAACATTGATTCATAGTGCTGTTATCTGCGAAGATTGCTTTCTTTTTTTTAGAGGCAATTCTGTATCAAACTCGTAGGTTTAGATTATTCAAGTCTTCTCAACAATAAACTAATTTGAAGTTTCTTTCATTTAATTTTCAAAAGATTTTATTTTCTTACAGCCGCAGATACAATTTTTATTTATATAATAGTAGAGTAATAGACAGACACATTTATTGTACTGCATTTACAACTTTTTTTAAATAATGAATTCAGGTGATTTGATTACGTAGGTAGTTGTTGATTAGTAATGAGTTAATTGAATTGATTGCCATTTATATTCTGTTTAGGTATATTGTAACGTAAAACGTCACTTTAGATCATGAATCATCAGATTTAATATTGTCTGTATGGTAGAACAAAAATCAAAATATTATGATCTTACAGTTTTTAATTAATTACTGATCAAATCGATTGAATTAATCCGCGCACGCAGACGCCATACTAAATGAAAGAAAACATATCCTGACCGATATTTTGTTAACAAGTTATTATATTTCAAATGAGCCGAATCAAATTATATATTGTGTACATTATACTTAAAGAGGTTCGTTGTGGGCGGTTCATTAACCAGGCAGTGTGCGCTTAATATTGAAGAAGAAAACAAAGTACATATGTATATTTATTTCATCACACCTGGAAACAATACAAATCATCCCAAAGATAATAAATTTCACGTTTAACCCTTTTTTCTGGATTAAATGTGTGTTTTTTTGTTTGAAAGTCGGTAAAAAAAAAATCCGGTAAATTGAAACACGTTAAAATAACTCTTAAGGCACCTTTCATTTGAAGAAATATGATTTAGTAATATAAATTTATAATTATATGAATTGTTTATTCGGCTAATAAATGTTAAGTTTTTATTACAGGCGTCTGTAAAGTGAGATAAATTGACACCTTATTACCTTAGCCATATGGACATATAGACATCAATACCTTTGCTATGGACATTAATACCAAATTAAAATATTTTTTAAATATGTGTTTTTGTCTTTGAATTATACGTCTTTTGTGGTAGGTACAATAGTGCGTGACAAAAAATTATCCTGAAATTTCTGAACAACAATTTATAAAACTTACAAAATAAATACAGAACGAACCCACAAATATGCGACTTCGTGGACTAAAAGTGACAAGCAGAAAGTCTCTATATTTGCTGCCTATTTAGTTTTTTCAACTGCCGAGACAAACAGCAAGTGAAAATGCCATTGACTTAACCAATATGGATGATCTTAACATACGACATGTGACTTAATAATCATCAAGACTAAATATTAATCGGAGAATCAGAAAAGCTCTGGTTAATGACTTAATTACTGGACAAATTGTGAAAGCCATTCCCGAAAATGGTATGTTCCGAGAACCGGATATTACTTGCCTCGGACACTTCCCTCTTGACAGTTCCGTCGCCATTACTCTTTCGGACGATTGATTGTGTCTTAGCAATGTGATTAAATTGGTTAAAAAGAGACAACCTCTCACTTTGACATTTAGAATGGTAAAAAGACATACAGTATTTTGGTATTTGTTTTATAAAATTGTAGATTTTAAACTCAAGTGCTTAAAATTTAGAAATTATTTAATTCTCAAATTTTGTTAAGGATAAAAACATCCGTCCGAAACATTCAACTTGGGTTTGTCTTGATCAATTAGTATTAACCTCATTTGCTTCGGTTGGTATTTGGCAACATGTGGAAAGTTCATCAAACTTTATTATTATTTAGTTGGGTACTGCTATTTAAAAATTGTGTTGTATCTAAGTTGTATGTACGTTATGCAGCAATTTTAAGGCTACCACCAAACTAAAAGAATTGAATAATTCGATCGCACCATCGTAGCGACACACGTGTTTTATGGAAAGAAAATTGTATCATGCCATCGGCGAGAATATGGGGATCGCTGAATCCAGTACATCTTCATGATCGCGTATGAATTTAGTAAAGTTAGAAGAAGGCAAAGAACAACAAATTGGGAATCAGAAAGAATAATAAACGGACTTATGTTTGCGTCTTACAAGAGGTGAGTCGTGGGTTGATGAGTTGTGTAAGGTAATTTTTATTTCACAAGCATAGATCCCATCTCGCAAGTCAGCATTAGCCACAACTATTAAAAAATGTAAGGAAAATAACATCACTGTTTGCAGCACATTAAACCAACCCGAAATCAAGGCAAACACACGAGTTGCTAAGGCAAATTGTCAAATAATCTTAAATCAGTCAAATTGGCTAAAAAATTAAATCGAAGTTAAGTTTGCCATAGTAAGCTTCCGCGAGTAAGCTCAATTCTTGAACAGAATAGAATTGAAGAGAATATTTCTAGTTTTTCAAATGAAAAAATGTAATTATTAGACAACTTTACCTAAAAATTATAGTTCTAGGCGTGGTAAGAGACAAACTGATCCACAGAAATCTTGCTCACCGCACTTCCCACTCTTTGAATACTTTTTGGCCGAGCGCAACTGGTTTGTTAATGTCGATAGATAAGACAATGAAAGAACCAGCCGTTAATCCTGAGAAAATGAACATTGTTAAACTATCAATGTCCATTTAACACTTGTGAGCAACTATGGAAGCAACGGATTTAAGTGGTCATTCGTCTAACCATTTATTGTTCTTGGAGCTAGTTGATAAAGTACCCGTAGCGTTACGACTGGCTGACACACACCATAAACCGTTCTTGTATAAATCGCGGCTCATTAATGGATAAAACAACTTGCAATTGCTGTCAACAACATTGTTACTATTAAACCATCTATAGCAGTTCTTACAAGAAAACATTTTGATGGGAAGCTGGAGCTGTAGAAAAATGTAATGCTTAAAGTTAGAATTATATTCAAAATCGGACAATCATTTCAGACAACAGCTATTGCTCGATTACTGCAAATTTGAAAAACGCCTTGAAATAGCGGGTGGAAAGCATGAATATGAAATTTTAGGCCACTTGAAGAAAACTGAAGCAATATGTAAAGACACCCAGCTTTATTATCTACCAAATTAATATTGCATTTATTTATTAATTGGTGTATGAAGCAGTTATACACCCAATTGCGTCAGAGATTATGCTAAACCATTTTTATGTGGCCGACGGACGGGATCGATATGGTTTCATTTAGAAATTACAAATTGGCCACGAAAGCTTTCATGAAAATTACAAATCAAAAATCAACAATCTATTTCGACAATTAATAGAGAGGATCTCTGAAGTGAACAAATTGTCAACGTTTTATCAGACAATGTTTATAAAAGCAAGGCAATGTGACATTTCCCAAGATAATATGCCATCAGTTAAGAGCTCATGGAAGCCCGCGAGTAAATTTGTAAGATGATCCATAGTCAAGAAAAGTAGAAATGAGATGAATATATACAGACAAGAATCAGTTTCAAAAACGAGCAACATACTGTATCGTAACCCTCTCCTTCAAAAACAAAAATACTTCTCAATGGAGACAGCTTAACTCACGCAGCTATTTGGATTTCGATGCAAAGCATTTAATTATGATGCTACTAAAGAGTTCGTGCAGAAATCAACAAATGCTTAATATTCCATCGCTTCAAGGCGCCTACTAGGCTTCAACTAGTAATCTTCAAGCAATACATCTAGAAACATTATGGCGGTCAAACATTTGCCATTGTTTTATTTGCCGGTACAAACTTCGTCGGAACTCGATCCATATTATAGTAAGATTAAATTCCAAGAAATGATATAAGCACAACACATCATTGCACTTCATACATCCCTCAGCTGTGAAATCCATGAAGCTTCATCAGAAGTGAATTATAATATAACCTCACAAATTGAAGCTTATCTTAACTTGAGTTCTCTAATAACAATATCCTCTAATACTAACCCCAGGGTCTTTTTTCAATAGCGTCACGCTCATTGTTCCTCCAGAACCCCAAACATACTGAAAGAAACATTACTTCAGTTGAACGCTGGAGGTTGGTGCAAATGGTCGTCCACGGTTTTTGGAAGCGCTGGCCAACCGAATATTCATCAAGCCTTGTACGACAGGTGATATGGAATTCGAAACAATCCAAAAACAACATAAACAACATCTGACGTGCGTACTATAGTTTGTCCTATACGCCATTTGCAAAATTTTACATGAATCGAAATTTAAATTTTAAATAAAAATAAGTTTACCTTCCCAACGAAAATGTTGTTGTTTCTTAATTTTTTTATAAAGTCTGGATATCTCTTAGTGCGGCGAATAGAGGAGCAAGGAAAATATTTCCAAATAAAAATGGTAAAAATGGATATAGGACAAGTTCTATTTATAGGACAAAAAATAAAAGATGCAGCTTTATAGAAAATTAACTATAAAATTAATTTATCACAAAAAAATATATTTTCAAAATAAAAATTATCACAAAAAATGCGTATTGCGTACACAAATAAATAATTCAGTTTTTATAAAAAATAAAAATAAATATTTCAGTCGATAAGATGTTCAGGAAAAAATCTATTTTTGTTTTGTCTGGTTTTTTTTTTGTTTTGTCTGGTAATTTTAAAATTACACTGTAGAACTTCTGATCTTCATATGGCATATAATCAATCATCGACGTAATGTCCTTAATTTTCACGGCCAAGACTAACCCGGGGAATTTAATAGTTAAACATTTGGCAGTTTCGTGTCAACATCATTTTTAGATTTGGCACGTCGGTTTCCCTGTATACAATCAGCGGTATCGTATTTTCATTTTCTAATTCACTGTAGTTTTCCTTATATTTCACAATTAACAGGTCTTGTTAGTGCCAAAAATGTGTATTGACTAAAGTGTCGATTGGAAAGCACATAAAATTACAAAGCAAAACATAACCTAAAAATGCGTTGATAATTTTTTAATAAAAAATACTAATCCAGAATTTTATAACCGCTTCACATGTGACATTTTACTATATTTTTGGCAGAAGAATACCATACACAATCACCTAGCGGATAAATTTATCGTAACTGCTTTCAACTACTCATAATAAAAAGGTAGAACAGTTGTGAGTAGTTGATTAAGCAAAGGCAAAAACCTTAACTGCTAATAAATATTTGCGGTGGTCGATTGGTAAGCAACTAATACAACTAAAAAAAATCACATGGCCCCATTTGCATATGACTTTCAATTTAACGTTTTCGTACTGTATTGCTCTTAAATTTCAAATTAGCGAAATTGGACAGTAGTAAGTAGCTGATATTTTTTAAGTGTCGTACAATCACACTGTGAACTGCATCATTGGATTCGAGAATGATCCGGAACGGAACTGAGAATCTCCGGGTTATGTTTGATATATTCAAATGCTTACAAAATTTCAATAATGATAAACTTTTGATCCTATTTCTATTTTGCGGGACCCATGATTCCGAGCATAAAATCATTTTAGTGATCTGTAGATTATCATTAACAATTGCCTTTAATATTTTTATAGGCGCGCTGGGTATATCATTGCCGGTAAAACCACTTTGGCTATGTTGAGCAATAAGTATTTGGTTTTTTACTTGGGTTTTTTTCATCTGTAATGGTGTATTGTGATTGTTCTGTATATTGGTCTATTTCAGCACTTTCGAATTAAATACACAATTGTAGGAAATTCTTCTATTTAGCGTCACAATCTGTGTGACAACAACATCAGTCATCGCGACCTGATGAGAAGACTGATTTTTTCAAATCATTAATCTCATCTGTTCGAAACTGATTGTTGTGATTCTTACACATTAGCCATCTATAAGTCAAAAATTCAAAAAAGTTTTTTTGTTTAAATGGCATTATCCAGTTAAATTGTAAAAATTAAATTTTCGTTTGTATAAAAAAAATTCGAGACATTTCCATTCGGAATGTAAACACATTTTCCAAGTCATAGGAAATGAGAGCAATTATATTATCTTCAATCGCCAATATTTTGTCAGTATTTTTCCGGCCTTCGCCTCCTTTTCATTTAATTGTCTGTGCTCGTTAAATAGGCTTGAATGTTTTTCGGTTGGATCGGAAATAGTTTGAAATACTGTACAGTTAGAAATATCTTTCCTTGGAACAAAAAAAGATAAATTATATTCAGTGTTGAACACTTTTCTATAAATCTGGTATTTCCTGCCTCGAGGTACTATCTTTGAGATCCAGCTCTTAAATAGTCCGAATTCATACACGAAAAACTATCTTTATGTTTCCTGACTTGATTCAAAACTTTCCCTTTGATTCAAAAGAGTTTCAAATGACTTCCCCTTATTGATGGCTTTGGGGCCCCAGTCTCTTGCTCAAAATTATTTTTAAAGAAATCATAAGTTGTCCTTTGTGAAATGGTGAAATCTGTATTGAAAAGAATTGTGATTTCTTGAATTTGCTGCAGCTGGTCGATTTATTTTTGCCGACATAACAGTTACGTTTTTTACATAAAAAACTTTTTCTCATCGTCGCTTGAATCCAAAAATTACTATGAGTTGATTTTTGTTTCTCTTCGGGAAATAAAACAATGCAATAGGATATGTCTTGTCACACAAAGTTTGTTAAACTGATTTAGCTGCTACAACATTTCCTTTACCAGATATACTTTTTTCCGAATTGCCGTTTCCTTTTTAAAGCTTTTCGCTTCCACTCAGATTTGTTGCGTATAATAACCGATCTAGGAAGAAGCAACGTATTTTCATTCGATATTTGTAAAATATCAGGTTCTAGAGAGTTGCTTTCATTAATGAAATTGGGATCAGCCATTGAATCGTCGTCTTATATGCTGAGATTAGAACTAGTAATAGAATCCCTACTATTTATTTTATTGGCTTCTTCTGAATCAAAAACTTTAGTCAAAAATCTGGCAAAAAAATTATATTAAACCAATAAAAGTCCTCGAACATAAATGAATATAAAATACTACGCCAAAATGTTTCTTATCGTTCAACACTGGAATCCAGAAATCTGGCCTGTGACGAAAAATCAGTTCTCAGGATTTTTCAATTTTGAAATATAGATTTAATTATCCACTTTTAATTAATTTCGTATTAGAATGAAATAAATAAAGTGTGTGGTATTTATACTTTTCTTCAGTGCAATACATTTTACCATTTTATATAGGACACACATTTTAAATATTAAAATTATGCAATAATAACTAAATATTGTACTATATGAAATTTTGGGTTATTCTGGATATTAGCGTTTTTACATCTTGGTGAGATTACTGTACTATCCATATAATTTGGATATAGGACAACATAAAATTCAAAAACGATTTTAATGCAATTTCATATAAATGTGTTCAGCATAAAAACTTGTAAGAAATAACAGCATTTATGGACTATATGAAAAAATTTAAACTAACCAACTCAGAAACTATAAGAGATAGGAAAATTTTAACAAAAAATAGAGCATGGTCGAAAATATAAGAGTCCATTCAACTCGTAATGGTCTATAGGACATGGTATTCACATGACGAATCTTGTGGTTACTTGACCGAATCATCGAACTATTATGATAAATTAGCAAGAGTAAAATTACACTACAAAAGCGGTAAAGGCATTATGCTTAAATATCCTTTAGAGAATCAAACGTATCTGTCCCCATGCTTTTCATGATATGAGAAGGCGGTAGACAAGCCACAAAAACAAGCTCACAGCAGGTATACTTGAACATCAAACTGCTATCACTCTTAAGCTCAAAACAGAACAAGAGCAACAACGACGAGTGTCGACGAATTAAAAAAAAAATATCGCCTCGATATCGCTATAGCTAACAAAACAAAAGCTTCAGCGTATGGCGATAAAAACAACCACAAACGGCATAACCTTCTGTATTTTGGCACATGACGTTGGAGCGTTAAGCCGAATTTATTTAACTTGTAGCAAAGTTTTCTGCGGAAAAATTTGCTGGAGAATAAAAATCGAAGAGAGAGAGAGAGAGAGAGAGAGAGAGAGAGCAAAAACAACCAATCAAATTAGCTAAATTAGTTATATTTTTGTAAACAAATTTCCCCTACATTTCGTTTTATAAAACTTATTGCTCCTTCGGAATAAAAATTATTTATTCTGTAGTTAATATTGCCGAAGGCAGGCACCTTAACAAAAATAAATTCCTAACTTCACTTCAAACTGCAGCAAATTTTCTTCAGAAAATTTTGCTACAGAGTCAAATAAATTCGGCTTTAGGCTACTACATTGAAAAAAAATTGTTAACTTATATACTCGTATATAAAAAAACAGTTGGCAACATTGTTTCGCCGGTGACAAAAATAAAAATAGACTCTAAATT
The DNA here is from genome assembly GCA_947310385.1 of Nephrotoma appendiculata. Lineage (NCBI taxonomy): Eukaryota > Metazoa > Arthropoda > Insecta > Diptera > Tipulidae > Nephrotoma > Nephrotoma appendiculata. The sequence goes on along the minus strand of OX371224.1, from coordinate 5,142,220 downwards.
TATATCAACGAATAAATCGTCGTCGCGTGTATCGATGGCTGTGTTTGTACTGCCTCTTTTCGGTGTTTTGTAATATGACAGGCGATTTCATTCGACACCTTCGCTGTTGTTCTGTTTTGAGGTTTAAGTCTACAGTATTTTCACCATGGTAAGCGCATTTAGAGGAACAAAAAAAATGGAATATCGTAAAACAGAAAATGAAATGTCAAAACAACGCGAAGCTAATTCGATGAATAATACACTCAATATGAACGTAAAACAACGCCAAACTACGATGTAAGAGACTTGCACGTGTATTAATGCGTACGTCAAATACCACAGAATTTAGCCATCTATCAGCCATCTATATGGTATACAAATTATTCACAGAAGTTCAATTATTCATGAACTTCTCAGAAGGTTTCGACGGTCAATTATTTTTAAACTTTCGAATTTTTTTTTCATTTTATAAAACATTTCGGGGTGTCGGGGTGAAATGTGAAAGGAAAAACTGAGAAAATGTGAAATTTTCAGGTTTTATGTTCTGGTATGCGAGAAATCTTAAATTTCGTTAAAAGAAAAAAAAATTCTTAGGGTCCGATCGCAGTGTAACCTACTGGCTCCAATTTTAAATCTAAACTATCCAGGAACCTACTCAAACAAACACACACAAAATTTCATTAAAATCGGTCCAGCCATTTAGGAGGAGTTCAGTAAATTACACACGTCCAGAAGAAATTATGTGAGATGTTGAGGTCAATGTGGTATCTTTAAATTCTACTTTGCAATACGCCATAATCTTTACGTTGACGATGGACTCGACGAACTCGAATCTGAGAAGACGGCTTCAGAAGAGGAATAGAAGAGGAATTTGGTGCTGGTTCAGATCGCATATTTTAAAGGTAGTGATGAAATGGATTAAAAATAAAAATTTAACTTAATAGAAAGTTAACTTTTTTTTTTGTTGGGTGGAAATCTCGTAAACAAATTTTAAATGTAGTTCCACCTACATGTTTGCCTTTTATGAAAAATTGGTGAAAACTTAGTTTAGGAATTATTTATTGTCAGTATTTAATGTTTCTACTTCCAAACTGGATTTGAACACTAAAAATGTCGTTATCGTTAGCAGAGATTTATAGAAAATAGTGGTTATTCGCTAAGAGGAATTACACAATTTGTTTATCATAATCCAGTGTGTGATATATTTGTAAGGATGACACTTCTTTAGATATTTGTTCTCATGCGTTAATGGCACTGTGCGCAACCAGCAAAAAATCTTTATCTATTTTAATATTTGTGGGTTATCATTTCCTCTTTTAAGAAATTTGTTAAATACTTATCTCAACCAAACTATAATATTATCACACTTCACCAAAATTTTTTGGGATGGAATACAAATATTTAACGAAACCTTAAAAAATGAATTTATTTTTGTATGCCCTCTATAAATCAACATGCAAATAATGATCATGAAATGTTTACATGATATCGACATTTTGTTTACTGGAGTTTAGAGATCACCTGCATCGATTTTCTGTGAAAGTGTTCAGGAAGTGGATTGATAAATTAGAAAATATATTTTATATATTTTATTAACCTAGACCTTGGACCGATTCACGCGTGTTGTTACCCGAAGTTCATCAAACCAAGCAATATATATAGTAGGTATAAAAAATATGTAAATTTCAATAAACTTAAAAAAAAAATTAAAATTATTGTCTCTCTAAGTCAATAATCACATTGTGTATGTGTGATAAGAAAATATATAATTTATATCCATTTTTTCACGTTCAATAATTGATAAGAAAATAAACAAGATTTTTGTCTGTTCAAATTCATGTATTCACAACAAAATAACAACAATAAAAAAAATGGTTTATTCTTCTTCAAACAGGATAACCAAACCAAACTAAAATTTTGGTTTAAAGAGACCTGAAATGTAAATATTCGATAAGAAAGCCCACATTTTATTTTATACATTTGTCTGGTGCTTGATTTGTTACTCGTACATATTTGGCTTTGATAAGTTAGGATAAATGAATCCAAAAATTATTGATAAAATATTTGGACCAATTTTATTTTTAGAAAATGTGCTGTCAGGTGATCGTGTCGCATAATATACCTACACATTTTATTTATGTATATTATATACGTTTGTTTCGTTTTGCCGTCTGCATTTTATGTATGTCTGCATTTAATTCCAGACTTAATGCCAGCCACGCTTCACAAACGGATCTATTTTAAGAAACTGTCAAAACGTTGGGTCCACACCCTTTGCACATAAATTGCCCTCTTAAAATTAAAAATTTAATTTGTACAAAATAAACACTTTGATCCATTCCATATTCATCTCAGGTCGCATTTAAGGAAAGCTAAAAACAACACAACATCCGACCGAGTCAATTAAAGCAGAAACAAAACAATTCGTATGCACACACACCCAAAATCCTCTTAACATCTGACATTAATGTTTTATCACCCTCAATAATTATGCTGTGTGTTTTATAACCTTTTAAAAATAGATACTGGCCTCACTAAATATACAACACGAAAAAGGATAATGTTACTTCCTCATGTCGTCTCCCTCGCCGTAATACTCGTATCGTCATTTTTCAACACAACCTATCCAAAACTATAAATAGCCGTGTTTTCACGTTTTCTTAAATGTTTTTGCATCTCAACATTAATCATTCGTCTGTGCTAGGAAGGTTTTCAATTCATGGTTCGATTGAAAAACAAGTTATGCTGATGATTTTAAAGATTTCGTTGAAAAGATAATGTATTCAAATAATTAGTTTTGAATACTAATATAGAGCGGTACCCCATGCTATTCTAATCCTAATGCATCGCGTAACCCTTTTGGTGCCTAAATTGACATACAATCAAATTGTAACCAAAAATTGATCAACACGTACAATTTTGATTAGCCAGCCGCATTGCATACATTTACATAATAATCGTGTACCCTACTCAAGTACAACTACGAGTATGTTTTGCGCTAAATTCATCTTAAATTAATTCTTTTATATATGAAGCTATATAAGATTATGCAACACACATACGATGCCTAATTGAATTTTATATTTTATTTAAATTACAATTCAACAATAGATGGAAATTGGATAAATGAATCATCAAATTTATGTACGTTATTCATAAATATGCGCGTATTACCTGTAATTTTATGAAAATTAAATTGATGGTTGTGTGTACGCGATGTGCTTTCTTTCGACAGTACCCTAAAATTTACATATCGCCCCGTAAATGTGACTAAAATATCGCACACAATGATCATTAATTAATGATTTCTTGTTCGTAAAAGGTTTCGACACAGTGAAATGCATTTAATTGGAGGTTATTCGATTTAGAAGTTTGTATATTCGTACATTTCACTTACCTGAGGTCGTGTACATATTTCGAATGAATAATTTATTTAACTAAAACAAAATTTGAATAATTTAATGTGTGAAATTTTTCTTTAGAATGCCACTGGTATATTGCGCATGGGTTCAACATCAATCATAGTTCTTTAGGGCTAGATCGTCAGCACCAAAATTTAAAGAAAAATTATTTTAAAACTAAATTTATTCAATATCGACCTCATTTCTGATTAAAAATCAACGGGCAAATTTAAAATTTTCAACATAAAATGTTTTAAGACATGGATTTCAGTTAATAAAACGGTTTAGTCCGTATGAGTACATTTTGTTACGTACGTTAAAATAGCTATAGTTAATAGCCTTCTTAATGCCTTCAGTAATATATTTTTAATGTCTAATGCAGTTTTATTTTGAAAATAAAATTAGCTATTTCTAATCTACAACATAGAAAATTTAATTTAATCCAGATCACTGATTTTCAGGAAATGCAACAAATTTAAAAATTAGCTGGAGTTACAGCATTTTGAAACATCCAGCGTATCCTGTAACATAAGAGTAGCAGAAACACGGCGATAATTTTTGGAATTAATTTAAGATATAAAAATTGATATACTTTTAATATTGAACTTGAATTTATAATAATTAACTGCTCATAAATAAGTTGACTTTTAGAACTATGTATATTCACTCAATTTATCACTCAACATATAATTAGCACACATTCTACTTCAATTTCTTGAATGTAAATTTTGATAAGTAGATGGCACTAATTATAATTATAAAGGGTGTCCCGAAATTTATGCGAGATTTAATGTTGATAGAAAACACAGGTTTCTATAAAGGTTGTTGCATGAACTTTAGCTTCAAAAAACCTCAAATAAAAAATCCAATGGCATTAAATCACATGATCTGAGCAACAAATTCTGATCATCATAAGGACCAAAAAATGACTTATGCAGAAATTGAATTGTCTCTGCCAACTATGATGAAGAATTTTCTTTTGCTAATTCAAAAACTGGCCTCTAATATTTTATTTCTATAATTTCTATCTAGCATCGTCTCCAGATAACACTCCAAATATCTGAAGTTGTGTTAGGATCTCTAGGAATACTTCAGTTGGCCTAAGATTTTTTATTATATTTGGTCATAATACAAAATTTTATCAACTGTCCCCTCCCCTGGATGGAAAGCAACTGAATATATTTGCTAACAGAAATGGTATACAACTAACACCCCACATACCTGAGGTTATGTTACGATCTCTTGAGATATCTCAGTTGGCTTAAGAATTTTTATTACATTTGGTCATAATACAAAGTTCTATAAATTGTTTCATCCCCTGGATGGGGAGCTTCTCAATTAGGTTTTTTGGTTTCTGATTTCTTTCAATGGCATTTTTAGTTTTGGTTTTGGTTTCCGTTGTATAAATTTTAAATTTGGTTTTGAAACAAAAATTTAATGGTTTTGGTTTTCATTCTTGAAAAAAATTTAAAATAAGAATGAAATTAAAAAAAATTTAAATAAATAAGTTTTATTCATCAATTCCAATAAAAAAATAAAAACGGTATGCTTCCTCCGAACATAAAAAAATTTACCAGAAAAGAAAATTCTAAAAACATAATAAAAAGTAAGAATAATAATAATTAATATTTAAATAATTAAAAGTCTTTCAACGCATCCTCGTTTAAACCATCCCTCTTATCTGCTAGAACAAATTTCATTGTTGAAAACGCACCGATACTTGTGTTGCAGGGAGAGCAAATAAAATATTGGCTATTTCAGACAATTGACCATTTTTTTATAATTTCATTTGGTTTTGGTTTCGGTTTTGGTTTTAGTAATTTTTATGGTTTTGGCTTCGCTTGTGAAAACCCGGTTTCCAGCCCTGTTCTCAATATTACTTCTAGCTGGCATCGTCTCTAACAAACATCATATAAATATCTGTAGTTGTGTTAAGATCTCTAGGAATACGTCAGTTGGTCATACTGTTAAAGTAAGCCGAAAGTTCCCAGCCGAGAGATGGTAATGCAGATAGTGAGTTTACTATCCCAGCCGAAAGATAGTAATGCATATATTAATTTTGTTATTGAAGCCGAAAATATTTTAAAATTTCGATAATGTAGATTGCATCGCAAAAGAAGAGGGGTGAGGTGGGCCTGATGGGGTTATAGTGGGATTATAGTGGTGAAATTTTTGTTTTCCCCAATTTTCATCGAAAAACCCGTTCGTCGTTCGAGATTTTGAGATATGGACACAGATCTGACTATGCTGATTCAATAGCCCATGACTACAGGTAGATTTTGATAACGGGTTTGGGATGTGTCTGATGGGTTTATAGGGGTGAAATTTTGATCTTCGTCATTTTTCATCTATAAAATCGTTCGTCATTCTAGATTTTGGCATATGGACATCAATCTGACTATGCCAATTCGATAGCCCATGACCATACATAGATTCTGAGCAAAGGTTAGGGGTAGGTCTAATGGGGTTAAAGGGATAAAACGGCATATTTGCCTCATACAGCCGAAAGTAGTCGATAAAGAAGATTCAAAATTGCTGATTCGATAGCCCATGACCATAAGTAGATTTTGAGAATAGGTTAGGGATGAGTCTGATGGGGTTATTGGGGTGAACTTTTGATTCTCCCCATTTTTCGAATATAAAATCATTCGTCATTCGTGATTTTGGCATATAGACACCAATCTGACAATGCCGATTTGATAGCTCGGTACCCCAGGTAGAATCTGAGTATACTGAGTTACGGGTAGGTCTGATGAGGTTATAGGGGAGAAATTTTGATTTTCCCCATTTTTTCGTCGATTAAATCGTTCACCATTCGTTTTTTTGGTATATAGATACCAATCCGACTATGCCGATTTAGTAGCCCATGATCATAGTTAGATTTTGATTTAAAGTTAGGGGTCGGTCTGATGGGGTTAAATGGATGAACGATAATGACGATCGATGTTACCCATGCAAAATGAGGAAAATTATAATTTCACCCCTATAATTGTATAAACTGTCCCCACTAAATGCCTAGCTTCTGATTATTCTACCTAACTGACATGTATTCCAAGTATCACCTCATATACCTGAGGTTGTGTTTTCTTTAGGAATACTTCATTTTCAAGATTTTTAAACCGTTCCCGCAAATTTTGGCTATTATAGCTGTTATATTTTTGGTGATATGTAGGCAAATGACGGCTATCGCCTTCCTGCATATATTAATTAACTAAACACTTTTTAATGGTTTACCATTTATGTTCACTTTATGGTCGAAATACAGAAAAACCTCGATTTAACGGACTAATTGGGGAGTCCGTTAAATCCGAATGTCCGTTAAATCCGAATGAAATATTTTTAATTTTAATCGACTATAGCTTTTGAACTTCTTCTGGAATATGGCCACCTAGGTCAGAACTCGTTTATCCCTTAACCGATTATGATGGGATTTTATTTGTTGGATAGAATTGAGTTTCATAAACAGATTTTAGAAGATGTACTGGAATATGGCCATCTGGAAAAGAACTCAGGCATTTCTTAGCTGATTATGTTGGGATTGGGTGTGTTAGATGGAAATGGGATTGTTAAATTATTATTGAATGAATTTCTGAAATATGGCCACCTGCAACGGAACTCGATCATGAGATTTTTAAATGATTTTTGGAAGAAATTCTGGAATATGGCCATCTGGGGCGGAACTCGTTCAATTCTTAACCGATTATGATGCGATTGGGTCATTTGTTGGGTCAAAAAATGTTGTGATAAGCAAGTGACGGCTATAGCCGTCGAGGGTTTTCATGGAAAAACTGTGTGAAAAGAGATAATTTTCACTTCCAAACATATAAAGGATGCACAATTTCATATGGCAGTCGTAATCAATTAAAAAAAGGGTGTTTCTGAGCACGGTCGTCAATTTAAAAGTGTGCGGCAACGGTTTAATAAATAATTTTATCTACTATATTGTATAACTTGTTGCCTAGAATTATGAACACAATTATTATTTTTGATGTCTGAGTATGAGCATCTTTCTCTTAGCGGTAAATGCAACAGGCTTCTTTCTGTATCATTGATCGTCAGATACTTTTTTAATTATTTGCTTTGCATTCCCTGAATAAGGGCAAATTTGTTTAGTAAGTTTGATAACTAGTAGTTTAATGTTCGTTTTTTTGAGAATTTTAAATGTGATTTTGAGTATAAAGTGTTGTTATACTATTCATTAAATTTTAGTAGGATTTAATGATAACATTCAAGAAAACTGTAATGTTCGATAATATTCCGTCTAACTCAGGTAATATCACTAACACAAACACAATTAATGAAACTAGCAAAATATTAGCATTTTCTTCACATTCGTGAGTATATGGGTGGGTTTTCTAGAGTACTCATGGTATGGTCTTATTGCCGCGTCATAAATAACGGCTCGCACCCAATGTGCTTGTTACTGTTTTTTATATAGAATTATTAAATATGTAGTCATATTGGGATATGGAGTCGTTTCAATGTGCGATATGGAAAATACACTAATAGTAATTGTATTCAGATGCATTTTAAAATTGGCAAAAATACATATCGAAATATGCACGCCTCCTATAACAAGTTATTGGCGGTCAAAGGTGCTTTTAAGGCAAATATTTTGGATACAAACTGGGTTAAATATCTGAAAACTTGAAACACACAAATAAAAAATAATTATAGTTACCAAACACCCAATTAAAATGTATTTCAATTTATACTTGTAATTTATTGGTTAATGTGCACTTAATTTCACCTTTTACTTAACATTCAACTTTTATTGATCAATATATTTAAAAAAAATGTATATAAGTTTTCAATATTTTTCTGAATGCGTGTAACTTAAAACCAACAGCAAATTGTTTATTAATCACAAATAATAAAAATTGGCGCGCGAGCCAAAATGTACCTCATACGAATTTCCATGTGTGCATGAAATTTGATATTTATGATTTTTAATTTAATTTAATTGGATTTTATTTTATTAAACGCGAAAACACTTTAATTCTATAATATTCCGCGTCATTATATGCGCAAATTATATTAAGGGCAATTATTAATAAACACGAGAGTGCTGAGTAGATAACTAGGCCACCGCAAACAACCATTTCCAGTAAAGCAGTGCAATTATTTATTAGATCTACAAAAAAACACAAAAATATTTGAAACCAGAACGAATCGCATAACAACAGCGCACATAAAACGTGATCGTATATCGCGCACTCGGTACATATATGATTCAACATTATGTAATTAATAATCAGAGAGGCTAACCGTTAATTTCACTTTTCACTATTATTGTTATTATTAGAAGTAATTGTGATTAAATATACATTTAATAAATTATTGAAGGAGTTTACGGAGAAAAAATTACATAGATATAAAGTGAATGCCGCCGTCAGTGACATGAATTTTTTGTTGTTTAACGTTATGATTAATTGAATTTTCATTAAATGTGTAATAGATGATTGATTTAATTAAAACGAAAATAGTTTTTTTGGATCATATTTCAAATTTCTCGGAGATAGGTACAGACACACCATACATGTTTCTATCTTTATATATGGTCAAACAGATCAAAAGACATGTACTCTTAAACGCTTAGAGGGAGGAGGCCATAATTTCACTTGATTTTGAAACATTATATAAAAATGGTGTTATAATAACGATTTAACGTATGTAATTACAGTATTTTATGTATATGTGTATTTAATTTACCGTGCGCCAGGTTACGACAAAATTTGAATGAATCAAACTTGATTGCAAAAAAAAACTTTTTAATTTAAATGAGAGATTATAGATGAAGTGTAATTTAAATTTTGATTTTCTGTTGGTCATATAGAAGACGGATTGCACTTAAAGTGATATTTAACATTCATAGAGTATCATTGCGAGTTTGGATTCATTTCGTTTTCAATATCAAGGTTATAGACAACTATTAGTTCGCGCACAAAATTTAGTAATCAAACTATTTTTCATATATAGTCCGCATTTACGATTGACATAAATTACCTTACTCGTATCGTACAAATAATACGTCTAGTCGATATGTTAATGCAACCTACTAAGAAACTCCAATTAATCAAAAACCATTTCAATTTAAATATTTAAATTACAAAAAAATCCGTATATACGATCACATATGATCATAACATTTAATATGTAATCGGACATGTACAAAACTAGATCAATATAATAACATAATCAAAGCTAACATATATGATTTGTTTCTTAAATTTCGTCTTTCAATATTTTTGTTGTATTTAAAACTGTTTCGAAAAAATATAATATTGGTGTACATTAAACCCCACAGGCCAGGTGCGGGAGTAATTTTAATTTTTTTCTTACGTTTTTATTATTTTTAAATTTCACTTTTTTTTAAACTTGAGTTTGGCGCACTGTCGGTCAATACAAATAAATTGTGTTATTTTATCTAGTTTTTACTTCGTCTTATGGATTTTTAATCGACGAGAATGTCTGCATTGTGTTGTTGGTAATTTTTGTGAAGTGTTTTTAGTTTCAAATTTCACAGTTTGACGTGTTTGCACTTAGAATAATTTCGAGTGTACCTAATTTCAAATTTGCGGTAAATAACACTTGACGAAACAGCTTTCGTTTTAGTCTTAATTAATTTAATTAGATTATTGATATACATATTCATATTATATATATTTTATAATTTAAGCCAGATCATGAAACACGGCCAAAAAATCAAGTGATCCGCAATATTTTAATGGGCTGATACAAAAAACTTTGAAAAATAATCAAAGCAGGCCTAAGTGTTTTATTTAAAATCTCAAATAAACGAAAGTTTAATGGCAAACTTTATACGACATCTATTTCAAGGTTACGAGAGAAGTAATGGAAGATCGAACCAGAGCCACCTAGATATAAGAGCCGAGCCAGTGCTTGGCCAAAATATGTTTATATTAACATCGGCGTTTATATGTTTTTGCTAGTCACTCTCAAATACAACACGTCTCAAAAGTAACATTTTAATTGTTTCTATCACCTCAGGTCACTTATTGGTGTAGAAACAGGTTAACTGATCATACAACTTTACATTTTATTAACCCTCACAACTAAACATAAAGTTCAATTCTATTGAAAAACATTAAAATTATGCCTCTGTTTAATTCATTTTCATTAATTAAATACTGAATGCAAATGGTTGATTTTCAAATACTGTGCTTTTTTGAATATGTCCTTAGTCGTATAAAATACGAATTTTAATTACTCAATTAAATTTTCATTCACAAATATTAATTCAAAAATTGGTTATTTTACATTGTTTCTTACGGAAAGAAAAAGTGTCCCGAACTGAATCAAAATTTTTAAATCAAGTATCAGTATGCAGCCCGTATATTTACCACAAATGTCAACACTCGTGGTGGTTTACAATTGCATAAGATTTTGGGGGAAAATGACACTTAACACACTGTGTAGGGGCCTCCGACGTTGGTTTTTTAATTAGAATGTGTTTCCTTCCTTCTAATTAAAAAAATATAATAAAGTGGCTCGTCACATTTTAATTCTAAGTAAAATTACTTGGTTCCCCAAAATTCTGTGACAAACAATTCATCGAAAAACCATTCATTGAAAAACAATTATGGAAACTAAAATTTTATAATAACTAAATGTGAGATATGAATATTCTCGTCAAGTGATGCTCCAAAATCGACGAATACCGTTGAACAATATATATTTCCCCCTAAAAATGGCCATGTTCTAAACATGGCCATTGATTAATGTTCTATGCTCCAATCATTTTGAAAATTCACAATAGAAATCTTTAGGCTATGCGAGCAACTACACAGCGGTTCATTTGGCCTAAAATCATAGAAAACTAACTAAATCTAGGGCATTTAGGGCATTTTAGTTATTATGAAACTTTTCTATGAATTATATCTTCGCACAATTCGTTTTCGCATATTTTACAATTCATCGAAATAAATAAGGATAATTGTGATAAGGTGCATAATTTATTTGAATCAAACTAAATTGCTCTAATGGTTGAACTTATGGTGCAAGTGGTTGGCTCCAAGTACTAAAATATACGAAAACATGAATATTATTAGTGAAAATTAGATGATTAATGGATCAATCATTCCTTCAGAAAAATTATTTAGATATTTTTGTTTCCGTGATTACATCAGTTTTGACCTTAAATTCCACTAGAATCATATGGTAATTAATGATCATGATGAAAAACATGTGAAAACACAAAAAGCTTACCAGTGATTTACAGTATCTACCTGTTGGTGAATTTTCGTCCGGCTCTTTTCATGGTCTGTCTTGTTTCTCTGCTTGATGACTATCAATCAGTGCTTGGACTACGTAGAATCAAAAGGCCAATAGAATAGATTCATTTTATGAGTTCCTCCAGTTTTAGAAACATCTTCCTTATATTCCAGCCAACTACACTTTAGGAATATTTGATAATAGCTGAGAAGTTGATCTAAGCGATAAACTGTGCCCATGTTCGCACTGGATTTGGAAATTATTTCTGTCTGTTTTATTTCAATCATGGTTTTTTGTTTTTTATTCCACCTTTTCATAGTATTTTCCTCGCCCTTACCGATAAAATTGAAGCCAGTATGAACAATCCGGTAATTTTGCTATTTTATGACGATGACATTTCCGTCTCGACTGCTATAATTTCATCACTGTATCTGCGAATTTTCTTTTTAATTTCAGCATCCGTTAACAATGGGGGATTACTAAACCGATTAATCCGTAGTGCCAATCTTAATTTGCTTTGCTTTTAATATTTCGAAAAGCTGGAACGTCGAGAAATAATTGTCGAAATATATGTTATGTCCTTTTTCAGTTATCCTTTTTATTAAATGAAGTACGGTTGCTGCGCCAAATCCAAATTGTTTCTGTTCAGTTATAGATATTCCTTATCTTATTAATTTTTTTGCCCCATGGACATTGTTTGCCCTTCATATAAGCACTGTTTTATTCCCAGCCTTCCTTTCAAAGGAATCATTTGCTCGTCGGCGCATAAAATTTTTTTAATAGAAATTGTAGACAACGGTTTCGTACCGAATTTATTACAGGGCGAAATTTGCAAATTTGTCTGTATTTGTTGATTCAATTTCCATATTATTAACGAAATGCAGGTGTGTTCTTAGTTAGCAAAATCGGTCATATGTCATACATTTAGCGACCAATTTTAATCATAGATCGTTAGACCAATAGATTTTGGATCTGGGGAGTTTTAACGATCACATGAGTATATGAATCGCGAAAAGCTTGATAAGTTTCACAAGCGTTTGTGTGTTTCCAGGCAGTGGTTCCTTGTTGTAAAGCAAACATATTTGTAAACGTCGCGACGTTTTCAAAAAATTCTACCGAAAAGTATTTAAAAAAATATGACAATGGCGTGTCATCAAGGTTGAAATCATCTCGCTCATATTCGGTAAACATCACTTCTGATTTTTGGAATGCATGCAATCTCCGACGCCATTCTATTTTTTCTTTCGGTATAAATGTGTAAATCTGCGGAAAATTTAACACTTCGTCTGTTAACTCGAATTCCACGTTGTCAATGACACCATCATTGCCATATAAAATTTGGTAATTGCAAATTGACTCGTTAGCTTCATCTGGTTGCTCTTCATTATCACACAATTCGCTTTTTATCCGAAATGAAAATATGATTATATGATTATGAAAATATGATTATGAAACCTCTGAAAGAGAGAGAGAGAGAGAGAGAGAGAGAGAGAGAGAGAGAGAGGACGCTACGAACGATAGGAACCGAAAATTCCAAGCCGGAGAAAAGTTCGTTAATAACGGGGGACAACTAAGACCTCCAAAAATATTGAAAAATATTAAAAACTGTCTATCAAACTACCGATATACAAAATGGATCAGTTGGGTAAATATAACTTGCCTCAACGACTGAAAGGATTTGAAAAAATCGGATACGACAAGCTGTACACAATCCAGACTTTGCTTTTTGCTACCTCTTTAAACTTTGTAGTGACCGTGTAATGGTTTGTAAAAGGTTTTATCTCTCGACATTGGTGATTTCACAAAAGTCTACGTACATTGTACACAACAGAAAAAACAAAATAAAAAATAAAAAAAATATCAAAAATGTACGATCTCTACGTGACTCATTGTGCCGAAAAGGAAAACTACTAAGAAGGACTACTATAGGAAAGAAAATTAAGAAATTTTTCATCACTCTAATTTAAATATTACTTCACATACCGGTGGTTGATCAGGTAACGGTATTACTTCAGCTTTCATCAAAATATTGGAAAAAATATTTGAAAGTAACGATTTTACAAGAATAATCACTTGGAGTGATTCATGCGCGTTCCGCAAAATAAAAATTCATTTATGGCGTTCTTCGTTAAATACTTTATGGCTCGACATCCGAATCTTGAGTCCATTGAAATGCGTTATTCATTACCAGGCCATTCAGCAATACAGGAAGTGGATCATGCCCATAGCGAAATAGAAAAAGTGATGGCCAAAAATGAATTTTTCTTATGCATTAGAGTGTTACTACTTCTGAAAATTATTAATTGTCGTCGTCTCTATACGATTATTCAAATGCAACCTGGAGACTACGGATTCCGAGTCTTATTCTAAGCAGCTGAATTTCAATGTGGTACCTTGTGCATCCGTCAGAATGTTAAAATTTACCCAAATTATACCAACCATCCAATTTAACATAATTTACGATACTGAAAGGTATATTGAGGCTAATTTGAGACATTTAATCAAAAAAATCTGGAAAAACCAAACTCCACTAAATGCAACTCTAGTTTTGAATGAATCTCGCAATATTATTTGTAGTGATCGGCAGATATCCGATACCAAAGCTAAACATTTAAAATCAATGTTCAAATATACGTCTCAACAAAGGCAGTGTGAAATTTCTGACAAATTGACAAAAAACCTTATAACAGCCAAAAATAACAAAATATATAATTATGTTTTGAATCATAAAAATTCGAAAATTCAACCATTCGAAAGCCATTGACAAGCCTCACTAGTCGCTTATAAGACAGGAAGGAAAACTAAGAAGACTGAAATCTAAACTAAAGTAAATATAAACTTTTGATATTTTTATTGTTTTATATTATTTTTAAATAAAATATTATTATATAAAATATAATTATATTTTATCTAAAATATTTATTTTAAGTTGTGAAGCTGAATTTTTAGCAGTAAATGAATTAATGTGATTCTTTTTAAATTTAAATAGAAATTATATAACCGAGTTCTATGTTGTTAGTTACCATCATACTAAATTTTTTTTAATGATATCAACTTAACAAAATGCTCTATCTGAAATTTAATTTCTTAAATTTCAAGAAAAATACGCAATCAATTATAAAAATCCTACTTTAATTTGATTAATTATTCCCCATGTAATAACACAAGCCATGTTTAAATGAAAATAATAAATAATTGTGAAGAAACCGAATCTCAAAACTTTGGAAGTCATTATCTCGAAACTAATAGTAAGTTAGTTAAAACCTTTTTAACTACTAGGGTCGCATATTATTTAACATATTTAATGATGCATATTACCTAGCAAATAAATTTCAAAAAAATAATATTACGTGTCACAGTATTTTTTTGTTTTGAACACTGAGTGAAACGGTTTTTTCAACACTGTTCTGCGCTGCTCTGCTACAGGCTTATGAGACAACCGATTTTTTAATTTAAATAATGCGTAGTTTCTTGAAACCAAACTGCCAAACGCCTTGGTAATCTCACCTTGTTGTAAATGGTTATTTTGGCAATTGAATCGATTAAACGTTACTAATTACCGTTACTAAAACCAAGTTATCAAATAAAACCTCACCAATAAAACCTTTGGCTTTTTCCAAAAAACGGTAATTGTTGAGAGTTACCTGGTTTTTACAATACTTGTAAGAAATAATAAACAACTACTTACATGCTTGTACAATATAAATTTATTTATTTTAGATTTTAATATCCTTCTACTAGACACTGTATTACATTATAAATCACAACAAAGTGAAACATCCAGTATTTAAATTTAAAAATTTAAAAAACATCTATGCATGTTGTATACATTGAGTCAAGTACCGGTCTTTTTTTAATTTCAGGATCGAGTGAACAAGTTCATTTTGTCCTTTTTCAATCTATCACACATGTGTAAAACATGTCCAAACGTGTTAATAGCCACAATACGTGTATGTGCATGTCCATTTAAAAATTCCAGTTCACTCTGAACAAATCTTTACAAAATCTAACTGTTACCAAATACACTGGTACACAAAATAGTAATCGCGGTTTACTATCCTAATTATAATAACATTAAAATGCTGGGGGTTTATAAATTTAATATTTATCCATAATTCACTTACATGTTTGGTATATAAATAAAATGCGTATTAAATAAAAATAAAATCTTTAAGGAATCGTACATCGGTAAGTACAAAACTTGATCTGAATTTAAATTACCATAATTTCAATATATAGAAACAACATTTACCCCTCATCGCGCTATCGAATATAATAATATTATTTAAATCAAGTGCCAAAAGTTCTTGTTCTGTGAATGAGCCCCCTTTTTATAAAATTGCGTTCCGTACCTTATTCGTATACACAAAATACATAATAAAAATATAACGAACTTATTTCCCACCATAATTTGAAGGTTCGTTTCTAACCGTGAACAATGGCAATGAATTCCGGAAGAACCAGTCTGGAAACAAATACGGTTTATGTGCTATATGTAAATTTGTTGTTGGTACTTAAGTGTATAAAATGACTTATTCGGAATGTACCCCGATTTTAAAAATCCATGAAATTTATTATTTCCAAATGAATAACAAGTGACTGACTGATTTCTTTATTTTGAATAGCGCACAGATTTTTTGCACTAAAATTTCGTGAGAATTCGAGATGAAAAACAAACAGGACAGGTAGATTTTCAAAAAAAACATTTTTTTTAATATTCGATCCATTACTATACGAGAAAAAAATTATATTTTAATGATTAAGTGATTTAACCGTGATTTCGAAAGGGGTTGTATTACAATATAATGCATATCATTATACCGATCATTTTGATTTGAGTAATTTATATTGTAACCAACATTAATATTTCCGGTATATTATGACGTTACCGTAGTTCAAGTTCATCAACATGCTGAATTGTGTACATTACACAAAGTTTGTAAATGCAATGCACTCTCGCGCTCTTTGCATTCCAGCATTATGAAAATCTTTACAAATATTTAAAGTTGATAATCAAATCGACAAAAAGAAAATGTATTCCCGATTAAATCAACATGATTATGTTTTTATTATCACTAAGCATACACATAAAATTATCAAGAATTTAGAAAAGACGCGCACCACACCTTAATATGTGTATAAGACACACACAGAATGCAATATAAAATATTGAGACATTATTTATACATCAATTAAATGTTGATGGGGTGTAGGAGACATGTTGATAAGGAAAACAACGCACGGCCACAAAAAAAACATGTCAAAATACGATTTTTGTAATGTCGCTTATGTATAATATGTTGTGTGTTCGTGTTATGGTACGTAAGACACAGAATTCCAAGTAAGAAAATTAAAAATAGATTAAATCATTGTTACACTGTCTGTGTGTTGTTTTGAAAGATAATTAACTTGTTTTGTTCCTTTTTTTGTTTTGCTATGGGTTATCATGTTACCAACCAAGATCTTAGTATGTTGTCTTCGTAAATACCTTAAAATTGATGTTTTTTGTTTTAAGTTGTTTTTTATGTTTCATGTTTTTTTTTTATCTTAAATGGTTAATCAGTAGAAATATCATATATACTAACTAGAAAATTAACAAATGTTTTTCGCACCTTGAATTTGGAAGGAGGATGATTGAGTCTTTTTTTTTGTTTCTCGTTTTTTTGTTTTCAAAATTGATTTGACTCCCTGCTACGATAAGACCTACCTGATAGTGGTGGTGATATTTTAGAATTTTAGTTGAATTTTTATTTATTAAATAGGGAAGCAATTTAATTTTTAGTTCGGTTTTGATACCACAGGTAATTAAAAAGATCAACAATGGCCAGTATTTAAAAAACCGTAAAACTACTAGGTCCTAAATGTGTAAGGTGATTTTCAAAGATTAGATATGTAGACTTTCTCTATACAGTGAGTACCGAATACTAATTATACCAAACGGACCTCTATATGGTTCAGCACGAGAAGTGCTTTTCTGCACTTGTATTTAATAAAATTCATGAAATTTCTACTTATTTTGTATACAAATACTCAAGGTTCAAAGTACTCCTTTGATACAAGGGAATGATTGACTGAGCTGGCTAATTCAATCCTTAAAATACTTATAACGTTTAATATAGCAAGTTGGGCTTTCACTGGAACAAAACTTTTGACATAATAAATAAAAATTTTCTACTGTGAACTTTTAATTTTTTAGATAGCTTTTCTGAAAGCTAAGAGTCTGATATATGTTTACATAAAAAAATTTACTGACGTAGCGTATCCTTAGTTCGTGCGCAGATAGAAGTAACCTCACCTTCGTTTTGATCAAGGAATCCAACGGTACCATTAGTGTCAGCTACTTTAGAGGCACTCTGTATATAAATTTCGAATATACCAAACGTCGAAAGAGAAAAATCAAACTTATCAGTCTTTTCCAAAAACTGTCTGTTCCATCCAAAATCATAGCTCCTGTTTACATTTCAGAAAACCAACAAGGTCAACCCTTGTTGAAAATTTAAAATTTAAACAGAGGCTATGTACATGAAATTATAGTTTTGTGTCTCAAATAATTTTCTTACACCATTTACCAACTACTCGAATGTAAAGAAAAGGTAGTTGTTCTTAATTTATTGGAAACAAAATTTACAAAGTGGTTCTGATTAAATTTTAGTGTGCTGAGCACTTTTCCCAAAAATAATTTTCAAGGAGGAAGAACAAAATTTAAATTAATTCTTTAAGAATCATCATAAAAATAATAACATTTGTTGTTGTAATTCCTGGTGTTTTTACAACCTGACAGACGCTTAAAAATACAAAACCTCATTTAAATATAAATCATGTTGCTGTGTTATTCGAATCGGGTCCAGAATTATTACAAAAAGAAAATCAGCAAAGCGTTAAAAAAATCCTTACGAATGAGCACATTATTGTCCAGCATCTCGGATTTAAATTAAAGTTTTACAAGACTCTAAGCACATTCATCATAACATAAGAAGAAAACATGGATTATGGAGAGTCAATCAACTCGTTATTGTGTTTACGCGAACATTTAAAAAAATTATTATTACAACAATTTAATTTACGTTTTGTGGTTTGCTCGTTATGCGCGAGTGTGCCCACCCAAATTGTTCAATAGCTATTTATGTTATATAGCGATCGTCGATTTTTTAGTTTTGGAATAAATTATTTCAACAAATTGATTGTGATTTCACTCGTCAATCATGCGCGAATTTTCGATTCTTCTTTATAGTATTTTCAAATATCGCGCGGTCTTTATATTGAATATTCACAGCGACGCAAAGTGGATTACGATTTTAATGAGTGAAGTGTCTACATTACGTATGAAATACAGCTGATGAAGAGTAGATGCTCAACTGCTTAAAAATTAACCGTTACACAATTTTCTCATGCATCTGTAAGATTTGTTCCAATTCATGTGTGTCATCACATTGAATTAAATCAAGTTATCTCACTAATTCCAGTTTGGGACATCTTAAGAGGTATATATAGTATAAAAACGATAAAAAATATGATAAAATTTTTACTAAGGGGTTCATCTTGGGAATCTTATATAACGTCCAAGATTCTGTGAGAAATATATCGGATATCTTCAATACAAAAATAAAAGGGAACTATTCCGAAATGGGACAATGTACAATTTATAGTTTAAACTTCAAGGGGGAACTTTTGTGTACCTGATTTTATATAACGGATACTTTTAGGTTTCATCTGTTTGATGATCATAAAATTTTGTGGATGATGTGGAAATATTTCCCAAAAAATCACCCTTTATTAAATTTCGACCAGAAAATATATGTTCAATAATGGGACCCTATTATGTTGTATTCGATTTTTGTATTGGTGGCGACTACCTAGCTAACAGAATATAAATTTTTTTTTCGATCATTGTTCGATATAGGACTTGTTATAAGTTTTATGGTGAATGCTTCATATTGTATCCGATGAGAAGTGAATTAAACTAATCGGCAATTCCTACGTCAAATTAAGTCATGAAACTAATAATGAATAAACTTGCATTATTTATAGTCTCACAAGCATATCGCTTTTAAGATAAACCTCTGTTTTATAATCGGATTGCCGGGATCACCTTACGATTTAAAAATCTTAAAACAGTAATTCTAATCAAAAACGTTTTGAAGACCAGTTAATCACAGGTGTCATGATTTCATGATCATCAGGTTACAACGCTTAAAATGGTTCGATCTTTGGCCTAATTTGGCTCGTTGTCCCACTAATAGTAATTGCAATTTGGTTGATCAAATTGAGTTGTGGCACTTTGGACTGATTAGATTCTTTTCATTTGAAGCAACTGAGCGGCATCAAGACATTACAATATTAATTTGTTAAAAGCAAATTTAAATTGCTGATACCAAAAATTAAATAGTCTAAAGTTATTACTTTAAATTTTTATCAAATGCATTTTCACACTTCAGATATCGCTGCTGACTAAAAATTGAAAATTAAATTCCCTGGAATATCTCTCTGAACATGGACAAAATTGTTTTTCTTGTTACAGGTGAATAATTAATACTAACAAACCCCGATTTTGTTACAGTAACCGTTTTCGAGGAACGAGTGATAGGTTTAGCTTATAATTAAACCTGCACCTGCAAAATTGTAACTTTTGATGTACTATATGATATCGCAAGTAATACAAACTAATTATATTTCAATGGTTAGTTTAAGACCACCCCTATAATTTGCCTACGGGTAAATTTCACTAGCAAGCGATTATTTATTAATAATTTATTACACTCGACCGCCACTACATATTGCTTTAAATATTATCCCATAAACCTTGTGATTTAATAATTAATTTCCACAGACTGCCACCAGATATTATACCAAATATTATTCCACAAGCCTTGTAGAGGATAAATCAACCTTATCCAGGAGGGTAATAAATTGTTTTATTGTCAAGATAGACGGAATTGACTTCATACTGCAAACCCTTCATCATAGACATTATAAAAGTCTATTTTACAATCTTTAATTATTTACTACACCAGATCGCCACTAAATGCCAGGTGGATAATAAATTATTTTTATGTTAGGTTAGTCGGGATTGTCTTCAGATTAAAAAAGCTTTAAATATGTAATTTAAAGGTCAATTGAAGCACCTTTAACAGTATATTACAACAAACTTCCACCAGTTATTGGATCAAGTGTTACTACATGTGCCTCTTGGAGGCCAAATATATCTTTACCTTGAAAAAGATTGATCTGTACCTCGCAAAGTTTAGAGTGTAAAATTTGGCCAAAATTCTTATGGCGGTCGGGTGTAATAAATTATTAAAGATGGTAAAATCGACCTTTATATCATAGAAATTATATAAGCCTTTGTAGTCTAAAGTCAATTCCATCTAATTTGACACAAAAATAATGTATTACACACCTATTTAATGATAATAATTGTTTTGGCGTGAAATTTAGTCTTGGGCAAATTAAAGGGGTGGCCTTGTGGTAAACAATCCCCACAGCAAACAAATGTAATTAATTTGTAACAAATACTGGTCCAAGATCCCTCCTGATATCATAGCTACATTAAAAGCTACGATTTTGGCGGCGATGGTGGTTTAGTTTGGTACAAGCTAATCCGGCTTCTCGTTCCTCGAAAACGGTAACTGTAATACCATCGGATTTTGTTGTAATAAATGTTAATGAAAGTGTAACAAATTATGATGGAGATTCCAATAAGGCGAACAAATTTGGTAAGTGCAAGTTTAACACACTACTCTAGTTACTTATTAATCAATCAAATATTTTCGTGGAACTAGTAATTAAAGTGATTTATTCAAATTTGCATAAAACCGTTACGGTTGCAGCATTTTTATAGAATAAAAGTTGACAGGCCCAATTTTTAAATCAAACGTTTAATCGTGTAGTTTGATTCTGTTCACCGCACAATAATATGAATACAATTGTAAGAAATCAATGAGGTTAGTGTTTTGTGTTCTCATAGATATTATTCCAGATGACATCGTAAATTCCGGTTATGTATATATTCTAGAATTAAAATAAAAATAAAATTGTCTTAATTTTATTTTATCTCAACGCTTTATTTTGAAATATTCCAGTTTGGGACATCCGAAATGAATATGACTAAATTTGTAATAATATTTTTGAGGGGTGCGTTACCGTATTGTTTTCTAAAGTTATCACCTGGCATGAAAATTATAATGTCCAAAGATTCTGTACGTGTGAGAAAAGCAAAATTACGTCGCATTTAAAAAAAAAATATAAAATTGCAAATTGGTGGTCGCCGCATATTATGCCAAATCAATTTTACTGATCATATTATATGTTGGTCATGGTTTTCATTTCAAATTTCATGATTGATTACAATTTACTTTCTTAACAAAAATGTTGGCTAAATTGAAATAAATGTCTGTACGATTATATCAGATCAGATTGCGCTCATATTCAACAAATTTTCAAATAAACAAAGAATTGTGTTTTATATTATGGTATACAGATCAATTTCTATTATAACAATAAACTTAATTATATCACAAAAGCTCAAAATTCATAAAAATATTTCAATTCACTTGATATCGGAGCATAATATTGAAATAGTTGTTGTTAAGAAAGTGAAATTATTATAGTTTTACAAATTTATTTCAATTCATTTGCAATTCAAAAAATTTACAACGACCATATAAAATCACAAATTAACAATTCATCCATCAATCATCATCAACAACAAGTACCTCACAAATTGAAATAAATTGTGTGTAATAAAAACGCTTTGAAAGAGAAAAGTCTTAATTCCTAAGAAAAATTGCATAACGCTATAATGTTACATATATATATACCAACAAATACCTCTTGACTATATAGAACCGTCCAAAACAATTAGAAGATGATCTATAAAAAACCAAATTTCACTAATCAAATATTACAGTTCAAATAAATTTTTCCGACAAAAGAAGATTATTAAGATGATGATGTATCCCATCATAAAAAATATAAAATCGAAGAAGATGAATTTCACGTTATACATAAACAATCGACTCGATTCAGTTATATACAGAAACCTTAAACAATTTAAACTATTTTGGTTTATAGAGTTTTTGGATTTCGTACATCCACGAGTACAGCCCCATATATATAAAAGAGAAAGGTTATGGTCATTTAAGCCATAAATACGATATAATTCCAGGAAATTGTAAAAATTACGCATAAATTAGAAACAGAACGTTTGTATATAATTTAAGGTCACCGACCCAAACAGTTAATCGCGGGAATGCATTTATCCGAAAAACCTTTGCCTAATCTTGATTATCGTATCGTATTTTACAACAACAATACATAAAATTATGAATCATTTGAATATAATTACAAACATTAAATTACATTAGTCATAATTAGAGGGCTGATTTAAGTGAATATAATATCGGATCGGATACGATACATCATCGATATCATCTCCGTATATTGTATACGTTTAATATCCATAATTATGAGTTGATGATTTGATAGAATTTTTCAGGTTTTTTTTATAGTAAATGAGGTCTCGAGAGCAGGTGGTGTGGTGCGTTCGGTGTTTAGGTTGGTTTACCACCTTATTATATTATTGATCAGCATTTTATTGCTATATGCGCAGTTTAACACCTTGTTATAGATTACAAATATTTATTATTCAAATTTTTATTGTGATATCGATGGGTGGATTATAGATAAAGGTGTGATTTTTTAAAATATATTCTTGGCATCGCAATTTGTTTATTTGAAATAAGTTTGTTACGTATTGTAAATAAAACATTCGTGTTTACAAATATGCTGAAAAGTAAAGCTCGGTTAGTAGCTTTTCTTTTTCCACTGTAAAGGGCTTTTGTTCATACGGTTTATTATTGTTCACAATTTTAGACACTTTATAGTTTGCAATTTTATTTAAATGAGTTTTGTGAAGAGGGTAACAAATGATTTAAGGAATTTGTTGGGCTCATTAATTTTCCAAAATATAAAAAGGAAATATGTAGAGTAGAGTTTTAATGCTGCAAATACTTCAGCTATAAACATTTAATTTCTATATAATTAACACAGAATTAAGTATCAGCTGATAAATATAAAATTTTCCAGTTATGGACTTTGGTTCTCATTTTTTTAAAATTGAATTGTGACATTTACTGACAAAATATAATTCAATTTGCATTAATAATTAACTAAAAGCAATAAAAAATACTATTGTACATCCAATATAAGAGAAACTAATGATTATAAATTTCTTTCTTTTAAAATTATAAACGTAAGTTAGAATCTAACTCAATTCCATAAATTCAACAGATAAACTTGAACACTCGCACCTACTTTAAAATCATTAGAAGTTGATCCAGGCCAGCGAGAAGTAACTGCTGAGTTATAATACGTATATAGCATACCGAAATAATTCGAAAATTGTGTGAATAAGAAAATCTTGCACATTTTTAGGCAGATTTAAGCCGGATAATATAGGTGAAGCTGTTAGTTTTTTGATCAGCCAGTGTTTCTGTATTTTCCCGGTGGCTTTGATAATCTCAAAATAATTTAACAATTAAGTTGTTTAAGTATTTTTTTCGAAACCATTATATTTTCGACAAGAAATGTCCAAATGGTGACAACTAATACACACGATACAAAGTGTTAAGAAATTAAATTTCTCCAGTAGGAGAAAAAAGTTGTCCAGTATAATGTCTAGAAATGCGTGTAATATGTAATGCTTAAGTTTGTTAAGGTTTTATGTTACTCAGGAAAAAAATTCTTTATTTTGTTGATATTAAAATGCTCAAAAAATATGTTCAAACTGGTTCGTATGATTATCTTTAATAATTTTGAATACTCCAAATTCGGTCAATTCATTTAATTTGCTTTACCAATGTTGTACTTATTTGTATAATTAATAAACTAATTTTCTTATTTACATTATTTCTGATCTAAAAATTGCATATAATAATAAATAATTGGCTACCAATTTTGGACACATTATTTATTAGGTGAGTTCTATCATTGTTCTATCCTATGGACAATAAAAAAATACGTTTTCAAAAATAATTTTCTAGCAATTTTTGTCATTTTGAACCAACATGAGAATTTTGTAGAAAATCATAAAATGCTGTTTAGAAACATCCTACCTTGGGCAACAACGACTATACTTCTTACTTGGTTTTATGAGAGTGTCTGAATGATTTTTTAGTATTAGAACTAATTTACCTATTAATTTACTATTGAAAAGAGAAGAATGAATTTTGGTGAAAATTCGTCACGAAAGGCGTATATTTATTTTATAAGTACCTTTGCGAGAATTTTTTTTAAATTCCGAGATTTTGCTAAAAATCTCGTCGTCCTTGTATTATTTTTGCCTATGTCACACTCACCCCAATTATGAGTGTGAAGTTTATACCAATTAACAAAAATACGCATGTATTGGAAATCACACTGTTAAAATATTTCTTTTAAGAATTTTGAGTGAAAATTTAAATTTCATGCAATTTAAAATTAGAATAATATTTAATAAATTAATTATTCTAATACTATATGGTGCGAATGTATAGAGATTTTTTTGTGGAAAGCTCTCACATTGCTCAGAAAAGTTTTTTGAGTAAAACTATTATCGGCTCCTTTTGATTTTCAGTGTATCCATTTCTTTTGAATGTTAAGACATCACGGAGACTACACCATAAATCAATCATATATAAGTTGTTTTTTAAGGCCCGACTTATCAAAGGGCGCAGAAAAATATCACAATAGACTTACAAAATATTTCGTTTAAGTAAAACAGTCATAAGATTTTTTTATTTTTGAATGAATTCGAGATTGCACCACAATTTAACCTTATAGGAATAACTCCTTGGGGCTTAACCTATCAAGCGAGGCATATTTAGTTCCGATGTAGATTGGCTCAGGACTTCTCATTGGCTCGTATTGGCAGTTATTCCAAATCGAAGACGTACGGCTATACAACAGATTTTAAGTTACCATTTGCGCATTGCATAGCTCCATGCCAGCCTATAGAACTGGACATGGAAAATGGGTCGGCCAGTTTGCACGTTGATAGGGGTCGTAGTTGTGTTCTTTTTAATACAGACCGGAATCTATTATGAAAATTTCCTTTTGCATTATGCCCTTATCCGGATTCGAATCCGGTACCTCTCGATCAAAACGCCTAAGCTTTAGCCACTGTGCCATTTGATTGGTGTTATTTCAAATATAATTTATTGATAAGTCGCTGATTAGAGATTGGTGCAAAATTTATAATATTTGGATATGGTTTGGAATTTGTTTAGTAGACTAAATATAACAGATTATTTTAGTTTCTTGTGTAGTTCAGTAATGATGGGTTCACTACGCGGTCATCAACAATTACAATACCCGAAGGTGAAATTATTATTTTTTCTTTGATGCACTTGTTACAGGTTTCACATTTACCGTGAGGCAAGTTAACTCTATTCTCTATGAATTGAAACTCAGTATCAGAGAATCCCAAATTGTCAATATTCATGACGATGTCTTGTTATTGTGAGTATAAACGAGATTCACTCAAAAATCATAAGAAGCCAATGAGAAGTTTGCTCGAAAAAACTTCCTGAGCCAATCTACATCGGAACGAAATATGCCTCGCTTGATAGGTTAAACTCGAAGAAGTTATTCCTATATTATTATTTATTATTATATGGTTTTATTGTGGTGTAATCTCCACGATGTCTTGTTATTGTGAGAATAAACGAGATTCACTCAAAAATCATAAGAAGCCAATGAGAGTTTTGGTCGTTTCCGTAAGTTTGGTCTAAATGAGGTATCGTTGTTTGCTAGAATTTTGGTGTTATTTTTGAGTTGAATTTTAACGACTTCAGCCAACAATCGTTATTGAAAGAGTTACTAAAAAAAGAATCAAAGTAAGTTTTTTAATACTTTGTGCCGTTTAGTTTTTTATTTGTCTGTATTTTATTTTAAATTTTAATTTCTATTAATTCTAAACTCTGATTTTGCGTATTTAAAAAACTATAGATTATTAAAATATAAGATAGAACAATTTTGCCATATACATTCATAAATCTAATAAGAAAAAAACATGACGTCCTCTTTGTCTCTTTCTATAACATTGACTGTTTGTCTCGCTCTACTTTATACTAAACAGTGTAAAAACTAACACATACTTAGTTTTCAAGAATTCTTATTGGATTCGTATACGTATTGTTGTTATTTTTTTGTTAAAAACTTCACACTCATCCCCAATTTTGGTAAATAGCAGTTTACGTTGGAAGGGAGGGTTACAATATAATATGAATATTCATAAAAGCCTTATTTGGCCTAGTTTAAAACGAACACATGGACGAACGGCTTTTCATGAAAATATTAAAGCTTTAATTAAACAATTTTTACAGTTAGGTCAATTTAAAAGTTTATTTCATTTTGTCTAATGTCCCATGCCAGACGAGCATTTTTTGTATTTTGGCATTTTTTTTCTACCAATGTTTTGTTCTGCTCTCTCTTAAATAAAATTTTAACTAAAATGAGTCAAAAATGTCCTTGAAATATTTTTTATTTCATTTATGTTTGAGTTGTGTGGTAGAACAAAAAATTTGTTAAGTCGCAATTAAAACTTGTATCATAGGTAAACGGGGAAAGAAACGAAGAAAAATGCCGCATTTTTTTTTTACGTGTGGCATGGGCCAATCACCATTTTTCGAATAAAATTTGTTTATGTTTTGTCTATATCAAACAAAATTTTGTCTATATCCACGAAAGAGATGTTTTTGAAAATTTTGTCTATATCAATAGGAAAAGCACAAATATCTTTTTGTTAAATTTTAACTAATATTTAGTTTATTTAATTCATATAGAGTAAAAATCATAAAATCTTAATCATATTCATTGGTAATAATTAAAAACAAAAAAAAATATACATTAATAAGGTATTAGTATTTTAATTGTGAGAATTTCGGCCCGATTTGATTTTTCCAACTGTTTCAACTGTTCCAACTGATTTTCCCTTTTGATTCAAAATGCTTTTATAAAACTGGTGGTCCACTTGTGGCATATAAACTAGCATGGACGTAATATCTTTCAGTTTCTCGCAGGAAACATGCGACCTGCAATTCGAAGTAGTTCAACATTTGGCCAAGTGTTCTGACGTGACCGTTTCGGTGTTATTTTTATGGTTACATAATCATGTGTATAACCGTTACGGTACTTTATGTTTTGCGAATCCCTCTCATAAATTAAATGTTTAACTTTCGTGAAAGGAATTTTATTGTAATTTAATTTGTACGCTGCTGTGGTAGTCCACGTAGTCCAATTTTTGCATTTGTAAAACTGTAAATTTTTGTTTTTTGATCGGGATATCAAGAAATTAGTTGACGAGTCCAATTGGTGAATAAATATACTTATGTTTAAGATGACGTTCGATCACACTGTGAGCCGCATCAATGTCCTGTGGCTAGCTTCAGAAAACTTTTGCTTAATGTATCGAAGAAAACAACAGTTGTTGTTACAAAGCAAATTTTGTAAAGCAAAAGCCCTTATGAAATTACGATTTTGCCGAACGCAACTATCCGACCATAGTGTTATGCTTTCGGTATCTGGATGGGATGTAGTATACGATGAACTTTGTTATCAATGCATTAGCGATATGGGTACTTTCACGTCCACATAGTGAATCATACCTAAAATATTCAGTAAATCTTAAAAGATAACTTTCCAAAACCGGATTCAAGGTGCAAGCGGTATACTTATACCAAATGGAGTTAAACACTTCTTTGTCCCCGTAATATTTTGCAATTAGATAATATGTACAAAACTTCCGCTTGTAGAAAAAATTTGATGTATTGGCCGTAGGTTATCGAAACACATTTTCCATATCAAAGCTAAACACTTTCGTTAGTTTGTTGTTTTGGCAATCACGTATATCACCATCCCTCTCCAATTTTGCCTGCAGTTAGTTATCTTTATGAAAATCATACTCGTTTATTTGAATTTGAGTAGGATTTGCCATCATTTTTAACAGCTCACATTTATCACACAAATCTTTTTTGGGTAAATGAAATGCTAAATTAAATTTGTTGGTAAAAATTTCCCTACACTTCCAGAATTTTACAGATGAATCGGGATATTTTTCTTTGAAGAAATAGAACATTGGAGAAACATTTAGACGGACCCAGATAACTTTTCGAAGATGAAGATCTACAATAATGGGACTCTATACGAGGAAACTAGGAAAGACTCTATACGAGGATTTTTTTGTTGTCATCCAACCACCAAAAATATAGCCTTATCCTACTGCTTCAAATGTTACACAAATAATTAATAAATCCATATAACTGATTCTTTTGCACAAACTGCATTTTGGAGATAGACATATTTTGGCTATAACTTGGTCAGAATGCAGAAGCATGAGATAGGTTAAATTGCAGTATTATTGGACATAGACAATTAATTGGAAATAGACAAAAGTGTTTTAAATTATTTTACTAATTATACATATAATGTATGCATTTGCAATGGATATAGACCATTTTTATCATTATTTTGGATATAGACAAAACTAACACCAAATAATGGAAAAGTGCATGGAGATAGACAAAATCGTTACGAAACAACTTCAGAACAAGCGGGGATAGACAATTTTTAATAGAAAATTTGAATTTCTTGTGGTCGATTTAGTGGGTCTAAATGTGTACCGAAATTTGGGAAAAAATGGCGCTTCGACAAAAATAATTCTGAGGCGACGATCTGTTAAAACAACTGAACATATGTGTGTGCGTTGGTAAAATTTTATATTATCGACTAAATTTCAAACTACACATTTAAGAAATTAGATTTTTAAATTTTATTCTAAATTGTAAGGTGCGGTTGAATTACTCTAATTGTACAATGATTAAAAACACAATAATTAACAATATAAAGGGGAGTTACCGAAGATAATATGTAGATAAGATAAACGGTATTCAAACCATGATACTACCTTGACCCTGGGTCCAAATGTATAAACTTTCAATAAAATCGGGTTATATTATTTTTAATATTTTAGTGTGTTATCTATAAAGAAAAGTTACTTAAAATTTAGTTACCCAAAATAAGATTTCGTTGGAATGGCCGGCGAATTGGAAAACCAGAGAAATTCGATATATAATAAATCTCTACAGAATATTCGAAAGTCTCCAATCCTCCTTGAGTATTAAATTTTTAAATTTGAGCTTTTACTATATAACAAACCATTTTGATTGTCTGTATAGAAACCATTTTGCAATGTCCACTCTTTGGAGAACTAGCTAGTCGGAGAATTATGAGTATAAGCATTTTATCATGTAACTTCAAAAATTAGAAATCTCCAGTGCTGGTAATTCGTATAACACAAGTTAAATAACTACGTTTCTTATTCATAAAAATGTTGTATAAATTAAACCAGAATACTAGAATCAGTGTTCTGCCGTATTGTCTACACCGCGTAGTTAATTAATATTCTACATGTGTAGACAATTTTTGTAGACAATTGAAAAATGGCGTCGTCAATATAGAGAATGTAGACAATGTCGAAAACTTTAGTTTCTTTTAGCAATTACCAATTTTTTTTGATTTCTTTGTTAATGGAGCCATTTCAAAATGGAGGGCTACCGTCTTGCCTCATATTTAAAACATTTGAACCCAAGTTTTTTTTTATTGACAATGAAGCACATTTAATCCATCGTTAAAAAAGTCAAGAAGGTGGTCCTAAGACGTCGTATCTAATGATACACCAACCTTCAAACGTTTTGTGCCAAAATTTGCTAAAAATCCAACAATTTGGTTACAATTTACGGTTGTTTTGTAACTTAACTTTTGTTATTTTCAAAGGTTGTTTTCGTTTAAACGCTGCTCGCCCGAATTCGGCAAGTATTACAGATAAGAGAGGATAAGTGAAAAAAATCGTTTTGCAAGACCGTAAAGTGAAATACTGTGTGATATATAGCTAGCACCTTTTAGATATAAAAATTTTACATGAACATGTATCCATGAAAAAGCTCGTTTCTAAATAGGCACCGCGCTTGCTCACATTGGATCAAAAACAGCAACGCATTGATTAATCAGAGCGCTGCTCGGAACTGTTTAACCAAGTTCAAACATGGATCTACCACTACACTCCGAAATCAAATCTTCAATCAACTGAGTCGATAGTAGAAGGTGAAATTCGTCCGTAGCGACCAAAAACGCGCAATTGTCGGCCTGTAAGGTTGAAAAGAAATTGCGAAAAACGACTTCAAACGCAAAAGAAAAATGCTCTTTTGGCTATGATGGCAAAATTGACACCCTATTCTCCGGATCTGGCAGATCTAAAAATATTTTTGTTAGCGGGTGTTTTTTTGAGTCACTTGTTTATCCGGAATTTTAATTGATGTCGATATGGAATACACAGTCTAAAAGCAATGGGTTATCGCATGACCAAATTTATATTGCGGATGAGATGGAACTTTCTAAACGCCTTACCCCAAAATACCTTATTCTCCAGAAATAAATTCCCTGTAGAATGTGTTAAGGAAGCTAATGAACGCTTTGAAAAATGTGAATGGATTACCGGTTGTATATAATGCTATATTAGTGTGTTTTTCTTTATAGATTGCAAAAATTCGATCAACCAGGATATTTGATTATCCGGGAACCCTCTGGTCCCGAGCTTCCCTGATAATCGAGTTTCCACTGTATATTGATAATTCTCGGGTCAAATGTAAATCTCACCTGACCTGAATAGATTTTAAAGCGCTTAAATTGATAAAACCAAATAAAACAATCAGTTGTGCTCTTTATATCTTTATCTTATCGAGTTTTCTTTTTGGGATTTTGGTTAAACTACTTTGGGCCGAAACACTGATAAAAGTACTAAAGGGAATAAAAAAAATTGAGTCATCGAAAAGCTTTCTAGTTACCCCAACTATGGCTGCACAAGGAACGGGCGGTCAAATTGATAATGAAGTATTCGTTCTGATAAAATTCATGACAGACGGCATATTGCTTGGGGAATTTATTTTTAAAGCTTCAGCCGGATTAAGACTCTCCGTAACGTTATGAATAATGGTCAAGCTCATGAAAGTACATTACATACTAACAAGAAAATCAGAAATAATTCTTTGAAAACACTATCATTTTCCGGATTCCGAAGGTATACCAGTGTACGATAACTTACCGAGTAATAAACGGCGCTCAATCAAGTGCACGAGTACTTACGTCAATCCAACTATTGCTAAAGTATACCCAACTACCTATTTATAATAAAAATTACTTTATTGATTCTGAATTTATAAAATAAATTATTTGTATTGTTCGAACGTACATGAAATCACTTGATGACGCCATTTAACCAAAGATCTTGTCGAGCCGGTATAAGAGTCTGGCAAATGTTTTAAGTCGTGTACTACTGCACCGGCTAATAAACGGGAACTGTAGGATAATACAAGTCCAGGATTAAAATGGATATACACACACTTTCTCATTCTCTCTCTCTTTCTCTTCTCTCTCACTACTTTGGCAATACACTCACATTAAAATCGTTGGATGAAATAAACATTTCATCCAAGGTAACACGTAATGTCGAAATCGAAAGTAAATGATTGATGAAAATGCCACCTTACATTATAACCAAGTAACCTAACTGGAATGATGAATACCAAAATTCCGAAATTTTAGGCAGATCTAAATATTTGACTACATATTATTTAAATTCCATTATCACGGAGGTAGAGCTGGTAGTTTTTTATTTACCGGCATTTCAGTTTGTTATAAGTGACAATTGACAACAACAATTTCAAAAATAAACTATTTACCTATTTAGTTCAGTTAGAATAATTATTCAAAACTGTGATGTTTTCGAAAAGAAATAACCGAATTGTGACTACTGAGGTAAGAGCAGAAATTACCTTTTCTTACCTCTTCTTAGAAATTTAAAATATCTAGAATTAATTAAATTAATTGAAAAATTATAAGGCGGCGACTTCGTACCAAGAAAGCAATAGAAAAAACCATAAAAAGAAGCACCAATTCTCGATATTGTCTAAACAAAAATCCATTTTTTACGCTATTTAACATGTAGACAATTCCGAAATATGGTTGTGAAGACACACAACATTGACTAGAATCCTAAAAAAATGGGCGAAATATCAATGCAATTTAAGATGCGTTGTTTATTATGGAACATATTAATTACAAAATTATACAAAAAACAAAAAAAAAATTATTTACAAATACAATAATGTAATTTATTTTTTTTGTACAAGCCACTTATATGTAACAAGTTGGAACAATTTTTGCCTCCTCGCATACTCTCAGAAACAAATTCTCTCATATTACCTAAATTGGCATTTAGCATTGCCGCAAGCTAATTTCGAAAGTAAAACTAGGTGATTTTCTTTGACGTATCTTCAAAACATTGAATAAATATTGTTTCACAATATTTTGCAAACTTGTACCATTCCTATATAGGAACCTCTTCGAATACGTCAGAAATATGTATCAAAATCGAGCAGTCACTTGTGATCTCCGCTGCGACCCAGCAATTTTTTACTTTAACGCATCGATTTCATTATAAGTTCTTCCTTCTTATTTTCCTATCAACATGATTAATTACAATGGTATTAGTGTAATTGTACCAGTCTACCAGATTTTCGTCCCAATTAATAACCACTCGATCATAATTATTTTAACATTTTCCAATAACAAAATAATAAAAAATAAAAATTTGTTGCACTGTTTGAAATATGATACTACAAAAAAAATCGTATATCGACTATTACTTCTATTTGGATATTCATAGACAGACACCGCAAGATATAAATATACGAATGTGAGAATTAAGAAAGATACATTTTCTTAGCGCAGATATGTATGCGCCGTCGCATGGTCGCAATACGAGCTCATACAAAAATTGAAGGTGGAATAAATATTAGAAGAGTTTAATGGGGAAACAAATTATTATGTAAAAGTGAATTTGATTCATACAATTTTGGTACAGCATAAGAGTTGCTTTTTGGAATGTAATGTCAAATAGATCAAATTCCTTTATAATCATTTCAATTTGAATTATTTTTGTACGATCGCGCGCGATTTGAGCGTTTGAATGTGCGCGTATATTGAGGTACACTGCAGTGTTTTTGTTAACTATTTATCATATTATGAACACCGTGGCTGATTTGTTTAATGAATTTAAATGTTTTGGGATTTTTAGTTTTAGGTTACCTTCAATTAGAAATTATACAAAATAATGTTTTTTTTTGTTTTAATTGGTAATTAATTAACGTTTGTGTATTAGGTTTTGTGACTTTTATGAGCGTTACGTAATATCGTAATTATAAATTTTCCGGTCAAACCATATATTTAGCTGAGTCTGTGTACTTCAATAACGTATATGATTAATTAGATAGAAATTAGCAAATACCGCCATAATTGGCACCTGTATAAAAATATATTTGGTTACCACATTTGAAATTTCCGCGCTGTCAATTAGAATCGAGCCGCACAGGTCTAGAGAACGGTTCACCTCAAAAAATATTAATTTCCTACTGATGTAACGATTAAATTGGTCGCAACTGCCAATTTATTTTGCACCAAAATGAAAAATATTCAACTCTCATTAAAATGTAATCACTCTAAGTGTCATAACAATTTGGGTAAACGTCATCGAATATGAAAAGGATCATTTATATAAAATATTCAAATAAACCGTCATAATTATTAGAAATAAAAAACGTTTATACATTTTACATAACAGAAACTGAAACCACCTACATTGTTTACATAAAATGTACACAGTTTAGAATAATTTATATTATGAATAATTATAAAAAATATGTTTTGATTGATTGTGCAATTTAATAATGGTTTATAAATAAAAATAAAAGTTTTACATGAAAACTATATTTAATACATGAATTACTTCTTAAGTTGTATACTTTAAATAATAAATCCAACAACTTGAGACATATCGTACCAGACAACAGCTTATAAACAAGAATAATAATAATATTATTATTTACCAACATGGTTTGTGTTTTGGTGGACAAAATACACGCGCGTTGTTTTCCGCGTGTATGTTAGAAAGTAATTTCTTAATCTTAATTGATGTTAAATTCTGTCTTGGTAAGACGATATATTATTATGCATATATATTGTGAAATCATCATTTTAAGAATATCGTGTTGCTTTATTTAAATAATTTTTTTGCGAAAGCCGTGCTATATTTTGAAAGGGAAAATTTGAAAATAATTAAAATGGATTTAGATTAATTTTCGCAGCGTGATTTTGGTATTGTATGACAAATGATTTGATTTTCTGCATACAACTTCAGTGTGTATACAAATTGATGTTTAGTGTTTTAAGGTGTATTTTAATAAACGGCGATGGATTTATGATCGTTCACAAATACTTGTTTCTTGTTTCTTGTGTACACTCTATAATGTATGACAGCAGGATTTAAAACAGCTTTTGGTTTACGTAACACATTTACGTATCAGGTAGTGTCTTTAGATACTCTGATCCAAAATATTTTAGTTATAGAAATACCAAAGTACGAGGATTGTCTGAAAAATTACCGACCTGATAAAGATAGAAAACCTATTTTTCTTCAAATTTATTTCTCTACAGTCTCCTTGTAAGTCTATTCATCTAGTGCTTGGCGTCGTTCTCTCCAAAAAAGTTGTTTACGATGATGATGGTCTTCTCATTCGACAAAATCTCGCTGAGGTTCATTGCCTTGGTGGAGCAAGATTTTGTTTTCTTCAAATATGGCCGTTTTTCGTAATTCCTGCCTTCAGCTTGCCAAGTAATGATGCGTAGTATGCTCCTGTAATGGTTTTATCCTATTGAAAATAATCGATTAAGATAAGACCATGATTCCCAGAAAACCTTCATATACTTTCCCAGAAGAAGGAGCAGCCTTTGCCTATTATGGGGCCGATTGCTCATTGGCAAGTCTAATGTTTTAACTGCATTTTGATTCTGGAGTATATTGGAGTATGTAGGTTTCATCAACAGCAATTATCCGACAACAAAGCCTTGGTTTATTTGGCCTAAACTGCACCGTAAAAAACATATTCTGTGCACATATTCATAGTGGAGGCTATAAATATGTCCAAGGAATATGTTTTGAATAAGTGATTTTGAAAATCCCGAACGTTCATTTTTCTAATAAAGAATGCACAGGATTTCATAAAGTTTTCAGTTTAATATATAAAGGTTTCTCATAAGTGTAACCGTTTGCAAATTAAGTGAAACCTTTCTCAAACAAAATGAAACCTTTTGCAAATCTTTTGCAAATTTAACAAAAGTAATTGCCAATTAAGTGAAACATTTTACAATTAAAGAGTGATCCAATAGGAGGTACTTTTTCCAATTGGGATTCTCATTGGAATTCATGCGTCACAACTGTCATGTATGAATATGTCATTTATGTTCAGTATTCAGTGACATTTCATCATGAATAGACTTACGTGAGAACAACGTTTACACATTGTGGAAATTTATATCAAAAATCAATGTTTAATGAAAATGTGTTTTCGTCCATCCTTTGCGTCATCGATTTGGTTAATGGGAGTTGGAACAGCTTCAAATTGATCCGTTTTATTATCAAAAAATTGTGTTCAGCGATGAAGCTCATTTTTGGTTGAATGGATGCGTCTAAAACAAAATTGTCGTATTTGGGATAATGAATATCCAGAAGAGATTCAAGAGCTTCCAGTGCATATGGGCAGTTGGCATCATCGAACCGTATTTCTTTAAAAATGACAGCGAAGGACAGCGTGTAAACGTCAATGGCGCAAACTACAGAGCAATGATCAATGAATTTTTATTGCCAAAAATTCAAGATATTGCTGTAGCCGAGTTGTGGTTTCAACAGGATGGTGCAACGTGCCACACAGCAGGCCAAACCATCGATTTATTGAAAGAAAATTTTAATGAGCACATCATATCAAGAAAAGGACCCGTGAATTGGCCTCCAAGATCTTGTGATCTGACGCCGTTAGATTACTTTTTATAGGCGTATTTGAAATCACTTGTTTATATAGAAAAAACCACAATCGATTCCTGCATTAGAAGCGAACATAACACGCGTAATTAACGGAGTATCGGCCGAAATGCTCAAAAGAGTACTCGAAAATTGGACCCATAGAATGGATCATCTAAGAGCCAGTCGCGGACAACATTTAAAAGAAATTCTTTTCAAACATTAAATGTCATAAACCGAACTTACGTTACTCAATTTTTGGTTATTAAATTATTTTAAATGTGTTTTATTTCAAAAAAACTTCCGAAAGCTCTTATCGGATCACTCTTTAAAATGAAACTTTTTACTAAATTAAATGAAACAAAATAAATTGAAACCCATAGAATTTTATCTCTAAATTTAAATAAAGCAATTTTATTATAGCAATTGTTGCCCCATTCCATACGAAATCACCTTCACCCATTTTCCGGAACAAATTAAAATCATGTTAACTATATAGTTTTAACTTCTATGAGGTTCCCCTGCTGGTGCTGATGGGAGTGTCAACCGGAAGATTTTGGTATATTATAGAAAATAACAAGTCTCGAGCTTTGGATTTAATTTTTCAGAAAGCTTTTTCTATTGGATTTGACATCGGGAAGTAAAGCGGAAGAAACTGAATGTGGTTTTTGGATGTATTAATCTGCTCCTTTATTTCTGACGTTTTATGAATCTGGGCATTATTTATTTCAAAATAATAATTGGTACCATCTAATTTTGAAATTAACTCGGAGAAGAAATCACAAAACTTACTTCCATTGCACGCCGAATTTGATATTATTTTATTATGGATAATACTCAGATCAGTTAAACCCACTATAAGCGTGATATTTCTATACTTCTTACTAAAGGAAGCGTATTTTTTTTAGGTCTCACATTTTACGGCGCAAATGCAGGGCAGGTTAAATGCTGGCGCAATATCAATTTTTCACGGTTTTGTTGAGCCCATGCTGAAATTTTCCAATACTTATTAAATTATATTTTGAAAAAAAAAAACAAATTATGTTTAATTACTGGAAAACTGGTGGTGTAGCATAATGTTTCCTCAAGGCTATGTTGTTCTTGGTGAACTCATAGACTTCATTTCCAGACTAGCCAATTTCAATATATAGTCCGAAGTATATTTAGGCCGTTTTGAATGCTTGAGAGGCTCAGTGGTAAGTTTTGTTCTGCTAGATTTTGTTGGATAATAGCCAACGAAAAACCATTGTTAGTTTCAACTATCCGTTCAGTTTTGGTAAATTTACTTCTGCGGTTACTTTTGTCGGACGATTTCCTCCTTTCTTTTTTTAATAATAATTCACACTCATTTTATCTGTAACGGCGAAGGACTGTTTGGTAATGTGAGCATAAGATAACTTAAAACACCTGAGGTTACAAGATAATACTACTACAAGACTTAACCTTACAGCGGTGAATTAAATGTATACTACCATATGAACGATACAATAATTTTCTGGTCACCTCGCTCATTTAAAAGAAAAAACCAATGAAGTTCAAACTCCACCTGAACCGCTAATGTTTGGTAAAATGTAAAGTCTCTCATAAGGGATTTTTCTAATTCATAAGAAAACCCATTTCCACCCAACATACCCAATCACATCAAAATTGGTTAAGAATTGATCGAGTTCAGTCTCAGGTGGCCATATACCTGAATTCTTTCTCAAAATAATTTAAGAATCCATTTTCCATCCAGCATACCCAATCCCATCATAATCGGTTAAGAATTGATCGAGTTCCGTCCCAGATGGCCATAATCAGGAACTTCTTCCAAAAATCATTTAAGAATCCCATTTCCATCCAACTTACCCGATCCCAACATTATCGGCTAAGAAATGTCTGAATTCCGTCCCAGATTAAATTCGATCGAATAGATTAAATTTAAAAACATTCTGACTTAACGGAAAATCAGATTTAACGGGCTGCCCAATTAGTCCGATAAATCGAATTTTTTCTGTATAACATTTTACGATAAAATGTCACGTAATCCACGCAACAATTTAACGCAACATTTAACATAACATAGTATTTAACGCAGCGTGTAACATGAACTCAAAACTAGTCCCCTAAATGTTTTACCAAACACAAGAAACTAGCATTAGAATCAATTCAACTGAATTTAAATATAACAGAAGAATTTTTTCATTACCGCACTCAATTTACTGGGCTAAAAATCAATTCAACAAAATTTAAATATAACACACGCTTTTTTTGGAGGCGTTGTCCATGATTTTTTGGAAAAAACAAACTGAAACTTTATCTGACCAAATAGACAACCAATTTAACCACCTTCAATAGTCATCATTACCAATATGAGAGAATATCTACATGAATTAAATCTCCTGAAACTAACATGATATCAAGCAAGACGATACATGTCTTATCTATGATATGCCACTTATTTCCGAGCTGACCCATCTTTGTTCATAACTACCATGAGTTAATAGTCGTGCCTTTAACAGTCTAATATTGTAATAATTTCAGCAGAAGTGAGAAAAACTGCTGTAGTCATTCTCCAGTACAACTCTTACTTGTAAAACGCTCTGTTGAATGAGAAAAATTTTGACCTCGAGATTTTTGCAAATTTACCATTCGCAATGTCACCGATGTCAAAAAAGTGGTTTCTAGAAAATCTTTATGTGTCTGTATGTGTGTGTCTGTATACTTTCTATATACGAGTAGACCAGAAAAATTAACTGATCAGGGTCATACTTCATACTAAAGCTTTTTATTTTTTTCTTAGTAGGCGCTTCCATACAAGCTTTATCACTTTGCCCAAACATTTTGAAAATTATACCGTTTACGAGCAAATCGTCTCCCAAGTAACCAATTTTAGTTTCAAACTGGACCCCAATACCTATTTGATACCTCATTATCAAAACCAAAAAGCTTCAAAATAAGTTCGAACACGATACAGACACTTTACAGGGCCTTAGTGGACACTGCTTTTGATCGAGAGCCCTGAAACTTTTGAGTTTTATGAAAAATTATTGGTAACCTTTTTAAAACGTTTGGCAAACATTTATTGGTTTTATTATAATTGTATTAAAACTACTTGTATGCTATTAATTAGATATGCATTGGATTTTCATTTCGAGGGGAAATTCACAAATCTAAGCGAATTATTTTAAAAGTTGTTAACCATTATTTTGTCTTAAGGATTTTAAATATCCATCAAAGTTACAAAAGTGGTATTCAAAACCATTTTTAAACCAGTGCAAATATTTAAAAATTCAACTTTTTTAAATTTTTAAAATATATCCAGTAAATTTTATGGCTGTAGCCACTTGGCGAAAATCAAGAACACTTAATAAATACATTTTACTAAACACGTGCTTCTTATTTCGCAAAAACAAGTGTTTAGTAAAATGGGTTTATTAAATATTAACGACTGTTGATTGTTACATAATGGTTTCATAAAAATTTATTTGTAACGTTCAATTTATAAGAAATCGAAAACAGTATAGAACTGTTTTAAAAACACTACAATTACCGTTTTCCAAAATTTAAGCGGAAATGACTATTCCTAACCAAAAATTGTTTCACAGTTTGTTTTGTTATAAATTACTTTTGCAGCAATATTGGTTCACATTAGCGGAAATGACGATTTTTAACAAAAAAAAAACTGTTTTGAACAAAAATTCAGCCCCTACAGCCCCTTATGTACTTAAGCTTTTTCAATAAATTGTGCGATCCTAGTGATTTTTAGTCGAAATCGAAATTTAATTTTTAAATATTTTGAAAAGTGTATCATTTACGAAAAAAACAACTAAGAACTAACCGACTTTAAACTTATTTTGCAACAACACCGGTCTAGATCAGTTTTTCAAAGCTTTAACAGAAATGACGATTTTTAACAAAAAAAAAAAATTTTTCAAAAAAATTCTAGGTAGCTTCAATAGTTTTAAGCAATGATTTTGAAAAGTGAATAGTACCTTCCCAAAAACGATTAAATACAAAACTATTGTAAATTAAATTTCAAAAAATTTGTTCAGTTCATTTTTATAAATTTTACCGGAAATGACGAGTTTTGATAAAAAAAAACATTAATTTAATAAAATTCTGAATTTATCTGTAGTTCAGGCGGATTGTCTATTCGGAACAAAACTTTATACTTAAGCTTGTTTCATAAAGTAGCAGATCCTTACAACATTTGTTGGAAATTTGTGTACCGAAAACGGCAACTTTTATATAAGCTTTTCAAATTTTTCCAATGATATAGAAAAGTTTAGCAACTACAAAAGTTACAGATACACAGTTACAAAAAACGTCAAAGGAACCAGAGTAAAATTTGTAAGTTTTGAGAATTTAAGCAGGAGCAATGATTTTTTATTATAATAGGGTGTTTCATTTCGAGGTATAGAACTTTAAATTGGCAACTCTTTTTTCAGGGGCTAGGGAGTGCAAATTTACCGATTTTCCAATTTACCGGTTAACGATAAATTTTATGTAAGGTCGGTAATTTATCGAAAATTTACAGATAAATTGAATTTAAATAATAATTTGACACAGTACTTAGGTATTAAACCAGTGAAAAATTAATAAACCAGTGCTTGAAACAAATTAATGTACTTTATAAAATAAAATAATAAATTAATTCATTACATAAATTGAAATTCATATCACAAAACAATTGTTTATATACAGGTTGTTTGGCGCGTGGACCGACAAATTTTTTTGGGAGGCTAGGGGAGGGAGGTTATTTGAAAGTTTTCATCCCATGGAATTGATTTTCTAAGTAGCACGGTAACTGAGATATAATTATTTTAATTTTTTTTAATAACCCTTAACGCTCGCCTTTAAATGGTCACAACTTTTTTGATTGTAGTCGTAAAGGCACGAAATAACTTTTATTGTTTTCTGAAATGTGTTTTTATTCTAAATAAATCATTTTTTAATATATTGGTTTAAAAAAAATTACTTTTGAAGCCCTAAAAAATTTGTAAAAATACTAACAATGTCACCATCTAAATTCATTTAAAAAAACTAATGGTTATTTTGAAATTAACTGTGTTTTAAAAAATCCTCTAGTTTGTGCCCTTTCCAATGGTATACTGACATGTCATAGAAATTACTCATTTCGTGATCAAAATACGAGATTATTCTGTCAGAGTTATTTGTGTCAGAGTTAAGAAAATACCTTTTAAGTTATTAATAAATTTGTAATCAACTTCATTTATTAGATTTTTTTCAAAATGACCTCCTCAATTCCGTATATACATGCATAGCCTGCACCAAATTCGAGATAAATATTTCCGGAAAGGCGTTCTGGCACATAAACGTTAAGCTCAAACATTAGCGGTGAATTTCTTTTCGACAGAATCATTCTTTCTTTTGTGTGGATTTTGGTCTTTTAGGAGGAAGTTAGACTCATTTGTTCACAAAATTCTTTTCAAAAAGTTATCATCCTTGACATCTGTATGCAGTATAAATCTACAAAACTCCATGCCGATAGCAGTATCACCCTTCTCGAGACCTGGAACAAATTTACAAGAACAAAGTGAAACACACGGATACTTCCGGTAACAGATAGTAACATATTGACTGAACAGTACGAGGCAATAACACTCAGTTTACTTATTTCAATAACTAAAATTTATTAGAAACTTAAAAAACATTTTCTTAACCCTGGCACAAATAACTCTGACAAAATAGTATCTCCTATTTTGACCACAAAATGAGTGTTTTCTATGACATGTCAGTATACCATTGGAAAGGGCACAAATAAGAGGATTTTTTAAAGCAAACCTAATTTCAAAATAACCATTATTGTTTATTTAATTTTTTAGATGGTGAAGTTTTTCAAAAATCCAGATATTTTTTAGGATTTGGTAGCCCATAAGTCATTTTATTAAAACCAATTGTATTAAATAATGATTTATTTAGAATAAAATCACATTGCAGAATACAATAAAAGTTGTTTCGTGCCTTTACGAGTACAAACAAAAAGTTATGACCATTTAAACCTAAATTTTTGG
The DNA here is from genome assembly GCA_947310385.1 of Nephrotoma appendiculata. Classification (NCBI taxonomy): domain Eukaryota; kingdom Metazoa; phylum Arthropoda; class Insecta; order Diptera; family Tipulidae; genus Nephrotoma; species Nephrotoma appendiculata. The sequence continues at coordinate 5,099,645 of OX371224.1, read as the reverse complement.
TAATTTAAAAAAAAAACTTAAAATTATATATCTCAGTTACTGTGCTACTTAGAACATCAATTCCATGGAACGAAAGCTACCAAATGACCCTTCAATCTGTCAAAAAATTGTGTCGGTCCACGCACCAAACAATCTGTATAAGGTTATTTCATTTCATTAAATAACATTCATTGCATACATTTTCAGTAACATACATTCTTCTACATAATAATCACTGAGGGAATTCTATACCTTATACACAACCTTAAGCGCGATTTAGATGATGAAAAAATGTTGACCCTGAAAAATGTTTGCTGTGTGTTTAGAGCTGCATACAATATAAATTTTTCGCATTGGTTGAATTGAGAAAGAAATAATAAACTGCCATAAATAATATTTGTTGCCATAAAATATACTCAGGTCGATTATATTTTATGGTAGTATTTTTATTTTATGGCAGCATTTGCTCAAAAAAAAAGACAAAAACTCATAGCAAAATTTTTGCACGATGTTATTCTTTTCTTCTCATACACACGAAAATTTTAATATACCAAACTCTTCTTTTTTTGCTGGGCCAACATTTTTTCATCTTCTAAATCGCGCTTTAGTTCGATTAAAGTATGTTCTCCATTTTTTTCAATGAAACGCGCCCTATATGAATTATAAATATATTTTTACCGTAAAAATCGGTAAATTTGTAAAAATTTACCGATTAATGGGAAATGTATTTTATACGGTAAATACGGTAAAACTAGAGACAACGGATGTGACAGCTGACAGTTTATTTTTGGTTAGTTTGGTTTGCCATTTCATAATGAATGTTAAATCGATTAATTATGAATCGCTTTCGCACTAAGTTTACTCTAAATGATAATACGCGTACCGTATGACCCCATATATGGCGTGGACTGCATAGGCGGTGGCAGCTGTATAGCGCGTATTATCGAAGGGAATCCAATTTAATGGATTGGTCATCGTGCACACCAATTTGGCCTTGATCCAACATCTTTATGAAGAATTTTGCGTAATAATCTTGGTTAACATGCTTACAAGAATTATCTTGTGTAGGAATAAAATTATATGACCATCGATCGTGCCGCTGTGAATAGGACGAAGCCAGTTTTGATATCGATGCCATAATTTTGACATAATTTGATCGCCATGCGATGACATAATTTTCTTCAAGTGATGAAACTCAGTTTTGGTTGAATGGGTATGTCAACAAGAAGAATTCTCGCATTTCTAGTGAAAATAATGTACGAGTTCAAAAACGATTAAATCCATAACAAAATTACCGTTTGGTGTGCTTTATCGGCCGAAGGAATCATCAGACCATATTTGTTCAAAAATTATGCTGGTGAAAACGTTACAGTCAACGGAGACTAGTATAGAGAAATGATTACTAATTTTGCATGCCTAAATTGGATGGTATTGACATCATAGACATTAACTAAAAGAAAGTGTCAACTGTCCACCACGTTTTTGCGATTTAACATCGCTGGACTATTTTATTTTTAGGTATACCTATGTGAAGTCACCAGCTAGTCTACCCTAATAATCCAGAGACTATTGAACACTTGGGAGGCAACAATCGACGCATTTTTGCCGAAGTACGACCAGAAATGCTGCGAAATGTGATCGAAAATTTGACCTCCAGATTAAACTGGCCCAGTAAATGTAAAACTCGAAGCAGCTAAAAATAAAATCAATATTTTAATCATTTTATTGGTTGTTTTTTGCCTTTTTGTATAATTTAACATTACGGAAGCTGAATAGATGGGACTGCTAATTAGAATTTTATTATACGTTTTATTTATTTACCTGATATTTATACGGAATATTGACTAAATAAATTAAAATGTTATTTGGTATAATATTAAAAATTTTGCGCCTGAATGTTTACATAGCAATATATTTTCTAATACGTTTATTATATACAAATAAATCTAATACTAAGGAGAATAAACTACAAAGTCATTCCTCCATGATCTCTATGAGTTCTGCTATAGTCGTCTGTATTCGCAGTAGATGTCTATTACCAGAAACTAGAGTATTTTGTAAAAGAATTGTAAAGTAATCTGGTCTTATATAATTGTATTGTTGCAATCTAAGTTTACACCTCTCAAATAAGTACTGTTTTCTGATCTAACTATATATAAATTTATGAGATTTGCTGATCACTAATATTCCTTCAGATACATATAGAAATAATACATACCAATAAACTAAAGTAGAATACAAATAAGTATTTCAAATCTTATATCACAAAATTATAGGATTTGTCTATTTTTTATTTCGCGAAATGACCGACAGACATCAGTCTATTAATTTATGACGTCAAAGAAAGTAAAAAAGTGTACAGTATTGCAAAACCAACGAATAACAAGACATTCATTATAAATACAACATGAGCGATACATTGCTTGACGAATTTGAACAAATTAAATTCGACTCACAAACAAATCCAGGAAATCAATCAAACAATTTCTTAAGGACACCTCAGTTAAAACGAATTTGAAATAGCGCCAGCTAATTTTTTCACGGTTCATAAATAATATTTTATAATCTCCTTGGTAAATAGTGCGATTTGTAGACTGCACACAAAAAATGGCACGCCAAGGTTGATTAATTTGTTATATCAACGTGTTAATTACAGCGTCCTACAACCTCCCACAATTAATCGGCGAGGCGAACACACAAGATGATATAAGTTTCACATATTTTTCTTGTATACGACATCGAGTCCAGAATACTAAAGTACGAGTATATTACTAATATGAATCTTGTCAATAGAGTCACGAATTTTCAATCAACATTAAATTTTTACGAAAAAAAATCTTTGAAATAAATTTCCATTTCGTTAAAAGTTTTTTTTTTGCCAAACCACAAGACATAACAAACATTAAAACTATAAAAAACTTTGTCGGAGAAACAAGTCTTGATCTTAACAAAAAAACAAAAAAAAACGAAAATCAATAAAGAAAAGTTTAAGCATTAATTTAAATTTGTCCACTGGTGCATGTCTTACCCAATAATCGTTAATAATTGCGTCGCGAATAAATCGAATACATAAAACATATGTTTGTCTTAAATAATAATTAAAAGTGTTTTTTTCGTACAAGTATGTGCAATGTGCATATATGAGAAATATAAGACCGTACCGAATTTTTGTTGTTGTCGGGTATTTTAAAGTTAACCGGCTTAAATAAATAAATTGTAATTGTAACATTATCAATTTGAACAGTAGGACACAATAGATTTATTTATATTGTTGTTGTGTTTCTGGTTGTAGTCTCTCTGGTTTCCCTTCGGTTGGTTTTATTATTTTTTATTTTATTTAAGAAAGTTGACATTTTACTGGTTTTCGTCTTTTTGTTAATTTTCCGTATGTGCATTTAATTGTTTTTCGCAATGATGCAATCCGAGTACCACCTGATTTAATTTAGTAAATGGCGCTACGGTGCGTTTTATCCATTTACAGAAACTCCCTCAACCAAATCGAAATATTTATTTATTTATTTATCTAACACTACCTGGTCGAGCTGCATATATCTATGAACCTTGATACTTTTACTTACGTACATTCAAATCTATACAGTTTGAAGCAGTTTGTTACATTATTATCTAATTATATCTTATTATCACTGTATATACTCGAAAATATGGTAAATAAGCAAATGGTGGTATTTTTTTCCGTAAAGACAATCGAATAACATTTAATAATCCAATTTCAATAATTTGAAATAACCTAGAACTATCGGCTGTATAAATTACCATAGTTTTTAATAGAGTGTTATTATTACCCAATTCATGGAGTTTTTGTGTATGCGCGCGCGGTTACTTTCAATCTCAGTCTGACTAGCTATGTGGTGCGCGGTATTTCTATATAAATATGAAAATTTTGTACGCTGAATTCAAATCTGATAACATTCAATTGAATAATATAATAATTATAAAAAAAACATAATAAAAAATTATTTTAGTTTCTTACTCCCTTTTTCAGTGGTAATAAAATGCTTTATTATAGATACAATTAAATAATTGATCGAATGCAATCGGTCATTGAATAAAATATTATTCATTTTCACCTGAGAGGTGCGATTAAATCTGTTTTTGGAAAATGTAATTGCAGTGCGCTATGTGTCATGGTGTTTGGTAATCGATTCGGTTCTCGAGGGAATTCGTAATTTATAAATAATGAGCTAACCTGATACTACTGGATCAATGCCAATTATACATAAGTTTAATTCAATCTCGAGGGAGTACCTGCACCCTCTCATTTTGTACAATCATTTAAGTAAATTCTCAACTTATTTAATTCAAAATTTCCACTTTCGACTTTAACGTACTTATTTAACCCTTGTTTGCACAATTTTATTTTTTATCACTACTCTGCCACAAATCCATTTGTCCATTGTATTACTTTATGAAAACTCTGTTTTTAGGGAAAAACAGTTGTCAAAAAAATTGGCGGAAACGTTTAATTCTAATGTACTGTGTTTAGTGATGTATTGAAAAGTTGCTCCAGATTTATTTAAGAATTAGGAAAAATTTATTCAATGTATCAACTGATTCAACTGATTTATATGTCCTCATTTCATCAGAAATGTCATCTTGAATTTTGAAATTTAATTCATTTACATCAGTGTTTTTGGCAGCCAGTATAGCTCGTTCGCTCAACCAATCATGGAATAAGTAATTTTGAGCAACATTTGGAAACAACTTTTTGAATGAGATAAGCTTTTGATTGCGTTAACTTACAAAACTCTCAGGAAAGGTGATGCAGCCAGTCAGCACGTCTATAGGAAATTTGCCATTACCAATATCAATGAGTTGTTTAGAGTATATGTCTCCTGATTGATCATTTTGCAACATGACACGCATATTCTTGCTTAAATGTAATAACTTGACATGTTTCCACAAATTGGAGGACTTTAAACATGCATTCACTTCATCAGCTTGCGTTGAACGTGGAACCACTGGCAATATTTGGCGAAAATCTCTTGATAATAAAATCATTGCGCCACCAAATTGGTTTTGGTTGTTCCGTAGATCTTTTAAGGTTCTATCTAAAACTTCTAAACATTTTTTATGCGCCATCGTGCATTCATCTCACACTATTAGTTTACATTGCTGCAAAATCTTTGCCATTGCCGAATTCTTGGAAATTTTGCAGGTTGGAGTTTTGTTGCTTTGCATATTCAATGGCAATTTTAGAGCTGAATGGGCTGTTCGGCCCGAAAATTTAAATTTTTCGTTTTATGTGAAAATTCCGGCGTATAATTTAGCATTATATACTGATGAAGAAGTCGAAAAACGACCAGTAGCTCGAAAAATCGTATACCTAATTCCAAACTGCCTGATGATTCATATTGGAAAACGAAACAAAAAGCCTCTCCGTTTGAGATGGTGTCTAATATCGAGGGAAACCAAATAACTGCAATAACTTCAGTCGAAAGACACAACGATTGTCACTCTAATTTGTACATTTGTTCGTAGAATTCCACTACATTTGTCGACGAGATGGGAGAAAAATTCTGGCACTATCATTGTTGACTGTACGTCCATAGTGAAGAAATATAATAAATTTATGGGGGGAGTGTAGAAAATAAAATTAAAAAAAAATGGTATATGAGAATTTTCTACCATATGCTTGGCTTGATCTCACAGTAGTAAATGCTTGGATACTTTTATTTATTTATTTATTTAAAGAAATCTATTTTGTAATATACATGTATGATTTCAGATTTTACAGTTATATTAAAACAACAAAAAACATTAAAACAGAAGAAAAAAAAATAAACCAAATTTTGGTTTAAACAATTAAAAATTTAGAAAAAAGTCTTTAAGGTTATTTTTAAAGTTGTCCTTTGATAAGTTGAAGTCAAATAATACGTCGATTAAGTTGAAAGATTTAGACATCCTATTAATGGGGTTGTTTTCTCCATAGTTGGTGGAATGGTGTTCAAGTGCTAAAAATTCATGGTTTCGAAATGTTCTGCATGCCACGTGAATGGATATGTTTTCCAAGATGTAAGCTGAATCAACGTGACCAAGCAAAACGTTACCAATAAAAGCTGCGCCCATGAGAAGTCGTCTATTTTCAAGCGTGCATATTTTGTAATCCGTGCATCTTGTTGTGTATGGAGGTAAGCGAGCCACATTTTCAAGGAATGGTAAGTTGTGGTCGTAATCCCAGTCACTTTTCTTTAACAAAAAAATCAGGAACTTCTTTTGAATGCTTTCAATTCTTTTTATGTGTACAGCGTATTCCAGTTGAGATCGAACATAAGCGAAATAGAGTGAACATAAGGTTTGAATATCCTTAAATTCACCTGTCCATCTTTTAACAAATCCGAACATGGCATTCGCTTTCGCAATACAATTTTCAATATGCCTATTGAAACTGGCGTTTTCGACAAATGTAACACCTAAGTCTATAACCTCATTGACTCTTAGCAGTACTTCGTTGTTGACTTTGTATGAAGTAATTATCGGATTTCGTTTACGATGGAAGGACATGATTTTGCATTTCTTAATATTTAAGTATAGTGAGTTCCGATCACACCACTCACTTAATCTATCTAAGTCTTCTTGAAGTTTCGCCGTATCTAACAATCCATTAATAGTACGAAAAATTTTCACATCATCTGCAAATATGAGCACGTCTGAGTTTTTGATTATCTCGGTTATTCGGTCTATGAAAACTATAAAAACCCATGGCCCGAGGTGTGATCCTTGGGGAACACCAAATGTAAGTTTAATAACGTTTGATTTCTCATTTCCCATTATCACAAATTGGCGCCGGTTTGATAGATATGATTTAAACCAATTTATGTAATCGAGAGAAAACCCAAAATTGAGTAAACTTTGGAGTGCTTTATGATGACAGATAGAATCAAATGCTTTACTAAAATCTGTGTACGCTACATCAACTTGACAGTGTTTTTCTATCTCGTTAATTAGTTTACTGGTGAATTCCACCAGATTAGTCGATGTGGATGGGCCAGGCATAAACCCATGCTGGTTTATTGATATATGACGTGTAATTGTGGATTTAAAGCTTTTGCATAGTACTAACTCAAATAATTTAGGAATTGATGATGTAGTTGATATTCCTCTATAGCATGAGATATCATCACGTTTACCCGATTTAAAAATTGGAGTAATTTTTGAAATTTTCCATTTTTCAGGAAACACGCCGGTGTTTAAGGAATGATTGAATAGATAACATAATGGAATTGTTAGAATTTCAGCGTACTCCTTCAGAATAGAAGAGGGTATAACGTCAAGACCGCAACCATCTCCAAACCCCCTTAAAGCCGATAAAATGTTGTCCTCAAAAATAATAGGAGGAGTTATTGATGTGTTGTTGTTGCCGGGTTGTTTGTACGATCCACTAGTAACGCTTGGTCTATAGACTGATTGAAAAAACGACGCGAACGTGTTAGCTATATCTTTGGCGTTTGAAGAGCGGGTATTGTTGTACGTCATATTAGCAGGGTATCCTTCAATTTCGCGTTTATTCTTAAAGTATTTCCAAAATTGTTTTGGATTTACTTTGATTTTGTCTTGAATTTGATTAAGATACGACATGTATTTAGATTTGAAATAAATTTCAAATTCATTACTATGTTGTAGAAACGTAGTTTTGTCCGCTTCTAACCCGCTTTTCAACATTTTGGCATACGCTTTCGACTTCCGATTTTTTAAGTTAACTAGTCTATCATCAAACCAATGAGGGTGAGCATTTTGTGGTTTACAGCACATAGGTACATACATTTCGAAGCCTTGAAGCATGATGTCCTTAAATTTGTCCACATTTTCGTTTATATCATTGGAATTGAGAGTTATTTGCCAGTTGATGGATTCCAGGTAACTTTGTAGCCCCACACGGTAAGTTTTTTTAAAGTGGTATTTCATTGGTTGTAGGTGTTCTGATCTCGCCATTTTAGTTAAGTCAAATACAATATCCAAAGATTTGTGATTAACATCATTTATGACAAAAGGTAATAGGGATTCAGAAATTTTAAAGGTGTCAATGTCGTTGCTGAAGACAAGATCCAATAACCTATCACGAGTATTAGCAATTGTGTTTATTTGGTTCAAATTATAACCAAGCATGGCATCCACAAATAAAGATTCCGCATCTGTTGTTATATTGCAAGGTAAAATACAGTTTAGTTCTGGGTCCAAATTCCAAGTTATATTTGGAAGATTAAAATCACCAAGCACAAGAACTAAATCTGACGAGTTTGTTGTATTAATAACTTCATCAATCATCTTTACAAACGAGTAGAAAACAAACGTGGCACGCCCGAGAAGAAACTGTGAGGTCTGGCAGATTTTAAAGCAGAAATTTGGGAAACTTTAATGAAATATTCAGATTTAGTAAGAGTTGAAAGACCATCTCGTGACATTATGAACCGAATAAACTTCAAAAGAAAGAAAGCTTCAGTAGCTCAGCTACCTCCTAAAGAAGTTCGGTTAGATAATATAAGATACTTGCCGACTTGGAATGGTAATAGATTGTCATGAAGCTGCCAGGTTGCAATAAGGTTGAGTTTGTAAATTGTTCTAAATGCAACGTCTCGTTGTGTCTAAATAAGGATAGAAATTGCTATGCAATGTTTCACTCGTAAGAAAACACGATAACTAAAAGACTGAACAATTTTGATTTTATTTATTTATATTTTAAGTTAATTGAATTCTTTTGAAATAAATTAATTTATTTACAGTGTTAGCTATTTTTATTTATTACCTGCGACATAAATAATTTTTCCGTCCTTACTGCATGAAATATCATATGTGATATACATATAAGAAAAATTGTGATTTTCATGAAAAATAAATGTTTCCCCCCAAGAGATATCGTGAAGTAAAGGGTTAAAAAAATTGTTGCAGGCCAGCACAAAGAATATAGAATTTTATTTTTATAATTTAACTAAACATTTCATTTTTTTCTACAAGTACAGTAATTATGGTTGTAGTGCAGAATTAATGCACCGGACTATTCTTCCAAGCCATTGCACTAAGAAAATGTTGTCATTTAAGAATTCGTTAAAATTATGGAATTTATTTCAACATTAATTAGTTCTAAAAATAAAACATTACTAAGAAAGTTCTAAATTAGCAAAATCTATGACAAATACTTGCGGTAGTGACTCTGGGAGTAAATATTGAAAAATGAGATATGTGGTGAAAACCACTTATCAGATCGGTTGAATAAACTGCTTTTTTAACAACCATAAAATAACTGATTATATCAAAAGGCGCGGTCGAGTTTGAACTATGAAGAATCATTGGGCGATAAACTTCGTAATACCATAAATCCGACAAGGATCCATTCCTTTGCAAATCTAGATTTCAAACCAGCACCACCATAATATAATTTAAAAAATTCTTCAAATTTAGATCATGCATTGCAAAATCAATGTAACCCTAATTCTGTTGGAACCGGTAATACACCACAAAATTCAAATAATGACAAACTCCTACGAATGATTCCAAAGTCTACCATCACAAAACTCTTCTGAGAATGGCACGGTTTTCCATATTTTAACACAAAATTGATCGCTTCGAAAACAATTAAACAATAATCAATTCATGTGGGTTGAATCTATCCCATAATAGAGTTCGTGTCCAACACAGATTTTTGTTGGATAATCTGGGTGAACATTTATCTCAAATTTTGAGGTTTCGTAAATCTTCCGTTTCAATAACTATGTATTTCTCTTAAGCCAAATTGATGTAAAGTACTTGGTTGATTTTCCACTGATTTAGAACGTGTTTCAGTCTGAATTGTGCGTTAATTATTTGGAAGAGTTTCCGAAGTAATTTTTCAGGAAGAACTTTTATTATTTGTCCTGTAATTAAGTTATATCCTAGAGATTTCTTTGCACTTGGGTTAAGTTTGAATTTTAATTCTTGTAATGTGACAGGAGAGATATTGTAGTTATTCACTTTATTTACTGTTAGTATGTTTTCATTTTGAGTTTGTCTAGGTAGAGGCCGGAACTTATTCTCGAAGTGGCTTGCAATCATAAGAGCGTTTTGATTTGCACTTATAGCCCGTGTTCTATTTTCATTTTTGACTAGTAGAATTTGAAGTTTAGGTTGTTTAAAACTTGCATTGCCTTCCAAAGGGAACATTTGGGATCTTTTCTTCAGTAAGGTTACATAGGTAGCGCAATTAATGGATTCATTCTTGATTTTTTAATAAGCAACTTTAATTTTTGAGACGAAATGTTTAGAATGGTTTTATTATCCGGTGCTAGACAGGTTTTGTTGTTCGTAAACCAAGGTGAACTAGATTTTTTCCGGACACGTATGTGATATGATGCGACATAATCGCTGCTTTCTAGATATATGTAATTTTCGTTTATGCCTTTAATGATAAAGAAACCTATAAGATCAGGTATTTTTTTCTATCCGTAGACCAACAAGTTAATTGATCTCCAGAAAAAAACTCGCAACTGCAAAGTTGTCCTGCTGCAAGCAGCTCTCTTTCATTTTTAGAATTTACTATTTATCTCCAACACATATTTTTTGCATTAAAATCATCTCCGTTTATAAAACTTGATCCAAATGATGTGAAATAGTCTTCCTTAATTAGGACCTTTGGAACAATATTTTATTCTCTACATTTTTGTTGTTATTTATAATACTTTTAAGGTGACTACTACCAAGTGACTACATTTTTCAATTTTAAGATCTACAAAGTGTTTCATGTTTTCTTTTATAATCACCTTCGATCCTCCTCTTGCCCTTCCTACTGAATGAATGTCATAGTAACAGCTGTATCGATATTTTTGAAGAAATGATATTGAAGTAAAATTGGTTTCCTATATACTAGGCATATATCTATTTTGTCAGTATTTGAAAAACTTCGAATTCTGGAATATATGGGATTAGTCCATTTGCATTCCAAGTTACTACTCTAAATGTTTGGTTGCATCATATTAATAAAGAATGGATGCCATTTCTTTTAGAGTAGTGACTTGCTTATCTAACCTGTTGCGTAAAGTTTCAAGGCATTTATCTGCACGTTTAGCTATACCGAATTATTAAGAGATTCCATGCTTCTTAGTAACTTTTGGAACACCAAAATCCTCGGTAGTGCCCTTCGAAATAACGGGTTTTGTCATTACCACTTGCGAGTATAGTTTTGGTTCTCCGGCCTTAATAGAATGAGGTTTTGATTCCTCTTTGGTGAAAGTTTGGTTCTTCTGTTCCGTTTTTCCTAGATTTTGTGTTAGTATTTTTTTCTTAACCTTTGTAGCTTCTTAGCTATTTCACCTTATTTGTGGAAACAATTTCACTTTACCCTAGTTCTCTTTACTATCTTACAAATTCCTGCCATTTTTTAAGCAAAATGTTTTCGTCAAAATTGCGGAAAAATCTAAAAGCTGCAACATTCAAGATCAGCTTCAATTCAGGCAACATCTCTACATATATTGCAGCATTAAATGAAACTTTACCAGATAAAGCTCGGTTCAGAATGTAGGTACCAATAATATCTTGAGAATTAAAATTAGATTTAGGTACCTTCGGTCTTATGTCAAGGAACTATACAAAATACGTACAATTTGAGTTTTGAGTACACGGAACGATAAAAAACAAAATAATCGCGTTGCGAATGCTAATGGAAACTATTATCTAGCTGTATTTGAGAACCCTTTCAAAAAGCGAAACAAACAATGAAATTTTGGCTTCGGCTCAAGAGGAATGAGATTACCGAAATATTTACATGCAAGGGTGGGAGATGCCATAAAAAGGCTTTATTTAATTAAACATTTCTTAAACATTTTCGTCTAAAACTTTTTTTTTTTACACAAATTCGCCGCCAAAAAATATCCTGTCCTGGTTAAATTTTATAAAATTTATTACATTGGAATGTTACAAAATTCCTGTTGAAACTTTCTTAACGTTTTGGCTTTGAATTATTATATACGATCTTTACATGTTTATTTGGTTAAGATGATAACTCAATTTCACAACTATGATGTTGCCTAACCAATATGCAATGTCGGGTAAAGTTTAAATAATTTCCTGTACCATTTATTATTGTAAATGGCTGCAGGTTGTAAACACATATATCTCGGGTCTAAGAAAAGAAAGTGAAACCGCATCAGTTTAATTTTCGTATAGCCTAGCTATATATATAGTTTTATGTTCTATCAATAATTTCCCAATATAAGTAAACGCCAAACTTCTTTTACACTAAACAATTTATTAAAGTATAAATGAGCCTCATAAATTACAATTTTTTTGCCATATATATATATATATATATATATATATACGTAAAAGATTTGTTCAATTTATCTTTTTCACGGTATTATAAAATGTGTTAGTTTACCTTAAGGCTCTATCTCTCGTGCTAATATTTTCTGATATGTATAATTTTACGTATCTGTCTATAACAGGTCTGATTTATAAATATTTTGCACTTAGGATTTGAAACAACTTCATATAAATTGTCTACAGATTTTCCGTTAAGATTAAAACCACCTTATGGTTTACGTAACCGTCTCGCATCTACAAAATTTAACGGTGTCACAATATTAAGAAATTTACAATCATCACCTTCAATTTATGTATAAAAACAATTTATGATTTAGATATTTAGAGTGTAGAGGTGTCTCACAAACATATTAAATTTAAAAAAACAATTTTTGGCATGTGATTGTCACATAAATAAAAATGTAAATCTACACGAATTTAATTGTCAATATTGTGTCAAACCTATATTGGTACTATATCAAGTGTTATTCCGTTTTATTTGGTTAGATGAATTATCTCGATTGAATTTTTATTTGGCATTCTAATTCAACCTAAATTAGTATTATTATTCAAATGAGACGTCCTCGAGATTATTCAAAGTAAACAACACCGCCCGATCTGCAGAAGTGTAAGTGTGCGGGGGTGTTGAAATTTTAGTTTAGTGGTAACAATCACACGGTTTCATTATCCGAGAATGATTCTTACTTTTAAAACAGGTCCGTCCTGTCTCTAACAATTTATAAAACATTTCATCACCTTACATAAATCGAAAATATTTTATTTAATAAACCATCCACTGATAAATAAAAAAAAAGTTATAAATTGAATTTTTTTATAACGTAATCTGATTTTATCGAACGATATTACAAAAATTGAATAAAAAATTGTATGCTTTGTTGTAGTACTACACATCCTTCCGGCCATCTGTGGATTGTAAAATATTTTTTACACTTTTTATATCTATTTTGTAAAATCGATCAATCAATAATACACGATTTGTATATTGAAGTTACGATTCAGTTTTATTGCAATTTAATTTGAAATAACAAATTTTTTGTGGTACTTGGCGACATTTGAAATTGTTCCTTGCGGAAAAAAATGTTCACACGGCAAAGTCATGAATCTATGACATTTGTTCTATAGTACTCTTTCTTTATAGCCCGCGATAACAATGTGTCGTTAATGATAAATGACGTAATGAGTCTGTTGTATGGGTAAAAGTTTTTTTTTTCCAAATTTTGTTTATTTAGATGAATATTGGAAATATTATATACCACCTCGTTAGCATATCGACCTTCTTCGAAATTAAAACATGATTGTTCCCTAACACACAATGAATAGGAATTTGACTTGTTATTCATCTTGATAGTTAACAGAAAATGTCGAAGGGCAAATCTAATCACTGGCAACAATACCGCCCAAATTTTTACTTTTATCTTGAATTTTCTTATGCATCGTATACCAATTGTGTTTACTTGTTAATTGTTTTCGAATTGCGCGCTTTTTGTCTGCGTACACTCCACATAAAATCGCAGTAAATTAAATAATCAACAGTTGTAAATCAGTAAACGGTTGAGGCCAATAGGTTGCAAATTCATATCTTGAGTTGTTGTTGTTGCCCATAAAACGTATTTAAAAGCAAAAGTAATACTAATTATTATCAAAACCCGTAGTTTTAGAATTGAATACAACAGCAACAACAACAACAACAACAACAGCGTAAACAGTTTCTGCAATTGTTGATTGTACCCACAATTTTCCATTTTATTTTTATTTTTACTTTTCATAAAACAGATAAATTATCTGAAAAACTTGTATCCATACGAATATAATACAAATCCAGAAGCCCCCAGGAAATCTTTTTGAGTTTGTTAACAAAAATATATTATTGTGTATTAAAGAAAAACTTAAAACAATTGTTTTATAATTTTTATTATCCATATATAAAAAAAATAAATAATAATAAATAGATAAATATAGAAATAAATTAATAATAATTTTCCCTTTCCCTTTCGCTGCGGTGTATGTGCGGTGCGGTACAGCTTGAGATTTCTGGTTTAATGGTTTAATAGCAAAGTTGAAAAATCGGCATTGTGCTCATTTTATTTTGTGCAATAGTAAGACCGGTGCTTATCAGCTGCTTTACTGAATTATTGTATTTGGCCGCTGAAATGTAATTTCGATGAAAAAGACGACATTTTCTCTCTCAAGCTCAATTTATTTTTATTCTTGGTACTCACTTGAAAGCACAATACAATTTGTTTTTTAATCACCTTTTGTTTGGCCTATTGATTGTGAATGGGCGATGATAAAAATAAGTTGTTTATGGACTATTTGAATTTGCAGAGAATCAACAAGACTTGTGGATTGATCTTGTTTTGTTTTTTTAATCATTAGGCATTACCTTCATCTTACTGAAAAAAGCACCACATTTTTCGGGTAAATCAATTTTTAACTAAAATGTGCCCGCTATAATTCCACAAGTATTGATTTCAGGTGTTGAGAATTTATCGCATATCCATATATAAATTATAGTATATAAACATAATTATACAGTGATAAATATTCGTATAAGAACAAGTAAACTCGTTCAAAAATTTATGTTAAGGACAAAAATTATGTCCACTATTAAAACTAAAAGTATACTGTATTGTCACCCTGTGTTCTAATATTATGTTCGTAAATAGGGATACCGGACAAGTGGTGCAGTGGTTAAAGCTTCGGCACTTGGACCGGGAGGTACTGGGTTCGAATCCCATCAGAGGCTAGATGCAAATCGAATTTTCATCATCGATTACGATCGGTGATGTTAATAAACACAACTAAGACCCTCTGATGGAGTGCAGAATTCAGCGCTGACCCACCGTCCAAGTCAATGTACAGGTTGACATGGAGCTTGCAATGTGCAGGTGGTAATACTGTAGTTGTGTGATTAGGTGAATAGGTGAATGGGTTAATGATGTAGCGTGAATGCGTGGTATCACAATGGGCCAAAAAATGGCCTAAGTGTTAAACCACTGAAACCTGAAACCTGAAAAAGGGATCAAGTAACGGTACTGTACTAGAAGAAAGAAAAATCATTTAATAAAATTTAGAGTAATTTAGTTAAACATTCGTATAAGAACAGCTGACAAAAACGTGCTTTTACGTATTTAATAAATATATATTTGTTTTAAATTTTTGATATTCGATCTGATTCAGTAAGTATATTACGATGCTTATAAAATGGAATTTTATTTAAATTATTATTAATTGTAATAATATTTTATTATAGTGATGCCAAAGGGAAAGTTCTTAAATGAAGAAGAAAAGAATTTTTAAAGAACAAGGATTTACCATGTGTCAATCTGGTACTAGAATTGGTAGATCTTCAACTGTGGTCCACGACTTCCTAAAAAAATGCTCCAAACTGTGGTCTAAAAACGAAAACAAAAGGAAATAGTAGGCTACCCAAATTTCAAATGGCCATAATAAGAAAGAAAACAACTCGTAACAAGTTACCCGCCCATCAAATTAATGCAAAATTTGGCTTATCTGTTACAAAACAGCATATTGCTCTTAACAATCGAACACCAAATAATATTAAATGGCCGAAATTGCAAAGTAAGACTAATGCCTCCTATAAACATATTGAAACGCGGCTACTGTTGGTAAAGCGACACATGCATTGGAAAGATAAATGGCAAAAAGTGATTTCCTCGAATGAGAAAAAATTCAACCAAGACGGCCCCGGCCTGTACTCTTACTACTGGCACGATATCCGCGATGAAAATATATTACAGTCTAAAAGAAATTTCGGTGGAGGTACAGTAATGGTGTGAGGAGCTTTTCATTATGGCGGGAAGCTACCAATTTGCTTTATTATCCCCCGAATGAATTCAGACATGTTCAATGGTTTGTTAGAAAACGATTTGATAACTTTTATTGAGGACTACAACGACAATGATTTGATTTTTAACAAAACAATGCTTTCATCCATGCAACAATGTAATCAATGGAGTGGTTTTGTCAACAAAAAAATTAATGTTCTAGATTGGTCTGCATGTAGTCCCGGTTGTAATCGGTAGAGAATTTATGAGGCATACTTGCAGCGAAGCTTTAAGCGAATGGTCGGCAATTTAAAACGGTCATCGACTTAAAGCAGTGCATTAAAGGCTGTTCGGGCGAAATTAAGACAGAAACTTTAAAAAACATGTCAAATTCAATGTCAGAGCGCATATTTGAAGGCGCATTAAAAAAGGGCGTCATACGAAATATTAATTTAAAATTTTCTTTATTATTATGTAGCTTTTTTTTTGAAAAATTTGAAGTGTTCTTATACGAATGTTTAAGCAATTTGGAGTATTTTTTTAAACTGAATTAATATTAGAAGTATCTTAATTTTTTGCTTTGTTGAAATACCAATTAAATTTAGCGTAATTCTTTACTGTTACGAAATAAACAATTTTATTTAAAAAAATCATACGTATCTGTTTATTTTATTATTTAATAAAAAAATCAATTGTTGTTCTTATACGAATATTTATCACTGTACTAAATAAGTACTAAATATGAGTGATGTAGCTTTCGCCACTATATACTATGAAAATTACTAAACATGCACGATCTGCGAAGGCAAATGAGAGATAATAAGAACCCTTTTGATATTCCGGAATTTTAGTATGTCACTTTACTTTATATATTACGGTTTGGCTGGATACAATTTTTATCGAGTATTTATCGAGTATGTATCGAGTACTTTTTTTTGCTTAAAAACTTAAATTTAAATACTTTTATTTACACATAATATAAACTAAACTGAAACCCACAAACAAGAAATCAATTATGAGTTCGATCGCAACATAATTGCCGCTACGTAATATTTGGAAATATTATTTTATTTTATCTGTTTTGTCTTTAGGAGTATAGTTAGAGTTTCTGTTTTCTCGAACCTTTTTTCGTTCTCGAGATTCGCGAATATTGAATTTTCCAACAATTTTAATTCTCGATAATTCGAGGATTCCAAAATTTTTTCTTGAGGTTCTCGAGATTCTCGAGAATATTGGAATATTAATTTTACCCTCGAGAAATGAAAAATATTTTAACAATAAATTAATTTTAATAATAGTTTCTTTATTAAAAAACAATAAATAAATAAATAATTCAAGGAATATAATTAATATCACTTCATAATATAAATAATTTTTTTTTAAATTTAAAATAATAAAAAACACAATTGATAATTGATCAAAAATATCAAAATTCTACATACACACAGAAAAATATTTTGTCCATAATTAAGAATAGCCAATCTTATTTGTGGATATTTTTAAATATAAGATTTTATTTTAGAATATAGCTTATAATTATATTAGAAAAAATATTTACACTGGCATTTAGTACAATAAAGCATAACATTTTATTTCAAGTGTTCTTAAAATATAAATAATACTCTTACTTCAAGAATGGCTGAGAAAACTTTCCCTAAGCATATCTATCTGAAATATAATATAATTATACTTTGTGTTAGATATGAAACCATTTTGTTTTTAGAAAAAAGTAAACTTTTGGCAAGAAAATTGTTCTCTCTTGATGCAAAAAAAAACTATTAAAAGAAAGAAGTTTATTCTTGCGCTGAGCACATTACTGATTTACATTCTTAAAAAACGGTATTTTTTTTCCTAAACAAATTTCTAGGCTTATTGGAAATTGCTTGCGCTCTCATCGAGAATTCATTGCAAAAATGAATAATGACAAATTTTTGGGAATTTAAAACATTAAAAATTCAAGAACAACCATTCTTATTTCTCTGTTGGTTTTTTAAAAGATATTCTTAAGCTACAGAAATATCAAATTCAAATCGCCTCTTCTGTAGTAGTGGCTTGTGCTTCTCAGTGGTTACGTCGTCTCATTTAAATCATGTCATTTAAATTCAGTGATTCAGTGGACATTTTTAATTTGTGAATTTAGTTGCGTAGAAAAAGAAAAATAAGATTCAAAACTAAAATAGTAGTGACATAGAAGAATATTTATGATAAGTTAATATTCTTTGTTTTAAAACAGTGTATTAAAAAGTGTTTTTGCTTGTGAATCTAAAATTAAAAATGGCGCCGCACTAGAGTCGTTTTAATTGAAAAAAATAATTGATACTTTGTGCAAGGTGATTCATTTATTTGTAATATTTACATCATTTTAACTGTTTAACATATAAAATGTTTACAATTTAAGTTATTATCGAGTTTAAAAAATTAAATTTTGTGTTCTTTTTCATTACTTTAACTTAACAGAAAATCGAAAGAAAATTGTGGAGTGGAAGCGTTTGATTGAGTGAAGCGTCATTACACTATTATGGAGCGTCATTACAATATTATGGAATATTATCGAATTTTAATAATTTCATATTTTATCTTTATTTTTTTTTATTTATTAAAATATTTTTTAGCTATGTATAATTGTAGTTTTTGTAAAAAAATTATATACGTGCTAATAACTAATTTTAAAATTTATCTTAAAAATATACTAAAATTTAATTATATGAAATTACGAGGTTGAATATAAGTTATGTAAATATTGTATGTATGTGATGTTGGTAATGTATTTGGAATACAAATATAATATGCGAAAGATATCGTTTTATTTATCTTTTTGATTATAGTTATAAAGAAAATTTTATTTTGATTTTCTTAGAATGCAGAATGATAAAGTTTATGTGTTTATATCAGTTTTTTTTTTAGATAATACCAATAAATTTTCAATAATTCAATTCTTCCAAATAATTTTGTTTTATTTTAAGCTTAAATTATTTCAGTTTGAGAATTTTTATTTTATATGTAAGTATGATGTTAATCAAATGGGCTTAAGTGAAGAGTAATATGATGTTCCAATGCACATATCAAGTTCTTAATAGAAGATAAATTGAAATAAATGAAAGAATCAAATTTTTCTAGTAATATTTGTTTATTCTGGGATTAAGCACGTAAGTTATGTATCTAAGGACATACAAATTGTATGTAAAACTGAAGGTTCTTGATTGAAATATTGTGGTTCTACGTGGAATTATTTCAATTCTTCATATAAGAAATTTTGTCTTAACTGTAGCAAATGTTTTGACTTAGTATCCTTTTATATGTTTATTTAAAGAAAAATCATCTTCTATTAAAATCATGTAAATTTATTACTCTTATTGGAAGAATATTATGCCATCAAAATACTATAGATACACTTTCACTTGCTTATGGGACGTTTAAAATTTTCTACTTGTTAGTATTGAATTTCTTTTATAAAGAATTAGATTGTACAAAAATTTGAAAATTAATTTAGGGTGGAGCTATTATTTTAGCCTGTCATTATGCATAATATAAGAATTACACCAAAGAAATCCGCAAGTATAATAATACTCACAACAAAAATTTTATGCTACAACATAGCATGAATTTTTCTCCGTATAGTACAACTTTAGATTCTTTTAGCAAGAGTTTTGCAAGAGAGATAGCTAGTTATTTTTATTTATCGTTATTTAAAAAGTAATGTTCTAAAATTACTAAACTCTTGGCTTACTACAAAAATTTCCGGAGGCCGAAAAATCCCTTTCCTTTTGCGTTTGGGTTTATTTAACAATAAAGTATTCTTTAAGTTGTCGAGATTACTGGTTATTTTACCAGTTACTTCATAAACATTTCCGTAGACAAAGTGCGGAAGTCATCCTCCATTTTTGTTGGCAATTGTGTATATTTGTATATTCCCGAATACTTTCCTCCAAATGTTGTTCTGAAGCAATAAAATTATCCTGAGACGCTGTTGAACTACCAGGGAAATCCTGGTCAAAATAAGAAATGTTTTCGGCTGAACATTTTCTAACTTTCGAAATAATCTCCGGGACCATGTTTTAGCAGTTTCGATAATTTCTTCTTTTGAGTACAATGAAAAAACTCATCTTCTTCAGGCTTATGTAGGTAATTATGATTCTAAAGAAACTTTGGTAGTGAAATCATCAAATTGTCCCTTCTTTAAAAAATCTGGTTTTTAATTTCACTTAATAATTTTCGACTTATCTCGGATTTATTTGTCTGAAGAGATTCGAACAAAAATTTTAAAATGCCTTCCGCAGAGATTATAATGACGCATCTTTACAGCTTAATGCCTTTATAGATTTTTTAGCTGGCGTTAGACTATTAAATATATTAGAGACCATCGACATCATCAGTTTTATGATCCCATAGTCGCCCAAGATTGAGATCACTTAACGTTTTTAAAATAGCTGGTTTCAGTTTTGAAAAACGTTCAGTCATACTTTCGATTGTATTACATCGGGTCTTACAATCTAACAACAACTGTAATTCATGCGCGTCAGAAATCATTTCTTTAATATTGCTTTGGAGAATAGTATTTAGTTATCTGCAACAAATTCGTTTCCAATGAAATCATCCGTCTCAAAATCATCATTATCTGAATCCTTATTCTCAACCTCATCGCTTAAGTTGTTACACGAAGAAACTTTTTTTTGGTAGAAAACTTTCATAATCGCCAAGTTAATTACATGATTATAGCACAGTTGTTAAAAAGCCGGCGACAACCTACCATATTTCAACATTATACTGGCTCCATCACTTGTGGTAGAAACAATGTCTGTTTCGTAATTTAAATAAAACGATCGAATTTTACTGGTAACCATTTCTATGGCCTTATCAGCAGGGCATAAACCTTCTATTCTCATCAAACCTAAATTTTCGTTGATCCATCAGAAAAATATAAATGCACATTTAAATAACGACGATTACGGAAACTCGTCCATTCATCAATAGATATATTAAATTTATTATTTGCCGCTTTCATTTGATTGATCTTGACAGTATCGTGAAATTTAAATATTAAATTCATCACATATGATCGATTTTTCGGCAATGAAAAACCTTGTAATTGTAAACTTTTTTGGATAAATAAACTTATTAATTAAAATTTCATCCTTCGCAGCAAATTTAGAAACAATTCTTGCCAGTGTGAGACTTTTATCAGAATACAAAATACTCGCCAATGCGTTTAATTTCTTTGGTTGTCGGTTCAGAAACTGCGCAGGTAGAAGATTCTTTTAATTTTCTCTTCAAATTATGGACACTTGTTAAATGTCGATGTAAACCCGTCGTTGATGAGGCCTTACACGCGAGTGACTTTGCGCAATGGGTGCACGTAGCCTCTTTTAAAATGTTTCCAAACATCCTCGCTATCATATTCAGACATATCAGTACAATTTGGGGATTAAAAAATCTGTTTTTTATACCAATTTACCAACAAACTCTGAATTTTATTAATCAAAGCTAACATATATCAATAAACAAAAATAAATTATTTATATTGATTTTAAAAAGCTACAATTAACATTTATGTTATGATTTTATCGGAAAGATGTTCTTGCATGTAAAATTTATTGACAAATGACAATTGATTGATAAGTGAAAATTATTAGGCTAGTTTAACCATATACAAAAGAGAATTTTGCAATAAAAACATTTTAATTTTTGAAGTGACTGACATCTTATCTTGAGCATTAGAAACAAAATTTTTGTAATTTTTATTTTAATTCTTAATAAAAAAATATTGGCAATAGGTTCCGCATGCCGCTAAAAAACATTAATTTTCGAGAATCTAGACTATATTTCTCGAGAAATGGGAATCCCAAAAAATTTAAATTTATATTTCTCGAGATTTCGAGAGCAAAAAATTTGAAAATTTTCTCGAGATTCTCGACATGAGATTTCTCGAGCAGAAACTCTAAGTATAGTGTATTACATTTTTCCATTAATAGACATACTCCTTTAAAGATTAAAGATAAAATAATTTAACGATCGGATCTAGATTCGATTTCACGGTCCCAAGAGTTGTATATCCGAACATTAATACCACCCGATTACTAGGCTGTAATCGTAGCGACAACGCGCTCAGACTTCAAATACAATTTTGAAGTTTATTTTGAAGCGAAGACCATATCTGATATTTCCAACATAAGCAATCATTATCAACAAAACGCAGGCCAGACATTCGACAGCGGTGGCATCTGTCTTCTTACACGGAGCTCTACGTTGCATTAGCTCGATCGAGAAACGCCATCAATGTTAAGGTTTGCATCATGGGAAAACCGCAACAACGACATTTGTTTGGGTGATTGTGGATAATTCACACGTAGTTTACAAAGAAGTTTTTCAAAAAATACGTGAATGAAGCAATTTAAATCAATATCGAAAAAGAAAAAAAATTGTATCAGACTCTTTCACTCTATGTTTTCAGGATAAAAAAAATTCCGACCTAAGGCCTGATTAGTGAGGTCCAAAATCCCGGAATTTTTGAATCGAATCGCGGGATTCGGGATTGAAAAACTTAGTCAATAAAACCAAATTTTCCCTGAAAACAAATCAATTTAAAATTAAACCATTATATAAATTATACATTTTATTCAATAGTAAAAATAATAATTGTAAACTATTAAATATATTTAAAAAACTGAAAAAATTATGTGTGAAAATGTGCTCTTAAATTATAAGCTGTCGAGCATTTTGTCACTAAGCCGATTTCGATTTTTTGAATTTATGAAACCAGCAGCAAAAAAGCCCTTTCACACTCAACACTTGTTGGCTTTAATGTAAGTAAATAATTATGTATAAACATTTTGAAGGTGGTCCTCTTTGGATCATCCATCTTCAATTAAGGACATTTCCTTCTGTAATTTGGAAACTAAACTTTCTACCTTGGCTAAAATTTTTCTTGAGGAGGTTTAACCTTGTTCCATAGCTAAATTCAGCTTTTAATTTATTGGAATTGGCATTTCAAGTTCAGTGTCACTTCCTATATCAGCGTCATGGTCAGTTTCTAGGTTTTCTTCACAATCTTTAATTTTATCTAACCTTTTTATAAGGTCTACCATAAGATTTCTATTTTGCACATTGGTATTAGGTACAAAAATATCAGGCAACATTGAATATTTATTATGACTGTTATGTAGATACAACAACAAGCTACTAAACTGTGATCTCTGTTGTATACGGTGACTCAAAATAGAAAAATGTTGACGACTGATGTCACATTTTTGTTGTGGTATTTTTAATATCATGAACTTCAATGCAATATCTGTGGTAAATAAATTTACGTCTTGACGAGTGGTTAGTGCTTTGATTGAAGCTAAAAGCAAAACAAGACCTGGTATAATTGTGTATTCAGTTTTATCAATTTTAGTGAATCATCGATTTTAAAGGAGTCATCGATTTATCAAATCGCTCAAACAGCAAAAATAAGCTGCTCCACCGGGTTTTGCAATCCATTTTCAAATGTATTGTTTTTTCAAATTGTTTTTTACAAATTTTTTTGTTTAAACAAACGCTAGAGGTGATACAGAGAACTGTAGAGCTAGAGGTGATACAGAGAACTGTGGGTAGCAATTTTCCCACTTTTTTCATCACGTTCGGCCCATTGGTAGTTGTACCAACAACATTACTGTCCAAATTCATTTTAAAGTCGGTTAGTCTCACTTTTGAAAAGAGAAATGCATTTTTCAGCTGGCCTAGATCCGAGAATTTTTGATAACCATACAACGTTTAAAAATCCACGTGCAATTAAACCAGCCTGAATATCGATTGAATTACAAATTGTATTGAATGATAGTCCATCTTTAGCTGCCATACGTGCAAGAATTTTAGAATCGATTTATTCATATTAAAGCATGATAGATTTATTCATATTAAAGCATGACGGATACATTGCAATTTGTAGTATAAACATGTGCTTCATCAGCTATCCTAGCAACATAAAAACCAAAATTTGAAAAATCAACGATGTTCACGGAAATGAAAAATTATAATATTATCAATTAATTAAATTATTACCTAATATATTCCTTGGTTAAGAAGAAGATATTTAATTTATTAAAATAAAATTTAATTCAATGTTATTAATGATAGTTAAATTCCTAAAAATACATGTTATATATACGTTGCGGATTATACTTTATAAAAATGTTAAATAAAGTGCGACGTGAGATGGTTGCGCTATTCCAGTAAACGTACAATAATGAACCCTTAAAATTACGCAATATGACCTTGGGAACGATCAGTGTATTGTAGGATAAGAAGTAAATCTACAAATTTATTTCACCGAACAAACACTAAAATTTTAACGGTTATTTAACGGTCACTTGCGATAAGAAAGTTTCACATTACACATAATTTTGCCTATAAATATATTAACCGGAAGATCTAAAAAAAAAAGATTATTACAACGCATATTTTTTGTTTCTGTACAAACAACCACTCCTATTTTAACGATCATCCGAAATTAATATCCATATTGGTTTTCAATGTGTCCATATGGGACACGTGTGCCCGTTGTTAAATACTCGTGCCAAAAATATAATTTTGAAAATAGATTAACGTATACATGTTTGACCAAAGGTATCAGCAGAAACATATACATACAAAATAATTTAATATTTTTTGTTGGGATCGTCTGCACGCATCTGACATGATTTTCTATATTATATCTTTTAGGAAAATGACCACTATCGTTACGGATTGGAAAGTAAAATCCATAAATTAGGTATACGCATACACACTAACAAAACCATTTGTAACAACAAAGCAGGTGATTTTTAGTGGGTGTTATATATTCAATATATTTCATTTTTGGACACATCATTCAAACTGTATATACAAACCCAAACAAAAGCAGACTGTTAATAAAATACCAGTTTACTCTAACATACCAAAAATCTTACATATTCATCATCTTTTGAGGAAAGATCAATATTATAAATTTCATATCACTTTCAATATTAGTATTTGTTCATACAAGGGTAAAAGAAGAAAACCATAAGAGTAATATGGTATATGAAAACGCAAAGTAGAAACGTTTTATTCAACGAACAAACTTTTGAAGAATATTCAGCTGTCGCTGAAAATACAAACCAATCAAATTTATATTGAAACATTATGAATTGAATTCATTGTTGTTCTGAGTAGTGAACAAGACAAAAATGTCTCTTTGGATATATATGTGCTGATAAAAAACGATTGATGGTAAACGATAAGATATTTTTTAAATGTTTTATGGTTTTTTTTTGCAAAAATAACTAGGTGTTTTATGGGGTTTCTTAGAATTTTTCGGAAAGATAATGTCAGGTTTGGTAAAAGTGGCAGTCAAGTTATACCACCTGAATATTTTTTTGTTGCAATTGTATTAATCATATAGGCACTCAGTGAATTGAATAACGCATAATTTTGTTATTGGGTTGTTTTATAATTAAAAAGCAGGATCTTAAAAATTAACCTCGTACTTAAATTTACCGGTTCCATTTGGCTGATGGGTGCTTAATTTGTTTTAAAGACGAAAAAATCCAATCAATATTTATAATAAATAAATTTCGCTATAAATTATCATTAAAATATATTCCACCTGACACGTTATAAATGACCAAGCCGTAGCAGCATACAAAACAAGATATTTCATTATATCTTAAAATAACTTATTTATGTGTATTCCTCATAAATCAGTCATGTTCTGAAGAAAATATATTGTAATATTTTGACATCTTTAAGTATAACACAAATCAATATTTGAAACCAAAAGTTTGTGGTCATAAAAAAATGTATAAAAGCATAATAAAAAAAAAACTATCTTAATGTATTAAAGAGCTTATACAATATAAGATGTTATAGAAAAGGGATGCACTATGGAGTATTAATGGTTTAATTACTATAGATGGTATCCATATCCGCACATCTAAAATTCGTTAGAAACAGTAAATAAAAAATGTATTAGGAGCAAATTTAGAACATAATGAACCTAATGAACTTTTTTACAAATTCTTACACAAACAAACTGAAATGGCCTTTTCTTTATTAAATTATTTTATTTAAAATTTGAATTTATGCAAACCCGATGATTACCAAATCATACATACCAAAAATTTACTCTGTCACATTTAAAAATATTCCAATTGGATTTGTTTTGTAGAGAAAAATATAAGAGAAGTTCCTGAGTCCTTAATAGTGTTGCAGTAAAGATCAAACATTTTTCTAACAGTTTGAGACAAACGCACTAGAAAATTGTGTTACACTTTACTATAGTTTTTATAATTCTAAAGATGGCTATTTTATTAAATGCTTCTACGTTTATATCTCTGATCGTAATTATGTTCACGGAGTCTCACCTATATATATAGTCAGATAGATCGGCCAAAACCCTATGAGTGTGGTGGACGGTATCTAATTATGATGATTTGTAATTTGTTAAGACTTGGTTACGGGTCAGAAGAATCATCAATATTGTGAAAACGGAACACGACTGATGATTTTCACAATGATTTTCCAAAATTTAAAACTTTGTCATTTTCAATTTTATTCTCAATAAGAAATTTTTGTATTTTCGCCAGTTGGAATTTTACCCAATTGACATTCGTATGAATAGGGTTCAATTCTGATGATATTTACTGTGCCATACACGACTTAGAAGTTTCATGAATTTGAATAAATTTTTAAATTTTATTTCACCGATCCAATAGTTTTACGGTGTCTCACGTACATGGGCAGATAGATCAGTTGTCTAGAGAGATTTTTAGCTTTACGATAATATCCCTATCCAAGAAATGTTCATGGGACTCCTTTCATATATTCGATTAGTTAAGAATCGTTTCTATTAAGATTGTGAAAACGGAATACGAATGATGATTTTCACCATGGTTTCAAAAATTTAAAACTTCTTTATTTTCAGTTTTATTCTCAATTGAAAATTTTTGTATTTTCGCCAATTGGAATTTTACTCAATCGACATTCCCAAATAGTGTATGGGCCCAATTTACTGTAAAAACAATCGAATAAATGAAATCTTAATATTATTCACCGAGTTACGTTTACAGATACTTTTGCATAGTTCAGAGCTATGACTATTTTTACTAAGTTTACCAGAATTCAAAAATTTTCAAGATTCTTCTGTTGTTGATTTTAATTTTAGTTAAGGAGTAAAATTCCAATTGGCGAAAATACAAAAATTTACAATTGAGAATAAAACTGAAAATAAAGAACTTTAAAATTTTGGAAACCGATTCGAATTTATGAAAGAGACCTATTTGAATTTATGAAAGAGATCCCGTAAACATTTCTGGGGATAGACGATATAATCGTAAACGTAACAATGTCTCTAAACACGAATCTGCTTTCCAGCTCGAATAGAATTGGAACTACATTTTTTATGTTCCATCACTTCACGACAGTGCCCAAAGTTGCAGGAAATGCCTGTGCAAACCACCATAGAAGAAAATTTCGTACTAAATTTTTTGTTAAAACTATTGTTTTGGGATTCCACATGGCCTACACTACTTCGTGACAGTGACGGAAGACACTCGTACTCTCTGTTAACCCGCCACTGTGGAACATGTTTTGGTAAATTTACATACTGAGTCTAACACAAACCTTATTTACAGCTGTATAAAAATAGACCTTAATTTTTGGATTCATGGTGACCTACACTACTTCGTGAAGAAAATGGAAGTCTCAGGTAATCCCTGCAGGAAACCACAACAGAATAAAATTTCTTACTTAACTTTTTGAGAAAATCGATACTTTCTCGCACTGAATCTCACAATAACCTTTTTCCAGGTAGTAAAGAAATAGAGCAAAATTTTATGGATTCCAGCTATCCTAAACTTCTTCGTGACATTGACCAATGTGCCAGGTACTCTTGTGAAAACCGCAATAGAAAAAATTTTTTTATTAATCTTTTCTTAAAAATCATTACATACTGAGTCTGACACGAACCTCATTCTTGCTCGAATAATAATGAGCTACATTTTTTGGATTCTAGATGACCTACACTACTTGTGATAGTGGTCGTAGTCTCTGGTAATCTCTTTGAAAACAGCAACAGAAAAAATGTTTAGTACCTTTTTCATTGAATAACTTTATTTTCTCATCTGAGTCGGAAAAAGTCTCCTATTGTCAAAAGATTTCTTAGTAATTTTTGAGTTGAAAATCGTTACATACTGAGTCTGGCACGACCCTTCTTTCCAGCACGAAAATAAATGAGGCTACATTTTTTGAATTCCAGATGGCCTGCAAAACTTTGTGAATGTGGCCAAAGTCTCAAGCAATCCCCTACTGAGTCTCGCACGAACCATCTGTTCAGATACAATTTTTGGATTCCAAATGGCCTACACTATTTTGCAACGGTGCCAGAAGTCACAGTTAATTCCAGCGAAAACCGCTACAGAAGAATTTGTAGTAAGTTTTTTATTGAAGACTGCTACAAGCTGAGTATATCTGAATCAACTCATATATAAATTAGGCTAAATGTTTTGATTCTACACGCACACTTCATAATAGTGGCCGAAGTTTTAGGTAATGCTTAGGTAATTTTTTGTTAAAAATCGTTACATTATAGCGTGCATTGAAATAAGGTTACATTTTGTTGGTTCCAGATGATCTTCAAAACTTTGTTACTGTGGCCGAAGTCTATAGTGATCTCCATGAAAACCGCCACAGAAGGAAATTCCTTAGTAACATTTTTGTTGAAAATCGTTACATGCTGAGTCTGATACGAACCTGTGTCTGACTCTCCTACTCAAATAGAAATAGGTACTATATTTTTTGATTCCAGGTGGCCAGATTGATTGATTGATTGGGTTGTAGAACCAAGTACTAGATCAGTGTCCCGGATAACGCCAGACCCATTCCTACAGCCTGCTTATACACATAACAATATGAAGGATAGGAAAGATATTTTTTTGAGAACCGGAACGACCCGGTTGCAGAAACATAGTTCTCGTACGGCACAAGATAACACAATTCTAAAATACTAGAGAAAAAAAAATAGTAAGTTGAATGGATAATAATGGTGTCTTTCGTCAACAATTGCTTCTTTAAATCCCCAATCTGAAAAAAAAATGAATTTTTTCATAAGTATCTGGAAATTTTCTGAAATTTAATTCTACATTAAAATTTTCCGACTTCCTAAATAATAAAAACATTTATAAATTTAATGCTCACAAGTTACTCCCACAAGTTACAGTAGAATTTCTAAAAGTAGAAATTAGTCTAAAATCCATTAGCATTTAATAATTTCCTTGCAAACTGTCCGTACTAAAATAAAAAAGTTGTACATCGTCAGTTCTCTTTATACTACCAAACCATAAAGGGTGGTTTAATGCTTGAACAAATTAGTAGTATAAAAGGAACCAACGAGAAATGAACCTCCCTCCGAAACCGGTTCTCCCATACCCAACTAAAGCTATATTTATTGCAAAAAGGAAGCTTCCCAAATACTGTCCTCCTACATTAAAAGTTCGTTCTTCAAAAATTACAAAACCACAATTAAACGATCTCAAAATAAATATATTGTTCAAAAAAATGAATTTTCAACATGTATTTTATTTATTGATTGAATAAAAAGGTTAAAACAATAACTGAAGAATATACAATTCGAAACTTTTTCAAATACCTTATATGAAAATTCGTGGATAAAAAAACAATTTTTCATAAAAACAAAAACAAACATGAACCAATGATCAAGTTGGTGATCAGATCACTCACAAATAATAGTAACACTATAGCCAAGCATGAAAAACTGTACCACTCCAACGTTTTAGGAACAAACTAACGAAATGGGTTCTCTACAGAAACATAGTAGATGTAAATTGTCATATGGTTGTCCCACTTTGCACACCAGAAGACATTGATGATATTGATGTGCGATAGAAAACTTAAAATAAATAATGGAAATGGCTGCAAAAAAGCTACTCCGGAGAACAAAAATTCAGAAAAAATAATCAGCTTTTGACGGGCAATTCGGCAGCTATAGCAGCTTCACCAATCTTCTTTGCATAAATGGAAATTAAATAGAGCTATAAAAGCTCTGAGAGAAGCAATACGGGAAGAACTAAATTTAGGAATACAGGATTACTTAAGTGAGCTCACAGCAACAGAAAAAACAGATTACTGTAGAATGCAACAAGAAATTTAAAAAGACCAGAGCAAGACTCGGGCAAATCAAAAAAGAATCGAACTATGCGCCCGAGTAACACTCGGGCAAATCACTTAAATGGTTAACTCGATTATGAGATGTGGATACTTTCCCCAAAAATGGAAAATATCTCAAATTATCATGATTCCTAAGCAAGGTAAAGACGAAACCCAAGTCTCGTGGTATGGGCCAAAAAGTCTACTTCCGATAATTTCAAAACTTTTTGAAAAGATGCTACTACAACAACTAATACCTATATTATCTGAAGGTCGTATTATACCAGATCATCAATTTGGATTTAGAGAGCAGCACGGCACAACAGAACAGGTGCACAGAATTGTAGCCTAATACAATTAGGCTTTCTTTAGAAGAAAGGGAATATTTCTCGACAGTTTTCTTGGATATTACGCAAACTTTCGACAAAGTATGGCATGACGATTGAAATTACAAAATTAAAACTCTTCTGTCTAGATAATTTCATGCAGAAACAAAATACGGCCACTATGGATTTAACCGAGATAAAGGCAGGAGTACCGCAAGGTAGTGTATTGGTGGGACCTGTGTTGTACTTGTTATTCATATCCTACACGGAGAAAAAAAAACACTGATTTTTTTCCTATATATGTATGGGAAACCTGTTATAATATGGGCTCCCATACATTGTTGTCAAACATACTATTTACATGGTTCGCTCTCCGATTTGCATATTAGCCAGTGCTATATAGGAATCGTTCCTATATACAAGCAAATTACTTATAATGTATAGTAATGTTTATTATAAATAATCGTATGTGTATAGGAATGCTTCCTCTTTGTTTTAGCAAAATCCTGTAGTACTTAGTTAAGTAAAGCATTTTTTGCTGTGGTATAGTATAAGCACACCGTCGAAATGTAAGGTTTTTATTAATTAAATTAATCAAAATTGATAAAAATGTTAGCCTATAAAAATTATGTACTATCTTATAAAAATTGGATTTAGCTAAAGAAGAGTGTTAAAATATATATCAAAAGGAACGATAGCCTAGCACTTAATACTTTGCAAACCAGAGAGTATATCATACACATGCAGTCCTCAAAATAAGTGTCGTTAAAAGTATAAAAAAGTGTATACAAAAAATTAAATATGTATATCGGTGTTTTGTATTATTTGTGTGATATCAAGTTATTTATAATAAAGGTAATAATTTGTATGTTTCAATAATTTTTATTTTTTAATTCAGTGTGTTAATTTGGAATAAGCTTAATCTTTTGCCAATCTTGTTTTATTTTATTAATTATAAATTGACCGTTCGACAGATATCTTCATTTTCAAGAAACTATTATACGTGCACTGAAGAAACAATTTATTTTATTAAAAATTAGTGAATTTCTAAGCTTATCTCAAATAAAGAAATTGATTTATTATACGCAAAAATATGATTTCTCTGTATGTATACATTGTGTATCCAGCAAAATGGTGGTTAAATTATATTCTAATTAAGGAGGAAAGTTTCCAATATACCATAGCACTTAACACTATGCAAATCGGAGAGCCTGTCATACTCATAGCAAGGGTTAGAACAATATATAGGAATGCTTATTGAAGTTTCAATACGAATTCCCATTTATTATTGTAAAACTAATCATGGACATTACACATT
The DNA here is from genome assembly GCA_947310385.1 of Nephrotoma appendiculata. Classification (NCBI taxonomy): domain Eukaryota; kingdom Metazoa; phylum Arthropoda; class Insecta; order Diptera; family Tipulidae; genus Nephrotoma; species Nephrotoma appendiculata. The sequence goes on along the minus strand of OX371224.1, from coordinate 5,067,771 downwards.
GTCCCATTTGTATAGTATTAAGTGCTATGATACATAGAAATCATAATTTTTGTTTTGGCAAAATTCTGTTATACTCTGTGAATCTAAACCGCTTAATTTAATTTTTTTATATTCTCATTAGATGATATACTGGATTAGGAATGTGAAGGATAAGGAATAAATTCGATCGACGATCCGGACATTACCAGTATTTTATTCACCAGAGAGATGAAAATGAAGTCTTATTACTCAAATTGTAATTTTATTTTTAATACTAATAACTATTATTTAGCTAAGTTAAGCATTAACAAAAATTTAAAAAATTATTTATTTGTAATATTTGAGAAAACGAAAGAATTTTCAATAGTTTCAAATCTTTTAAACAACATACAATTACTCATTCCGAGATAATGAAATGTATATGTCAGTTCCTATTGCTGTTCCCTGCATTATTAAAGGATTGCATAATACCGAATCGGAAAATTTTAAAGGAGTAAAAAATAATATCGTTTCTAATATCATCGTCATTATCGTTTTTGATCAATACAACAGTTGTTGTTTTAGCATATTGAAAAATAAGGTAGACTTCATTTAAATAAGATGAAGCTTTCAAAGTAAAAAATCAAAGTAAAAGCAAAATTTTTAGTTTTAACATTTAATTTAAATTTTTTAACAGTTTCGGTGTAGGTATGCAATTTGAAGGTAAACATAAGATTTAAAAAATATCGCTAAGAGTACTACTTCAAGAATAAATATATGCTAAACCATTTTGCATATATTTCTTCTTGAAGTAGTGCACCACGGCTTTCCTTATATTCCAAAAACAATTGAAAATATATATCAGTGTGAATTTGGAAAATATGTATATTGAAATGTGCTCATTTAAATATTTTGAATCTATTGTTATCGTATCGTAAAGGCACCAAAAATTATGATAATTAATTTAAATGATAATAATAAAGATGAACCAAAATTTTTAAAATAAAAGGATTTTTAAGAAATAAAAATAACGTAATTAATTTAGGTAGTAAATGAAATGTTTTGTTTTTCATAAATATGCTTTTCTTGTAATGTAACCGAAAACAAGAATTCAGAATAAACGAATTTAGCTTTTTATGTTTTTGATTTAAGTCTAACATTAAACGTTAAAAGAGTTAAACGGGAGATCAAACTTTGTAAAATTAACTAATGCGTCATGTTTTATATTTTAAACTTAAAACAATGTACAATATTATAAAAATTATATGTTTTAATAATTGTATATTCAAATAAAATAAAATAAAATGTCAGTAACTAATTATCAAATCAAAATTGAATTTTATTTAACACTGTCATAGCAAAATTTACTATTTCAAATAACAGATTAGTAAAATAATCTTGGAAATCATACTATACTAAATAAGGAGTATAGCTGTACAACATAGTAGACGCTACCATAATTGTGAAAAATATTCCTAGATGTTATGGAAAGTATATCATGCTTAAATATACGTAGCTATATGAAGCAGTGACCGCTACCAAAAATATAAAAATTATCACTATATGTCGTGGAAAATGTACCATGCTGAATTATACATATAGCTATACAACTCAGCAGACTTTACTATAATTATTAAATGTAGTGCTATATCTCATATAACTCAAGACATTTCAAATTACAAACGCAACAATATTATACTGAAACAGTTAATATTTTTATAGCTAACATTACTATCAAGATTAACAATAGTTTCTAAAATGAATAGAACGCTCGACCTCGTGTGATGGTAAAAATTACCATTTATTAAAAATATGCTACTATTTTTATGATAATCAGTACCAAGTTTGTAATAAATATTATTATACTTCATAGAATAAACTTAGAGTATTTATATAGTACGCTCTCCGATAATAGGCCACAAAGGCGTGGGCTCCGATATTTTATTGAAATAAATACTATATTTTTTTTTCCGTGTACTTACCAATAACTGAAAAAATAATGACTTAAACTTCATCTTGGTCTTCATCACGATAGAATATTGACATGGAAAAAGCACATTGAAACAAATCGCAATCAGTTAGAAATAAATTTTTCTAAAATGTACTGGATGATCGGAAGAAAATCGAAACTCTCTCTAGACTGCAAGGTTCTACTATACAAAGCGATCCTAATCCCCATATGGACATATGGTATCCAACTATGGGGCTCAACTAGTGCATCAAATATACTATAGATATCGTATAAAGAACGCAAGCAAAGATACTTCGTAACATTACAAATGTCCCATGGTATATTCGAAGCAGCAACATCCATAGAGACCTAAGGAATCAAAACTGTTAAAGAGACAATTTGATCATGCAGTCTAAAATACCAACTGAAACTGGAATCACGCCCTAACGAATTATCTAGAGAACTACTAAGGCAACCGAAATACGGACGGCTTCGCAGATCAGATCTTCTAGATTTAATTAAGTGAGCAATATAATCTAATAATTACACGCATGTTGAGCTAACACACTAAAATTCAAAAATTAATAAAAATAATAATAATAATGAATAATGATATATTTCTATAAATACTTGCATTTTGAAATAAAACATGCCTAAAGCATATGCACATAATTATGAGTCATAATTACACCAATATTAGGTTTTCAATGTAAATTGGCCGTAAGCAAGAAATAAACGCATTGGGTTATTTGATAACACAATGTTAATCATAACTTAATAATAATGTGTGTGTAAGTGTGTATCGGACTACACCACATAATTGATAGCGAGTCTTAAAGAACAGGAAATTTGGTAAAACCGAACTCTGTTTTGAATTTCTGCTACCGTATATAAATTAGAAAAATGTTCATGCCAGACTCATTAAGTATATTCGATTCATAAGTAAAAGATCATCATAGTACATATTATACAATTAAAATCAAAATGTTTAAAGTAAGATTTACTTAGGTAAATATAATTTTAAATTGTCAAAAACATTAACAATTTTTTGTTGACAGGTCATTGTTGTAGTAGCTCTTTGTGCTGCGGTTTACTGTGCACCAGCGGATCCGGCACAAAACGAGTCAACCGTAGAAGAAATACGAGCACCGGAAGACAAAGCACTTGATTCTTCAATTCCATCAGTTTCTGGTGATAATAAGGAAGCTCTAGAAGGGGCAGAAACTGCTTTTATAACATATGGCTCTTACCCATTATTTGGAAGTAAGTTGGTTTATTAGACGCATTAAGTGCTATAAATAACTTTAATGTATTTTTTCTAAGGTTATCACTACCCGTATTATTACCCGGGACCAATCGTCTATAATGCTCATCATCACGCTTACTTGTATAAATGAATTAAATAACTACGTACATAAATTGACGTAAAATTTTATTTTACTAATTCAAGCTCAGCATTTTGTAATTTGATCTTGAATTAAAATTTATAATAAATTTTCTTAATTTTAATTTTAAGCTTTTCAATTCTGTACATGTCAAATACTTATTTGCGGCATTCTACTTTTCCGAAAGATGTATTCCTGAATGTAACTAGAGGAGTATTTGGAACAGTTAATTTTCCATTGAGTTATTGCAAAGCTTCCTAAATATAAGAGCCGTAAGATTCCGAATTTTTTTTCATGAGCTTTCCGTAGAGGGGAAGCTGTTTGTGCTTTTTCATACAAATCTCGTTTCAGCTCACGTTTTCTCTTTAATTTCGTTATAAATGGGAGCGTTTAGATTGTTATTAAATCCACCGTTCATCTCGAAAATTCTGATGTATATGGGACCAGAACTTACTAAAGACATTAAATTTTTATAAAACTAAATTTTAAATAAGATGTAAAAGGAATCTGCGGCATCACCCTTTATTAACTTAGTTTAATCGGAATGCTTATTTTATAGACAATTATTAAATGTGTGCTCCGCTATAGTTTAAATTTAATAATTACTAGGTGATGGCTGATTTTCAAATATGTGTTTGTTGAATATTTCATTAATAATATAAAATTAAAATTTAGGTGAGCTGTTTAATTTTTTATTCATGAATTTATGTTCAAAAATTACCACGTTTTCTTATAGTAACTCAATAAAAGCTGTCTTTTTAATATAACGGCTCTTAATCATAGATGGCTCTGGTTAATGCCACTCTATATAGTCGTCCCAACTTTTAGATGCACTTAAATATTATTAAGTCACAAGTTTAAATTTGCGGTGTATCTCAAAAGATATTTCGTGGTACTTGAGAGAAGTTATTCGTAGCTGAAAAGTTGATCAGTTAGATTCGATCCTGAAAAGTTTTCTTAAAGATAGAATACATCACTCCCACTTTCCATTTTGTTTTGTATCGTAGCTTCCCCCATAACATAATTTCAGCATCGCTTCGAAACATACGGGCCGCTCTAATTGGCGATAGATTCCAACATTTGTGTAGTGTGACAAATTCGCAGTTTTAAAAGAATTTGTAATTTTTCCTTGAGAAATAAGGGTTGTGTTCGTGCTAAATGGTAGTGGTTGAAAAATCAAACTACACATATTTCGTGACCTCATAAATCGGTACATCATATCCAGTTTTGTACTTGAGAAAATTATAGGGTGTAATGGAATACCTCGTTCTGCGCCACTCTATCGGAACATGAAGAGTTCTAAGTTGGGCGCCTCTTTAACGAAACACGGAGGGTTTCATTAGCAGTCACGACATCAGAGGTTTACGAGGTTATATGTATAGCTTTGGATAGAAATCAGGTCTTTGCATGTGCAAATTGGACATATATTTTTTATTCATTAAATTTAATTATATTATTTCATTAGTGTTTGTGAAATCAAATCTTGTCATAATGTTGATGTAAAAAATGTTCAGCATAAGAAGTCAATGTCAATGTGTTTTCGGGGCAGCACGATAATATTACAGATTACCCAAAGAAATTTTTTTTTTGGGCTACTTTTCGCTCCATATTTCAATTAAATTTTTATTATTTGTTTATAATTAAACAACATTTGTTAATTTTATATTTTATTGCCAATTCTATTTTACACTTTCATAGTTGTGCTACCTGGGTCCAAATTTTGCACAAATCGCGTCAAGTGAGAATTACTTCGATTTTTCAGCTTTCAATTTTGTCCACAGCTTACTTTATGGATTTTGCCAAAGAGACAAAAATAAAAGTTGAGAAATTTAGCAACTTTCGATTACAGTATGTGACAAAATATTCCGAACGACGCTCATCAAAAAACAATTTTTAACATAACATTTCAGCAGATTTTTTTTCAGCCTTATTTATTTATGAAGTTAAACGTATATTCAACATTTTTGAAAAATTAATTAATTTTATAAATTGAACTATTTTTGCTGCTGCGACAAAATAAACAGTTCGATGTAAAATTTCAATGGATTTATTCATTTCACTAAACAATCTAACTACTAATTTCAAAGGATTTAAGCTTAATATTTTGTTGGTCCTTCTTTAGCGTTTTTAACTGCTTGCAACCTATTTGGCATGCTATCAACTATAGCTTTGCTGTGACCTCTATCCCAATGTTTTCCATGTCTCCTTAATTAAGTTGAAAAATTCTCTTTTGTTTGTCCTTTCAGTGGTCGAGATATTATGATCGATGATCGACCACAAACTCTCAATCGGATTGAGATCTGGGCTTTGTGGGGGCCACTCAAGCAGTTTAATTTTTTTTTTTTTTTTGTAAAATGTCGATGCAACTTTCGAAGTTTATTTAGGGGTCGTTATCCTATTGAAAAGTGTAACGTCGCCAAAGATGTAATTTACGCACAGATTTTGTTAAATGTTGTTTTAATATTTGCATATAGTCGTCCCCCTTCATTATCACGTCAACCAATACGAGCTCACCGACTCCGTTAGCTGAGAAGCACCGCCATACCATAATACTACCACCACCGTGTTTCACAGTCTTCTTTAAAAATCTATCTTTGAATCCCTCACCCCGACAGCGCCAAACTCTTTCACGACTCTTTGACCCAAATAGTTCAAATTTGAACTCGTCAGACCATAAAATTAAATACCAATATTCATCCTCTTTCCCCTGGTGTTTAGCTACAAAACTCAGCCGTTTCTTTTTGTTGATTTTGCTAATGAAAGGCTAACGTCGTTGGTAGCAATTGATCAATCCACTTTCTTTTAGCCGCCGTTGAATAGTTCGAGGTTCGAGTTGAAACACTCAAATTGTATTGCTCCTTTAATTCTCTAGCAGACTTTGTTGGGGTTTTCTTAATCTCTTTTACGAGCATCACATCATCTCTTTTAGAGGTTTTTCGTTTACGGCCACTACCAGAACGATTTAACAACGAGCCGGTTTGCTCAAATTTCACGCATAGTTCCCTTACACTAGATTTCGCTACTGTAAATTTGTTAGCAAGTTGTTGGTACGATAATCAGGTGTTTCTATCCACAACAATTCGATCTCGGAGATCCATAGATAATTAGGGCACTGTCGTATCTAATAAATTAATTAACATTTTTTTTAAATGTTTGTACACCACTGTAGTTGTGTGAGTAGGTGAATAGGTGAATGGGTTAATGATGTGGCATGAATGCGTGGTATCACGATGGGCCAAAAATGGCCTAAGTGTCAACCACTGAAACCTAACCTAAACCTTGTACACCAAAGTAAATCTATACATACCAATTGATCAAGTTAATCATAAAACATAAAGATTTCACCAAAGACAACCAAAGCGTTCGGTTTATTAAACAAATTGTTTTCTAAAAACGGGGATTCCCTAAATTCTTTCAATTTAAAAATAATATAATAGGCTTCTAAACAATCAAAACGAGGTATAATAATTATGTTGTTAAGAAAAAATATGAAAATATTGACACAACTAGAGTTTTTAGTAAATCAATATACATATGTAGTTGGACGGTTAATTCTGTCGCATACTGTACTTGTCAAAATAACTTCAACTTAATTCTGCGATTCGCTTGATGCCAATTCTGCGGTATGCACAGCAAAAGTTTCCATGTAGGTTGTTTTCGTTGTCGGTAGATCGGAAGCGTAAAGCAGAAATAGAATAGGCCCCAATACGCTAGCCTGGAGCTCTCCTGCTATGGCTGCGGCTAAAAGTTAGAGTATGTTTTTCATGTGATACTCCAAATTCTTATTTGGAGAGATCGAGCAATTGGCAGTAATTTTGTGGCAAAATCTTGTAGGTAAGTTTGTGATACATCTAGAAATACGGCAGAGCAATATTTCTTCTCTTCAAATGCTTGTTCCATCTTTGCAATCACGCGATGAAGTTCATCAATTGTCGAATCTTTATTCCTGAATAATGTTAATTGGTTTTAGTTTCAATAACAACATCTAAAACTAGCTTGATAGTAGGTATAACAAAGAAATCACCCTGCATGATGCAATTTGTTCAACTGGGTTGTCTGGTGTTTTTGTCATGATTATTTGGGCAACCTTGAAACACTGAGGCACATAATATGCAAGTCGAAAGCAAGCATTATATTTCTTCTGCTCTCTTTGATAACTCAAAGGATTCAAATTCATATCTATTTCATGTGCAATTTCTAGTAGGGTGACACTGCTGATGTTTGATGGAGATCTATAGACTGGTTTAGGATCAATCCTAGATTGTATGTTGTGTGCTTGAAATACTGATGCCAGATGTTGTACAAACAGTTCTAATTTTTCTTCATTATACATCGCACCCATTATCCTTTTATGTTCCTTGTTCTTCTCTAGTTCCTCTCTAGATAATTCCCAATCAGTAACTTTGTTTTTGTAAGGTTAACTTCCATTTTTTTATGATTAATGAACGCAGAGTCATTATATGACCGGTGTGTGGTCGAAAGTCTGTATGCCAGCCAATAGGTTGGTTTACGCGATGAGTGATATTCACATCCTGACATTTCTATTCCACTTAGGAATTCTTTTCCTTTTACTGGTGTTATTAGTCGAGATGTTTGTCGGCCTCTGATGTTATTTTATAGTTATCAGAGTGACCTGTTCAGAATAATACTAAAACTATAACAGCCCCTTCGTGGGTCATTACGAAAACTTAAATTAGACACCACAAGATAACGCCTTTATAGTGACGGGATCAAAGGGTTTATGTTAAGCAGCAAAGGTAGATTTTATCTTCTACGAGAGATAGAACAGATGGATAGCCTCTTCGAGATAAATATAACCCCATATTACAATCAATTTCATGTTTACTTGTTATAAATAAATAAACTCAGATTTAAATTAAAATTGAAAATGAACCAGTTCTTGCATCGATCTGTAATTTTTTATTTATATTTTATTTACTTGTCTTAATTTATATCTGAAGAAAAAGGCTTTTTTTGTCGCTCTGTGCATTATACATACATACATAGGTACATGAGAATGTTAATGGTATTTTTTATTATGCTGGTTTATTAAATTAAATTTTTATAGCGAATAATTTTAATTTACTTGACACCATCGCGCTGATACGGTTTTAATTTTTTATAATTCGGTTATTAGGAAAATAATTAAGCAAAATACATTTTATTACATGTTTCCGCTCATGTGCTTAATAATATTAACATTTAGATTTTAATCAATTTATTTACTTATGTCATTCGTTTATTTACGTATATACTTTTAATCTTAATACATAAAATAATTGCGCTAATATTTAATTGAAATTAGATGACAATTTGTGTGAAATTAGATTAGATTATTATTAATAATAATAATATTTAAGTCTCTTATTTGTTTGTCGTGTTTGTTTGTCCATTACACTGTGTGTATATACAAATCAAAATTAATTAATTTATTTAAGTATTATTTTGATTAAATCGCGCAAAAAATTATTTACGGATTAGAAATATAAAAAAAAATGTAACACGGTTGGATATGTAATTAAGATAAATACCCGAGTGTACGAGCGAAAGTGAAATTTTAGAAATTTTTTGTCATGCGCGCTTAGATCAGATAAACGAAGGACAATTTAATTAAATGGTTTTGTACGTACGATTCTGGCTAGGTGTGCAACCAAATGGGGGTATGTAAGTAATACAAATTGAAATATGTTCAAAAATTTATTATTTCGATAGTTTCGAGCGATAAAATAAATTATAATTGATCAATTTAAACGAGATATATGGGGAGATAAACACCAAAAATTTGAAACGCTTTAATGTCTTAATTCGTTTTAATATACGCGACGTAAGCGGTACAATCACAACACGAAATTCTGTATCTTGCAAGCGCAAAAGACAAATATCGTTTAGGATCTCAAATTGAAACTTGTTCAACATGACTAATACCCAATACGTAACGTATGTATATGGAAATTTGTCATTTGTCGCCACAGATAAGTGATTTTATATATAAATAAACATTTTCCTTTTCATATCTTAACATTTTCTTGTAGAAACAAAAAGTAAACAAGAAATAGAAATAAAAAAATTATAATTTTCGCGGATTATATGACAAATTAATAATTGAAAATGGTAAAATTTTCTTTTGCTGCATATGCCAAACATATACGAGTCGAGTCGAGTGTGATACAGCGAGTAAAGTAATATATCCTGCTTGTTTTGCTTTTATCTTAGCATATATTTCATGTTTGTGTTTTTAGGTTTGTTTTGTTGTTGCTTTTTTATCGTGATTATATTGACATGATACCATGCAATGTTATTTTAAATATAAATCAATGCGGTATTATGAAATTTTCTATGTTATAAATAATATTATTGTATTTGCCAAGTGGAGCAATCTAAATTAGATCAATGTTGGGAAATTATTTTTTTGTAACTAAAGGATTGTTTTGATTCAAGAGAAAACCACTTTGCTAGTGGTAACTCTATAGCTGCGGCGTATTTCTCGTACAATCTTTAAACTTATTTTTAAAGTGTTTTGAGTTATAGTTCAAACAGTCGTAAACGTATTTAATATCAAACTAACCAAAGATAAAAATGCACACGAAGTCCGATTTAATGATAAATGAGTTGCGCAAAAACAGTTTATTCCCATGCTCGCGCGATACAATAGATTGGATGTAGTTGCACATAACACCTTCATATGTTCACGATTTGATTGATGAGCACCGGCATATATAAGAATTGCTAGGTAGGCATCGAATTCTTTTTCGGTCAATAATTTCTACAATTACTGTGGTTTATCTGGAGTTAGAATATTGTGTTCTGCGAAAACCTAACTGGCCTTCCTGTTTATTTAGCTAATTATTATTTGAGACATGACATCCGAAAAGATACACTTCACTTCACTTCATTCAGAGATACCTTCACTCTTATAGGTAACATTTCTGTCGATCGCAATGAGCGCTTTGAGGAGGATTTTGTTTCCATATCGATCCATTTTTCCCTTTAAGATAAGGCAAATTAATTCCATTGTCACTACTAGTTTCATCTTCCTCCTCAACTTTACTACCGCTAGAAATTTCATCATAAGGCACTTAAATTCAAGCTTCATGGTCTTCGTATACGTCCTCTACGTCTGAATCTTCTGCGTTTCTATCCGCTGCTACTAAGAGCCAATCATCTTCTGTGCCATCGTCGAATCAAGTGCTTCTTCATCTTCATCACATTCCTCTAATAAACGATTTAGGAACGCTTGGTGATTTTTTTACGATAAATTATAGAAGTGTATATGTATGCAAAAACAAATCAAACGAATCATTGCTAAATATTAAATCTTACAGTCTAAACCTAGCACTTGAAATGTCACACACACACCCACTTGTATATTTATTTTCAAAAAAACTTCCGCAACCAACCTTTCCATTTGAATACCAATAACTAACTACCTGCTCTAATAGTCTAATTTGCTTTGCTCATCATAATGATTTGTTTTCTATTTTGCTTTTACTAACATTAAGAGGGGAATCCCCATTTTGTATTTTATTTCCGTTTTCTCACGTTAAAAATACTTTATTAAAATAATAAAGGCACACACTGGCAAATACAAAATTATTCGATAACAACAAGAAAATACATGTGACCACCCGGGTGGGTCGAGAATAGTTTTAGTGTATAATTTTTTGGGTAAAGAAAAGATAACGTTGAAAAGTTATGCACCATAATCTTCCCGCTTCCTCTCGTATTGATATTACAACCCTCTGTCACAAAATGTAAATTTGTTCAAACATTAGCACTTAGGCAAATTACACTAAACCTAAACCATAAAAACTGAAAGAACATTAAAAAATGTATGTCACAAATGTCTCGCGTTGTATAGTTTGTAACAGGTTAAAACTAACGAAGACAAATCGGATGACGTCAAAGATTTATTATTACTGGAAGACATCATCAGTAACATCCCGCACCATAAGGTAAAAAAGTTATTGTGCATGACTTCAACGGAAAAATCGGTAAAAGCGCGGATATAACATCACATATTGACCCATACAGCTTACATCAGCTGAATAACAACAACGGCCAACGTGTCACTTAACTGGCTATTTTGTATCACCTAGTCGTAACGAATATGTTCTTTCATATAGGAAAATCCACAAAGCCACGTGGCGATCGAATGGTGGAATTCTACTCTACACTCGTATAACTATTGGTGGCCGAGTACACGCATAGACCACAAAGTGTTACCAACCAAACGTTGCGAGTTTGAATTTTATCGGAGTCCACCATTTTACTGAGGCGATTATTATTGTTAACATCATCGATGTTGACAGATCAAGTATTGCTCCAATCCTGATTGAGATTTGGATTTTAGAATAACATTCTATGTGCAGGGGACAGTGAAGATAACGAAAGCAATTGCAAACGGCGGCGATTATCATCATCGAAAATACTGGAATCAACAGCGGGTGTTAATCATCAATACAGTGGAAATGATGACGTGGAATATTTGCGAACACCACTATACGTGAAAGTGATTTACAATTGCAATACACATACATCGGTATTTGAAATAAAAATAATAATCTCGAACAGCAATAGACAAGAGCGAACAATTTGGAACGGAGAGGAGAGACAGTTGAATCAGTGAACAGTGCAAGTCGAAAAGTAGCGAACAACAAAAATGAGCAGGTTAAAATGAACATAGTAAATCGAATTAGTGAGCAGTAAATAAGTGAATTGCTGTAAAAATTAAAGTCCACAAATCACAGAAGTTTGGGAAAATGTTTATGAGTCGTGGCCTTTTGAAATGTTAGATGGGAGGTGGAAGCTCGAGCATACAAAGGGATGTATTCGAAGAGAGATAGCTGATTCTCTTTTGTAGTGAGTTTCACACTTAACCAGGCCTAAGTTAATGGATTTAACAAAGTTTTAATAATTTTTTTTAGTCTGTAAGATATAGCAAGTGACAAATATGTGCAGATTTCCAAAAATCAAAATGATGGCATACTTAGGTTAACATGGTTTAGTTTTATAAATTCAAGAATGATACACTACAGATCTACAAAAAATATATGTAGATCACATTAAAACTTAAAAAAATCAAAAGTATAGGCTAATTAGATTTGTGTTAGTCTCCAAAACAACTTCTTTCGGTTGTGTAATATAGGTATACATCACATTTGACACAAAAGTAAGGGAGGGGGGAGGGTTCTTTTTTGCATCATATGGGTTTCTGTGGATGTTTGACATCTGTGGTTACAATAAGTTTCCGTTTTGATGTTTGCTAAAGAGTAGAAGTGGGCTTCCGTTTTCGTGAAAAGAAGTTACCTATTAAGTTCTCGAGCATGTCCGAGAAAATTTTACTAATTTCTTTACGAATTGTTTAACAAAATTTTTAGTAAAAATTTCTCGAATTGTCGAATTGGATGGATCACAAGAAGTATTCAGTAAGCCACATTTTCCTTTATTCGTATTAGTTAGTTAACCCTGTATAAGACGAAATACTAGGTCTTCATTATAAATTTTATTTATAGTAATTTCAAAAGACCGTTAAATATGATTTTAAATATCAAAGATTAAAAATGTAAAAATAAATTTTAAAGATTTTAAGTGTCGTCGTTATTAAACACATTAAATTTTCAAACCCACAGTACTAAAACCCATCAAAAATACTGTGTAACTACTCTTAAAATATATGCCAACAGACCAAAAAACAGTGGGAAAAATTTCACTATTGAATAAAACAAACCCACAACTTAGACTAGCCTTATTTTAACTTACGTATTAATCTGCATTGTGCAATAGACGAAAGCTTTCTTATTTCGAAAGAGACTTAAATATCTAACTATAACAATCAACAGGATGCTTCATCATTGTCCGCTTGGTTAATTTTAATTCTAACGAAATTTCCAATTACATACAGAAAAACCTCGATATAATGGACGCTCGATTGAACGGACAATTTTTTTATTTTATTTTTTTTGATAATTCCATATTTCAGTTCTATATGCTGGATGTAAATTGGATTCAGCCACCGGGCGTAAATCGATCAATTCTTTCCTAAAAGATTTTGGGAAGAAATTCTGGAATATTCTTGGAAATTTTGCAACATAGTGCAATAGATTAAAGTTGTTAAATTTCACAAAAATACGCCACATATCTATGCGGATGGTCAGAATGCCCCATTCTGGCCCTTTCATTTTATTATAATTAGAACGAAAAAGTCCGAAAATGGAAATTCTGTGGAGTGAATCCTGGAGATTTTGCTACATGGCCACATACATAATGCAATAATTTTCGGAAGGAATTGTGGAATATGGCCACCTGGGATGGATCTAGATAATAAGCAGGTCTTTCTTGAAGCAAGCGTTTCGAAAATTATTTTTGGACTTTTTCATTCTAATTTTATAAAATAAAATGACCAGAATGGGGCACTCTGACGAACCGCATAGACATGTGGCGTATTTTTGTAAAATTTAACGTGGCTATGTGGCAAAATATCCGGGATTTGCTCCACAGAATTTCAATTTATGAGCTATTTTCGGACCTTTTTGTTCTAATTATGAAAATCGAATGAGCCAAGGTTGGGTACCCAATTATCCACAAAGACTGTTTGCGTAATATTCGAAATTGACTAGCTCTTATATATTGCACTGTGTAGATAACTTTTGGGCCAGTTCCTATTACTTCATACATTTTTTTTTATTTATCTCCATCTTACTTAGAGTATTTTTGGTCATTAATTAAATCAATTGGGATTTGAAATATCTGATTATTACGGTGGTTATGTTTTTGTTTGTTTAATTCTATACTTTGTACCAATTTTTTTTTTAATTTGTCGAGTATAACTCAATTTTCGTCTTGTACAGGTAATAACCCTAATACATATGAAATTAAAACAGGTCGCAAACGTTTCGTAAAAACTTCCAATACGTTTCTCGAGCAATCTTCTGACGAAATTCTAAGCTCGATAGTTTATATTTCAACTTCAACTCATTCAAGACTTCCAAGTACACAACATATGAATTGTTAACAGCGATACCAATTAAATCAAAAAATATTCTAAGGTAAAATTTCGTAGACTAGTGTTTTTTTATCCATAAGGTCAACACCCCCATAAATTAATTATATTAAATAATCATATATGGACACGGGACTACACAATTTTCACTGCTTCCTTGCACTCTTCGTTTTACTGGTGACTTCAAAATTGGAGATAGAAAGTTTTAGCGAATAAGAACTTCTTTGTTGTCTATTCATTTTACAACGGATACGCCGTTAGAGCTCCGAGATTAAATATCGCCTCTCTCATGATTTTTGGATACAAAAATAGGCATTTGTTTTCGATTTTTTGTGCCGGTCCCACACGACTTAATGTTGCAGTTACATAAAGCATATTGAAAATTTGAGAAATTAAAAAAATTGTCTATCAGTCCAGATAAAACCGTAGTTAATTGATTTACAACCCCAAGGAATCGATAGATTTATCCTTTTTTCTTCTAGAAAATTTGATCACAAATACTCATTTTCTGGAAATGCAAATTATTTGAGAATAAAAAGTGCTTTTACTAGAGAAGACACAACTTACCTTTTACGTACTGTTTCATGATATTGTGCCCTTTAAATTTAATCATGTTGTTACGACTGTGTTGGTCGCAACCACCATTTTATGTTTTTATTCATCTCTGTAATTGTCTGTTAATTGTGCGCTGAACGCACCCGCGATGTTTTGCTTTGTACCTCATCGTGTGGTGGCGCAGAGGTGAGAAAGAATGAGGGAAAGAGAGAACAATGCGCATCGAGTATGTGCAAAGTAAAACGTTTTGGAAAAAATGTTTTTCTTATATGTCTCTCTCTTTTATATCAACGAAAATTTGATATAAAGGAGAGACAGAGAAGAGAGATTAATTTCTTCTAAAACGTTTTACGAGTTGTGCGGCGCAAGAGTTTTCTCTTGTATTCATTCAAGGTTGTGATTTTGTGAAAGATAGTCGAGTTTTGGATTATTAAAATAAGTCTCGTTTTGATTTGGAAAAAAAATACAGTCAAATCTATTTGGGAATTTTGTTTATTGAGTAAAATTAAATTTTTTGGTGATTGACTATTTTGATGATCAATGTGAAAAATAATAAAAATAAATAAATTTACGTTTTGTGAGTGCAAAATAATAAATAATTGTTAAAATTTGAAAAGAATTTTTTTATTTTGAAGTGACAAGGTCAACTTGTTCAATTTTTGAGATTTTGAGTGTACTCCGATTTTCATATTGCTTTGGAAGACCGCCATCATTAAAATTTGGTTTTGATTTTTACTGGTGTGAAAACAATTTAAATACTATTAGTGCCATATAGTATGCTGAGTGCAATAAATTTGGTTTAGCAATATCAACGGAAATAACAGTTTTCAACCGGATATCAAGAAATGTATCTTTTGGAATTTTGGGGGTCGTCACAAAAACAAAATTCGAACAATATTCGCTGTTTCCAAAATCATTAAGGCGGAGGTATATTTGTGTATGTGATTGGATGTTCAGCCGAGGCTCATGCACTTTTTAACTAGTGCCGGAAGTTATATTGTGGGTGTGTGTGGATTTATAGCGAGTACCGCTATTTATATTGTTTTTGGGCGTGTACCTTTTGTTAGCGGTTATTTTTACGGGTACTGAATTTTTTTTAACGGATACCGCGTTCTGTTTTCAACGGGCGCTGCTATTTAAAATTCCATTTATTGAGTGATTATTCGCGACATTCGGGTAGCCAATCAGCACCTAGATTGATTCATTTTGGTATCGGGGAGTGGCCCCGCAACAATACGGGTGGTCAACCGGCCATTTGTATTTATTTGGTAACGGGGAAAGGCCCCGCAACGAACGGTAGCCAACCGGCTATTGTTTTTTTATTCATTTTGGTATCGGGGAGAGGCCCCGCAACAATACGGGTGGTCAACCGGCCATTTGTATTTATTTGGTAACGGGAAAAGGCCCCGCAACGAACGGTAGCCAACCGGCTATTGTTTTTTTTATTCATTTTGGTATCGGGGAGAGGCCCCGCAACGACACGGGTGGTCAACCAAGGCCATTCGGGTTTTTTTTATTTACGGCGGGAAGACGCCCAACGGTCCGGGCATTGGAAGTTGCCTGTGGCATGACGGCACCAAGGCCGCAACATTATATTTATTAATTAAGGTACCATTTTGTTTATTTTTATTTTGTTTATTTTTTTTTGATTTCATTTTTATATTTTTGCTTATTTATTATACTAAATCTAAAATTTTGTAATCGAGCGCCGCACAGCTGGTGCGCGCTCGGTGCGTATTGCTCTCTCTCTCTCTCGCTTCTCTCTCGTTCTCTCCCTCTCTTGTTTTCTCCGTGGGAAGTTGTGTTTTGGTTTTTGTCGCTTAAATTAAATTAAAAGAATGAATTATTAAATTTTTTCCGGATATGGTATGATGGAAGCGGAGACTCCCTCTGTGTCGGTGCAGTGTTGATTGCGGTCCCTTGGTGCCCGCATCCAGTTTCGTAACCAGGAGCGTCCTGCAAGCCTCAAACCCCACGACCTTACCACTTCTCCCTGAGAACGTAGCCGGCAAAAATCACCGTGGAGGCCTCTGCATGCGCTTAGTGAAATCTGCAGGTTGGCAGTAGCCAGCCTGTAACAATGTGCTCGGCAATCGATTGAGCTGGAGTATGCTTTTGAAAAAGCGACATTGAAATGCTCAATTATTGGTCTAACTTTATATGCCCGATTAAAATTAAGGTCAGTTGGAGGTGGAGTCTTCGAAATATCATAAAAATGTAGGGCATTCGGATTTCCTAAAAACGACATGAGGACATAGTCGCAACAAATGGAACTTTTAAGTCTGATTGGCTAGACCATTAGTGTCTTTTGGAAGGCAAGACGTCATAGCTCATGACAAGGTTTAAGCCCAAAAATGCCCGCTATTCTGAGGGTTCAATTTGAAAATGAATTTGCTGTTTGGCAACAATATAATTTACTTTCGGCGTTGGAAAATTGTTGGCAGCTATATATATTTTCAGGTAATAATACGTTAGAAAATCCTATTACTTTTAAAATTTCGAAGGTATTTGGCTGCGGTATGGTTTTCTCCAGTTCAAAATGTATTGTGAATGAGATATTTGTTGTTGATCATTGTTGCCATCAGAATCAATTTGGTGTGATACTTCTGATTCAAGCTCATTTTCGTGCGATATAACCGGTTTCTTATGATCTGATGGTCCTTCAACTATATAACTTCACCTATGCCAACAGCTTCAATATCGTCTTCAAAAAATTGGCAGTCTTACTTGATCAAGCTGTTGGTCATCTTCGTCAGCACTATTGTCTGCCAATTACGTTTGAATGATTTCATCCTCCGAAAGCAAAAACTTTTTATATGAAAAAAATAACATCTACATAAGTCAATACACTTGTAAAAGTGTGACAGCTTTGTCAATTTTACCTTAATTCTACTTGGTCTTAATGTATTTCACTATTAAAACTAAACTTTTCACTTCAAAAACTATTATGTGACCTGTTTTAGGCTCAAAATAAAACATATGAAATATCTACTTTTAAATAATGAAAAATATATCAAAACTGCCATACTCTAGTACCTTAGTATATTAAAAAAAATTAAAAACAAGTATTGGCATACATACGTGCCATAAACCTTAAGGGGTTTAAAAGAAAAGAAAGATGGAGAGAATAAACGATATACTAGACAAGCTAGGTTCCAAATTTAAGCAACTAGATGATCAGTTTGCCGAGCTGGATAAAAACACGACGCGCAGATCAGGAAACTGGATCAACTTATACGGGTTCTAAGTGCATGAAATAAAAGATCTGAAAGATGTGATTAAGTCTCTTGGGACGAAAGTAGAAGAAGTTGAAAACCGACCACTCCTTGCTGGATTTTACAATAAACTGAAAGTTAACAATAAAATTAAAGAAGTCGATCCCAGCTTTGGGAGGCATGTGCTACAAACAATGGAAAGAGATTCACAGATTGCACTGAATGGTGTTTCCGAGATCGAGTGAAGGAAAACTCAGATATTTGATGATAAAGCCCAGTTGTAGAGTACAGCACTTTGGTTTCTGAGCTGAGAAAGAGCAGGACGACAACACCCAAGATAGAGAGTTGTATGCGATCAAGTGGCGACTGAGTTAAGGTTGAAAGACACATGAGCAGAAAATATATCCAATGAATCAACATTCAACATTGGAGCGAAAAATCAATTCTGACGTTGTTACAGTGATCGAGACATTTTGGAACGAGCAATGAATAAATTGACCTTTAGCGTTCGGAGTCAAAAATAATTGCACCGGTAAAGTGAGAACCCAAATAACATCAAAAGTCAAAGAGCCGCCGGGTTTATTTATTTATTCAATCTTATTCCTAAGATAAACAACATGAAAACTGGCGGAAGGAACGTACACCATACCAAACGTTTAATTCTAGCTCGGATGGTACAAGTATGCTTAATAAGAGAGTTTCCGGCCAGAGAAAATGAGGAATGAATTGGCTAATTAAATTGAGCAAATATCCTTGGGGGAGGCCCAGCGGAAGTTTTTAGTACGATTGTAGAGGGTGAGTTCGGCAGTGAAGTTGACTACTAAAGAGAGAGAGAGAGGGATCCCAAACGCCGAAGCGGGTAGTCGTGCACGCATTGATGATGGATGAGTCAGTATATCGGAAAGCATTCAGAAAACCGCGGAACGACTGATTTGTCGACCGAAGCAGGAAATCTTTTAGCATGGTTTCAACTATAAATTTTGTATGGGTTTTCGTATTTTTTTATAAAAATAATTAAATTAATGCTTGGCTTTTGATGTCTCTTTGTCCAAAATATCAACATGCAAAGCATGTACATATAAGCATTATTATATTGACAAATTTGATTTTCGTTTGCTCTATTTAATTAAAATTATTAATTTTGTGATTTTTATTTATTTTTTATTCAAAAATAGGCTGCAAACCAATAAAAACATTGGTATTTAATTTTTGGCTCAATAATTAATTTGTAATATGGGTTAAACTGCTAACAATTATTCTTCCTTAATCCGTAGATGTGTAACCTAATTGGAGTTGTACCGCATGTATTGACATCATGAGTCGGAATTTCCAATCAACGGTGTTCAAGCTACAATCATTGACTTCGAAAAAAGCTGCCAATTGAATTAAATGTGCTGAAACTGTCAAATATGTGTATTAATACCTCGAAATGGCTGGTTTATTACTTAAAGCAAACCGTAATTGTAGTGCACAAAGATATCACCAATAAATGTAAAACTATTAAAATTGAGTTATACTGAACATCATCCCGGTGGAAAAATGTTTTGCCCATATTCAGCTGTTAATCCAATTAGTCAATTACGAAACAGTTACGGGTATGTACTAAAAGCACATTGATGCAACACACACATTTCATCCAATTTGCAGAAAAAATCTGCGCACAGCATCAACTTTATGTTCACCAATTTGTTTAAATCATAATTTAATTCTTTTTTTTAAATTTTTGCTCATTTTTATGTAATTTGTTACGATGTATCCCCTTTGGGAGTTATGTTGATTTTATTTATTTGTTGTTATGTAGTTTGTTTACGGTTCAATTAATTTGATCGACCTCGATTTTTCTTCAATTTTTTATTGGTATTTTGATTGTTAAATGAATTGATTTGATGAAATGTGATTTTTCAATATGTATACGATCGATCGGAAAGTACAAGCAAGATATTGTTCTTTGTTTAACATCTCCTACTGTTTTTAGTTTTTCTAAAAAGGATTCAATCTCATCGGGATCTTTTTATCTATATATCAGTTATATAGACCACCTTACCGAAGAAAAAAAATCATTTATCATATCCTTGAGGGCACTTGTAAATATACGTTTATATATACAAATTGATGTGAATTTATTTCGCAATCCTTTTTTTATCTCGTTATCACTTAATTCACCGCCTGGCTGCCAGTTGAAAGAATGAATGAGAATCTATATCTATAAAATAAACAAACTACTTAAATAAACTATTTGATCTCAACGCGATGTGGGTGGTTTCCTACTATCCAACAATTTTGTTCGTTTTGTTCTCTACTTCTATAATTCCCAAAACAAAGCAGCAGCAAAAAAGCAGTCTAATCTCTAATCGTACACTTGTTTTGATTATGAAATTCTTATATATATAAGACTAGAATATATACTCGATAGACAAAAAGAACTGCCTAACATACCGAGAGGAGAAACTGACCTTGTTTATCTATAATTTGCAACGCTTATACCATAGTTAAGATTTGAATGAATAAAAAAACAAAACAAAACTTTAAAAAAACTGTAAGATCACCCGCTGGGATAAACCAAGAAATACGAAAAAAAAACACTGGCAGAAATTTAAAGACAGCGCGCATAAGAAAAAGGTTTAGTTAAAGAAACCAAATACAACAACAACAAAAATATTTCAGCTGGCTCAGTATCATTCCGAATACATAATGCCTGTACCTAGGTTGGTACTGTTTTGATTATATTTTGAGAGTAATGAGGTCTGTCTATCAGTTACACAGGAGCATAGATGGGTGGTAACTCTTTACATTTCTTTTAAAATATTAGACGTCTGTTTGTTTTGAAAGATCTTTCGTACAAATTTAATGAGTTTTGAATAGATTTGTTAGTGTTTTGTATGTTTACAACTCAATAAACAGGTGAAATGTCTACATCTATGATTTCTAAACATCAATTCTAATTACATATTTTAATGCATGCGTGTGTGAGTGACATATAAATGCGTCAATCGTATATAAGGTGGATCGGTTATGATACAGTTTGGAAATTTTCACTTATTTTATTGTTCCACGAAACGTGGTGTAATTTATATTTGAATAATGTGCAAAAACTCTGTTTATCACAAATATTGATTTTATCAAAATCGATTATTGATTTAGCGAAATTGGCTTAAAATTACTATATTACACATACAAATGTATAGCGCTAAATAGTTTATTTTGCGTATGCGCGATGTGACGTCAGGGGGAAAATACAAGTTTAACCGAAATTTTTTGGTGTATAAATATCCGACTATAAAACTGATTGCTTGCGCTTCCTAGGAAGTTTATTTTGGAGGGCTATTGCACTATTCCGAGAAATTTTAATGTTCGCGTTTCATTATTCACAATGTGGCGAATATTGAACAGGTAAATTCGATAAACAAAAACGATCCGTTTAACCGAATTAATAACCAACAATTCATAAAAATTGATAAACTTATTTTATAAAATCAGGGTAGGAACCAAGTGAAAATGTTAACAAATAGAAAAGTCAATTAAATATCTATAAAATTCCAAATAAGATTGTAGCAGTTCTTTGATTTAACCGGGTGATCAAAAACATTTTGCTTCTTCAGTTTCGTCTAAAAATTTATTTTTAATATTAATATTTTCTTATCGATGAATTGTGTGCTTGGTTCCTACCCAGTTTTCAAAAATTTATTTAATCTGCTCTAAAATTCAAAAATGTGTAAAACGAGCCTTTAAAACATAATTTCTACCGAATTATGTTTGATATTGAAAGATTTGATTTTTGAATGACATAATCCTTTTAAAAATGTGGTATTATTGACATACCTTTTATAGAATTTTAACAAGTCTTTCGCAATTTATCGTCGGGATATTAAACTTGTTATGTGAAGAAGTTTTCATAACGATAACTTGTTTTTGAGAACGTTAGTTTGCTGAATTTTCGTTAAATCAAGCATTTATGCAAAATTTAGAGCTTTACATCATTTAACAGTTTCTGTAAGACAAAGTGTTTTTATAAAACAACTGGATTTGCAGATAAGATGTTGCTGTTAAGGCTGTTGGGTACTGCAAAAACAAATTTCTTTTTAGCATCGATATTTAAATGCCTGTTAATGTAAGCACCTGGTTTGTTTCTTTAATAAGTTTGGGTACAATAATTTCGTATATTTTGCTTACTAAATTTTACTTAGATTGCTCGTGTGTGTAAAATTAATTAATACATTTTTTATTTTTCATTATTGCTAATCTAAACCTTGCATATTATAATAAATTAATAACCACTTATCTTGGACAGACTTTTTACATGTGGCCAATTGCCAGCAGCGAAACTTTCGAATTTCAAAATGAAACTTTGCATACCGAGTAAGCCCAATTTGTGCTAATTAGTGCTCACGGGAAAAAATTTGTGCTACTCCCGGAGCCAAAAAACGGGTAAAGAAAATTTCAAAATTCGCCTAAAAGACGAAAAAATAAAATCTAATTTCTAGAAAAAACCAGAAATAATTTAAGCTAAATTTTAAAATTTTCCAAATGATTTTTCATGATTTTCAATGATTTTTATAAATTTTCATTCATAAATTGCAGAAAAACAAACTAGCACCTAAAATATACTATATTAAACATACAAAATACAGAGGTATACCGTTCAATAATAATAAAAACTAGAGATAAAATATTAAAAAATCAAGGAATAAACAATTCCGATGGCATAATGCTGTCGGGCATGTTCATAGCCATCCGAAAAATATAGTGGCTGAATTTGTACTAACTCAGAATTAGCCCAATTCCATTGAACAACAAAGACCGTTGAATAAAAAATTTTCTAACCAATAAAGTTGGAACCAATGAAGTTGGAATTGGGCCAATTCTGGACTACCACAAATTCAGCCACTTCGTTTTTCGGATCATTGGAATTAAGATCCATGAATTGCCCATCATTAATGTCATAATATTGTTATTCAGAATTATCGTAATTCTTATACAGTCATATATATGTTATTGTGAACATGTATTATGGCTAGTAGTTATTCACCACAATTATGAATACCGGAAATTGTAGAACTAGATTTAAGATTATTTTATTATGAATTAGCAAGTAGAAAAATAAGTACAGTCAAAGGTTTTTCTTCATTATGTGAAGGGAAGAAAATATATTATAATTTTGTGAAAGTTACAAACAGTAATTATAATTAAAAGTGTGGCTCATTTTATTTCACTTTGATATATTAACTTGGGAATTATTTGCAATATCCATAATTGCCCCAACAAATATGCTATCGGAATTGCTTAATCTTTGATTTTATTATATTTCATAGTATGTTTTAGGGGCTGGTTTGTTGCTTCA
This sequence comes from Nephrotoma appendiculata, assembly GCA_947310385.1. Classification (NCBI taxonomy): domain Eukaryota; kingdom Metazoa; phylum Arthropoda; class Insecta; order Diptera; family Tipulidae; genus Nephrotoma; species Nephrotoma appendiculata. The sequence continues at coordinate 5,044,370 of OX371224.1, read as the reverse complement.
CAATTTATGAATGAAAATTTATGAAAATCATATTTTTATATAAGCACAAATTTCGTTAGTGTAGCCGCCTTTTATTTTAAAATTAGGCTAAAATTATTTCTGGTTTTTTCTAGAAATTGGGTTTTATTTTTTCATGTTTCAGGCGAAATTTGAATTTTTCTTTTTCCTTTTTTCGGCTCCTGGACTAATTTTTTCACGTGAGGGACTAATTTGGCTTAATAGGTATGCAAAGTTTCATTTTGAAATTCGAAAGTTTCCCTGCTGGAGTTACGCACACACCATCTACAGTGACAGTAAAACTTTCAAAAATAATTATCGGTGCAGCGTAAACGCAAATAAACTTATCGTTTGTTTTTGATTTTTTATACACATCGTTTTTGCCAATTTGAGTACCTATACCATAGAGCCGAAAACATTTTTTTTTGTAAATGCTAAATAATTTATAAAATTTCAAAAATCGAGAAAGCTATATTATACTGCCACTTTCGATGAACCGTTATCGACCAAATCCTCTTGGATCATCCGATATGTGGGAAAAGTTTAAGTAAGAAGTTAAATTTGCTGTACAGAGGCTTGTTTGTTTGTTATTATAAATATTACATTGCAAATTGTAGTTGTTGTATTCCTTTCGGGCAATGCAAATTTTGGAAACTCTCCGAAAGAGAAAATTTGTTTCGAAAATTCCATCTCACCTATCAGCTCATTTTGTAACTACGTACAAACGCCTGAAATTTTTAAATAGATAACATTTTGTAAATATATAAATCTGACTTCTCAATATAATTTTTAAATTAGAAATAATGTTGTTTTATTTTGTGCTTTCCTAATGATTGATAAGAACTGACCAAGTTGTTCAGATGGCTAATATGGTAAACAAAATACAATGAATAAGTGTTGCGTTGAACGATATTTGAATTGGATATTTCTTTTGGTTCTGGAAATTGAGAATTAAATTTTAAAAATTTCGAAAAACTTTTAAGACGCATTCATCAACCCGATTCATAAAACAGGTACTTAACGGATTTTATTTTTATACGTAAATTACATCACACACAAATATCACTCAAGCCTCAACCTTTTTATAAAATAAATCAGTCATTTCTTTAAATAAAAAATTTCATTAAAGTATTTTGATAACAAAGATTTCAACAATCGTAAAATATTAATTTACGACCTAGATTGGGTTTCGTTTTCTTCAAAAATAAGATTTAATTTATGAAACTGAAAAACTTAATTTGCATATTGTTTTGTATGTCTGACAATGTGTGTAACCCAGAAAGAAATATTATTGGGTTTGATGCAAAAATCTAATTAAAAACGGTTTTGGGGCTCCACGTTTCTCACGGTTACAAAATACTAAAATGTATAAACCATATCCGAGTATATACCAAGAACTGATTAACTTCTTTGTTTGATACTATATATTTTAGAACACTATAAATTCACCACGTGTGCTGTGTAAGGTTCCTCTTTGTGTGATACAGTGTTGCTTTAATATAAAATCACCTTTCGCAGTAAATTTTACTGCGCTATTTGCTTGTTTAATAACTTAACTTTTCTATTTGCATTAGGGACAAAAAAAAATAATTATCCTCAATTGAATCGATTGTGCAGGGTGTAATCTTAAGTAAATTTTCTTGTTCGATTTTTTTTTTATATGTGTGCAAACCTCGGATATGAATAACCGCCATTATTATAGCCCGAATACCTAGGTATATTTACACAAGTGTACAAGTTTATAGTGAATTTTATATTAATTGACGGTAATTTGATAAAAATGATTTAAGGGGGCATAAAATTTGTAAAATTTAAGTCGCACAATGGTTTTTATTTAAATCGTATAAAATTTGATGAAATTGGGGCCAAACTATAAATAGGTATTGAAAAATGTTGATCAATTTCCGAAATAGATAACAATTTTTAATTTTTCGTAGTTTACAGAACGGTTTAACAAGATGAAACTTGTCACAATTTCGGAATAGGTCAACTTGTGTACTCGTGCAAGCAAATAATTAAAGTTTTATCATTTGCCAAATAGGCATATGCCAACTAACAGTTCAGCTGTCATAACAAATATATTTACACAACAATATATTGGTCATTGCACGTTATGATTAAATATACATCTGTCGCACTGCCAATACAGTAATTGAGCCACAATTATTTACAAATCATGGTCTATTTATATCCAAACAATTTCCACTAATTCATATTCAACAACAAATCAATCAATGGGTAAGGTCAACATAATTACGTATTATGACCATTAATTTCCAATACACACACTTGATTATTGATCCGATTTCTGAACCACCTTGAAACATCTTAAACATTTAAAAAATGTTCTATATTTGTTCTATTTAAATTCAAATATGTATATAAAGTTTGTTGCAGCACACATACCAAAATAAGTTCAAATCGATTAAAACCCTCAACAAAATCAAAAGAAGCAAATCAAATTGAATAACAATAAATCTATTGATCGATCGATATATCCACTCTTCGAGTAGTATAAAACACAAAGAACCAACGAATATCTTAAATCCATTTATAAAGACGATGATGATGAGGCGAAGAAGATGAAATAAGCATAAATAATTCAACCTGTTTCTGTATCATAATCGTTAAAATAATCACCAAAAATTTATTTTTGTACTACATGACCATCTTCACTTAACAACAACTGTACATACATATATAAAGACATACACAATGGTCAAACGAATTCTTATTTGAAATTTTTCTATTGTTGCGCGTATTTTTGTATAGAGTTTTGAAGATGTGTTTTTTGTACATATTTTGACCCATTCGGTCGGGTTCTTTTTTGTGAATTAAATGAATAGAGACGAGAATTAGAATGAATTCATAACAATAAAATGATGATGATTATTTTAAGGAATGAATGCCAACGAATAAAAGAATCTACTTATAATGGATATGTACCTGCGCGAATATTGTTATAGAAATTAGGGCAGTGGATTGTAACCAGAGATATGCGGAACTTGGACATAAGATGAAGTAGGTTGAAGAATTTTTCAGTTTTAATTCAGTAGCGGCCATTTATAGATGAAATAAATATTTTGGTTGAACATTTAGATTCCTCAGTTTTAGCGTTAGACAATAAAACACGTTATACGTTACTACTGAGGGCCACCCACAGATCGTGTGAAAGGTGGTTATATAACTAAACATTTTTGGGATTGTCATATTATTGCAATTTAAATTATGACTCATAGGACAAAAGTTTCCTTATGATAACCATACCCTCAATAATTTAGTAGAACCTCGGATCAGTTTCTAAAATATCAGTAAATTTTGGAAAACTAAATTCGGTATTTGATGGAAATATTGATGAGGCTATACATGATCTTACGGATAACAACAATTAATCCTCAAGCCCTTCAGCGATAACTCTAACCTGGACTATCATTAGATGTGACGAATATTTATAGCAGCACCAATAGTATCAATAAACCAATCTTATCTATTGAGAGTAGCTCTAAGCCTTGGTTCCTAAATCTATGTTTAATTTACTTTGTCACCGAATTCGTGGCTAACTCTACATTTGGGAATGAATGTGTTGTCCTCTGACAATTTCAGACATTTTTTTATATTGTTTTCATTTCTACTGAAACTAATTTAAATAGTGATTTTCATAACAGAAACTGGAATATGGAACTGTGATGACTAGCGATTCGGATCCATCTGGCAGATGATTTTTTATAGCACTACGTGTCAACTTTGGCAGTTTTTTACAGTTCATCTCAGGGAGGTGAAAAATATTTTTCGTTCTTTTATAGGCACACAGAGGCCCGTGCATTCCAACTAAAATATACCAACTCCGATTCCGTTGACTTTTTGTCGAATAAAATGAACACTAAAGAAGATCTTAGCCATCCTGATCTGATATAGATGCAATCGGACACACTATGTTACGTCAAACATCGCTTGCACTAAGGAAACCTTATTAAATGATAATATATTAAATGCTACTTTATTTGAAATTAGCAATATTAAAATGTATCTGAACAGTCAGCTTAACCTGTGTTCTTTCATCAAATTCCGATAATAGTACAGCTACAGTAACAAATCTGATACTTTCCATTATTGACTCTTATATTGTCAACCGATATCTACTATATTTTGCTATGAGTTTGATCATGCTAACATGGAGTCGGAAAACTTTAATGATTTTTTAAAAAATATTGATTTTAACGCCATTTTAAATTAAAACATTGATATTTTAATGTTTTGCAGGTACTTCATATGTCCTCTACAAAAAAAAATTCATCGCCGCCATGGTGCTATGCGGTGAACAATTCGCACTCCCCGTAGCCTCCAAAACAAACGTTGGTATAATCTCATTGCTAGTACGCATAAACGATTTTGGTTGAGTGTTTTTAGTAAAAACCATTGTTTTTGGACTATCGACAACCAATCTAACAGAATTAACATCACGTACTCTTAACACCATGGAAGCAGAAAACTCTTTTAGGTGTGTCCCAAGGCAGTTATGTGGGGCCACAGTCATGTCGGGTACATTACCAAAAACCGGAATATCTGTGTTAACGTCTACGATATGAAAATTTTCAAACATAAATCCATACAGATTCTGATATTTATTGCAAAACGGTCCAAACAAATTTGCGACTTGGTGCGAAAAGAACCACCTCTATTTAAATATTACGTAGTAGCCGTCTTACAGCGCATCCCCAATAGAATTCTTTTTACTTTTTCCTTACAGAAAAGTATGAAATTTTGAGAAAACAAAATTTTTTTTTTCTCAAATTTTTTTTTTCATACTTTTCTGTAAGGAAAAAGTATATGGAATTCTATTGCGCGTTAATATCTCCCATTACTGAATTTGAATCATACGACGATGAACATACGACGTATCTCAGCATTGGGGTTTTTTCACGTGTTTGTTTACTTCTTCACTAACGAAATCGATCTTCAGATCTCTATGGAGGTTGTTATTTCTTATTGTTCACGGCGCATTTACTATTCCACGTAGGACTTTGGTTTGGAATGACTAGATGATATTGACATTCACATGCGCTTTTGATTTTAGTTTCGCGTCTAGAGTCATGTCTAAATATTTTTCTGTGTTTGCATAGGGAATTTGCTGAGAGTTCAGTTCTACAGGTATCCAGTTGACGTTTTCGTCGGTAAAGTTTACGTGAACAGATTTTTTTGCATTAAGTTTTATTCGACATTTCTTCGTCCAAGTGTTGACAATATTTGTAGCTCTTTGCAATTTGCTTGTGGATTTTTCTAGGCTATCAGCGACTGTTAATATGGCCGTATCATCCGCAAACGCCTCTATGTTAGTCTCCAATATCGTTGGCAGGTCCGAGGTCTATAGAACAAATAAAGTTGGTCCCAGAACGCTACCTTGTGGTACTTCTGCTGATATTTTCTTTCTTTCTGATTATTCGCCATTTTATTTAACACGAAAATATCGGTTAGATATGTAAGATTTTTGAATTTCATAAAACTGCTTTGGTAAATCCCTCTGTAATTTATATTCCAAGCCTTTATGACATACTATGTCAAAGACCTGTGCTACATACAAGAAGTCGCTTGAACACATCTTCAATTGTTTTTGTAATTCGGTGTACTTGTTCTATTGTTGAATAGTTTTCTCTGAAGCCAAGTTGATGTGGAAGAATAAGATTTCAGTTTTTCTGTGTTTAAGTGTGAACACTGCGGTTATTATCTGCAGTAGTTTACGTAGTCCTCTTTCAGGAAGAGCTTTGATTATTTGACCTGTAATTAAGTCATATCCTGGAGATTTCTTTTTATTTAGGTTAAGATTGATTTCCTCTTTTAATTCTTGTTATGTGACAGGAGATATTTTGTAGTTATCCGTTTTATTTAATGGTGGCATGTTTTTCTCTGTAGTTTGTCTAGGTAGAGGCTACAACGTATTCTCAAGGTAGGTTGCAAACAATGATGCTTTTCACTTTGCACTTATAACTCATGTTATAACTTCATTGATAACTGAGGAAACTGGTGAAATTTGTAGTTTAGGTCGTTTCAAACTTTTTGTCGCTTTTCAAAGGGAGTATTCGGTATCTTTTTCCTCAGTAAGGCCACTTAAGTGTTTATTATTGGATTCGTTCTTGATTTCTTTAATTAACAACTTTAGTTTATTGGACAAACAATAAAGAGTTGTCTTATATTCTGGCTTTCGAGTTCTTTGCCAGGCCTTTCTTGCTTTTCGTTTTGCTGCAACCAGTTCCCTAACTTCCAGGGATAATAGCATTTCGGCGCATTACCTTCGAACTCGAGGGGTACTATTCCACGCCGCTTCTTGTGTACTGTTGTTGAGTTGTTCTAGTTCTTCTTCTAGCTGTATCGGATTTTTAATTGGAACCTAAAGATCAATATTATCCTCAACTAGTTTCTGGAATTTCTACCAACATGTTTTTTTTATTAATTTGCGGAGGTGGACTAGTTTTCTTTACAATGGTTGCACTGATTGTCATAATAACAGGTGGATAATCCGACATAGTTCCCACGCTGCTTTCTAGGTACATGTAGTTTTCGTCTATACGGTGACAAAGAAGTCAATGTTATCGGGTATTTTCTTTCTTTCCGTAGCCGAATAAGTTGGTTGATCTTTTTTAGAGATTACTCTTGATCCCCAGGTATTTTTTGCATTGAAATCACCTTCGATTTTGAAACTTGAAATCAAATATTCTTTGTTGTTATTTATAAATACTTTTAAGGTGACTCCTTGCATAAATTCCTCTTCATTTTTAAAATCTATAAAATGTTTGATATGTTATTTTATAAACATCCTCCTCATCCTCTTGACCTTCTTGCTGAATATCAAGTGGATGTAAAATGGGTATCCAATACTAGGCATATATATCTATTTATTCAGTATTTAGGAAAATTTCTAATTCTGGAATATGTTGTATTAGCCCATTTGCACTCCAAGTTACTATTCTTAATATTTTATTTGTTGTTGTTCGCATCATTTTAATAAAGCATAGATTTAGAGAGTTTTGCTTATCTAACCTGTTGATAAGAGCTTGAAAGCATTTCTCTTGTTTATCAAGAAGATTGTTAAAAGCATCCATGCTTCTTAGTATATCTTCTGAAGCACTGTTGTATCTTCAATAGTGCCTTCCAAATAACTGGTTTTGTCATGACCATCTTCCGAGTATAGTTTTGGTTCTCCCGTTTTACTAGAATGAGGTTTTGGTTGCTCTTTGGTGAAAATTTGATTAATTCTTCCCGGTGTTGCTGGATTCTGTTTTCGCGTTTTATTTCTTATTTTTTGTAGCTCCTTAGCTATTTCTCATCCCCGTAGTTTGCAGGATGTGGCTTATTGCAATTAACACATTTTACAGCAATATTTTTATTAACCTGGCATACTTGGGCATGATGCTTTTCGGCACATTTCACGCATCTATAGTCTCTCGTTGGCAATATTTCTGCGTATGATTAAAACCTTGATATTTTTTGCACTGTGGTATTAAACCGCTATTTTTTCAATGGTTCTATTTTAACTCTCATGTTTGTGGTATTGCCACAGAATATATATTATACAGAAGTGCCATTGAGTAGACAAAAAAAAATTACCAACCGCCATTTCCTACCTGTTTTTTACGACTCTAGCCACTGAAGAAAGAATTACACTGCTAGATTTTCAATAAAAAAAAATGGCAAATGTCACACTTGTTGCTATTGTAAAGTGATGCAGGTGAGTTATACAAACAAAATATTATTTGTGAGCTTTAATTGTATATGCATATATAATAATATACTGATAATATTAAGATCAATGTATAATATATGTTTATATAATTACAAGTGACAAAATTTTTTAATTTATTATAAGTTTAACCTGTTGAGCATTTTTAGGTTAAGTGTAAAAAAATAATAAAGTTTAGGATAGCGCAACAATTAGCAGCGGCAATCATAATACAAATTTATCAGTTAAATTGAAACAGCAGCATACACTGCCTGTGTCTGAAATATCCTCAATGTGTGTTTAAACACCCTGATTCGACAACGAATTCGGTTCATAGTCTGCGACACTATGGACAAAATGAAATGGACGGAAATCGTATAAATGAATCACCGGCCAATATTGCAAGTAGTGATGTAGCATCACAGAGTTCAGTTGAAAATGTTCGTCCGCCGAGTGTCGCGTCCCATGCACAACAGGTCCAGCAACAGTATTCGGATTGTCAAATGCATCAGCACAACAACAACTGCAAATGTATAGTTGGATGAGCCGATATTTCGGTTTGCGAAACTGACTCTTCAAAATGGCTTAGACTAAGCAGCTTTAGCTTAGTCGCTAAATTTAATGCTGGCGCACATCAATCGTGAAATCGTAGTAATTATACGAAATTTAACCATTTGTGCTCCATCGGATATCGAAACAACAATCCCGGTGAGTAATTAATATTAATAATTAATCAAAATCAGATGCTAAATTGCATTGGGATTACAATACCCGGCATGTTATCATCGGGTGCACCACGATTACAGAGCAATGAATTTCATCGGTTTTCAATTTCTGCAAATTAAAAATTATCATTAACTGATTTTAAAAATTATCATTAACATCCATTTCACGTTGCCCATAGTGATGCAGACTATGAACCGAATTCGTTGTCGAATCAGGGTGTTTAGACACATAATGCGGAAATTTCGGACACAGGCGGTGTATGCTGCTGTTTCAATTCAAATATATAAATTATATATATATATATATATATAATTTACAACTAAAATAATTGCATAGATAAATAATTTATAAATAAAAGAATTAAGAAAATCAATTTTTGTATACTTACAAATATGGCCGAATTCGGATTATGTTTTGCTGTCACAATAGCTTGTCAAAGTTTTTGTACACGTTTATGAAACACAAATTTTTTATTTGAATTTAAAACTTACAAAAATAACGAGTTTTTCCTACCTCTTATCAAACCGAGGTCACAAAAATTTCCATAGTAAAATCGCATTATGTCTATTCTGTCTACTCTGTGGTATTGCCTTGATATTATACACATCTTCCACTTTTTGTTTTATTAAAAGTGAGCATAAATAGTAGAAGCCATCTTTTGTTAATTCGAACTTTTTGTTCAGTTTCGATTTTTTCTTTCTTAATGATCATTCTTGTCCTCATAGGTAAACCATTGATATCCCTCGGAATTAAGCTTTGTAGCCAAAGCTCTATAGGTTTCAGAGTTTGCAACAGTAATTTTTTAGACGCTATTATTTACAGACACGAATTTGTATTCGGCTACTGTAATCGATTGTGTGGTGGAAAAATATGATATCCCTACGACATTTATTGGTGGAGGTGATTTCTATTTTGGTTAAGCTATTTGTTTTTCTAGAGCTAGTTGTTTCTTGATGATTAACTGGCTTCTATAGGAACCTCTTTTGAAGTTGATGGTAACGCTTGTGCTATTTCTGGTGAGTGTTGAACTTTTCTTTTCTCATAATTTGAACTTTTACTCTGGTTCATGGATTAATGTGATCATCGATTGCAGGGCTAGGTGTCGTCCCAAGTTTTCAGTTCACGAAGTTCGGCGTTTTCCTCCTCATACTAAAATATATTTCCAATAGAAGATCTTGGTAATTTGGAACTTTGTCCAAATGGGTTAAACAATGATTGGCCCTCCCCAGAATCTGTTAGGGCTGCTCCCGAAGTGTGTGGGTTTGTCAGCATATCCGCTGCTGCACCAAATGGGGTATTACATTCCGTATTTGTTGTACTCATTGTTTGGTTTAGCCAATTTATACCATTGGCATTTGGTCCTCGGTAGCACTTTGCTACTGCCGAAGCAGTACCCGCCCCGCGATGAGGATGCGGCTACTTTGGTGTTATCTAGGTGTACACAGACGAAGCAGAGACAGACGAAGCCTTCTGAGTACCCTAGACTGAGAGGAATTAAATACAATATGAAATTTTTTTTCTACTTAGCTAACGTTGTTTCCAAAATTTTATTTAGTTTATTAGTTGTTGTATTAATTTTTTATTGTTATAATCAAAATCAAATCAAGCTAAATCTGAAAAGAAAATTAGAATTAAAAATTTAACAATGTTCATTTATTTTTAACATTAAAATTTTGCCAACCAACATTTGTTCATTAAATTTCTTCTGCTGCAATTTGGCATTAATAATTGTTTGCATGCAAGTTTGACATCCAATTGTAGTGTAGTTCTAGTCTTTAATTATAAAGAAATAAATTCCAGTAGACTAATTAAATAAATAAAATTTCATGATCAATACACACCAGGCCGGGCCTTTTCCTAAAGCCTGTTTGTCACATTTTAGATAAAATAATTTAGAAGTAAGAATTCCAAGCATTACTTGTTGAGTTTCGTTTTGGAAATCAAGAAAAAAGTAATACTGGACTAAATGAGCCTGAAATGTACCTGCTACATTGCACAAGTGCCGATCGTTCTCTTATTCTACCAGCTCCATGTATCTGTCAAACAAATCTTCGATTTTTAATAATAATATTCTTTCAATTTTTCATTCAGGCCAAATGGAATCTACACCTTTCAATATATCACTATTATTTCAGATATATTCATGAATGTTGTATTTTTTATTATTATTATTATTATTCGTTCGTTAAAAAACTAAAAAATAAAATTAAATAAAGAAAAATTGATTTATTTTTTTAATACACAAAAAAAAATCATTTGAACAAAATCAACAAAACTAACAAAGTTAATAAGAAGAAGTAAAAATGTATAAAAGATTTCATTCCTTTTTTGCACAATTCAATTGAAATTTCCAAGAAATCAGAAAATCAACACACAAGACAAAAAAAATCAGAACTTTATTTTATTTTATTTTTTTTTTTTTTCAATGAAAAATAAAAATTAAATAAGAAACCAAACGACATAAAGAATTTCAGAGTTTCTTCTTATGCATTTTCTTAAATGAAAAGAAACACAAGAAGACAACAACGTGTACCCAGTATATAAACCAAAAAGGTTCATGTGCACAAGAAGTCTTAAAGTTCTATACGTTGTTGTTGGTGTGGTTCTGAAGAAATAAACAAATTCCTTATTTATTTATTTATTTTTTATAAATTTTAAACGAAACAAGTGCAGCAAATTTATTTTTTTCGTATTCCTTTTCGCAAAAAAAAATATTTCTGCATCGCTCTTCGTTCCCATTATGCAGTTCAGGATTACAACAGAATTGCATTCCACAAATATTTTCTGTATGTCCCATGGAATTTCAATTATTTTAAAATTTTGAATTATTATTATTTTTGCGTGTGTGTTGTCAGGTTTATACGTAATATATGTAATTGCAAAATTGATTATTTTCATGACACTTACGGTACACTCATCATTAATACGATAAATCAATCAAGATGACGTGTCTGCGTGTGATTGATTTTGTATAATATAAATGTAATGTGATTTATTACGTTACGCACTTTGTCAAGTTGTGAAATTCCAAGGGTGGCAGCTGTGTGTGTAATAAACGTACGCCAAACTACATATATAAGCATCTACAATAGACGACAGGAATTCGTTACAATTTCAATCCTTTAATCATTTCAAGCCGTTTCATTTTTTATTTGATTTCGAACGTAATAAAACCACAAAAAACTAGGATCATATATATTATATATTGTAACATTTCTTTAGAAATAGATTTTTAAATACATAAAAGGATATTACGTCTCAGCTGAGTAAAATAAAAGAGTTTCACTTTTGATTTCGCTATAAAAAAATAATGTGATTGCCATTGTTTGCACCTGCGCTATTCAAACATCCTTCTACTTAAGATATAAATTGTATCCTTTTTTTGCTAGGACATAATATAAAATAAGATTTATTTCGTTGCAAAATGTAGAAATATTTGTACTGATGCGAAAAAGGGTTAGTTTGCATCAAAAGGGTTGAGATGAAAATAAAGGATATATGTGTAAGGATTTTGCAGGTGATATATAATATTATTTTCAATATTGTAACCTAATATTTTGTTCCCCTATTACCGTATACAAAACTTAACTTAAAATTAAGTAAGTAAGTAATTAGAGACACAGGTCAATATTTCGGGCAAATGGTTTTTACCAATCTGCCGATGAGACATGGTCAAATATAGAAATTATGCAGATGTATTATCATTTAAATATGAATCAGTTATGATTTAACATTGAGTCATTTTATGTGTATATGGTTAGGGTTATAAACATATTTTGCCACCAGGCTATTTATTTAATGATTATTGACTGTCATTTTCTTATCGTGCGCATAAAAAACATAAATATATTGTATAAAGCACAGATTAGTATGAGTCAGGCTGTGTTTTTACCAGTATTGTCAACACCATTCATAAATGAAACAAGAATTGTCATGCTAGGATTTCTTATACTATCGTGTAGTTAAGAAAATGATAAGAAAATTTTACGGTTAAATTGAAATGATTCATAGTTTCGTAAGTTAAGCTTTCCATAGTCTAGAAGTAAGGATTTTGCCAAGATTAATGTGATCGTAAAAACCAAATCGAGGAAACCGTATAATGTAATAGGGTTTATTTAGGATAAATTTGAATCTTTAAAGCAAATGGATATTAGCATAATCTATTTGCGTTAAAGTTGCAAATTTATGTAACTTACAAACAATAAAATATTTATTTGGACCAGAGTTTATGTGCTATCGATTGTGTTGAGCATTATTGATCTGCGATACATACTCTGGTTTAACTATTTAAATTTCACTAATCAATCTCCTAATATTTATTTGCAAAATTGACTTTTTTCAAAATATATAGCTGGTGTGTAAATTACGACGAGGTAACCTGAACCCAAAGAACATTGAACATTATAACGACCACAAGTCCATTTAATTTGATTGGACGTTGTATTAGTTTTTAATATTGGCCATCTGTTCTGGGACCGAAAGCACTCCCAAATTTTTCGCGGCTCGTTTTTCACGTCCTATACCTTACGCTGTTGCCAAATCGAGGACGTAAGGTTATAGGTCCGATTTACGTACAACCATCCGAACATTGCACTAATATGGAAAATGGGTCGGCCCATGAGTTCTGCACTTTGACATATGGTGTTCATTTTCTTCAAGGATCGTAATCTGATGATTAAAAATCCATTTTGCATCCTACCCCTATCCCCACTGTGCCGTTTGGCTCGTTATTTTATTTGGTTTAGTTTCATTATGTTTACAATTATGTAGGGTGTTGGAAATCTGGAATCATGTGTACTCGTATTATCATTTTACGGCGCCTCGCGGTAGAATATTTTATAAATTTTTTAAAATTAATTTAAGAACTATTTACCCTTCCAACCGCAGCTTGTTTCTTTTTTAATTAGGTATGTGAGTTGGGACGCGCAAGGCTTTATTTGTGAACATTCTTTTTTGTTTCATAGTGCATTTTTTTATATATAATGATTTATTCAGTTCTTTATGCAATTACAATCTAGCTGTTGGGGCAAAGGCCACTCGTCACAAATTCCACTTGATTTAACTTCTGCGATCTTGAAATTTTGATATTTTATTTGACACTTTTATTTATTCAAATATTTTAATGTTATTTCTATGACGCTTGTTTCAAATCTGATTTTGTAAATCTTAAAATTACATCCCATTTAAAAAACTCCTCTATAAACCAGTTTTGGTTGAAAGTCACTGAACAAAAGTTACATAAAGTTCTTAATGGCATCTCTACGAATAAATACTAACATTTAGTTTTGCTATAAAGAGACATCTTTCAATGAATAGTTACAATAAAGGTTTTGCAGCAATGAAAATTAAAATGTCAAACATTAAAATGTCAACAAACTACTTACTAATTTTCTTTGTTTTCAGACACTCCTGCATTCATCTCCAAACATAGCGCCAGCCTTGAATCATCGGATTCAACAGGAAGAACACATATTTTGTTCATTGGCCATTTTAGTGATCCGGATTTGGGTTACAACGTCACAACCCTTACGATATTATCCTTTGATACACGCGCCTCAATCTGTCTCAATTTCCAGTGGGTTGACCGTATATTATCTTCCTTGATGCCAACGATATCTCCTCATGAAATTGTAGTGTGATTTTTTATAAGTTGCCATCGTTTGTTGAAATTTGAATGTGTTACCGAAACGTTGTCCTCTCGAATCTTTTCATTTCAATGACCGATCAAGAAGTGTTATGGTGTAAGAAAGTCTAACTCATCAGAAGATAACACGCACGACGGCCTTGAGTTAAATATAGCTTCAACTTCCACTAACAGCGTTGTCACTTCCTCCATGGTGCGTATATTTACTCCAATGGTTCTCTTTAGATGAAATTTCATTGATTGAATTTTGCATGTTCCCAAAGTCTACCAAAGCTATAGGAGCGCTTGGAGGATTAAAATGCTTCGTAAGATAGTAACATGAAAAAAATAAGAACAGTTGCTTAATTAACTTGGTAAAGCTTTCTGTGAGAAGTTTGTTGGTATCCACAAAATTGGTGCCATTATCCGAAAAAATGTCAGTGCATAATCAAATTCTCGCGTTAACGCTGAGACAAATAAATAGGCAAATATACGACTTGTTGGTTTTTTGTTCGCGCCCCTTAGCTAGATGTATTGATATTGGCTTTGTGAAGACATCCAACCTTAAGGAATTCAGGCACCAGCATGTTTGTAGTCTCGATGCGCTTCTTCTACTATTCGCGACGTTAGTGTGGACTCATAAGGCAATATGTTTGGCATCGCAAGCAACGTTTGAATTGTACAGCTTTCCTCCTACCCGCAATACACCATCTTGTCCTCGATATATTAGTGGAATTCATCGGCAAGTTTATCTCTTTACTGAAATATTTTTCTTGGATTGTTTTTACAACCATATTTCTTGATTTGAACACTTCATCTCGGCTCAATATATTTCCATATATCCTGGTCTGTTTTGGTGTACGGCAATTTTTGCCAACCTGTGAACGTAAGCAATTATCCGTATTAATTTTTTATACGACGAAACCCGTTCCGCTACTCCTTCAATTAGATTTGGATGTACGATTATATTTATATTGAAAATTTGACGACGTAATTCTTCGGACGGTCATTCAATGTTATACTTTGGTGATGGCCATTTATCCTTATCCCTACTTAACCAATTAGGCTCCTTCCACCAAAGATTGAACTTGGAACTTTATTTAAATTTTGCAGGCCGACACCTTAAAGAGCCCTGGTCGCCAAAAATAGAGCCGATGATCTCCCATATATTACTATCAACAACTTGTAATGACGAATTGGTTCCAAAGGATGATTTCTACACACAATACGCTGGTAATTTGAGTCAACACTCTTTACCCAGACCTGCCGGTACATTTTCTCCACATCAGCTGCAAACACTACGGCATTTTATCGAAATCATAATAAAATTTGGGTTAGTGATGATTGTATCGTAGGGCCAACAGCCAAACAATCGTTTAATGACACTCTATTTCCGGCTTCCCAATCCCTGTTTTCGATAACGCATCAAAAACAACATGGAGTTTTGTGGTGGTACTGGACTGCTTCCAAACTCCGTAATGTGGCAGGCAAGTTCCAAAGTTGTTCTTCTCAGGGAGCTCTATCTTCATGTAGCTCAATTGCGATAGATAATGAATCTTCTAACTCGCCTTAATGATTCTTAAAGGGCAATCTAACTATGTATTTGCCATCTTCTGCGTACTTTGTGGTTTTCTTAAAGTGATTCTCACAAAAATCTTCTTCGTATGATAAATTTCCTTTCGACTCAATTTCCTCAACCTCCCAAAATCTTCGTAACGTTTTATCGATGTTGATTG
Source organism: Nephrotoma appendiculata (assembly GCA_947310385.1). NCBI lineage: Eukaryota > Metazoa > Arthropoda > Insecta > Diptera > Tipulidae > Nephrotoma > Nephrotoma appendiculata. The sequence goes on along the minus strand of OX371224.1, from coordinate 5,028,577 downwards.
CAGCTTCATCTGACGTTCTGGACCAATAAGCTTGAACATCAATAATTTGATGGTATTTAAATGGTAAATTAAAAAGAAATTCAATTAGTTGAAAATAACTATTATGAATGGTGCGGGATTTCTGAAATAAACAGAATAAATGTTTACAAATTCTTAAGAAAATTGGCGGCACAAGTTACTTCAAAGTGTTATATGTATGTGTTTTTCACTGAGGTGCTCCGAGTAAATTTCCCAGTTCAAGAAACTGTGACTTTTATTTTTCAGTGTTGAGTATTCAAGTGATGATTGTTTAACTGGCCATAGAACTTAAAGATTTTATATTAATTGTTATATTAATAATTTCCTATATCCTTTAGATTTGATTTAATTTGGAGAAATTTAATGCAAAGCATCTCAAATGCATTCGCAAACCCTTCTTACGAATTTTTAACAAAACATTAGAACCGAAACAGTTTTATAAAGAGATCTTAACTCCTAAAAAGCGCCCCTTAACGATTTTCTTATAATGAACTAATCGAAATCGTATCCTGTCACTAAAATCTTGCTTTCAGCAATTTTTATCAGAATCATTTAACTCTCTTTCAAAACTCGCCATTCTGTTTTCTTTCGTTCTACATATTTCAGATTAATAATTTTTTTAAGTATAAGGTGGATCTTTAGTTCGGTTTTCAATTATCGGTGTTATGTAGAAATAAACGCAGCATCTAAAGCCCAATTTAATTTAAAAAATAATTAATAATGAATAAAACAATTTAATACGGAACTAGGGACATATAGTATGTCTAGAAAAGGTTGTGCTGTATATACATATATTTACACCATCCGCAAAATATTGATTTAGGTCTTTTAAAAAACACGCAAAAAACTATCGCAACTCGATAAAACTGCATTATCTAAATAAACGTTGAATAACTAACATTTCATATCGCGTTAAATGCCCAACCTATAAAAAAAATATTGATCCACTTACAAATCTAACATGCGCCCATAATACAAAATCGTGAGAAGATATAATATTCTAGCAAAATAATATCAAAACATAAATGTGTGACGTAATCACAACATTGCCAAATTTAATCAAAATAATATACATGCAAATTTTGGCGATTTAAATTTTAAAACTCCATATTCTCGTATATGTGATTTGCTCTTATCTAGATCAAATATGTCGCGCGAATCGCGCTAGATCCGATTAAATAACGGTTTTCCCTTTAAATTGCGACGTAATATTTTTCAGATTCTCACGCTACCATTTAAAAAATTTAACACAAAAATTATACTTATACTAATATACCAGGTCCGACTGATTGTCTATGGGCTATCCATAAATAATCAGCTTACATGAATATGGAACAACAGTATGTATAAAATTATAGATAATGACCGTTTTGTGTGGACTTACGCTATAATCAAGTAGATTTTCAAGTACATTATACTTGTTGAAGTGCGATAAGTGGTGTTGATAAAATTATATTTGCACACAATTTTGTATACTCGAACTAATTTAATTGTTTTATTGCTCATTATCGATTATTATAAATTCGATTGATAAATTTAATCAAAGTTGTTTATGGATATTTGTTTTGTAATTGGAATTTAATTATATCCGATTATCGAAGTTAAGGCACGCGCGTAATTATTACGTAAAATTGGTTAGTGGAAAAGGCGAGGTGTATAACATTCGGTCCAGCAGATTGTTTCGAAGATAGCTGATTAGCCTGATACATTATTTGCATCTGAAATTACCACTACCACTCTCGTAATATTTAAAAAAATTATCAGTAGTTTTGGTTTGGTTTTTAGTTGCTAAGTTCTTGTTTTTAGGTTTACTCTTATATTCGATGGTATTTTTAGTAGAAACAAAATGTCTGAATTAAAATTTGAAGAAATTTTCATTAATACTATATTTTTTCCAAATTTTGATTACATTAATTATTAATAAAAGCTAATTTTATTTATTGTTTAGTTTTAAATATTTATCTGACTTCCGTATAGTGATAATTTTGTAAATTTAATTTTTAATGATCGATTTCAGATTGTTGCTTCAGTTTAACAATAAACTATTACTATTGTTACCTCATAAATTTTGACTACTCCTTTCTGTGGTTTTTATTATTAGGAAAAATAGTTCACAAAAAAATAACAATTTTTTTTATATAGGGCAGAAGGAGGCTAGTGTGGACAAGTTATATTTCTCGGGCTGTTTTGAATTGATGTTTTTCGTAAAAAAAAACTTAAGTTGGTATTTGCACTCTTCATCACAAAAAAAAAATTCATTCGTTGACTGTTCACCGTTTCATAAGAATGCGACCGGACGTGTTTTGAGCAGCAAGAAGTAAGTTTATTGTTTTTTCATAATTTCTGTGATGATTTTAAATTAATTATTCTGCTGTTTAAGTGATAATATATAATACAACTTAAATTCAAAAAATTGAAATGTTTTGTTGATAAACTTTACCGTAAGAAGAAAATAAATATTTTTGATTTTAAAAAACACAATGGCGCTTTGGGCAGTTATTTAATTTAATCAATCAATTTAATTTAATTAATTTTATTTAGTTTGTTTTGATGAGTAGATAGGTCAAACGGAAAGCGGCTCGTGCCGATATTTTGGAGAGCCCTGGGCATTGGTGCTTAAAGTCGTCCTTAAGAAAAAATTATCGGTTGAATATGCAGCGTTTCAATATAATTTGAAGAAGCCAATGGTCCACAAGCGTGTTGTGAAGGCAAGTTTAAGATGTTTTAATCAACCACATGATTCAGTCTCTGGTAATAGCAACGATGATGAACTCAATTCTCTAGACCAAAGAATAGCTGGCAGAGGAAAATCTATGTGTCAGCTGTTTCAGCTATACAAACGAACAAGAATGACAGTTGGCAAAGCATTTACTAAAAGCATCCCAAGCAACAATGGTCTCAAATATTCTCTAATATATATATTCTCTTACAAAAGAATTAGCTTTTGAGTTTGCAGTGAGCCTTAAAATCACGCTACCCTGAGCCTTGGAATAAAAATAAATCTGCTGCAATTGGTTACAACCAAGCAAGCATTGCGGTTTTATTTCGGAAATTATGCCAAAGTTATGGACCACTTCTAGTTTTTGCCAAATCGTATGTTTAACATTTGTGAAACCGGTATGACAACTGTAGCACATACCCTAAAAGTTATAGCAGCAATTGGTAAAAAGCAAGTGGGTCAGATTGTGTCTGGTGAACGTGGTGAACTAGTTTCTTTCTGTGGCATTGTAAGTTGCGCTGATACTTCCATTCCACTGGTATTCATTTTTCCACGAATCATGTTTAAAGGCTGTTTTTTGTATGGTGTTCCTGAAGGAAGTCCGGGATTATCATTGAAAAATGGATGGATGACGGCGGAATTATTGTTCATCATAGATAATCATGTGAGTCGCGTTTCGATCGAAGCAATTACTTATGAAAAAGCCCATGGAATCATGTTGCTATAACATTTTCGCCTCATTCTTCCTTCAACCGCTTGAGGTCGGCGTATATGGACCATTCAAATCAGCAATTAAAATTGCATTTATGACTGTATGAGGAATAACCTTGGCCAGACAATAATTATTTACATTTAATAAAGGTTTTACTTTTGACAATATCACCAGCTCCCTTAAAAATCTGAGATATGGCCTGTAAACAGCTTCATTTTCACAGATAACGATTTTTGAGCTGCATTTGTTACCGATCAATCTGAGGCAATACCTCATCTATCACAAGATGTTCCATTTATTTACATATAAATAAGCTTATTGGTTTAAATTCCGTCACCACAAACACTTTCCTCGACAACTGAAATGGTTCCAGAAATATCTTAGAAGACAACCGAAGAAACGCTGCAAAGAAAAAAAGCACTTCCTAAAATCGTTCCCTTTAAGAAACAGGTAACAAAAAAGATCTTAAATTAATCGATGGATTCAGATAGTAATGGGCCCAACGACTTATATTGGAATCAGAGGAAGATCTTGGACTTGATGGAAGCGATAACGACAGCAATGAACCACCTCCTTTAGTTTACCAAGACGTTTTGAAAGAGGACGGTTTTGGTGAAATTTACTGGTAACAAGCAAGATGGATTTTATATTGGCAAAATCATCACCGTCCACGGATCTCAAGATTTCGACATCACGTTTCTAAAAAAACGACAGATTCCCTTACCCCGATTCTACGGAATATCAGCCATATTCACAGAAATGAAATAGTAGCAAAGATGCCACAACCAGAGAATCTGCCGGGAACATCTCCATCAGCAAGTTATATTAAGTTTGGTGTAAATTTCTCCAAATACAACATGGGATAGAAGTTAATTTTGTGATTTGTATTAAACTGTACTATTATTTTCTCAAAAAAAATATATATTTGAAGTTTTTCAGTTTTTGTACCAATTCTACCTACTTTCTAATGGTGTCTACACTAGCCTTAGAAAATCAATGGTTGTCCACACTGGCCTAGTGTAAGGGACGTGTACTATGAAAAAATTAAAGTCGTTTTTAAAATAAATTAATAATTCATTTATGAAGATAAAAAATTATAACTTTGGTTATGAAGGTAGGAGGTATAAGATAAGTTACCGCTAACAATGATTTATATACCAAAAATTCATATTTACATATATAATTTTGTTATTATGTAAAATCTGTCCACACCAGCCCCTCTCCTACGTATGCACTATAAATATGTATTGGTTAATTATTTCACTAAATATTGATCTTAAGTAAAAGAAATGAACAACAAGCAATAACTGCAACAGTTGTTACACGAAACTTCAATGAAAAAATTGTTTAATTAAAATTAATCCTAAAAACAAAGCCTATAGATAGGACTTTTGACTTCTGTAGAACAAAATTTTTCATTGAAATTTTATGCAGCAATTGTTGCAATTGTTGCTTGTCATTTTTATCATCAAATCCCAGGGTCTGACAATTTTTTATTTTTCTATTAAACATGCCATTATAAAAAACCAATCCTTACATATGGGACTTTTAACTTAATTAATTTTTATTATTAATTGATTTATACTCACGCAACAATTGTTGCAAGAATATTCCGCCTGAACGTATACTATTTGTATATGCACACACATGCATAGTTTTTATTATCTGGGGATACCTAAGTCACACGGGGTGCAGACTCGAGTGGTGGCAAAATCTTTGAGACAGGTATCAAGTGGCGCCCAAAAGGAGCACAACACCAGTTCCAAAAATTAATTAAAATTTATATTTGACCTTCACTGTTTCAAGTGGAGTTCTAAACGAAAAGGTTTCGTATTGTCGAGTTCCAGTGCTGGATTCTTGTTTTATCTGGTCATTTGTGGAATTGCCTCAACCCGCAGACCGGGGAATCAACTGATATTTGTGGTAACATCTGGGACTCGATGAGCCACTTTAACGATGTTGAGTTACAGAATATTTACTTAATAACTATCAGGTTGTACGGTTGTCGCCCGTCTACAACCAACAGTTTTGGCATTACCTTACCGGTAAGGGAGAGTGACACGATCCCTGAGGTAATGGGCAATATCCCGTTCCTGCAGAGAGGTTATTAAATGGTATAAAGAGTTGCTGATTTATCAGACCGGTCATTCCGTATCCTGGTTAGTAAAGCCGAACTACCGCAAAGATTTTATTTTCCTAGGTAAGAAATTACCCCGAGTCGTAAGATAAAGTTAATAGATATTTGTTTTAAAAATATGAATATCCAATAGTGAGTGACATATATGTAGTTAGTTTTCGCGTTTTCCCACTTTGCAATTTAATTTAATTTTGGATCTTTTGTGATGAGGATTGCCAGCTCACCCAGCTTTATTTTAGTTGCGTTCAGGATATATTACACTTAGCTGTTCATCTCAGTTTTTCTGCTAGTGAATGGGTATTGGCCACGGAGTCGGACATAAGCTAAGCGTTACTATATCATATGTTATAATAGACTAATAGACAGAAATAGTGGCTGATGTTCGAGAGCTTGTAAAAGCTTCCTAGAAAATTAGACTTCCACTTGTGGAAAAGAGGAAAGGAATTTTATCATGGTATATTTGGTCTAACGAGTTTTGTCTCAAGTCTACCATAGCAGCGCCAGCGAGTGTCATTCTCCGGAGTTTAAACTGCCACTGCGAGATTGGAGATGAGCGGACAGAATCATCAAAATCCAGTTTTAAATTCAGTTCCTATTACTTATACTTATTTTGATCCAAATCGGTGGAATTTATGTCTCACGAGAAGGTGAAGAATGCGTTCTGTCTTTAACTATGCAAAAATTGCGGTACCGAATTTATCGATATCACAAGGCTCATCACATTTTTTAAATAAAAGAAAAGATATTTAATGTTTGCAGATCGTTTAATTAAAGTTTGGGATGATGTTTGAAAAATAATGTCTGTCTAATGTCCGCCTCTATTGGCCTTACCCATGTATCTTCTTTTGATTACATTTTTCATCACTTTTTCACACATTTCACCCAGTATCATATTAATTTCTTCTCTAATGTTCCTTCTAAGTTGTTCAATATTATCTAGTTTATTTGCATTAACTTTACTTTTAAGATAACCCACAAACCGTAGAGGCCAATCCACATCAATATATATCGAAATTAACAATTATGCAAACTTTCCTTGTCATAATTCCATTATTTTTTTTGCAGTATGGCATGTGGCAATGTTCGCCAGTGACTGTAACAGTTGAACCATTTGGTTTTTCGTGAAAATATGGTCCAATGGCCCCTCCAGCCGAAATTCCATATAATACTATCATTTTCAAAGAATTCGTTAAATCTACCCAATTGAAGTTTATCCTAAATTAACCCTAGACCAAAAAAACAAAATTTATTAAGAGTGTTTGATTTCACAGTCATTTATGCGACTTCGGAACGCAATAAATTTTTTTTTTCAAATAATTATTTAAATATTTATTTATTTATTTAATTCAGAGTTTTAAATTAAAAATAATAAAGTTTACATATAATTATAGGCGATTAAGAAAGTTTAAAATGAAATAAAAAATTAACAATATAACTCTAAATTAAATTATATTAATTTAAATATGCTGAAATATTATCCGAATCATAAAATTGGGAACGATCAAAAAACATGTCAGTTCATATAATATTTTTGTCCATATGTACATATATTAGACAAGTAACAACCCGATTAAAATTGTTCATTCTAATAGAGCTCGTATATCTAAAACGACATTCTTGAGAAGAACTGTAAACATTAGTAAATTTGATTTTAAGAAAATTCATATCTCAAGATTTTCACCGATCGGCAAACTTGCCACTATAATATTTTGGTAGACCTATATGTGCACTCTACTTGTGCCAACCCGATTAAAATTCTACTGGAGCTCACAAGAATTTTGTTTTAGATATATGTGGGCTCCATTAGAATAATAGGGCTGGCACAAGTAGAATGCACATATTAGGTCTTCCAAAATATTATAGTGGAAAGTTTGCCGATCGGTGAAAATTTTGAGATACGAATTTTATTAGAATCAAAATTTCTAAAAAGTTTCGTTTTTCACAAGATCGTCATTTGGAATGCTCAGGTGGGTCTACCGAGCTGTTTTTGTGGCAAGTTTGCTGTCCGGTTAAATTGAGATATGAAACGTCTAACAATCAAGATTTCTTGGAAATGCCGGGTTTCACAAGAATGTCGTTTTAGGTATTTAACATTTATTAGAATTTTATTTTGGTTCACACTTTTTTTAATTTTGAGTACTTACTAGGTAATTAAACATATTAAATCATATATTCAGTAATTAAACATATTTTATTTTTAAAAACAAGTTATTTTAAGCTTAAATTTTCGATAAAGTTTTGTAACAGAAGTAATATCCAGTTTCGATCTGATAAGATCATGAAAGAACTCAATCATCACATCTAAAATGGGAGATCGTTTTGAAATAAGCATGCTTAAATAATTGTTCGGCTTTTCGAATATATTTAATGTTACCTAAAGAAACACATTAAAATAGCCTTAGTTGGGGCCTATATGTTCAAAATCGCTGTTAATTAATTATTTAATTCACTAAAACTTATTAAAAAATTACTTGCACTGGAATTGAAACCAGTGTGAATGTGATGAATAGTTTGTAAGAATAAATTTAGTGAGTTGTCATATAATTCTCTAGAGTTACGATAACATGGTTGCTCTACATAGAACACAAAATGGAATCATTACGTAGTACTATTCAGTTGCCATGGCATGATAAGATGAATGTATTTTTTTATGATCTTATCAGATCAAAACTGGATATTACTTCTGTTACAAAACTCTATCGAAAATTTAAGCTTCATATTGTTTCTACGCTTCGATGTCTGAAACAGTGCAGCTTCTACCCATCTAGTACAGATCTAGTACAGAGGTTTATAATGTTTAGACCCTAGATGTGTCTCAGACTCTAGATGTTTAGATGTAGTTCGTTGAATCTTTTCATAACTGAGGCGTAATTTTCAATTCTGCTTATGGTTCTGCAGACAACATTGAGCCATTTTTAACAAAAATTTTTAACAAATTGACCATGAAACTTTTACGAATTTCAATGGATCGTTGGTCTTTAAGAGATTTCTAAATTATTCATCTGATTGTTGTGCTTCTGCTACATTTTCGTAATTTATTTCCCTCGGGTAATGTTAAGAGTCTTTTGACACTGTATCTGCGACAACATTTTCTCTCCCGGATATACGTGCTGTATATCGGTTGAAAACTGTCAAATGTAATACAACTATCGAAATTGACGTGGTGGTGCCAGATGATCAGGGTTCTGGTAAAATGCGTAGATCAATGGTTAAGGTCAGTGAATAATATGCATTTACGACCTACAATCAGATATCGAAATTGTTTGATTGCGAAATAAGAAGCAAATAATTCTCTGTCATATATGAGTTTCCTTAACTTCGATAAATAAAACTGCTGCGTTTGTCAGGTGTTATCAATTTTTTGTTGAATAACTGCTACAATGGCTTTGAACGGTCGCATACTAACTAATTCGGTAAAAATATGCGATCGAAAGAAATGTCGATAATTCCCAAAAATTGACTAAGCTGTTTAACACTCTCTGAACTGTTCAATTTGAGAATATCGTTAACAAGCTCAGTTGAATGTTTTGATACTATAGCTGATGTAAATGAGACTCTGAAGTTAGTGAGTTGACTAAACGGTCGTTTTGGATATTGACCAACAAACCTGAGTAGAGGAGGAAAATTGCTCATATAATAGGCATCATCTGCTTAAATGAATGTCTATGTATTGGGAATCGTCAGCGAAAGTCGTAATCTAAATCAATTCGTCGAAAACCAAAAGTTTGGAGTGCTGAATAGCTGCGAAAAGCTCGAGATTAATGTCAATGCTCATCCTCTCATTGTCATTGGCAGGTTTTACAAAACAATCAGCTCCGGCTTCAATAAAAAAATTAGATTTTGATGAATATATCTTTAAGGCGAAAATTTGACAATTTTCCATCACAAGTCACCGGTTTTTTATTTTAAACTAGCTGACCCGGCGAACTTCGTACCGCCTCAAAATCAATAAATGTTGCTAAAGTTATTATAGCTTAATTAAATTGAGTTTTTTTATTAAGATAAAATGAATTTCTCTCTCACTCTCTCTCTGGCACTATACCCCATTAAGAGATTTGGCCGTCTTAAATGAGGTTTAATAATCATATTTTCATTTCGGATAATGACTAATGAGTGATTAATTCATTGATCCTAAACCAGCCGTCCAATTTTTTCCTTGTCACTACCGGGAATTGAACCCGAGACCTCCGGGGCGGATAAAATGAATACTAAAAATTAATTAAATTCAATCAAAATGAAATATATTTTAATTACATTGAAATGAATGTAATTCACGTGGCAGCAAGGAATTCGTTTTATTGAATTGATTCGAAATGATTCGCGTAGCATTGTTGCACTACTTTCTTTTAAACTATTTCCTGAGTAGGTTGCAATAGGGTCGATTCCCTTCAGTAAAATATCTTGTGATATACGACATTTTTTGTTTTATTGTCAGGTGCGAGAACGAACAAAGCGGATGGTATGTCGACACGTGAACATGCTACGTACAATTGGCCGTGAGAGAAACATTCATTTTCTAGATTCAGGCCACAAACACTCAAGGATGAGCCTTGTGATTTGTTGATCGTCATGGCGAATGCAAGACGAATCGGAAATTGAATTCGTTTAAACTCGATTGGCATATCGGTTGGGTTAATCAGAATTCTCGGAATGAGAACTTCCTCACCTTTGAACTTTCCTTGAGATTTCTCAAAATAAAACGCGTTCCGTTATATAGTTTTGGTTGATTCAGGTTTCGTAGCATGATGATTCCCGGCAACACACCAAATTTCAGTTGTAAATTGTGCGGGGGCAAGCCAGCCAGATCCAATGAGTTTAAAAATTCAGTTGGAGAGTTGGTTGATTCGTCTTTGTTTGTCACACAGTCGATAGATTTGAAGCAATGAAGTGGACCGACGATTAGATTTTGAATTGTGAAATTTAAGTGATCCCCATTTTTGTTCTTTGCCGCAAGAATTACTCGTTCACTCACCCAATTGTGATTTTTGTGGTTTGTAATATTGTTCGGGAAAACTTTGTTGATGAGCTCGTCCTTCGTGGAGACAAAATTGTAAAAGTTCAGAGAAAACGATAAAAATAAAATAAAGTAGAAATGTGCATGCAGCCTCCAGTCGGATTCGTAACCAGTACCTTGCGGTCCAAGCGCCGAAGCTTTAACCACTGCACCACTCGTCACATACAAACTACAACTACAAAATTCATATAAAAAAAGGTTTTTTTATTAGATTTTTGGGGCTTCCCTTTTGAGTTTTTCCGACTTTTCTTTTTTCCTAAACCACCACTGTATTGAGACGAACAAAATAAAAAAACAAAATGTATGAGAAAATGAATTTTCTTGATAAATTTTTGTTGTTGTGGATTTTTCCAATGTTTTAATAGTTATTATGCTATTCGGAACGGAGTCAAATCCAACAAAAGAAAGATCATAAAAATCGGTCCAGCCGTTCTTCAGTTATAAATGGTGTAACTAACCCGACTTTGTTTTATATACATAGATAAGTAGATGAAATAAAAAAAAATTGGATAAAAAATAAAATGGTCAATGTGCATGCAGCCTCCAGTCGGATTCGTATCCAGTACCTTGCGGTCCAAGCGCCGAAGCTTTAACCACTGCACCACTCGTCACATACAAACTACACCTACAAAATTCATATAAAAAAAAAGATTTTTTTATTAGATTTTTGGGGCTTCCCTTTTGAGTTTTTCCGACTTTTCTTTTTTCCTAAACCACCACTGTATTGAGACGAACAAAATAAAAAAACAAAATGTACTAAATATATGAGAAAATGAATTTTCTTGATAACTTTTTTTTTGGTGAATTTTCCCGAGGTTTTAATAGTTATTATGCTATTCGGAACGGAGTCAAATGCAACAAAACAAAAATCATAAAAATCGGTCCAGCCGTTCTTGAGTTATAAATGGTGTAACTAACACGACTTTGTTTTATTTATATAGATTCACTCCATTGGGAGCAATTTTTTTACAAACTTTGATTTCGTCTATTAAACCAGCAACAGAAATAGCATACCAAAATACTTGATCCTTTTGCTGATTCAGCATGTCTACTGATTGATCAATTTAGTGATCGAAACTTGCGGTCAGGAGGATTTCGTAGTCTATCACGCGTCATCTCGTCAATACAATGATTGATTTCATTATATAGGCGGGACAAGGGTTTTGGACAGACATTATTGGGAACCAATATGATATTTTTTTAATAGCTTTTCTATCTAAAAAGTTCAAAATCGAAAAAGGTCAAGAGTTTTATCCTATAGTAGTTTTGGAAATGGTTTTAACTTCATTCAAATTACACAAACTTTGGGCCCAATTTTTTAAAATTAGCCACAATTCAGAATAACGTTCAGAAGTTAAAATTAAATTATAATTTACAGCATACAAACAGAGTTTCATCCGTTATAAGAATTTTCTTCATTCCGATTAACTTTGTCTTTTTTCAGAGCAAGATTCCAACTCCTGTTTGAATCCCATTTTCATCACACACACACACACACACACACACACACACACACACACACACACACACACACACACACACACACACACACACTAAATTTTATTCTAATCTGTTAAGAAATGGCTATAGATTCCATTTATATTATTCATTCCGGAATTCTTCCCAATTGGTTGAAAAGTAGTTTTAATTAATTAATTTCCACGTTTCTATAACGCATCTGGAACTCAAATGTTTTCCCATTTTTATTACTACAGAGTTGCATTGAAATTATTTGCGAAAGAACATATTATGAAATCTAATAAGATCGTGAATTTTTATGCGCATCCATATTTTGAGCAAACATGTCTGGATCTAAAAATTGAGGGAAAAAATGACTTATACGAGTGGATAAACAAAGTATGTATTACAAAATTAGTAACGGATAATTTGCCAATCGTAAAAAATCGGATGTCGGAATATTTCATCATAGCTTGTTTTTTTTAAACGAATATACCTTCGATTCGGAATTCTCTAGAATTCGCTCAACAGAGATTTATTTATCAATTGTTCGTATCAACTTAGCTCGTATTAATATATGTATTTAACTCCCTTTCATTTTCAGTCAAAATCCTTTGTATAGTGCTATAATGCTTTAATGCAGGTGACACCGCACTGAAACAGGTAAAATTCCTTATTTTAGAGATTTACATATTAAATTTGTTTATCGCATTATATGTACTAATTAAAATATTATTTAGAGGATTTCCTCACCGAATAATGGGCTAAATTCTAAATAAGCCAAAAAACCCAAACCAATATACCGAATTTAAATTAACAACGGGTGCATTTTATACAGGTCTATAGTTGTAAAAATTTATTTTTGGGAAATTCCAATATTACAAACTTTGTAAAGTGTGTTCTGTTCGTGAACACCTTTTTCTTGATTGGGTTTTCCCAAAAGAATAAAGCAATAAAAGTTAGAATAAATCATCAGGCCAATTACAAATATTATACATACACATCTGCGTTATTTTACGTCATCAATCATTATACTGCAGTTGAAATAACAAGATATAGTTTTTGCCAAAAATTCTAATTTATTTCAATATTTTAAATCTTTTAAATAAATACAAAATTACAGTCTGATTGCATATTTTGCAAGATCTTACACAAATACACTTATAAACTTTTACACTTGCCTAAAATGTAAATGCCGTACATACCAATTCGTTGCATAACCTATATCATTTCAATTGTGTTTATCAGCTTTAGGATTTTGTTTAAAAGATAAACATATTTATGTGGTTTTTTGATGTTTTGAGGTTAGCCGAATTTCTACCACAACAATATATATAATGTTAGCAAAAATTCATATGTCGGTATCAACTTTTATCTTGCAAGCATAGTTTTTATTCGCTCGAATTGATTTCAATTGATATTGCCTCAAAATTAGTCAAGATCGATGATCCTCTTTTTTTGTGTGCCAAAATACACAAAACAAAACTAAAATTTACGATTGTGATCGTGGTATTGCATGTTCACAATATAGGTTGCATTGTTACCATATTTTAGTTATTTTTTTTAAATGTTGGATGATATAAAAATGTTCTAAAATATTGTCAGGTGAAGTGTAATGATTTTTAATGTCGCTGCTAATACTAATGACAAAAATTTGTAGATCATTTTTATACGTATATGAGCGAAAGTGAAAATTTCGATTAAAATGATGAGTTGGGTCGGTACGGTGAAAGGAACTTTCTTTGATTTATTTTATTGTCTCTTTGAGATTTTGTGATTTTAAATTTTATATATTTTTTGGGTTACTCGAAATAATAAGATTGAATCTTCCATTTATTAGTTTTTTGTCGTTGTCAAACGTGGGACAATGCAAGCGGATTTACACGAATTAGTGTAATAAGTTTTTTATTTTTAAATCATGTTTTGCAACATTACAAAAAAAATGTCATTGGCAAGTAATAAACATAATTATATGTCATATGGGGCGACCACGTATCGAGGTCGCCAAACATCACAAGCTCTTAAAGCCTAAATATACAACCAAAAAGTGTAAACAGTATGTAACCGCGAAATAAAAATACTCATAAATTTGGCTAAATATTAAAAATAAAATTACATAATAATCTGTAGTATCAAGTCGTATAAATCATGTGAGCTATATGCGATATTTCGCAATACTGCACCAACCCTCATAAATATCAGTACACCATGTACTACATCATAAATTGTATGCATGCGAATAAAAAATGCTTAACTAATTTGACATAAAATTAAATTAAATTTTAATAAATCATTGAAACCAGATATGATATTAATCATCACGAACGCAGCATCCCTTTATAATACATATGTATAGTATAAAGGTAGTCATGTATTATATAAAGCCACTACCAAATTATAACATGTTAATCAATATATGCGAGTAAGTTGCACGATGTTGCGCGTACATAATTTACAAACATTATTTAAATAAATCAACATTGATTTATTAAGTTGCACATAATATTTCACCATATATACACATTGCATGTAATATAGAATTTAAGACCTCATGCACAAAATACAAAAAAAATTCGCGCAACCATGAAATTCCAAATAATAAAATTTTAATATCAAAAACTACCAATCACCATTTCATGTTTATCTTAATTTTATTTCTTTAATTTATATATTCTCTGCTTTGCCAGAATATATTGTGTACGGTTACGTATGTACATCCAAAATAAATATAAATAAATAAAGAAAACATAAAATGTGTAATTAACACAACAAATTGTCCAACAATTTCCAATAAACAAAAATGTTAAAAAATCTTGATCAAAAAGTAAATAAATTTATTTAAAAAGCTAACACGTAACTCAATTTAACACGAGAATTTATTTTCGTATTCTTAAACACGTTAACTACCTGTGAACAATTGCGATTTGTATCATTTAAGCGAATCTAGAAAAAAAAATTCTACTTTACGAAGTAAATTGGTGCATATGTAGGTGCTGCCATTCCTCATCCCAAGAATCCGCTCATATTCGTATAACTAATTGAACAATTAAAAAATTTGCTCGCGCACCTTGAAAATATGAAAAAAAATAACAAAAAAAATAATTTCATCTCCTTTAAGATATTTTTATTGTATGTATGTCGATGCCGCGATACCCTCTGATGAGGACGATGAAAAAAAAGAACTAAAGATTTTTTATTTTTATAAAATGATAAATAAGAGTATAAAAAATAAATAAATTTGAATAATAAATAAGAATTATCATAAATTGTTGTATTAAGTAATGGAGATGAATGTAAAGTAGTATATTTCGGTAAGTGTAATGTAATTTGGATTTATCATTATCAATTTGATGTTGTTGTTGTTGTTGTTATTAAATGTTGTACACGGTGTAATAACGAAACATGATCATCAATCTTTTCGGATATTTCGCTTTTGTAAAGTTAATACCGCAACATTATTGTCAATACGATTATAAATTGAACAAAAAATTGTTTATGCAATTTATCGCCTGGTCCTTTGTCGATAATCCACGGAATAATTAGTTCTGTGTGTGTGTGTGTTATAGTGTGTGAAAAAGAGAAAGAACAAACATTTAAATTTGTTGAACTTCAAACTATTGCTCATTTAGAGCAGGTGGATTGGAACATGACGGGGACCATAAGATTTTCTGGTTGTATGTAAGCTAGATATGAGAAATGAAATTGAAGAAAAATAAAAATTAACTAAATTTCATTTTATTTATGCACGTACATACGAGGGCAAATCAACAAGCCTTGCCATATCATATGAAAAAGAAGAGTGAGTGAGACAGCAATATTTTTATTTTTTGACATAATCTCCTATAAGGTTTATACATTTGTCACATCGATCAATTAACTTGCCTAAACCCTTTAAAAAAAAGATTTCTTTTGCTCCATAAAATATTCATTTACAACAGACTGTACTTCATAGTCACTGGGTTAAGTAGTCACTGGGTGCCAAGTCTGGACTGTACGGTGAATGCGGAATTTCCACGAAGCCGCAGTCCTTTAATGCAGCTTGAGTAATATTAGCCTTGTGCACTGGTGCATTGTCGTGAGAAGTAAGATTTTTTTCCTAACTTTCCTTGGCCGTTTTTCCCGGATCGCTTTTTTCAATTTTCGCAAAACCTCTGCGTAATATATGCCTGTGATTGTGGTTTTCGGTGGCATATAATCGATTATCAAATTCCTTCAGCATCTCAACAAATTGTTGCCAAAACCTTACCAGCAGACGGTTGAGTTTTGAATTTCTTTGGTGGTGGTTCACTACGGTTAATCCATTTCATCGATTCTTGTTTGGATTCTGGATCCCAGTGATGAAACCATGTTTCATCGCCTGTTATATAGTACGCAAGAAATTTTCTGGATCTTCTTTTTACATATCTAAAAATCGCCTTTGAAATTTGAACACGCATTTTTTTTGGTTCTGCATTCAACAAACGGGGAACCCATCGCGCACTTACTTTCGACATGTGAAGGTGGTCATGTAATATAATATATGTGGTACCGTATGAAAGAGAAAGTCTCCATACGCTAACCGCGGAACAGAAATACGCCGGTCCTCCAATACAATAGATTCAGCCAAAATTACGTTTTCATGGCTAATAGCATCTGCTGGCCGACCCGAGCGGTTGTCGTCTTCTAATGACTCCCGACCACTTTTGAATAATTTTACCCACCTTGTTACTGGGGCATATGATGGTGCAGATTCGCCGTAAACTTTTGATATATAGTTGAATATATAAACTGCATTTCGTCCATCTTTACAGAAAAATTTAATAACGGCGCGATATTCAATTTCATTCATTTTAAGAAAAATTCAAAACACGTGTTACTAAATTGACAAAAACAAACGAACTGTAAAATTTACATCGAAATGTTCTTCTAGAAGTTTCAACGCGACAAAAAATGGTTTTGAAAAATATTTTGTTGTCTCACTCACTCTTTTTTTTCATATGATATTGCAAGACTTTTTGATATACCCTCGTACGTGTGCATCTGTCAAATTTACAGGAGAATCTCCTATAAATTAACAAAGGCTGTATCTGTTTATCTTAAGTGAGAACTGGATCCTAACCTCTAATGACTGAAGAATGCTACTTATAGTCTTTCGTTCTATGTTAAGTCAAATTAAAATTACGCACAGGAAATATAATTGGGATGAAATACGAAGTAAAACAATTCTCGGAGGAGATCGCTGGGCTCCGTTGCCACCAATCTTAACGCGTGATAAAGTGCTCCATCACCAAATACCTGGAGAGCATCGTAGAAGAAGAACCTGATTGCGCTAGTGTAACGACGTTGCACTAGACTATTATATTGCGTATAAGGAAGTCAAAACTGGAAGGCGAGAAGCCCACAGTGCAGGAGGTAAAATTCATTCCCGAGATATGAAAGCTAGAGAGAGACATTGAAATTCAACGAAGTCGATAAATGTAATAGACTCAAAAAAATCTATCGTAACCAATTCATCAGAAAATCAGTTAGATATTCGAAAAATAAATGTTAAACTTAAAATAATTATCTGATAAAAGTGGCATTTTGGTACAAATATTGCGATGTTCTGTTATTGGCCGATTAAATGCTTGAAAGGTTAAGTCTATAGCAATCATCCGATAATAGTGGCATTTTGGTACAAACTCAGCGATGGTACAAATTCATCGAATAACTTTTACTCAAAAATCTTTCTGGACCAATCCATTTGGTATAAACTTTCCGGTTGTCTGTTATTAAGACTTTAATATGTGACACCTATTTTTTAAATAAACGAGTTTTGTTTATACATACCTTTAGCGATGGAAAATTTAATTGTTTGATCAAAATTATTATTTACATCTCGAAGAAATATTTTTAGAAAAATTGGATTTAATAATCGTATACATTTTGGTAAAAAAATCACACTCATGTATTCTTACATTTTAATTTTTACTTTTGGTTTTCCTGAGCTTTTTTTATTTCACTCAAAAATTCTTATAAGAAATATTTTAACAGTGTACTTACTAATACATATTTATTTTTGTTATTTGCTAGAAACTTCACACTCATATATTTCTATATAATTGATGGTCAAATGTTTGTTTTGCGCAATAACTTAGCAGGAAAGTCATTAGAAACACCCCAATGACTCATCAGCAACAACCGATTTTTAGAAAATCCCGGTTTGAATTTTTAAAATTTGGCTTGTGGGAAAATGGGACTCAAATGGTTTTTTGACAAAATTCAAAAATGAGTTTGCGATAAAGTTCTAGAAAATGGCTAATAGGGATGGAATTTGGATGGATGGCTAAGTGCCCGTGAGAGCTATTGAAGCCGTCAGCTTCTACAATTATTGCATTTCAAAATGTTGCATTAACAAAATATTGCTTTTTTTATTAATCTTAGTAACAAAACCTCACCCATGACGCGTATATGGACAATTATCAACAAATGTGACTTTTTCAGTTGTGAAAAGTCTGAGATGATTCGTTTATGAGAAGTCATATAGACGAATCTTTCATGATCGTCTTAAAATAAAAAAATTGGTAAGTTAAAATTTTCCAAATAAAACAATTACAAAATGTTAACTTTCTAATCTAAAATATAAAAATAATATCAACTACGTTGTCACAAGTCGAGGCCCGGGTTAGAAACATCGCGGTTTTTCTATACAATAGTTACGCTAAAACGTTACCAGTCAGTAGAGGAATGCTAACGATTCGTCCATTCATCTGAAGGGTAATTTAGCAAGCCCTATAGAGTAGTTTCTCCCGCTCCAGGAAACGCTACTCCAGTAAACGCTACAGCCTTCAATGCTTGTCTACCGCCGTAATCACAGCTGCTCCATTCTTGTGGTCCTTTTAAAAATCTCACGCTATGGAGTATTCATGGCCTGCCGTGCCCGATGGAACTCTGCTGAACTGTGGCTCGTACAGCATTTCAAGCTCCAGGAGATACATGTTTTTGCACTTCTTCTGAGCACTTTGTATCGATGCTGTGACTTCAGACGAGTAGTCAGGATATGCACTTACTACAGCTCTTTCGTAATTTTAGGTGTGCCACCACTTACCGAAATTTTATATGGTCCTTGATGAATGAGATGTTTATATTGAAGGATCTTCTCGATGTATTATTCTCTGAGGCGTCAAGTTGTGTTGCTTCAGACTTTGACTTTGGGCTATGTAGAATGCTATTGCTTCATTTGATTCAGATGATTTAATGTTAATATTTGATTTCCATAGACTGAGGATAATCTCGTTATTGACTCGTCTATTAACATTTCGGCGCTTCACTAGACATATTCTAAAATATTTCTTATGAAGTCGTCCGATGAGTGGCTACCATAAGTGTGTTTGCATTCAGTTGTCTGGGGAAGCTGAACCTATATCAAGCTGTAGTATCCTGCTAATAGCACTTTGCGGTATGATGGTGAACATGACCATATATGAACGTTAACGGCTTGATCTTTCTGTAGACTCCGCGGGGGAAGAGAACCACCATGTGAAATCCTCAGCCTTGAACTCACATTTTCTGTTGCCTTGCGTATAATTTCATTCACATGCTCCGCCACTTCAAGCTCATTACTAACATCAGGCTGCGCGCAACATGTCTCAGCTATCACTGGCGTTTGAACAGAAATAGACCGATGTGAAGTTTTTAACGAAAAGTGTAGCTACACAAATTGTTGTGTAACTTCTAAAAAGTATAGCAATTAAAAGTGTAAAGCACACCTTTACTAAAAAAAAAGATCGTCAAAAATGTATATTTCATGTAAATGCGGGATCAAATTTTATGAAAATAGTTCTAGTTTAAAAGTTGGGGTTATTACGAGTAAAAAAACTATTCTTCAACTGTTTGAAATGATATACATATGCGACACTATGGACGATTGAAATGAAATCTCAGAGATGTTACCAAGTAAAGGCAAATGCCATCTGACATTAAACAATTTGAGCTGTTCAAAACAGTTAACTAAATTGAAATAAATAGTTTTGGGATAGTTCAACGCAAGTTTTAAGACGAAAATTTCATAAAAATTCAAATATTCGTCAAAATACTCGCTACTCTATAACCGATTGCAATAATCTCAGAGATGTTACCAATTGTGGGCATACATTGCCAAATAGTGCACGGATTTATCTATTTGAAACAGTTAACAACATTACTAAATATTTTATTTTAAAAAAAATGTAAAAACTGTTCATTAGAAGTTTGCATTAAAGCTTTGTAGAATTCTGCAACGTATAAAGCAGAAGTATTCGCTATTTCTACTGATTGACGATTTTGGTTTATGAAAGAGTAACAATTTTGTAGAACATAGAGTTCTTCTACTCATGGAGCTCTTCTACTTTGTTGTACTTTTTCTGGCATGGTTAATATTGCAGTTCCTAGTTAACACAAGTTTACCAAAATGTATTCGAGAATTGTACAATTTTTATTTTTTTACTCCACTGCTCTTCTTGTTGATCGTTATCTGGGTCATCTATGGTTTGTAATTTTTTTTGTTTTTTAGTTTGAGCATTATTTGATAATTGGATCAATTTGCTGATTTTTTCTGTCGTATCCTTCATAACACTAATGAATCTCCCTTAGTCTCTAAGTTTGGTGATTCGTTTAACGGTTTTCACGCAACAAAAACCAGCTTTCCGCATTTGCGTTGGACAATCTATAAGTTGTCGTGAAGCAACACCAATTTTTTATATTTTTACGTGGTTAACTGTTTTGAACAGAACGGTACATCCACTTTTAAAAAATATATGTCTACACCAGGTAACACCTCTGAGTTTTCTGGAATCGGCCATAGTGTAGCAGATGTTTTGACGAATATTAGAATTTTCGCCTTAAAACTTGCGTGGAACTATCCCAAAACTATTTATTTACATTAATAAGTTAATTGCTTTGAACAGTCCAAATTGTTTACTATTAGATGCCATATGCCTTTACTTCCATTCCAAAAGGCTTCTTCGATGTACTTCTTAGTTTTTTTGGACTTCCTTGCGGTCTTCTAGTCGTTCTTGTAAAAGAAAATAAGTTATAAATAACTCAGAATTTAATTTTTTTTTTAAACTAAATAAATAAGAATGTTTGCAAAATGTTGCAAATAATTCTAGGCTGATAAAGCGTTCCTTCCGAAAACTTCATTGGAAATTCAAATTAAAATCTCAATCCAATTCTGCGTGCCAAATTTGGCAATTATTGATTAAGGAATGACCAAATTCCACTGAGCATGGCAAAATTCCAAAAATTCTTGAAATATTATGATAAAATGTATACCACCTAATCTACATGTGACAATGATTGACCAAATGGCCTAGTAATTAATAAAAATGTGTATAAAAAAAGATTTTAAAATGTTTAAAAAAATCCCGTCTTTTGGGTCAGAAATGTTAAAATGTTACAAACGGCAGGAATTTTATAATTCTGGATTTTGAAATTTGAGTTTTCGTATATCGATCCCATTTGTGCTTCACAGTCCAAACTCAATGATGCTTTTTTAAATGAGTGAATTGCCAAAGCTCATCCATCGAATTATACCGGTAGTATATAGACCATAACATGTTTGTCAAGTACAGTCCCCTTACGTTTATAAATCCAAGATGATTAACATAAATCAGTTTTTAATAGTGTTACAGCTGCAATATCTGGGACGCTATTCTTGAAATCGGTGGATATTTTCGTCTACGAATTATAATTGGCATTAAAATTCTTTATATTATTCGAATTTTTCGCCGGCTACTTTAATCGTTTTTTCAAGTTTGCTTGCAAGTTTTCTATTATTTATTTCACTACTAAACAAAAATCGGTGGAAATTTCCGACTGCGGGTAAACCAATGCGGATTTATTCCCCCAAATAATAGAAAACTTGCAAGCAAATTTGTAAAAATGATTAAAGTAACCGTCGAATTTTAATGCTAATTATAATTCGTCGATGGAAATATCCACGGAATGAGGTTCATCATTCCTATTTTTTTACTGGATTCAAAGAAAAATTAACAAAGAAATCATAAAACGTTTCTGATTGCCAACAGTTTTCGACATAGTTTTGACGCTATTTGTTTAATTTGTCTACATACATTGTCTTAATATTATTTAACTACGCAGCGTAGACAATTTGGCACAACAGTAATTACAGTAAAAATTTAACCATTTTATTTAATCAAACTGATTAAAAGCCAAATATTTGTTTGCGGATTTCGAAAGCTCATAATTCTGCACTAATTTCATTTTTTTTTTAGGTGAGGAAATAGGTCGGTCATCTATACGATATAAATCACTAAAACAATAAAGATTTGCACCAAAGTTATATCGACCACATGTTTGGCCCAAATAAATTGCTTACACTTTACTCCGAAGCAATAAAATGTAATGTATACCTTGGAAAGTGGAAATTTTCAAAAATATTTTCATCTGTTACACGCACCATCCACTGTAATTCATTTTAAAAACACCCATCCACTAATTTTTACACTTTCACACACTAATTGCCTATTTGCATAAGCCAAACATGTGTTCAAAACTATTAACCTCTAATACGTACTATTGAGATGATTAAATTATTTTTGGTGTAAACAAAAAACATGAATTTTCCCAAATTTCGGAGATGGATAATAAAAATTAAACCAAATATCTAATCACAACATAGCGTTACCACTGATACCATTACCATCTGGTGTTAAAAAAATGCAAATTATCTATTTTTCGAATACAGAATGCACACCTATCGATCCATCTGTGCATTTTGATATTATATTATCTAACAAGATCCTTAATTAAATGCCATATTTTCACTTCATCCAATTCATGGGAAAATCCGATAAAGCGTTTTTGGTGTGCACATTTGTGTCCCACCCGCAGCACGTTTTTTTCCTGCAGGACATTTATGCTAATCCAAATTTGTTTTTAAACGCTTAACAAAAATAAATCATAAATAATTCATATTATCTGTTTAATATGCGGCGCTAGGTTTTAAACGTATGCTTAGCCCTGGGACTATATGACTTTACAATCCTATTGATGTGCGAATGGTTATTATGCAGAAGAAAAAGGCGCCTCTATAAATAACACAGATACCTACGAGGTGTGAGAATTTTTTTTTATTTTTTTTATTTTGGCACATGGATAACTATTATTTGGACAAAGTGTTTTAAGGATATTGAGCGCACGTGCTATATAGATGTTGTGCAGTGACATAAAAATACGGTGTTCAAAAACATATGGAGAATTTATGGTGTTAAAATTATTTAAGAGTGTCAACATATTTTTAACACATTTTTCAAAGGTATGGTAATTTGTTGCGAGCATGTGTCGGAAATTATGTATAGTGTTTTTTAATTTTCTCGGTGTAACAGTTATTCTGATCGAGCTGTGAATATCAAGAAAGATTTATAAAAAACAAGCCAAGGTCCAAATGAAACATACCCTGCTGTTCGTTGTTGAACAAAGGACAATTTTAACTATCAGCACAAAGTACTTATATTTAGTAGGATTTCGAAAAAATGGAATGTAAATAGCAAACACACCGCATTTAATTACTATGGCCATTAAAATACAAACAAGGAAGTTTATATGATTTCCAGAATTTGACACGCAGGAAGTGAACCCCTTTCCCACCTCTTGTACGCGAGGGTTTTGACAGACCACATTATGGCGGCATACTATTCGGCGGGTTTCTTAGCTTATGTATTTTTCACATATTCCAAATTAATGTTGCACGCACTCTCTGATTAATGGCTGCAGCTAACCATAAAGAACACAACAATTCTCCAATTTGATGAGTTTCCAAATTTATCGAGTTTGTTGGTTAGCTGAAATCTCAGAATAATTAAAATATTTTTCAAAATTGAAAATTTTCGATTATAAGAGACGTGTTACTTGAAACACCGCTTGCACTATGGATAATTGGATGTAACAGAAATTAATCAGACGGGTCTCTTGAATGGGAACAAGTTCATAACGAGTGGTAAAATATGTAGAAGGCCTGTAAGTCAACTTTGCAGATCGATAGATCGTTAACTTCCAAATTTCAAATCATTTTAGAAAATCTATTTTATAATTACAAAATTGTTCGCGACTTCTCCATGAGTTTTCAATATGCAGTCACTGAAAATAATAAAAAAATTCCAATATTCAAAACTAATCTAATCAGAGGCCCGTAACATGCCTTCTTAACACCACTTTTATTTAGGGAATTTAACGCTTTTTTTGTAGAATAAGTTCTGAAGTTCGTTGTAAAGAATATCTAACGTCCATTTCATCGTCACTATTTCAATCTTGCCTATAACTGCTCGAAAGGTACCCCTGTGGAATTATCGAAAATGCAAGACAATAAAATTCTAAAAATGGTCAAAATTGGCCTAAATATTTCGTGTGATAACGCAAATAAATAAAAAATTACCGGTGAAATTGTTTTCGACATTCTATTGTTCGCATGTATCGTTCGATATAGCCGCGCCAGCGTAGTTTAGGTCTCCGTCTGCGATGTATGCTGACTAGTTGTTGATTGGAAACTTTATTCTCATTCGTTGTGATAAGAATCGTTTAACGTGGCCCAGCCATCTAAACCTGTTGGATTTTATGTATGCCATGATGATACAATCTCCAAGGAGACGTTTGATTTTGTGATTCATTCGAATCCGATATTCGTCGTTTGAACCTCAACTGGGCCTATAGATCGTTAGCGGTCGTCCTGCTACTAAGCGGGCTTTAATATTTGCGTGGACATCATTTGTTTATGCTATAACTGAGATATCCGAAGTTTCCAAGTTCAAACTTTTGGTCGTCTGTTCCACGGTTAACTATTATTGTGAAGTGTTTCCTAAATTTTCTTAAAAATTTAACTCCGCCATTTTTGTTTCAATGTATGCGTAAGACTTCGTGTAAACGAATAAATAATAATTTAAATAAAATTATGTTAATAAGTTATTTAGTGCTTTACACGATTTTTAAAATATGGTATCAGGTTATTAATGATCGTATCCAACTGAACATCATCATCCATTGAAAAATATAGGAGCTAAGGGTGTTTAGAATGCTCAATTCGCAATACGATAAATTTACGTTGTAAACGTTTTCCATAAAGATTTTCCAGATTCCAACAATCTACCAATTGGAGCACAGCAAACCAATGTGGATGCCAATAATCCAGTGCTCTTTGGTGTTGCAAGTCATTAAGCTTTAATGCTGTTCACTTTCAGAGCCGGTCGATTTACACAAGCCGTGTGAAAACTCGATCCAGCACAGGCGTATGATACAGCTTAGAAGTATGATTGCCATACTGAAAAAAATCATCCACTTTTTTTCTTAACTCTCCTTTCTTGTCTTTGATGGCTGTGGATCTTGGATCGTAAGTTTTCTCGCATTGAAGTAGCAGTCCCTTAAATTTCTGTTCTGTTTGTAAGCTGAGGTCTTTTATGCAGGTCTTCCTAGATCCGCGCTTCTCTTTCAAGAGGTATTTGGTCGCATCATTCCTGGCGAGAAGATTGTTGGAAGCATGTGTGTGCCCTACAATTATTTTTATTATTTAAAGGGGAACCACACTATTGCAAACACTTAACTACTATTTAAATAATTTTTACGTTCTATAAAAAAAATTAGTTTGGTTTTACTGGGCTTTTTTAATTTATTTTCAAAGTGCCAAATGTCAATTAAATAATATTGCGAGAACCCTACAGATGCTCTATGTCAGTGCTCCCAATGTTTTCACGCAGTTCTAGTTTATTTTCAATGATTTGACCGCACTGTTCGTCGAACCAATCATTCCGTGCTCATAGTGATCTTCTTCTAATTATATTTTCTGTGCAATGGTTTTGGCTGATTATATAGCTAATCACTCCTCCTGGATGTTTGGAGGTATTGTCAGCTGACTGATAGCTCTGCACAGAGTCGTTTCGTTCTTCCGTATTAGAGTACACGGTCCATTTTGCTTGTTTTAAATGTGGATGATAGGTTGCACTTATATTTACACAGAACAGGCGTGGGATATGTCGGCGCCTCTACAAGATCTAACGTCATTTATACTGGTGGAATATCTCTTCAAGAAAATGGTATGATCAACTTATTTTTCTGTTCTTTCGTCATTCAATTGTCACGCCACATTGTGAATATTTTAAAACGTGATTTCCGCTTAAATTTGAAAAAAACTGTCTTCGATTACTATATTGTTGCAAATTTAGTTTATATTCGTTTAGTCCTGATTCATTTTTCTCTCGAATGATAAACCTTTAAAAACATTTGCCAAACACGAAAAAACTCATACGGAAGCTGCCACTTTCGGTAGATCGCTGGGAGCACCTCTTATGCCATCATTTGATACTAGTCACTTCTCGGTAGTATCTCTGTGATCTGGCCAATAATTAATACACCAGGAACCTAAAAATCACCAAAATATTCAATGCAATTCGATTTTCCAACGCATTAACAAATGGGAAAATCTCGTAGTTTTTTGATGAGACCAATTTTATTTGAAAGAGCTCCTCTTATGCCATCATTTGAAATCCATGCTGTGGCAATGTACATTTATGTAACTGATTATTTAGTAGTGGATACTCCAATTTATTAACATTATTTAATTACATTAAATGTTTTGCTTTGTAAATAAATACATATTTTTAAATTGTAATTTTAGTTTTTTACATC
This sequence comes from Nephrotoma appendiculata, assembly GCA_947310385.1. Classification (NCBI taxonomy): domain Eukaryota; kingdom Metazoa; phylum Arthropoda; class Insecta; order Diptera; family Tipulidae; genus Nephrotoma; species Nephrotoma appendiculata. The sequence continues at coordinate 5,001,888 of OX371224.1, read as the reverse complement.
AAGGTTAGAGGTTAGACCAACTACAAAAATATTGAAAATACTTTGAACTTTCATACAAAGTATAATCACAATGCCTTAGCGAATTTTAATGAGTCGCTACGCAATTGCCAACCACTTGGTAACCTCGGATTTTATTGTATTTAACGCATACATGCGATTTTTATATGAAATTTTGGGTTATTCTGGATTGATAGCCACATGGTACCGTCTTGATAACCTCACCTTGATGTAAAAATACCATCTGGCTATCAATCCAGAATGACCCAAAATTTCATTTAGTTTTTTTATTTCAATCAAAATTAAGTTTTGATAATAGATTTTAATTAAAAGAAATTTGTCTGTTGTCAGGTTTCCATTCTTAACATTGCTTTTACCAACTGTTTATTTTTGTTAATTTAACAAATTTTAGTTTTTGTTAATTTTTCATTTTGTTAAAAACTTCACATCCGTAAAAATCTTGAGTATAAAGTTGCATAGCGAACAGCCAACCCGTCTGGGCTGTAGGGAGTACTCAGACATACAGAGATTTTTAAAGACAATTTTATTTGACTTCAGCGATTTATCGAAAGGTTTATCAGCAAAAATTGTGTGGTCAATATTTTTCATGGTAACAACAATACTTATTATATACGAAAGAAAGAAAAGTTCAAAACATTTTATTAAATTAATTCTTAATTATAATAATTCATAATCTTAACAATGGTTTGTTCACCCATCCACAAAATATGTTTTTTGTGTGTATTATTCAATCAATACAGCCAATCACAGCGGATTCTCCCGGTTTTTTCAGTCTAATATCAGCTTGATGCTTTTAAAATAATAAAATTATTAAAAAAATAAAAAAGATAAAAAAATTATTTTTTGGGATAGAATCCTGGGATAACTTCACATACGTTTATAAAGATGAAGCTAAAAGTATGGTACATCTATACGAGTTAGATGAAGCTTGTTTACTCCTTTTTGCTAAATTTATGGTAATATTATTAATGAGAATATTAAATATCCTTTTCGTAAATTTAAAAATTCCCTTTATGTAAATGATAAACCATAAAACCAAAGGTAACGCCAAATTAATGTATGTTTGTCACCGTACGATAACAAAATAATTCATTATCCAAAACAAGACATCTGGCGACAATCAGTCTAGCTCGTCATACACATATAACTTTTTTTTATGAAGGAACAATAGAAATTTCTTCAAAATTTCCAACAACCATTTGTTTTGGGAAAATACCCCAAACAGCATATTATAAAACAACAGCTTGTGCTAGATAATATTCCTATAATGCGGTTTTTTGTTGTTTTTACTATTCCATATCTTCCTTTTTTTCGTTTAAATCCAAAAACAACAAATGAATTGGAGGTAGAAAATATCCTTTTGTAATCGATCGAAAACACTGTGTTTTGAAGGCGCCTAATTATGATATTTTATGATGTATGTATGCTAGGGTTTCTTGTGTTTATGGTTTTATGGTGCAGCAAATACTTTATTCTTAGATATGGAGGTCTTTATTCTCAAATAATATTATGCGAACTGCCCATATTAGTCATGCAATAAGAATCGACACCTATTTACATTTAAAATCGATTACTCATCCATGGTAATTCAAACAACGACCTTCCATACAATTACGTCACGAAAGTGGAAAAATATAAATCTATAGAATGCTTAGGACATATTTTGTTAAAAGAAATTTTTTGGTTTAATGGTCAAGTGTAATTCAGTAAAGTGAGCATCGCTTGAGTAAGAAGTGGCAAAATGGAACTATCACGCGACCAGCTAACAGTAAGTGATATTTGTTGTCGGATTATTCAAAATTTTTTGAACCCATAAAATGCTACCTCCAATATATGCGAGTAGAATCAATAAGCGATTGGTGACAAGAAACCCCAAACGGGTGAAGTACAAAGAAGAAATATCAATACAACGAAGCAGCTATTGATTCCCACAAGCTCATACCGTCGAGTGGAATATTGAATACCAAACCAACTGCATATCATTCTTGAATGGATGGTTATCTAATTTTGGACAAACACTGATGCCTCTACCAAAATCCAAAAGAAGGCATAATTTTTTTTTTGAGCTCGATCTAAATAATTATTTATTTTCTGATTTATTTACTCATACAAATATTTAGAAATTCAAAAATTCTTAACAAACTTGCTGTCCTGGTTAGGAAGCTCCAATACAGTTGGCTGGATGAGCAATTTACCAAACCTATTTGAAGTGTACACTGAACCTGAGTCCAAATCCCTAGAAAGGCATGTATATGGCAGTTTAACATTTTCGCCCAAAACTCAAAAAATAAATACAAAAATTCGTTGAAAACTTGCTGTGCCGGTTAGAAAGTTCCAAACAAGCTAGCTGGATGGGCAGCCTAAGGGCAGCCTAAGGTACTAACCCAATATTAGTCCAAACCTCTGCGAAGGCGTGTTAACGATCGTTTACCATTTTCGCTCAAACTCAAAATAGAAATATGAAAATACGTAACATATTTGCTCTTCTGGTTAGGAGATTCCAATCAGGCTGTCTGGATGGGCAATTTAGATACTTATTTGAGACATTCACGGAACCTGAGTCCAAATCTCTGGGAAGGCGTGATAAGGGCCGTTTACAATTCCACTCAAACTATTGAAATACATAAAATCATAACATATTTGCTGTCCTGCTTGCTTAAAATGTTCCAATTAGGCTGACTAGATGATTTGATGTGCTAACAGAGCCTGAGTCAAAATTTTTAGAAAAGGTTTTAATAGCCGTTTCACAAACTGTTAATAAAAAATAAATAAAATAAAATAAAATAAATAAATTTCAAAAATTCTGAACAAATTCGTTGTCCTGTCAGGATTGGAATACCTGGGAATACGAAACTGGAGAAATAATATACATAATAGATATCTTTTATTTAAAAATCAGTGTTTTCTGCCCTACTGAGATAAAAAGTTTGATGTAAATATTTGTAAATTGGAAATAATTTTACCATTGCGAAATTGGTAGGGAAAATTATTCCAAAATTAATTTTGTTTTCAAAAAAATTACCATACTTACTTTTTACCTTAGTATGCCACAAAAAATAATTTAAATAGAAATTATCTCTAAATTATTTCCCCAATTCCATATTCCAGAAGAATTACCAGAATAGGGCCACAAGACCTCAAATTTGTTGTGAATATTTGAATTCCAATTTTGTGTTTGAACGAAAAATAGTAAACGGCCATTAACACGCCTTCCCAAAAATTTGGACTAATGTTCCGTGAGCACCTCAAATAGGTTGCTTAATTGCACATGCAGCCAACCTGTGTAAAACTTTCTAACCGGGGCAGCAAATTTGTTTTTAATTTTTGAATTTCTAATTTGAGTTTGAGCGAAAATTATAAAACGCCACTATAACGCCATCCAAGAGATTTGAACTCAAGTTCAGTGAAAGTCTCAAATAGATTGCTAACTTACCCATCCAGACAGCTTGATTGGAGCTTCCTAATCAGGATAGAAAAATTGGTAAACGGCCATTATCACACTTTCCAGAGAATTGCCAATTTAGCCAGCTTAATTGTATCTTCCAAGCCAGGACAGCAAATGTGTTAAGAATTTCCGTATTTATATTTTGAGTTTGAGCGAAAATGGTAAACGGTCATTATTATTCATTTTCAGAGATTTGGAACCAAATTCCATCAGTCTAAAATAGGTTACTAAATTACCCATCCCAGCCGGGCTGATTGAAACTTTCTAACGAGCGAGGACAGCAAATTTATTAAGAATTTTTGAATTTTTTCCGGAAATTTGGACTTAGATTTTTTAAGTATCTCAAATCGTTTTCCAAATCAGAAACGATTTTTACCGAACAAGTGGTGCAATGGTTAAAACTTCAGCACCAGAGGCTGGATGCAAATCGAATTTTCATCATCGATTAAGATCGGTGATGTTAATAAACACAACTCAGACCCTCTGTTGGAGTGCAGAATTCAGCGCCGACCCACCGTCCAAGTCAGTGTACAGGTTGACATGGAGTTTGCAATGTGCAGGTGGTATACTTTAATTGTGTGAATGGGTGGCCTGTGCGTTCAAAAAAAAAAATTACCACCAGACCAGGTTGATTGGAACTTTCTAAACAGGCCAGCAAATATGTTAAAAATTTTTGAGTTTCTATTTTGAGATTTGCACAAAAAGGGTAAACGGCCATTAATACGGCTTCCCAGGGATTTGGATTCCAGTTCCTTGGACACCTCAAATATATTTCTAAATTGTACAACCAGCCAGCCCGATTGGAACTTCCTATTCAGGACAGGAAATTTCCTACGAATTTTTGAGTTTCAGCGTAAATGGTAAATGGCCATTAACACGTTTTTCCAGAGATTTGAACTCAGTTTCCGATAACATCTGAGTTAGAATGTTCGTCCAACTACATAGCTTAAATGTAACTTTCTATAACCAGATCAGATTGTTGACTTGATTGTTCTCCAATTCGAGGAAAATAGAAAATTATTTGCACAATTTGCAAGTTTCACATAATTATATGTTAACTGACTGTCATATTTGACTTTTATGATTAACTCAGATTATGTCAAGTATGTTGTTATAAAGGTACTATCGTTTTATTAAATAAAATTCTAATTATCGATAAGCTACGTAGCTAATTCCATTATTAAATAATGACAGTTAAATTGACAAGTGGTGTTTACAAAGTGAATTTTACCAGGAACGTAAAAAACAAAAATAAATTTGAACGTATAGATTTACTATAATTAACCGTAATTTCAGGTACTTAGTAGTTTGATTAATTTAATAATAGTTAGTAGGTACCTATTTGAGATACTGATTTGTGAAATTAATACAAACAAAGACAAAGTTGCAAATTTGTGTTGTTATATTTATTCAAATAGTAATGAGTCATCTGTCTAAGGATGGGACAGTAGGTAAATTCGTATTTTATTGCTGATGTGCGATTATTCCTTATACACCCAAAATATGACTCACTCTTGAAACAACCGTAGATTTTCGACGATCAAGTTTTCAGATAATTTAGATTCTTTAATTCTTCATGGAAAGAAAATATTAAAATATTGGCATCCGTTAAAGTCCCGAAATAGGTTCACAATAAAACCACCAAATATATATTCGGATTTGCCCTTATTTTAAATACCCAACAAAATGTAAATCTGTACATAAATCCTAATCCTAATTTAACTTCCTTGTATATATATCCCGTATATAGCTACCAAATATTAAAAATTATTTAAAGTGTTTATTTTTATTACGGGACTTCTAAAAATACACATTTCACCATAGTTTTCCATTTTACGTACAAAATGTGTATTTACCGTCGTCTATATTGATCAAAACTGTACATTTAACGAAAAACTATACACAATTGAAGTTTTAGGTTTTTTGTGTATACATTCATGCATTGGCACGCGACAGATGTAAATATGTGATATATGTATTATTATAAATTTCCAACAAAAGCTATATATAAAAATCGAAATCATTATAAAAATGTCCAAAACTAACAAAAATACTGTATATGTGCATGCATGTAATTCTATAGTTGATAAATAAAAAATAAAAAAACTGGTAAGGATCATACAATACAATCCCCTTTATAATTTATATAAATAGTTTTATTCCAAAAGTTTTTAAAGGGGGAGAGTTTGATATATACCTTTATGTATAGTAGCTAGTACCTTCCCTCAGGCATGCACATTTCATATAGCAGAATAAAAATACCTTGACATGTTATGCACTAATTTAACTAGAAAACTACTCTGATTAAGGACCCTCATCCTTTTTCGTAACTAATTCGGTACTAGCACATGCTCCTCACCACCGTATTTATGCAGAAAACACCGGGTTTATTTCCTGAATTTTCAAAATGATTTATCCGAATTGGTTTCAGGTATACTTTGTACAGTAAGTAAAATTTATAATAAACATCACACATGTCCTTAATTTTTTTTATTCAAACTACCTATTAAATAATTCGGGATTACCGTTTTTGATTAAATAAATAAAAAATAAATGTACGGTTACATTACAATAAATTATGGTATGTATATAGTTTTTCTAGGTCACAGCAGCGCACTTTGAATAGTCAATATTTAATTGTAGCAACGAACAAAATTCGCATAATATTCGTTAACATTCTTAGGTTTTGTGTAAGATGCAGATGTTTTTAAACCGTTACAAAAGTTAGTCTAATCTTTATTCCAAAATTGATTTGAAAATTTGATTTGACCCTGTGCATCTAACAATACCTGAATACTATGTAGCATTGAACTAATAGATCGTGACAACTGATAATATTTTATATTGATTGAATAACGGTTATATGGGTCTTTAATAAAACAATAAACAGCAATCACTCGATCACATAATAAAGCAGCCAACTGCCACAGGAAATAATCAAAGAGTAGTGCAGTTTTCTTTTATATCCATTCATGACAAATGCACATTTTGTCCACGAGCTACCAAAATTTTTTTTTTTATATCCGCAGCAAAACATCTTGATTTGATCATAAATTAATTTTCATCACACGACGAAATCAATGCAATCTTTATACTTTTGTGCAACGATTCTAAGAAAACGAAAAGAAACTGACCGTTCCATACAAATAAAACACATAATCAAAACGAGAAAAAAAAAATTAATTTGACCCCATCGAAATATTATAAAAACAGATGTAAAACTTTTATTTTTATATCACCCTATACTAGTGGAATGAATGTGCAATACCTGTATTGGAATTTTCTCTTTCTCATTATTTTATATAACAAGCGGTTTTGTCCAATCACAGTGTAGTGTACACGTTAAACTGAGATAAGTATATAAATTTTAATATTTCTCTTTCGATTGGTAATTCTTTTGTTTTGATCGTAAATTTTGTATATACACAAACAAAAGTACTGTAAACAACCGAGGCATAACGATCATAAAAGCACCGATCAGATCGGTTCATTTTACACGTGCACTATGAATTTTTGTTTTTGTACTTGATTTGATTGTGCGCATTTCTCCAATTTTGTTTTGTTTATTTCACGTTCGATTCGTGGTACAATGATTAAATAAAAAAAATCACACCTGTTTTCCCCTACTATATAGCAACACTACGGTTGTTTTGTTGTTGTTCGTTTTCGTATAACTCCGCCTCTAATATAGTTTCTCCACGATAGAGGGGTGAATTAAATACGTGCATTTCATTGGTTTATGGCACGTGCTCTTATGCCAGGTGGAAAAAAGTGGGGGCTCCTATATATAGCAGCAGGTTCCCTTGGAATACATCATTCAAGGGTCGATCGCTAAGGCGTAAACAAGCGAAACGTTTTTAAGATTTTATTTTTTTTAAATTTTATTTTATTTCTTTATTTTTTTTTGTAAGTATTTTTTCGATTATTTGGTTCGGAGTTGAAGTACGAGAAAAAAATTGTTTAGTTATAAAATATAAAGTTTTGAGTGGATTATACATACTGTGAAAATAATTTTTGTGAAAAATTTATTTATGATAATTTATAAAAGTGGAATTTTATGTAAATTCGAATGAATACTGTGAAAAGATATTATATTTTGTGAAAAAAACTATTAATAATTTTTGCGAACATTACAACAATAAGCAATTTGCCACAATTTTGGATTACAAGCAAGCAAATATGCCTACATCAATAATGCAGAAAAACTACAGTAATTGTCCGCTTAAAAAGCGACCAATTATCCATATCGTACGAGAAGATTTACTCAAAGAAGGTAATTATCGAATTTTATTTAAAATAAATTATAAGATTAAAATTTTTTAATTAAACTTAAAAAATTTAAATTATTTGTAAAACTAATTTTTTTTAAATTTTATTTAATTACAGAACCGGTAGAAAATGACTTGGAACCAGAAAATTTAAGTACAAAACCTGAGGATTTATCCAAAACAGGAAATTATCCAGCAACACAATTGGCCCAACCATTAAAAACAGAAGTCAGAACACCATCACCGTTACCAGTCGTCGAACCGGTAAAAACCCCAACTATCCAAGAACGACGAAACCATCCAATATCCCCAATTTCCATTCCAGTCCAGCCCATCACACCACCATCCCCAAATTACACACCACCTGGTTACTATCCTCCACTGAAAAGTGAACCACTCAGTTTGAATTCAAATTCAAATGAATCTCTAAGCTATACAAGTCCAACAAATTGGCATAAACCAATTATTGCACCAACCCCAACCTACCACAATTATTTACCCTATCCAAATTATCATCATATTCCGGTTAGTTATGAAAATTATGGCGCAATTTATCATCATGTATCACCAACACGATCCGAACAATTATCACCGTACACTAATTCAAATCGTGAAAGTTCATTGTCACCACCGACACAGTATCATCACCACCCTCATCCTCAGAGCAACTTTCTGTTGAATGGTCAACGGGACAACAGCCTATCACCACCAATTCCATCACCGTACTCACGGCATAGCAGTGTAATCAAATCAGATTTGCACTATCAAAATACACAACATCGTTACCTGCCGTATCAATTAAACCATCATCATCATCATCATCCTCACCCGCCACAATTTATGATGCAAATTGATCCCTCAAGTTTATCGCCAACATCAAGCCATACATCATACAATTCGATTATATCGTCGCGTCATTCGTTATCACCATTGTCGATGTCAACATCATCGACACCTGAAGATCTATCAAATTCGTCACCGAATTCATCGATACTGTTGGAAAAATCGAATATTATTCAACCAATCATCAAAAGTTTAATTAAGAAAGAGTCCGGTGACAAAATAGTGAATAGTGGAAATAATAATAGTGCTCCGCGGTATCAGTGTCCGGATTGTGGTAAATCATATTCCACTTATTCGGGCTTATCAAAACATCAGCAGTTCCATTGCCCATCCGCTGTAGGTAACCAAGTGAAAAAATCGTTTAGCTGTAAATATTGTGAAAAAGTGTACGTGTCGCTAGGTGCCTTAAAAATGCACATCCGTACCCATACGCTGCCATGTAAATGTCACACATGCGGTAAAGCATTTTCACGCCCATGGCTACTCCAGGGCCATATACGTACGCACACGGGCGAGAAACCCTTCAGTTGTCAGCATTGTCATCGTGCCTTCGCCGATCGATCAAATCTTAGGGCACATTTACAAACACATTCCGATGTTAAAAAATATTCGTGCACCACATGCAGTAAAACGTTTTCCCGCATGTCATTGCTTACCAAACATAACGATGGTGGTTGTCCCGGACTACTAGGCAACAATAATAATAATCCGAATGCATTATCACAGAATAGTCCGCAGTCTAAAGAAATTACCGTGTACTAAATAATTATTTTTAAAAATAGTTATAAGTTATATATATATTAAATGTGCCTTAAAAGACTGACTGTGCCACCGAAATTATGCTTAAATTAATTAAAAGTACAAAAAAAATTTAATTTTTGATACAAACCAAAATTTCCACGAAAAATGCGTTTCTCGCTTATAATTAAATCGATAAAAATTGAAATCTTTTAAATGTGTAAATAAATTCGTATTAATTTTAATTTAATTTATATAATTTATTTAGTTTAATACATAATTAATTTTACTTCGATATATACTTAATAAAAATTCTTCTTCATCTTAATTTAATATATATAAGTAAAATAATTAAAATTATAATAAATTTTTATGTTGAACTAGTCAGACGAATATATTATAAATTTAAAATAAAAATTAAATTACATAAAAAATATTTTTTGTGCCTATATTTTGTAAATAAATATTTGTTATGTATAAAAGTAATTAAGACAAGTTTTATAAATTAAGAGAATTTTTAATATATTTTGTTTTATATAATGATAAAAATATTTGTAATTATTTTTGTACTTTATATACCATAGCTATATACTTTTTATACAAAACATTTTGGAAAAAAAAACCGAAAATTAAAAAATCATGAAAAGGATAAAAAATTGTCCTTTTAAAAATAAATTATTTTGAATATAAAAATTTAATTTTATTTGTTTTATTCGATTTTTCCTTTTTATTTATATTGTGTTTCTATCGTAAATATACGACTGTGACATAAATAAAATAACTAACCCACAGATCATAAATACAACTTGCTCTTCAGTCTAGCTGAATCATACTGAATTGAATTGATTCATCCAAGTATAAAAACATAAAAGTTAAGGGGATATACATAGAAGAAATGAAAATTACGAGTACAAATAATAGTACAAAAATGTTGATTGCCCGTCATGTGCTGCCACCTATTTATTTTTGGGAAAACTTTTGAAATTCAATGGTAAAATATCCGATTGGAAATCGAAAATTGTAAAGTTAATCTTTCAGTCGTGTCACGTCACACTTGCAATTTCAAAAAATTGAATTAAATTTCAACTGTTTCACAAATTTGTGTGGTTAAGGCTCGAAATTTTTATTTAAAAAGCTTATTTAACTTACTCGTGCTTATACATAAATCCGATAACTTTTAGGAAAGTTGAAGCGGACCATTTAACGAACGCGTTTATATGTTGAGCCGGATGTACACATTTTAGGACTTGTGAACAATGTTCCTTACAGCTATAGCCGTTATTTAATTAACGGACGTTCTTGATGTTAGAAACCAATCAGTTCGTATTGATTTTCATTTACGCATAGCTCTAATTAGGCTAACAACCTCACTACGTTTTGCAAATTGGCAGATTTTAAATCGTATAGGCTTTCAACTTGCAGTGACAGTGAGTGATCGTAAATCATTTGTTCGCGTTATCAGCAGCATAAAAATAGAATAAATTAATTCATTAAATTTATGATCGCTGATAATGCGAACCAAAACATTTGATTTACATTTGCTTCTTCACCGAAAACGTTAACAACGATTGCAGCTCAAATCCGCTATTAAGTTTAGCATTGGAAAATGTTTTAGTGGATTGTGCGAAGAAGTTGATTGAGACCTGATGCCAGACATGGGCGATTACGTGTCAACTACTAAATTTTATATGATTCCGTAGACAACTCGTCGACAACGTGGATAACGTCGACTAGGACTAATAGGTAGTAGACAACGTCAACTACTGGTAGACAATGTCAACTACTAGTAGACAAAGTCAAAACTATTAAAGGACCAATTTTAAAGAAATTTTGTGTGTGTGTATTTGAGTGATTCCGTGGATGGTTTAGATTTACAATTGGACCCGCTAGGTGGCACTGGAATCGGGTTGTAGGATTTTATTAATTTATTTTTTGCTGAAATTTATTTTTTTAAGTTTTTTGCATATCAGAACATATAACCCCAAAGTTTCACGACCCCCACCGCCCCAAATTTTTCTGTACGCGTTTTTGTAATTTAACTCTTCCTATAAACCGCTGGACCGATTTTAATGAAATTTTGGGTGTGTGTTCGAGTGAGTCCCTGGATGGTTTAGATTCAAAATTGGACTCGGTAGGTGGCACTTCTGATCTTGAATTCTGTGGTGTTTGACGTACGCATCAATATAAATACGGAAGCCACTTGTGTTGTAGCTGCGCGTTGTTTTGATATTTCAGTTTCTGTTTGCGTGCATATTGAATGTATTGTTCATCGACAAACCTTAACCTATACTCTTGTGCATCGCATTTGAGCCGGCATAATCAAGATCCCAATTAAAAAAGATTGAAGATATTTGCATTCTCATTAAGAATATGCCACTCATTCATTTCGCCTAACCCTCCAGCAATCGACTTCATTTACAGAGATGTTCAGCGTGAAAACAGTTTGATGCGGCCCCTTTTGTTGCAAATAATGAACAAGTGCAAACATTATGTGTAATGAACAAAAGGCGGATTCGTTTTTTTGGACGCACTATAGGCGACACTGGGAAAGCATTCCTCATCTCATTGATACTTGCTATAAAATATATTTCCATATACAAATTTGTAAAGTGTGCCTCACCCTGTTATTTCGTCTAATAATTTGTGCCTGATGTCGTTTGTTTTGTTTATTTAGAAACTAACTTATACTATGCTGATATTTTTTTCTAAATTTCTGACTAACTGCTCAATTGAACAACTAGGGCTACCTAGTTAAAAAGCTGATTGTGCATAATGCAACCTTGCTAGCCGGTTCTCCACGTACTCAATAAGGACGCGGCATCTGAGAATACCATCGCATACCACAAGAAGAGAATACCACAGTCGTAAGAACAGTCCAAAATGTTTTCTTTGCTTACGAAATATCAACATTAAGGGATCAACAGTCAAATAAGAAAAAAAGCATTATCGTCTCACAGAATCCGTTCCTAGACAACGACGGCCTTATAAGGGTAGGAGGCAGAAAACAATTCGGATCTTCCATTCGGAGAGAAATACCCACTAATTCTACCGGCTAAATCACACTTTACCAGCCTAATTATTAAGTTAGCACATGCATCCACGCTTCATGGTACCAATGCCTTAATGTTAGCGTTCATCAGGAAAACTTTCTGGATAATAAGAGGAGCTCAAGGAGTAAGGAATCACATTCAAAACTGCATTGTCTGTTTACGATTTCAAAGTAAACGGACGGAACAACTTATGGGCAATCTACCAAGAGGTCGGGTAACCCCGTCGCGGTCATTTATGCACACGGGTGTCGATTATGCCGGTCCATTGAATATACGAATCTCAAAAGACAGATGAAATGAGGCCTACAAGGGATACATTATGGTCTTTGTATGCCTGTCAACAAAGGCAGTTCATCTTGAAGTGGTCTCTGATTTAACAGCAAACACCTTCTTGGCAGCATTCAAAAGATTTACATCGCGCTGAGAAAATGTTGCCCACATATACAGTGATAACGGTACAAACTTCGTGAAGGCAAACAAACTTCTAATCCAAAACCAATGACAGTGGGAGAAGATTATCCATTATCATTATACCTGGCACTTTATTCCTCTAAACGCTCCACATTTCAGAGGATTATGGGAGGCGGCAGTGAAATCACTGTAAAATCATCTATGCAGAGTCGTTGGAAATCAAACGTTTACCCACTACGCTATGCATGATCGAAGCATGTCTCAATTCAAGTCCTATATTCAACGATGCAGATAATCTGGATCTTCTAACTTCCGGACATTTTTTAACTGGTGATGCTTTACTGGCTCCCCCGGAGAATGATGTATTAGATAAAAATCCCGGGATATTAACTAGATGGGAGTTAGTAAATCAAAGCCACCAACAGTTCTGGAAAAAATGGCACCAAGAATATTTATCCCAGCTTCAACACCGCACCAAATGGAAGATCAAACACCCAAACATAACTGTGGGTGACTTAGTACTGATAAAAGAAGATAACTTACTTCCTTTGATGTGGGCAAGGGGTCGAAACAAAGAAATTAACCCTGGTATAAAGATGATCTCGTAAGGGCAGCTACAGTTTCTACTCTCAAAGGAGAAGTTGAACGTCCTACTATAAAATTGTGTCCTCTGCCAGGCCTAGAAAATGAAAGCGAGAGCTCATTAAATGAAGATGAAAACAAGCCAACTTCAACAAGAAGATCATGTCGCGTGCCAAAGGCCGCGTTAACACTGCTTATCGTGTTATCCCTGGTAACTAATACGGTATTTGTTAAAAGTCACCAAAATAAGTTGCAGATGCATGAGTTAGAAGACGCAGGAGGCATATATTTCGATAATGTAGAAGAAGTTCAGCTCCTTGCTGCCCACTGGAATCTAATCATTTGATATAACTTGAAGAGTTACTGGGAAGAAGTCGCAAAAGCAGAGAAGAGCCTCCAGTTGCTTTCAAGAATATGTAGCAACATGCAATCGATACATTGTGATATCCTTGTCCAACAACTCCAACTACAGTTTGACACCATCAAAGAAGAAAACAAACTTTGAAACCAAATCGAAAAGGCATCGCAAGCGAGGAGTTGGAGACACAATTGGGGTCCTTTTAAGTGACACATTTGGCATCTTGTCTCAACGAGAACCGGAACATTACAAACAGCATTTTGACTTAATCAAGCAGAATGAGCAACATCTCCTACAGTTGGCAAAGAGTCAAACGTCCATTATAGATAACACATCTGAACAAGCTAGAAGAACATTAACAGCAAGTGGATTTGGAGGTGATACATCTTCAGAAATACGATACCAAAATGAATCAGAAGGATATTATACAATAGTAACTGGTATTCTTCAGTTGATGTTAATATTGAAATCTATTCAAGACACACAACAGAATATTATCGAGGTAATGCTCAACACCCAGCACAATACCCCTCATCGATCGTTGTTAAACCCATTACACCTTCAAGACGAAGTGAACCAGATCAGGGAACATCTGTCCGCAATGTCCGTTGGTAAAGATACATTTCTACCAATGGTTTGCACTCATATCTGTACCCATTCCTACGACAGATCTTCACACTTTGATAATACCATCATCCGAATACCTGTTGGTTGATCATCACCGGGAACATTATGCATCAATCAACAAAGAAACATTTAATCAGTGCTTACCTACATATATCCGAGGCATTCTATGTGTGCCACGTTTCACCCATTTACACAAAGCATTCAACTCTGTATTTCATTGAGAAACAAACATGTTATTACGAAAACATAATCTGCATTCCAGTTGCATAGTTCGAGGCCACTCATTGGATACCATTACATGAATCAAACCAATGGGTTTATGTCACCAAATCAATATCTACAATAGCTACGATCAACCTATCATTCCTGGCAACAGCCAGTATGGGTCAGATAGAACCGTTTTTACACAACATAAACCATCTACATTAAGGACAGGAAACGGCGATTTCTACTACCACAGCATCGTTAACAACAATAGACACCCACGAGCTCAAGGAACAAATAGAATTTCAAAAAATCGGGAAACCATCAATAGACATATCACATACACCATTAACACGATGGACTCATGTTACATTGGGTACCGTTATCATTATGATTGCAGTCATTCTCTAGAAAAGAAGTCAACCACATCGGCCAGTATCAAGCGGTACACCACAACCCCTTCCGAGATCTTCATTGGCGCGCGCAGCATGTTCAATTGAACAACTAGGGCGACCTAGTTAAAAAGCTGATTGCGCATAATGCAACCTTGCAATTATAATGTTTCTCTATATCATTAACTAATAGATGTGATATTCACTGTTATGAGAAATGCCGACGTATGAAATGTTTTAACTATATGTTAAACTTATTCTCTTCTGCGGTATTTCCTGTGTACATTCGTTTTTGTTATATATTTATGTATTATAAAATTGTCTACCATCAGCATATTTTAAGAATATAACGTGTAAAATTAAGTTTAATAATAGTTTGGTCACGTAGTTACCGAATGATCTGGTCTCTAACAAAACAAATTTCAGACGGCAAAACCTATTCTTCAAAAGAGGACGTCAAAAATGCATTGGATCTTTTTTTTGCCAGCAAAGATCAGAAGTTTTATGAACATGGAATTATGCTACTGCCAGAAAGATGGCAAAAGGTATTGGGTCAAAATGGAGAATATTTAATTCAATAAAATCTTTAAATACTACACAAAAATCGTATTTCATTTTCACCAAAAAAACTAAATTACTTTCCGAAAAACCTTAAATATAAATTGATTTATTCACTAAACAAATTAATTTAATGCGTCAAAATATTAAACAATTTTTTTTTGTGAAATTCATTCTGATTCTACAGCTGATGTATTTCATCTTCCTTTAAAATATTGTGAGCTAATTTAAATTGAACCAGGCACATTGGAGTAGAGACCGAATTGATGGAAATACATGATATACGAGTAGATTAAAAATTTCCTAGGTTGTTGACCTAGGAAATCTACGTGATGTAATCTGCGTGATAGTTTACTTGTCGACAACGGCATAAATTACGTTACGTAATCTACCCTAGTGGAAAAAATCAAATATTTATACCAAAAAATTATACTGAGGAATACCAAAATCAATTTATTTTTGTATAAATGATTAATTTAAATACAAAATATACTTTAAATTGGTTAAAGTTTAATACATTTCTAAACCAAAATACTACTTAAATTATACATCTCAAAAATTATACAAATTTAAGTATGAATTTTGTATATACAAATATTTAAATTAAGTCAAAACTAAACATTAATATACATAAAATATGATTTTAAATATTATACACATATAAGTGTTAATTTTAACCTAAAATTAACTCTTAAATTAAAATTTTAAACTAAATTAAGTATATTTGGGATAAATACTTAATACGGTAGTTTTATAGTTTAATAATGGTTAAATATTTTATACAAATGTAAGTATGAATTTTGTATATACAAATATTTAAATTTAGTCAAACTTAAACATGAATAGACATAAAATATTTTAACCTAAAATTGACTATTAAAATCAAATTTTAAACTAAATTAAGTATATTTGAGATAAATACTTAATACGGCCGTTTAAAAGTTTAATTATGTTTAAATATTTTATACAAATTTAAATATTAATTTTGTATATACAAATATTTAAATTTAGTCAAAATTAAAAATAAATTTAAAAAATTATTTTAAGCGAATTATTGGAATAGAAAATTGTGTATTACACATTTTAGAAAAATATTTTTTTTAATCATCACTTTTCATCCCGTACGAGAGATGAATTTCCCGCCAAAAGGAAAATTTCCCACGAACTGGCAGCACTGATCTATACTATCGTGCTGAAAAAATGTATTTAGTTGTAATCGTATTTTGGGGTCTTTTGTATGTTGGTGTGCAGGTGTAGTTTGCAGCAAATGATATAAACCAAATTAAGTATATTTTAAGTTTAATTGTGTATTTAAATATATTGATTTATATTGTTAGGAATTAAACTCTTCATAGTTATTGCTTTGGTGGTGCAGTGGTTAAGGTGTACATCCCTAAGTGTTATTATCGCAAAAGTCGCCGGTTCGATTCCAGTCGGAGTCCAAAATTTAAGGAATTATTATTCTAATTAGGCAACGATGTTATCGGATCAACTATTTTCACTACACTGATTTGAAAATTGACTGAAAATACTAGAATTAACAACGGCGTGAAATAATCAATGGAGAAGGAACTGATGGCGTGGCATGTCCGCGAATACAAACAACCACATGGAAAAATGAAGTAAAATTATTATAATACGCATACATCGGCGGCAGTCACAATGAATGGAATATTTCCGTTATATTCTATCTCAAGTATAATTTTTGTTTAAATTTAAAAATTATACTAAAATTATATTGCCATAACCCACTAAAATTATACTTAAAATACACTAATATTGGTATTAATTTTATAACACAATATACAAAAATTATACTTTTAACTAGATAATTTGCGAAAGTATAATTTCTGTTTAATTTTGAAAATTATACTAAAATTATACTGCCATAACCTACTAAAATTATACAAAAATTATTATTAAATTTCTATGAAATCGTAAGTTTATTTTTAGTATAAAAAATTTCAATTTTTCCACTAGGGTACTTACGTCCAACCCTGCCTAATGTTCTTTATCAAGCGATAATAAGAAAATATAAAAGGTAATTATTTCAACTCTCCTATACTTGTCCAAATGATTCGCAATATTGTATAGCTTTGTTGTTCCTCATCAAAAACACAATTCGACTAGTGAAGAGAGCATTAATAAGCAAGGTCGAAAAAAGGACAAATATTCTATTTTACTTTTTAATTTTCCATAGTAATGTTGATTGTGATTGTTCTGTATGTTGGTCTATTTTCAGTGTTCTCGAAATAAATACATAACTGTAGAAAATTCTTCCATTTAGCGTCCAACTGTATGACAACGACTATGATAATCAACACGTACTTATACACAATCAACTTCCCAACCACCCCATAACTTTTCTTTCTTTCCATTAACGCTGGATCGCGGATAAATTTGAATTTTTGATTTATTGGTGGAAAATGTGTAAGAATCACAACAATCAGTTTCGAACGGTGATAAATGTAACATTGAGCCAATACAAGATACTCTCTAATATAGAAAGATAAAAGAATCCACAACTTTAGAATATCTCATGTAAATATTTTCACAACCAATCGATTGTTGCAGTATAAGGATGCTTGCCCGAGAGCTAGTTATAACCAAAAGCGGGGAATGAAGCCAATTGGATGGATGGGAAATACAAAAAAGTTTAATCAGAGCGTATACATTCGAAGGTATCTGCGCCAAGTAGGAACATGATGACAATTTTTTATTAAAAATTGGATTATTGAGTAAAAATTTAGCAGTTTAATTTTTTAGGAAATAAAATTTTAACTATACGTAATTAGGATGAAATTTTTTAATTTTTTCAATAGTATACTTAATTCGGATAAAGCGAAGGCGTGTGTTATCCCAAAACTTAATAAGCGAAATTTGATAGGATAAGAAATTATTTAGGCAATAAATTATTTTTACCTCTAAAATTGATTAAAATTTACGGATGTGAAGTTTTTTAACAAAATGAAAAATTAATAAAAACTAATATTTGTTAAATTAACAAAAATAAACAGCCGGTAACAGTGGAACCCTGACAACAGACAAATTTCTTTTAATTAAAAACTATTTTCAAAACTTAATTTTGATTGAAATAAAAAAACTAAAATTACAATTTAAAAATATTTACATCAGTAAGACAAAACAATCCTATTTGTTAATGCGTTGGAAAATCGAATCGCATGCAATATTTATGCGGTTTTTGGGTTGTACCAATTGGATGAACCATGACCCTAAGTAGAATTTGATTATATGCTTGGAGTAGATTTTATTCGGTTATATTGGTGAAATTTTCCATTTTCCGTTGTTCCGCCGATAAAATTGTCCATAATTCGAGATATTACCAGATGGACACCATCTGAGTAGGCTGGTTCAATGGCCGATGACCATAGGTAGATTTTGATTATTGGTCTTTAAGGGTAAGTCTGATAAGGTTATATGGATGAAATTTTGATTTTCCCCATTTTTCATCGATAAAACCGTTCGTCATTCGAGATTTTGCCAGTTGGACACCAATCAGGCTATGACCAAAAACAATAGCCCATCACCATAGGTTGATTTTGATTACAGGTTAGGGGTGGGTCTGATGGGGTTATAGGGATGAAATGGCATATCTGCTTGATACATACGAAAGAGTCGATAAAGAAGATTGAAAATTATCTAGCATCGTCAAGACTCGTTCGTAATTCAAGATTTTGACATGTAGACACCAATCTGACTATGTCGATGCAATAGCGCATAACCATAGGTAGATTCTCAGTATAGGTTAGGGATGGGTTTGATGGGGTTATAGGGGTTAAATTTTGATTTTCCTCATTTTTCATGGATAAAATCGTTCGTCATTTGAGATTTTGGCGCTTAGACCCCTATAGCTCCTGCAGACCCATCCTAACTAATACTCAAAATCTACCTATAATGATTGGCTATCGAATCGGCATATAGACAGATTGGTGTCTATAAGCCAAAACCTTGACGATGCTTGATTATTTTAAATCCTCTTTATCAACTACTTTCGGCTTTACGAAGCAGATATGCCATTTCATCCCTATAACATCAGACCCATCCCTAACTTATAATCGAAATTTACCTGTGGTTGGGCTATCGAATCGGCATAGTCAGTTTGGTGTCTATATGCCAAAATCTCGAATGACGAACGATTTTATCGATGAAAAATGAGGAAAATCAAAGTTTCACCCCTATAACCCCTTCAGACCCACCCCTAACCTATAATCAGAACCTACCTATGGTCATGGGCTATCGAATATCGATATCAGGCGAATTTTGTAAACTAGGCACTTTCGGCTAGGACATTTCAATTTAATATATATTTGTTTCACTTTCGGCTGAAGTATTCAAGACACTATCTGCATTATCGTTTTTTTCACTTTCGGTTGGCAATTTTCGGCTAACTTTATAACAAGGTGTTATATTATGTGTTATAAAGATAAATCTTCTAGCTTTAATATTTCGAATGAATTTGAACAGACAGAAAATGATGATATGATTGATATTTATGACGATTCCGAGTTCGACGTCGATGTTGAAGTCTTGTTGATGAGTGCAGTAAATCCTGACCAAATTAGTTTTAGCTTTCCGCTATAATAAAGAATTATTACCTCTTATACATAAGTAACGAAAAGTTGCAAAACTTTTTCGAAATTCATCAGTTAAAATCAACGATATCCTTCAAAAATATGTCATATTAGAATTCGTGAAAGAAAAAAAATTACCATTGGACTCAAAGACGCGATGGAATAGTTTACTTTTCATGTTCGAGCAATTTTATGAATTAGGAATATGCGTTTAAAAATCATTAATTGATATGAAATCGCATTTTATTCGTTTTCAGATGATGAATTTAAACTTCTATCAGAAATTATTGCTGTTCTTTTATCCATAAAATTGGGAACCGACTCACTTTGCCAGCGAGATGCAGGCATTCTGTCTTCCGATGTGACCTTCAACTTTATACTCTCACATTTGGAAAAAAGTAGTTGGTAGCTGACACGTGATGTTACAATGGAGCTATTACACCGAATTATCCATAACAAATACCAAGTGGTGGATGCCAAAAAAAAATTCATATGCTGATATTTTTTGGAAACTGCCAAAAGCATCGAATCGAAATTATTGTTAAAATCATAGAAAGAATGTCTTTAGCAAATCAATTAATGAACAAATTTTGGCAAGAGGTGACGATATTATCGAACTGGAAGATGAACTATCCCAACCTGTGGAAAAAATATATGAACCACCAACAGCGGATGTGATGAAAGTTTCATTACAAAAAGCTATTGACCATCAATTAACAGTTCAACCACAGAAAGAAGACCGGATGGGTTCAGAGGCCCAGAACTCGAGAGAATGTACAATTTTCTTTTGTCCACCGATAAGTGTGGAAGCCGAAAGAGCGTTTTCGGTGTCAGGGGGTACATGTACATAAATTCGGTCACGTTTAGCTGATGACACAAAAAACATTGTATGTTTAATGAGATCGCATTTTCTGGAACAAAAAAATAATTAATATTTTTGTATAACTGGGATTTTATTTTTAAAAGAAACGTGAAATACTTGAATAAATTTTGTTGTAATTATTGTTTTCTAAGTTATGGTAAAACTTAAATATAAGTTTCCGGTTTTTTGGAAAACCGGTTCTAGAATTTTACCCCAAATTTGCAATCACTACATATAATCAAATAGAAAGAGAACACAAAACTATTAAATTATACTACAATTAATTATAAAATTATAGTGCAAATTAATATTGAAGGGTAACCGAATTGCCAGTCTAAATAAAACACATTAAAGGGATAAACAAACATATTTTGATGGGCTGTCGCCCCTATTTATCTCACTATATAATAGTTTTATTCATTCCAAACGATAGTGGCTTTAAGATTTAATAGATTTCGATCGTCGATTTTCCGTCTTTGTAATCACAAATTATTTATCATTTTATATTGTAACTGAACCGCAAAATCGGTTCAGAAATCTCATTAACAAATATTCGTAAATATCGTCCTAACACAAAAGAGGTTTCAGATTTAAATAAGAAGTACGTGTTCATTGTGCGTTAGGCTCTTACCTTCTTTTGAGGTAAAATTGACAGGCCAGTCTTAAGTTGTAATGTTATTCATTGAAATCTCCGAAACACAAAGTAGCTGAATGCACTTTTCTGCACTCAAAAATTCTTCAGCACTCATTTTAGTAACAATCTTGAACAAATCCGGAAATTTTGAGGAATTTAGTCGGTCTCTACTTGCCTAAATACACATATAACTGACGATATATCTAATCGCCAATTTGTCTGAAAAAACACTAGCATTGAAATGTAAATATGAGATGATTTAATAGAATCCATACAAAACTGTTGGCAATTTCATAAATAAGGCGAAAAACTCAAAATCTAAAATCGTAAAACTGTCTATAAAACGAAACAGCAACAATATTGAAAACCATACAAAAAACCATCATAAAATTACGGCCGCCCACTCCACCGATTATAAACCAACAATATTATTATAATTAGTAATTATTTCTAATATGCAAATTAAGTCTTTCTATTGTTTTACATTGTAAACACCCATAATTTTTTTTTTCGTTCGTTTTGTTTATTATAAGAAAATACCATAAAACAGGTGTATCGTGTGAAATTTCCAACCATAGCTGGTTTTTCCCAATATTAGAATTTTTATTTTGTGATGTGCGTGGCAAATGCGCAGGCGTACATTCTAACGTATCAAGACGATGGTTACTAGTACATAAAATAGTATATATAGGTTTATGTACGCTTGGTAACTACCAATTACGAGTACGACAATTATTATATGTTTTGTTTTAACGTGCAATGAGAGTATGAGTAATGTGTACTGGGGCACAAATCAACAAACCAATCGCATGCATGTATTTGCAGTTACGCGACATGTAAGTTATGAATTTACTACGAATATTAATTAAATTGCTCGTGTAATGAAAATATAATTACCAGAAAAATAAAAGCGCGGCGCGCGACCACGTACGTAAAACCAGTGATTCATTTTATATTGCTGTATAAATTTGAGATGTGGGCTAAATTTGAATATGTAATTTATTCGACGGTAAACTAACTAATTAATTAGTAATTTGTTAAGTGTGATATTTAGAAGTGTAACCAAAACGATCAAGTTTAATTTAGTTAATCAATTAAAATAGTTTATTTAAGATCGATCGAATATTTAGTTGGCATTTAATTGATCAATCAATATTAGTAAAAATTTTGTAGAATTAAATTACCTGAACTGAAAGGACTATGGGTGTATAAATTCGGATGCGTTGCAAAAAAAATTAGAAAAATGCCTACCATTATTCGTTTTTCGGCTACGATCGGAAATTTGGTGGAACTGTTGAAACAATGTCTGTATATATTTTGTAGTATGATACCCCTCTCAAGTCCTAAACTCTTGCGAGTGGATGTACTATAATTCTGAGTAGGAGTCTGCCAAAATTCAGCGCAAACGGTTATTATGTTCATATTTTCGCGGCAAATAAAGAAATTTCGAAATTCATGCTATGATTATACAACGTATATGAAGTTATCCCAGCATTCCATTCCAGAAAATATTTTTATATTAATCAGGCAATACTAACATATCAATAACCAATTTGCTCTTGCGTGAAGTTGTCCCCCAAATATATTAAATTTGCGAAGCTAGTCCAGCCAAGAAATGTTATCAAAATTAATGAAGAAACTTATGAAATTTTTAATTATTTAAATATAATTAAAAAAATTAAAAACCAAACCATCTGATGGCAATCTATAATTGAACTGATCGAATAATAACTAAACTATCAAAAAACTGCTAAATTCTGAGCTGCATATAGTAATTATTCTATAATCTAGGTCATGTCATGTAAGAAAAATTCGTTCCGTGGCAAGTTCCCGAAAATGAAGAGTACGGGCTAGAAATTTCATTGATTTTTATTTACATTGTCACCCCGCTCGATAAATCTAGAATAATCCGCCAAAACTAAAAATGTGTTGTATCAGGGCTACAAGAATTGAAGCAAAATTAGAAAAAAACCCATCCGAGGCAAGATCCCGAATATGAATTATTGGCGCCATTTGTTTTTATTTAAATTTTCGTCCTGCACATAAAACTAACATGATTTCGCCAAAAATTAAACATGTTTTGGATCAGGACTACATGATTTCTATGAATTCTAATGAACTCTGGGCTAGAAATTTCGGGGGAATGAGATTCTGAGCACAGAGTTCATTTTTGAGTGCTTGCCACTGAACGACTTTCTTCGAATTTGGCTTAAAATTGGCTACTAGTGCATACATTTCAAAATCATGTAGCCCTGTTCCGAGACATTTTTAGTTTTATCGGGTGGGATAAAAATTAGAATAAAAATAATAGAAATTCCTTCCTGATCAAGGATTCAGCAGTTTTTTGATAGTTTAGTTATTTTCGATCAGCTTTATTTAAATCAGATGGTATGATTTTAATTTTTTAAAGATATGATCGAAAACAAATCGAATCAAATTTGATAATGTTTCGTTTTTTCGTTAATTTTGATAAAATTTTTGGGTTGGGCTTGCTTCATAAATATAATATACTAGCTGAGTTACCCGGCATTGCACGGTAGGTATATAAGCATGAGTTGTATTTTCGAATATTTTGTAGAAAATGTCTGGATAATTCAGTAGTTCCGGAGACGTAAGCTAGAAGAAGTTCAGGTGGATCATCCAGAGGAGGCAAATTCACTGTTCCATTTGAACAACACATTCCAGGCGGTTCATTGTAAAACTTTAAAACATGACAATACAAACGAATGTTTTCCATTTGCCCAATTGAAACATTGTAATCATAGTCTTTCTCGTAATTGAATGCTGCTAACTTTAAATCACCTCTAAAAGTTTCTATTAATCGTCCATTTCGTAACCGATCGACTTTCAGCCGGGCCTCACGATGTTCAATGGTTTCAGTAGCTCTAGAAGAAGACATCCTGCTTCGAACAATTTCAAGTCATGTTTCACGCTGTTCAGTTGTTTCATTAGCTCTAGAAGAAGATGTACTGCCTCGAACGTTTGCAAGTCGTATTTCATACTGTTTGCTTGATTTTTTTAATGATGAATTGATAAAATTTATGCAACTTTGGCCAATTTGAAAACGATCAGAAAATTATTTAAGGAATTGGATTCGCTGCCTTTCTGTCTGCACGCATATTCGGTAATCGCTAGAGTTCGAGAACCAAGAGTGTTTACATGATTAAGGCATTATTTTGTCATTATTCATTTCGCATTATTATTAAAGAAATTGAGGTTTGAAATTGTTTTCCACATAAAACTGCATCTAATATGTCGTCTCTGAATGCAACTTCAACAAGTGTTCACACCGCCTCCTCGAGGTGGCCTCCAGAAAATGCCTCGTAACTGGGGTATGCTATATATGTTAGGACCTGTGGCTCTGCTTTACGGGGGTTGCGTTGGGCTAACAACCCAATCACGAAACTCCATTCGATAGGCGGTTAAGATTTAGTTTTCTAATCAGTATAAGTGGATTACGCCAATCCGTAACAGATTCGAAAGTCTAAACTATCAGAAAGTTTAAACGTGATCATGTGAACATCTCTAGCATTTTTCCGCTTATTCGGAATGCCGAATACCAAAATTCACAAATGAGAAAAAAACTTACCAATAAAGAACTTCTAAATTTTGAAAACGCGTTTAAATTCATCATATGGCCTTTCACTACATTGATACAAAATATTCTGACCTATCCAAATCTGAGAATGAGTGTATCAGTAAATAGGCGGTAACATTCTAAAAATTTTGTTAGAAGAGTTAAAATCATCATAGAAAGATCTCGTTAATCAAATACACACGATTGACTGGGCTTACAGCCCGTATATAAGACGCCAAAACATCTCTAGGATCGGCGTAGTAAAAATTGATAATTTATTTATATTAATGGAAATTTTAAGACGTGTGTTAGAGAAATAACGGGAATTACACAAAGATAACAAATCCACCTGGAAAATTTAAATTTTATTAGGGTAAACTCATACCAGAATCTTTTTGCATTGAGTAGAAGGAACCTCAGATTTTTCGTTTCAAATTAAAAAAATCAATAAATTGGTCCATTTATCTAATTTAAACAGAAAATATGAGGTTGCTTCTACTTCTACTTCTCTTTTGTCATCATATATTATATCTTTCACGCGTCTCCTATTCAAAATGCGGTTTACAGCTATAAATGGTATTGTGGGTTGAGATGTCCTTAAAATCTTAAAGTGTATAACACATCTGTTTTATCTTTTACCCAATTTTGAAGTAACTTCTAACCGTTAGAGATTGCGAAAATGCATAAATAAACAAAATCAAATTATTTGACAAGAACCGTATTCTAGATATTGGTGCGGATTATTTTAACTATAAGAACTATTGACCACAGATCGATAAGATTAATTAATTAAACGATTAAAACGAATTGAAATTCAGTTTAGAGCTATAGTTAATGTGATTTCGTGTTGACTAAATTACATTCCGTTAATGGCCTCCGAAGCACTAAGACATCCCATTGGATATTATAAATTGTCGATCCCATATATATCGCTCCAAACCTTCAAAGCTCTGTTCATAACATGCAGATCGGTTTGAAATTAAAACAAGAGCAGATCAGGCCAAACCGTTTAGATTCCCTTACCAAACTATAGCTTATCAATACAACCCAGTGTATCATAGAATAAATTTCGGCAATGGTCTTTTATTGAGCATGTTTGTAGGGCACATGAGATATCTCTTCGTTATTTTATAAAATCGATACAGCATTGACTAGAATCAACTATTCTAAAACGGAAATTGTGTTGTTTTTTCTAAGGTATTCAGTCACAGTGAAATAGAAATTTTTTAGTTATAACCGAGAATCAACGAGCTGATCCACTTCGCTGCACATGCGAAAAAATCAATTAAGTTTATTTAATTTAAACTTTTATTATTTTTACATAATTTTTAATTTTAATTTTAATATTTGAAATTTGAAATCAATATCTGGGCTAGAATAAAATGGATTGCACGAAATTACTATATTAAATTCTGGGCTGGGTCATCATTGCAGTTTTAATGTTACCCGATGATATTTTTTTATATTTCTGGCATGAAATTCTGGGGTGGTATGTTGTACCAACAAAAAGATAATTTAAATGCTGAAATTGAAATAAAATAGCTGAGTGACGATGGTATGTGACAGCAGTTCTATGGTCATCCTCGGCATTGTGAGGAAACTATCGTCGGAGGAGTTAGATAGACCAATATTGTTAATATATGTTTTTTCATAAGGAACTGAGTTTTACAAATTGTTATCTCCAGAAGTTTTTTGTATTGCTGGTTCCCATTGATTTCGGGTGAGAGTGGGTACTATTCACATAATTTGCGATTGTTAATAATGCGTTGCATATAATTATGAACATTACCAAACCCTACCACAAAATTTTCTACTGAACCGAAATTTTAAGTGTTTTATAATATTGATTTTACGACCGACAACCTTCTCAAACCTACACTTTTAAAGTTTGTCTAGCATTTCTAGAGGCAAATAAAAGATATCGGTAATGTAGTGTAAATAGTGTCTCCAACGTTCCAACTGAAAATTTAAATCTGCTAGCCAACAATTGTATATATAAGGATTATACAGATTTAATATAAATATTCTCTAAAATAATATTCTTATAGTCAAAATTAATATTTAATTTTGACTAAATCTTAAACTTTTTTAAAATAAATTAAACTGTAGCTTTATTACTTTGCCCTAGACAGACTTTGCCGTAAATCGAATGAAGTTAAGGCCTATACTACAAATATCGAGATTTTCGATACTGATTTAATAAAATGTTATGCAATTTTGAAAACATTTAATAAAATGTTCTGGAAAACCATTTCCTCAACAGAAACAGATATGCCCACACTATTAGGGCCTATCAGATGACCATAATAGGGTCAATGAGCAAGTGAGTAATTTTTAAATTTTTGAACATTTCATGTTCTGTGTATAGTCTTGTCTGTGACTAAAGTTAGTCGTAAAGTCAGGACACCTAAAATACTAATGACCCCATTGTTTTAAAATTTTTGATATATGGCGCCATTTTATGTAGACAGTTCCAATCGTTGACTATAGATGGCTGTATAATAAAGTAAATGAAATGATTTTTTTGTGTAATTTTTGTCGTGAAATGATATTCGGTAAGAATTAATTAAAGGTAAGAATTAATTAACAAAGTTTAAATTTTTTTTTGTTTAAATTTTTTTTCGGCATTTCGGACATAATATTAAAAATATTATTTTTAATGAACACCCATACAATGTTTACGACTTTTTTAGTCGTAGAAAAGTGGGAGGCCATTTTCTCACAATATTTCTACCATAAAAGTAGAAAAAATGCACTCCCCCCATTTTTAACCCCAGGGCAATTGTGTACATAAAGATACACAAACCCTTACAAAAATAAGAACTCGCTTAGGTAGCTTCTTGGCAGCTTGGTTTCGTACTGATAAAATGTTGGTCTACTCATCAGGTAGCAACGACTAAACTGCAAAAATCCAATTCTTGCTTTGTACCGATAGTACAAAACAAGAACTTATTTAGTGAATTATATCACCAAATCAGAAACTTCTGAAAACTCTCACTATTTGCATGTGTACTAAGCCAACACATATAATTGGGAAGTACATATTTCATAATCGTCCGTGATGTTTACGCAATCTGATGAGTAGACCAACTTTTTATCAGAACGAAACCAAGCTGCCAAGAAGCTACCTAAGAGAGTTTTCATTTTTGTAAGGGTTTGTGTATCTTTGTGTAAGGGTTTGTGTAACTTTGTATACACAAGTTTAGGTTAAAAATGGGGGGAGTGCATTTTTTCTACTTTTATGGTAGAAATATTGTGAGTTAATGGCCTCTTTGTTTTCTACGACTAAAAAAGTCGTAAAGATTGTTTGGGAAGATTGTTAAAAATAATATTTTGTCCGAAAAGCCGAAAAAAAAAATTTTAACAAATTAATATCACGGACGATTATGAAATACTTCTTAATTAATTATCTATGTTGTTATTAAAATATGCATTAAACATTTCGTTAAAGCCCTAAATGTCAGGTTGTTTTTACGAATGTTACTGCCTTTTACAGTTCAGACAAGAAACTGAAGGCATAAATTTGATGACGTATCAAGCAGTACTGCCTGGTGCTCTAGGCACATTGGTTCGTATCGGACGTTTATATCGTATGACAACGGTCTTTCAACGGTCTTTCACACATGTATAACGTACACATTAGTAATGAGTCACACTTATGTTGTGGTAAATAAGCATTCGAAAAAAATAAACAAGAAATGCGCAAGACACTTGACAATATTGTAAGTATAATATTAATTTTAAAAGTATTTGAAGGTTAGTAGCCAATAAATTATGAATAATGCAAAAGCAGCAAATTTATGTTGAATGTTGGGTTAGGTACTTTACAGAGCATTGCATATAGAGAAATTTCAGGACGGTTGATTATATTATTTACGAGTATGTATATTTAGTTGTGCTGCCCTTGAATAGTTCAGTTTGACTAGCAGTCTATTACCGCTCGCGAATTATGGACCAACAGAATACATATATCAAACATCTAAGATTAATTTTTTATTTTTCGTATTGTTTGTATTATTTATTGTCCAGAGGAACATACACATTATGTTTTGTAGGCACAAATATCCATACATACCCTAGTGGAAAAAATCAAATATTTATACCAAAAAATTATACTGAGGAATACCAAAATCAATTTATTTTTGTATAAATGATTAATTTAAATACAAAATATACTTTAAATTGGTTAAAGCTTAATACATTTCTAAACCAAAATACTACTTAAATTATACATCTCAAAAATTATACAAATTTAAGTATGAATTTTGTATATACAAATATTTAAATTAAGTCAAAATTAAACATAAATATACATAAAATATGATTTTAAATATTATACACATATAAGTGTTAATTTTAACCTAAAATTAACTCTTAAATTCATATTTTAAACTAAATTAAGTATATTTGGGATAAATACTTAATACGGTAGTTTTTTAGTTTAATAATGGATAAATATTTTATACAAATTTAAGTATGATTTTTGTATATTCAAATATTTAAATTTAGTCAAAATTAAACATAAATATACATAAAACATTTTAACCTAAAATTAACTCTTAAATTCAAATTTTAAACTAAATTAAGTATATTTGAGATAAATACTTAATACGGCAGTTTAAAAGTTTAATTATGGTTAAATATTTTATACAAATTTAAATATTAATTTTAACATCATTTTTAACAAATATTTAAATTTAGTCAAAATTAAACATAAATTTAAAAAATTATTTTAAGCGAATTATTGGAATCGAAAATCGTATATTACACATTTTAAAAAAATAATTTTAATCATCACTTTTCATCCCGTACGAGAGATGAAATTCCCGCAAAAAGGAAAATTTCCCACGAACTGCCAACACTGATGCGCATCAATACTATCGTGCTGAAAAAATATATTTAGTAGTAATCGTATTTCACGGACTTTTGTATGTTGGTGTGCTGGTGCAGTTTGCACCAAATGAAATAAACCAAATTAAGTATATTTTAAGTTTAATTGTGTATTTAATATATTGATTTATATTGTTAGGAATTAAACTCTACATAGTTATTGCTTTGGTGGTGCAGTGGTTAAGGTGTACACCGCTAAGTGTTTATTAACGCAAAAGTAGCCGGTTCGAGTCCAGTCGGAGTCCAAAATTTATTCTAATTAGGCAACGATGTTATCGAATCAAGTATTCACTACACTGATTGAAAATTGACTGAAAAAATACTAGAATTAACAATGGCGTGAAATAATCAATGGAGAGGAACTGATGACGTGGCACGTCCGCGAATCCAAACAACCACATGGAAAAATGATTTAAAATTATAATACGCATACATCGGCAGCAGTCCCAATGAATGGAATATTTTCATTATATTCTAATTCTATCTCAAGTATAATTTTTGTTTAAATTTAAAAACTATACTAAAATTATATTGCCATAACCCACTAAAATTATACTTAAAAAATTCTTAATTTGGTTGTTTTTTTATCATAATTAACACCTTAAATGCACATATATTGGTATAATTTTTATAACACAAAATATATAAAAATTATACTTTTAGTAAGATAATGTTCGAAAGTATAATTTGTGTTTAATTTTAAAATTTATACTAAAATTATATTGCCATATCCTACTAAAATTATACTTAAAATACACTGATATTGGTATTAATTTAATAACACAATATACAAAAATTATACTTTTAACTAGATAATTTGCGAAAGTATAATTTCTGTTTAATTTTTAAAATTATACTAAAATTATATTGCCATAACCTACTAAAATTATACAAAAATTATTATTAAATTTCTATGAAATCGTAAGTTTATTTTTAGTATAAAAAATTTCGATTTTTCCACTAGGGTATACCATTCAATCTGTGTTGAACAATAATTTTTTTTTTAATAGTTTTAAGCAACAACTACAAGTCCACCAAATCGCACAGAATAATAAAAATAATAATAAAATGGTTTTTTTTTGCAAATAAATTAACAATATTTATGAGTCTATTAACAGTAGCTTTTCAATGAAATTATTATTGTTATTCTTATTATTTTTTCTTAGCATTACTTTATTTAACATCTCGTGTACATGTTTCTTAAGAAAATTATATATTGAAAATACAAAAAGTACAAAATATAATAATTTTTTGCGTGGTGGTGCTTTTTTCGAGATGAAATATAAAAAAAACTAAAATAAATAAAAAATAATAAAAAATATTTAAATAAATTTAAATTATAATGAAGATTTTTATTTATTTTTTTTTGTTTATTTTTCGTAATATATGAGTTTTAGTTTTTGGTTATATATGACCAACCATATAACTTAAGGTGTGACTGATTCTATTGTTACGAGCGAGCGATTTTGTTGTATGGTTGATAATTTTTTAATGATTACACGGTTAAAAAAGAAAGAATGAAAACTATTCTTTTCTTATTCTTTTGCAGAATAACTATACGTCCAACCTTTTTTAAGGGTAAAAATAATGCTTCTCTAAAGAACTTATTTCATTCATATTGAATTGCAAATATTTTTATCCACTAACGCATGAATTTTATTTTTGTCCAAAAGATTAAAATGTCCATTTCATTAAGAACAAAATCTAAACCACAACCTAAAACAATTTTCACACTTGCCGAGTCTAAAATTAGCTATCAAGCAACTAGTACATTTCGTTCAATTATCTTTTAAATTCTATTCTTTTGAAAAATTTATTCTTTTTTTAATTGTATGTTCCCTAGAATAAAATTTATCTATTTCATAAGATAATTTTACACCTTTTAGCTCTACAGCATTTTGTTCTTTTTGAGTATTAATTTGCTGTTGTTGCAGGAGAAATTAAATTGTACACATGCATAACATTTAATCTTCTCCAAACGAAATACATTCATT
Organism: Nephrotoma appendiculata; assembly: GCA_947310385.1. Taxonomy (NCBI): domain Eukaryota; kingdom Metazoa; phylum Arthropoda; class Insecta; order Diptera; family Tipulidae; genus Nephrotoma; species Nephrotoma appendiculata. Next base: position 4,969,845 of record OX371224.1, on the reverse strand, counting down.
AAAAAGGAAGTAAATTAATTTTATAGAAGACACTTTTAATCATTTTATACTTTTCTGGATTCCGTTTTGTGCTTTTGACATGCTAAAATTAATAGTTGTAAAGAGTAGTTTCTCATCTTCTTTTAGCATCAAATTTGAGTCAAAAATATAATGAAAACCACAATTTGTGTAAGAATTTTTTGGTAGTTTTATTTATTAAATATTATTTATTAAAATATTACAAAAATTCATATATATGTAAATGCCTGAAATAGTCAAACAGATATTTCAACAATTATTAAACTTAATTAATAATTGTTGAAATATCTATTTTACTATTTCGATCAGATTAATAATTAATTTAAAAACTCAGTCTCGTTTCACTAAATGATATTACAAAATAATAAAATTATACTTAAAATTATAAACGCATAAAAAATTCAATAAATTAAAAAGACCATAAAATACATTGTCTCCAAAAAACTATTCCTGAAATCATACGTTCTATCGTCATACGTTCATTAGTGCTGTATGACACATAAAAAATTTACAAAAATGTTTAATTGATAACAAATAAAACTTTCATCTCAATAAAGTAAACAATAATATTTAAACATTAATTAGTACTCGTAAGCTTTTCATACTGTGTGTGATGTGAGCATCAGCCATTTCGTAAAAGTTGCTTTGTAAAAAATTAAAAAATTGCGAATGTGCTGGATCGTAATGCACATAAAGTGTAAAATGCAGCTTGAAAAAAAAATCTAGCGCTTCAACTGATGTGAAATGTTTGGGAAATATCAAAATCATTTCGTCTACCTTTGCTCCATAGTAAGATATGGCTTTTTTGTTTGCGCCAAAGGCAATAAATTGTGGTTGGCTTTTACATCTTTTTAGTATTTCAGCCTCTGGTGTTGAAAGTGGACAAAATTCTATAAATTTTTGTAAAGCATCTAGCACGGAAGATTTTTTTCGCCGTGAACTAGGATTAACCGGTGGCAAGAGGCTCAGCAATTTTAAAAATATTTGAACCTCCTCACTCCATTCTGAAAAGAAAACAAATACAAATGACTTACCGATGGCTCTTTATGATTAGTTTTAAAAAGTGATTTACCTTGAATTGTGGTTCCAATTAATTCATTAGAACTATTAAAATTGTTTTGAAACACCTGATTTATTTTCTCCTGAAATTTGTTCACGGTATCATTAAGGCTCGGTATAGGATCATGTTTTTTTTTTTGTACGATTATCTCAAAATCTACAAGAATCTAAAAAAGAAATAAATTAATATTTTTGTTAATATTTCAAATAAATTTCATAAATACCAATTCCGGAAGAGCTTGAATAATTGGAAAATCCTGTAAAATAGTTTTCGTGTTATTTTGTCTATACTTAAATGTATGCTTAAATTTTTCTATAATCTCAGTTTTTTGTGAATTGGCACAAGCGGATTTTAAAAACATTATCTCTGTTGAATAGTCTATAGTTAAAGAAGGCTCACGTTCTGGTAAGGTAATTTCAACTTCTCCGTTTGGTCGCAGATCCATTCCATTTTTTTTTTTGTTTGTATATTTCCTTTTCAAGCTTTGGCAATATTTCATACGGTCGTGAAGCCATCCGGATAGTGATTTTGGATCATAGAATAAATCCTAATATTAAAGAAATAGTTGAAATCATTAAAAATCTTTAGATATATCACGCAGTCTTAAACTTTCTAAACGATCAAATATCTCAAATAGATTATGTTTTCGTTAAAATCATACGAATGTTAAAGAAGTATAGAACAATAATTATTAAATATCAATAAATATAAGGTGAGTTTGAAGAAACCTACTTGCTCATCGCCAAAATGTTAACGCGAAGCTACATTTGTTGTTGTTTAATAAAAAAAAAGTCGTTAAAAATTATACTTTTTAAACCCCAAATACTCTATTTGTCTATTTCAGGATTCTAAGTAACAATACTCAATCCATTCGAGATATTTCGATGTTCTATAAGTTCTATTCGTTTCTATACTAAATTAAAATCATAAAAATTTACCCATTCGTTCTCGGATTTGTGATTTGTATATGCCGGTAATAAATGTATACATAATTTGGCATAATATGTATACTCCTTAGAGGTGGGGTAATGGCCGCAACTTAAAATCATGTGCTGGCAAACGTACCGCTTGAACGCGTTTCTATCCTTGGTTGAAAGTAAGTTGTTCTTTTTATATGAGTTTAGAATAAACTCGCCGTGTTCTTGTGTCCGTATATATGATTCCAATGTCTATAATTATAAGAATATATTTATTTTACAAAACCAGCAAAATAAATAACAAAAAGATTGTTTTACCTCAGCAGTTAATCGATGAATAGATCCTCGTGATGTGCTAGACGCGTATGTCGTGCTACCATTATGTAAATTGTTGAGTGTCATACTTGAAGTCATTCCATTTTGATTCGGTGTGTCTTCTATATTATAAAGAAATTTAAAAGAAGGCGTATTTTCTTGTTGCGTTCAATATAATAATCATTTATTTCAAACCTTTCTTAAGACACTGATTAGAGTAAGTTGACGTGAAACCGGATTGCATCAAATCTTCCATTATTGGCACATTCGATTCTGAAGAATTAAAATAAATTACTTAATTTAATAAACAAAACTCAACACAACACTAGCACATATTATAAAACGAACCGTGGCCAAGAATTTGTGCACTGTCTTCATAAGTACGAAGATGAAGTTCAAAGCTTACATCCCCCTGATATTGAAATACGTAATCCAAAAATATTTCCGAATTTATAAGCGTGCCATTTTTATCATGAAACGATACAGGTTGACAAATTGAAAATCCAGTTTGAGCTAAATAAAAAATTAGATTTATTTAGAAATACATACATATATACATTAATTACCCCCTTTACACGGTCAGTAATAATGTCATTACCGAAATCATCATTATTACTTAAAACAATCGTATTTCCACAATTTTTTCTTTACTTTTAAATTTCACGCAATATACCTAATGAAGGAAAATGAATTGTTTAAGTTAAAACACAAAAATTGCAATGGAAATAGGGTGTTTATAGGTAACGATGTTTTGAGAAATGACATTATTACTGATCGTGTAACGGGGGTAAATAAGTTCACAATATTTTCTCTTTAAACTTACCACATATAACAAAATCATCATAATTAGGGTACTCCTCTGATAAATAATTAATTTTTAATAGCTTTGCATGACCACAATAAATAAATTTTAAAATCATTTTAAAGATTTTTGTTTTGAGGTACACTGTACGAAAAATTTGTTTTATTTTTTTGTGATTCTTAGAATAAACTTTACACTCGGTTTTATTAACTAATACCAATTTATTTTTATTTATTTATAAGCAGCAGCCAGCAATACTATTTTTGCTTTTTTACTCTTTCGTTTTTTGACGCTGTACTCATTCTAACAAAATTTTTATAAAATCACACAACGAAACACAACGAAACAACACTATTATTTTAAAACATGAAAAAATTAAAAATTTTTTGACTATCCTCGTTAACAGCTAAGCGTATAATGCCAAACTCCGGTAAATCAAAATAAAATTTAGTTTCAAACTTATAGCCTATCTCTTACTATCCCATACATTATGTGTAAAAGAAGGAAAGTAAAAATTCCACTCCAAATATTTAGTTCATCTATAAAGTATAAATATTATCCTTTTTTAGACTGAAACATTTAAAAAACTTTTTATGCAGAAAAGAATAAAAACAAAAAATTTCAATTTTTTTCCTAAAAAGAATAAAATATTAATTTCACCATTTTGTATTCGAAAAGAATAAAACCAACAACGAATAACAACAATATATCATTTATTTAACCTAGAAAAATGTTTATATTCTACAGATTGGGAAAATTTAATATTGAACGCAGTTTATTTAATTTATTGTATTTGAAGCCTTCTTTTCGATTAAGACAAACAAATCTTGCCGATTTTCCGCTGCAGCCTGTTATAGTGGAGAATAAAATATCATATGAAAAATGTTTCGAGGATATTTTCTTACCTATACTGTATGTCGTATCGTACATGCAGAACTACTCCATCGATCTATTTGACAGTTAATGCTAACCATCATATTTTACTTCATACTAAGATGTCAAAAATAATAATAACAAAGTAGTCTTGTATATTTCAAATCAATGCAAATGACTCATGTTGTATCATAGTAGGTGTATGACATAGGATCAAAAGACATGTTTGTTTAAATAATTGAAAATTCAAAATAACAACATAATTTCATATTATAAAATAACAAATTTATTAATATAAGGAAAACCAATAGGCAAATAGTGATGGCTGATTAACGCCTCAACTGGAGGAAATGGGTATTTATGTTTATTTCTAATTCAATATAAATGTACTTATGTAGCAAGTTCTTCTTCGGCACCACCCATTTATTTTTCCGGTGACTGTGCTGAAGATGAAAATGTCATTTAAATATGTAGATTGTAGTTTTAACATTTCATTTTTGTGCTTTCTAGTATGTTTCAGAAGATGCTGAAATAATATTAAATTCCGAGCAATCTGCTTACAGTTTATAGCAGTTCTGTTTGTTTGCTATGGTCGCAGTAGAAGGTTAATAAGAATCGCTGGTACATACGATATAATATACTAAAAAGAGATTGCTCGGTCTTAGGAAATGTATGGCTAATCTGAAGTTACGCCAAATGTATATAGGTGTATGTTAAGATGTGATTTATTATTTATGTATTGTGGTATTTTTGTTTTTGGAGTACAAAAGGTGAGAGTTTATTAAATGGTGTGCTACATAATTAATCTGAATTATTAGCTATTTCGGTAGAAGAATTGTATAAAATATTGCTGAATTTCTTCGATTTTTCTTTGTTTTCATATACATATTTCATAATTAACAAAATAAAAAAAAATCAGTTTGATTCCAGAAATCTCATTTATTAATTAATAGTCAACATAAAAAAGGTTAAAATTAAAATAATTTGTGTTTTACAATAATATAATTGTTTGAATTTATAGTGTAATCCGTATGTTTCTCGTGGGGAATTTTAATGTGCATTTTATCAAAATCCAGAACACTGTAATCTTCATTTGGTATAATTCTATAGGCATGGCGACTATTGCTGAATGAAACAGTAGACCATATTTTGGTAAATAAATATGTTTTCTCGTTAGAATTGAAAATTTCCAAAATTTCTTCAAACACTGGATGGCCGTTCTTATTAAAAAAATTGCAAACAAACATTTTTCTTTTATAGATGTAATTACATTTAAACCACGAAGCTACATCTATTTCAGTGTTTAGTGAAATTTTTAGTAAATTCGCAATTTTATTTCCTGAAATTGGAATGAATTTGAGATATTTTTTTCTGATTACGCCGTATTCCTTTGTGATTTCCAATTCAATTTGTTGATCTGCCATAAATTGTTGGTGTCTGATAGTGAGCGTCTTGCATAAATTTATAAAATTATTTAGTTTTGATGATAATTTGATGAAGAAATTATGTTTCGATTCTGATCGCATACAAGAAAAATGAGCAGCTGGTCCCAGTTTAGTCATTATCCGTGGATAATGAGTCAGCATATGTTGTTTTGGTGATAAATTCAGTTTATATTCGATTATGAAAGCATCTAAATATTCTTCAATCTTATATTTTAACTTAAGAATAAGAGAAGATGTTACTTTTGGAGCGAACACTATATCCATTATGTCAAGTAACAACAAAATAACTTTAAACTCAGGTTCCAACTGTTCGGGTAACAGATCATTAATTATTATTGGTAGAAATCGGATTAAACACCACGTCTGAGCAGCTTTCTGACCTATTCGTTGACCTTCCTTATCAATTATTAGTGGACTTGGTTTGTTGGCAATTTCTAAAAATCCGTAATCATAGACATGTATTCGATCATTGATTTTTTTCAAAATTTGTTTGTCGTAATTAACTAACAGTTTTATGAATAGTTTAATGGATAACTGTGCAACCCCCTCCAGAATATCATGCATTGCATCGACGGTCATTAAATCAAAAAATGTAAAATATGTCAGTTCACTTATCGAACTTTTGTGTTTTACACCACAGACATTATTTGCTTTTAAATTTAAATTTTTCAACTGGTTACAACAATCCATGTAATGATCTTCAGTACGCAATTTTTTTTCGTTTTCACTTGTACTTTTTTGGCAATCGTCTTTTACAGAAGAACATATTCTGCAATAGTTTTGGCTAGAAAAACTTTCTACAAAACCCAACAAACTATTTGCTCCTAAATTATCATAGCAAATCGACACAAGTGTTCCATGAACTAAATTTCCGTGAATCACAATTCCATTAGTTTCTAAATCTTTTAAATCAGTAATAATCGGTGACAAAATATCATTATATGTGCAAGTACCAGATTTTATATCATTCACATTAAATAAACATAACAAAAATAAGTTTTTGGTTTTTGAAAGCATACAATTAGGAAAATTACGCAAGGTGAAATAAAATGCACCAATTTTGTGCGGTCCAGATTTAGTACCTAACGGGTTTGTGCACTCAAAATCATCATAGTAAATTTGAATGAATAAATTATATTTGTTAGTTTTAAACTGTGAACATGTTTTAAAATTTTCTGCGTCTCTGTAGTTTGTAATGAATCCAGTATCCGAGTAATTTTCAAATAATTTTTTAAATGTGTTTTTATCGTTAAAAATCCACTGGATGGTTAATTTTATTGGTACGTACATATAAGTTGATTGAATAACACAAAGTTCGAAGCTATTATTTTGCCGGTTCCTTTTGTTTTCAAAACGAACGCCAATACTTAATTCCATTGGTGCAACAAAATTAATTAGCTCTTCAAACATTTTTTTTCTTAAGTAAGGAGTTTTATATTTTTTAACACAAATCTTAATATTTTCAACAACAGTTAGAAATTTGGTTTTTGAGGCACCATCTAAATGAGAAGGTAAACTTTCTACTAATGTATTAAATAAAGTGGTGGTATAATCTGACAAAAAATGTATGATACAGCTGATCTGTACTTCTGGTAAACCCATACAGTTTAATTGTTTTACAAAATGTGCTAAATCGTAATCAAGTTCATTTGTTTGATTAATACTCACATTACGAACCATTATTGAATTACTATCTTTAGAACATAATTCAATAGGAACGATATCTAAGTTTTCAGTAAGTTCTATCTGGCAAGCATCGCTTATTTGCAAATTATCTGATTCATTACAGTTGTTATTGCTATTTTCCTCATTAACGGCTGGTGGACGACACTTCTCCAATTTCAAATGCTTCCGTAAACTATCAAACGACGAAAATTCCGTTTGACAATCTTGGTATAAACAACAGTTTAATTTTACACTTTTTGTACTAAATATAAAATGTGTGTACTTAATATGGAAAAATAGACTATTTATCTCAGAAAACTTTTTACAACATTTAAAACAAAAGAATTTATAATTCTCCATTGCTGCGGTTAATCAAAACTGACGATTTTTAGTATGGTTTTACTGCATACAAACTAACAGTACACGTATTATTAATAATCCGTTCGCAGTTGCGCTGACTTAAAAAATACTACCTATAGGTACGTGTGTTTATATAGTAAAACATGTAAGGACAAAACTTAGTTTATTTTTGTTATATTGGCTAACATTTTTAAAAATGTTCTAGAATTTATATTTTTATTTTTGTAGTTTTTATAAATTTATGATTTTTTACCTAAAATTTATGCTTGTAGTGTGATAGTATTAAATAAAGAATAATTTGTTGTAGTTAAATATAGTTAGTGGTCATGCAATCTAATTATAACTAAAATCATTGAACTGAAAGAATAAAATTTAAATAAAAAATTCCAAATTTTACTTAATCTAAAATTATGAACAAAGGATGAAAGTTCTTCGAGCTAAAAGAATAACTTTCAGCTAAAATAGTAATAAAAATTAATATATTAATGAAATTAAGTTTTAGGTTTAATTAAATAATAATTTTTATTTAACAATAAGAGTTATATTTATGCAAACAAAATTTATACTTAGGTTAAAACCAATTTTTATCCTTCCATTTTTAACCGTGTAGGACGGCGAAAAGAAATATGATGTTTTCGTCTACATACGAGCAAAAGGTGTATATGATTCATAGCATGGTGGCTAAAATATTGCTGTTGGTCGTCTGTTGCGAGTTAAAAAATAATTTAAATGAAATTTGACATTGTATACAAAAATCATTAAAATGTAATATACTACTTGAATTGCATCGTTAATTTGTTGTGAAAATCCTTTCTGTTGTGTGTTTACTTCGGAGCGAGCCGCGGGTTAATTAACGATCAGATAACAGATTTTTTGTTTTATTATTATTTCTGAACGCTCGTGTGTGTGAAACAAATCTAAAACACGTAATTTTTATTTTCCGTTTTCGACCAAAATCAGGCCATGGTTTTCTGGTAGGAAATACAGCATCACCTAAAATAGCGTGAACTGTTCAGCATCAGAATTGTAATTTTTTTCAAACCATTAATTAGCACGGTGCAGCAATTTGGTTAAAAGCTTACAAAACACATGCTAACATTTAACATTATTTGCGTTAAAACCACAAAATCTTGGTTTCCTTTTAAACCCTTGTGCAGTTAGTCCAGCGGTATGTTATATCAATTTCGAATCGCGATCAATGATAAAGTTTCATCATTTAAAACCAAAGTAAAATAAATATAGCTGACATTTTATTTTCAAAAAAGTATTGCAAGATTGAAAATACGATAATAGCCGAAAAGGATACAACATGCCGACTATCATTTTTTTCGATACGACTCTCAAAGTTACGGGGCAATATCATGAAATCCATCCGAAAAATCAAATGTATCAAAATATTTCAATGAAAAAACACAAAAAGTCGAAAAATGATCACAGAAAGCCAAGATATTTAGTATTATATATATGAACGCGCAAATAAACGAAAGTTTACCGGCAAAATTGTATTCGACAACTATTTCATTATCGAGTAATTTTGGAGGGCGGTAGAAATTGAATTTCGAAAAGCTTTCAACAGATTAATCATTGCCCTTATAATACAAGAGATGTTGCATTTATGCGTCACCCCACATCCACTAAGGATTTAATCGAGTAGAGGTACACCAAGAACACAGTCCTTGAAGAATACGACTTTTAAAGAAAACGAATAGCTTCCCTCGAATTACACGGTTTCAAACTACTTTAAACTATTTTCGAGTAATTCTTTTTGTTTTTTAAATAATACTTAACGGTTTTTTTTATTTTCAAACTCCCTTTTTTGTAGTTTCGAACAGCACGGTTTCAAAGAATACGGAACCAATTCTTCAAGATATAAAAATGCATATGTCGAGTTATGACCAATTCATGTTTTGAAATTTTCGAATTCCCTGTAAAAGCTACAAAAGTAGTTTTTGTAGTTTTATAACCGCGTTCGAAAGGGAAATATTCAAATTTTTATAAGGGCACATCTCATAAAGAGTCAAAGTTATTCTAAATAAAATTTTGTCGCCCTATAAAATCTACAAAAAATACTTGTGCCCTTTTATGTATAGAACACAGAATTAATCGTGTTCTTGGAAGGTCACCTGAATATTTAAAAATATTTTAAAATCCGTTTAAAATTTCCGATGTTGCCTCTGGTTTATATTGTGAAAATTAAATTTTGAATTATTATTTGAAAAATTTTGTGCATTCTGCATTTGTTCAGTCACGTTTGTTAAATTCGTTGGATACACAATTTCCACTTAAAAATTGCGTTGTGTTAACGACTCATAATTGAAAGTTTACAAAATTTTAGATGTGTTTTAGATTTTACATCATTTTATTTTTCATTGCGTTAATTATAAACAACAGCAAACAGCGGCCCATGAAGGGATTAGGCATTCAAGAATAGCAAAAAAAATTCAATAAATATATACAATAACAATACGATTGTTAAAAATATTCGGGAACCGACCAAATGGCACAATGGTTAATAAAACTTTGGCATTTGGATCGAGAGGTATCGGGTTCAAATCCTGATAGGGGCAAGATACAAAGTCAATTTTCATCTACAGATTACCTATTGCCGTACGTCCTCGAATTGGCTAGCAACGGCGTAAAAGTAAGGATGGAAAATGCAAACTGCGAACGAGTTGGAAGAACCTCGGCTCCAGAACAGATTGTAGGGGTTAAAAAAAAAGAAATAGCCGAGAGTCCTTTTACAAAAGCAGACTTCAGAACTTCGATAACATTTGGTTTAGAATTCTAATCCCATCCTGTAAATCGAATTTAACTATAATCGGTAAAGAACTATATAAGTTTCTTTGAATATAGCTAAATTACAAGACATCGAGCATAGTTCACGTTCAATTTTATTATTGCCAATTTAAACATTTCTATCACATCACATTTAAAAATTACAATTACAACCTCCAAACCAATTTTCACCGAAATCAATTAAGAAATAGTCAAGTTCTATTTGCACATACATTATCCATAACTCCAACAATATTTTTTGTTATAATCCAAATCCTGTCATATGTACAGATTGTTTGACGGTAGATTATTGACCATCCGATCAAAACCCAAAACTCATATTCGACTAAAATCCGTCAAGAATTTCAGAACTACATATAGAAAATAGAAGAAATAGTTAGGTCCTAAATAGTAAAACTAGAACTTGGTTCATAAATAATATTTAAATCCTAATCCAATTCTTAAAACTGAATTTAGTTAAAAAATGGTTGAATTAATTTAACAACATCAAATTCTACGATAATCGCTCCAATTAATCCCACGTTATACAAAATCAGTAAAAAATACTGTTTAATTCTTGGTCATACTCCAATCAGTCAATTAACCAATCAAATTTGAACAACAGATTTCATCAAATAAAAGCAAGTAATGTGGGTCGATGATTCACTATAAAATAAAGTTCTATGGAACAATTTTGAAAATTTTTGTTCACGATTTTGTCATTGGGTAAAATATCACCTCGATCACCTCGAATATAAAAACAGTGAGCAGTTGAATAATTGGTTAATACCATCCAATTTATTGCAACACTTGGTATTATTTTCACGCATTTTTATATTCTAAAAACCATTTGTGTTTAAACCCTTAAACCTTTAAAAATCATTATGTTAGCAAAATGGGGTAAGTAGACTGAAAAAAATTAACTTTCTTCTTTGAATAAAGTGTATAAGCTATATCGCTGCCATGTACGAGTAAAGCGATTTATGCGTATATACAAATAAATAGTATCATAATATAATCGAACCTGATTGGTCAACCCTTGTTAAAAATTTAATCGTTAACTTTATTCGAAAATGTTAATTCTTTGTCCTTTTTTTGCAAATGATATATTTTCAACATGATTCCAAAAATTGAAAAATCTCATAAGGAAGCTATTTGCGGTACACAGATGACCATTTTGCAAGAATCTTCCAATTTATGGAAAAAGTTTTAGTGTGAAATTTCATCCCAAATAATCAATCCGCCTGCACTGTAAAGATGCCGAATTTTGGCAAAATAAAGTTTTATATACTATACATATATACTTTTCAAAATAATTGCGAAAATAAAAACCAAAAAGCTTCATGAGATACCACTTCCAGTGGACCAATTTCGACCAAACAACACTAGAATGTTTCACCCAGATCATAAAAATAAATTAAAACATAACAATATTTTATTTATGTTTATTGTAAATTTCTAAATTGTTAATACAAAACCATTTGTGTAGTGCTTGATATTTAACTGCAAACCCTGCAAACAAAGTTTTTGATTTCTAAAACATGAAATTCGTTTTGAATTTAAAAATTATTTGTTTGTTATTAAATGAAATTTTTAAAACTTAATAAAAAGCTTTGATTTTAATAAAATATTTTGTAAAATTGTTTAAAAATTAATTATCTTTTAAATTTAACGAAAATATTTATTTGACGAGAATAATAAATTTTAAAGAGATTCTATGCATTTAAAAACCATTTGTTTAATAATAATGGTACCTTATTTTATGTTTTACATTTAATTACGTTTTGCAAAAAAAAAAATAATTAAGTCTTGTAAATTTAATCAAAGTGTTCTCGTGCGCGTGATAAGTTAGATTTTTTTAAATTTAATTTTTGTGTTTTAATTATTTGAACAGTGTAGTATTTTAATAAAATAGAAAAATTGTGTAATGCATGTGATACGGTAAGTTAAAAAAAATAAATGCAAGTGTATTTAATTCATAAAATAAAAAAGTATTTTTGTTTATAGGAAATTTAATGACGATCGAAGTGCAAGAGTATGCCGAGCGTGGTAAATATCATGACATAACACATAAGCCGCGTATCGTTAAAATCGTGGGAGTTCCTAGGAATCATCATCTCGAGCACTATAACATGAATTGTTGGATGATTTTATTTTTCAAAATTATTAAAACACATTATGTAAACATAATTGTGCCATAAACCAACTTGCATAAAAAATCTATTTTAGAAACGACCTTGTTTGCCTAAAAAATATATGTATGTTTTTCATTTAAACAAGTTATTTTTCATTTAAATATCAAAGACGCAATAAATTCGAGGGGCAATATTTTCGAGTAACGTCAAACTTATCACCCTCCAAAAATTCTAATTTAAAGGTTTTCTGACTAACAACGTAAGTGTTTTATTACAACATTTGTCGATAACTGAAGATATCGAAGATTAAGAAAAACTATACGAAGGCGATATGATCGTAAAGGCGCCACGGAGAATGGGTTTACCAATTTGTTTCTGGATCAGCCCATGCATTCATCGATCTAATGCGACAAATATATGAAAACTTTTAGACCCACCTGAAAGCCAAATCAAAGAGCCTGCGCCTCCAATACTCAATAATTTGCATGATTCAAGATAATTATGGAAAACTGTGACGGTTGATGACAATCTTTTCACCATAAAAAAATTTTATGATTTTTATTTTTAATTTTATTATTAATGACTGAAGCCGATGAAATAGGAAAGACAAAGTAACTCAATTCGTTGGTTCTGATAATTTTTTCGACCATTCGATTCTCAAAAATGACGATTTTTTCTTCTGCATTTTTCCACAAGAGATGATTGGTCGAAAAATGACCGAACGAACGCAACCATAAACCTGCCCTCAGAGTTATAACTACGATAATTTTGACAATTTTTTTTTTTATTATTTTTGTCTGAAAAAAACGAAAATTAGCGAGATTTAATTTCAGTGTACATTGAGGGGTGTGCGTATTTATCGCGAGTATTTAGTTAGTCGAGTTAAGTTCTAAATTATTAAATCATAAATAATTTAATTGCTTTACAGAGTCTATGATTGCCGAACAAGATGGGGATGATGTATTATATTTGCCGTAGAAAGTACCACACTGACATACAGTACAATTAACGCCAAAATGAATCATATACCTGGAATATACTCTCAACTAAAAGCAATGAATCTAAACTTACTGTTGGTTATTATTTCGCTTAGACCAATCGATTCTTAATTTACTTTTTTTATTAATACCAGAACTAACATAACACCAACCTATTACCGATGTTGATAAGTAAATTTAATGAACCGAGGAAGATCGATTTAATGATAGGCAGTGACCATTTATTTTCCCAATATTTAAGGGAGTAACTGTTACCAGAGGAAGTCAATGTCAATTTTTACTACAGGTGAACAAATTACATCTACGAATTGAAATAAATGAATAAATTACCTCCGCCGAATTTTGTATTGATAAAATATCCTATTTTACCCTATTTTAGGTCCCATTCTACCAAATTAATTATTCCGAGGAAAAGGGTTATGTATCACTTTGCAAATCACACAATTCGCTCCATAGATGGCCGTTTTGTAGTCTGATTCTTAATTAAAGCCAACCCACCCAGAAATTTTCTCTAGAGCAGTTAGAAGACTACAACCCCTAGAAAGCTCTGCTCGTGAACCAGAATTAAAAATCGCGTATATCAATCTTTTATGGAGGAATATATTAAGATTGGCCAGACGAAGACGTTTATTATCTCTCACATCATGACGTTCTATTCATTTCAAATTGAATCTATTCTGTAATACCGAATATTCAGCTCAAACAAAAATTAAGTTAATATAAAACAAAAAAAAAAATTAAAAAAGATAAACCAGAAATAGAAATCAAATTTTCAATAAAATTAAAAATTTTAAAAATTATTATTTAAAAGGAATCTAGCTCGACCACGAATTTAAAACTCGTCTTTGAAATTTCATGCTAGTTGTAAGATGATGATCGATTTGCTCATGGTAGGACATACGAACCGCTTATTTTCATTTTAATCCGAGTTCGTTTCTATAAATTTGTTCACTGCCGCCAGAGGCAATTTATTTTACACCCTAACGACAGGAATTGTCATAGAATAGTATGGCGTTCTGATCCCAATCTGCACACAAAACATAATCATCTAAGTATGGCCAGCAGCAACAAATGCACTTCAAGTTACTGAAAATAGTGTGTTAGAATAGAAACAAGTCCTATACAGTAGCAAAGAGAATCTTACATGATTTCTATTTCGCCGATTTCATGTCGGAGTCTCACAACTTACAAAATGTCTATAGAACAGATGTCTCGCTTTTATAAAAATCTTATGGCATCGATAGAACAATCATGGGGATCAAAACGAGATTTGCATTCTCAATTGTCGATTTTTTTTTGATCCGCAAGGGTTGCTTTGCTACCCACCACCGCACTATATAACAATAAAAATATAAGTTCAGAATCTATTTACTGCACTTAAAATAGGATCCTGATCTGCGAAAAAGGGAAGATAAAATATGGCACATTATTAAATAGAGCTCCCGGAATTATAAAAATTCAAAAGTCTAAGAAATCATATGATAAAAGAAACAGGATTTCAGATGTATGTGTTTAGTGACGCGTCTGAAAAGGCATGTGCTACAACAACAATTGAACCTATTACGCAAGCTTCAATTCCTCGGCTTAATAAAGATGGTCTTAGAAGCAATTAAATCACCATAATAAAGAGGTGTGTATGTGGATGGACCCGAAAAATGATACAAGTTGGCTCTGTTCTCTCTCTGATGAAACCCCAAATTAAACGCCTCAAGTTGCTTAATACAATTAAGTTAATAGGGGATTTGAAAGATGATCAACTAGCTCAGAGCAAGAGCACAATTGTAAAATGGGTTGAAAGTGATCATCTTTCGTCAGAAATTGCTTTGCTAAAATCAAAACGAGAGATAACCAGAATTAATAAAATTTGTTATCTGAATCGATTTTTGCACGAGAAAGGGTTATAACGAAAATTCTCATTAAAATTGAAAACTTGTCATTTTTAGCTTAACACAAGTATAATCATAACCTAGATATGACTCTGTGCAGTGAAATTTTACTCTGGGATTTACCGAAAAGTGGTGGCATACAATTGATCATTTCGTAAGGTATTTTTCTGCAACGATGTACAAATATTTGCCACCGTAAATGCGTCATATAACGCATAACTGTTATGGACACATTCATTATCCTGTGTTTCATGTTAGATGAACATATACGATATAAAACTTACAATGCTACATACTAATAATAAAAATGTGAACTTGCGCCATTAACATGAAACTTTCAATAATATGAAATGATAACAAAACAAAAAAAAAATGATCGAGCGAGATCACATATTCAACCTTCAAATTCCTCTCGTATCGTTTATTATTTCGTTTTCAATTAGTAATTTGAAATTAAATTACATGAAAACACACAAAAAAATTGTTATTCCTTAAAAATCAAATCACGGATCATGTTCGATCATATATCATTGTAATAAAACACAACTTTATAAAAAAAAATAAAATAAAAAATAATCATACACATAAAACAACAATGCAAAGTCGATCGATATATCGATGATCATCATGTAGTTGAAACATTTTTTTGTTCCTTCTTCCTAAATAAATTCTTGCTCTTTATTTATACGCGATCTCATATAAATACAGAATTTTGCACAACAAAAATTCACCTGTCTTTAAATGTTGATCGCCTTTAAATTTTTTTTTTGTTTTGTTTTGTTTTGTTTATGCTTTGTTTTTGATCGCGAAATCGCTGCTATACACAATCATCTTGATCTTCAGTATTGGTATATTTAGAGTTTTTTGTTTGTTTATTTGTTTGTTCTGCGCTCTTTGGTTTATTATTGTTATTATTTTTGATTCTCGTTGACATTTTATGCACGCAAGTCACGTTTATTTATTTATTACACACAGGTACACATATAAGTACATATATACATGATTATTGTTATGTGTAGAAGGGAACAATAAAGAAAATTTATGTCACATATTTTTGTGACGATAAAAATTAATTGTTTCTCTTATATAAATTTTATTTAACTTCATCTTCATGTTATATTGAAAGTGGAAAAATTCACACACCAGACATTATTGTTATTGTTCCTCAGCATATAAAAAAAAAATATATAAGGTTTACAGATTACGTGATTGATCGAGATAAAACAACCTGTTAATAATTATAAAAATGTCTTTTTAATAGATGTAATCTTAAACACATGCGAGATCACAACTTGTGTGTGTATATATAATTTTTAATGATCGCACACAGTGGTGATCATTAAATATTATTATCGAAGGATCTTAAAATTGTATATTTGAAGAAAAAAAAACTGGATCGATCAAAGCGAAATGTGATCAAGGTAAACCTGATCGCCACACTAAATTAGAATATCACCTGTTAGCACGGGATTAATTAAAATATATACACAAAAAATAATATAAATTATAATGATATGATAATCTCATCTTAATAAACATATACGCGAGAATATAACGTTCGCGATCTAGAAAGAAATCTGTTATAAAGAAGCAAATATAATTTTCAATTAACAATTCACGTTTTGAAGTAAACTACAAAAAAAAAATATTATGCAGCCGATCTCAAATTTCATGGTTCTTTTATTTTAATATCATTTTTCCATTTTCCATTCTGTGATACCCCATGGTGATATAATATAATAAAATTGAATGTATGCGCGATCAAACATCATGATCATGATCACGATCGCGTACAGTAAGTTTATGTTACCGTAACCGTTTTTTTTTTTATTTCAAATTTTGAAACTGGGAGGATTTATATACAAATTTAGAAGATCACTTGATCTAAACTTTTATCAAACAATTACACCGCCCGAATAAAAGAAGCGATCATACTCGTGTTAATTATAATAATAAGCAAATAAATAAATAGACTAAGTACATTCGTCCCATATAATGAGTTGACATGATTGCAGTTCTTTACCCTCTCCAGAATTTCTGATGATATTGTGCATGTCAGTATCTCAGTGATTTGCATTCGACTACCACCTAAAACAGCTGCCGCAATATCAGATGATGCGATTGAGAGTGTTATATTTTTTCGTGATCGTATAATTTCCAAAATAAGTGAAATGAGAAAAGTCCGTGCCACCTTGACTTGTAACTGCATGCATAATTCTGTCATACGCTAAGCGTTGTGCTGGAACCAATTTCAGAAGATCTGTTTGAATAAATGTACCAAATTCTTCGACAATAAAATATGTTTTTCTAATTTCAAATCTCGATCGAAAATATCGTTTGTAGATCAACTCGGCTCGGTCATTCGAAATGAAACCAGTATATAACTGCAAAGTAAATGTATTTGATGCATAGGCGAGGGTAGCGTCCCAATATACATCGTTATCAATAAGATTTAATTCTTGGCAAGCCTCACGATAAGTGACTTAACCGTTAGCAAGTAAACGCATTCTACATTGTTTGGGTGTACAGTATACAGGCGGTCTAATGTGCTGCCGGAGTATAAATTGGGATGTCTTTCAACTGCTTTTTTGCAACATTGAATTTTTTTGCTGATGCAGTCCATATGTAGTGCGTTTGCATTTTAGACATATAGCCCCCACAAAATGACAAAAATGGTGTTGACATAGTTGGCTTGGTTGCTAGACGCAGTTGGAAATCTCATACCAAAAACGCCAAATCGCTTTCAAAAATCTTGGTTTTGAACAAATAGAGAAATCTTCGTTTATTTAAAATCCTAGGTTTGCCTAATTTTGCTGTAATGCTGAAGAGACCAATATTTGAGGAAAACTAAGATTTTGATTAAACCAAGATTTAATCTGTCAAGATTTTACTATATTCTTGATTTCAACTGGATGATGGCGCTTTTCATTAGATCTACATTTTATATATAAATTTAGATACAAACAACTTTTCCACATTACAAATATATAACAAAAATTTTAAACTTAATGTTCGGTTTTAATCTCAAATCATAAATATACCCACAGAATAGATTTGTTTAGAAAAAAATAAATATACTCCACAGAATGGCGACGGAATAAAATCGGACTAGCTAACAGGAAAATTTTCAATTAAAACTCTTTTTTTTATTTGGTAGAATTTAAAAAAACTATTTTGACTTTTTGAGTATAGGTGATTACAAAATATAACAAATGTCAGTGTATGATATGTGAGACAAAGAAGCCCTACCGAATAACCAACGGGAGGTTACAGAGGTATAGAAATCAGGAAAATTGTTGCTATAAGAGGATATGCTCTGATATTATGGGAACGCACATAGCACAATCGGAGGGAAAACACCGAAATATACATTCGACTTGCTAATCGGAATCCCTTATTAGGAACCCTAGAAGGAAAAATTAAATAATATACATATGGAATTTCTGTGTAAAATGTGGGCTTCCGGAAGTCCTAAACCCTAAAGAAAATGAAAGAATTGAATTATAGGAGAATATTCACTAGCGCGCAAGCTAACGAACCAAAATGGTAGTGGAGTCCTCGAATTGCGGAGTGGTGCCCAATTATTATTCAGTTTAGATTGCCCCTCGGAAAATTCCCCAGGAAAATGATAACTGACTGTTATGCATCTTCCGAAACACTTACGTTTTTATAAATATATAATATTTATAAGGTCAAAGTAAATTAAGGCGGAAATCTAGAACAACTAGAATGTTCTTTTCCGTTGGTTGGAGCAAATTTTCAATTTGTAATTTAATTTTTAATTTATTACTTTGTTGACTGGTCCATATTGCTATAGAAAAGGGGTGAAAACGGAAGCTAATTTAGTATTTATCCCAAAAATGGGAATAGGTTCGAAGGATCTAAAGAACTCAACCAACATTAGTCTATCGCACTTTCCTATATAACTATATAACGATTGTTAAAAGTCTGCCGCAAGATAAGTACCCTGGTCTAGTTTCAATATATGCACTTGAAGCGGTAGTGTGTTTAGATACAGCTTTACACATCCTAGTTTGCATCATAGAGAAATCACTATGACTCATGCAGGGACACTTCTTAATAGCATTCCGTGATATTGAGAGTGCCATTAATAATATGAAGATAGAAGAATTCATAGAAGAATAGGCAGAGGTGTAGACCACCCTGTAAGCAGTAAGACTAATCATATACGGTCGTAAGCAGAATCATTAACGCTGAGCTGGCAGGATTCACTATTAATAGATGGATGGAGGAATAAATAAACACGATTCTGTCCTGTCTTCGGTGGAATATGCTATACTGAACAGGTTACTATTAAAAACACGATTAAGCAAGTAAACGGGTAAACCATTTAATCGTCACAAAATGAACGAGCAGAGTTTGATTTCAAGATAACCCATTAGAGCGAGAGCCGATCACTAACTTGACTGGAAAATTAGAAAGAAACAAAGAATTTCTATTATTGACATTTTCGTTAAGCTGATGGCGGGCAAAAAGGTCTGCGGAAAAGACCCTCGACGCTTAACATTTTCGCATTTTTGATGATCTCCATTATTTTATTACTATTTATGAAATAAGGATTTTTTATATTTTAAACACGTAAATTCAAAAGTAAATTTGATTTAAAAGGCATCGAAAGCAATAATAAAGAGCCTTTCAATAAGGAAATAAATTTTGTATTTAAATAAGACACTGAATAATTGAGATATTGGGCTGACATTTATTTGCACGTTTGCCGCGACCAATATTTGTGAGCCAATTTGCCACCATTCTTTCACATACATCGGCCGAAACGTTGGCAATATGGCGTTCGATATTGTCTCTGAGCTCCACTAACGTTGTTGGCTTGTTGGCATAAACTGACGAACCCCATAAAAATAAATCTACCGGCGTTAAATCGCATGAGCGAGGTTTCGACCGGACCATTTCTCGAGGTTATTCGGTTACCAAAGCTGGTGGTGGCCGGTGTGAAAAGGAAAAAAATTCACGGCTGATTGGACGGATGATTATGAAACCTCATTTGAGGCGGCCAAATCCCTTGAGAAAGTGAGAGAGAGAGGGATAGAGCTTTCCATTGAATAAATCTATTGTTTGACTAGCTGTGTGACATGTGGCACCATCTTGTTGGAACCACATATCACTGATGACGAGTCCATCCAATTCTGGCCAAAAGTTGTCTTCCAGCACGGCACGACAATGAACTCCGTTGACTGTACATCTCCAGCATAAAATCCACGCCACACATAAAATCCAAGGTCACTTTTTGTTGTTGTAATGGAGCATAATGTAATGCATATTTGGCTTACTGACAAAGCCATTACGCCAAAAATGAGTTTCGTCACTGAAGAAGATTTTTTTAATGAAATTCAGGATTTTCTTTAAACATTAGCAGAGCCCAATGGAAGAAGTTTCGGCGCTTTACATGATCAAGAGGCTTAAATTCTTTAGTTTTGTAAGGGTGTAAGCCAAGATCTTTACGCAACATTCGCCACAATGTGGTTTGAGAGATTCCCAATTCGTGTGAACAGCGTGGAGTCGATCGATTTGGCTCATTTTGAACTGAAGCACTTACGTCTATGATATTTTCAGTACTTCTACCAGTTCGGTGTCTTACTAGCGCATGCACACTCAATAGTGAATATTTTGACTCGAATTTATCGATTATAGTACGCCCAGGGCTTGGTGGGACTCTTAAAGTTACAACCACTGACCCGCAGATTGTGGTAGTAATTGGTAGTAATTTTTAATAATTTTCAAGATGTTAACCTTGATTGACGTTCTGACGTTGACAGATCATGAAAAACGTTGAAGTGTGCGTTCGAATTCAAATACAAAATTGCAATGGCCCTATTGGAAAACCCGATATATAAGTTTCATTGAGGCGTTCAACTATAGAGGCGATCATGAACGACGTAGGAGCCATTTTTGTATTTTGCGAAAATTCGTTGTTAATTCGGCATGGTAAATTTATTTGAAGGCCCGATTTTTATTCTTTAAAAATTAGGAAAATCACTAGACCAATTGGAAAACATTGGTAAATATGTTAGCTATGCTCAAAAAGCAAATGATGATATCTGATCATTAAATCTCATATTCAGTAATGGTTGTCCTACTATTCACACGTTTTTGAATTCGGTTCCATTTTACATTCACCGGATTTTCCTTGCCAAATTTCACCTAAATTTTAATAATAAAAATATTTGAAATATTGTTGTGATTTTTTGGGATTCGACATACAATTTCATGTTAATTAGATACAAAATGTACGTCGTTACTTTATCATACATATAAATTAAAGGTCAAAGCACAACAGTACAACAATTTTAGTTCAAAATATTATGACACATAATATTATGATTTCTAAGTTAACTGATCAATTATTTTTTTATCATGACCATGACTAGGCAGGCGCGTATTACCTTTGTAATATAAAATGTATAAATCTTATAATGAACCTGCGATTATTTCACATATTCAATTCCATCTTTTCCATATAATTATGTAAATAACCATTGAGTTTTCAATGTGTCTTTCAAGTTCTCGTGTTTATTCAATTTTCTGTCATGTTAATCAATCAATATCTCTTCGGTACATTGAATGTAATTTAAATGCATTCATAATATAATGAAATCTTGTTTATAAGAGATGAAAATTACTATAATTTTCCGATTTTTTTGTTTTGTTTTATGAATTTTTAAAAATCATCAAATTAATCCGTCAAAAAATGAACAAATAATGAAATTTTTTTTCGGTATGTTAAATTAACCCAATTACAATCAATTAGGGTAATACTGTAATTTTCACCGATAAATCAACAAAAGAGCGAAATTGTTTAAAATAAATAAATATTTAATATACCAAAAGATGTCGAAAATTATTTTTACAAAATTACAAATTTAACGTTTATAATTACTAGGTGATAAAAAAATATTGTGCTGCGCCACACAGTAATCACCTGTTATTGCTGGCGGTTGCAATCCATATATGCGCAGTCGTCCATTTTCATTTTAAATTGTACACGATAATTACAATAATTATAAATCATAAAAATGAAACTAAATTGGATGTAATCGCTTCTGTGCAACCATCTCGTGCATTGCGTCTTATCTGATGCGATTTTATACGTTTTCACGGTTAAGTGAAACAAATATCAGCAGGAGATATTGAACGAATAGTTATATACCCAACTCTTAATTAATTAGGTGTAGGATAACGGAAAAAAATCGAAAAAACTTACATTGAATGATTGATGCGGAAATTGAAATTAATAAAGAAACAAATAAATTATACTTACTGTTACATAATTTTAAATTATAAGGTTTAGGCGCGCACCGCACTATTTCGTAAAGAATCGTGACAATCTTCAAATTATAAAAGCAATTACTACTCGAGAAACGTAAATCAATAAAATTAAAATTAAATTTGATTAATGTCTATAAGCTTCAAATAATTTCCGAATTGTTAAATAATTATCGTTTTCGCATCATTCACAAACACATAATAAAAGTCAGCCAATTTATTGATCACACAAAACAAGATCCTAAAACGGGCATTATATCTAAACAAAAAAAAAAAAAACAAATCACAAGAAATTCCAATCTTTAAGATCACAAACGAAGATCGCTCGATAAAATGTCTAGACAAAATAAAATTTGAAAAAGGAATTACAAAATAGTCATCATAATTTTCACAAACATTGGCTATATTTTATATATTGTGTGATCATGATCATCATTACTTACACATACGAAACCGCATATAACCATGGACGATCAAATTTGATCTATATGTGTGTACAAAAAAAAAAAATGAAATTCCAATTCGATCACCATATGGCGCCTTAAGGACTTAATTTTTTGTTGCCTTCGTATTCGTATATGAATAAATCTCAACCATTTTTATCTTATCTCCCTCTTGTACATGTTACAGTTTTTCGGTTTTTTTATTATTATTAAGAAACTGATCGCGTCCCACTAATAAAAATATAAAAAAGGAAAAGAAAATTAGGCAAGGTTGAAAGAATGCTCGTACAATAATAAAGTAAACGGTGAAGAAATATAAAAATTTAACACAATTTTAACAACATTTGAACAGGTTGAAGCAAGTTTTCGTGTTGTTGCTGCTTTCTTAAAATTTCGTAATTCGTGTGATGTCAGGTGTGAACTTTTATTTGTTCTGTTGTATACGCGATCAAACATAAGAAGGCAAAAATAAGATATTTTAATATAAAGCAAGTGCTAAAAATTGTTCACCTCGTCATGAAACACGTTCAATTCCATATTTTATTACATTTGAACTCTCTATATGGGATGTTATCATAACATCGTATATAATATGCGAGGAATAAAAGGTAATTTACCATGCAATGTTCTTTTGGTAGTCAGCTCTGCTTACCCTATGTTTTGCGTAGCTAATCTGGAGATTTGCAAATATATTATAGCTCGTTATTTATGGGTTGGGGTCATTAGCCTGACTTCCAAATTCCCGAATTTAAAAACCCGAAATCAAAATTCCGACTTCCAAAATCCCGACTTTCAAAACCCCGACTTTCATAATCCCGATTTTCAAAATCCCGATTTTTAAAATCCCGATTTTCAATAGCCCGATTTAAAAAAATAGTTATGAATTTGGGCGTCCGCGGGCCGGCCGCCTTCCCCACGGGCGCCCGAATTCTTAATTGTTTTTTAATCAGGCTTTTAAAAGTCTTTTTGTAATGAGTGCAATGTAGTACTGGAGTCGGGTACAATATGGC
This sequence comes from Nephrotoma appendiculata, assembly GCA_947310385.1. Taxonomy (NCBI): domain Eukaryota; kingdom Metazoa; phylum Arthropoda; class Insecta; order Diptera; family Tipulidae; genus Nephrotoma; species Nephrotoma appendiculata. The sequence goes on along the minus strand of OX371224.1, from coordinate 4,945,844 downwards.
AATTTCAAAATTCCTGTATACAAAATTCCTAAAATGTCCATGGGTAAAAATTGGAATTTTTTTGGAAATTTCATTATAATTTATAATTAGGAAATCTTTAATTAAGGCTTATTCAAAGATATCTTGTAATGTGTTAAAACTGTTTCAGCACTTATTTATTAATGACTGTACCATACACAAGTTTGCTAGTGGGAATTATTGGTATCTTTGTAGGGGAACCGTTCGGTTTTCCAAAAAAAAGAATCACAACAACAGTTAATCAATCTGGTAAACAATCTGCCGTTCCACACTTCGATTCTTTCGTAGTTATTCTTTCCTTGTTTCCTTCTCCTTCACCTACAAACTGTTGTTAGTTTGTAGGTGAAAGGGAAGGAAACGAGGAAAGAATCACGAAAAAAGAATCAGTGTTGAAAGGCGGAATGAGGATCATGTTTTGAGTAATAGTTTCTAAGAACAATTAATTTAAATTTTATCAACTGGAATTTAGAAAAATATTTATAGAAAAATTTTGTAAAATCGAATTTTATATTTTTGTTAATTTAGGCCAGTTGGAATTTTTTCGTTTGGATACCCGAACCGTTCCCGTGGTAACGACTTAAAATATGAAAACAAATAAATTTTTAACATAATGTTATGTAAGTATAATATTTTCTAAAGGGTTAAAAAAGATTTAAATGCACCAGCAGTTTTGGTATGGCGTCGGTACAAAATCCCGACCAAATTATCAAAATTAGGGAAAAAAAATTCCCGACTTTCAAAATTCCGATTTTCGAAATCCCAATTTTGCTGAAACCTTAAACATCTCTACAAAAGTCGGGATTTTTTCTAAAAATATTAAATATTAAATTTTGTTTGTTTATCTAGTAGGTGTTGTAGCGGCTCAAACAGAAAAATCCTTTTCACTTCGTGGCACTCCTCGTAGCAAAACTATTTATACACCGCGCCGCTTAACTACGAGGCCTAGCTCGTTTTGCTGAATATAGCTATTTCGCCATCAACATTCGCGAACCTCGATATTAATCGATTATCGATTAATATCGAGATTTAAGGAAGACACGAAGTAGGAACAAGAAACGAAAATTTTAGTCGCGTTTTAGAAGTTCATGAGACACAGTCTCAACACATACATAAAATAACAAAAGTGAAAAGTGCCGCGAACAATCGTTCACATACGCGCCATATTTGTGAACATGTATTATGAGAATATATAATTTAAAAGAATAAGAAATAAATAAATAATTTATAATAATACAAAAACTTAAATATAGTGAGTGTTATTAATAATTATATATAATTATTAATAACACTCACTATATTTAAGTTTATAATAAAACCACGGTAACACCGCTATAGTGTCACTAGTAAATCCGCTTATATACATGCTCTTACGTCTCTTGAAGTTCAAATCTAAAGCCCCTCGGAGGGCTAAGCAGGGGACGACGGACCTCCCGCGTACCCGTGAGAGTTATCGAAGCCGTCAGCCTCTACAATTATTGCATTTCAAAGTGCACGCGATCTGCTACGAACAGAATTTCAAAAGTGTTTTTTGGAAATCGTATACAAGATCACGGTCATTGAATGATATATGTGATTTTGTGAATAAAATTATTGGTATGAACGATTTCCATTTATTTAAAAAAATAGGACAATTATGAGACATGTCAAAGAGTGCCAACATTCCAGGAATTATGTTGTTAACTCTTAATCTTTTTTAGCTGTTTTATTTACGGAACAATGGATTTATAGCAAGCAAAACAAAAAAAATTATTTGCAAAATACGCACACTATCTCTCGCTTTACGACGTTCATACGTACGGTTCGTGTATTTTTCGGCTACATTTTTCACAATTTGATCAAGTTGTCGGTTCAGCTGATAATTATATTTGTTGTTTCATCATGATCTCCTTGTTTTTTTTTGATATTTTTTACTTTCTACCTCAACCTAAAAGTTTTAGTTTTGGAGATTTTCCGAAAATTGATGAATCTCAAATTTCATCAATTTGTAGCTCCATTCATCGGGACAATATTTTTTCTATTAGTTCTTAGTTCTCTTCTGTTCGTTTTTTCCAAATTTCGTCTTTCGAAAATGAGCCCTAATTCTTGGTCTCATCTAAATTTGCATTTTAGACAAATGCAGTGCAATCTTGAAATAGAGTGGTAGGTTTAATTCGTATCGCTAAACAAAATTTTTTCAAGGTTAAGTTAAATCCCTCACTTTCCTCTAAGATGTTTTGGCGTAATGTACGCAACTTGGACCTTGGTAGTTGTAAAGTTGCTCTTTCAATAGATTTCAAAGCTAATGATTTTAACCATTACCTAAGTAACTCTAGTTCCTCTCATGAGATTTCTAATATTGTTTTAGTGTCCGTAGAATGAAATTATTTTCATTTAATAATATCTTTTGTCGATTTGCATTCTGCAATTTGGGAAGTTAAATCGCAATCCACTGCTCTAAATTTGGTTAAATTAAATTTTCAATTTACCAACCAAATGGCACAGTGGTTAAAGCTTTTGCATTTGGATCGGGAGGTACCGGGTTCAAATCCCGAGAGAGACAGAATGCAAAAGTAAAATTTCATAACAGATTACGATCTTGGATGAAATGTAACACATCTGTGACCCCCTTTCGGGGCAGAACCCATGGGCCGACCCATCTTCGATGTCAGTATAGGCTGGCATGGAGCTTGCAATGTGCAGATGGTCTTAAAATTGGTCCTATAGCCGTACGTTCTCTAATTCGCAAACCGCGAAAGAGCAGGGAGAGCCTTTAACAGGCCATAGAACTATATTGCCTAGAACTATTTACTATCTTGCAGGGATAAAAACCAAAATAAAACAAAAAATCTTCACTTTAAAATTAATTTTCAATTTTATTTTAACGACTTCTTCATGTCCCGCTCATTGGAAGCTGTCTAAATTTATTCGTATTCCTAAAATTAGTAATCCTTCAGAGCTTTCCTATTTCCACCTTATTAGCATTTTAAGTTGTAGTTCAACAAATTGGTAGTATAAAAAATTTATATCGATATCGATCGCTCTAATCATATCGATAGCCCTAATTTGCTTCGTCTTTTTCAATCATGTTTTAGAAGGTTCCACGGTACTTGCGTTCGATTTAATTAATCAATTAACGTACTAAATTCAATTAACCTAAGTTTTACCATTCGTTGGTTGCGTTGAGCTTTCGTTTTGTAAGCTACATCTCATTAAATAAAAATCTTCTTTCAGCACTTGTAGGATTAATAATGGACATACGAGTAAATGCGAAGTGTTCCATTTCTTAAAATTATATCTGAAAATCTACAACTTCGTAGCTTTGCAAATATATTGTGATCGGACCGCAAACTGACGAACTTTAAACACCGCTGATATCGTGCATTGCGTTTTTATTTAAGAAATTTAATATTAAGACAACACAAAACGTAAAATGATCAAAGTTAAATTAAATGAAATGATCATAATTGAAATTGACATGAAACTTGTCTGATTTATATATTTCTTGCAATATATGAAAGAATTTTGTATAATAAAATGATCGGTCAATGACGTATACAGAGGAATAATATTGACTTCCTTACAAAATTATTTGATCCTTATGGTTACCGAGATGCCGGCGCACAACGGAAAAGGTGACTAATGATTTTTTACGGTATATTTAAATGAAATTAATCGATATTATCCCATCATGTGGTTTAGTTATATGATTACGAGTTAAAGATGAGAATCATGTCATATGTTTTAATTATAAAACTGAAATTAAAATTGAAAATAAATATAAACGCCATATGACGAAATTTAGATATATTTTGAGTTAAACTACATATCGTATATTGGTTAAAATATATAAAGTAAAGCAATAACTGGTTATCCTCGCTTTAAATCGAGATTATTAATGATTTATACCCATCAGACAAAATATCAACAACAATTAAAAAAGTTGCTTTAAAAGATAATGTCGACGTCTACCCAGCAAGTGCTCGTCCGCGAATTTTATCTCCGAATCATGATGCAATTCTATAAATGAATTCATTTATCACAAACTATTTAAAAATTAGCGTCATTAATAAAAATCATATTTTAATCTTTTCAATATGTCGAATCAATAAAATTGGTCAATTTTTTCTCGCATATTCTTGGTAGTATTTTATGTATAAGATATAAGACAGTAGCCACAGCATCTCATTTCTTTATCTTTTCATATAAACACGTTTTAAAATATTTTTTTTTATAATTCAATATTAATAATATATAATATAATATTCAAAATGAAATGAATCGAACACCAGTAGCAAACATATTAAATGTCACATCACAAAATAAAATGATCGTATAAGAAAACCAGCACCAAAAAAATATCTTGAAGATGGAAGAGAAGAAAAATATATCAAGACTTGTGATTATTAGTATATATAGTAAATACCTGTATGTGCTATATAACATCTTCAGCTCTTATTTCATTATTCATTTTCCTTTTTGTTTATCTCGATTTATTTTTTATAATGAATTTATACCATCTCGAATACTGTCCTTACTTATATCTTAAAAAAATTCCAAACCAATTTGCATTCGCGTATATTACGTTAACAAAATTATCGTAACACAAAAATCAGTAACCACAAAAATTAATTTACAAGAAAATAATTTTTCGTTGTGTACAGGTTTCCCGCGCTCTAAATAAGACAAAATTCCTTTAGTACAAAATAAAACCAAGCACAAGTGATTCTAATCTACATGCACACAATATTCTCTCTCTATTTCACCTGTCGTATTAAACTTTTTATTTTGTGCTTACATTTTTTTTATATAGTTTCTTACCTTGAACCTCTCCAAGTCTGTATTATATACATTTGTTATAAACCGGCAAACACACAAAAATGTATTTTTCTCGCGAAAACGAATATAATTTTAATCGCGCCTTAAAGCAAATTTGCAATCATTCGATGTAAATTAATTTAACAAAAAAAAAAAATATTTTTTAATTTTATTCTCCTTTGGAGATGCAGGCATGCACACAGGCATAATGTTTTATGTGTGTAACACATATAGGGAAATCGAATTTAAGAAAAATTCTTGTTTTAGTTGCGCAGGTGTAATTGGGCGAGAAAAAAGTTTCCAATAAGAAGAACTGCAATAATAATTATTCGGCACACATGAAGATACGAAGATTTATTTTTTGTAATATTTTGTGTTTTGTACTTTCAGATTTTGCTTGGAACCTTCTTGATACCCTTAAAATTAAAGGTAATTAAAAAAAATTATTCGCACGAAAGAAAGTATTCGATGCATTTTTGAATGAGATAATTAACACACATAACCTAAAAATTTCATAAGTTGAAACTAAAAATGTTAAGTTTTTGTGAACATTTTACTTGCGACAAAAAGGTCAAGTTTAGCTCCACCAGCACGTATCGCAATATAATGCTAGCTCAAAATTTTCGTCCAAAATTCAAAAATTAACAAAAGAACGCGGAACACAAAGTTTGAAATTTGATTGAAAAAATAATAATGCACATGTATTAGTAAAACAGTTGAATAATGCAATGTTAGACTTATTCAAAAATTTTGTTATGAAAAGTTAATACGGAAATTATTAAACATGCGACTTCGGAAACATATGACAACTATAAATAAATACACTCGTCAATTTCAATGGAACTTTGCGGAACTGTGAAATTTCAATCATCAAAAGATCAAAAGATCCCAAATTTATATTTTTCTCAAAAGCACAAATGTGGCGCTATGGAATTATAGTGGCTATTTTTCATTACAAATTGTTAAAATGAGTCGAATTTTTTTAATTTTGCGGTTTATAAACATTAAAACTAGCTTTATTACGATTTAGTTTTATTAATTTAGCAATGAGTATTTCACCCCCCTCCCATGAATTTATTACAGCTTCCATCCTTCTGGGAATACTAAGTAGAATGCTTTGTATAATTTTTTTGCGGAACGAGATTCCACTCTTCTTGCGCTGCAACACTCAGCTCTGCTATCGAAGCCGGTGCAGGATTTCTAGCTTTAACCTGGCGTTTTAGAATGTCCTATACGTATTCGACCGGATTATGGTCCGGACTCACTATTGGCCACTTAAGTGCACAAATTCCGATATCTTGGAAATATTAATGTACCTATGAAGCCCCCAAACTGATCTCCACCAGCTCCGTATGGCCCTCCCAAATGATTCCACCCCAAACCATTATTGAACCTCCACTTAGCTCACATTTTGGACTATGTTACACGGTGCATTACAGTAGAACTCATATTAAGTGTTTGCTTTATAACACATTTACAAGAACTAGTACTGCATTTACAAATAATTGATATGCAATGGTAGAAAAACCGATCGTTGTGTTGAATTTCAAACAACATGCACTTTTGATTAAGCATTTTTGAAAAATTAAATTGAATGGCTTGCAGTAGACTTTATTACAGGTGGTTTCTGATAAAAATATAAATGTGCTATCATTTTGTCCACGAGTGTAGGTTAATTTGAAATTCCAAATGTTGCATTACATTTTATTAAAAATTGCACAAATATTTTATTACAAAACCTAAAGATGGACATTTTTGAAACCAAACACTGAAGAGTATTAGAGATAACGTTTCAAATAAAATATTTAAACATCGTAAAATTCTCCAATCAGTCAAAATAAATGAAAGGACAGGATCATTGTTATACAAAATGGCTCAAACCTCAGAGATGACTAAAAGATACGGTTAAGATAAGAGGTACCGAACGACGTCACCACTATATCAATACAAGCAAGGAATGGAGGTGCATTACACAGACGGGGACAAGCTATGTTTCAAATTTCCAATAATATGTAGCACTTATATCTGTGGCAATTCAGAAAAACGACATTTCTTTTTTTAAACAAACTTTCAGGAGATAAGTAGGAGCAAGATCAAGTAGGAGCAAGAAATCAAAAGTATTTTCGAACATACACTAAGTATATATGTATATTCCATAAGAGACGAATAATTTGCCAGAAAATGGTGGACTTATAAAAAATATTGGTGGCATGGCGGGAATTATGAAATACGACCGGATAAATTAAAACGGATTTAAAAATATTTTCAAACTTATTAGATTAAATGTATTCAAATTTACTATGATGGATGCAGACTGATGTATAAATGCAACTTCTATAATGTTTTAAGAGCAATGGCTAATCTCCTACAAGATTTTCGAAATTCATTTTTCTCGCCCCAGGTTCATCGCTGTTTCAATTTATGAGATGGCATTGAAGTCTTTTGTATTTCAAAATTGTAAACATTCTGGAAATATATAATTATTTTGATGTATACAGGGGCAAGATCATGAAATCCGACCGGAAAAATGAATTTTTAGAAAACATTTCAATGGACAAACACAAAAAATTCGAAATTTTTTGTAGGTTTTTTCGACGCTCTCGCCTATTTACTTTAAGAAAATAGCGTAGCAGATAGAGACAATGCGACAACAACGTCACCAACAAAGTTGGCCACTGTAGTTTGGATTAGTATAATTTTGAGTGACTGCATGGAAACAGCATTAAAGCAACTGTAAGAATGGAAGTAAAAAATATTGTCTTTGTTTCAGAAAAGTTTATTTAGAGGTGCCCTTACTGGGTGCCGGATTACATTTTCTAATTTTTTTCTCAACTTTATCGACTTCGATGAATATTGCTGAGTGAGGTGTTTCGAGTACCAGGAATCGATTGCGATGGGTCCTGAATTCGGAAAGACTTGCTTAGAAGATCATAAAATGGGGTACGGGTCCGGTTTTAATATTTATTTTGGTTTGCACGATTGTGAGAAAATTTTTTGTAGGGGAGTTTTTAATTGAGAGGAATCAATTGCGGTGAATTCTTTTGCAAAAATAGTTCAGAGGGTCGTCCGGTGAGGCCCAAGCCCTTTCTCTAATTGTTTTCGGATCGCACGAGTTATATGTAAAATGATGAGGAAAGGTTTTTGAGTGCCAAAAGCGATTTGCAGGGTGTTAATTTCGAAAAAATCTTTGCAAAGGATGGTCCGATAGGGCCCGGGTTTTTTTCCTTATTTTTATCGGCTTGCATGGTTTTTATAAAATTTGTTTGATGCGTGTTTTTAATACTTAAAAACTGAGTCTTACATTCCAGGACAATTCATTTAGAAGGTCACCCGATGTGGCCAGGAAAAACTATTTGGAAGGTCCTTCGGTAGGGACCGTGTACCACTTTTTGAAAAAAAAATGAACTCGAATGATTTAAATAAAAATAAACAAGAGGGGTGTTTCTAGAGAATTCTGATTTATTGATAATTCATTTAGGAGGTCATCCGAATGGGCGGTCATGTTGCACCATGTAGAATGTTGTACTATGTTGAGGAATGTTGCATGATGCTATGACATAATGCACCATGTGCGTGATGTTGCACTATGTTGTATCTTGTTTAAGGACGTTATGAAAGGTGTTCCCTATGTTGGGTGATGTTGCGAGTGTTAAAGAATGTTGCGTCATGTTGTGGGATTGTGTTGAAATATGTTGCAATATATGTACAATGCTGCGCAATGTTGCAATATATTACGAGATTTTGTACCATGTTGCATAATGTTAGACAATTGGCGTTATGTTCCATCATATTGCGGAATGTTGCACCATGTTGTGTTAGTTGCGTGACGGGACATTGTATGACTCCATTAATCGCGTCTTTTTAAAAATAGACCTTTACCACATCTTTTTTTGCCTTAAACACTTTAGATGTCTTCTGGTGGGGCCAGGGTCCATTTATATAATTGTTTTTGGCTCGATAGAATTATATAAAAAATTGCTGATGGGGGTTTTCGAGTAGCAGAAATCGATTGCTATTGGTCAAGATTTCAAGAAATATCATTTGGCGGGTAACTTGGAGTAAGTTGATTTCCATTATTATTTAATCAATTTCAACTAGTACGATTTTGATAAAAAATGGTGAAGAAGAGGTTTTAAATGCCCGAGTTTTCTGACGCCAGATATGAATTGCAATGAGTTCCAAATGTAGGAAAATGTATTTAAGGTTTTCCGGGACAAACGATTCTTATAAAAATGAAAGGTTGTGATGAGTTCTAAATTTGGGGAAACATGTTTAGATGGTTCTTAGATGCGATCCTGGTCTTTATTTAAAACTATCAGCTTGAACGATTTTTATAACATTCTTCTAGAAATTTATCAATTTAAATTAACATCTAAGCCATTTATTAACCGTAGGCCAAAGCTTCAAGCTTTTTTGACAGGTGTACCTTAAGTATTTTACGGTTTCATTTTATCTTATTTTTGTTAATCATGATTAATTTGTATAACTCCATTGGTTTTTTCATAATTTAAATAATTAAATGATAGTTGGATTGCATGCCGATTAAATTTCTAGTCTAGACTATTGAGCGTATAATTGAAAACGGCAGACAAAAGTAGGATAAACAAAATTTGGAAAGTATATGATTCTAGCTACGGTGAAGCAGCTCCACTATACACGGAATATTTTAAATCAATAACCCCGTATAAAGATGGATGGTGCAGTTTAGTAGACGCCTTATGCTCCGAATTCAAAGATAAAAAGTGTTATGGGCAAAAGTGAGAAGTTAGAAGTTTATTTTAATTCCTTAAAAAAAATTTGTAAGGTTTATTTAGCGCTGCAGATTAAACGAGGGCAGCAATTGCTGTTCAAGCATAGTAAACAATTGTTGTAATAATTATATCTACTTATACTGAAAATTAAAGCTGCCTATGGCTAAAAAAATTTTACAAGATTTTAAGAACTGCTACAGTTAACTCAAATAAGTACAAACATTTAGACTCCCATGATGAAAATCCATTCCACATTTCTATATATGTACATGGAGAATTTAATGGCAATTTATATATTTGTACAGAAAACAGTAGTTTCGAAAAAAATAAAAATGCCAAAATATATTAAATAAAATATATTATAAAAAATAATAAAAAAATACATAAAATAATTTTTTTTTATAAATAAAATAAATAAAAAATTTCTTTTTCGCGGTCACGAATTTCATGTAACTAAAAAATAATATAACAAAAACAACAACAGACCCAACCATCCGACCAAAGGGATATATTTTCAATTTGAATGTTGTTTTTAATGTTTTTATATTTTTTGTGGCAGGGCCATTTTATTTATTTATTTATTTTTAAATAACATTAAGCGAAACTATATAAATAAATATGCAAAAAGACATAAAATTTAAATATTTTTTTTTTATTTACTTGTGTGAATTTATTAGCTGATCGCTCGATTAAGAATACGACAACGACGTCGAGTACATATACAAGCGGCAAAAACGTACGATGCAGTTGATTGTGCATATACAAGATGCATACATCCAGAATCATTTTCATTGGAAAATTATGTAGGACAAGGAATTAATTTTCTCTTATCATGAACGTGCTAAAAATAAAATTTGTCGCAAAATAAAAAAATGGTTTATGCGCGTGTTCGGCGAAAGTTAAATATGTACGCACATGAGGTAACCCAGCATTGGATGGACTACTTTTTGTTAATGTATTGGAAGATGAATAAGCATAGCGTCAAATTTAAGTATCTATCGACCATTTTCTCATCTATTCGGTTCGTCGTTTGCGTGTCTTATACAAATTTAATCGAATATCGTATTTGAATATAACGCATTTCTTCTTTTTTTTACAAAAAAAATCTAAACCAAAATTACACCTTAGAGCAAAATATTTATAAAAATATGATTTTGAAGAAAGACAATTTTTCACCACTATTATTTAAAATTTTGTTTTAAATCCCCGCGGTATTTTATGTCACTCATGATATATTTATATATGGTGGGAAAATCTATTTGCAAAATGAAAATAGCTTAGAAGCTTATCTAATTTCCAGACAACTGGTTTAATTGAGTTTTTCTAACCCAATTTACAAAACTCCCGCATCATATATTAACAAAAATACGGTTCCGCAACCAAATTAAATTATCTTTACAATCATGTTGTACAGAATGTTAACCAAAAAAAAAAGTTTTCACCAAAATTGAACAATAAGTGGGTTGACCACGAAATTATTTTCCAACAGAAAAACAAAAATCGCGCGTATTCACAATCACCGAATTGAATGCTGCATTAATCTCCCCACACGCATGCGGACGGAATGAAAAAAGGAATCAGGTTGCAAATTTTACTGTATCTTGTTTTTTGTTTTCATATTAATTTTCCAAGAAAAAAAAAAGTTCATCGCCAACATAATAAGTAAAATTCCTGTGGTCAACTGGTTAATAGAATAGAACACCGAGACAGACATCATGTGTCAGTGTGATATTCGCTTATAAGGAAGACTGTATTGAATTATAATATCTTTATTGTAGAAATTAATTTCAGTTCAATAGATATTTGATACAATTAATAATTAAAATAGATTTTTATAACTGAAATGAATTTCGATAAGAAGAATGTTTAAGAAGTGCTGAAGATGATAATAAGATTGGAAATGTTGCTTTATATTACTCGTATAAGTGAATTTAATATTACTGTAACATTTTGCGGTATATGTTATAACGGTATTGTCATGTTACTTCGATATAAAATAATATTTCACATTTGAGATTATGAAAAGATGTGGTGTTGTTTGTGAAGCAGTCTTAAAAAGAAAGTTAGGTAAGGTGATTTAATTTATTTTAGTAAAATTCAGTACTTCTGTTCTATATGTTTGCATCATTTGTTGAATGATATTTAAACATTAAAATCATAATACTTCTAAACCATACACTAATTAAAGCTAAGTAAATATCTAATTGTATTCGGAGTAATGCTAAGTTTTATAATAATAAGAGGCTTCAATTAATTAAATGAAATACAAAATCAAATTTTGAGACAAAAGTGAGAAAAAGAAACACTTTATACTAACGAATTGGATATGATTCTGCCGCAAATACATCCTGAACTAGGAAAATTTATAATGTTTATCAGGCGACACTCTCATCCTAGGATTTTGATTCCTTCCCAGGATTTTTATACATCCCAGAATTTCGTAACAAAATAATAAACGAACATCGTAAACCCAAAAATACATAAATAGGAGTATTTGAAGTAAAATAAAATAAACTCAAATTGTGAAGAAATAATATTGATCATTAATTTAACATGGCTATATGGCATATGATTCTGAGATGGTGGCCCAAAGCAGAACGGATTTTTCTACCCCGCAGTTTAGTTTTGCTCAAATTTTTGGTCTATTTCACCTGTCAATTTCTTTTTATTTTTTACAATTTTTGTTTTTAATTCAAGAGCGTTGGTAATTTTCGGTAATATCGTTCTTTGATTTTTCTTGCTTTGTTAATATACCGCTGTCCGAAGACTTCGTAGTTAGGTGACATCGATTTTCCAAGAATCACAGATATATTGGATATAGTGTTGAATTAATTTATTTACTTTACTCGACTTCTTATTTTGTTGATCTATCCTGAAGGATTACTTCAAAATTGATTAAGGAATATCGGTCTTTCATACAACCTCGTCCTAATTTTCATTAAGTTTTTATAATTTATGTAAAATGCGAATTTGTAATATAAAAAATATAATATTTAAAACTTATAAAGAGTATTTACTTATCTTAGATATAAAATGCAATTCAATCCCAGTTCGTTATTATACCAATAATAAGACGCCGGACTTCTGAGGTACCACCCCAATTTCATACAATTTTGCATCACGTAGAATTTTTCCTGTTGGATAGTCATTTATACGTTGTGTCGTCTTTTCCGCACTATATAAAATAACACCGGAAAAATATTTCGCACTTACTTTCTTCGAAGAACAGGCCGAACGGGCAATTGCATATAAATAACTGCGACACGCGTTCAATGTTGTATTTAATTGACCATTTTTCCTTGGATCAATTGAAATTCCCCAATTCTTTGTCCAAATTGCCTACGTTGATGAGCATAATCAAAACATCGCATGCTGCTTGCACTTAGGCGATTGATCCGGCAGCAAATACTGATCGGTCATAATCTAAACCTGACATTAAAATATAAACGCCTTGATTTTCCTTGCCTAAGATATTAGAGTCCAGGATAAGCCTTTTTCACCTCAAACGTTGTTATATACCATGTTGTTTTGCGGAGCGGGTTCATTTTAGTATAAACGGCCAGTACATCAGCATCGGGTCTATTTGCAATACAATATTTACTGCCATTCAATATATAATAACCACTCTTTGTTCGGACATATCAAGAGGTGAGTCCAATGATCACCACTGCACAGTTTTGGAAAATATTTTGCAAATTCATCACTTCAGTTTCGACTAGTTTGATTCAGACAAACATTTGAATCAATACCATACGATAAACCAGTTCCGGCAGGAGCACATGATATTTCCTCCATTATAATGCAATGATCCAAATATGTACCACCAGAAACCTTGTTTCTTCCAAACTCCTTTGAAATTTTATAGCTATTCTGTCGATCGATTTGAAAAAGGTATGACAAATAAAATATTACTTTGCGTCCAGCACACTTTACAACACAATAAAAAAATGTAGAATAGTCAATAAAATGTTGCTAAATATTTTTAATTTACATTTCTTAAGTTGGTTGTCTGGCGAGATTTTTTGCTCAAAGTTTAAATTTTTTTAAATTTAAGAGATTAAAGGGGGCATGAATTTCTGATTTTTATGCGATTTGATTATAGGTAAAATAATGGGATTAAAAATCTGAGATTTTTATCCGTCGTATGAACTTGCAGTGAGGGTCTGAAACCAATTCACTTCGTATAGTCTTATTTTGATTAGCTCAAACAATAGTGCAATTTACAGAGGGAGCCTGTGAATGGGATTAGCGCAATGGGTACTTATGTGTGTTATGTTAACGTATGTTATTATCGTACTGTAATAAAGTTTTTGTTAAAATTTCAAAGTTAAATTTCATTTAGATTGGCGCTAGAAGATCCTGGAAGCCGAATGATATAATCGTAATCTGATTCGCTCGAACATAGTGAAATTTACAGAGCGGACCCATGATTCGCATTTGCACAATGAGTACATATGTGTAGGTATCAATCAAAAGTTCCCTTATTCCGTTCCTTTTAAGTGGAAACCGAAAATCGAAGCAGAACTAAACAGGTGCAAAAACAAATGGACGTCTGCATTCGTGATTGTACCGAAGGCTTCACGAGCAATAAGGTTGTCTATGGACTGTAAGGCAGTCATAAACTTAAACATGGCCAAAGATTATTATAATCTGATGAAAATGACAGATATTTTTGCGAATTTGCTAAAATCATTTTTTTTTGTGTCTTAGATCTAACTGGAGCATACCACTAGTTAGCCGTGTAAGAACGAAGCAAAGATTATTTGACGATTAATACCCACAAAGTGTTAAACCGATATACTCGACGACTGCCTTTTGGCATCGCTAGTGCTCCTGAAATTTTCCAGTTAATAATGGAGCGAATTCTTTGTAATTTGGAGAAATTATTTTGTTATTTGGACGATATATTGATGTGGAGAACCAGAAGATTACTATTAGGACGAAATTGATATAATTGTAGGAAAGATTAGCAACCTGTAATGTCAAAATTAATGTTGAAAAATATAATGTTGTCTAAAGAATGTATCCGTCCTAATGAGGAAAAGATATGAGCCCGCGTTGAAACTCCAAGTTCAAAAAATATAACCAAACGCCAGTCGTATCCCGAATTTTTCGATAGAGTTGAGATACTTATAAAGGTTACTGTGGAAAAATGTCTTATATATTTGGTCAGAAGCCTGTGTTCAAGTTCAGCAAACTAATGATTTTAAATAAAAACTTGTTACAGCTGTAAGATCCGTTCAAAAAATTATGATTTTAACAGACGTATTTCCTTATGAAATTAAAGGCATAGATAAACCGGTACTTTTTGTCTGAAGTATCTTTTCACCTGCAGAGCAAAATTACTCTCGATTACACCAAGAAACAGTGGCGTTCAAATTGTATTGAAAAGGTTCCATACACAACTTTTACTGATTATAAGAGAAATTTTCCTCCCTAAAAAGGCGACTCCATCTGTTGCGGCCGCTCGCCTACAGAATTGGCCTGTTATTTTGTCAATGTACAATTATAAGTTGGAATAATGCAATTGTAATGCAGATGCAATGTCAAGGTTCACTACAAGAATAGAGGAAACTAATTTCATTAATCTTATTAATAATAAAATCTGATATTCCATTAGATATGTCACAGATTTTTCACGAGACTGCAAAAGATATGGATTTGCAACAAGTTTGCAATGTACATTATGTCAAAAATAAAGATAATGTGAAAGCATATAATGTTTGTCAGGCAACAACCAACGTCCCTTCCCTTTAGAAAAAGTGACTACATCGATTTTGGAAACAAAGTGGATATGCCCCTTTAAACACCTAGATTTTTTACAATTTGCAGGTTTTGTCTTTCTCCTTGTAGTTGACATGTATACAGCAAATTTTGTGATGCTCTTTTACTGATGTGCTGTCTGCCTGGAAGTTGGTATCAGACAATGGTCCTCAATTCTAATGGTTCTCCATTACCAATTTATGTAAAGTACATAACATTAAGAGACAATTTTCACCGCTATACAAACCCGGTCCGGTGATATACAATATAAATTAAATAAATTTTTGAAGATTCATTGTAATACTCCAAGTACAGTAACAAAAAACATCGCATGAATTGAGTTTTTCATATAAAACGCGATCCATGCTTGATCTCGTTAAAAAGCAGGTAACTATTAATTTAGAAACTCAAACTAATAAAAATGTTAAAATTACAGAGAAGTCAAAAATCTTTTAAGCGTAAAGAGGGCGAGAATGTCATCATTTCAAAAACTTTGTAAGATGGGTGCGTCATCACGAATTCTGAAAAAACCTTTCATACATATGTACCTCATCTTTGTGCATAAGAGTGTCAGAAATGTATATGGAAACCAGTTAAGATTTTCGAATTTAGGGTATAAATTTCATTTTTCGGAACACGTTTTCCCAAAGCAAGTCAGTCAAGCTTCTAAGATATTGGAACAAGCGCAGAAAAAGTTCATAAATAGAACTGAGACGTTCGAAAGGAATTCGTAGATCGCTTGATCGGTTTCAAGAATAACTGGATTTGTTGGTCTTTAAAAAAAATATAGGTACATAGGTATGTATAGGTACATCTGAACAAATTAATTAATAAAACAGTGTTATATCTTTAACGAAAAAGTTAACATTCATCACTATTTACTCTGTACGTTACAAAATAATTTATCCACCCAAATATTGAAATTAGTAGTTTGAGATTTATTTGCTTTATAAATTCGCTAACATAATAATTTTGGGGTCGGAAAAAACAAAGCCAACGCTTATTTATAGATTTGGCCGAATTTACATGCTGCAATCACTTTTATTGCTTTTACTAAGAAGCTATAAAGCATAATACAAGCAAGATCTGATATCTTTACTCGACACATCAGCAGCCCCAATTACAGTCCAGTTTCAAATCGGGTTAAATTATAAAAATATTATGTGGAAAAGCGTAAGGTTTAAAAATTAGAAAAAAAAAACACCATTTAACAGATCAGTGGCTATTCTGGCTTTCTTTGTGGCCTTATTCTGGTAGTTCTCCGGGAATAAGGAACTGGGGAAAGAGTTTATATGTAATTTCTGTCCAAATATTTTTTTCCGGCATACTGAGGTGAAAAGCTAGTTTAAAATTTTTTGAAAACAAGATTCAATTGGGAATAAGTTTTCCTGCCAAGTTAGATATGGAAAAATAATAACCAATTTTCATCAAACTCTTCTCCTCAGTAGGCCGGAAAACAATATTTGAACAGAAATTACATATAGAGGTAGGTAGATACGAAATCGGCTAGCACGCAATCAATTTTCTAGCCAAAATCGTGGCTACTCAATCAATTTTACCAAGAAAATTTGAATTTCAAATTATATTTTTTATAAAATTTTTGTTTTTTTTTGGCAATTGCACAGTAAAACAACACAAAATTTGCTGTTCATTTTTTGAAGCAGCAAAATTTACCGTGCAAAATAAACAAAAAAATTTTGAAAAACATAATTTTAAATTCAAATTTCCTTGGTAAAATTGATTGAGTAGCCAGGATTTTGGCTACAAAATTGCTTGCTTGCTAGCCGATCTAGTATCTACCCCATAAATTCTTTCTTCAGTTCTCTATTCCTGGAAAATTACCAGAATAGTGATACTGGGAGTAGGGAATTGTGAAAAATATTATCATAACATTTTTGTCCAAATCGTATTTTTCTGGCCAACTTAAAGGAATAAGTTGATCAAAAATTTTCAAAACACAGTTAATTAGGAAAAACTATTTTCCCATTTAACTTTGTTTCAAAAATATTTTCAACAAACTTATTCCCCCACTAGTGCAGTATCTTAATATATATAACAACGATGAAGCTTATGATCGATACCGTTAATCTCGGGAGCTTCCCGACTTGACCCCAGATTTTGGATATAAGTTTGTCCTGGCTGTAAGCAGGTTTCTGTAAATTTTGGGCCTAAGGTGGCGCTGTTGTCGAGATATGAAAAACTCTGGAACCACTGGACCAATTGACACAAAATTGTGGTCATATGTTAGTCTGGTCTTAATACAGGTTCTTGCAACTTTTGGATTAGATAGGTGGCGCTGCTATCGAGTTAAATTTAAAAATATTTGGATTTTTTTGGAGCATTACATAGCGCGATCAGAACAATATTAATCACAAGAAAAAAAGAAAAAAACAAAAAAAAAATATGTTAGAAATGCCTTCCATGCTATTCGATTTCGAAAAACAAACAAAAAAAATTATTGTATGAAGCACCGGCAGTCTTTTTGCCGTATTTTAATTTTTCATGCAAAAACAATTGAAAATTAGACCAGACGAAATTGACAATATCATATATCTGCAGAAATACCAGATGAAGATGTTGTTGCTGAATTATTTCACATTGCTACGACTAACATGGTTCATGGCCTATGTGATGTCTGCAGCATCAATTTGCACTGCACGAAAAATGGTAAATGCACAAAGAGAGAGTTAATATCCGATACATTAACTGGGAAAAATTGGATATCTGCTATATTGTGGACTACAGATAATAGAGGACATTCCTTTTTTAAGGATGAATAATCAAGCAGATGACATTGACATAGATAATAGATGGGTTATACCATATTCATCGTTACTTTCAAAGCCATATATAAAACGCATATTAATGTCGAATATTGCAGCCAGTTTTTGCAGTTTAAGGTGTGAACAAAAATAACGAGGTAACACGTTATCAAATGGGCATATTTATAAGTAGCAATGAGGCTGTGTGGCGTATACTTTCATTTTTAATTCATAACAGAGATCCTTCGGTTATTCATATACGTGTATATACTTCACAGAGCAATATGTAGAACAACGAGCAGCTAAAGAACAAAAACCACATTAACTGAGTTCTTTCAATTATGCCAAGAAAGCACTGATTATGAGCGACTTGCATAAACTTTACTATTATATGCAGAAATTCCAACTTATTTCACATGGAACGTATCAACAAAAAAATGGGAGTAACGCAAATGAGGCAACATCATTGAAGCTCATCTTGGCATCTTTTCTTTAAACGCTCTCGGCAGACTAAATACAGTTCATCCTAGACAACGTGAGTGTTTTTATTTGAGGTTACGCTTGATTAATGTAGGAGGCCCAACATCCTTTACCTATCTTAAAACAGTTAATGGTTATTTACATGGAACTTATTTAAGTGCATATCGAACCTTAGAGATATACAGCACTAATTTCAAGTGCAAATTAGATACGAAGTTCATTTGGTATAATGTTAACAACCTGCTTTAAAAATAATCCTAATGAACTATGGGAAAAATATAAGAATGCAATGAGCGAAAATATATTGCATGCTCTACACACTGCACGTGGAAATGTATACAATGAAGCATTGACAAAATTAGAGGATATTTGTATGATGATTTCAAATGAACCACTCTTCATTGTGATTGCCATCACCTAATCGAGGTGGATCGATTAACATCGATGATTTGAATTTATGTGTGCAAGCAAACAAACCACAATTATACCAGAGGAAAAATTAATTTTTGATGGATGGAGTTGCGGGACACGAAGGTGATTTCTTCTTCTTAGATGTTCCAGCCGGAACCGGAAAAACATTTTTAATTACGTTAATATTGGAAAAAATACGATCACAAAAGCAATATGGCTGTTGCATCTTCTGGAATAGCTGCCACTCTACTTGTCGTGCTGTTCATATTCTATTTTAAAATTACCATTACCAATATTAAGCTACACTCCAGTACTACTCATTACAGCCTAGAACAGTACACTTTAGGATCTTAAAGGAAACGACAGAATTTTCAGCGGAATTGAATTTGTTGTCAGGCGATTTTAGACAAACATTGTTAGCTATTCCGTCATCAAATGCCTGTTTAAAATCATCCTTTTTATGGCGCAACGCACGCACATTTAAGTTAACATCAAATATGAGAGTGCAAACGTTAAATGATCCATCTGCTGCAAGGTTATCTAGATGAATGTTAACCTCACAAGACTAATTTTGAAATTTTTGTCCACACAGTATTACTGCCATCATGTACAATCCAGAGACGATTAAATTTTAAATGATTTCGAAATCTTCGTCAAAACTACAAAAGTCATCAGTGGTTAAACGAAAGAGCTATTTTGGCGGTTAAAAAAGTTGATGTTAATGTCATCAATATTAAAAAACAAGATGCAGTCGTTGATATAAATGAAAGTGTTAATTGTACCACCGAGATTTTAAATTCATCAGATCTAAAAAATTTATCGAATCATCAAGGCAACCATAATAAGTGGAAATTGAGAACTTGTACTACTGACACGAGTACAAATGATCACAAACGATGTTCCGATTCAGTTTAAACGTCTACAATTTCCGATTCGTCTGGCATATCCCATCTCGATAAATAAATCAGAAGGTCAAACATTGAGTGCATATGCGGCTTACTTGGAAAATTCATGTTTTTCTCATGGACAATTTATATGTCGCATACCATTTTCCAAAATTTTTTTATTCATGCAATAAAAACGTTTAGTTTGTTTTAATTCGTTTGAATAAAAAATTAAATTTATATATAATTTTATTATGGTGTTACAAACTTCAAAACTGCAGCTTTAATTTAATTTAGTAAATTTAGCCGGTTAATAATACATTCTAAACGTAATTCAATATTATTTGAAAACAAATTTTTCCGATCTCAAATATATTTGTGGTTCAATCGAAATACCCCACTTACATTAATGATGAACTTTTAGTTAGAGTTTTCGTCAAGTTAATGGTTTAAGCAGCGAATATTAGGCTTCCTAACTTTGCTGGATTTTTTGTACCATTTGTAATGCTGAATTTGACAATGTTGATTGATTTACTAGCCGATATTACCCGGCGTTGCCCGGCTCGTTTTTTGATATGTATATACAATCGATTTAATATCAACTTGGGGAACAAATTTTTTTCTCCCTTTTGTATTTACTTTAAAAAAAATTGAGGTACTAAAGTTGTATAAAAAAATTAAAGTTTTATAATAATTTAGCGGAACCCGGCCCACTTTGTTGAAGCTAGTTTTTGTTGTCCCTGATTTAAAATTTTGCTAGTGTTCTGTGTTATAATAATGGAGAAAAATTGAGAATGAAAGCAGTGGAAACTATTTATTTTAAAATTAATAATTGTGATTTAAATGTAAACATTTTAATTGATGTTGTAATACATTTTTATTGTTTGAAATTTATATTTGTGAAATAAATAAAATATTACATTATTGAAGAGCTGCACGATGAACAACGTTCATAGTTTTGCCATTTTCAGCAAAAACATATAATCCAGACGGCTTTCCGACGCGAGAAAAATCGATTTCAAATCAATCCCGCATATGTTAAATGTTTGGCCTTGTGACTTATTTATTGTAATTGAAAATGCTTATCGAATTGGGAATTGAAGTCGCTTGAATGGAATTGGCGAATCTGTTGGTATCATAGGAATACGTGGTATTAATACATGTTCTCCTACAAATTTTCCTGTTATAATTGTCGCTTCAACAACATTGCCATATATTTTTTCTTTACCAAGCGAGCTCCGTTAGACAATTTGGGCGATTGAATATTGCGCAATAAAATAATTGGAGAACCAATTTTTAATTGCAAATGATGTGGTGCCAAACCTGGTATTATGGAATTTAAAAATTCCGTTGGAATTAACTGCTACACTTTCTTCAGCGACAGTCTCGATTGATTTAAAAGTTTCTGTATCCAAAATATTTTGAATTTTTAGATTCAAAAATTCTACTTCAATATTTTTGGGCGCTAAAATTGCACGATTTTGTAACCATTGAATTTTCTAATGTTTTGTAGAATGTTTGGATATACATTTGTTATTAGTTCATCCCGAGAATTAACAACTGTACAGAAATTTTCTTGGAAATTCGATTTCTTTGGTTATTTGATCAGCAGCAATTATTCCATTTCCAATCTCAAGCAATTGTTTAGTAAAAAATTCAGATGAAGGATCGTTTTGGATAAGTACACGCATATTTGTCGTTAATTTCATTGGTATTACTGTTTGCCATAAAGATGAAGATTTAAGGCATGCGTTTATTTCATCAGCATATGTTGATCGTGGCATAACGGGTAGTGTTTATCTGAAATCTCCAGAAAGCAAAATTATGGTTCCACCAATAATATTTGTGTTGTTCTTGAAATCTGTTAATGTTCGATTCAATGCCTGCAATGAATGTTTATGAGCCATTGGGCATTCGTCCCAAATTAGAATGCGACATTTTTGCAGTACTTTGGCCATGTTTGAATTTTTTTTTTATATTACATGTTGCGTGTTCGTTAGTTTGAATATTTAATGGCAGTTTAAATGCTGAATGCGCTATTCTTCCTCCATAAAGTTGCAGCAATTCCTGGCGAAGCAACGGCTAATGCAATGTTACCTTGGGAACGAATTTCTGCTAATAAAAGTGAAATCATGAAAGTGTTTCCAGTTCCGCCTGGAGCATGCAAAAATAGAAACCCCCAGTTTGGGCTTGAACTGCATGTAAAATTCTGTCGTAAATAATTTTTTGTTCATCTATCAATTTTGGCTTATTAATTTGAACAAATTCAAGTAAATCAAGCGTATTGTATGATTGTTCTCGTGAAAGATCATAATTAATTAGATAATTTGCTAATTTTGACGGTGATGGCAATCCTAAAGTTTGAAAATTTTGATTTGAAATAGTCATGCAGATATCCTCAAGTCGAATTAAACAGTCATTGAACATGATTGGTAAGAAATCAATTGTATTGTCGTTGTCAATACTGCGATATGTGTGAAGAATATCTTCAGTCATTGCATTTTTGAATTTTTCCCATTTCTCATTTGGAATGGAAGGACTGCAAATTGTAATGATAATGGCGAATAATTGGCATATTTGATTTGGAGATGAGGTAATGACTGCATCCTTTAATGTGGAATCCCCAAATAAATCTGCTTCTACTAAATTCAAAGCCAAACAAGCTGCGTGAAATGTTTCATGTTGGTGTCCATTAACGGTTTTTAAATTGTTAAATGATGTAGGTCCTCGAACATTAATTAATAATAAACGTAAATAGGAACATTTTTTTTGATTTGGATGAATGGTGTAAATTCTGCCTAAAACATTTGACTTCAAAATGCCAGGTTGTCCAGCGACAGGTGTACCTCGTTTTCGAAGTTCCCATTTTTTTTATCCCACGTATAGTAGGAAGGCATTTCTGAATACAGCAAATTACATGTAAATAAATTTTGTTGTTGACATGTATTGAAAAATTCTGTAAAAGTAGTTTTTGGTGGAGAAGCAGCTCGCTGTGCAATATTTTGGTCTGTAAAATAGACACGTTGTCCATTTTGAAGATATACCGCTAAATGAATTACTGCTGGATCTATTTCGTGCATTGAAAATGATAAAAATGCGCCAAATAGCCTCGCTGGTGCTTATATACTCGTACCTTACAGATTGATATCTTGAAATTTCGTCATTTAAATTGTCTTGTCGTTCAATATTGAAAACTGCCATGTCAGTTCCTTTGTTGATGTATTTGCAAATATATTTTATGGATTTTACGGATGAGCATAGTTCAACATTAATGTGTCCCTTAAATGTTTTTGATAAAAATGGCGAATACGGTACAATCCATTTATTGCCAACTTCAAATTCATTTCTGTGAATATTTGTCGCGAATGATTATCCAGAATTGTCGGTGGATCTTCTATACGATATAATGGATAGCCATCAATTCCAGTAATCGTATGCATTGTTAAATCTTAAGGAAAACTTTTGGAACATTTACCATTAATCATACATGGTGAATTCATATTCAGTGCTCCACATGGACCATGAACCATATTTAATTTAACAATTTCAAACAATTCTGGATCCGTGTCTTCACCAGGAATTTCAGCGCTTATTACGTTGTCGATATCGATTGATCTTATTTTATTTGTCAGCCAAATTAATATATGAGCATGAGGAAGTCCTCACTTTTGCTATTCGATCGAATATATCCAACAATTCGTTTGCCCATACACATGATACATTGTAATGAGATTCATTAAGGATTTTAGCTTTTGTTTAAAAACTCTTATTAAAACTCTTATGCGATTTATTTCGCAACGTTCTTGAACTTGCTGTTCATTTGATCCATTAAAATATATTTGCTAACATTTCGCATTTTCATTTGGCATTAGATACATTGATCCAATGTGTTGATAAACTTGGCCTTGAATTTTAAAAGTTGATGAAAAATTACGACCACGAGAATCAATATTGGTAATTTGTTTTGCGCCAAAGATGTCATTTGGAAACATTGATTTAATTTCTTTATTTTTGACAAAAATAGCTTTGAATCACTTGATTCTCCTGTCATCAAGGATTTTAAAGGTTCAGGTGGTGGATTTAAAATTGGTAAAACAACTTTACTTGAAATATTTTACGATAATATTTTTTGAATTTTTGACGTAATAAAAATGAGGAAGGGGTGGTTAATGTTCAAAAAAACTTACCTGAAGCGTAACACATCCCAGGAGTTTCATTTTTAAATTTTAATGCATGACAATAATTACATTCTTTATCTTTTTCACCGATACAAATTTTAGGATGGACGTAATAATCGATGTCTGCTTCATAATTAAAGGCAATACGATGAAATGAAGCAATTACTAATGCTCTTCTGTTATGCTCGTATTGAGCGTTCTATGTCTTGCCGCAGCTCGAACATTTCTATTTGCTATTTGAGTAGTAACTCTTCGATGCGATGATTGATAATTGTTGGTCAGCATTAATATTTTCTCTATAGAGTCTAATCGCTTGGTTTCTTCGAGTATTGCGACCACTATTTGAGCGTCGCATTTTTATGAAAGAAACACTTAATATTACAATACAATGAAATTATCTTTAACTGTCACTTCGTGTTGTTGGTAACATAATCAATAATTGAAAATGTATGCACTTTTAAGCGTCCTGCGATCAATGTTGTCGCGTACTCTTTTATTTCTGTAAAATTTTATTTTTAATCCTAGGGGTAGATACTCGATCGGCTAGCAAATAAGCAATTTGCAATCCGAAATCCTGGCCACTCAGTCAATTTTGCCAAGGAAATTTGTTTACGTTTACGTTTATAGTTTACGTTTACGTTTATTTTTGCAATTGCATAGTAGAATTTGCGATGCCGAAAAATCTCCGGCATCTATTACCACCTACTATCTTGAAAACAGCACCACCTATCGAGTTCAAATTTCATAAAAACCCAAATAGCAACGAAACAAACCTATGGTTAAAATCTGAGGTTCCTAAGATGCTTCGTTGCTGAGAAACAAAAAAACCGTTATATTTTGACAACGACACCAGCTAGCGAGTTCAAACGAAAACAAACACCCAAATCGCTAAAATCCTATTCTATATGGTGAAAATTTCAGCTTCCTGCGATGTCTGGTTCCTGAGAAAGACTATTACAATCATTACAGACACCATTTTTATATATTAGATGTCATTCTTTTAAAAAATAAATAATATTTCAGATGGTTTATATGTTGTTTTTGTATATTCCAAAAGTTATACATGGCTTAGTAATCAAATTTGATTTTGGGGCCTAAATTTATTGTTTTGTTCCCATAGTCGTAAAATATGAATATTTTTAATAATGCAAGTGTTCGTTTTACTACTTTGAATTTTCAATTATAGATTTAATTATGGTGTGACCTTTAATGCTTAACATGTTACCACTTAAGCCAATTACCCTTTACAAAAAAAAAAAAATATTTTATTTTTATGTTGTTGGACATAGATAAAGAAATGACCATTATTAGTCACCAGTCACACTTAATCAAATCAAACTTTGTTGGTTGCTGGCAATCGAATGGCAGTCAACAATATTATTTCAAAACAAATTAATCAATTAAAATTGCATTTAGTTGTTTGGTTACAGGTGGAAAACGCCAACCTATAAGTGTCCTTGGCTTCATATCATTTAAAGACACAAAGTTTAATCTTAATCCGTTATTTAAAATGCAAAATACACGCAAGTTAAACAATTAATTCGTATATACGTTACGTATACAAATACAAATCAAACAACCAAAATGTCAAGAAACAAACAATTTAAGATATTTTGCATTCAAACCCGGATGATTAATGAATTGCATTTCGCGTTGATTGAATTCTGTAAAATATTTTTAAATTCCTGCTTACCTTACAAGTGACTTGTAATTATTTTACGTTTTCTTACGTCGTTTCTTGTACGTATTCATGTAATCTTATGTATTGTATATAGATATGTAAGAAGAACAGTTAAAATATTTTGATTTATTTTTAAATGATTAATAAAAATTTAATTTAATATTTTTTAATAATCAATTTATTGTCTCTCTGCGTATATAATTCACTTTCTGTTTCCGAGAATGGTTTCGGCCATTTAATCTGCATGTCGTGTTCCAATTGTAATCGGTTTGTTTATTTGGGGCTCACCATTGTGTGCTGTTTGTGTGTTGAGATGAATTAAAATTTTGTCATTTTAATTCGTCGCGTTATGATTATAATCTCGCGTTTTTTGTCTGTTCTGACCTTAATAAGTTTATTAAAAGTCTGTTTTTGGCGATTTAATTTCCGCGTGATGTTAATTATTATTGAGCTTTGTTTTGGTTTCAGAGTTTTATGTCGTTAAGGAAAATTGATCCAAATTGCATTTTAGTTTGTCATATACCCATAGTATGTACATATGTATATATGTATATATGTATATGAGAACAAGTGATTTTGTTGGGTGTAAAAGTTAACCTGAATTTAATTATTATATTAAGTTATTATTTAGTAATTTATTTATGGGACATGCAAAGGGTACAAAGAGGCTTCATTGCAATAATTCATGAGAAAGTTGAATTCAAGCGGGATTTAATTGGAATCAAAGAAACTGTACATTTTATAGTTCAAGATGTAAAAAAATGTCCCCAAAAGTAATTCAATCTGGAATCTTATCTATTTGGCTTGGTGATTTTTATTTTCTGGGTTATGTTGGTGAAACCTCAAAAACATGCATATTACAAAAAATGCAGCATAAAATAAGTACAGACATTCATCTTTGCAATGAGCATGGATAATCGTTTTTATTTATTTGTTTTCAACCGAAAAGCACAAACAAAAAATAAAAATTTTCACTTCCTGGATGATTATTTTATTGTCTTAAATATTTCTTTAAACGAAATTTCAAAAAGGGACATACTTAAAATAAATAAGATCTGTACACATAAACCAAAATAAGAAAAAAAAATGTTTAATTTCTTGACGAATAAACGGACATTGTTCAAATTATAAAAAAGACAAAATTATGTTTTATTGTTTGTGTCATTACTCCCCCCGGAAAAAATGTTAAGAGAAACATAAAAAAAAAATTATAAGAAAAATTATAAAATTACAAATTGTTATGCACGGTAACGGATCCATGAATTGTGTTAAATTTTTTTGGTTTGGTTTGGTTCTTTTTTTTGGAAAAATTGCTGTAAAATTAAATTAATTTTATTTCATTTATATATATTTTGGGTTGGTTGTGTTATTTTCAATAATAATAACAACAATGTGAAGTTTAAATTAGTTTTTTTGTGTGGTATGAATTAATTTTGCGCGTTGTTCTTATGCGGTGCGGAATTTTATTGATTGAATGCGAACAATATTGTTATTCATTCACCTCAACCGGCGAAAAAACAAAATTGGGTCATGCAAATCTTCTGGAAAATATATTATTTTTCGTTCTTTCCTTCTTGTATATATGTATGTACATGGAATTAACCAAAAAATATAATTTTATTCAAAATCCATCAAAAAATTTTGCATTTTAAAACCACAAAAATTAAACGAAACAAATTAGTGCATTAAAATGTAAATGAAGTCAAAATGTATTCAATCTGTGTCAAAGTCTTAAATATTTTAATATTTTTATAGTTTTTTTTATGGTGAAAATGTCCTCATTATTAAAGGTGTGGTTTAAGTCCATGCACTGGAGCGGCAGTAGCAAGTACAAACTGAAACTGACTGAACAAAGTAATATTTGTATTTAATTTAATAATTTTTTAACTTGTTTAACATTTTTACAAAATGAACATATGTGTATTACGTACATATATGAACTTGCCTTGCCGACAGATTAAAAAGCTAATATTGTAAAATAGTTGGTAAAAGCGAATTTACATTAACATTTTTTATTAATAATTTCTTTTATGCTTGTAGAGCTGAACGATATTGCTAAGGGTTAAATAAGAAGCTACAGGATTCACTTGGGACTGTGTTTATTGGCACAGAATGTTTGAGATTCATCTAAAGATTTAGAAGTTTAAGAAAATTTTGGCTAGATGTTTGCGGTGTTCCCACGAAGTTTCTAAAATTTTATTGTGCAATTCTTTATTCTACTTTACTGTAAAATAAAAATAAATCATTTACAAGTTATAATAAAATATGATTTTGTTGAAAAACATGAAAATCATTTTATAAGCCACAGGCTTAGTTGTAAATGTTCCGATAGTAAAATAATTCTAAGGTATTAATGGTGAAGGGTTTCAAAATTTAAGCAAATGAGAAATTAAAGAAAAATCATCTTTAAATTGTATGAGACAATTTCGAACAATTCTTTGTAGAATTGAAAAGACACTTAAAAATTAAACTTTCATAATAATATTTTAAAAATTTTAATCAACACAAATATTGCAATTAACTTTCACTCAAAACTATTCCAAAAAATTAAATTTTTTCTATTAAGTAGAAAAAATTTAATTTTTTGGAATAGTTTTGAGTGAAAGTTAACAAAGGTGATCAAAGTGGTTCTCAACTAGAATTTGATGTAAGAAACCAATCTTACTTAGTCACGTCATGCTCTGGAATCTCCAAGATTTTTGTTATTCGAGAATGAACATCATTGATTTTAATACGAACATTTGAAATGTAACTCGGCCCTTACGCAACGCGCAGATATGACCGAAATAGTTATGAATTAGTATTTTATATGAGATTTTTGTTGTTGGAACATCATTGAGTGTAACACAAAAATTCTTAAACATTTGAATTTTTGTAACTCGAACCCCAACGTTTCGCACAGAGGTGATCGAAGTGGTTCTGAATTAGTATTTTATGTGAGAAAACTTCTGAGATTTTTGTTATTTAACAGAGAACATGATTGAGAGTAATCCAAAAATTCAAACATTTGTGGCTGAATAAGATTGGCTTTTTACATCAAGTTCTAATTCAGACCCACTTTAATCACCTCTGTGATGATAACCGTATCATCAAAACTATTGCCAAAAAATTATGTTTTTTCTATTTATTACTGTTAAAATATTGGCGT
Organism: Nephrotoma appendiculata; assembly: GCA_947310385.1. Classification (NCBI taxonomy): domain Eukaryota; kingdom Metazoa; phylum Arthropoda; class Insecta; order Diptera; family Tipulidae; genus Nephrotoma; species Nephrotoma appendiculata. The sequence continues at coordinate 4,916,974 of OX371224.1, read as the reverse complement.
TAATTAAAAATTTTCTAATATTATAATAAAAGTTATCTTTTAAGTGTTTTTCAATTTTAATTACTTAAGGTACACTGTTTACATTTTATTATTGAGGCATGAACTTCATTCCGATAATAATTCCAATGAAATAAGTTTCGAGTTTTATGTTTTTTGACATACATATTTGCAAGGGGCCCAAATAGTGAAGCGTTATCAATGTAGGTGGTCGTTACCCATCGAATCATGAGCCAACAATCCGAGATCTTTGTTCATAATTATCTTTAGGTTGATTCTAAAGAGGCTTGCGTTGATATTTATAGAATTTGCCGCACCAGTTCGGCTACAGCAGCAATATTCTCAATTGCAAGCACCGTAATCGCACGGGTACCACTTCTGTTTTCCACTAGTATACCCATCTCACGAATTTTTCTACAAAATTTTGTAAATATAATTTTTTTTTTTATTTTAATTCGTTATATACCTTAGAGCAGTGGTTCTTAACCTTTTTTTACACGCGGCCCACCAAATAATTCATAACTTTTGTGTGGCCTCCATTTTTTTAATAATAATTGATATTTCTTAGATTATCTATAATACCAGGTATGGAAATATGAAACCGGAATTTAACAATCAATGGCGTCACCTGTCAATGTACCTTTCTACAAACCACGTCATCGGTGCCAATGTTTTCTTATGACATCTGTGCACAACATCCAATTTATACCCTTACAAGTTTTATACAATAACGCATGTTTTTTACGTGTTGAAAATCTTGAGTTGTTTGCCTACATATTACGATTTGGGGACAACATTGATTTTTTGTTATTATTTGAGGAAAATTGCTGCAGAATCACATAGAATGCTTGTCAAAACTTACGATGAGCATGTTTTTGGTTTAATAAATTCAAAAGTGGTGGTTTTGATGGTTTAATAAATTCAAAAGTGGTGAAGCACTTAATTGGGAAATACTTTCACATGCGGCTTACTTGTCAGACTTGTCTCCGTCCAATTATCACTTATTTGCATCGATGGGGCACGGACTTGCTCAGGAGCGCTTTACTTCCTACGAAAATGGCTCGATAACCTTGGTTTGTCTCAGAAGAAGAACCGTTTTTTTGGCATGCCATCCACACATTGCCTGAATAATGGGAAAAATGTATACTTTGCAATTCTTTGAATAAATAGTTTGAATAAAAATACTTTGAATAAAATACTTTTAATCATCATCTTCAGGAAAGTCGTAATGTGTGGTCATATAAAGGTCATATAAAAGATGAAAATCTCTTTTTATTTTGGCGAAATTTGAAAAAAGAATTAGATTTCCTAGGCGGAGACACAAGCAAAATTCAATCAATGATTAACAATGAAACAACGCTAAACGTAAATTTATGGCTGGAAGATCAAGTATTGAATTGCATTGTGAATAATGATGGATTGGTACTTCTTTATGAAGATTTTGATTTGAACAATGTTCCTGAATCCCAAATTACCATTTGGAAGTAGTTATAAGTATGCCAATTTAAAATATTGCTGATCAAAACATTAACATAACGCACCAACCGGGTTGCTCTTATTTGTCGTTTAAAGAGGATTTTTCCACTCCATTCAAAAAAATTTTTTGTTATCTGGAGGCTCCAACTGAAAAGTAGAAAATTGTCGAAAGAAAAATTACTCCTGATGCAATTACATCGAATAAATATTTTGAACACTTAAAGCGAATTGAAATGAGATTAAAAGAAAAAACTGAAAGAAGCAAAATAGAAAAGAACGGAACAGTTTATAAAACGAAACCAAGATCATAAAACTAATTGTCAAACAGATGGAGGATCGAGTGTAAAAGAAATTAAAAAACATGTCCTGGCGATTCTGTCATAGTTGCATACGAAGGAGAGTATACTTCCCTGGGTCTGTCCTGGGACTAGATTCTGTGTCGGTGGTAATGATAAATGATAAAATTATCATTGATAAAATATAAATTGCGATTTTGGTGAGAGTTGGTGATATATGATAAATAAATGTCAAATTTAGCGAAAAAACTAAATATATTATCATACACATTTTGTCGATGTTAAATATTTATCATAGTATTAAAAATTGTTTTTTTGTGTTCTTATGTCAATTTTTGAAATTTTGAGTTGAAAACTGATTTTAAGTAATGTATAGATTATAGAACAAATTTAAATGGACAATTTAAAGCATAGTAGGGCAACGTGGCCGATTAATGACCACAAATTACCTTTGCTCCAATTTTTGGAAGAACATATAACGCAATTAAATTGATTTGAATTTATTATTAAATATAAACTTATGTACACCTGTAAGATATATGAGTCATCTTATGACGGAGCACATGCGCGAAATCAACAATGGGATGATTTGGCTACGGAATTAAATGCATTGAATGGGGCCAATAAGACCGGGGACAAAAAAAATGAATTTTTGTTTTTATTTTGACGTTTCACAAAATAAATCGAAAGCAAACACTGAACTGAACATAATAAACAACTTGCTCAGACAACACTAGAAATGTTTTAATTAATTAGTTTTTTTCATTTTGCACAAGGAATTGCATTTGCTGAATAAATGATAATTTGAACTGATCAACTTAAAATGAAAATTTAAATGAAATCTTTTTTTTCATTATCATTATCACCGACACAAAATCGGGAAGTAAAAGAAAATGAAACATAAATTTAAACAATGCAAATGAGTGGTCAAAACTAGAAATGGCGGAGCCATTGACGACGATATTTGGTATAAAGAGGAAGAATTATGTAGTGTTATCAACCCACCTTCTCTATTAAATGCCAGAGGAATTTATGCGGTTCCTGAAATTGAAGCTTTCCAAAAGAATAATATTAGTAAAATTATTACTTATCTAGTACCTGAGTTATTTTTGTTATCGTGTAGTTTTATTATTCTTTGATTGAATTTCTAAACTTAATATCCTAGCTGTGAATTAGGAGGACATACTGTGTTTATAACACTTAGTGTTTAATAAAAAATACAAAAAATAAGTTTCTTTTATTGAAAATTAAGTTTTTGTTATTTCAGCCTTGAATATCTTCCGCTTAAACTTTACAGTGTCGATAATACGAACAAGAGCTGCCAGAAATTAGATCAAAAATAAATCGTATATGACTCGCATAATAAGAACATATAGACTTTATGCGCAATGAAATTATTTAATTTTTATGAATAATAAATGAAAAAGCAGACCCAAAAGAGATATCGTAACAAAACGTCAACGAGATTCTTATACTGTCGGTAATTGGTACATTTACATTATAATTTATTTTTTTTATATTCTGAAGGAAATTTTGCAAACTTTGGCGGCTCCCTGCAAACTTCTAAGGATCTCCAGAGAGCCGCGGCCCCCCTGTTAAGAATCACTGCCTTAGAGGATGGAGCCCCAAATCCCCGCTTTTCCAGAATTTATACAATTGTTCAAGTGTCAAGTTTTATTAATAATTTTAAACTAAAAAAAAATTGAAAAAATTTCAAAAATTTTCTGGAAAACTTGCAAAATTTTCCCGGAAAAGTTACTTGTACTGTCGAAAAACTGTTAAGATACAATCTTATTATCAAATTTTTTATAAAAATTACACATTTGTACGTATTTTGAATAAAATAATAGATAATTTTTTTTTATGTTAAAATTTTCCAGGAAAATGGGGTAATTTTCCAGAAAAATTTAGCTTTCTTTTCCTATAAACTGTTGAGTAGCAATCCTACTTGAGGATCATATGTTGGAAAACAGATATCACCATTTAAAAATTAAGGGTATAATTAAATATGTATATATTTTCAGTGTTAGCACCATTTTACAAAATCATCTAAATCTGTCTAAATTTAGTGCGAGATGCGGTCCCCAAATTTCAACTATACATATACATATATAACAAAAAAAATTCGAGTGGAAATTTCTGAAATAATTTTAAAAATAAGTAAATTTATAAACCAGATAGTCACCAGTGTTAAAACGTTGATTTGCGACTGTGATCCAGGGTTGAAACAGGAACCGATGCAATGGAGAGCATCATTATTAAAAAAGTTTAAGGTTCAACCGTCTGCAGATAACATAATGACAACAATATTTAGAGATGTTGATGAAATTTAGTTGATTGACTATTTACCTCAAACCACAATAACTGGAGCGTATTACACGAGGGTTTTGTATTAATTGAAAAATATTATCAGGGATAACCCGACGAAGTTAATTTAAACAAAATAAGTTGTTTTTACATTGCAAATGTTACCCAGCAAGCCGTACAAGATTGTGGGGTTAATGAAATACCGCATCCACTTTACAGTTCAGACCTGGCCCAAGTCCGATTAATTCCTTTATAAAAATTTGAAGAACAAAAATTAAGGGGCTAAAAATTTCTAACGACAGTGAAGTCATGTCCACTGTAGAAGAGTGAACTCTCCTCGTATATACTAAATGCTTGCGTTATAAAATACTAAATCTGGATATGAATTCACAACTGATTTGCTTTTTCTGCAAATATTTTATCAAAGCGTTGTATTAGATAGCATTAATTACGAGTAATACTAGTTTGTTTTTAAATACTTCAATATCGAAAATATACCGAAGATTTTTTTGCACTTGAACCCGATTTGAAATACTAAATATACGAAAAAATTTCAAGGTAAAATCAACTTGCTTCAAATTTTCACCAAGCGAAGAAGTGCACAAAACATAAAGTGGATCAAAGTCAATTTTAAAGTTCTTTGTAAAATTTAGTTGCATTTCTTTTGTGCATACACAGTCTCACAAACAACTCTAAGCCGATAATGAAAAATTGAAATATCCCTTGCGGCTTGTATAATCATTTTCTTATTCAATAAATCTTCCAATATATTTACCTTTGCATATTTTGTTGTTGCGGTTGGTTGAGGCTGCCTTCATATCATCTGAAGTGAACTACAAATCCACAGACACATATATACAAAATAAAGGGTCAAAATCAGTTGTAATAAATCATTTTAAAAAATCATTTTCCCGTCGTAGTTTATACGCTAAAAAGAACCCATTCACATTCCACCATAATCTTAAGTTAGTGTCTCGAAGCTTTACGTTTTGGCTAATTAAAAAAAAAAAGGATTTTTATGTATGCAAGATGCATGCGCACAGAATGATAAATTGATTGATGTATTAATGAGGATTCGTGTTTGGTTTGAAACAAACCAATTTATATCTTTAAATGGTGTTATTAATTGCATTTATATTTATTTAAGTTGTTACATAAAAATTTTAAAGACAGACGAAAAGTTTTCGTCTTGTGATGAAATAAAGGAGGCTAAAATAAGTACAGTACGCAGAGGTATACGAAATATAAAACGGATGTGCTACTAACCTGTTTGATAATTAATTGGTTGCATATTTTCATTTTGCTGTGCACGAAAATAATTAAATTCGTCAATGTCAGTACACAAAAAAATTATATTTTTTTTTGGTCTTATTGTCACACACACACAGACGGACGCGGACGGTTAATAATAATTTGCTTAATTAATCACAACTGAATTTTTTTTGGTATATATAAATATGAGAGATGACAATAAACAGGTTGGATTTTTGGTGAACACAACAAATTTTCACCCGCGCAAATATTCGATTTAGTAGGTCGGTCGGTCGTCTGCATGGCGAAAACTGTTATTTAAATTAAAATTCTTAAACCATATATACCATAACATAAAACATAAATTTTAACAATAAACATAATCCAATGTAACACGAACAGAAAACCAATCATCATACATCAAAAATTGATTAAAGATCACATAAAAATCACCCATAACCATTCGAATTTTCGGTTCGACGTTTTCCAAAAAAAAAAAAAAAATAAAAAAATATTTATTATCCAATTTTTTACAGTTTCGCGCTGTAATTAAGTTTTTACTTAAATTAAATTAATTTTTATTATTTGGATTTGTTTGGCATAATGAGGACATTTTCTTTATGGGCTCACACATAAATATTTTTTAAGACTTTGACACAGATTGAATCCGTCTTTAGAGAACACATTTTTTAATGGACAAATTTGTTTCATTTAATTTTTGTGGGTTTTAAAACATTTCTGATGGATTTTATGTAAAGCTATAGGTACAGATGTAGAGAGAAAACTGGGATTGTTGAATTGCTTGTTGGAAAAAAATTAATTCTTGTGAAATGATTTATAAACTCTTTTGCAATTTTTCAATAACAAAGATTTTCAGCCGAAAGATCATTAGGAATGCTGAAAATGCCACCCAAAAGTGACTGAAGATCGTGAAATTTATTGAAATTAAATTTAAATGTTTAAAACTGGGATTAAAACTTTAAAAGCCGACTTTGTTGTGTCCTTTTAAAAGCAATTGTTCATAGTGCTTTTTAGTAAATCAGTTTTTAGCAATGAAATTATGGAATATATCAGGTGTTGCTGTAAATCGAAGTTATTCTTTTCCATTTTAGATAACACGAAGTAGGTATTCAGCACATTCAAGTAACTGTAGTGAATATCAATGTTTTGTGGGAAAATTACTTTAGAAGACGGGCTATCAAACCAAATTAATTCTGTGGAACATACATATTATTTTTGACAGACAATCTACTACTAATAGGAAATCTACTAATATTAGCATTCTCCAGCCTGCACTTTTGTGATTTAACTGGTTGTACTAGTTCAAAATATTTCCTCGATCCGGATGCACCAAAATGTCTTATTCCGTGATCAAACGAAGATTTTTATGATGAATTTTTATTTCTCTTTAAGAAATTGCAAATGTTAATCACCGAATGTAAATATAATTGATCACAAAGTTTTAGTAATGGATCACTCCTACAAATGACGTAAAAGGCAATTTCTGGTTAGAAGTTAAAAATAAAATACAATAGTTAAATTCAGCAGTATTTGAAAACATAATACAGCTACCCCAAGAAAACTGTTTCATCCGGTTGGTTTAGTTATTAATTTTGGTATGAACAGGTTGATCAGTTTCCATCAAAATGCTTTGAGACAATACTAATTTAAATAAAACGAAGAAACTTACGTACCAGTTAAATCAGATGACCAATAGAAAAATTAAGGCAGGCAGCAAACTTGTCCATTGAAGCCGGATATATTTTTACAATTGTTTTTTGTCCTTAAATATTATGCCGATTTAATATAAAATTAACGTATGACAAAACCTCGGCACTAGTTGTATTGTTACATAATCTGGATACAAATATAATGTTAAGTTTAGGTACTGACCTATAAGGAGGCATGGAAGGTTAACATTGCTGCTGCTGCGGTGTCGAAAGATGTAGAAGTTGAATTCAATATTAACAGCATTATTAGAGATGAAGGAGTTGGACTGTTGTTTGAATGTTTGATAGATGTCACAGGAAAAGTTTATGTGGCCCTATTCTGGTAATTAGGGAACTGGAGAAAGAATTTATATGTAATCTCTGTTCAAATATTTTTTTCCGGCCTATTAAGGAGAAAAGTTTGATGTGATTTATAAATTGGAAATATTTTTTCCATAGCTAAATTGGTAAGGAATATTATTCCCAGAAGAGACGTTCAAGCTTTTTTGAACGTAAAGTTATTTCCCGTTTAGGAAATAAAAATTTTAACCGGATGGCTTTGCAAATTTATTAATGTTTTATTGCAGAGACGTTTTTCTAGACCGAATTTTAATTTATAAAAACAATTTTAAATTGTATATAAAAGCAAAAGGAACTGTATGCATGAAAATATATATGGGTAAGCCATATACAATTATTATATAATATAAAAATTGAAAATACATACAGTTCATACATACAGAAATACATATAACGGGTGGTTGATGAATATTGCTACATTAAGAAACTCAAATAACTTTTTGATTAATTCAAGTAATTTATTATTTCGTAATTAAAATCAGGCGCAGTAAGGTCAGCAGACCTGGGGGGGCCAACGGAATGTGGAGTTTCTTCAAATCAGCTTATTGGGGAATTTTTGCTCCAATTCTGTCATAACTGAAACCACACAGAGTTTTGAGCCATCTGCTAGGAGGAGTGCCGCTAAATGTTCGCCTATATTCTCTTTGTACCGAAACTACGGACTCAATGCGTGATAGCGGCGGACAATCCAAATTCTTTTGTCAGTGTCCCAATTCTCCATTTTCGCGTTAATTTTTAAAAATTAATCTATAAAATAAAAAACAATTGGAATAGATTAATTACATAGAAAAAAAGTTATTAATTTTTTTGGTAGCAGCTTTCATCAGCCACCCTGTATAACACTACAATAGACAATAATAAATTATTTTTAAGTATATAGCTGTTTGCATATACAGTAAATGTCAAAATGCGCTTTAAACGATTTTTGTTGTGCAGCAACCTATACTCCGACTCCTTGAAGGCGTTGACCTTTCAACATCCTCTGACTGTAGTGGCAAAGAGCAGATGCGGGTATTCGCTCGTTTTATCTCGCCGTTGCTAGTTTTGACTGTCACACCTCTTGTGATTGCGTCTCTCACGGGATGAAATTGGGTAATGCGACCTATACCTTCCATTTTAAAAGAAGCAAGTTGGCGTCCTTGTTCAACACTAAGTCACCAAATGATACAATGGTTGATGAGTTAACCTACTGAGAGTTAACCCATCATCTACTCCGATGACCACCAAGCCCAAAAATGATGATGTAACTATTGTAGTAGATTCTATCGCTTATAGTAAAACATAAGTTTTGATCTTGAACATCGGGTTCCGGAATCGCTGTAAGGGGTCTACAAATTAAAAAGTGGCTAGGCGTTTGTAGCAGTATGTCACTAGGATCTTTGAGAAAAAGTGGTCGGGAATTCAGTACGGCCTCAGGTTGTTTGATTAGCGTGCTTAATTCCTCAAATGTCAAAGTGGCATGCTTCATTACTTGCCGTAGATGATATTTGGCGGATTTCACGGCAGCTTTGTAGTCGCCCAAAATGGAGAGAATATGGTGGAACAAAATGCCACGTAGTGTTCCACAAGAGTGAGTAGTTGCGTTGTCGGACCATACGTGCCAAAAAGAGCTTCAAGACTCCAATAGAGGCTAATGTCGTATGATCGGTCACCAATTCGAAGTGTTGGTTACAGCTTTGGTTACAAAACATACAAATATACATAAATATGCCTTGGTCGGCCTCTTTCCACGTAGCTTCCAATGAATATGAAAAGGCCCACAGTAGTCAATTCCGATATTGGTGAATGGTGGAGATATGGATAATCGGCTAGCTGGTAGTTGTCCCATAAGTTGAGCAGTACTCTTGGGATGAAGTAAATAGTAAATTTACGGCATGAAAAAATGGGAGAAGGATGGGATGCTTAATTGAGTAGGAGAGAGTGGCATGGGATAAACGGCCTCCTACTTGAATAACACCGTTTTGGTCGAGGAACAGAAACATGGATTTCAGTCGAGAATTTTTGTTTAATGGTTTGTTTAACGATCGATAATTATGCCTGTATTTAGTTGCACTATACATGTCGTCAAACTCCGAAGCAATAGCATGTGCAACCAGACAAGACTTTGAAACCTTTAATTCAAGAAGCTCTCTTCCTCCGTGGAAATGTGGTGTCAATCTTGACCATGAGCCTTCATTACGAACTAAGAATTCTGGACCGTTGAACCAGAACGAAGAAGTTGAACGAAGAAGGTTGTAAACCTCTCGAAATTAAGTCAGCTGGGTTTTCGTTTGATGCAATATAGTACCATAGAAAAATACGTTTAGCATAGATTTCTCATTTTTATAAATCGAGAGATAAAATCTAGTTGTGTAAAAAACTTCTAATAATTCCAATGTCACGATTGTATTTGTGCTCAATGTAAAGTCATCATTCCAAAATGAGCCTGTATTGCAAAAGACTGGTATACCAGACTATCAATTCAAACCAATATGGATGTATGGTGCGCAGCTATGGGGTTGTACACATAAATCCAAGAGAGAAACGCCTACCGATTTGTGACTAACAAGGAAATCCACAATGATTTAGAAATACAATTGATAGACGACGTTATCCGCAAATGTGCCATAAAACATGAAAAGAGACTTCCAAGAGAGACACTGGTCCAGCAGACCCACACAAGTTTATGCTTATCTCATAAGTACTAATGTCAACCTTACTAATGAATTAATAATGTTTAAGATTGTAGTAGCCATATCAATAAACTTGTTATTAAAAAAAAAAAAAAAAAAAATGTAAAGTTGCAAATATAATCATGACATTGGAATTATCAGAAGTTTTTTACACAACTCATTTTTATCTCCCGATTTATAAAAATGAGAAATCTGTGGCAAATTTAGTTTTCTATGGTAGTACCAATCGGCTGTGTTACTGTATAGTATATTGGAAACACGGTTTGTCACAAATTTTTTTTAGATGAGATGTTTCAGAAGCAATGGTGGTATGATGCGTTTCATTAAATTTACTAGTAAATCAGCACATATAGCTCAAGCCTGGGAAGTGATATATTCTTGGTGGGGCGTATATCCCAGAGGATCGAAAATGCATGCAAATTCCGATATGTCTAATTCCGATATGGCTGTGTCTAATTTCGTTACCTTAAACCGAAATTGTTCCATTTGAGGAAGCCAATATAAACCTAGTGTTTTTACGTAATCTGAATCGTCGATGCAGAGATATGCTACTCGATCGGTATTCTCAACATCTGCAATCAAGCCCTCATCATTACTACACCATTTTCGAAGCGTCATTAGAGCCTATTTCAAAATATGAACGATATTGTGCTTAATTCTTCTTAGTTTGATAATTGAACTGCCGCCAATAGTATATCATCTACGTATATATCTTGATCAATTGCTTCAGGTGCTTCGGTATATTTGGAGCGATTAATTTCAGCCAATACATTGGCATACTTTGTGGCCAAATATGAAGATGCTGCCATGGCATATATTACTGTTGTACGTCAAAATACACTTAAAGGTTCCGTAGTAGCGTTACGCCACACAACGTATTGCAAATTCCTTTAAGCGAATTTGGCGTTACATTTTAGTAACATCGGCGCATTTTAGTAAAATAGATTGCTCTGAATGATTGGACCGACCATCATGATGTCGTTTAAGGATTGACCAGAGTCCGACTTTGCAGAAGCGTCAAACGCAACAGGAACCTTTGTTGTGGACCTGTCGTTTTTAAAGACACAATGGTGTGGAATGAAATAGTTCACTTTTGCAATCTCAGCTTCGGATACACAAACCATATGTCCCAGGCTCTCGAATTCGTTCAGAAATTTGCTGTATGATTCATTGAGCTTGCAGGCTTTACGTAATTGCTTCTCCAAGTTCAAAAATCTACGCATAGCCATGACTCGAGAATTCCCCAATGTGGTATTTGAGCAGGTTAAAGGTAATGCGACGATGAAGAACCAGAATAAGCATGCATAGTGTTCTCCGTAAAGTGACTTTCGCAGGCTAATTCCATTTGCGTGTAATTACGTTCTGAAGTGACTGCTGATTCCAAGTTCCAAAATTTTTTTTAATAAGCCATATAATGCTGGCTCTTTAGTTGCTGTTCACGAGCGAAGCGCGGAGCATTTAGAATATTTACAGACTTGGCTTAATACAGAAAGGCTTATAAAATCTGGTAAAACCATCGACCATGCACGCCAAAAATATTTAATAATTTAGTCGCAAAGATGGACATGCATTTTTGAACGCATTTTTGCAGCTTTATTGTTTGGCGGAACACAATTTAGCCTTAAGAGGAAGTTCTGACGTATTATTTGCTAAATCTAATGGAAATTTCCTGGAACTAATTGAGCGTATTGCTAAATTCGACCCAGTCTTAAAAGAACATGTATCAAGAACGACAAATAAAATCAAACGGCAAAAACGAAGCAATACTTATTTTTCGCATTTTATTCAAAACGAAATAAGAAATGCGATAGGCAATAAAGTTCGACAAAAAATTGAAGCTTCGATAAAAAAGGCGAAATATTATTCCATAATGCTAGATTGTACTCCAGCTGTTAGCCATCAGGATCAGCTTTAATTATGGGAGATTAAAGAAAGTTTTCTAACATTCGAGGTGGTTCAAGAAACAGCCGGAATAGCTTTGTCATCAAAAATGGTCAGAATTTTACAAGGTGAGGTGATCAATTTGTCAAATTGTCGAGGGCACGGATTTGACAGTGGAGAAAATATTAGCGGAATATATAATGGAATGCAAATCCATATTACAAGAGAAAACTCAATGGCATTATTCGTACCATGTGGTTGCTATATAATTTAAACTTATTACTCGGTGATGCTGCTAAATTTTCCGTCAAAGCTCTCAATTTCTATGGTATTGTTTAGAAAGTGTTAACAAAATTTTCTGCATCAACGACACGTTGGGATCTCTTAAAAAACATGTGAAATATCTAACACCGAAACCTCTTTCAGATACCAGTTGGGAATGCCGTAACGACAATGTCAAAGCTTTATGTACAATTTCCAAAAATTTTAGATGCTTTAAATGAGCTTGAAAAATCCGCAATTGACAATAAAATTAAGCATGAAATTTTGTCAACGTATACCTAGTAGGCTTCTTATGAGTTCCTTGTAAGCTTTACGATTTGTTGAGTAAAGTTGGTTTCGTCAGTAAAATATTGCAAAACTCAACCAAGGAAATGGATTTGGCAAAAAAAACATCTAAAAGAGTTGTTATCTTTTTTTGAAAAATATAGAGAAACTGGTTTCAATCTGTCTTTGGCAAAAGCCACGAGATTGCGTTATAGGAAAACTCGCCCATTATTTGATTATGAAGCTGACGATGATGCTATAAATGATGGAAAAGAAAATTTTTGAACCGATTATTTTTTTAGAATTGTCGATACTCCTGTTGTGTTTTTTGAGAAACGATTCGAATCATTTGAAAAGCACAACAATTTATTCGGATTTTTACAGTTTGCGGAAATTAAAAAGTATGAACGAATTAGTCATTTCTAAAAAGTACATGCTGTACTGGAAGGAGATTTTCATCTGGATGATTTAATTCAGGAATTGTTGTTCTTTGGAAATATAGTCCCAGGAAAATCTACTTCTTTAAAAAAATTTCGGTACCACCGCATTGAAAATATTATTAACAACCCCGGTTGCTGTTGCTTCAGCCGAAAGATCCTTTTCAAAATTGAAAATTATTAAAAATTATCTTCGCTCCATCATTAGTCAAGAAAGATTAACATCATTATCAATTTTGTCAATAGAAAATGAAACAGCAGAAAATATCGACTTCATTGATGTTATTTAGGAGTTTGCTTCAAAAAGAGCAAGAGGACTTTTTAAAATGATTTGTTTTATATGCGATAATTACCGCTTAGAAAATAACGTATTTTTTATTTTCTGAATTAAGCTATTACATTTTGAATTTGAATTATATTAACGAGTTGTTCCTGTTTCCATTGTTTTATACGTGGGGCTATAGAGGATTAGGCCTCCTGGGGAAACCTCTTTAAAAAAGTGCATCGACTCGTCAAAGATCCTTAATTTTCTTGAGGTAAATGATTGAAATAAATAGTGCTAAAATTTTACTTAATTAAATATGTGTCTATGTAATTTTAAGTTAAAGTATTTAAGGAGTTTTGATTTTTAAGATTAATAATGTCTTAACCCTCACAATTCGTCGCGCACAGGTCCTCGCAAAATATAACAATATAAATTTTGACCTTACCTTTTGTAATGCCGAAATGCTTTTAAACTCGGATTGAAAACGATTCACAAACGATTCAGACATATTGCCTAAGATTATTGATTTTACAATACCTTGTCGTTTTTACTTCCGTGAATGAGAAGTTAAGAGTAGCATTGCTCCTCATAATTTTTAAGCTAACACCGTGTTTCATTTTATGGGTGTGTTAATGATCTAATTTTTGGTATACAAACAAAGTTTCTTTAATCGACGTGACAAAATATAGATTTTGAGATCAATGACATATTAATATATCGGGTTAACTTCAGCCACTCACACATTAAGATAAATAATACAACAGAAATATAATTTCTATTCAGGAACATAAGAACTTTATCGCCCACAACCACAAGTATTCACTATATACCTACAGCAACATGAAAAACAACGCGAGAGATGAATTAAATAAGAACTTTGACCCTTTAAGGTGGATTTTTTTAGTTACATGATTTTTGTACTAATATTTCGACGGTCTTAAAATAATTTGACATTTTGGGCTTTAAATCGGAATACTATTTTTGAAAAGTTTAATATTACTGCGCATCGTTACATTCAGTGATCTTTCAGGAATTATGTAGCTATTTAATGTGTACGCACATCATAATTGGCATGGAACCAATAAAAATGAGACACCACACCACATGTATAACAATAACACCAACTCTAACCCAAAGGAGAAAATACCACATTTTAACAAAATTAAATTTCTGCTGACAGGTTCAAAATATATAGAATATTATCAACATCAATGATCTTCGTCTTATACGAATATTTTTTTTTTTTTATTTATTATACGTTTTTCTTCTTGATCGTGCACTGATCTTAATCGTTCAAGATCGTTATATATATGTGTGTATAAATTAAAAATTACGAAAAAAATCGTAAAGAAACAAAAACCTACACGAAATTAAATTAAAAGAAGAGATAACTATACAATAAAGATTATATTCGATTGGTACGATCGATGATCTTTCAAGACAATTTTTTTTTGTGTTGCAGTTGTGCGCTTTTCTTACAATTTTTCAATAAACATTTTTATTTTGATCAATATGGTGATTATTGTACTTTTATTTTGTTATTAATTTTCGATCATGGTATACAATATGTACAGAGATGTTGATGATGATCACAAATAGTGTTTTTGTTGTATTTTTACGTTTTGAATGAAATGCGCGCGGATGTACGTAGTATAGCTGCACGAATATCAAATGAGAGAAGATTGTGAATTAATTTAATTTAATTAACTTTTTATGATAAATTTTTATTATATTTTTTATATGTAAAGAAAATCGTGAGATATCCTTTTAAGACTTTTCTAGATATATAAATTGTTGTTTCATGTTGTAAGTTTATATAGCTGGATCATGTATTGAACGATTGAACCAATGCCATAACTAATCCATAGTATGCATCGACAAATAAATAATCACCTGTCTGCGCGGGTAAAACCAACAGTAATTAATATTAGTAGACAAAAAATTGATCAAATATTTTCCATTTCTATGACAGGAAATTTATCATTACTCGTCGAATTCCTTTAGCAACCAAAAAAAAAAAATTAAATCAAAAACCTAAATCATTTCACAAATTTAATCTTAAATCTTATTGTAGCTATAAGACAAAAAAATTAATAATTTAAAACATTAAAAAAAAATTAACAAACACTCGAAATTCCAATATGTATTTAACATTTAATCGAATACGACGATCGAATCTGATTATCCCAAATTCTTAAAAATACTCGTATAATTTGTCCTCAATCTTTCTGACCATTTAAAAAACAATTCTCGATCATCTCATTGTTTTGTTTCACAATTTACCTAATTTTATTCGTCTCTACTTAATTTTAATATATTCCATGATCAACAAAATATGTATGAAGATCAACAACGATTATCTTAGCTGTGTGTGTATATGTGTATATAATTTTATGGAGTAATAGTGTACGAACGTTATAATACGATAAACAAAAATTCGCGATCATTTAAATCTGTAATGAACTTTGAGAGATCATAAAGAAGAAAAATCTTTTTTAATTATTTGCTATTGGCGATCTTTTTTTTTATTTCAATTTATATAAATCTAAAATAGATACATATAGATTACGATAAGTCTTGTCGGATACGATCAAAAACAAAAAGAGTCGTCACGACAACGATATTTTTTTTTTGCTCGATCTCTCTAATATTCCGTATGCGTTCGGCGGTGATGAATTTTTATCAAGATAAGCGTAAAGACCATGAATTCTTATGTATTCGCGAGGTAAATGAAATGATACAAAAAAAATAAGATTGGTTTCAAAACGAGATCAAATCCAATTGATTACAATCAATATAAATTTAATATTTGATTGCAAAAAAAAAAAACGGAATGATTATAGTTATTTGGATTTTTTTAAGTTTAGATTAGTTTAGTTTATAAAGTTTTTCGCCGCGATCAGCTTTCTTAATGTGATTTCTACCTGTTTGATTTAGAGTAATAGTTTTTTGATTGAAAATGTGTGTGGTTACAGAAATCAATTTTAAATTGACATGAAATTAGTTGAATTTGATTTTTTTTGAGAGTTCATTATGTATCGTAATATGCCATATAACAGGTTTTTATGGTTAATTACGGCACTTACAGACATCTATCGCAAAATTCAGTTGTGCTGCGTACATTTTGTGTATCTCTATATAATTATTCATTTCATCGCACAGCATTTTCTGCGGGCAACACTTTCATTACCTTATTTAATGATGAGATAATTATTTCATTTGGAGTGTGTGATTAACGATCGATTTGAATTTTTTTTTATGGTGATGCGATTTCAATCAAAATTATAGCTCATTAATTGACACATCCAATTTATTTCGTAATTGTGGTGCTGCATATCATTATATGTGTAGTAGAGTTAAATTTTTTTTTTTTAAAGAATTTCCATTAAATTTTAATAGCATAATGGTTATGTCATTAGCGATAAATTTATAAAATATCTCGCGTTATGCTATTTAAATTAAGGGCCATGTTATGAGAAACGATTCTAATTGATTGTTCTTTGACCTTGAAACTGTTGCTTAAAGATTTAGGAGTTGCGTCTATATGGTTTACTTACTCGGGTGTATTTGGTTGCACTGGCACGGTCGTTAGTATGTTAAAATTTCTTTTCTTCACGTGGAATGGAAAGCTCCTCTGATCGTGGCAACGGTCAGGGTTGTCTCATTTCAGGTGACAATCTTGGTTTGGTCATTAGTTTAGCTGGCTCACGAACGAGGCATGCAAACTTTAGTTGAGGGTGGCACACAATATTAATGCTGCCCGCTGCGAATAACATGAATGGTTTCAAATGTTAGATTAGTCATTGTAAAGTGAGGAATATAATGAATAATGATGGTTTACGGTAATTGGTCCGTTTTGATCTATTTCAGAAGAGAGGTTTATGGGTAAGATGCATTCCCTGGGGACGCCGGAGTATTATTAATAAAGTTCAGGAAAGTATTTCATACTTGATTGTGAACATTAACTTATTTATATAAGTATTAGTTGAAGAATATCTTTAAAGATAATTACTCTTGAATAATTTTTTTGATCCTCCTGATCCTTACCAATTAATTACAAGCATTGATTTGTTTAAATCGTCGTATCATATTGTCGATTATTGACATTTGATTTTTCGCTAAATGTATAGCATATGCTAACTGTTCCATAGAACAATTGCTAACTCGGCAACATATTAATTTCTGTTCTTCTGTATTGAACACTCTTAACTGTATATTTTTAAAACGACATTGTGTCCAGATCAGTTGAGCTAAGTTTTCGTCCTTAAGAACTAAAAGACTTTCATATTAAAGTTTGGATATCTTAGTGTTACGTTTGATCTGATACTTGTACTAAGTTTAATATAATATAACTGGCTCTATTTGATTTATTGACAGTTTGTCGTCATGCTATGGGGGCATTACTAATAAAGAGACGCCGAGACGATAGAACATCAGTGTTACGTCCAAGGTAAGACAAAAAGGTCAATTATCGCAACAACTTTGCATAAATGATGTTTCAGTGGTTTAAGTGCAGCGTCCATCACGTTTCCTATAATCCTTAAAGGCACTTGCTGGTATAAAGTGAAACGTAAGGATTGAAAAATGATTCATGCCAATCTTCTCCGAATGGCTAAATAATATTTGCCCCGTTATCATATGTGTAAAACATTTTCCGATATAAATCCTTGGAGGCTACCAAGAACGTATTTGTTGATAAACGAGGGCGCGCGCGTATTCATGAAATTCACAATCCAGTTTTCTTTTATTTATTTCACGACTAAACAAATATCTACCAATTTTTGTTTAGTCGTGAAATAAATAAAAAAAACTGGCAAGCAAATTTGAAAAAACGAATAAGTAGCCAGCGAAAAATTCGAATAATATGTGAAGTAGTATCATTAAATGATGTAAAGTCAGTTAACAGAAGTGAGCAAAAAATAGATAAGAAACAAAGAAGTTTTCCAAGTTATACTCATAAATTGGAGAACGAAATCGAAGACAGCTATCAAGTAAATCAGGGCGATTCGGCTCATATAAACGTAACCAACGAGCAGTCGACAGCAAAAATGGACACTAGTTAAAGATAAAGTTTTAAGCAAACTCTGTTTAACAGATTTACAGTTTTTTCCGATGCCGATCGAATTTAAAGTGCAGCGTTGACGGTTGCCAACGACGACATCACTACTTGTTGCACAATCCAAACTCCAAGCAACATAAAAAGGACACCATCGAGTAAGCCAATAGAACAAACAACAAAAACTTGTGGCGATTTTATGGTCCTACCGATCACGTGGCACTTTGTACCGGGTTTGCTCGCCTGAGGGGGGTTCGTTTGATCGGTCCAGCATAAAAACCACCATAATTGTCGTACCACAAAACTATAGAAATTTATTCTGACTATCATCCCATGATCATTTTTACACACATTCCCTCACGAAAACAAAATTAGTTCATATTGTTCATATTAACAGAACGTTAAATGACTTTATTAGCATTAAGTTACTTATATTCTAGATTTCCAAATGGGAATTTTAAATCGTATTTAAGTTTAATGGGAAATATTAAAACGTAGCACTTGTATAAACACTTAAGAATTACACACAGTTGCTGAGAATAAAATCAATCCTAAATATTTGAATTTGAAGAACCATAAATCATACCGCAGAAGGCGATACTGTAACAAACTATAACTACGTACTTACGGTTTCCTGATTCCCCCAAGGCCTTGAAGTATCCTTTGAAACATGCGCGATGACTCTAAATTAATGACGCTTATTGCACACGATGCACTTATTGCTAATATCAGCTAGGCTGATTTATTCACACCAACTGATCACAATTTTGTATTAAACTTATTTTTTTTTTTTATGTTTTTACAAGCACTTTCGGGTTAATTAATTAATTACTCCTATAATATAAGGGTTAAAGAAAAACTACCGATTACACGTTCGGCAATAAATATGTAGGTATAAAGAATAACTAGATTAACTTAACCACTATAAATGGTATAATAAATTTTAACAACAAAAAATCACAAAATAAAATAATATAACAGCCGTGGCACGGTGGCTCTAGTTAACGGCTTGTTGGAGCAACGGAATCCGATCTATCACGCGGAAATTATCCAATGCCTGTTTTGTTCGTGATTTCCTCGTATAGAAAAACAGAAAACCCCCGGCCACGGATACACAACTATTCAAACCAATAGTCAGGGCGGTGTCTAAAATATTTGCCGGTTCAAACGGAACCACACCGATGATAACTTTCCCAGCCTTCTTCGATCATCAAGTTCTTGACTAAAATGGAAATATGTATAGGTATGTTTTAACTTATATCGACCACTAAAAGAAATCACACGAGTACCTTAGAATTTATATAAATGATCCTCAGCTTTTCGTGTTACCTTAGTACTATGTCGATCGGATCTTCGATTTATGATCCTTATTTGACCAATTAGTCACCTAGCACCGTTACCACCGTATTTCTAATAAACAAATTTTATTAGTTATAATATTTTAATTTTTATATTTTTGTTATTATTACGTTGCACTTTTATTGTATGCCACTTGCTTACACCAAATTTTTGAGTTGAAATGAACAAACATCGATTAGAGTTGTAAACAAACCAAAACACAAAGAGGTACCAGAATTACAAAACAATTACAGCCTGTAACCCAATGTCATAACCATCGTAATTTGTTCTGGTCCTATTTTCATCTATTTAACATAGTCGCAGCCAGGACTCTACAAACTAGGGAAAGTAATGCAAATTTAGGTGTACACCGGCACTTAAAACCAGAGGTACTGTTCCGTATTATACCAGTAACATTATACAACAAAGATATTGAGATCAATACATACGCGTTTTTGGATGATGGTTCGAACCATCATCCTCTTCACCTTTCAGCTTTAGTGCATCAGCTATGCTGTTATTCATTAATGTTAGAGATGATCATCTCTAACATTAATGAATAACAGCATAGCTGATGCACTAAAGCTGAAAGGAGAAGAGGAAACGCTATGTCTATAGACATAGTCTATAGACGTCTATAGACATTTTATATAAAATGGACTGACAACTCATCTCGACTAGAGAAGGTTTCACGGAAAGTTAATCTAGAAATTGCGGCTCTGACATCAAATCGAAAATACAATTCATACGGAGTGCGCACTGTGCAGATCCTGGGACTACTAAAATAGAGTCTAGATATGGACGTTATTACAAAAATGTATTCACACATGAGAAACATTCCTCTCAAATCATCCAATGACGCAGAGCCCAAAATTCTGATTGGCTTAGACAATTGGCATATGGCAGTGCCGCTGGATATTCGAGAAGGGTCTTTCAGGGTTCTAGGAGGTTCATTACTGTCACACGGGACCAAAACTGGATACATTCATAATTTTCATCAGTGCGATTGTAAGAAAACGAATGATGTTGAACTGACACAACTGATCAAATCGTTTTATACAATCGAGTCGTATGGTGTGAATTGGCCGATTAAATTGTTGGAACCAAAGGAAGATGAGAAAGCCGAATACTACTCGAAAGTTTTGCTATTCGTAAAGGAGATTATTTCGAAACGGGATTACTATGGAATTACGATAATATTGAATTTCCAGACTCTTATCCGATGGCTTTGAAAAGACTTAAATGTTTAGAAAATGGCAAAAATAAATCCAAACGTGAAGCAAAACATGAAAAAACAGATGATGGAATATTTGGCACGCAAAGTAGTAGGAGTCTAAAAAAAGAGAAAGGCTAGAACATGGTATCTCCCCATCTTCGTAGTATACATAATCCCAACAAACCGCATAAATTTCGTATGGTTGGGATGCAGCAGCCAAGGTGAAAGGGGTTTCACTCAACACCATGCTGCTTTAAGGTCCAGACCAGTTATCATCACTACTCGGAATTTTGTAACGAGCCAGAGAACGGCCTGTGGCAATATGTGGGAGAATATATATTCGAGAGATTTTACATCAAATTCGAATTAACCGGCAGGATCAAGATTCACAGCGTTTCCTTTGAAGAGACTCTGATGACGATGAGGAACCAGAAATATATATATTATGCAAGTAATGACGTTTGGATCGTCTTGTTCACCGTCATCAGCACAATACGTAAAAAATATAAATGCGAGCATTCGCAACAATATTCAGCGGCGACGAATGCAATACTAAAAAACCACTAGGTAGATGATTGGTTTCAAAGTTTCGAAGAAGAAGATGAAGTGATTAAAGTGTCGAGCGAAGTTAAATACGTACATTCGAAGGCTGGATTTGAGATCAGAAATTGGATATCAAATTCGACAAAGGTTTTGACAGCTTTGGATGAGTCAGCAAAAGTGAACCGAAAAGATTTTCCATCGGGGCTCGATCCAGAAAAAGTATTAGGAATGTGGTGGCACATCACCCAAGATTGTTTTCGTTATGCAATTAACCATCACCGAATCAGTCAAGAAATACTATCGGGAGCAAGGCTTACTAAACGTTTGGTGCTACGTATCACCATGTCTATATTCGATCCTATGGGCCTAATTGCAAATTTTTTGGCTTACGCTAAGATTTTGATGCAGGAAATATGGCGATCCAAAATAGATTGGGATGAAGAGATTCTCGATATTTAATATGATAAGTGGCTGATGTGGATAAAATTGCTGCCGGAAATAGAAAAAGTTGAAATTCCACGATGTTACACAAGCGTTTTAGCTTCATAGTTATAGAATCTGTTCAACTACATATTTTCGCAGATTCTAGTGAAAAAAGATATGCAGCGATGGCTTATTTTCGAATGAAAACAGCAACAGGTTTCCAATGCTGCTTGGTGAGCGCGAAAACAAAGGTACCCCTACTTAAAGCACTCTCAATTCCTCGATTAGAGCTTCAGGCTGCAGTACTTGCTGTTCGTCTGAGCAACACAATAATTGTGGAGCAAACAATCAAAATTGACAAATGTGTGATTTGGGTTGATTCAACTACAGTCATTGGTTGGATTCGAGCGGATCATAGAAAGTATAAAACGTACGTTGCACTGCGTATCGCAGAGATATTGGATTCATCAGAAGCAGATGAGTGGCGATGGGTTCCAACAAAGAAGAATGTAGCAGACGAAGCAACGAAATGGAAAGGTTCAAGCACGTGACTTCAAAAAGTCGATGGTTCACAGGACCACAGTTTTTACTTCACTCTGAAGAGAACTGGTCACAGACACTAATATCGAACTTTTTTGAACCAACCGAAAATGCCGATATATACTGACACATCAAATTAGAACTCTTATGTTCATTATAATATCAGATGTCAATAGATCTAGTCGATGGGAAAGACTAAGACGGGCTCACGGATATGTATTGCGGTACATCAACAACATCAGGGTTAAACTCAAGGGACTTGATCGATTAACGAGGCCATTTAGACTTCGACGAATTGTTGGAGGCTGAAATGAACCTAATTCGATTACTGCAATGGGAAAGGTACGAGGAAGAAATAAATAATATTTCACATGGTCAAATCGTTTCTCGCAAGAGCTCACTTTATCAGTTGTCGCCGTATCTTGATAAGAAAGGCGTGCGAAATTGAGGGTATTGCGATTGATGTTAAAAGACCAGCACTTCTTCCGAATGTACACCATATTACATTATTAATTGTGCTTAATGTTTATATTAAGTACCTACATATGAATAATGAGACAGTAGTGAATGAAATCCGTCAACGATACTACATTACTAGGCTTCGGCTGCTGGTCAAGCAGATTAGCCGAATATATTGCCAGTAGTGTAAGAATAAACGAGCAAAACCGATAGTTCCGGAAATGTGCCAACTGCCACCATCCAGAATAGCAACGAATACTAAGCCATTTACTTTTACGGGTGTGGATTAAATAAATTTGAAGTTTTTTCTCTTTACTTTTTTGTTAATAAATAGCACCGCATATACAAGTGTACAAGAGGTACTTTCATTTAAAAAAAACCATATTAACCTTTACGCCAACAGTGTCGTTTATGGAGGAATATCCATTGTTAGCAAGAGGTTGTAATTCTACTCCGGATGCACGAATATCATCGAAATCGTTGTGCTGAGAAATAAGCTTCCGCCTCAATATACACGGACCCCTACAAGAAACCCAGACGGATGGAAAAAAGTATGAGCAGATTTTAAATTCCATATAAAAAAAAATGAAATTAAATAAACTCCATATTTCAGGTTCAGGCGGAGGTGCGTCAAAGATTCAGTCATTTTCGCCTACAGTAGAAGCTGTAATAAGATTAATTGACCTCAATAGTGCTGTTGATGGGACCGCTGGTACACAGTCGCATGGTGACAGCAATTTGGAAGTACCCATTTTTATTGAAGATTCCCATCCAACATTAACAGACAATGGCCACACATTGGAAACCGATGATAATGAAAACCTACCACATAAATATAAATACAGAGCCACAGAAACGAGCGGGAAAATCTTTACAAAAGGATAGCTTAATACAAAAACAAATTGAAAAAGTGCGACCGGTGACCAACTGTTCGATTGAACGACTGGTTCGGCTGAAAGAAAAGTCAGTAGATCTAAAAAAAAGGAATTCGAATTGCGGGAAACGGAGATAAATTTGAAGGAAATGAACAGTTTAGGAATGCGGAAATCAAAAGTGGAAGAATTGGAAATTAAAAGAAAAAACTCGAAATTCAATCTCTTGATGAATTAAACCTAATTCCGTTATCAACCCATCCCAACAAAATCTACTTCCTCATCGGCATGACCTCGAAGATAATATCTTCAACTACATCCCATTTATGCAACCGTCATGCCGGCTTTCCACATTTCTGCGTTTCATTTATTTATAGTGGTATCATATGATTCATTCACCTTGGAATTTTTCATATGTGCCACATTTAAGTAAACGCAAATGTGTACATGAACGTAAATTGATTACGTTGCCTATATGTACATAGTAAATGTACTTGTTTTATTAAACAGGGAAATAACAACGACCGATGCAAATATTGAAGAGCATTGTGGTTGTTGTTGTTCAAACTTCCTCAACGGACGTTTTAAAACATGAAGAATATTTTCACATAGATCGATTCAGCAAAGTCGATGTCACGTTTGGTGTACAATTTTCGTAGGAATTTTTGTGATTCGCAAAAAATTTCTTACGAAACTCAAAAAATAAGTACAGCTTTTCTTGTTTGGAGACAGTCAGTTTTCGTTGAGATTTAATAATTTAGTCTTCTGGCAACTATTAATTCTCCATTAAAGCTAAGCTCCTTGCTCGTTATAATTGACTGATTGTGTATTTAAAGTTAAATTGAAAAAAGACGCAAAATCGATTACGCAAGTAATCGTACATCCAGATAGACGAACAAACAAATTTTTTTTTCTGATTTAAGGATGTCAGACGCCGTTGCCGGTAATATCTAGGATGCACGACTATAAGCTCATCTTGGGGCATAACATAGGTTATCTGTGAGTGGGCCAATGATTTCTGAAACTATACTTCTTGAACCGAAATTAACCCAATATCATAGTAGGCATGGAAACCCGAAAATTATGCGCAACTCAATTTACACAATCACAAAGTGCTACAAACAATTGTTAGAAATGGATTCAGTGCTGACATGTTCTACCATCACATTTTCGATACTTTATCGCTTATTATGTCTCGCTCTATAGAATAAAATGTGACACTATTTCACATTTTATATCATTTACCAGGTTGCTAGATTAAAAAATTGTGATATTATACTCCATTTCTATCACGAAACAATTTGTTTTCGATACTTGAACGAAATTAGAGAAATACAATTTGTTCGCATTTGTACCAGTAGGTCATGATAGCAATAGAAAAAAAATAATTCATAAATGAAACAGTTGTCCATTTTAGTTTAGGAAAGCGGGACAAAATCTTCGATAAAGTATCGAAAATGTGATGGTAGAACATGTCAGCACAGAGAAGAATAATTGTAATACAAACAATTTTACACGGAAACAACTCTACACTGAACAATTCATCGAAAAACCAAAGTTGCGAATGAAAAAAATTTTCATTGAAAAGAATTGTAATGCATATTAAAAAATATAATTCGTTTTTCTCTTTCTCAATTTTCTCAATTGTGATACGGAAAGTAAAGAAGGACATCTTCGGTTGAAAAATAAAATTGTATCGATATTCAGAAGAATTTGATGTGAACTATTGGGATCAGGTGCTTTTATTTAAATCAAACTTAATTCAAACATTTCGGGAAATTAAGGTGATGTATTCGAGATTAATTTGAAAATCTGAATCTAAAATTATGACACACTATGTCGCAAAAAATTGTAAACCTGTGTTAAATTTCTATAAATTCAACTTTTTTTTACTCGTTGGTTCGATCGCCCATTTTTAAAAAAATCAGTGTAAATTCCAGGTTAGCCTATATCTATCTAGAACATAAGCCGCTTGACGAATTCTTGAGTAGAAGCTGAAATATAAAATCGTCATGAAAATTCACAAGGGAAATCTCTAGGCTATGGTAAGCAATTACGCAGAACTTCATTTTTGCCAAAAATCATGGGAAACTGCCCAAATTTGAGCCAACAGTTAGCACATATTAGTTATTATGAATTTTTCTATGAATTGTATCCACGCTCAATTCGTTTTCGCACAATTTTCGGGTCCCATAGGAATTTACTATGGCGATTTTACAATTCATTGAAATAAACTTATACCGATATGGAGCAGATTTTGAAACGGATTATAGTGATGAGGTGCATAATTTATTTGATTCAAATTGAATTGCTGAATAGTTCGAATATTTCGGGAAGTTATGGTGCGAGTTGTTGGCCCCAAGTACAAAATATGAACACTCGAACATTATTGGAGAAAATTAGATGTTTACGGGATCATCTACACTCAAAAAAATCTCGTAGGTGAAATTGAATAATCGATTTCGTTGAACTTTGAAGAACCGATTTATTCAATTTGATGGTAATTGCTACTGATTTGATTATGGAATATTCAATTAATTGCAAAAATAAATTTTTTTATTCAAATTAATGAGAGATTTCTTCAAATTTGATTAATTTTTAGTTAATAATGCATTTGATTAAATTTCTTCATTTTGAAGAAATTGTGATTACGTTGAAGAATTGATATTTCAAAAAATTCTACTAAATTTCGTCAAAATCAAATAAATTTATTCAATTTAACAAAATTGTTAACCACCTCTAGGAAAGAAAAGCGTAATTTTGAAGAAATTTCTTCAAATTGACGAAAGTTTAGTTATATTATTTTAAACCACGAGGAAAACTTCTTTTGTCATTTCAATGCGCATTGTTTATTCGGAAACATTTAATACGTGTACTAAAATAGAGTTATACATTTGCAATAAAGATTAATATTTTTGTGAATAACATATTAGTGAATAATATAACAATAAATAGGTAAGCAAATATTTGTGTAATTGTGATTCAATCTTAATTGTGATAAATTGCAGCTTAATTTTTTTGAGAGGACAAATTGTGGTTTGGCGTTATTTTTGTGTTGTTAATTTTAATAAAAAAAGTGTTTGTGTTTTTATAAAATACATTACGGAAAATACACTGGTAATGATTTATTTTGTTTTAATAATTCTGCATGCATCTAAAACTTAGAATCTCCAGAGTCAAACAGCAACGAGCAACTGGAAGCTATTATGACTGACAATTGCTCTTGGACAGAACTAGAACACCACTGGCAAGCAACCTAAAATTTTAGATTGGCCAATCCCAATTGTTAATTCTACCATTGAAATATTCAACAAATGGAAGCAGTATAAGAAACCAATGAGATACAAGTTGGTATGTATATAACAAACACACACTTTTTGAATTATCATGGCGAGTCTGTAGAGAAAATCAGTTCTTCTTGCAAACACTATGGTAGATAGAAAAGAATCATTTAGATTTTTGATTTCATTGAATTATTTTTGAGTGCATTGTTCAGCAAACAGATTAATAACATTTCTTAAAACTTCCAAATGAATTATAGCTCTCGCATAACCCGTTTTATTAAAATCTATCATAGCTTTCGAGAAATACTCACCGAATTTTTTAACTGAATTTATATTTAGTGTGCTTAATTTTACAGTCAACAATTTGAATACTGGACTACGTGTCATGACATTTAAAAGATGAATCAAAATAAGGGGTTCAACATTTTTAACACCTCTGAAGTATTTATCCAACCTCTATCTATTGAACTAATGGTAATTGTGTTAACAAGCAGAAAAACAACTCAGAGATGTCAAAATAATGAAATGGATTTACAGATTTGGGAACTTTGTGTGGAATGTACGAGTAAAATCTTGGTTTTTGTTATTCGTGTAAACCCTTTCATAAATACATTTAAATAAATAATATCTTTTTACTTCATAGGTGATGGTGAATATTGATTTTTATTAATATTCAAATTCGTCGAATCTTATTTTAAGCTTTAATGCATTTGCTTTTAAAATATTGCAAATATATACCGAAAAAATAAAGGATCCGTCATCAAAAAACTTGTTGAAGACTTGCAACGAATGAAACATTTTACTTGACAGTAAGTTAATAAAATTCTAAGTTTATTAAATTACAACAATTTAACAATTTATTTTTATTTAGATGGTCGATGTTGCGCGATTTTTCATTTACTTCACACTGTACTGGTTCCAACTATACCAGCGTTGTAGAAGGAGCAAACAAACAAAGGGTCAGAATTAAATTTCAATAACTGATTCCCAAGGAAGTTTCTTGATTTTGGGGCGAACTATCCAAGAGTGTAAGGAGGAAATTATGGGCCGAAATGCAAATAAATTTCGTATTCAGCCGCTGAATATTTTAGGCCCAACAGAGTTTATTGTGTATTTCGATGGTGTAAAATACATTTTGAACTCATTTATTGAGGTGGTGAATATTTGTTTTAAAATATTCAATATTTTTAATTTGGAATATCCATAAGCATCCCACTTAGTTGGAGGCTCATTCAAAAATATTTTTTTTTATATTATAACAAAATGTGTTAAGCATAATGTGCAGGTGGAATACCTAATTTCAGCACTAAAATAACATCAGTTAACAAGATAAAAAATTAAATGAAGTGACATATTTTATTTTTGTACTACAAGCGAATTTCCAATAAATACAATTTCATTAATCGTATTATTTACTTGTTTTCCTTTCATTTATCTCTTTATGAAATATCCTAATTACAATTTGAATTTATACAGGTAAATATATGTATTATATACATATTTATATATATATATATATATATGTATATATATATATATATATATATATACATATATATATATATATATATATATATATATATATATATACAAATATATATATATATATATATATATATATATATACATATATATATATATATATATATATATATATATATATATATATACAAATATATATATATATATATATATATATATATATAATCATATTTTAAATATTTTTTCTTTGAATTGACCAACATTTTATTCAAATTGACGATAGTTTTATTCGTTTCAACAATGCTTTCATTAAATTCAATGAATTAATATGAAAAAATTTATTCAAATCAACGAATTTTTTATTTAAACCAGCAGTAAAACATTCTTTAATTTGACGAAATTTTATTCCTTTCGATAGCTAGATCTTAATTGAATTGAATAAATTTTGTCAATTTATCAATTGCATTTCTTCAATCAATTTATTCAATTCGCAGAAATTTCGTCAAATAAAAAAGATACTCTTTAATTTTTAATTTGAATAAAAAGTAATCAAATTGATTACCCCTCTTCGTTGACGCTATATTGAACGCCATTTCTTCAAATTGACTGACGGTTTATTCAGATTAACCACTTTATTTTTTTGAGTGTAATATCATTCTTACGCAGTAGAGTTTGATTCCAATAAACTGTGCACCACATCACAATATAAACCTTTTCAAATTCTGCTCCATATCGATTTAATTTTATTTCGATGAATTGTGAAATCAAATTTCCATAGGAAATCTTTACTTGTAAGTACTGATAATCAAAAGAAACTTTTAAACGAACAATTTTGTTTCGATGAATTATATTTTCGATGAATTGTTATTTGCAAACTTGTTTTCCCGCACATTTGGTTATTGAAAATTGCAGTTTTTATATTTGTTTTCCGATGAATTGCTTTTCGATGAATTATTTGGCGCATAATTGATTGTTAGCTAACGTGATTTGCAGAACTGAATCACATCGAAATCTTAGTTACTTATGATTGAGCTTTAAAATAATTTGACCAATTGTTTGTTTTAAATTTGAGCATTAGGTGAAAAACATACTTATCATAGTTTTGTGTAATCTCAACTGGACAGGAATTAAAATTCATCGGACAACGGGATGCTAGCTCACTTAAAGTGCAGTAACTAACATCAAACCAGTACTTTTAAAATTATCGACGCATTTTCAGAAGTTCATCTTATAGAATAAAACGACATTTTTCGAACGAATATTCGGATTATTCGCTGAACTTTTGGCTTCTTTGGTCAAAACATCATATTGTGTAGAAGAAATACTGAGTTTTAGTTTTTGCATTTTTGGAAGGTTCAATCAAGAACCGAAAAAAAAATTTACTCTTATTGGTTGAACCCGCTGTTCTTAGCTTGGCTAAAGTTCATAGGCTGGGATATTTGTTAGTGGGGAACAGAACTAACCTTAATAAAAGATTATGATTGTAAGCCATCTAAAAAATTTTTGCCGTGGAATTAAAGTAGAATTCAATATTAATTCAAATTACTAATAAACCATCAAGTTCATAATTGGTAGACTTAAATCCAGAAAGATATTTTGCAAGAAGAGCGTGATGTCAGCATTCATAAAAAGAAAGAAAGCAAAGTGCGCACCATTTAAAACAAACAACGAAGAGAATAAACCTTTCTGTGTAACATTTCATGACATTTTGTGCAATAAGAAAAAATTAAGTTAAAAATCTTACAACAGTTACTTTATAATTTATAGCTGTGTTACAATTACAATCATCTCCAATTATTCATTTTTCAATCTCATTATTTTTGTGCTTCATATGTGCACATGTACGATATACTCGAGTACGTAACATCATAATTTCCTTTCATATAACAGCGTACTTATTTTGAATATGTGCAGCATTCTCCATAAATGAGCCATTCATCATTTTGTATGCAGTGCTATGAATTATATAGCAATTCGCATAAAATTAATTAATTTTAAATTTATTTGAATATTTCATGCAAGTGTGTCCTAACCCCATCGCAACCTATTTAGTATATCGTGTATAAGTACATTTTGATGTGTTACTATAAATTATTAATTTATGTTAATTTTAATTTTTTGTTTTGTAATAAAACTGCGGCAAGTGCTACTTTGTATAAAACTATATGGTTTGACAATGTAAGGTGCATTTCCGGAAGTTCCATTTAATAACCAAGGTCAAAAATGCAAACGATTCAAAACCACTACCTGTTTGGTTTACTGCCATCAATTTTATTACCTGCGCGCATATCGCTTTCAATTAGTTTACACTTTCATCGTGAACTCCGTTTGCGCCGTCATTGCGATGCCGAGCATGCAAGGTGGATTTTTTTTTTGGTTTTGTTTTATATAAAAATAAAATTTTATTGGGCAATTTATTTAGACAAACTGGGTATATGCAACACACTTACAGAACCAAGGCGCTTACCAAAGTTATTGTCACAATAAAAATAATTTTAATTGGACATAATTTTTGTTTATAAAAGAAAACGATTATTTTTTTTTTTTGAAACCATTTAATGTGTATAAATGGCTTTTATTATGATGATCACTTGCGATCACATTATACACCATATAAACATATTCACTTGTAAACTTTTTATAGCATACAAATAAATTTAAGACACAGTACCTAAATTGGGTGCAGTAAAAAATAAATCTTTTGAGAATTGTTGAGCGCATTCTGTGACACTTTATAATAATATACTGGAGAATGGGCATACGGTAAAAGTTAAGGAAGTATTTATTAAAGACGACGGTGTAAATTGTAATTGAGAAAAAAAATGCTTTTAAGAAATGTATAAAGGGTAATTAAAAAAATTTATGTCAGGTGAATTACAAAATGAAACATAAATGCTTATAAATTTATATTGGATGCAGTTAATTTATGATTCAATTGTATACGATCATAAATTTGTTCGTGTATGCAAAACGCGGATAATTGGTTTATAGTTATGTACATAGATGGTGATAATTATGTTTAGCTGGTGCACGCAAATTTGAAAGTCATGCTGTTCATTGATTTGAAGGATACGTGCCCACAAATGGAAATACAATTGCAATCTAATAAACTTTGGCGATAGAACTTTGAATATTATCAAAACAAATATTGAAGAGATTGTTTAAAAATTAGTGTACATAAACGGATTAACACTAACGAGTACTACTATAATCTGGTGCAAATGCATAATGTTGCAAAGAAATTTTTCGCACAACAGGTACTTAAACACATTGCATTAACAATTTAACTCGCATCATTTAATCATAAAATATGCACGATAAACTATATTCATATACATTCAGAAGAGGTTAAATTCATGTCAAATAATTAAATTAAATATAATATAAGTATATAAAAAAACGATATCTTGTATATCCAAACACACCATACCATCTTCAATCAAGCAAATCACCTCTTTAAAATAAAATAATAGCGCACTACAAAGCAGTTTACATTATCAAAAACACTTAGTAAATTTTATCCGCCTCATTACATTACAATTCATAATAATCATAATCATTATAATCATATAACAGCAACAACAACATATAAACATAACACAAAGCATAAGAAAATATGTAATAAAATCACCTCTAATCATACACACATACGATACTCAAGAGAGGTGTACACATGCAAGGCAAGAAAAAGTAAAACTAAACGAAGAATAAATTTATATGAACTTCGCTTGTTGAACTTTTTTTTTTTATAGTCACATTAGTGATCATCATTTCTCACTTTTCTTGTACATTGTAGAAAATTATGATTAAAATATTTATACATTTCTGAAGATGAAAATTCACATGTACGCTTGCTTGCATATGAGATTATGGCGCCTTACTTTCAATTTAAATTACGTTAATAAATTATCATTTTTATTCAACTCATTCAGTATTTCGAGTGGCACTACGAGGCTGAATACAAGTACCGAGGCAGTTGGAATTTTATATTATATTAGACACCTATATTTGGCATATTATTATATGATGGATGTGATAATGATTTTAGTCATTAGCTCTATAAATGTATTTCTACATATGTTGCACTTTCATTTTTTTTTTTACAAAAAAGAGGACGCATTAGATTTAAATTTGTATTCCGCACGGAAAGCGAAAAGAAAATTCTCTTTATATACCTTGCGATCATGACTACCGTTTATCTTTACTTGCAACGGTAATCCGATATTTATTATTAATTAATGGCCAAGAAAAATGAAATTGACATGGATTTTCAGTAAATAAAAATAAAATTTCCCATACACGAAAACACAATTGGCGCGATAAGTTAAACAATGGATGTGAAATTTTTCATGAAAATTAATTTTTTTATTTCAGTTTTTATAATCGATCATCGTGTTTAGCGAGATGCATGCAAAACAAATTTGTAGAACATAAATTATATATTATTTAGTGTGGTATGCTGAGGTAAACTCTCAAAAATCTTATCTGCCTCTCGCACTCTATATAAGTCTAGAATTTCAATATATCAAATTTAAAAGATGTTCATTTATCATTCGAATGCGCGCAAATAGATTTATTACAAAATATAGCGATGGTACATGAAAAGTATGGGAAATTTGTTAAACAATAGGTGTTTAGAACTTAATAGAGTTTTGTTGGATGGGATGAAAAATGCCCGCGTCCCGATAAGGTTGTATTATTATAAATTAGTGTTTTTATCAAATATTTTCGTGTTACAATCGCAGAGTTTTTGAAAAGAAATTATATGGATGCTGCATGTCAATTAATAGGGATAACGTAGTATAAAAGTACAAGCGTTGAAGAAAATACTCGCAATAAATAAAAATTAGAACATTTTAAGCTTACTGCAAAAGGAAAAAAGGTTTCTACTGAAATTTCATAAATTATTATAAAAATCATATCACCCAGAACCAAACCAACTATGGCACAAGTAGCATACTACGGCCTACATTGTAAACATGAACGTGAAGTTTGTGGTAAAAAAAATTATTAAAAATTACAAAATTACTGTTAGCCCAGCCCAAAAATTACTAAAAATCACGTTAAATATAAAAATAAAATTCGTAACTTTTAAATTATGAGAAGTTTAGCCATCCAACCGTTACATCAATAGAACACGCATTTGTACGAATTAAAATTACATTAGACACGATAAAGGTACTTGGCACGTCAAAAGTATAAATTTTTCGGATTAAGGCTATGTATTTTTGAGATCGTCAAGTTTTAATTTCACAAAGTTGCCACGGAACGATTTTTTTCTAACTTTTCAAAAAGTAATGCAGGAGAATGGAGATCTCAAACCTTTTGGGGTTTTTGACCCGACCACAGATTTACAAATACAAAACTATATATACTGAGTCTTCGGTTGGCAGATTTTTATTGGTCTAAAAAGATGGCTCGATCTGATCATAAAAATGGTTTTATTATTTTAATAAAAACAACCGATTTTAAAAAAGAAAGGCAGCGCGTGCAGCGGCCTATTTCTAAGATTTAAGGAGAGTATATTTTTGAGATTCGTTCCAAGAAATGGTAAAGATCCAACCAACATGACCAAAATTCAAAACTTGCATGCAGCAGCAACTGTTGCAGTTATTGCTTGTTATTCATATGACCAAGCGCAGGGACCGACCATTTGGCATTTTTGTATTAAAGAACATACCAAGGTCATTATAAAAAAGCATGTCAATATACGGAACCCTTAACCTAATTAATTATAATTATTAATTCGTTTTAATCACTCAACCATTGTTTCTAGAATCCACCTAAACGTATACTATTTATAAATATATTTGAACACATGTATAGTTTTTGTTATTTGGTAGAAATTTGACTTCGGTAGGCATCTCTGGTTATGGCAGTACGAATGAAAATATGAATTCTATTATAGGAATAGCAAAACAAATAAGAATCGCATGCTAATCACTATAACGGTAGGCTATTTTATAATCTAGCCGAAAATATGGATGAGAACCTATGAACCTCTCCAAGCGGCAGCACAAAGGAAGACAATTTGTTAAAAAATTTAAAATTTTAGTTCCCAAAACCAGATTCATCAGAAGCGAGTAGCAAATACTATACAAATCTATTATAATTGCTCGTCGCTTATTTGGGAATGTCAATTTAAAAACCAATTGGAGACATTGCTAAAATCTTGCAGAAAATATTATATGCTTTCGAAAATTATGTAGACGAGATTCCGTGGATATCTCTAGTAATGGCAGTACAAATGTAAACCAGAATTCTATTATAAGAATAACAAAACCCATAAGAAACGAATGCCAATCATTATAATGGTAGCATATTTTGTCTAATCTATTCAAAAATGTGTGTGATAACCTGTGGACATCTCTACGATCAGCGGTATAAGCAAATCAAATTGTTTGTCCAGGACCTGTGAATATATTTAGCTCTTTATAAAACTTCTAATATCCATCAAAATTGTGAAATTTCTATAACATCTTTAAAACATAGTGAAACCTATCATAATTTTATCCCATTCACAATAGACCCAGTAGCCGTAGACATCTCCAGAATTTGCAGGAATATTGTTTGCAACCCGTCAAAAATGCTCAATTTCTAAATATATTTTTAATAGAACGAATCTCAAAAATATATTTTACTTAAATCTTAGGAATAGGTATATGCTTTACCTTGTCAAAAATGTCAGTTAAAATCTGTAGATATTTCTACATTCGACGGCACAACATTTAGAATTTGTCCAATCTTATAATTTAATAAATTCCAATATTAAAAATAATAAATTTAACAGTGTAATTTTTTAGTACAAACTTCACTATCATTTATGAACTACTAGCTGACCCGGCGAACTTCGTACCGCCTCAAAATCAATAAATGTTGTTTAAAGTTATTATAGCTTAATTAAATTGAGTTTTTTATTAAGATAAAATGAATTTCTCTCTCTCTCTCTCTGGCACTATATCCCATCAAGAGATTTGGCCGCCTTAAATGAGGTTTAATAATCATATTTTCATTTCGGATAATGACTAATCAGTGATTAATTCATTGATCCTAAACCAGCCGTGCAATTTTTTCCTTGTCACTACCGGGAATTGAACCCGAGACCTCCAGGGTGGATAAAATGAATACTCCAAATTAATTAAATTCAATCAAAATGAAATATATTTTAATTACATTGAAATGAATGTAATTCACGTGGCAGCAAGGCTTTCGTTTTATTGAATTGATTCAAAATGATTCGCGTAGCATTGTTGCACTACTTCCTTTTAAACTATTTCTTGAGTAGGTTGCAATAGGGTCGATTCCCTTTAGTAAAACATCTTGTGATATACGACATTTTTTGGTTTATTGTCAGGTGCGAGAACGAACAAAGCGCATGGTTTGCCGACACGTGAACATGCTATGTAAAATTGGCCGTGAGAGAAACATTCATTTTCTAGATTCAGGCCACAAACACTCAAGGATGGGCCTTGTGATTTGTTGATCGTCATGGCGAATGCAAGACGAATTGGAAATTGAATTCGTTTAAACTCGAATGGCATATCGGTTGGGATCATCAGAATTCTCGGAATGAGAACTTCCTCACCTTTGAACTTTCCTTGAGATTTCTCAAAATAAAACGCGTTCCGTTATATAGTTTTGGTTGATTCAGGTTTCGTAGCATGATGATTACCGGCAACACACCAACTTTCAGTTGTAAATTGTGCGGTGGCAAGCCAGCCAGATCCAATGAGTTTAATGATTCAGTTGGACAGTTGGTTGATTCGTCTTTGTTTGTCACACAGTCGATAGATTTGAAGCAATGAAGTGGACCGACGATTAGATTTTGAATTGTGAAATTTAAGTGATCCCCATTTTTGTTCTTTGCCGCAAGAATTACTCGTTCACTCACCCAATTGTGATTTTTGTGGTTTGTAATATTGTTCGGGAACACTTTGTTGATGAGCTCGTCCTTCGTGGAGACAAAATTGCAAAAGTTCTGAGGAAACGAAATCAATCTGTTCGATTCGTCGACCGGAACATGGCCATTACCGATAGTCAGCAATTGCTTGGAGAAATTTTCGGCAGATGGATCGTTTAACCACAGACAATCAAATTAAATTTTTCGTTCGAGCTAAAAAATGAAAACAAAATATATTTCTGACAATGCCAATGTCATCGTTGTATCTGACATTTTTCGTTAAACTGCGTATACGTAATGAACTCGCAGTTTAAATTTTTACGTTTACATAGAATGAAATATCTCTGTTAAGTTGTCTCTGGTTTAACAATGCAACTCGCATGTTTGTCGCCAGCTGAAGTTTCATCACATAGCGCCACGCAAAATAGATGATTTGAGGCAAGCGTTTATTTCATCGACAGCGGTCAATCTTGGAATCACTGGTATTTTTTGACGGAAATTGCCGGACAGTTGAATCATTGCGCCTCCAAAACATCTTGAGTCATTGCGTAGATCTTTCATAGTTCGATTGAATGCTTCAAATGCGCATTTGTACGCCATTGTACATTCATAATCGATGATGATTTTATTATTTTACGATGATGCAATGTTGCAAGTCGGGTTTTCAGCCGATTGAAGGTCTAACGACAATTTCAACGCTGAGCAACTGCTACAGCAATATTGGATCTCGCACGAACAGTGGCCAAAATCAATGATATGAGGAATGCCTTCCCAGTTCCACCGGGCTCATCGAAGAAAAATAATCCTACATTTCCATCAAGAATTATATAGCTCAAAATAAAAAAAACAAAATGTACTAAATGTATGAGAAAATGAATTTTCTTGATAAATTTTTTTTTGGTGAATTTTTCCAATGTTTTAATAGTTATTATGCTATTCGGAACGAAGTCAAATCCAACAAAACAAAGATCATAAAAATCGGTCCAGCCGTTCTTCAGTTATAAATGGTGTAACCCGACTTTGTTTTATATATATAGATGTGATTTTTCAGTCGGAACCTCATAATTCCAGCCGGAACCATACTCGCTACAGTCAAACCAACTATGGTACAAGAAGCCAAGAATGTAGTTTGAAACATTGCGCACATATTATTTTTCAACCGGAACCTTATATAATTCTAGCCGGAACCTTATAAAACCAGCCGGAACAATACACTCTACCGCCAAACTAACTAGAGCACAATGTATTGTGCATCATTGTACACTATATATGATTTTACAGCCGGAACCTTATAATTCTAGCCGGCACCTTATAGAGACAGCTTTAACTAAATGTTTTGTAGGTCGGAACCTTATACTTCCCGCCGAAACTTTATAAATTCAACCCGGTCAATACCACCTACAGCTAAACCAACTATGGCATAAGAAGCACTATAGATTGTGCATCATTGTGCACTATAACATTCATCCATAACCTTATAATCCAAGCCAAAGCCTAACAAAGCCCGCCGGAATAATATTACAGCCAAACCCACTAAGTAATTTGTCGATCAGCACCGTATAATTTCAAATGGAATCTTATAAAGCCTATGGCCTGACTATGGCGCAAGTAAGCATAATGTTTTGTGCATCATTGTGCACTATATGATGTTTCAGACGAAACCAAATAATTCCAGTCGAAACCTAATAAACCAATTTTGTTAAAAATAATGGAAAAAATTATTAAATTTAGAATGGTGGTATTTTTAGAGAAGCATGGTATTATAAGTTGTTATCAGCACGGTTTTCGCAATGGGTTTTCCACTGAGTCTGCTTTAATTGAATTTTTAAATGGCGTGCATGCATCGCTAAATAACTCCGACTCTTGCGCTGGGCTTTTTGTAGACATAAAAAAAGCCTTTGACATGGTTGATCATAATCTTCTATTACATAAGCTTTCTAAAATCGGTTTCAGAGGAAACATTAATAATTGGTTTAAACTATATCTTGCAAATCGTAATCATGTTGGTAAGGTGAATGAAACTATGAGCTGTCCTTATGTTTTAAACATTGGTGTTCCTCAAGGTTCCGTCTTGGGACCCCTTTTATTTTTGATTTACATAAACTCAATTTTTAGTACAAATTTGGCATCTTGGAATTATTGTTGATTGTAATCTGAGTTGGAAGCATCATGTCGATAAATTAAAAAAGTCTCTCAGCAATGCTTTACGAACCTTATATCTATTAAGACCTGTAGCTCCTAAATCGGTATTGCTAAAATTCTACTATGCCTGCATTAACTCTAGGCTCGAATATGCATTATCGTGTTGGGGTGGTTGCTACCATTCAACTTTAAAAATTCTCATTATTGTTCAGAAATATGCTATTCGTATCATGAGTTTTAAGTCTTCGCGGGTTTCTGCATGGCCATTATTTTTGAGTTTTAAAGTTTTACCATTACAACATTTATATGTTTATAAGGTTTTACGTTTCTTTTATTTGCGAAGTGGGCACCGATTATTGAGATCAAATGTGCGATACAATATTAGGAACAATGATCAGTTCTTATTTGTTGTTCCACATTTTTTTAGTGAACATTTTAGATAATATTTCCTGGTTACTGCTCCTTCCTTATTTAACCAACTTCCACTTAGCATACGGCAACAAATAAATTCAAAATCATTTCTCCAATTACTTAAAGTTTGGCTTTTTGAGCACCCTAATATCGATTTTCTATTTAGAGTTTTAGTCTGATGCAGTTTAATTTTAGTTTCAATAGTTTATCTTTTTTATATTTTTATTTTTTATATTTTCATTTTTTATATTTTTATTTTTTATATTTTTATTTTTTATATTTTTATTGTTAAATTTTTATTTGTAATATTCATTTAAATTTTTATTTGTAATATTTATTCAATTTTTTTTTTTTTCATAATTTTTCTTATTAAAGGGTAGATCAATACTGCCGTTAAATCGGTGATGATTACCCTACTCATTTATTTTCTTTTTGTATATTATTATTATTATATGTGACAAAAAATCGTATTGAAAATAAATGGTAAGCCTGTGTGCTTTAAATATAAAAAAAAAAAATAAAGCCAGCCGAAATCGTACTACAGTCAAACAAGCTATGGCACAAGAAGCACAATGGATTGTGCATCATTGACCACTAAATGATTTTTCAGTCGGAAATCTTATAATTCTAGCGAAAACATATAAAGCTAGCCAAACCAACTAAGGCACAAAAAGCAGAATGTATTATGCATCATTGTACGGCTGTATGATTTGTCAGCCGGATTTTAACAATACTAATATAGTTTTTCCATTAATTTGAAGATCCATAGATTTTCGCCCGAAATCGTTCAACCGAAAGTAAAAGCTTCCATAGGAACTTTTTCGTTTTTTTTTTTCAAATTTACAAAATTAAATTTGCCTTAAATTTGTCTAGATCAGTTTTCCAAAATTTAAGAGGAAATGACGAATTTTGACAAAAGAAATGATTGGTTGATTTATTCTATTCTATATAAACTAGCTGTTTCGGGAGTGGCTAAGCCGCCCGTCAAAATTAAAGTACTCTTAGGCTGTGTCCGAAACACCGACTTATTACAGACTTATTTGCTTATTTTACGCCATCTTGAATAAGTTGGTCAAGTCGTTCCAATTCATTATACCATAAAGCAAAATATACATAAGAGGACTCATGTAGAGTTTCCGAGGTTAATCTATCTTACTTTACACAACCTGTAAAAGCCTAACAAGAACAATGAACTATAAACTTACTATGCCGATTTGTTTATAAGATGTGTGTTTATGGATTAAATATAGAAAAAAATTAAATTTGTGTATATAAACATATTAAAACTATAAAATAAGATTAACCTCGGAAAAACCTGCTTAAAATATTTGCACTACTTGATTTCTCTTATATATTTATTGCTCGATGATTATACTGACTTATTTGTGACGTAATATCAAAAAAAACAAAATGCAATTTCTGTTATATGGAAGAAAACATTTCCTTGACTTGTTGGTTGTTGCCACTAGATTTGATAAAAAAACTGCATGATTACATTTAGTCAAGGCACATTTTTGGAGACATTTTTGTGTAGACATACTATTGTAGAGAGCCACGATATCAACATAATTCTTTTTTTGCTACATTTTCAATGTGGTGTTGGCTGTAATCGAGAGTCATGTCATCTAGATACTTCTTGATCTAGATACTGGCATTTGAAAGACTGCTGTTTCGTTTTGTTAAGCAGTGACCAATTCACCATCGTTTAACAGACCCCCTGCAGCTGTAGATTCTTTGAAGGTCTTGTAAATAAAACCATTGAATGTTCGTACAAATTCAAAGCTGGTGGAACCACGATTATGTAGCAAAAGCAACCGCAGGAAGAAACGCTCCTCATCTTTCAAGCTTACTGTATACATTCGAACATTCGTGCAACAACCTCCATTTCTCTTTGACGAAGTTGCCATTTACCGCGTAAGTAAACGTAATGGTGGGGAATGTCAGTATATAGTAAATGACGTGCATTTTGATCGTTCAAGTTGAGCTGAAACCATGACTCAAGCTTCGTTCGGCCAGCATCACGGCATAAGATCGATCATATGCATTTTCGACTAGATAAAAAATAATTTGATAAAAATTCAGGGTTTTAATAAAGCAAACTCATAGCAAACTCACATAACGTCACCGAGTAGGCAGTCAGGTTAGGATATTATTTAAAAAGATAGATTAAATATTATTATGTATTAAACAAATTAAAAGTAAAACAATATCAAGTTTTTCATATATAAAGACGATTATTAGCCGCCCGTATGGTAAGGTGTATGAAACAACCTCCCAGCAAAGCTCTATTTCGTAGGAGTTGGTACCTTTTGAAAATCTTGATTCATATAGAACCTAATCATATGGGTCGCTATCGTATCAGATTGTTATGGATATTTGAAAAAATTTAAAATGTAATATTCGTCTTCATATGAGTAATAAGGAAAAATTTTGAAATTGGCTTGGTCTAATCCCCGCGGCAAGGCTCTTTTTTCTTAAAAGTTGGTAGTTTTAGGAAAGCTTATGGTTTATTTACCACCTAACAATATGGACCGCTATTATGTAAGATTGTTGAAAATATTGCAAGTTCTACGTTTTTAGAGGAACTATATATAACTTGGTCTTAACGCCAAAATCAAGCTTTTTAGGCTTGATTACAACTATTTTTACTTATCATGACTGACCATCATTTTAAGGAATTTGGAAAATGTTTGTTTCATTTTTCTTAATCTTAATAACGTGATAATATTTTTTGAAAAAGTTATTAATTAATAATAAGTATGCGATATCTGGCCACTTTCTGTTAAACCTTATAATATTAACTATTAAACTTGTAACAAACATTATAATTGTAAATAAAACGTGACAAATGCAAATTGATACATTACACAATCTAAAGCTTAAATTTATTTTAACATACGTGTGGAGATCATATTCTGCCTTACATAAAAATAAGCAAATTGTATATTAAACTATACTAAAAAATAATGTAATATCACTACGCGAGTAATAAATTACAACGTTACAAAATTTGATGAAGCTTATCACCCTAATATGCCCTTTGGGCAAAATTACACAAGTGGCCATCGTATGCAAGTTAACTATAATGGTAGGTGCAGGCAAAGATCATACATGCAGTGCAGGCAAACAAAAAATACTTTAGTTTTATCCACAATATAGAGGAAGGGAGCGGCTACCAGGCTTTAATTAAGTCTGAAAATGCTAGAAATGACATCAATAATAATAGCTTCCTATTTACCGTTAAAACGCTTCTTAATTAGCGTTTTATAATTATGGTGACAGACATACGCCCGATTTTGTAACTCTGCAAACGATCAAATTCATATTTAATTAATGAAATAAAAAAACTTCAATGCGTATTTGCCGATTTTGAATTCAGTTACGATAAGTTAATATAATCTAAATGTATAAATAATTTCTGTGACAGTTTAAAATTTTTTAAATTTAATTTACATCTACCAATTTTTCTGTACATTCAATAAAAATGATTTTGGTTTTTCCCAGCCGCTCATCCTCATACAATCAACAATCCTATACTGATTTTTCTTATATTTCACATTTATCTTCTTCGATTGTAATAATCTTGTTCTATAAACGTAATAATCCTGTTTTTATGAAAACCGTGATATGACCCCAACTAACAATTTAGGTAGTTAATTCTATCGCTTGGTGTAATATGTGCTATTTCGGTAGAAATAACGTAAAATTTTGATTATTTTTCTATTTTCAAGAAGTATTTCCTAATTGGTAAAAATTTAGGGAAAATTTACGAAATTTTTCTGGTGTTTTTCCACCTTTAGGCGGCTTTTACTTTTTAGTCTAATATTAAGAAAGTTTGGCCTAATTTGCACCAGCGAATCGTGTTTAAAGTAGAAAAGAGTTGGTAGTAGAAAATTGGGTTTAAAATAAGTAAATATTTCTTCTTTTCCTACCTATTGTCAACTTTAAAGTTACTTTAACTTTTAAGTCGAAAGAATAACAAATTTTAATAGATTTCGTCAATTATATTTCACCGATTTTCAACCTTGAAAACGATTATACTTTTAAAAA
Source organism: Nephrotoma appendiculata (assembly GCA_947310385.1). Classification (NCBI taxonomy): domain Eukaryota; kingdom Metazoa; phylum Arthropoda; class Insecta; order Diptera; family Tipulidae; genus Nephrotoma; species Nephrotoma appendiculata. The sequence continues at coordinate 4,874,061 of OX371224.1, read as the reverse complement.
GCAAAATAAGGATTTTTTTTCTATATTTTTCCCTTTTTTCTACCTTAAGGTTAAAATTTCTTTAAAGAATTATTATAGTAGAAATTTAATTTTACCGATCTTCTATAAGACCGTAAAACAACTGCAAAATTCACTTAAAAAACGAATTTCCTAAAAGGTTCTCTCACAATTTTCTTTATAGTCGAAAATAAGCAATTTTTACTAAAGTAAGACATTTTGATTTTATTACATCATCAGCTTTTGTCGTAAAATTTTCTTTAGATAATTATTCATAGTACAACTCGTACATTCAAAGTGAAAGGTTAAAAAATGAATAAATCCAAGGCGTATAGAACACTTCATCGTTACACTTCTAGTTATTTGAGAAAAATGAAGTGTTATAGAGATAGAAATAAAAAAAAAATATTTTTAATTCCCTCATCCCTTTAAATTATTCAACATCTGTTAATTTGGATATCGCATCATCGATCGGAGCACCTACAGAACCAGTGACACATGAAAACTCGAACGGCTTAGTAAACATTCCTACAGATCAATTATCATCTTCATCTCTAAATTTCACAAATTGTTCACCATCAGTTAAAGAGTCATCAGATTCAGAATCTGCAATTGGCCATGCCAGTGACACAGAAAACATTTTTTATGGATGAAATTGACGAGCATAGTTTTGATGAAGATATTTATAGCAAATTGGAAGAAGAATCCGTTTCCGAAAAAATTCATCTACAACAAAAGTTAATGCATTGGGCTTTATTGAACAAATATACTCATTCATCTGTTAATGATTTACTAAAAATATTAAAAGATCACGGACATCCAGATCTACCAAGCAGTAGCCGAACTCTATTAAAAATTTCGACTAAAGTTGACATTATCGAGATGGGAGGCGGACAATATTGGTAATACGGCATAAAGTCTAATATTGAAACAGCATTATCTAATATTACCGAATCAGTTTCTATTTCCCTAATTATCAATGCTGATGGCGCCTTTCAAACGCTCGTTGTATGAATTTTGGCCAATTTTATTTCGCATTTGAAATTGCCACTTAAGCCAATGGCCATTCTTGTGCACGCAATAACAAACAAAATTGTAAATTTATCACACGACACGAAATTATAGATGGAAAAATATTGTAATAAAATTTTGACAAAAATTTCGAACAAAAAAATTGTAAAGGAGGCAGAGCTGTACTTTTAGATTCCTTGTTTGCGTTTTTCGTTTCTGATGTTCTTTCGAACATTTACGACAATTAGTAAATTGATTTATTTTACTCGAATCAAATCAATATTAAAATTCCATATTTTTTATGCTTTTCTGAAACATAAATTAAACTTGTTTATAAATTTGAATAGTTCGTGCTATAAATAGATGGTCACACATTTTCCATAGGAGTCGTTGATATTCTTATTACATAACAAATTTATTATTTTTTTATAATTTTTTGGTTACTTCACTGGAAGTTGCGCAGAACGATGTTAAAATGAGTTCCACTACGATAATGTTTTACCTATAAGTCGATTAAAACCCTATTACGTACATATTTTTTCTGACTTGTTTAGTAAAATTTCTCCTAAACAAGTATAGAAACAGAATTCGTAAGTGCAATTTGAAATTGACCTAAAAGTATAGAAATTACTTAAACAAAAATTTTCGACTTAAAATAAGTAATTTCGTTTTAAACCGATGGATATTTCGTCGCTAAGGTCGAACAATTTAGTAATTATGGAAAATAAAGACGATTTTTAAAAATCCGCCATAGTATTTTGTTTAATATATGCCCGTGAACCGAAATGTGATGTTACCGAAATGACAAATAAAATTATTTCTGCATAAATTATATAAAAACAAAAATTACAATATAAATTATTTATAGATGGCATTTCAATTTTTTGAGGCAGAAAGTGCGTTTTCATCGAAAGATTTTCAACGGCATTATGTTTTATATTGACACAATACTTAACTTCGCACATATTAAAAATTGTAATGTATTATTTTTCTCGTAATATTATTCATTTGTATTTTCCATTTTAATAATAATAAAATAACTTGTTTCATTTTTCTGAAAAGTTATATTAAAACTGGGCAACATGTTATTGTCGTAATAGAAGATTAGGAGAAAATAACTTATATTTTCCATCGAATCGACGTAAAACTAATCAAAAATAGGTAAAAGGAGATAGTGAAAATGTACCTAAATAACACTTTTTAGGTATAATTTTACGTCGAATCGACGTCGAAAAATTCTCCAATTAGGTTGATTCGACGTCGATTCGATGTGGCCTTACACCTATTTGGTTAGTGTTTTTCGTTTTCAAAGACTATTTTTAAGTAAAAATCTACCTATAATCGACATAATTTGTTAGTTGGGACAGACTGGAGGAATCAAGTATTCATGATAATCTAGTTTGTGGTTTTCGAAATATTGAGAGGAGGAGCGACCACATGGCTTTAAATAAGTCTGACTTATTTTGTTGTTTGCCTAGATCCATGTGGTCAACTTGTATTTAATGGCAATTTGTGCGAACTTTCCTAAAGTAATTACTAAATGGTAATAAGGAAGCTGTGCATTTCAACTAATCTGACTCATTTAAAGCCACGTGGCCGCTCCCCTCCGTTTTATGTCCAAAATCTAAAATATTTTTTTATTTGTCTAGACCCAACCGATTTATTTACGATTGCCATTTCGTGTAAACTTCTCATGATGGTAATTAAGAAGTTGTTATTGATGTCATTTCCATCATTACCTGACTTTTTTAAAGCTATGTGGCTGCTCTCCTTCTCTATATTTCTCAAACCTAACGTAAATATTCGTTTTCATTGTTCTGTTTAGACCCGTATGGTTCACTTGTTCACGACAATTTGTGTAATTTTACCTAAAACTTCTATATAGGAGCTTATTAGTTTTTTGAAAAGTATATAGCATTTACGAAAAAACGATTAAAAATTAAAAGATTATAAATTACGTTTCAAACAAAATAGTTTCAGTTCATTTTTTTAATTTTTCCGGAAATGACAAACTTTGATAAAGAAAAATTGTATTTCACAAAAATTTGGCATCTCTACAGTCCGGTCGGACTACTATTCGGAATTAACTTACTATATTTAACCTGTTCCCATTAATTTGGGAAATGTGGTGGAAACATATAGGATTACTTTTTTGGTTCTCTGGAACTTTTCATTGGTTTGTTTAGTGTTTACTATTTTTTCTTATTACAGTTCAGAATTATTCAATTTAATTTGTTTGTAACAGGCCCAACTTTTCATTTCCTTTTTTTTCTCGACCGGATATCATTCGTTGTGGACTGTAATTAGTTTCTTGTACACTCAATATTTTGATTTTTTGTCAGTAACTTTAGTTAATGCGTGTTGTTTTATTTAAATATTTTTAATTCAGCAGATTGATATACTTGTTTAGAATCTTACTCGTTATATTAAAAAATAAAATAGTTGGTAACTGCATGCATTTAGAGAAGGGTATTTTGCGACATATTCTAATTTCAAATAATGTGTTGGTTTAATTTCCTATTTAATTCATAAAACTCTTAAGTTTGTATTTTAAGATAGAGATAGATATAGATGTAGATCAAGACAGATAAAGACCGATATTATCAAACGAATTCCAGCGTCCGCAATAAAAGCGTCGCATGAATTAGCATAAACTGTATATCCGACCGAAATGTTGTTAATACACCAATGGATGTATTTAAATAAAACATGAACATGACTCCATTCCTTAACAACTGTTATGTTCATTTCTTTAACTTATTCATTGATAATTGTTGTTTATATATATAATATATTTCATAAAATTAAATGTACATACAATTTAAATATTTTGGTTGAAAGTTTATTTTTATTTTTTGAGACCGAAAACCTAAAAGATCGCTGATTTGGTTTTCTTATGCATGTGAAATTTCAGAACTTCATTCAATTTTGGGAGAATTGTGTATTATACAACTGTAGATATTATGACGACAAAATAAAATGCGTGTATCGCGATTTTGGGATAAATTCAAATGAATTATATTCCGTTTATTTGTGAATGTTGTGGGTTGTTGTGCAAATTTTTATTTTTTATTTTCAATTGTAGCTTGTGTCCTACTGTTTTATGTGTCCATTTAAAATTAATTTGGCTTTGATACTGGTTTTTCATTTTTATTTTTTTTTGCATATATACGATTGTTCGATTTGAGGTTATAAGTTATAACGTTTCACTTAAACCGATTTATTTATTTAATATTAAAACTTCGTAATATCGCATCATCACTTTCAATATTAAATATATTGGTATATATAAATGGTAGTGCATTTTGAAACCGACGTTATTGTGTAAATTACTAAAATGCTTAATCAAATGACAAAACAACCCACATTGTATCATGATGGCCATTCCAATCTATAATTATAGAAATATCGAAATTTTTTCATATTTATTTTGTTTTTATACATAAACACATCGCTATTTTAGATCGTTCAGATCGTTATGGTAAATTTAATTAAAAATAATTAAAATATTTTACGGTAAAGCATTAAAAATTCTAATCGCCATATACAAACAAAAAAATTCTCTTTACCAAATTCTCTTCAAGTTTTCCCTTTTTGAATCACAAAGCAACGTGTAACTCTTGCTTGCAGTTACCATTGTGTATGGCTTTTGCGATATCTGAATCTTTTCTTTAGAATTGTGATCAGGTGATCGAAACCTGATAATATACTCCCACATTATTACAGCAGTTCAGATAAACACACCCATTTTTTCAAAGAATAGTATCAACTTAAATTTATCATGATCAGATTGGGTTAGCACAAATGTGACGACGATAATAAATATTACAATTGTTGTTGATTTTTTATTATTGAATAAGAAATGCAATTCGTATTTTGTTAAAATTTACAATTCAAACAAATTTGTGTACAGCCAACAAATAAAATGAAGTAAGTAAATAAATTGGAAACAAAACAAGTGAATTTATTTAAGATAACTTTGCTTAAAGCCACAACACAATATATTACCAGGCATATACGAAAAGCAAGCAATAAAAAAAATAAATTAAAAATCGATCAGATAAAAATTTCCATAAAAGAAATTTTCCTTAATCTTATATACACACGATGCAAATAAAATATCAATAAATATTAGGAAAGTGTGAACTGGGGTCAACAAAGGTGACACCTCAAGTTTTTTTAACATTATTTTTTAGATTTTAGGCGAGTTTAGCAAGAATTATAAAATTTATGAGATGCGATAAAAAAAAATTAATTCGTGACCCGGAATTATTTGCCCATAAAAACGAAAATCGATCTGCCACTTGAATTCCACACCACAACACAACTGCATCGGTAATCAATCATTATAATACACAAAAAAAAACTTATTTAAATCGTGCCAATGCAATTTATCCTTAAACAAAATACACAGACGAAATCGCACGTAAAAAAGAAGAAATTGAATATCAAGTGTTAAGTTGTAGTCAAGGTGTAAAATTTGCAATATAATTTTCCAGCTATCCGTCCAACTACTAAAACTCTCTGATTTATACTTCAATTTTCTAAAATACATTTTTATTTATTTACTTTTAATTTTTCCATTTTTATTTCCATTTGATGATGATGAATTGCAGAAACTGTCTCGTTTCTAAAAGAAAATATATATACAAAACAAAAACCAAGTAACTCTCTGAAGGAAGATTAAAAAAGATGCCATTAGTCATGCTCAGGTTAAATTGAAAAATTTGCTTGAGCATATGAAAATTATAATTAAACAATAAAAATAAAAAAACTAAATAGATGGATATTATTTTTATCCACCTCCTCCTTTATTTCATTTATCATCTGTGCGCTTGGCTCGGTTTAATTTAACACGCGGAAATTTGCTAGTCGATTGACTTGAAAGTTTTATGAGGCTGATAACGTAGTATGGTATCGCCATAAAAAATAAACCATATTAAATTATAATATTTGTTTGGAATCCTATGTTGTTTGCTCAAAGAGTTATGACAAGATGCCTAAAATAAAGTAACATATTAGCCAAATAATTAATTTTACTTAAAAAATGTAGTTAAAACCTAATATAGATTTGTGAAGCTTAATAAACGAGCATAATTCCTCGCATCACAGTCCTTAAAAGCAATACGGCTCGCCAGCTTTATTAGTGCTATTAAACCTCAACATGGATTAGGCATAATCGACGAACTGCAGCTGTCATCATTTTTGTACGGTCACAATCCGTGATATGAACCTGCGACTTGCAACTGGCATATACGAATTTCGCGCATTCGATGTGGGTATGATTGTGTCACCCTCGATAGCAAAGTAAGTAAAACACTTGCTCTGTAATTCGAGGGTCACGGAGTCGAATCCTGGTGTTCACAAAAAGTTTGGACTGGGCGTTTTTAAGGTGTTCTGTGTTACATTGTGCAATGTCTATATATTTCAAGCCATATAGTTGTCGGTTTTTCAAAATATTTTGAATAATATTTGTAGTGGATTTTGCAAATAACACTCTGCGAAAATAGCAGTTGTACCATCATTATGAAAATTTCCATAATTAATTTGCCCCGTATGTACTTCACGACTGAGTATGAACAGCCTGAAAAGCATATATAGGTACTATCTCCGGTTCAACCACATTTAAAATCAATTGTATAATAGCTGTTCAAACGTTGATTATCCACTCTAATCTAAGTGGAATTTCCCTAACTGTTTAGGAGCAATTGACGGGAAACACGTAACAATGTATGTAAGAAAATTGATGAAACACCAGAAAATGATATAAGAAAACCTCCTCCATTTTAATGGTGGTTAGCTTTCGCGATTATGTCTGACGTTGGTGCTGCTGACCGTTAAAATGAGGAAAAGTTTCAGAGAGGGAAAGAGCTTCTTTGAAAAGCGTTTTTATTAAAATTCATTACCGTATGTAAAGACACATTTTAATTACAAAATGTTAGTGTAACTAATTTTATTACAGCAAAATTAATTAAGAATGTTTTAGTTCATATTTGCAGAAAACGCAAACGCTTTTATGGAAGCTGCCGATCCCGGTCGACCGATTTGGGCCAAAAGTCACTGGGATACTCCCAATTTATAAAAATACCTTATGTAGGAATTTTAACCCCGATCAGACAAACCGTTGGACTGTAGAGAGAACACTGTATTTTCTTGACTTCGACGATATATAGCGAATGGTAAATCTACACAAATTTGCAGATCAAAATTTTTCCTAATTACTTACTACACTATGCAAAAGAAAGAAAAATCTGTAACAAATTAGCTGTCCTACGGTAAGAATGTTCTTTTTCGGTTGGTTAAAGTGCTACCAAACCGGAACTCAATTCTATAGGAAGGCGTGTTAATGACTGTTTACAATTTTCGCTCAAACTTAAATCAGGCATAAAAAAATTCCTAACAAATTTGATGTCCTGGTTGAAAAGTTCTATTTGAGAGGGTTGATTTAACAATCTATTCCAAGAGTCATAGGATCTTGAGCCGAAATCTGTAGGAAAGGGATTCAGCCATTAACTCAAACAATTTTTGCCCAACCTCGTATTTCAAATACGAATACTAGTAACAAATTTGCTGTTCTGGTTAGGAAGTTCGGCTGGGGGTGCGTTTCCAAGGACAATTTAAAATTCTATTCTAAGTGTTATTGGAAGCTGATTCTTAATCTACCGCACTTTTGCTCAAACTCAACTCTCAAATAAAAAAAATCGCAACAAATTTACTGTCATGCTTAGAAAAATCCATTTAGACTGCGGTTGGTTAATCAATGAGCGTATTAAGTACATTGAGATCTAATTGTTAGATATACTTAAATGTAGAATAGTCTCACTAGTAGACTATCTACGCGTGCTGGATGAAAAACCTACATTTAAAGTTGGGTTTGTGTCTTAACTAATGCCATTTAAAGTTTTTTAAATGATAGTTTGAAATATTGAAAATCGAGAAACATAACCGTGGATAACCGTGAAACATATAACTATCGAAATTATTTATATCCATTTTAAGTTAATTTCGAGTTTCTTTTATCGCTGACAAAGACAAATTATAATATTATTCTCACATAAACAAATTATGTTGTGTCAAACATAGTAAAGATACAATCCAAAAAAATCTACCCAAATGTAGACATAAAAAAATCGCGTAACAAAAACTGTGCATCCAGCACAAGAGATGTGTGAGGTCTATATTTTCCTAGTAATGATCTGAACGTGCTGGATATATATCACAAACTATTTTAGGTGCCATTGAAAAATGTGTCTAAATATCTATGAGAAGGAGTGTTAATGGCCGTTTGTATTTCAATTTGAAGTTTGAGCGAAAACAAACAATTCGAAATAAATTTGCTGTCACGGTTAGAAAAATTCAATTCAGCTGGTTGGGTGAGAAATTGAGCAACCAACTTCAGTTGATAGTGGAAACTGAGTTCAAATTTCCTCAAAAGAGATAAATTGGTAACCCATGTAAAAAGGGTGAACGAGAAATTCACAAAGTTACCATACCAATAAAGGATTCTGTTGGGCAAGTCTTAACCACAGAAAGCCAACAGCTAAATAGATGGAAAGAGTTTTTCAATGACAACGGAACAGATAGGGAACAAAATGATGAGCCCATCATTTGCCCAATTGACTACTATCGCATAAACAGCAGAAAACTCAGAAATTAACTAATTTGGCACAGCAAGTCGATCTCAACTTTAACATCAGAATGACCAAGGCTATATGAGACTAATCGAAATCATCGAGGATGTTCACCAGTTCGTATACCGAAGAGGATATCAACAAACGCACAAGAAAGTAGCTTTCGTTCTGTCACGAACTATACAAAACTACGAATGTCCACTGCCTGTGTGAGATCAGTTGTGCGGATAGGAAACGTAGAAACAGACCTATTGTGAATAAATGCCTTAAGTGTCTAATAAAATGCTTCTGCCCAAACACGATCACAAACGAAGAACTTCTATGGCGGACCAGGCAAATCAAAAATAAGCGCAAAACTGAGAAACGAATGTGGAGATGGATTGGATACGCACAAGGGACCAATGATATAACAAGAATATAGCAAGGGAAGAGGAAAGTAGGAAAACCAGCATTGACTTGGAAAAGATCAGTACTAGCCGAAGCGAAACAAATTCGTAAAACATGGGAGGGAGAACTGAAAGCACTAGCCCAGAATAGAGTAAGGTAATCCAGTCCAATTATACCAGAATATCTCCACCGTCATTAGACAAGCTGCTAAAATGATGATTGGTTCTATAATTTCAAGATAAAATACCAATTATCGAACCTGCATTAATCGTTCCACCACCCTGGCGCTAACTTAAACGTTGACATCATAATAATTTTGGATATAAGATAAATAAATTATAAACATATGTTTTTAGGTATTTAGCAAGTGGTAATAGCCAAACGTCACTGCCATATGCTTTTAGAGTGGGTAAGGCCCACCGCTTGCACCATAAAAAGTGAGATATCAATAGCAATTCACGAATGTCTTTGAAATACAGTGTAATCGATGCCCACAGAAAGTGGGTGGTTGTCAAATGCAAAAGGTTTTAAAAAGCGGGGAAACTTTCCAAATTGCATTGGTGCAATTGACGGTGTTTTAAATTGCATGCACCACCACATTCTAGTTCCAAATTCTATGATTACAAACAGTTTTTTTCAATTTTGGGTCCTAATGACGTCAGAGTGATGGAGGTGTATTTAAGGATTTGCAACTTGGGAAACTATTGGCATGTTATGGTTTAAATGTTCCAAAGGACGCAGGAATTTATGAACATGGTCCTGTTTTGCCCTATTATTTCTTGGGTGATGAAACTTTCGGGTTGAAACGGTGTATGATTACACCGTATTTTGGTAAATCAACTGGGGAATTTGAGTATGAAAAATGCATTTTCAATTATCGCATCAATCAAGAGGCAGACGAGTAATTGAAAATGCATTTGGAATTTAAGCTGCTCGCTGGAAAATATTAAAGACATGCTTAGAGACGTCCACAGAAACAGAAGATAGAATTATCCAAGCAGGTGTTTGCCTGCACAATTTTTGTCTGGTTGAAGAGGAAACATCGATCGCTTCATCATCAAAAAAAATATTGCCCTAGTACACTTGTCGATCAAGAAATAATTGATCAACATGAAATCCGACCTGGGGACGTGAGAAAACATGGAGAATTACAATCATTTTCTACAATGGCAATGGGGCTTTGTATAAATATAAATATTTGGAATTTGTTCATTAGTGTTATAATGCAAGATTGGGAACATATTTTTAGATTTCATTAATCTTTTTGTTCATTTAAAGATTTCATTTTCATGACCTTCTCCATACATGCCATCATACATAATTGTGCGCAATAATTTTGCACTGGGGTCAAACTGCGCAAAAATATTGCAACTTGGTCATCAAAAAGTTGTTGCATGTATGATGATGGTCTTAATCGCGCTCTATTGGTGATATTGTTTACTAGCACATTTAGTTACTCGAAAACTCACTTGTCGCTGTTGTTTGGGTCACACATCTAGTATTTCTCACTCGTTTTACCGGTTGTATTCAATCCTAGTTACCTGGAGGAGGTGTAATAACTGGAAGAGGTGAAAGTGAATTATCGGCTGATGTCCCCGGTATTGTACTGTACAAACTACTTTTATGTCTGAAATATTAGAAGTTTTATTAACAAACATGTCCAAGCATCGCAGTTTATTAACATGTTTAGGTTTACGGTAACATTTTATAGCTGGAGCCGCTGGTTTGGACCTTTTCCTTTCAATTTTTATATCTAGTGTACAGATTTCATATAAGTTCCTATATAGATCCTTACGTAAATCGGTGTCAAATTCTATAGTTTGGAATTTTAATTTCATTTCCGTGTATACTTCATCCCAGTTTTTAATTATTATGCCAGGTGTGCCATGCCATTTGCCATCCTGGTAACAAAGTGGTCAGCATGCTTGCTCCCGGAGGTTCCGGGTTCAATTTCCAATAGTAACAAGGAAAAAATGTCACGTTCGTTAATAAGATATTTGTTTAGTGAATGTATGTTGATTATTTGTTTATTTTATATTGTAGGCACCACCATATTCTGGTTTGAAATACCACAACTATAAACAGATTTTTAGAATTATATTGCTAGCTGCATGCGATTATCGGTATGTTTTGTAATGATAGACGTATAGGCTCGCAAGGGCGTCAAAGTGACGGAGGAATTTTTAGCTTAAATACACCAAAAGATGGTGAGATATGTGAGAGTATAGTGGTCCAGTTTTGCCGTATTACTTCTTGGGTGATGAGGCTTTTGGTTTAAAATCGTATATGCTAACTCCATATTCTGGCAAATCAAGTGGGAAATCGGACTATGACAAAAACATTTTTAATTATCGTCAATCGAGGGCTAGACGAGTAATTATAAATGCTTTCGGAATTTTAAGTACTCGCTGGAGAATTCTGCATTCGTGTCTTGAAACTTCTGCGGACTCGGTAGACAGAATAGTTCAGTACTTTCAATAGTATGCCTGCATAATTTTTGTCTCCGTGAAGAAAAAACTCGCTGATCACCATCAAAAGAAACATTGTCCTTCTAGTATCGTGGACCAAGACATTATTATATAAAATGAGATCCTGCACGGAGAATGGAAATAATTTATAGAATTGTTCTCAATTTCGAGACAGTGGAGTTATAATGTAGCTTCAACAGCCATAGACTTAAATAGACATACTTGCGGAACACTTTATGATCGATGGCTGGGTCCCTTGACAGTGGGGCTTTGTATAGATGGGCACAATATTTAATATAATAAACACAAAATTTAAATGTATATATACGGTATGTTTTATTTATTCTTTATATTTAAAACATCAGCCAAGTGAGTCATAATATAAAGTTGTGAGACAAATTTTTCTTGGCAAAAACACGAAACCAGATTTCCGTAAAATTGTTCCGAAACATTGGGAAGAGTTGATGCAGCTGGAACTAAAGATGTGTCTACTACTATCTGGTTCAATGGCCTCGAAAAAACTTCAGCGGAAGAACTATTATTTGAAGTAGTTGAACGAACGCTTGAGATCCTGGTTCGCTTTCTTGGCGCAAAATCAAGGCATTGGCAACTTTGTCTGGTGTAGTAGCAGTAAATGGGAAGGTACCGCTGGAGCTTAACGTTTGGTGTTGCTATATCCAAGCTGCTTTTGTGACTAAAAATATTTGCTGTATATATGATTATATTATTTTATTATATGTAATTAATACATATAGCCTTTTTTTATTAAAACTATATCCTAGCCTTTGAAGTTTTTCTATATGTTTAGGCTCTGGGTTTACATTGGTGGTACCTGATTCACTAGTCGTTTTATCTTTAAAAATTTTGTAGCGGGTGTACCTATTCCTATATAGGTTTTTGACTAAATCCGGTTTAATGTTGAAGTCAACTTTACACGCATTTCGTTGCACACTTCCTCCTACAATTTTATAACTACAGAAGGTGCACGGTCTTTTATTGGAATGGTGTAGTCAAACAATGGAGTTCTTTCGAAAACGCAATCAAGAAGCACACTTTCGAACTCATACCGGCTTTCATGTAATGCAATTGTTAATTGGCTATGTTTTGTTTTTTTTTTGTATCGTTAGGTCGATCGATGTATTTTCGAAATTGTTAAATTCGGTGATGTCGACTGGTTGCCCAATACCTCGCGAAGTATTTGATTCCATAATTAATATCCGAACCAAACATGCTAAAATTAAGATTTATTTGCTTTAAAATTAAATATTTTTAAGAAATAAATAATTACTTTTATGGATATCAGGCAGCTTCAACAAGCAAACAAATCGTTTTATCACAATTAAAAAAAACACAAAATTTAATATTTTATTAATATTTTAAATCACTTATTAAAATTTATGTAACTAAAAAATAACGAACGTTGAATATGCCAATTCAAATTTTAAAAATGGCTGCCACAGAATTAAACCATTAGTACAACTAGGTTGTTTTTTGCGCTATTTTTTATATTTGTGTGGATTAGATATACTGACCATTTCACCATAGCTACTTCTACTGACACCTGCAGTCAAAATGACTGGTCTTACAAAAAATGATTAGTGAGGTTTCCGGTCTTTATATATTTTTAAAAAATGATAAATTACTTCAATTAGGTTAATTGTAATGTATTATATTGATTATAACCTTATTCATTGAAACTTACAAAAATGAAAAAGAAGTAAAGTGAAGTAGTAATTTGAAAATAAAATTGTAAAACCATTCATTTTGACTGGTGTGGTAAATCTAGTGTTAAAAGTTTTGTGTGGAGACATATTTTTTTGCCCGTGTGAAATGCTTTGTAAAAAAATGACCGATTTTTCGGTCGAAACCTACACTTAGTACTTTTTGGTTGCTATTTTAAATGTTTTTTTATATGTAAATATAAAAATGTGTGTTGAGACACGAATTTTTATGTATGAATTGCTGTGAATCGCTTTGTTAAAATAGCAAAAATAAGCTTGGTGGAAACCAACACTAAGACCACCAGTTTTGCTGATATTAACGAAGCCAGTTTTTTAAGACTATTAAAGTCAGAATCGGAGGGTAAAACATGGCTCGCTACAGTTCATTGTTTGAATGAGAATTGAGAGTAGTTCAATAACCACTATGTACTTGATCAGTTAATTATTCAATTTTCAGTGTTTTATTATAAATGCATGGAATTATTTATTAGAAAATAATATTTATAACATAACACGATTTCTTTTTATTGTACAAGTTCCAGCGCGCGCGTGCACTTTTAATTTTATTTAATTTGCGCGCAGACAAAAACTGTATAATTTAAAATTTTTGATTTAATGTGACTGACTTGATTGATTATTCCATCAGATGGATGTTAAACAAAAAAAAAATGTATAATTTTAATGAAATATGGTTTATTCAACATCAAATCCGTTATAAGGAAATTTAATAACAAAAAAACTAAAAATTATTTATTCAAATTTTATTTTTTGTTGTGTGTTTTTGTCCCAGAAAATGTTTGTCTCAAGAAGTTGAGCTTAGAAATTAATGCAGTTTTAGAATAAAATTAATGTTATTATTTAAAATTATTCGAGACGCATTAGATACATATATATAACACATTTTTTATCACGTGGACATTGCATCGCACATTGAATACATAATAATGTCAATCGATCAATCGTTATCGTGACCATGCTATCACAATGTTAAAAGTCGATGAAGGACACTCAACTAAATAATAATTCGTCATTCAGATCCAAATTCCTTGTATTATTAAATCGTGTTGTGAGTCTTTATTTTTAAAATCAATCAATTTGATTGATCAACCACAAAGTGTATCGATATTGATTCGATCGACGAAACAAAAAAATTTGTAATTTAAATTTGATTTTGTTTTCGTCGGCCCAATCACCATAATGTGCTGTTATAACAACAAGTCAAGCGCGCATATATAAAATTTGTCATCTCTGAGAGTGGAAAAATTTAAATCAGCCTAAATTAATTCCAGAAATCCTTTTAAAAATAAAAATAAATTTTAATTTAATTTCGAATAAGATGATCTGACGATCGATACACAAACAGTTGTTGTATATTGTATTTTGATGTTGATTGTCGTGTAACGGAGAATGTTTATTGAATAAATAAATCAAGCTACTGTTGTCTCGAGATTTATGTACAATATAAATTACAAATTTTGGAATGTCTTTGGAATAAATAAATATAAATTTTGATTTTAATACACAATCACATTTTATACTATATGTAATAGGTCTTATGTATATCTATATAAGATGCCCGATAGATTTGGATAAGCGGTCTGTTCGAATTTGTGTGTTCCCACACTAAATGATCGGACAACCGTCTAATGTGATATTATTCACAACCTTCAATCATATTAATGCATCAGTTACACTCCATAACCAAATTCGAAACGTTTAATTAAAACTGAAAAAATAACACAAAACACCTTTCGCTCTAACCTATTTAGCCCGCCAAATGTCATAAAATTCCATAAAACTTTAAATAAATTAAAGCGAACCAAAAGTGTCATAAATTACAATAACAAAAACGTTAAATTAAACCGTACGAAATTTATTAATTCAATCAAGAGAACCATATAAGGACGTTCTGGAATGATAATATGTCATCATTATAAGATCGTAAAGCAAAATTTGGAAGATGAACAACAAGTGTTTATACAATAGACTCACCCACATTTATATAACGTATAGTATATAGTATGAGATCATCTGTGTGTGTGTGTGTGTGTGTGTGTGGGCATTAGAATTGCATTATGCAACATTTCGCAAAATGAATTATTTTTTTGTAGATATGAATATTTTTCTCACAGAAAATCTTAAATTATACAGAAATGAAATAAAATCAGGGCAGAAGCTTTAAGGCAGGTATTTATTATTTATATAGTTCAACGAACCCGCCGCACACTCAATCCATAAATACATAATGTATATATGTATATAAAACGCGAATATTACAATAAAAACAATCTGAAACAGTATCAACACGAATTTATAAGAAGACGGCTCTCATATCCCCATACAACATATATAACCATATAATAATATTCACCTGTGCCTGAGAGCCTTGAGGTTTTTACCTTCAATTTTGTTTTATGTTTTTTGCTCTATCTTACATGGTATTTTTTTTTTTACTCTACATATTACACACTAAGCTAAGCATTCGCATGTTCTTTGCATGGTTCTTGATTCTTTCTGGTGTGCGAATCATTTCTTCATCATCATTTTGATTTGAATGGAAATTATGAGAAATACATAACAGCGAAATCGATTATGTAGTTCATGATCATGAAATTTAGATGTGCGCGGTAAATACCAGGAAAATATTGCCTTGAAACATAAATACGCGAGTAAGTATGATTTGGATGGATATGATTTTCGTTATGCTCTGATTAATAATTTTACAAAGAATGATTTTGATGCGCTTTATTAAATGCCAACCATGGTGGGTGGATTGCTTTTAGACTTTTTTCTTATGGCTGCATTTTTAATTAAAATATCGTTCATATAAAGATAGAAAAAGCCATCCTTCGGAAATTCTGAGAAAAATTATATGGCCATAATGAAATGCTTCAATGAAAAATGTTGAACTTCAGCTATTCTTACATAGTTAAGAGGTTAAGCTGTGTAACACCGAGAAGAACCTCATCAGAAACTATAATGAGCTCAAAATTCAATTAAAAATACAAAACAAGTAGTATTAATGTTAATTTTGATATTAAAAGTTATTAGGCGTATAAAAGCTTGGATCCGTAACCAAAATATCTTCCGTCCCCTCGATGTATAGTTGATATCGTTTGGCATCATAATTCATACGTATATCTCGCGTATTTTTCAATTTCCGATGTATTTCAAAAAGGTAATGCACACTTTATCTAGGGTTTGAGTTGTTGGATTACATAAAAACTTTCCAAATTCCTCGCTCTAAAGAACTAATAATTAGAAACTTTATCGAAATTCCCAACTTAAAATACTAAAGTTATAATCAAATATAACTGAATTTATTAATGCATATTATTAAGTTTTTAGGTACATTTCTTAAAGCACACCGGAAATTCAGAGAAGATGATTGCCACATTCTTGATCAAGAAGACTTTTCAATTCTTTTGCTTTGAGTGTTCACCTCCAAACCAAGCCTTCTTGCGCGGCGATCAAACGGTATGAAACTGCCCTTGATATTGTAATGATTCCGAATGGCCTCGTTCCAAGTTTTTTGAATTTATGGAATTCGATTAAATTTTCTGCGTAGTTCGAATGACTAAGTGAAGAGATCGTGCAAGTAATAATATTGATTGACCAAGAATGCAGGTCGATTAAAAGGTTGACAAAAAATATCAAATGGCCGATACCGCAGGGGAAAAGTGACTTAGCAAAAATTGATTTTTGGGGTTTTCCCGCGATTTTTTTTTTGGTGGGACGATGAAAAAAATTTGGGTCAGTTAAGTTTGAACTAGCATTTCATGAGCGATAAAAAGTTGTAAAATATATGAATAATTTCGAAAAAAGATATAATTTGTTAGTATCTACTCCAGTATAGAAACTCCTGGTGATGACCTAACAAGTCGAAATCGATCGAGTGATTTTTTAAACTTTTTGAGCAAATTTTTTAATTAAAATATTCAAAAATGTTTGCGAAATAAAAAACAAGTGTTTAATAAAATATGTTTATTAAGTAAATTTTTTTTAATTGCTATTTATGAAAGTTACAATGAACAACAAAATGCATTTTTAAGTTTTCAAATGTAAATCTTTGGCGGCGATCATTTAGTAAAGCTTTATATTTCGAAATGCTTCTTTCAACCTAAACTTATGTTAAATTAACATATTTATATAATCCCATATTCTCTGAGGATACATTCATTTCTAGTACAACATTGGTATTGTCAACAATAATTTGATTAATTTGTGTTAGCAAGGCTAAACCTAAATTTCTTTCACGAAACACCGACATAAATTTCAACTTGATTTTTTCTGAAATAGGGCCTTTAACAGCCATTATTTTTGCTTCAATTCGACTTAGCTCTGCCAACGACTCTGGAAGTATTAATGTTCTACTTTTAAGTTTTTTTATAACTTGTGGCAAAAATCCAAAATTTTCCGAAATGTAAACTAAATCGTTTTGTAGTTTGGGATAAAAAAGTAATTTCTTAGGTTCGGGGATTGACGTCGCGCCAACATCTCGTAAACCATCAAAAACATCCTTGATTTTGTGAGTGGAATAGTAAACCATGGCTTCCAGCCAAGTATTCCATCGTGTTAGCACAGGTTGCGGGGGCAAAGGAATATTTCTAGCTATTTCTTTAAAAATTAAAATTTGGCCGGAGCTTTCAAAAATACTCTCTTAACGGTTGCGATCAATTTGTTTATATTTGGGTTTTGGTCCCTGATCGTTTCTGCTAGGTTATGAAGTTCATAGACTACTCAAGTAACATGGATCCAATTTGGGAATAATAATTTCAACCCTTCAACAATAACACATATTTTTTGGAAAATTTGTACCTAAAAAAATAGAATCAAAATTCTAACTTTTTCAATTGATTGTGTGATCCTAAAATATAACTCGATTCGTCGAAACATTGCACCAGGTCGAATTCGATTTTTTCTAATTGCTTAACATTTATATGAATGGTTGATTCCCTAAAAGTAGCTTCGCTTCGTCTAATGTTCCAACAACCACATTTGCTATGTTTCTTCCCAATAAGTCGGTCGTTTCATCAATTGAATCCAACATTTTCTTATTATTCGTTTCATATATTATTTTGTTTTGTGGTTATTTCATATGCTGTGGTAAGATAATTTTTCGCAGCGTTGACTCGTGGCGGACTACATTACCCGTATAATCTTGAAGAAATTTTCGAAAAGTAGAATTTTCAATTTTCCAAAAAGGAATATTCGTAGACAAACGAGCTTCACAAAAATTTTAATTAAAATCAGATTTCTTATTGCCGGCCTCTACTGTGTGCACTAACAGTTCTTGTTTACTAGTTGATTTTTTTGATTTTTTCTAAGTGGAGGTTCGTTTTCAGGTGTTGTTCAACCTGATATTTTGTATTTGATCTGACTTTTTTATTGCACAACGTACAAAGTAAAACTTTGCCTGCGCTCTTCAAAGGTACCATCTCCAATAATTTGCGCAAACCTATTTAACCGGCTTGCTCTATTTTCTTTAGGAATATTAAAAAAATAATACTTTAAATTAATTTTTAAATGCAAAATGATCAATTTAGTGTTATTATAATTTCTATGTTTATAAAATTAAATAATTGTGAACGACTATCAATATCCATTTGCATGAAGTTCCGGGCTCTAATTAATAATCCGCAAACATACAAATATCCATTTGGTCATCATTCAACACATATTCAATTTTAGATTGGCGCGATGACAACAACAATCAACACCAACATTCAACAGTAGAAATTTTATATTATACATATATTTATTTTTTTGAATTTTATCACAACAAAAGTCACAACTAAAAGAATTGATTTTTATTATATAATTGAATAATCGGTAATTAATTAATTTGGTGTCGGGTAATTAACATTTAGTTAAGTTGATTAGGGTCTAGTTAGATAGTTTTTAAAAAATTCCGAATTTTCTCATAATCTTTTTTTTATTTGATTTTTATTTTTTTATTTGGTGTAATACATTTTTTTTGTTGATATTATTAAAATTAAAATTTGTATGGCGTTATTAATTTAAACAAAATGAGACAAAACTAAATCATTGATTGAGGATAAACAAGGGTGTGTGTCCATAGGTTGAATTAATTTTGATAATTAGTTTTTTTTTATATTTCATCATAGCGGTTGACCTTGATCCACATTGAGACGTATAAATGCAAAACTGACTAAATGCATATTAGATTGTTTCGTGTAAAATACATAAAACTTACTACCGGAGATCTGGCACGTCCAGATAATTTTGTTTTAGTCTATTCGAACCACTTAAAATCTAATCAGCAGGTTAGCAAAAACAAAAAAATTAGGACCCCATTAGTTCGGGAGTTAAAGCCCTTTTAAAATTGCAAATAGTGAGTTTTGCACTTTATTTTGTTTTATGGCAAGTTTTGCACTATAATATTGAAATATGTAGTTGAATAGCATTGCTATTACGAAAATAGTCTTAATTTTTTTAATTTTAATATAAATACTTCTGGTTTAAGCAAATTATTTTTTATTTCAATAAAATAATATTCTATGTGCGTAATAATAAACATATGAGGCTAAAACAAAAGAATAAAGTAAAATAATGTGGTTCAGTACAATATTCACAGTCTGTTACGAACAGCTTACAATAAATAAATAATAAAAATAAAATTTCATGTTTAGTTTAATAAAAAAATCACAATCCCTTTTTGGGCAATCACGCTTCTCTAAATTTAGGAACTAAACGTTGAACAAAATATATTAAGAAATAAAATAAATAATTAAATACGCAATCCTTCATGATGATTTTGCACTTCACAAGTAGTTTGGTCTTCAGCTGATATCACGGGATTAGACGAATTTGAATTGATTAAGTTTGAATAAAACTGTAACTCCTGCATTTCAGACCAATTGGTTCCAAAATGTTTTGATAGTAAATTTTTAACGTCATTTAACTTCGATTCCTTTAACTGTGTACCGGGATATATACGAGAAGGATTCATTTGGGCCAAATATTTTCCCCTTTTAGTTATGGATTTAGATGCTCCAATGTCAGATTTATACGCAACTTCTCCACGAACTACTATTTTCTGGTTTAATTTGGATATTATAAAACGTTTAGCCTCTCTAAATTTAAAGTGCCAGCTCGTGGTTGGCCTTATGATTTTTTTACTCTCCGTTTTCCAATCGTTCACAGAGCAATTCTCATTTCCGAGACTGAGAACTGTTCCGTGTTCCTGAAGTATTTAACATAATCTTCTGGTTTTGTCACCAGTTGTTTATTACGGATCTAAAATAAAAATAAACATTTCATTAGTATTTTAAAGCAACACTCAGCTTTGATTAAATTACCTCTTTTTCCAGTTTTGCAAAAACTCTATCTGGCGGTAAATATGAGTTCCGTATGGGATTGGAAAAATTAATTCTAAACATGTGACGTTCGGTGGCGCATCTTTTAAAAGCCAATAGCTGCACATGCTCACCATGATTGAATTTTTATTTTAGCCAACACAGTCATCAGCGACCAACCGAACTGTTGTTTTACCTGTTAGTTCGAGGTTGCATAGTCGATGACATACATCAGATGCAATTTGCGAGGAGCCTTTTGGAAATTCATTTTCTGTCCAGGTATATAGAAAAACATTTTCCTTCGACTAAGCGGATTTTGATGATCCCACCACGATGCCAAACTTGAAAAAATAAATTTGGCGACTGTAGTATGCCGCCTGGTCTGCTACTTTTGATAGCACCATATTTTTTTGATAATTAAATGACAAAATAATCAGATCATCGGCTTGTTCCTGTAACAGACTAAAAATGCCTTTGCACGCCTTTTATGAACCAATCTCTTCACGATCAAATTCTGTTTCTTTTTTGGGTCCGTTTCAAACTTCATTCCTTCGGTCACCATAATACAGGTGGAACACATATCAGTGGTTGGTGTTTTAAAGCCAATATTAAAACACCTGTTAAAAATGTTACTAAACAAACTGTTCTTAACATTTAACTCAGGCGATTCTGCGGTAAACATCCTATAGATTTTATTAATATTAAGCTCACTCGGCAGGTACTGTCTCCAGGCAATTTTGCTTCTACAGTAGTGAAGCTCCAATGTTTTAAACTTTGTAATGAGATTTATTATCTTTTCTCTTTTATGTTGGTTTTTTGAACCATTCCTATCTCCGCTTCGACGTTCTACAGGCCCCAACCCGTTCTCGTAATGCATCTTTACAAGCCTCACAACTCGAGCTTTTTTGATAGCTAGTATATTACAAAATGCAGTTTGACAAACACGGATTATATTCTTATCCACTTTTCGCACGTAATACACTACCGAAATGGCTCTTTTCTGTGATGAGTTAAGGCATCTTGTGTTGGGGTTGGTACCACTGGCATACTTTAATATAAAAGCGTCCTGATTAAGTTTATTTGAGGTCGAGTAGAATTCTTTAGCGAAGCACATTGCATCTCTTCCTATAATGTCATTGCATTGAAAAGCTCCAGATTTTTTTTTTGTGCGTGCATTTAGGAATTACCGGTGGTCGTTTTTGCCTGTACCTGGACACATAATATTTCAAATAAAAGAACAGGTATCGAAAATAAACCCAATTTAATTTATGTTAAAATGCTCATACCTGTCTTCTTTTTCGTTACTCTGCCTGGTAGCCGCAATGGCCCTTTTCCTAGCTTTCTCACCATTTTTTATAACCGTTGGGTGTTCTATACTCTCCATTATTTTGTTTAATTTTTTCTTGTAGTTTTAAACTTTAAATTGTAACACTTTAATGTAAAAATTGCTCTCAACACGCATAAAATACGTCGAACGCATTCCATAAACTTTTTACACTAAGCAAAACGTCAAAATTGTACCGTTAAATTATTTTTTTCATGGACGAGTTTTAAAATGTATTTCCAAAAATATCGAGTTTTGTATTTTTGTTTCCTTTTTACTATTGTAAATAATCTGTTTTGAAACCAATTATTTTTATGTAAATTACTTAATATGTAAATAGTTAATTTTGCATTAAACTCTACATTTTGGAATGAAAATACAAGGTAAATAAACAACTTTGAAAAATGTGTTTTGCTTAATACGGTAGCTCTTGAAAAGACAAATCAAACGACATACATCATGCAAAATATTTGAAAAATGCATTTAGTCAGTTTTGCATTTATACGTCTCATATGCTTCAACTCATCCCCTACCGTGATGCTTAGCTGCCAAAAAACGCCTCGGAGCGGATGATATTTTCTTTTGGTTTAAATTTCCTTTTGTGTTAGTTTATAAAAAAAAATCTTTAATACCCTCCAGGAAATGCTAAATGCTACAATATCGCTAGGTCAAGGAGCATGATATCATCTACATATCATAGAAATTAGCCAGATTTATTACATAAACATACAGCGCAAAGTTTCAATGTTGCTTTCCCGCATGAATTAAATATTTGCAAATAATTACAGTAATTACAAAATCCAATTAATTAATTAATATTTTTTTATGTACTTGTTAACTGAAATAATTTAATTTGATTACAATTTATTTTATATTTAAATTTTTTAAACCCAAATGCAACAGGAGAATCGATGAAATCCCACTACTGTGTTACCCTTCATGGTACATTGAAAATTTTATGTAATAACAGGTAAAAATGCGTAACACGGAAGAGTTTATTTTGACTTAATGAAATTCTGGAAGACAAAATAACCCAAAGTTTTCAAGACGAACGATTTAAAACGATAGCAGGTGCATTGAAGGTTGAAGAAAACAATCATACCTACGATAAACGAAGTAAATCTCCTATTGCCTTCTTGTCAACCATGAACGTCGAACCAACATTTGTTAAGGTTCAACAAAGTGACGCAGTTAACTGGTTTACAAGCTAATCGAAAATAAGGGTCCTTAAAGCACGGTGAGTACTGACGACATGGTACGATGGGAGCGAAAAGATTTCCAGACCAACGACGATGGTTTAACCAAAGAAGAGAATATATGGTGGTTTTGATGACACTGAGGGTGAGTTGTGAAATTAGGATTTTCTAATGAAATATTTATAAGTTAAACTACCTGTTGCAGGCAAGACCAACAATTTTCCCAATAATGATAAATTTTATTCTGAAACTCCAAAATAATATCTGGCCAGACAAACAAACAATAAGATTATATAATTTATACGTACAAGATTATGACTACGTGTGGTAAATTTTAATGATGTCATGAGGATTTATAATATTGTAGCGAAATACGAATTTCAGTATCAGATTATACCTACAGAAGTTTCTGGGTGGTGTTAGTATCCGACTATAGCTCAGGATATGGGCGTGGTGGTTTTCCAGAATATATTGAAATATTTAATACACCGCTGAAAAGTACGAAATGCAGCGAATCATCGCAGTATTCACCGAAATCGGCCTTAAACCTTATAACCTTAAAAAAATTATTTAAAGCGGAAACTTATAAACTATTCGAAATAATTTTTATATTCAAAAGCCGAATACATAATTGTATTTCCATGAAAATCATTAACAAGGATGAGAAGAAAACCAATTTAAGAAAATTCACAAAACTTATTATTTTTAGGTATACAATTTTGATTAGACTGATAATAGACTGAGTCGTTGTTGTTCTATCTATTTATCAGTTATCAAAACACGAATGTAGCAGTTTTTTGAATTCTATCCCTACTACAGAAAGTGTACAGAAGTACCTTTTGTTGAAGAAACTGCTCTGTATACTATATATTCTAAAATGAGTGAAAGTACTTCGGTGAAAGGTATCTTGCCACACGCTGATAGAATCGACAGGCAGTGCGATGTGGTCATGTAAAATCGCAAGACTGACTTGATCAAGAAATCCAACGGTACCATTCTTTACAGAGTGTACCCTACATACCCAGTATGTAAAGAGATATGGTAATATTCTTCTGTAAAAATATAAAAATGCAATATTTTGTTCAAGGTGCACTAATGTTATGTTTTACAATAAATACAAATTTTCCTGTAAATTATCTAATTAATTTCAATCATATCTAAAAATTTATAACGATCCCAAATTAGAACATTCACTCATCCTTTTCATCGGCACATCAAAATAATCACGACAAATAAAACTTTTTGTTAGATGGCAAGGTGCATCGTTCCATTGTTTGGCCGTTCGCGTATAATGAATACAATGTTCGTTCGGGGATTGACTGGGCTCACTACTAAGCCAATTCTCGTACAATAATGGATGACCAGTTGTAGCCCAATAGTAATCGCCTTCTTTTCCTTGATCCGTTCCACTGGTCCAGTACTCTGTATAACTCACATTGAAATGCAAATTGACTTTATCTATTAAAGTCAAAATTCGATCATTCTCAAGTGAGTTACGTACATCCACTAAATACATGCCATTGTATGTGCAGTAACGAAGCGCTTGATACCAAGACAACTAAAGAATTTGTTTTAAACAATTTTTATTATTTGACTAAATACTCGAATACCTCTTTTGGATAACTCGTAAAATACTGTCGTCCATCAATTGTAAAATATTGTTCGCCAACCGCCAAAGAAATCGCACAATACAAAAGCACCACAACTATTTTCACTTGCATTTTTAAAATTCAATTGAATAATAAATTCAAATGTGCAAAACTATTTATACTCGAAGTACAATATAATTCATTATCAGCGTTTAATTTTGGTGTGGTTTTATATAATGGGGATGGGTTCATTTTTATTATGCGGTGTAGGATGTGGTTAGTGGTTTAATACATAAATAAAAAAAATTATAATTCATTGGTGCTCGTATCTATTCCGCAAATTTTAGATTTATAAATTTAAATATCAACTGAATTACGACATAACCAATAGATTCTAAAATCGGAATTCGCGTCGTTCCAAATAAAATCAGAAGCAAATTACAACGAAGCCTGTAAGAAACTGTAGTTTCGTTACGAATACCAGGTAGAGCTTCCAATATTAGCTTACTGTGTAGGGATACAAACATATGTAGGGATACATGGTTGATTTTTAATTGCCACAGGCGACGGGTTGAATGATGGAGTAATGGAGTAGTTTAAGGTCTTGAAACAAGATCAGATTTCCTTACACCAAAAATTAATCTTCGGAGTTTAAACCTTATTTTCGCTGCACAATTTTCAGCGGAATTCTATTGATCTATACCAAGGAGGGGAAATTTCTTTACAAAATGACTCTTCGATTGGCCATTGGCCATTTGTCTCGCGCTGCAAATTTCTCTTTGAAACAAACGTATAAACTCGCACTCAAGGCGCAAGCCACTCTGTAAAATAACGATGTTGAAATCATTTTGATCACAGGATGCTTGTTGGAATTTTAATAACTGGTTTCGGTGCATGAAATTTAAGAGTTTTGAGATTAAAATCGGAGAGAATTTGGTCAACCAAATGTGCCTGTTAAAGCTGTTTTTGGATAAATCACATAATACTTTGCATCACGATCTCGATTTAATTATACCATCACGAGATATGCCTAACACTCTATCTAAAAGGTCGTGCTCTATAAATATCACATCAAAATGATATAGTCAAGCCCCCCAACGCTAAATTTAAAGAGCCTAGCCTCTAGCCTCTAACCTCAGCAAGGGTCCACCGTGACGGTCACAGCTGAATCAATTTCATCAAGTCTGTTAAACGGAAGGAGGTTCATCACGCATCATACAACAAAATGAGACAGTGCCAACAGGATCCTGCGATAACTAACTGTGAAGAAAATATTAAACTTGAAGCTGAATACAAAACTGTCTTGAAAGAAAATATTTCACTGTGTGGAACGTGTTTCGAATCTTGAAATCGCGAAAATGATGAACAATAGTCTTATGTATATTTTCAAACCCGTTCCATTACAGAGTCAAACAATTCAACCGCTAAATTACGTATCGTATTTGATGGATCTCGTAAATCATGATCAGTCATACTACTAAATGATATTGCACGTACGAGACCCACTTTACGTAAGATGATGCAGATAAAGCATATCGACAAGTGATCATTCTATATCCCCTGAAATGATATTTCCACAGAGTAGTTTGGAAAGATATAGTCTAAGAAAGTTGGAGAAATAACGACCAAAATCATCCGCAGATAACCCCATTTTAAAATATTACTTCTTTATTGACGTTTTATTTCTGGGTGTGATAATCTTAATAGTTCAGAATAACCATTTGAAAAACTATTCCAATTGAAGAAGGAAGTTGTTATCTGGTTTAGAAAAAACTGTAGCCCATTCGTTTGATTTTGTATCATTAATTCCGGATAAACTTAACGAAACTGGGAGTTCTTAAATATGGAGCTGCTTTTGTTCTTTTCAGACTCTAGACTTTCAATTGAATCCTGTTCGAAATGTTTTCTCGTATGTGACTAAGATACGACCAAACAATATTTCTAAACAAAGTTTACTTTCTAAAATTTTCATGATTTTTGAACGTCTGAGATGAGTATTTTCGTTGACTATATCTATAAAAATTCTTTGACATCAGTTATGGTGTCGAAATGGCCATTGAGATGATGAAATTCCTAAATGATCAGCTTGATTAAGCATGTGTGGCAGTCCATCGAATTAATTATGATCAATCAATCGAGTCCTAGTTAGCTTCCAGAACTGCTGGATGACGCTTACTGAAATGACAAGTAGTAGATGCTTTTCTTTTAATTCTGTTTTGGCGTAGTTCTTTTTGCGTTTCATTATCGTCATTAAAATTTCTATTATAACTGTACCAGTAGTTGCTTATCGCAGTGATGATGATATTTTTCTCTTTGTGCACTCGCCCCGTAAGGCAAGTGAATGATGAATGTGAGAAATTCACAGTTATGTCGAATGTCAGTAATGACTTTGATTACTGACAATTGCGGACAATTGGTAAATAGGACAGAGTTAAACTAATAATTTATCAAATAAAATGAGCATCGATTATTTTCACCAGAACAGAGTGGTTTACAATGAAATGCTCAAATTGTTTGTACTATAGATTTATATTTTTCATCTCTTTTCGAGTGGTAGTTTAAATAAATGGAAAATGGCATTATGGCATTGACTAAATGACGCGCGAAAATGATTAAAAATACCACCAACATTTTCCACTTAAAATTTATAAATATCAAAACTAATAAAATTATATAACCGTGTAGCAGAAAGTAATTCCAATCCATGGCGCTATAAAAAATACGCGTCTGATTTTAATCCATTTAATAAAATTCTAGATGTTAATTCAATTAAAACAAAAAGTAAAAAAAAAATAAATAAATATTGATGATGATTGACGGGGGAATAAAATTAAGAATGAGTCAATTATATCAAAAAGATACCACAAACAAAAAAAAAATCTAATAACACGATCATACTTAAGAAAGATCACCTGTTGATCAAAATCCAAAATGTCATTGACTTTATAATCCTTCTTTCTACATATCCATACGTATGTAAACGTAAGTGTGTTTCGAAGAGGTTTCTTGTTATTTGATTTATTTTTTTATTCCAGTGCACAAAAAATGATTTTAAATTAATAATAAAAAATAAAATTTTGAGAGGTTAATGATATTTTGGCCATTTTCTGTGGCGCGTAAATTGCCATCATTTATATACATTTTAAGTGATTCTCCGCGCGTTATACATACGTTGTAGTATACACACGTGAGACATATATAGATAGACATATAGCCTAACCTTAGTTGTATCTTAAATTATGATTAATTTATTGAGCTTATATAATAACGTAATATACGCAGAGATTATACGTGCGCGAAACTCAATTAAATTAAACCAAGAAGAAAGTTGGAAATTCTTATTTATTATAAGTCATTTATTTTATCGCATTTATGATTAAAAAAAAGTTTTTGCCGCCTGAAAAACATCAACGAAATTTTGCGCGATTAGTTGCGGTTTTCAATAACTGTATATTTTGAATATGTGGCTTATGCGTACTGCGCATGTATATTGATAATTTGAATCAAATTTCCAAAAATTTAATTTTGGTTTCGCGTTAACCACATCAGAAATGTTTGAATAAAATTTTATTACCGTTCTGATTAAGTATGAAATTTTGGCTTATTCTGGGTGATAGCCATTAGATGATGTTCATAAACCCGCTGACCATTTTATGGGTTGTTGTGACGTCACATGTGTGGGTATTATATTGATACCACATAAATTTAACAAACAAAAGTTCAACTTATATTCTATAATCTTTTATTAATATAATTTATTTTAATATTTCATTTAACAACATTCGATTGATTTTACATTTGATGAATGATGTTCGAATTATATTTATTTAATATTTAATGTTTATTGTTTAATGTAGCTAGTAGTATGTTTTTCGCAAACGACATTAAAATATTTTCTGAAATTGATCAAATTAAGTTTCAATCTCATTTGATTC
Source organism: Nephrotoma appendiculata (assembly GCA_947310385.1). Taxonomy (NCBI): domain Eukaryota; kingdom Metazoa; phylum Arthropoda; class Insecta; order Diptera; family Tipulidae; genus Nephrotoma; species Nephrotoma appendiculata. Next base: position 4,845,483 of record OX371224.1, on the reverse strand, counting down.
TAATTTTAAAATCCTGAATATTGACAAATGGTAGGTAACGAAAAAATTATTTAAAATATTCCGAGAAAGATTGGAGCATTATAGTGCCACTGGTTATTCAAACAGGAAGCGAGCACTAGAACACTATGATCCTTCTTGAAGTACATATGTGGCGGTTCAATCAACAAGTTAATTTTACTGGTGGATTTGTAAAACGTTGAAAGTAGCAATTCCTAAACTGAGTGTTTCAGGATTTATTGAATTGAATGAGTAAAATGGAAGTGCTATTCAATTTCATTATTAAACAAAAACCGTAGGGACGAAAATTTATAATAATCAGAATTTAGCTGCTCCTCAAACACACGAGACGTGTGTTTTAAATATTGTATTAATTAAACATTAAACATTAAATATAAAATATGTAAATATAAATCGAACATCATTCTTCAAATGTAAAATCAATCGAATGCTGTTAAATAAAATATTAAAATAAATTAATAAAAGATTATAAAATATAAGTTGGACAATTGTTCATTAAATTTATGTGGTATCAATATAATACTTATAAACTGGTGACCCCGACGTGATTCAGAACGATCCTTGAACACGTTTTTTACTAAGGAGCAGCATCAGTTAATTATCAGGAAAAATATAGAGGCGAAAAAGCCAGCTAGCTTTCGATCAGTATAATACCGTCTGACAACTAGCAGCCCAGCCTAATAACGCCAGCCACTAGCAGACCAGCCTAATAACGCCAGCCGCTATCAGCCCAGCTCATACCGACAACCACTAGCCAGTCTAATATCGTCAGTAGTCCAATCTAATATAGTTATTAATTTACTAAGGTTATACAATTGGGGTCATGCCCTCACCAGCGGACAGCGTCTGATTGTTTACCACGGTAAATATAACCATTCAGAAATAATCGGTAGGTAAGCGGAATTTTATTATTATTAATTTTTCATTCACCATTTCGGTTATCTGATATAAGTGATTAAAATTTTACTTTATCATTTTATTAGACAAATTTGTGACATCGTTGAAACACCACCATGTCTGACTCAGAAAACGACCACTAAAACAATCACAATGTTGGTTTTATAACAAATGCATATAAAGTTTCAATTAAATCTGCACCATTCAATCGTGAAGACCCTGAAATATGGTTTACTCAACTTGAGACGCAATTTATAATAGGGGGTATTCCTTCTGATCCCACTAAATACGGTCATTTGATTGCGGCACTTGACCGTCAAACTGTCAAGTGCATTCGTAATCAAATTCTTAGGCCACCAATTAATAATAAATATGAAACGGTAAAGGCTACAATTATCGAAAGATTTAGCGAATCGGCAAAAAAAGCTCGATCGCCTTTTTTCGGGGTTGCAAATAGGTGACAAAAACCATCTCAATTATTACGAGAGATGGGGTGTTTTTCTACCGATCAGGTTACTGAGTCGGTTTTAAGAAATTTGCGGATGCAGCGTCTAACAACCTATACTCAAGAAAAACATTATCAAGTATGGACGAATCTAATTTGGTTCATTGATTGCAAAAGACGGCTGATAAAATCGAACAAATACAAAACCAATTAATTTATGCAGTCTAAACTCTCTTAAAAATATTGATAATAAGCAACAAAGTGGTGTACTTTATCAAATTCAAGCATTAACACAAAAAGTTGAAGAATTAGTTAAAAAGCGTAATACAAGGGATTCACGATAAGTAAACCACAGGTCACCGGCTCTACCCTCAAAGAATAATATTCGACGTCGCAGTTTATCGCTTTTCACGGTGGGTGTTGGGAGTGTAAATTATAATAGCCGTTTCATAATTACCGATCGTCAAAATAAATTACAATTATTAGTTGATACGGGCGCCGAAGTTTCAGTGAATCCTCCAACTAATTCACAAGTAATTAAATCACCAGAATTTATGTTATTCGCAACAAATTCAGGCTTTCGAAGATCATTCAACTGGAAATTCATAATAGCTAAAGTCGAGAGATTCATTTTAGGTGCTGACTTTTTAGTTCATTTCGATTTGTATTTGATGTTAAACGCAAAAGGTTGATACTTGACCTAACTTCACTACAACGGAAGAACTAATACAAATCATTTCGGATGGTATTACAACTATCAAAATCGACGAATATCATCCGGATATTTTACAACTATTACAAAAATTCAAATCAGTGACTCATGATTCAAAAAGTCTTAATACTGTAAAACATAATATTAAACATTGCATTGAAACTTCGGTACAGCTATGTCATGTAAAAGTTCGAAGATTAAGTTCAGATAAAATACTCATAGCCAAATTAGAAATTCGAAATGTGGTTAGCGCAAGGCATTTGTCGTCCATCTAAAGGTAATCAGATCGGCGACTAGTTGGCGACTATGTGGCGATTACAGAGTACTAAATACATTGACAAAACCAGTTCGGTATCCAGTACCATTTTACTCATCAGCTTGAATCATGTACCATATTTTCTAAAATCGATTTGGTTAGAGCTTTCATCAAGTACCGGTGGAATCACAATACATCGAGAAGATAGCAATAATTACACTCTTTGGATTGTTTGAGTTTCCGCGTAAGACATTTGGTTTACGAAACGCTGCACAAATTTTCCAAAGATTGGTTCATTCACTGTTCAGAGATTTAAGATTCATTTTTCCATATATATAGATGATCTACTCATAGCAAATTTCTAATCATGGTTTATCCCCAGACAAGCAGAGAATGAAAATTATTCAAAATTTTCCTCAACCGAAAACCATCGATGGTTTATTTAGATTTCTGGGGATGATTAATTATTACAGAATTTTTCTACGTAATGCAGCATCTGATCAAGCTTCATTATACGAATTTTTAAAATGTCGAAAAAAGGACAAATCAGAAATTCCTTGGACTGAAGAAACATATGAAGCATTCGAATTGTGCTAATCTAAATTAGCATAATGTACTCAATTAGCAAATCTGGTTCAAAATGCGAAGTTCGCAGTATTCTTTGACGCGTCTGATTTAGCTGTTGGAACAATATTACAGCACCTTACAGAAAAAGGCAGCATAAGCAGCAAACAATTATTTTAAAAATTTTATTGAGGGAAGAGAGTTCATTTTATTTTCGGATCATAAACCTCTAATATTGCGTTGCATCAAAATTTGCACAAAGCTTCACCTAGGCAACGACGAGATTTAGATTTAATAGCACAATTCACATCTGATATTAGACACATCTCAGGAAGTTGTAATGTTGTTGCTGACACACTGTCATGTATTCAACAAGTGGACGTTGGAACCACAATTGATTACGTTTTGTTAGCAGAAGCACAACAATTAGATAAAGAACTTACTGCATTGATTGAATCAAATCCAAGTTTAAATTTTAAAAGTTACCAATATTTGGATCGGACAAGTACATCCTTTTATGACATCTCAAATGGCAATCAACGTCATTTTGTGTCAAAATCATTCCGGCGACAAATTTTTGATTCTTATCATAATTTATCACATCCCGGAATTAGGACAACTATACAAAACAAATTACGAAAAAGTGTGACCTTCAATGTCAAAAGAAATACGCACGTGGGTAAGGAACTTTATTGTTTGTCAAAAATGTAAAATTACCAAACACATTAAGAGTAAAATTGGTACTTATACGAACCAACCAGTAATAGATTTGAAGAAGTTCATATCGATATTATTGGACACTTTCTCCGTTCGAGGACAAAATTTATTGCCTTACGATGATTGATAGGTACACACGATGGTCTAAGCAATTCCAATTGCAAACGTCCGAGCAGAAACGATTGCTGATGCCTTACTATCACGACTTACAGAGGTGCTCAGTTCGAATCTACACTGTTCAATGAAATAGCCAAAGTATTAGGATTTCAACACAAACGAACGACATCATATAATCCTGCATGTAACGGAATCATACTAGAACGATGGCTCCGAACGTTAAAAGCTGCAATTATGTGTGCAACAAATACGCAGTGGACAAAATCTTTTCCGCTAATTTTACTCGGATTGAGAACTGGATTTAGAGAAGATTTTAAAAGTTCTTCAGCAAAATTAGTGTTTGGGCAAAACCTTTGATTGCCCGTAGATTTCGTAACAGAGAACAGGTATATCGGCCAATCCAATTTCGTTATTCAACTTCGAAATCAATTTAAGAATATGAAACCATCAACAACCTCACGACATGCCAAAGATCTGTCAAATTGACCATCTGTTTTAGTAAGGACGGACGCATTATGACGTCCTTTACAATCTCCATATGAGCGACCTTTTCCAATAATAAAAAAAGTTGAAAAATTGTTCACTCTATCAATCAAGGGTGTTGAATCAACAGTTTCAATAAACCGACTTAAACCGTGTTTTATTGAATCACAACAAACCGAGAATTTAACGAAAACATCAACATTATTATACAATCCACAGAATACTAATTCGTCACAAAAGATTTCACAACCTGCAAATCGCAAATGAGTAACTTTTACACCAGACGTTACTGAACAATATAAGTCAAGATGAGAACAAATTTCAAAAAAATCAATTCGTTTTGAATAAAGGATACCGTTCTTGTTCAATCACTGGGGAAAGGATAGTGTGGCGGTTCAATCAACAAGTTTATTTTACTGGTGGATTTGTATAACGTTTAAAGTAGCAATTCCCAAACTGAGTGTTTCAGAATTTATTGAATTGAATGGGTAAAATGGAAGTGACATGAAATTTCATTATTAAACAAAAACCGTATAGGTATGAAAATTTATAATAATCAGATTTTAGCTGCTCCTCAAAAACAAAAGACGTGTGGTGCTTTAAATATTAAAAGTGGGTTCACGTACGCGATAAAAAAATGATTCGCGAATCAAGCCAATCAATGAGCGTTGTCAGTGCTCATTATTGCTCATAATTTGTTATTTTTTTTTTATTATGTTGGATGCTTGCGATCAAAATTTGCCCAAAGTTAAAATTATTTCATCTCGGGCGGAGAAATTTGTATATGTTTTCAATGATTTAATTTTCTTATGATTCGCGTATCATTTTTTGATCGCATACGTGAACCTGCCCTAAATGTTAGTTTTGTTAGTAATAAACGGTGGTTTAAAACTTAAAAATTTAGCTTAATAATTCTAAAAAACGGCTTAGTTGCATCTTCAAACTTTGTAAGATATTACTCCGTCTGATGTGTTGCAACTGTCGTAAATTTTGTAACGACATTACTATGACCCGGCCAGAAAAAATATAATTCAGGTGAAAAAATTCGATATGGAAACTGTTTTTTTCTTGCATCGATGGTGAACTTATGATAATCATTAGAAATTTAAACGGTTTGGTTTTTTAATTTCTACTCAATTGGAACGAACGCTACCACACTCCTCCTTTTACTAAATATTTTTCTATCATACTTTAAATTCGATTGCCAGAGTCGCACGCATCCGAATAAATAATTATTGGTAATTTCGAATTATCAGCTAGTATAATTTTTTTTAAATAATAATCCACAAAAAACGAAGCAAAAACAGAAGTTTGAAGATCAGTCTGTGTTTCGTCAAACCAATAGCAGACAACATCTTTTGTTAATTTATTAAAATTCGTGAAATTATGGCAAGAAAGTTTCCTTTTGAAATACATACTGCTAGCGTTAACAACAAGGCAAATTTTAACCGCCTGTAAATCCATAAAAATGAGATGGCAAAGTCCGTTGAATGCCGCTTGAACTTGCCACGCTTCTTTTAAAAGATTTCCGTCTTTATATTGAACCCATGTGTCACAACGATCTTTCTTAGGATTGAACAATCCAAAATTTCTTTTTGTAAATTCGAATACAAATTTAGTTTTTAGTGGTTTAGTGGTTTGTATATTCCGCGTACAGTGGTGATTTTGAATCAAATTTTTGCTTTAAGTACAACCTATTCGTATTTTTCCTGCAGTAATGGCTAGGAAGTTTATTTAGTGACTCTAAAAATTGGCACATAAACTCAGATACATGATTTTTCTTCATTGCATTTAACATGCCGAATTGCAAATTTTTAACACATTTTAAAACAAAACCTTGTTTAATTCCAAATGTTACTAAAAATAAGTTCTTATACACTTCCACATGACGATCATTTAGATGGATTCGGTATTTGAGAGAAAATGCGCGCCTTGAACTAGTTGCGTCAATTGTAGACGCCCTTTGTGTTTCATTTGCCAATACTAAATTGCTAGTATAATTTCGTACCAGTTTAATTTCCAGAAACTATTAAACATTAGTCTCCGATCTTTCTCGCTTACTGCTCCAAAATGCTCGTTATATTTTGAAAATTTTTTACAGGTTTGAGTAGTACAGCTATAGGTCCTATTTGGCGGTTTTGTTTGGGCACATCTTGTTTTTGGCTTTAGGTAGGTTCTCAATAGCATTCGTTTTTTTATTTGTTGTTTTTGTTTTGAAAGTATTTTTGAGTCAACAGTGCAATCATTCTCAACATCATATACCTCTATTGGCTCCTTCACATAGCTTCCTCTTGGGACATATTAGCAATATGCAATATTGTGTTTGGTTCGTCTCTCAAACTAGTATTTGTAGACAAAGTTTCTTCAGATTCGGTTTCTGGTACATTATAATTGCAATATGTGTCAGTGTCATCATTTTCACCATCTCCATTAGTATTTTTATCAATAAAATTAAAAGAAATTTTTTTCAACGTTGGTAATACCTCAATTACTGGCGATGCTAAATTATTTTTAATATTAAGTGATGTACGAGTATCACCGTCATAAACAAATGTAGCATTGTCAAGAATTGATGAAGAATTCACCGTAGTATTGGTTTCTGGTATAATATTTGATCCAGATGTATGATTAATATGTTTACAACCTTCATATAGGTGCTGCTGTCATTAGGTCGATAGGTATAACATTTCCGTCGTTGTTACTTCGACTAAGATAAGATTTGTATTATTCAAAATGTATTGGATATAGTCAGATGCCGGATATCGATGGTAAAGAGCCAGTAGATGAGGGAGGATATTGCTTGCTTGATCCAGATGATTGTGATCGATTTTCTCTTAATTTTTGCAGTGCGAGTTTAACTAAAAGTTTGCCCCTTTCACCCATAATTATCTTTTGTTTAAATCAATCTAGTAAAGTATTGTTTTTACATGAGCATCGCAAAAAAAATGTTGAGACCGGGCTGTTTTAGATCCTTGAGGTTAAGCCACTTATGCAGTTAATGACCCCATATACATATACCTTTAATTCGTCGATCATTTGGGATTACGATAAACAATTCGAGTAAAGCATATGCATTAATATTAAAAAAGTTAGAATGGCGCATTTTATTTAATTTTTTATTCAGACAAACACAACAGCTTTGCTAAGTGCTACACTTAACATTGTCGTTATCATTCATCAAATTATAATTTTATTAAATAAACGTCGCACAATAAAATCATCAACAGCTATAAAGCGTTGATTGGAATGTTGATAATTAACAAAAAAAAAAAAAATATTTCAATCAATTTATTAATCTTCAAAAGCCTCCAACCAAACATCAAAACACTTACAGAATGTATATATGCGCAGAGTCGTAGACACTTGATTGATATTAAAAGTCAATTTAAATTTTATAACATTTGGTTTTGGTGTGCTCGTTCGGTTGTAAACTTTTTTATATTTTAATTTATTGATCCAATTTAGTTATGCAGTTTTTATACAAACTATACTAATTGAGGTTTATAGTTTTTTTTTTAGTTACCTGAATCATACATATTATTACGTACCTGAATATTTTACCGTGAATTTTGCAGCAAAATAAATCGAAAGCGTACTTATTGACAGATTTCTATATTTGGAACCAAAAATTTTATTAATTTCGGTTTCTGAGAACGGTTGAATTGACAAACAAAATGTTATTTCTTGTTCTCATTGAGGTTTCGTTTAATTTCACCAGCTTGTCATTAGATATTGACATCAAAATTAAAACGAAATCTTTTATTTTACATATCCATATTATTTTAACCACCTTGCATGTGTCGCGCACATTTTCGCAGCATATCAACTTTCATTAATTTTATCCATAATACACATAATTTATATTTTGTGTATACTATTTTGTAAAATCTAACAGAATTATACCGTGCTGTCCATGAAAAGTCTTGTTGAGTCATAACTTTTCAATTTTCTTGTTTTTCCTACCCAGTCAAAATATGTCGATATACACAAGCCGATATGCTCGACAGACAATTATTACGTTCGCGGCCTAAATACGCGCAATTATGTTTTAGTGCATAAATTTTAAATTTAGATGTATAGACAACATACAAAATTTATATTTACATGGTAGACTTTTACGTATACATAAAGTTAACAACTAGATGAGACCTCACAAATAGATAAAATTGCGTGCCGATACTTATAATTCATGTCTCTTGTCCTCTCGTTCAATATATGCATATAATCGCAATAATAAACGATTTATATAAAATTTTTAGTTTTTTATTAAGTTATGAATTTGCAACCACGTTACAGTACCGAGAATAAATGCAAGTAACATAGCCTATAGATATTACACTAACTAGATATTGCTGACCTGCACTGTTCACATTCACATTGTCTTTTCGGAAAATATTATTCATTCATTCATTCAATAAAATGCATTTTTTATGCAGTCGTAAGTTTAAGGTACACAAGAAAGCTTCGAGATGGATCATGCTGGGTGTACTGACAAATTTAATTTTTTTAAATTATTTGTCGTTCCAGTAGATATAAAAAATTGAATTGTCTTATGTAATTTTATGTTCCTATAATACGAAAGCAAAATAAACAAATTGCGGAATTGTAAGGCATAAACATAAGGAATAATGCAGGTGGGCTTTATGAAATAGTTCTACACATTAGTCACACTTGTTCGAGTATAGATCACCTTCATACAACACCGAAATACCAAATATCCTTATTGTAAATTATATAAATTAAAATTATATAGAGTTATGTTGATGGATGCATGACTGAACATTTAATTCATGCGGTATACGAGCGTACCTTTACGACCTATATGTGTTGCTATTATGTCGCGTGGCATTTGCATTTTTCATCGGAAGGAAATATTATGTAAATGGAACTATACAATTATAATTATGTTGATATAAAAATATGTTGGTGGTTTTAGAATTTTTTTTTTGTTTGTAAAAATATAGTACACGGTTGATGGCCTTTTAAGGAAACAGGTGATGGAATTTAGGAAAATAGCGTCCTATTTTGTAAAATATGTATAGGTATAATAATTGATGGGTGATATAATATTTTACATAATCGAGCTGGTTTGAAAGGGTTTTAAAATTATATGTAATATAAAAATAATTAGAGTCGCCCAATATCAGGTGTTATAATGTCAGAATCTACATATCAGGAGGATAGAACTAAGTGCAAACTTTATTGATGAAAAATATCAAAAAAATATCCAAAATTATGTTGTAGCAGGGCTTCTCCTATTACTGGGCAATTAAAAAAAACCTTACGTCCAAAACTTATTGATTTATAAAAAGTTTGTTCGTCTGTGCGGAGGCCTGGATAGACGTCTGTACTAATGGTATCTCAAGGAAAATAATAATTCTAATTTTTCTGAACACATTAGTACCCAAGCAGATTCAATTTTTATTACTTCCATATATATAATCATGTGGCGTATCCTTTCAAAGGTCTTGGAAACGCAATAATTTTGTAATTAATATAATTAATTATTAAATTATCATATAATATATACGTGTCGTATATACTCGTATGATTGAAAAGGCTTGGAAGAGTGTCATAAATTTAGGAGAAGCATATTAGTGGCGTTAGTGGCATATATCGTTTACAAAATTTTGGATAAAGGAAAATATTTGTACTAATTTGTGTTAAATAAATTACACAAATTAAGCATTTTGACGCTGATGGCAAATTATTAATTTCATTAAGCAGAATGTTACAAAATACAGTGTTGAAGCACGATGGTACACAAAACTACCGTTGTTGCGCTGAAGCCACTTACATTTAGGTCATTTAAATAAAACCATTTGATGCATAAATAATTATCATGGTGGAATGGTCTTGGAAAAGCAAAAGTTTTATTACCAGCACTTTAGTTCACAAATTCACCGTTTTGGCGCTAAATCAATGAGAATCAGAATATTTTTCTGAGTCGTTTTGTAAAGAATTTTTGTGGATTAGTGCAATGGTATAGTTATATTCGTAGAAAACTTAAGCAAAATTTTAAGAAAATCTGGTTTAACTTTCATAAGCAATAATGATCCCTTTCTTGAGAGGTCTCAGCTCTTAGCACTTTTTGAGAGCAAACAAGAAACGCGCTGAAATTAATTTTCTTGTTAGAAAAAAAAATTTCACCACTACATTTATTAAAATCGTTTCACTGTGCTTTGGGCTGAAATTCAGAAAATTAATAGGGTTGTTAATTAAAAAATTCAACAGGTTATGAACCCAGTCAAACATCGTCAAGAAAGGAATAGTGTTTATTACAATTACACGATTGAAAACAAGAATTTGGAAGACGAAGATAAACAAAAACATTTTTTTTATTCATTTTGGTACAAATTTTGACGCGAAACAAAATTGAAAGTGATCGGTTGAACATTGAAAAATTGGAAGGTGGTGAAAATTGATTAATATGAAAATTTCAAGGAAGTTTTCAAAACTCAAAGAAGTTTTGTAAAAATTAAAGGATCAAGGTAAAGATGTTTACGATTGACGGAAACAAATAAAGTCGTTCAAGCAATTCTTGGGATACCATAGTTCATTAAAATTGTAAATAAATAAAATCAACTAAGAAATAATCGTAATTCTGAGATAATCTTTTCTGCAAACTACTTTCGATTCGATCAAACAAGTTATCATTCTTATCATTCATATCATCTTATCATTCTGATCATTCTTATCATTCTTGTACGGATGTGTACTCATTCCAATGTGTAATTTAGGAAACATCAAAAAACTACAGTGGTATTTGTTCGTTATAATTTAATTCTTTATTTTATTCACAAAATTATTTTTATTGAAAAAATGATGAAGCTGCTCTGCGGTCAAAAAGTAAGTGAACGAGAATAGTAAATTTCAACAGCTTGAGTTTATCAGCATATAAAAAAGCGGTAACCTAAATTCCAGAGCCAGCAGGTTAAATACATATTTTTGTAACTGGCCTCTTAAGTTGACCAGTTTTGTTTTGATGATGGCAACTCTGATTAATCCATCCTGACCTGGAATCACCGACATAATACATCCCATGAGCTATTTTATTGGTGGAACATCATTATCCATCACAACCACCAGATTTCCGATGCTTGGATTCATTGTGGGATACTTCCACTTATGGCGTTGCTGTAATGTTAATATATATTCTTTGTGCCATCTCTACCAAAAAAGCTGGGCCAATCTTTGAACGTGCTCTCAACGTAATAACCGGTTCTTTTTTAAAGGTAGCAGATTGGGTTTAGGTATTAGATTAATAGGATGCCCAATTAATAAATGAATTGGTGTGAGGGAACCAATTTATCCGCTGACATCTCACACAGTGGTCGTGAATTAAGGATAGCTTCTATTTCAACTAACAATGTCAACATTTCTTCATAGGTAAGCCGTGATTCTCCAAGTACCCACTTCCTGTAAAATTTTGTTGATTTAATAGCTGCCTCCCATAGACCACCAAATTTAGGAACAGCTAGAGGAATAAAATGCCATTCGATGTTATTTGTAGTGATGTAACTCATAATTGCCTCATATTTATAGATACCATTTCTAAATTTTGTTGTAGTTCGTTTTGGGCACCTTTAAAATTCGTGTCATTGTCACTATATGTGACGGCAAATGCCGCGCTGAGCATGGAATCGTCTTAGAGCTGCCAAAAAAGTTTCCGTCATTATATCACCAACTAATTCCATGTACAGCCTTGGTCGCCATACATACAAAAAGTGCCAGATACGCTTTGATTAATTTGGCCCCTCGCAATTTGGATGCTTATATAAACAGTGGCCCTGCATAATCCACACCCGTGGACAAGAATGACTGATGCAATGTGACTCTGCATTGCGGTAGTTGACCCATCAGTTGATGTTCGTGTTTCGCCTTCAACCGGACACATTTAACGCATCGTCCAACGACTACTCGAATTTCATCCTTGTGAGTATGTGAAATTTATGCTTCAGAGTTGACAATAAAACGGTTTGGGCTGTATGGAACTGCTTAAGATGTTCGTCCCTTTCGCTGGTATAATAGTCGGATGCTTCTGGTCAAATGTAACATTCGCGTTAGAATTTCTACCCAACTAGTCTCTCTCTCTCTGGCACTATATATATACCATACAGGGATTTGGCCGCCTCAAATGAGGTTTCATAATCGTATTTTTATTTCGGATAATGAGTGATTAATTCATTGATCCTAAACCAGCCGTGAAATTTTTTCTTTGTCACCACCGGGAATCGAACCCGGGACCTCCGGTCGCTGGAGCAAGCATGCTGACCACTTTGCCACCGTTGCTACCCAACTAGTAATAAACCAAATTTGTTTAGAAAAGGAAAAAGATATGTTAGTTTCGAATTTTTACAAATTGGTTTGTTTTTGGTGAGCGCATTTATTTCTGATGAAAAATTGTTCATTTGGATTAGTCGGATTACGAAATTGAACGCATCAATCATGACCTCGTGAATCTTGAACAGCGTTCATTGAGTCTGGACACCCTATCGTTTCTGTCATCTTCAATTGTGTTGCTCAAAACCACTGAATTAATCTTTTGTTCCCTCATTGTTGCGTCTGATTGATCACTATTTAAATTAGTATGACTTGGCCACTCCTCTTCGACTTCTTCAACCAATACGGACCATTTCACTATATTTCGTGATTCAGTAGTATCCTCTGGAAATAAACCTCTCGAAGCGCAGTTAGCCGGGTTGTCGTTTGAGGATACATGGCTCCAATGACTTCGGTTTGCATGCTGCATGATAAATTACACTCTATTTGCCACATACGCCTGCCATCTCCTCGGACATGATGATAACCAACTGAGCACAATCGTGGAATCTGGCCACTATATTGGTATTGTACCCATCGTTGGTTTTCATCCTGCTATAAATTACTGCAGCGTAAGCCAATTCGGAGGCATCCGCAAATCCGTGCAATTCTATTACTCCCTCTGTGTTACAACCACCTATTCATTCTGATATCCTCTAGTCGCTTCAGGTTGATCCTATAGCTTCGTACTCTTGATAAACTGGATCCGGTAGGAGTTCATTCCAATCGATTCCTACTAGCCACAATTTCTGTAAGATGATCTTAATTTTAAATACTGTTGGTGATCACCAACCTATTGGGTCAAAAATCTTCGAAGCCTCGGATTACACATATCGTTTCGTTAGTTTCTGATCTTCTAATTTGACTTTAAAGTGGAAACAATGTTTTTTGGCCGAGTACCTCACTCCAAGTATCGAAATGAAATAGCTTGTGACCCATCTTCAATATCCAAAATCGTGGCGGCTCGGTTTATTTCAGGAATGATACGCGTGAGTTCTCCACAATTAAATGCCCACTTTCGAATGTTGAATCCTCTCTTATTCATTTTATTAGATACTGGATTATGATATTAGCATCTTTTAGGCTGTTCATCCCCGACATTAGGTCATCGACATAGAAATCTCGTTCTACTATTTTTGCAGCCTCTGGATATTCTTCCTTATAATCTAAAGCAAGTTGATTTAGCATTTGTGTGGCTAAAAAAGAAGCCAATGCCGCACCATACGTTACAATAAGACTACTAATTTTTTAGCAGTCGCTATCTCTTCGGTTGAACCAGATCTGCCTATACATCTTTTCGATATCTTTCGTGAAGATAATTTTATGAGTGTGAAATCTTAGTAATAGCTCGAATAAACGTGACAGCTTATGCGGTCCTACTGCTAGCGGGTCATTCAGTGAGTTTCCTTCCAATGTTTTGGCTGACCCATCAAATACAACCCGCAGCTTGGTGGTCGTACTGCTTTCCTTGGTCAACCCATAATGCGGTAAAAATACTGTTGGCTACCAATGTCTTTTGATATCTCTATATGACCTAACTTTCGATATTCATCCCTGCAATTTGACATATTGCTGTCTAAACTCATTTTTGAGTTGCACAAGCTAGGTAAACCTGCCTTGAACGATAAGCTTACTATATATTTTCTATCTGTTGCCCTTTGAACCGTATTTTGATAGTGCTCAATAGATAATTTCTCTTCATCTGTGTATGGAACTCGAATTTCTTCGAGCTCTCAAAATTTTCGAAGAGTCGAGTCAACATCAATGTGTAGGTTTACTGGAAATGCTTTGATACCATCATTCTGCATGGCGTTCCTGCTATGACCCACCCAACCTCGTATTGTGTGCTACTAGCCTAGAATGCACCTCTTGCCATCATAAAGTAGCTCGAAAGATACATCACTGCCTAATAGGATATCAATTCTTCTGTTCTTGTAGAAATTTGAATCAACGAGTTTCAAATTGTCCTAATTTCGTAGATCGCCCAATCCTGTTATCGATGGTTAATATTATGATATTTTTGGTACTATAAGAACTTTTGCTGTGGTCCTATAGTTATCATCCTGCAATCTGGATTTATTGCGTATGCTTGAAATGTGAAATTCCTGTACGTAACATCGTTTAATCCTTGAATCCAGATTCGACCATTTTCCTTTTTTAAACCGAGACGTTGAAAAATGTGCTCGGTGACGAAAGATGTTTGTGATCCCGAATCCAAAAGCGCACGATACCGTTCCTAGTCTCCATTATGATGTTCTATATCTAATTGTACTATCCGAAGAATTATATTATTTACTAAATTGGCATGATTACACGTAATTTGCCCCAGGTACTTGCACTGGTTTGAGCGGAAACAGTTGGAGCTGTTTCTAAATGTAAAATTTCATGATGCTTTTCCTGGCACAAATTGCATCTTCGCCTAGATTTGCATTGAAATACCAAATAATTATTTTTTAGACAGTTGTAACATAGCGAATTTTTCTTCACATATACTCTTCTTTGAATCACAAGGGCTAAAAATATAACACAATCAGTTAAATTGTGTCCATTGTGCAGTGTCCATTGTCCAGCAGTGTCCATTGTCTTTAGGTGCTGCGATTGTTTTGTATAGACGATCGGTTTCCACGATTTTCTTGCTTGCTTGAATTTCCACATTTGTCTTGTTTCGGGATCCATCTTCTGCGGGAAGCTATGTAGATGAGCCATGGATCGCGACTCTCTGCTTCTGTACCAAGTGCCTTAAGACCACGTATCACTTCGTCGCACGTATCGTGCAACCGTGCAATAGATTGTGCTGTTGCGTTATTCACATTTGGTTGATCGAAAAATGTTTGAACAAATGACTCGTTTATCGTACCTTTTACACAATTGTTGACGGTTGTGAAGTTTTTCCTAAATTGCTGAGCTATTCCTAAAAAACAACAACAACAACAAAAAGTTTCATAGTATAGGTAAAACTGCGAACTAACGAATAAATACAAAACTACGCACTAAGAAATAATAATATTTTATTATTTCTCAATGTGCAGTTTTTCGAAATTCGTGAGCTGCAGTAGAATTAGAAGTTAAAAATATATCACAAAATAACAAAAAAATTTCTGTAACTAGTTAAAACTATATACGCTTTCAGGGACAAAAGATTGACGATTTTTGAATAGTCTATAGGGAATTATCGTATACCGAGATTCCCTGAATTTTCCTGGTTTTCCTAAACACCGGCTTCCTAACGGAATCTAGAGTTCAGATAGTCTCGATCTACTCTAACAGAAAAAAGTCTTTTTTTGAAAAATCTATGGTCCCAGGTATTAAGGATTGACGATTTTTGAATAAGTTAACGATTTTTGAATATTCAACAAAAAATTATCGAATATTGAGATTCCCTGAATTTCCCTGGTTTTCCTAAACATCGGCCACCCTAATTGGTGTTCGGTTAGTCTCAACCTACCCTAACAGAAAATAAGTCATTTTTAGAAAAATCTATGGTCCCAGATACTTAGGATTGACGATTTTTGAATAAGTTTAACGATTTTTGAATATTCTATAGGGAATTATCGATTCCCTGAATTCTCCTGGTTTTCCTAAACACCAGCCATCCTAACGGAAACTGGTGTTCGGATAGTTTTTATCTACTCTAACAGAAAATAAGTCACTTTTAGAAAAATTTATGGTATCAGGTACTTAGGATTGACTTTTGAGCACCTCACGAATTTCGAAAAACCATGCATTGAGAAATAATAAAATTTTATTATTTCTTAATGCGTATTTTTGAATTTATTCGTTAGTTCGCAGTTTTAACAATACTATGAAATTTTTAGTTGTTTTTGTTGTTTTTTAGGAATAACTCGGCAGTTTTGGAAAAACTTCACAACCGTTCAGACACGCGTGAAGTTTTTCCGAAAAGAAATTCCTAAATTATTATTTTTTATTTTAGGAAATACTTCACGTGGATATTTTTTGATATGCCTCAATTTAATTAGCATCGTTTATTGGAAAATGACGACTAAGTACTAATGATTCATCTCCTAATTGTTTCTTAAGTAGCTGAAATTTTTGGGCAGGCGACAGGTTTGGATTCTCGTGCACCGTCGAACCAAACAGGTCAAAAAACGATTGCTATTCCTTAAAATTCCCATTAAAAGGAGGAATAGTAAATATGTGGTAGACGGAAATCGCTCTACGCCGACTGTGTCGTATTTAGCGTTTGATTTACGTTTCGCACGGATGGACCAACAATCCTTTTACGTATAGCACTTTGTAATTTAAGCACGATGCATAGTACTGAGAGTATATCGACTGTCTTATTATTTTGAATAAAAATCTGTTCTTCGTTTATGGGTGTAAATGTGTATACGTAAAAGTCGACCGCTCAGTCACCCCCACAACAACAATTAATTTATAAAACATAAATACACTAAAAATAAATTTTTTATCCATTTACATTCCACCTATCTAAAATGTTACAATTTCCATATATTCTGTGGCTGACATAATCATCCAATTAAATTTCAATAAGATTAAAAAACTAAAACGCCACAATTTTTTATTTTTTACGATCCGGATTACATTATTGGGCCATAACAATAAAAAAAGTTTTAATTTTTTTTTATTATTTATCGATTTTTGATCGCTCGCGAGAAAAACCAGATCAGAAACTATTTATTATCATTTCTCTAATATTTTTTATCTATAAAACTTATCATTTATACAAAATATTATGTATTTCCAGGTAAATTGGTTTTGGATCTGGGGATTACCAATATATTTTATTATTATTGTTATTATTTTTAAATAAATTATAATTTGGTTAACTACATGAAGCGATATGTATTTAGAAGGAAATTGGGTGTGAAATTTTTATTATTGTTAGAAAAGTAAAAGATCTCGATGATAATCGTCTAAATATTTAACAATGGTAGTAACAATAATAATAAAACGAATATGTATAGATAAACAACACCTTCAGCCAGGTGAGAAATATATATATAGCTACATGTAATAATCTTTAAGACGAAACGAAAGGAAGAGTATTATAAAAGAATACGAGATATACACTTGCTTTTGTATTTTAATGAGATGTAATTTACAAAATTGTTTATGGTTATTTAGAAGGAATTTCCTTTCTTCCGCTCAAAAATTCCAAGCCCACACATTTGGTCATCAGATTTTTGTTATTGGAAAAATATTTGTATCGTGCAGTAATTTTTAGTAATACAGGGAAACCCAATATAGGGGATCGAGACAGATGCATCTCGTTATATACGTAAAAGAAATCTTGCAATCTGATATCGTAAGTAAACAACAAAATTTAATTAAATATCAATTATTTTTTATATGATTTTGATGGATTGGGGCGCATATTTCAATTTGCATATTACAACGCGTCATATCGAAAAAAATAAGTGAAATTTGTTTATTTTTTAATATCAACAAGTTACAAGATACCTGTTGCATGATAAATTTTTAAATATTTTTCAAATTAAAATTAATTTCATATATTACATGGAAATTTTGATTTTGTTGTTTGCAATTATTGGTTGATAAATGTATACGATGGTTTTTAAGAAAGTGAAATTTTTTCATCTCGTATTGGTTTTGTTCTGGGCCGAATTACCATCGAGTGTATAAAATCAATTGTGTTACGTGTCGAAGAGTCATTAGTCAGCGTGTAATTGAGCATTAACCGCATGCACATCTAATACCATAAATATTCAGTGATTGCCATCAGCAGAGTTAATTTATATACGATTTTGTTGCATTTAGTTCGTTGTGTAAGTCATAACCAAGAAGATATTTATGCACGCAATTTTATATAAACTAATTGAAATTTAGATTGAGGCACTATAAAAAAAATATATTTTCACTTGTTGTCTTGTGTGTAACAAAAAATTCAAGTTCTTTAAAAAATGTTCTTATAAAATTATGGTAGGTCATTGTTTTGTTTACTGTTGAATTGTTTAAAATCAAAATATCGTTAATATACCCACTGGTATCCATTATTTTGATTAACAAGCCTTAAAAATTTTAATTGAAACCATAAGTCGAGAAATAAGATAGAATTTCAAGATAAATATTTCCAAATATAAAAAAAATTAATTAATTCATATACACAGGTGATTTTATGACAATTATGTTAATCAAGTTGATATGTAAGGAACGGGAGAGAATATAAATAAAACAGATATTGTATAATAAAATTTTATTTATTATTGATCAAACATTGATTCCATGCTGATAAAGTAATTTTTGTTGTGGTGGTTTGTCTTAATTTAAATAATTAATGTAATCAATTTCCTATGCGTATAAAATAAAATATTGTTTCAGTTAATTGGTATTTAATTTATGATAATGTTGCTGCCTATTTCGAATTTGCTAGTTTTCAAACTTTAGACATCGTTACGGATTTCTACGAACCATTTTGAAAGAAAGTGTATTCATCAGTTCCTGGTCATATATAGTAAAGCAAAGTGTAATTAACGATATAATCGTATACCGCGATCATTAAAACCTTCCAAAAAGAAAACATCACGATAAATCACCGTTTCGTTCGCGAACAGATCCGCACACAAAAAGATCATCACAATACGATAAAACAGTTATAATTTTACATTGCAATAAATTTGTTGAGGCGAAAAACACAAATCTAACATTTTCGTATAAAAATATATTTCGTCAATAAATCACAACCGAATACACCAAAAAAACATAACAATATTCTTCAACTTCTCGGAAGTCTATTTAGACTGTTTTGGAACAAGTTATAATTATTTCTTGAATGTTAAAAGTCATAAATATTATAGAAATCGCTTTACTGTAGTACATTCAGAATTCAGATCAAAAGTTCGCTCAAAAATTACTTTTTTACCGGTACCATCAGCGCACAGCACACCAAAACACAGTACACACAACATATATAGGTACATAAGAATTAAAAATTGTAAAACTTCATCAGCCTTAAAACTATCATCATTAATCATCACAATTATATAATTATAACGCAATGTATAAATAAATAGTGAAGATATTTGGCTACATACCTTTCAAAACCATCTCCAAAATGTGCCTGTACTTGGCAGTCTATATAAACTACTGAATAAAATTCCAAAATATTCTTCATGTATATATAATAAGCAATTTGACCATAAGTTCATCCAACTTCTTCATAGTCATATTTAATTTAATAGACAACTTAAAAATCCGCCCACATTTAAATTACACAAAATTATGTCTAATGTACATAAAGGCGAGCGGAGAAAAGAATTTATGTTTGGTGTGTTGAATTCTTATAAGGCATTATCTGTATACCTGTTACGAAATGCCGGTGTTTTGTTGCTGTTTTATCATTCAAAATAATTTGATGGAGTTATTTATCAAAAAATCAATGTTGAAATAAAATTTAGTTAATTAATAATAAAAATCGTCAAACGGAAATAAAATTTAGAAGAACGGTCACATGGAGATTGGCACTCTGCCCAGTTTTGTTTAGTTCATTGGAAAATATAAAATGAATTCGGAATTTGCAAATAATACTGTACCATTTTGAATTGCCTTAGGTCAAATATATTTGATTCTGATACGTATACATCCTCCAAATGATGATCCAACAAGTCGAAATCGATCGAGTGATTTTTTAAACATTTTGAACAAATTTTTTAATTAAAATATTCAAAAATCTAATTTTATGCGAAATAGAAACAAGTGTTTAATAAAATGTGTTTATTAAGTGTAAGTGTGTTTTTTTAAGCGCCTAGTTTAAACATACAATATTATTCTAAATCCTTGAGTGTATGCTGTAGTATTGGTGTACTCAAATTGGTATGCTACCAGAAACTGTGAGAGAATTGCTTAGATAGACCATTCGCATGGCGGATGGTCGCATTGGAATTAAATAAAACGAAGCTAATTTGTCCAAAACCACGTTCATGTGTAGGCCCATTCCGCCAATCACGATATGCAAATATCTTGGAAATTTTTACAAAGATGCTAGTTACCATCCCAAATCAAGTAGACTAAATTCATTCCACACCTGCAACTAACTCAAGGTTCGACTCTCTACACTCAAGGTTCGAGGGAAGTAAGTTCATTCAAATCATCTAAATTTGTCTAAAACATTTTAAAATCAATAATTGTCATCGAGAGTCTTGTTAAAAATTCAGTAAATCCCAAATTAGGAGGCCACAGGATTAGGAGGCCTTTATCACTAATGATTTTATTGGTGAAATTTAAAATTTAATAATATTAAGCACAAAAATACACAACAATAATTTAAAAAACGTCCGTTTCGCTTAAGGTTTTCAATTGGAATGACATTTTTAATCACCTCATTACGAAATGTCATTATTTTTTATTCCCCTCTTTCTTATTTTCGTAATGGTTTCAAGAATATCAAATTATGATTTCTCCATTACGATTACGAAAATAGTAATAGTTCGTAGTAGTTCAAGAATAGAGCCCCAGATATATTCTCGTTTGCAGTTTTCGTTGGTTTCGTCCTTTGAAAACCTCCACAATATTTTTCATTTTTGACAATTAGTAGTCGGTTCTATTTATTCATAGTCAGTTTGTAGTTATGATTGTTGTGCTCTTGGAAAAAATAATCGTTTAGAAGTTTGCTATACATTTGTAGTAAAATCGCTCAATCTTACTTTTTCGGTGTTATTAGACTGTGATCTATCTTTCCTAACTTAATTTTGTCGAAATGAATCCATTCATATATTTGAAAATTTCTGTATCAGATTTGAAAATTGAATATTTAGTAAGAGGTTTGTTCTGCAAATCAACTGACGTGTATCAAAACAAATTTGAAGTTGGTTTGCATGTTCCATTATGACTTAGAATTTTCAAAGTGTTTCACTTTTATGCAAAAATTTTGATTATTATTGGCGATTTGTTGATTTTTTTTACAAATACTTTTAAAACTTATCTACACTCGCGAGTAACTTAATCGAATCAAACCTTCAGTGCTCACAGAGAGACGATTTTCTTTAAAACGGCTTAACCGATTTTCACAAAACATTATTTTTTTGAAAGCCTCATCTTTTTACTTTAAAATGACACTATTTTCAAAACTGATTCAGTATTTTTTTATAATGAATTTTGAATGAAAGCGCAAATAATTGGGAGTGCCACCCACTCCTCATCCAACGCAATCTTGAGATCATTGCGATGTTAAATGTTCACCCTATAAATGCTCAATTGGATTCATATCTGGACTGAGGGCTGCCACTTCATCATCTCGAGTCCAACCTCATCCATGAACTGCAAAGTGGTTCGAGCTCTGTGACATCGGGCAATGTCATGCATCAATATGAAATATTCCCCTGTATTTCCTGCGTAGGGTACAGAGCCCCTCTACCAGGGACGAAAACAAAATCTGTTTTGACTCAAGCGATATGCCAGCCATACACTGCACGAACTGCCGCTGTACGAGACTGTTACAGCAAAACAGCACTGCGAAAATCGTTTTCAGCAAATCAAAAAATAAAGCTCAAAACAGAACCAGAGCGAAGGCGGCGAGCGAAATCGCCTGTCATATTAGAAAACACCGAAATCATGCAAAACAAACACAACCATCAACGCAGGCGACGACGAGTTTTTCGTTGAAAAAAATTTAGAGTCTATTTCTATTTTTGTTGCCGACGAAACAATGTTGCCAACTGTTTTTTATATATGTATAAGTTGGCATCAATTAACCGTCATATTATTAACCATTTTTTTTCAATCTAGTAGCCTAATGCCACAACGTCATGTGTCAAAAACATAGAAGGTTATGCCGTTTGGTTGTTTTTTTATCGCCATACGCTAACGCTTTTGTTCTGTTAGCTACAGCGATATCGCGGCGATATTTTTTATTTATTCGTCGACGCTTGCCGTCGTCGCTCTTGTTCTGTTTCTAGCTTATTTTTGTTGCCGACGAAACAATGTTGCCAACTGTTTTTTATATATGTATAAGTTGGCATCAATTAACCGTCATACACACAAAAAAATATGCGGTGTTAATAGATTTTTTATCCTAATGACTAGTTTATTTTTATCCAATCGGATAATTATTTTAAAATCTAACCCCGCATCATCGGATAAATATTTAAGTTTATCCGATGGGATAACTATTTTTGAAAATTAAATTTGTTACCTCTTTTGGTGTTAAGGAATTTTTAACCGTTTGTGAATATGTTTTATATTACAAGGGAAACCCCGAAAAACTCAGGTAAACTCCCTTTGGATAAAATTTAATCCTTTTATGGTGTTTTTTGTAAAAAAAAAATTCAAGGGTTAACGATTTTAAATATTACATTTCAGTGTTCATTTGAATTTTGTGGATATGACTTCACAATTTCATTACATTTTAGTAAATTTAACATAAAAAGTTATAGTACTGTATTTAAATTTGTGAAATGTGGAAATATTCATGTGAGATCATCATTGTTAAAAATCTATTAAAATGGTAAACAAATAAATTAGTGAAAAAATGTGTGAATGAAAAATTAATTTCAATTTTTGTTCTTTTAATTTATTTATCGAATTTGATGACAATTTCAGTGTGCTGCATGTATTGAAACATCTTTGAGATACTAAGAGAGAAAAAAATGTATGAACGACTGATGTAAACCTACAGCCATATTCATTTTAAGTGTTTGAAAAAGTAAGTGCCCTATAATTCATATTTATAAATTAAAACGTAAAATAAAATAATAACATATATTTTCAGAATGGAACAAATATAACAGATGTAATTACGCAGCCACACCTGATTCTTCGAGGTCCATCAAAAAATCTAGTTTTGTCGTACAGCATTATTATCGATAGTAAGGAAATTCCGCTATCATTGATTTTATAACCATTAATGTCTTTACAACGTTATTCAAGGCATTTTACCAAATTGTAAACCATATATTATTTACAAAAATAAAATAAAAAGAATTATAAAATTAAAATTTATGTTATTTACTTATTTCACAAATTCCCAATTTGGGTCTTTAAAATGTCCAAGAGGATATTTCTAAAAGATAAAAGAGGTGTTACGAAGTTCATCAAGTCGGTGTTAATATAATAATTATTTTAATGGATATAATTTATAAACAAATTTGGTGTAAAAGTTTTTATCCAATAGTATTTTTTGTCATTTTTATGATAACATCCGATTGGAATCAATTTATATATATCCGATCGGTGGGACACTATGTAACACCGATTCGGTGTTGTGGTGACATTTTATTTTTTTGTGTGTATTATTAACCATTTTTTCAATCTAGTAGCCTAATGCCACAACGTCATGTGTCAAAAACACAGAAGGTTATGCCGTTTGGTTGTTTTTTTATCGCCATACGCTGACGCTTTTGTTCTGTTAGCTACAGCGATATCGCGGCGAGATTTTTTATTTATTCGTCGTCGCTTGCCGTCGTCGCTCTTGTTCTGTTTCTAGCTTAATATAGTCGGCGTTTTAATCTTTTTTTTAAATTATGTATATCTCATATAATTGCGTTAAATAAATTCTAATCAATTGGTTTAATTTATTTCTGAATTTTATTCCTATTAATTTTGGGTTATGTTAATAAGAATTTAAATATGTACTATTCCTCCATTTTATATTTTGACATTCAACGAACCCACATACCCACAAGAATCAAATACCAACAGTTACCGGTTTTGTTTCACGCTTCATAGGAATTATTTAATAAAATATGGTACTGGAGTTCCAGAAAAAGGCTCCAAAAAAAAAATTCAATTGATGTAGTGATACTTTGGAGGTGCAGATCGTTCGAAATCTTAAATGCCGAAACTATTTCAGAAATATAATCCGGAAGAAGAATTACAAATGTATCTGTCGAAATATACAGAATTATCTAGCGCGACATTGGAGCAAGCTCTAAGCCAACCATCTATTTCCTTACTGTAGCATTTATGAAGAAAATACGTTTCTCATGGTATATACTCAGTATAGTTGGAAAAGAATAGAAAATTTGTGTACAAAACTGTGGAACTAGATAACGGCTTATTGTACCTGTCATAAATTCAATGTTACCAATTACCACGTGGTCACTTTCAGTCCAAAAAGACAACTTCGTTGAAGCACAATTTTCAAATGTAACAAAAAATGCAAATACGCTAGGAGTTAACAAACAACCAGCAGCATCAAAAGAGTAATCAAAAATAGCAGAGAGAATAAAGATTAATTATTCTAAAGCCGCTTTTATTCCTGAATACAACCTTTGAAATATTGCCAACTATTCCTACCCACCACCAATTCATAAATTCCGACAAGTGAACGTTTATAAACTAAAACAGAGATGGAATTAGTCCTTTGATAGAAGTAAAACTTACTAATGGGGATGATTTCATCCATCGACCTGAGCATATGGCGCGAAATAAGAGCTTTTCTGCTGGAAATTTAACTTTATATTACGGATTTTCCTTTCCAAAAAAACTGGCGATTTGGTTACTGAGTATAAATCGGCAACCCAAATTCAGCTTGGATATTGCTAAAAACTATCTAATTCTTTGATACTTTCTATTTTTAAGAGAAAACTAAAGAACAAATGCTGCACAGGTTTCAGAGCTCAAAATAATTTATTCACATTTTCAGAAATTAAACACCAGACTACTCCTCAATTGTTTGAAAATCAACTAATTTATAAGCTCTGTCAAAAAAGAAACCTGCACTGTATTGTTGATGAAAGAACTGGATTCATTGCGTATGTGATATAAGAGAATGTAGGAACAGGTTGGTTACGGTTCCAGTTTCATAACTTTGAAGTTTCATAACTATGACATTAGGCAAGCTATTATACACAATTCCGGATTTTAACAAGACCGCAATCATAACATCGAGCGGTAGATATTAGGACTCAAATAGTCTGAAAGTATATTGGAACTGTAGAGATTTGGGCCACAAGTACCAATATATTCTGTTTTGCATGTGATGTTGATAACGTCGGAAAACTAATTGTTAGGACAATATCAGATCATCGAGAAACACGCGACCAAGTGTAACGAACTCGAGGATATCACACTCGGAGAAAACACAAAAATGAAACAGCTCCACAAGACATAATGACCTCAAAACAATTAACCAACAATTAAACATGGTAAGTTGCAATCATCTCACAATCTGCAAAGAATCAACATCTCAAATTAAATTGTGTCAAGTCTTGAGTCAAATGTTTACCTCCGCGGGATCGTTTTACATTAAATGTTGCAAAATGTTTGCATCCAACTTTTAAGATGGACGGAATACGTTATATGTTATCAAATATTAAAGGGAATATTTCTCAAAACAAGGGAAACATAAATTATCAGATAACTGAACGATGATGGCAAAATTTTGCGAGTAGCCATGCCATGCATCCTTAACAAGCAAACCGCACATAATTTAGTAGTAATTATAATAAATGGACAGATTAGTTTCAGCTCTTAAAATACGTTGCTTCTGAATGGTCTACAGACAGGTAGGAAAACAAAATATTTAAGAGACAGATACTTTTGTTTGGGATCTGCAGCAAATGAACGCACATACAAGTATTCTTATGGCTCAAATTATTTTATTTTATTTTTCCTAAGTAAAAACGTAATTAAATAAATAACTCATTTTTGAAAAAACATTCCTACTAAATTCCAAATTTGAAATGCAGCCCTAGGAGCACCGAACCTTGCTCGGTTAACGATTGTTGAACTGGAAGCTTTTTAAATTTTGTTGGAAATGGCGCACTTTTATAAAAAAAATATTTCATCAACATTTGGCATCTCTACAGTCCATGCAGATTGACTATTCGGTAAAACTTCATACTTAAACTATTTTCATTATTTGGGAGATTCTTTTGAAATTAGGTAGAAATCTGTGTACTGAAAATGACAGCTTCAATTTATTTTTGCAATGATGTGGAAAAGTTAGCATTTACAAAAAACCTTGTTGCTTTTCTGAAATTTAGGTACGGATAATGTTTTTTGATTATACAAGATAGTTTTACCAAAAGTCCGGTAAGTTTAACTATTCCCTTTAGAAATCAATAATGGTGTATTCGAGATACTACACTTTGGTGGTCAGAGTCTCCAAAATAATTCACTTGTCTTAAACCGTCCGGAGTCACACTTGCTTTAAGTATTATTTGGCGTGACGCAGTAATGATGCACTGGTCATGTAGTGAATGTGTGTCTTAATAAACACAACGATAATATAATTATTCTTGTTAGCGTACAGTAAGTACATTGTTCTTTAAAAGAAGCAATTTTTCTACTATTTTATAATCTCCACTTTTGCTAGTATGTTAACATCAATCACTAACAATGATCACAACCAAAAAATAATGGTAAAATTTCGTTTATAACTGACAAACACTCATGTGATAAATCTACAAGTTGATCGATCAAGATCACTAATCTTAAAAATAGTAAATAAATTGACTTGTAAACAAGTTCGTATAATTCTTTAAAATCGGCACTCAAATATCGAGAATAACCCTAGATGGATGATTCATCCCAAAACATGTATAAAGTTACGTTAGATAGCCTTACACAAAAATTGACTGGCATTCACCTTGAATATAGAACATGTTTGCACACAATAAAACAAATTACCTAACAGATAATCCAATTTCGTGTGGAACAATAACAATAAGCAACATTTAAATTTCAATTAGTTTTGGTTAAATAATCCCTTATGTCAATTATACATATGCTCGTTTATACAAATCCAATTTGACAAAAACAACAAATTGATTTTTTTTATTATTTAAATCTCTCTGTTTGTTACTTATTGACACAGATTAAGGTTGTAAGTTCAATCATTCAACTTTATTTATTTTTTCGAAATTTTAAAAAATTTATTTATGTATTTAAATAAAATCACACATGACATTACATATAGTGCTGTCGACATTTACATATAACTACTTCTTAATATACATTATCATAAAAAAATAGAGAAAAAATGATTCAATTATATCACTTAAGAAATGCGCACTTTTTTATTAGTTTTGCAGATTAGTTATGCATACGGAACAGTGACATCTATTGACGTCGTTTAACGAAAAAATTTATGCAATTTGAACATTAGGCTGCAACGTGTTTTGCATCTTACATTGTTTCGTGATACATTTCAATGCATATATAAGATTGCATAAGGTCAGTATATCAACAAACGATTAACATTTATCGAGGTTATTGCGCCGGCAGTGCCAGGTTGAAGTAATCGCGTAATGCCATTTTGAAATTTAAATACGTTTCATTCTGCCGTTTTGCTTCTAGAAAATATTGAGTGATGAAGATAAATGCGTTGACGTCAATATTAAAAAGTTTAGTAAATATTAAAGTTCTTTAAACGTGATTGTCTTGAACACAGTCAGCAACACTCATATTATGTCCCAACAATAACTATATTTTATATTTTTCGAAAAAAGTATACGATTTAAAAAGCAATGAGTTCGTTTGAGGCGCTCAGTACGTGAAATTATAACATTATAAAAAATGAAAATCGCGGCTAAGTTCCCACAAGGCGTTTAGATTTTGTTTTACTGAAATGTTTTTCCCTATAATAAAATTAGAGGAACATATACCGGGTGGTGCCACAGAAATAAATACTAACAATGATAATTTCAAGACGGAATTTATTCCTTCTTCACATGTATAAGTTTGGACCCAAGTTTTTATATGGTAATGAAGCACATTTCGGTATATGTTATGGTTAAAGTGCGAAGTCGTTAATTGTGCCAAATTACTTACACCAACTGCCAATTACAATACACTTTAAACGTAACATATTTAATTAAGTTTATAAGGCTAGGAAAGATGTTTGTAAGTATGTTTCAGAACCACAGCTCAATTTCCATAAAAATTTACGGAATCCGTCGTTGAATTTTATAAACAGTTAAATTTTTATTTCCAGCCAAGAACAATCAGAAGGTTGTCCCTATACTACAGTGTTCAACATCATCAACACGCAATAAAATGGTACAGCATAAAACATGATTAGGTGAAAACTGATCATAGAAGTTCTTTAGAAGGTTCACTTACTCGCAGTAAGACGCCCACTGGATGCTGTTGAGGCACGCTATCTAATTTTCTCATTCCAGATATTGTTATGGAATACTACTAGGATATAAGTGGCCAGAGTACGCATTATTGTTTTACTCCGTGACTTGCTCGATTATGAGTTCGATTAATTTCTTTGCGATGCCCATTTCACAAACTGCTTTCTATATTGTATATTCCTCTGTATTGTGTCGAATGAGCGTCCGAAGTACATGAGGAAAAAGTACAGTGGTGAATTCCATTCTCTGCTGAATGTTGATGCCTGTTATGTTAATATGATCGGTGCAGTTCGAGCTCGAGCAGTTATTGTTATGTCTCCTTTGAATATTCCAATGGTTGGTGATGTTGTATACCCGTATAAAAATTCCTTCCATCTCTTCAATTGTGCTTCATGTTTTGTTAATATTTGACCAGATGTATTCCTCATTTCATATGCACTGATGTAGTACGTGCATATTTCGGGCTGCTGCAGCTTTTTCTGCTGTTTTAAGAATGTTTTCCGTAAATAATGTTGACACTTTTGCAACTTGAGTTGTCGGCGTTTTTCAATTTCATCCAAGTTTTACCACTGATCCAGGACTGATCCTCGGTTTGCGTCTGAGTTCTCGGTACCCGAGGGTGTTGGTAGGTGTTTCGATAACTTCTTCAATTTGTTTCCACAGTGATGGCGGCTTCTTCTTTGGTTTGGAGTAGAATGTGTTTCTTGTGTCAGCATTTTTAATTATCTGTCAGGGTTAAATTTCTTCCGATTTGTCTTGATGAGTTTTACAACAGGCTTAAAATTTTGAACTGTGATATTACCAGATGGTGGTTACTGTGAATGTCTGCGCTACTCATTTACCCTGACATGTTCTAATAACATGAGATTTTTTTTGCATTGTGTATATTTTTTGTATGGAAATTTACTGGAAATTTTTTTGTATGGAAATCGGAACAGAACTTTTTTTCGAAAAAGTAATCAAATTTGAACTCTTATATCTTGATGAAACAACACCTTTCAAAAAAATTATTTTGCTTCTAATTGAAGGAAATTTTGTCTTCTTTTCGATAGTGGAATCTGTTATATTTTATTCTGCTTTTTATGATTTTTGAGTAAACTACAAAGTTTCTAACAAAAAAATATGATGCTATTTGAGACTGTAAACGAACTTGCTCGATATTTTATTTCTAAATCGAAATTAACCTATGTTTATAGAAACATAGTTTGGAAACTTTAAATGATGCTTTAGAGATTTCTGTACGACGACTCCTTGTCAACAAGGAGCATCTTTTCTTGACCCAACAAGCAATTTTTATTTTATAGTAGTAATTGTAAAATTTTCCAATACCGAATTATATAACCAAAGTTTTATAGGTTAGGTTTCAAAACGGGTGTGTAACGAAATCCCAGTTTGTCAAAAACTTGGTTTTTTTGTAAATCCTGTATATCGATTTTGTCTCGTGAGTTACTCATTTAAAATGAGTGAAGCAAAAAAAATCGAATATACGTACACAGTGTATAATACACAATTATGCCTTTGTATTTTTATTTTTCTTTTGTTCGTATTTGTGTCATTTGTAGGATAAACAGTACCAAAAATAACGCGATCCGGGCGAATCGGTTTAATTTGTATGATGCTTATATCATGATGGTTTTCAAAATTCCGGTTTTGTATAAAAAAATTCAGATTTTTAGGAAATCCCGGTTTGAATTTTTAAAATTTGACATGTGGGAAAATTGGACTCTTAAATGATTTTTTGACAAAATTCGAAAATGAGTGTGCGTTAAAGTTCTAGAAAATGGCTAATAGGGATGAAATTTGGATATTTCTTAACCCATTTTGTTGAAATTCAATATGTGCGATGGAAATGGGATTCAAAAATGATTTTTCGATAAAGAGGTCAATAGAAATGGAACTAGGCCATTTCTAAATCGATTTTGTTGAAATTCGACATGTGGGTCCCAAATGGGATTCAAAAAATGTTCTGGAATAAGGCGTATAGGGATGAAACCTGGACATTTCTTTACCGATTATGTCGCAAATCGACATGTGGGATCTAAATGGGATTTTAAAATGATGTTTTATAAAGTCCTGGAATATTGTCATTAAGGATGGAATTAAGCCATTTCTTAATAGATTCTATTGAAATTCATCACGTGCGATTGAAATGGCGTTCTTAAATGATTTTTTGATAAAACTCTTCGTATCTGGGTGATAAAATTTAGAACTTTGTCAAAAAATCATTTTAGAATCTTATTCCCATCACACTTGTCGAATTTTATCATAATCTGTTAAGAAATATCCAAGTATGCTATCGCTAATGGATACATTCTGGAACTTTAGCAAAAAATCATTTTAGAATTCTATTTAGACCTTATTTGTAGAGTTTTAACATAATCAGTAAAGAAATGGTCAAGTTCCATCCCTATCGACCGTATTCGTATCATAAAATCAGTTTTGAATTCGAATCATTCACTTATACGTCATGATATAGAATAAAACTAGTAAAACTGCTTCTTTATTCTCGACATGTTTTTGAACCCCGCTGTTTTGAACCCGAGAAGCGATGCGACTTCCCGCGTGCCCTCAAGAGATATTGATGATTCTACAATTCGGTATGATACGAGGGCAAATCAAAAAGTCTTGCAATATCATATGAAAAAAAAGAGTGAGAGAGACAGCAATATTTTTATTTTTCGACATAATCTCCTTTAAGGTTTATACATTTGTCACATCGATCAATTAACTTACCTAAACCCTCTAAAAAAAAGATTTCTTTTGCTCCATAAAATATTCATTTACAACAGACTGTACTTCATAGTCACTGGAAAATTTCCGGCCCCTTAGTGTTTTTTTCAAATTGGGAAAGAGAAGTAGTCACTGGGTGCCAAGTCTAGACTGTACGGTGGATGCGGAATTTCCACGAAGCCGCAGTCCTTTAATGCAGCTTGAGCAATATTAGCCTTGCGCACTGGTGTATTGTCGTGAAGAAGCAAGATTTTTTTCCTAACTTTCCTTGGCCGTTTTTCCCGGATCGCTTTTTTCAATTTTCGCAAAACCTCTGCGTAATATATGCCTGTGATTGTGGTTTTCGGTGGCATATAATCGATTATCAAAATTCCTTCAGCATCCCAAAAAATTGTTGCCAAAACCTTACCAGCAGACGGTTGAGTTTTGAATTTCTTTGGTGGTGGTTCACTACGTTTAATCCATTGCATCGATTCTTGTTTGGATTCCAGATCCCAATGATGAAGCCATGTTTCATCGCCTGTTATTATGTTACCCAAGAAATTTTCTGGATCTGCTTTGTACATATCTAAAATCGCCTTTGAAGTTTAAACACGCATTTTTTTTTGTTCAGCATTCAACAAACGGGGAACCCATCGCGCACTTACTTTCGACATGTGAAGGTGGTCATGTAATATAGTATATGTGGTACCGTATGAAAGAGAAAGTCTCCACGCTAACCGCGGAACAGAAATACGCCGGTCCTCCAATACAATAGAATCAGCCAAAATTACGTTTTCATGGCTAATAGCATCTGCTGGCCGACCCGAGCGGTTATCGTCTTATAATGACTCCCAACCACTTTTGAATAATTTTACCCACTTTGTTACTGTGGCATATGATGGTGCAGATTCGCCGTAAACTTTTGATATATAGTTGAATATATAAATTGCATTTCGTCCATCTTTATAGAAAAATTTAGTAACGGCGCGATATTCAATTTCATTCATTTTAAGAAAAATTCAAAACACATGTTACTAAATTGACAAAAACAAACGAACCGTAAAATTTACATCGAAATGTTCTTCTAGAAGTTTCATCGTGACAAAAAATGGTTTTGAAAAATATATTGTTGTCTCACTCACTCGTTTTTTTCATATGATATTGCAAGACTTTTTGATATACCCTCGTATCAAAGGGGTAAATGTCGATAGACCAAATGTCGAACGGCAAATTTACGAAGGGTAGAATGTGTCGAAGGGCCGAATGTCTCGAAGGGCCGCATGTGTCGAAGGGCCAAGTGTGTCAAAGGGGAATTTTTTCGTATTATGGAAATATAATTTTTTTAATTTGTTTTAAGGAATATTTCGTAATTATTTTTTAACAAATATTAATGAACTTGCTTGATAAAATTTTCTGTTGCCAAAATGTTTTACTGATTGGATACGTGGAATTTTGACATTCGGCTTCTGCCCCTATAATCAATTACGTTCAAAAACAAACAAATTTTTCTACTAATTTAACGGTCAAGATATCATATTTTTATGTTAAAATATTATTATTCCGGCCGGCCTGAATTAATATTTTTTTTTTTTTTCAAAATCAAAACTTTAGAACTAGAAGAGATGAAAACCGTGATTTTGAAAACCGGGATTTCGTAGTACATCCGTTCGAAACTTGGTCATTATCTCTATAAACCCCTTAAAGAGCTTAAATGCCTTGGGTTGTATAATGTAACGACAACATTCTCATTACCTTAATATAACTTGAAACCATTCTTTATAATGGTATTAGAAACGTTTCCATAACCTCTTGTAATTGTTAAATTTTGCTTTTGTGATACTTTTATAAAAAATATTTCATAAATACTACAATATTACAACAGTTCTCCATATTTTTATAATTTAACTTAACATTTTATATTTTATTTTATTTAAGCGTCACCAAACAGTAATATGCAATGGATGCATTGGCAATCCCCAAATGCGACAATTTTGTTTTTTACGAGCCCACCGAGATAGAAATGCGCCTCGTCTGAAAAGATGATTCTTTGAGCAAAACCGTCAACAATTTCGAGTTTGTCGCAGGCCTATACAGCAAATCGTTAAGCAACTCATTTCGTCAACTAGAAATAATAAACTGAGTTTCTGTCAAAGAAAGAGTGACTTTTGTGTTGCCAGAGCCAAAATGACCAATATGTCAAATCTGAACCGGTTACACCCTAAATAAGGTACGGTTCCTCCTCGAAAGTTAAGTCATAATATTTTTTGGTATTATTACCTTTATATTGTTATATAATATTATTTTAATAATGGTAACTTCCGAAAATCAAAAAACAAATCGTTATAAACACTATATTATAAAATTGTGAACAAACTGAATTTGTGCATGGTCCCGACAGATTGGTAAACATGAAATTTGAAGCAGTTTTAAAATGGAGCCATTTTATATTATATTTTATAATGGTATTATTTATGGTATAAATTATGCCCATTTAATGTGTCAATTTTGCCTGCTGTACATAATTACCTAAAGAAAAACTCAAGAATTTTAACCAATAATAACGTACAGTAGGTTTAACTCCAACTGTTTGTTGGATAACATATTTGAAAGAAATGAGTGCGATTTATAAAAAACCATTTGAAGCGGTGTTTTTAAGTGCACATCCGAATGGATCACAAATGTCGGTTGCAAGTACAGCAAAATATATAAAAAAGTCGAAAACAACTGTACAGTAGAGGATTATACGATTTGTCAGATAGAGACAAAATTCGAACCACTACAAAGAAAGAGATATTATACAGTTATTTGATGAAAATTCGTCGCTTAAGCTGGATGCAGCTGTGAAAAAATTGGCGAACAGAATATTATTATACCAAATCCAATCATACGAAATAAAATTATGGTCAAGCATCCCGAATTACTTTGGTCAAACCACTGGTAACAGAAAAATTCATTGATTAGCAACTACAGTGGGTGAATGAACATAAAAACAGAGGTTTGACGAATGCTCGGTTTCCCGAAGAGTCATCTTTTTAGAGTTTTAATGTTAAAAGGCGTGTTTGTTCCTCTAAGCAAAAAAGGATTGTACGAACAGTGAAGCACCCATCCTAGCTCCATGTATGGGGATGCACCAAGCAAGGTTTTGGTAAAATAACCTTTTCCACACGAAACAAAAACGCACTTTTCAGGAATAAAATTTGTTCACGATAAAAGACCATGGCACACTCTGTTCGGATTTTAAACTGAAAAAGGGCATCATAACATTGGATTGGCCATCTCAGTCACCTGATGATGATTCATGTAGATTACGCACTATGATTTGAAAACACGGCTACTCAATCAATTTTGCCAGGCAGATTTGAATTTGAAATCATTTTTTTTTATAAAATTTTAGTTTATTTTTGCGATTACACAGTAAACTTTGCGGTTTAGAAAACAGTCCAACAAATTTTACTGTTATTTTACTATGTAATTGTAAAAATAAACAAAAATTGTATAAAAGAAATAATTTGAAATTCAAATTTGCCTTGTAGAATTGATTGAGTAGCCGGATTTTCGACTAAGAACTTGCTTGCTTGCTAGTTGATCGAGCATCTGTCCACTGTCCCGTTTACTAGCAAATACTACAACGACGGTATTTCTCATTTAAAATCATCACTTTAAGTTGATTTTAACAAATACTCACATACTACGGTTATGAAAAACACGAAACCCAGAAAATGTTGGGTATAAATTCCTAAGCAGGCCTAAAGAAAGCATGGTGGATTTTGGAAGTAAATTAATTTCGATGATTCGATTAAAAACTGCATTATTTGGATCTTACTGTAGCTTTGCTCCTTAATACAAAGTAAATAGGCTCATCCCAAGTTTCATTGGTTACGTATTACGAGTAGATGCCACGAGGAGTTACGTCATGTTGCACCATATTTTAAAATCAATTCAAAATTGTAAGGTACCAACCACAATAACCTCAAATTGATCTTACAGTTTATTGATTCATTCGGGGTTCATTCGCTAATACGGCTACTGTATCCTCACACACGTTTAATAATGTATAAATCAAACTAAAAAAAATGAATAATTCCAAATTAAATATGTAACATATCGCATATCGCAACGGCAAAAACGAACAACAAACACTTTCAATTTAAAAATCCACAACATTATTGCTATTTTATTTTTGGAGTACAATAATAGTCGGCGGTAGTGCGGTGATCTTAAACTACATATTTTTAAATCTACAATAGAAAGTAAAAACAACACAAAAATTCATTTTATGTAACAATCATTCCAATTTCAGTTTACAAAACTTTACAAAATTGGTTTAACAGCCATCCAACAAAAACTACTATAGCTAAATTGTGAGTTATTAAATATTGATGGTAATTTTTTTTTTTTTTGTATTACCGAACAAAACTGCGCACGCGTACACAACTCTAATAAAATATTAGAAGGTGGAATGTAACATGCTACTAACTTGAAACATGTATTAGATTTATAAATTAAACTAAACAAAAAAAAATTGAATTTGATTGAAATTGAAACATATATACACGAAAAACTAAAGTAAAACGTCTTGGCGCGCTGGATTAGCTTTCACCCACTTGTTCTCGTTTGTGTGTATTACGTTTAACCAGAAGAAATGTCTAGGCGATTAAACTTAATTCGAAAATAAAAAGATCGTCACAATATTATTTTTCAATTATAAAGTGATTCTGATAATCGTATGTAGCGCTCTATATGGGTGAATGGAGTTTCATTTTAAACTAAATGCGGTTAAATATAATTTTGGTGCACGTCGTTAATATAATAAATCATAGCCGCGTTTAATCAAAATTCAATTACATCATATCAACTGTATCAATAATAAAGGTATATATACTTCAGTATATCGTGTACAATAGAGTTTGATTGGAATTAAAATTTAATGAAAGTAAAAATTTTTTTGAGTCTACACAGACTATCAACTGTCATTATTGTACTGGATGGATCATTAATTAGATGGTTATCGCGCATCGTTATATATATTTAGAGCTTCGATATACCTAAAAATTGAAACATTTTGTTTCTTGATTTATGATGACAAATTTTTGGTTGTGATGGCATTAGTCACATCATTCTGGCCTCGTGGACCCCGTTCATGTACGCTCCGCGTTAAATCCGGTTTAAAAATTAAATATAAATTCCATCAATATACAAAATTTAATCAAGAATTTAATCGTTAATTAAATCATTTTTATTTTTGACATGTAGAAAATCTTGTCAATTATTTATCTCGCCATATAACAACAACAAAAAGGAAAGACGCCACGTATAGTTGTATGCGTGTTACATTATTATTCAATACGCGCAAAGTGCGCCAATACTCAAGGGGATCAATTTGTGGACTCGAGATATCATTTTATAATTTTATAAAAATTTTATAAGATTTAATTTGGTTGATAAGAATTTTTAGCGGTAGAATTAAATAGATCATAAACTTCTCTCATAAGAGACATTTAATTCAATTTGTATTATACCTATATGCGTAACAACATATTACATGTAATAAAGAAAAATATTTTCTTTGAATGCGATCTGTAAATTTGATAACGAAAACTAAATTGTTTTTTATCTGAACTTTCTAATTTTATTTATATATTACCTATATATATATAGTTTTTAGTGCATTTTCTTCATTAATTCGGTAAACATAACAAATACATCACTCCAAAATTGGTAATTTTATGTTTCATTGTTAATTTAACCGAGCGCGCATGTAGAACAGATGGGCATATCGGTAATCTCTGTAATTCCTGATACAAATCTTATATGTATATAAAAAAGCACATATATTTTAAAAGCCGTAGTATATTATGCTTGTTGTTCACCTGTGAGGAAATCGTTTATGATCGTGTTCCAGATACAAACCAAATTTAATAGTTTCCATACATATTACAGAAAAAAATCGTAATTATACTCATTTCGTCATTCATCGCAAGATTTTTTTTTATGTAATTTTCCATCAATTAAATATCATGAAATTTATGTGTACATAATATTTTCCTATTTATTTATTTATTTTCCATTTAAAAACCATAACAACACCATTTCATGTTCAAAGTTCAAGCAACACTAATATCATCAATTTCCAATCAATTTTTTACCATTTTATACTTTTTTCTTTTAAATATTTTTGCCTTACAAGATTCTATCTGTGGTGTATACACACACACACAACACAAGAAAAAAAATATGTTAAAATCCTTTTAATCCATCAAAGTAAATTGATTTTACTTCATTCCATATAAATTTTGCAACACAAAACTTTAAGCTTATGTTGTTACATAAAGTAAATAAATTCTTGCATTTTAATGCCGGTTTTTTCTTGTAATTTAACAAATTGCACGGTAATATTTTTTTCTGTTCTTGCTTGTAGTAAGACTTAATTTTGCATGCACTCTAATACTCTCTCTACTTTTTGAAAATGCTCAGGCTCAATTCATTTTTATCACAGTTTCATCTATCGAATGTCCATTTGCGCCATAGTTTGGACTAAAAGCTTTGCGTGCCAAAGCGAAATTTTTTATAATCTTTTATATAAAATGCCAACGTAAAGCAATTTAGTAACCCTATTTTATTATAGGGCAGCATGAACTAAAACTGTGTACTATTTTCGCTCTTTCGCAAGAAAATACCTTTTTAAAAAATTTTCCAATCAATGTGACAGTCGTATTTTATGGAAATTTTCTAAAATGAAGAGATGTTAAATTGTAAGTAATTTTAGCATTAACTTGATTTTTGGAAAAAGTCAATTATGCCACTCTTAAAATAAACGGCTCATATATAGAAAACACGTTTTACGTGTATTGTTAAATGCGTAACCAAAATAAATAAAAAATATTGTTGTTAATTTAATTTTGTATTTGCAATAGATACGAGTACGAGTTAATATATAAATTATAAGACAATTAATTAAATATTATAAATTCAATTGAATAACGCAAGACGTTGACAAGTTGAAGAAATTTTGGTGGTTTGTAATCTTCAGTATATTCAATGTGGATCTGAGAATTTTGAGGAATCGTTTCCTGTGGAGAATTAAATGTATATTACCGTTTCTGTAACGCAAAATATTTTCCGCGTGAATTAGCACAGGACAAACTTTTTACCCACTGCTGCCAGAAAGGAAAAGTTGTGTTAGACCATATTTTAATTTAACAAAAATTCAGGATCTTATGACTAAGAAACAAATAGTCAAAAAACTTCTTCATGAATGTTCGATCAATAAACAGTTCGTTGGCATTTGCGTCTATGTTAGCATAGGCCATCTGTAGGATATGGTCCGTATTGCTTACGAATTAATCGACAAATTTACCATAGAGTTGGAACATTACACCTTGAAAATGGAAATCAACGCAAATTTGCTCAATTATACCAAATCAGTAAAAATGCTAAGTGTAACCCGCAACTAATGCAAGAGTGGAGTTTATTAATAGCCACCATAAATCCATTTATGAGGTAGAACAATAGTTCATGCATGATGCTCAAGAATACGGTACAGATCCGCCTTCGATTTCAATGGCGATAATGCAAGATCGACGATTTGATCACCGACGATATAATTCTCCGGTCCGAGAATTAAAGAAGTTACTTTTATTTTTCAAAATGATAATGAAGAGCCTCCACTTGAACGAGATCTGTTAATTCATTGCCGCGCTAATGTTAATGATGCAAACCCGCGTAAAACTGAAAGAATCAGTGTACTTGATCCGAATTTAGAATTAATAATATATCAATTGTTTTCTCCACTTGGTGATGAATGTTGGGGTGTTGGTTTGCCTCTTTTTCAACCGTTAACACTTTTAAATATAAGAAACCGACAATCTGTAAATCCACGAACTCAAGTTACTCAAATGCAGTATTAGGGTTATCGACTTTCAATTTGGAATGAATTTAATCCCTTTTATGTGGCGGAAAACTAATACAACAATATTTTATTGATGCGTACATTTAAACAGAAGCAAATCGTCTCAGAGCGGAAAAATACAGCGGCCTTATGGATTACTTGCAAAGTGAAGCTATTAATCAAGGTTTAATCCCTGGAACAGCTATAATCCTTCCATCATCATTCCAAGGAAGCCCGAAAAATATGGCCCAAAACTATCAAGATCAAGCTATGGCGATTGTCCGTAAATGTGACAAGTCGGACTATTTCATTACAATGACATGTAATCCGAAATGAAGTGAAATAAGTAACAATTTGTTGGAAAGTCATTCTCCGGAATTTTGTCCCGATTTAGTGGCAAGGGTCTTCAAATTAAAGCCCCAAGAATTGTGCATATCATTGAATTTCAAAAATGAGGATACTTCATGCCCATACACTCTTGATTGTCGGAATCGAAAATAAACCAAAAGATTCAGAAACCATTGATAAATTCATTTCTGCGGAAATTCCACATATTGACGTTTATCCAAAGCAACATATGCTATCATTGCAAAACACATGATTCATGGTCCCTGTGGAGAGCAAAACCTCAATTCACCTTGCATGGTCAATGAAATATGCAACAAAAATTTCCTTAAAACTTTTCAAGATGAATCGATCGTTAACTGTAACGGATACCCAAAATACAAGCGAAGTGCTTGTGACAGTGCAACTATAAATGGTAAGACAGTGGATAATTCATGGATTATTCCGTACAATCTTGCACGTTTAAGCCACAAATATAACTGTCATATTAATATCGAATGTTGTTCATCAATTCAAAGTGTGAAGTATTTATTTAAGTATGTCTACAAAGGACACGATTGCGCTAATATAACCTTCGTTCAACAAGGTACTTTGTGAATGCAACAGTCACACGTCATTGTGAGACTGCCAATCCACCTTCCAAATGATCAAACTGTCTTATTTACCGAACAAGTCATCGAAGAAAGTGTTAATCGAGCTGCCAACAAAAACACAATGCTTACTGGATTATTTAAACTAAATCAAACCGACGAAAATGCTCGACGATATTTATATCCCGACACCCCAAACCATAATGTATTTGACAAAATGAATGGTGCATGGAAACCCCGACAAAGATGTGGAAATATAACCATTGGTAGAATGTTTTCCGAGAATATGACAGATATTGAAAGATTTTGTCTAACACGATTCGTGGAGTATCAAACATTGTGCTTGCCGTTGCTACTAGATCTATATTGACGCAGAATTGTGAAAAAAGAATTATTTTCAAAATAAATGTCATGGTGCAATGTCATTATGCTCTCTTTCTGTTATTGCTTACGCCCGTATTACTGGCTTTTTTCTCTAGTTATTTTATAAACCGTTAATTCTATTCCTCTAACGTGTTCTGTTTGGTCTTCTGTAATGCGTGAATTTGTGCGGGCCAACACCAAGTTGCAAGATAAAATTTCCGTTTGAGTATGAGATAGAGATTTGGCAAGTGTGCAATTGATAAGAAAAAAAACAATGATGAAGCAAATTATTAAAGAACCACTTCGAAATAAAATGGCAAATGTATTTCGTTCCTCAAAATGATGTGTGTGATTCAGAAAAAGTTTGTCATTAACCTAACTTATTTAAATTTTAACGATAAAATAAATCAGACTGATTTTGCCTGATTTTTTAGTTTTACTGTTTTGGTTAAGTTTTGACCCAGATTAAATTAAAATAAAATAAATAGAAAAGTGGCGTACAGATACGGCCGCCACAACGAGTTTGCACACAACCGATTATTTTATGTGGGTTTTCCAGTGTAAAATTGTCTGATAACATTGTGATCAAATTAGCTCAGAATTACATTTTTCCGAGAGGTTAACAATTTAACAATTAATCGACGTATGTTTTCACGGCCCTTTTTTAATGGTATTATCTTGCCTGAAATGGGGTCGAGAGGCAGAGCAACGTGAAGCATGCATTACTTAGATTAGTACAAATTTTGGTTGCTCGCTTCAATAATAGTTAAACTTATTATAGTTTTGTAAAACAAACAACAATTTTAAACTTTCTGACTAATCTTTTACTGCCGTAATACCTCGTTATAAACTTACATTTTTCTTTTTAAGGCATTGTTGACCCCCTCGTAACTCTTGAATCTTCGTTGAAAATTTTACTTTTAACACATTTCAAACCTTTATTTTTAGTTTCATTCCACTTGACATCCAACATAATCAACCAAGGGGAAATGTAGAAAAATCAACCAATACATAAAGAGATACCACCTCCACCCATTAATATACTTAATGTTAGTAAATACGAACCAATTAAAAAAAACATAGTGAAGCTAGTTCCAAACGATAAATGTAAAGTCACTGCACTGAATAATAACGTTTGGAAAGTGAATGCACTTGACCCAGAGACTTACAGGATGTTACCAAATTCAATCATCGCTCAAAACATCGAATGGTTCACCTATGAAAACAAAGCTGAGCAACAAATTAAAGTCATGGCCAGAGGGCTACATCGTACATGCCCCAACAAAGAAATAATTGAGGAAATATTCCAGAAAGAATTCAAAATTCTACACGCTGTGAACCAATTAAAGAGAAAGGTCACTATAAACGCAAATGGTGAACAAGAAACAACCAAAGTTGGCCTCCTCCTTTTCATGCTAACATTTGACAATGGTGAGAGCATTGATAGTGTATATGGAATGAAAGCAATCCTTAATATGAAAGTTAAGATTGAGACATTAAAAAAGAACCCTAGTATGAATGCCCCAATGTTACAACTGTCAGGCAAATGACCACACACGCAAATACTGTAATAAGGATCCCAGATGCGTAAAGTGCGCTGGGAAACATCTATCAAAAGAATGCAATAAAAGTAAGAACGAACCAGTGAAATGCATACACTGTGGTAATCATCACCCAGCAAATTACAGAGGCTGCGAGGTAGCGAAAGAGCTGCAAAGAATGAGAGACAACAAGAGAAATCAAACAAGTCAGAGTTCTCAACCTAGGATGCAATCCTGCTCAAAACAAATCCTCCTAAATAGCGACAAACTAAGAGAAGGCATAACATATGCACAAATTGCTAAGCAGAACGAAAATATCAGGAACGCTCCGAGTCAGAAATCCCATGTCCTGGAAAAAATACTTCAGAAGCTCAACGCTATCACTTCACATCTGGCTGGCCAGAACCAAAGACTAGAATCTGTGGGCGAGTTACTGAAAAAAACAAGAACAGAGACTAGATAGGAACACTGGAAAATACATCGATGAGTCAGGATAAAAGAATAACGGATGCGTCAATTAAAACTATAGAAATTATTGACTACCTTCATTTCAGTCCATATACAAACTTAACAAGAAAAAATAATGAAACACTATTTAAGAATTGCTACCTGGAATGCAAATGGCCTAGCGCAACACATTTCAGAATTAGAAGTATTTAAAAAAAAAAAAAAAATGGTATATGCCTAAACTCAGAAAGTTATTTTACCAGAACGTCGTATACCAAAATACGTGTATATCGGTGCCTTCAAGCTCTACATCCAACATAAAGGGCTAGAAGTGGGACAGCAATCTTCATTAAGGATAATATAAACCACCACGAAGAATTAAAAATAGAGGAGGAAGCTATGCAAGCAGCTACTGTATCTATTGAAACCAAAAATAACATGAGCTATAGTATATCAGCAATCTACTGTCCACCCAGATATAACCCCAAAAAAGAAAACTACATCAAACTTCTTAAATCGCTTGGTAATACTTTTACTATTGGAGGCGACTTTAACGCGAAACACATATTCTGGGGATCAAATAGAACTAGTCCCAAAGGA
Organism: Nephrotoma appendiculata; assembly: GCA_947310385.1. NCBI lineage: Eukaryota > Metazoa > Arthropoda > Insecta > Diptera > Tipulidae > Nephrotoma > Nephrotoma appendiculata. The sequence continues at coordinate 4,802,447 of OX371224.1, read as the reverse complement.
AGGGAACTATTTGAAGTAGGCAGGATATTAAAATGTGAGTTTCACTCCAGCAGAAAGCCAACCTACTGGAATACAGACCCACATAAAATTCCTGACCTTCTGGATTTATATATATATCAAGAGGTCTGGATTTATATATATATCCAAAAATTACTTAGCAGTTGAAAATGAAGAAGGGCTATCGTCAGACCATTCTCCAGTTTTAATGACAATAAGTGACACGGTAATAAGGAAGGCAAGCCCTCCAAGACTAACAAATATCAAAAACAACTGGGAATACTTTCGACAGCTAGTCGAAGAAAGCACCAACCTATAAAACGATCTCGAACGCTTATACGATAGAAGAAGAACTTGAAAACCTCATTGAAAGTGTGCAAAAATCGACCAAGGAAAGTACTCCTGATCAGCAAGAAATATTACAAAAAAGTATATACTATCCAGTTGAAGTGAGAGAGTTGGTTAACGAAAAACGAAGAGCTCGTAAGACTTGGCAGAGAAATAACGCCCCTAAAGACAAAACAATCCTAAACAACTTGTGCAATAAAGTTAAACTACTTATAAAGGAGATTAAGAATGAGTCAGTTGCAAGTTTCTTAAGTAATCTGACAGGTAAACCTGGTACAGACTATTACCTGTGGAAAGCCAACCAAAGGTTTAAAAAGGCCTAAAATGCAAGTGCCACCCATTAGAATGGTTGATGGAACCTTGATATGGTGAATAACTGGACAAAACAAAGGAGAATAACACTTAACGAATCGAAATCAACACATATATCAACTTTACAAATAGGACATTAGAATAAATTCAGATTAGATTGAATTCACAACAAATTCCATATTCTGATAATGCTAAGTACCTCTTGATGACGGTAGACTCTAAACTCAGGTGGAAAGCGCATGTTAAAAAGAAAAGGCAAGAGCTGAATTTAAAATTCAGAAAAATGCACTGGCTAATTGGAAGAAACTTCGAACTCTCGACGCACAACAAACCGCTGTTGTATAAACAAATCCTTAAACCTATCTAGACGTATGGCATGGCATCCAGCTTTCGGGCTGCGCAAGGAAAACTACAGTGAAGAGCATTCAAACATTTCGAAACAAAGTACTATATGTAGCATTGAGAATGTTCCTTGGTACATTAGAAATGACATTCTTTATCGAGACTTAAACATGGAATACATCAACGATGAAATACAAACATTTGCAAGGGGTCATGTACTGCGACTGCAGCAACATGACAACGAGGAGCTGTGAAACCCACTGGATCGCGCGAATGGACCAAAGCGCCTAAAAAGAATAAATCCTTTAGAATTAGTGGTAGAGCTTTGATGAACCGATAGGTCTCATCCCACACGAATGGACTACTAAACTAATAAAACAATTACTATAGATAATCCATATGATTAGTTGTAATATTAGTACAAAATTCATAATAGGAACCCTTAACGAATATGACCAAACTGTTTTAAGATATAGTCGAGTTTAATCGTCCTAGCCGAATCCAAATTCCAAAAAACACGACCAAAATTATTAAAAAAACGCCAATCCCATCCTACAAAACATTCAAGTTTCATCCATAAACCAGAATTTTGAATAATGAAATTTTAAAATCAAGGATTTTTAGAATTTTAATTTCCGAGATAATGATTTTTAATTTCCGAGATAGATGGTACATAACTCCTTACTTGATAAATGGTTATAGTGACAATTATTTGAGATGACAATCGGTAGTTTTTATTTATTTATTTTGTTGTTTGTTTTGTTTTATTATTTGTTTGTCACAACGGTCGCTGAAATTTAAGAACCTTTTCAAGCGATTCTGTTTTTTTTCAAAGCATTTTGTGCAAAATACAGGTCTAGTTGGAAAATCATATTCTAATCATTCTTTACACGAATAATTCTTTACGATACATCCTTGCTTTGGGTCTATTTTTTAATTCAACCCGAGCAAGCAGGCTTACCCCGGGTAGTGTACACCGAGCAAAGGTTGTACTGGGTAAAATTATCCGGCGCGCATAGAGTAAAATATTGTTTTTTAATTTGCACACTCTTCGTACACTGACATAAATTTCAGAGTAAAATTTTAAGAACCGTGTAAGCTCGGTGTAAGCACAGTTCACAAATAAAAACGCAGTGTGCAGAGTAAAATTACTCAGGTTGAATAAAAAAACACAGAGTATTTTTTGACAGCGCACTGTTTGCTCAGGTTGAATTAAAAAATAGGCCCTTTGTAGAACAGAGATAGTTTATATTTTAAGACTGAATACAATTACATTCTTGCTTCTTACTGAAACGTATAGAAGAGAATAAAAGGTAATTTTTACTAAATTAGCAGGAATTTCACGTATGCAAATTCCATTTAACGGTCCAAAATTTGATCTAAATACAACACTAACCACTTAATCAATAGTAACAAATTATTCACTTTGAAGTTCAATATATCTTAAAAATAACGTAATTGTTGTTTTTGTTGTTGTATAAATTTAACTTAATTTAATTCAATTAAAGTACCGTAATTTAAATGAAAATAGAAAATAGCCAACAAAAATCTCGCTATTTTGTAATAAAATTAATTGATTCGTTAAAAAGAGATTAGGTTTTTTTTACATTCGGATTAGCCAAATACACAAAAAATCGCGATTTATATCGTCTCGTGTATGTATAAAAAAGTTTTTTTTGCTGGTTGATTGATTGATTTTGGAAGGTTTTAAGTCAAAATATTTTTTTGTATATCTACGTACACTGGGATATCGTATTGATTGAATATATTTTCATTACAAATAGACGTTTCAAAGTGAGATCTCTGCGCGCTTTGTGTAGAAAGGCAGGCAGTTCTAACAAAAAAAAAATTTGTTTCGTTTTGTAAACTAATGACAATTTCATACGTACACGACCAGGTGAATAAAAAAAACTATATTGGTAAATATTGGGGCGAAATACACCACTATCTACTTACTTTACCGTCAGGTTGTTATGTGTTATTACCGGAAAGAGTCTTACTATTTTATCATTGATGCGGAACACAAAGTAAGCAAATGTTATACATACAAAACGACGGTGGCTTATCGAAAGCTATTTTCTTTAGGTAACTTGTTCGCATTTCTAAAAAACTCAAACCTCCATAACGATCAGGTTCAATGTCTTCAAATAAAAAATAAATAAAATCTAGAAATCATCCCTTATATAAAACATAAGTATCTAACCGCCACCATATGTTGTCTTTAATTTAATTTTGTTGTATTATTTTTATGTTACACATTCTTGAACACAACAAAAATGACCAATTAAGTCATAAATGAATTTTTAAAGGAAAACTCGTGCATTACGCGTGCCACTGAATATATTTCCGTTTCTTAAATGTATTTTTTTTTTTCATACATTCGACCCTTATGTCGAGTATGGTGTTATGCGCGAACGAGATTCAAGGGATGAATGGATTTACACTGCCCATATATAACATAAACGTGCAGCATATGGTTTTTCATGTCAGTGATGGTCAGTGATAAAGAACGTTATTTTAAAAGATGACACATTGTAACGAACGTGCGGTGCTATACTCTAGTGAACAAGTTGAATATGCGCATATATAATATATTCAGGTGCTATAATAGACAGATGGCCCGAATCGTTATATAAAATATATCTGTATCATACAGCAGTTTAGCTTAATTTATAAATTTTCTCGTTTACTAATTAAAATCTCATAAATAACGATACTATATAATGACAAGTTTACCGTATACACATATCCGTACATATATTTTGTCTTGTTATAAAATGTTATGTTGGCATTCAATAACTTACATAAATTTAAACGACAATAAAATGCAAATCATATATAAGTAATTTATGAAAGGTAGCAGACTATTCAATTGCCATTGAATCAAAATATAAGTTTATGTAACTCTATCCATATACACAACAACAATATTATTAAAATATATTTCTCATTTACATGTCATCTCTATTATTTTCCAATAATAACAAATACAAGACCACCCAATATGATTTAAGAAAAAAAAGTTTCTCTCGCTTTTTTTATCTTATTTTGAATTCCTTAAAGTCTAATGAATTTGAGAAAGATAAAATAACACAAGCAAATATTTCTGGATTTCAATAATGAAATTATTATTGCATATCGCTGAAAAATATATGAGCGGATTGCACAGCACTCGTGTATGCATATGGGTATCTCGCGCGTTTTATAAGGTGTAAAAAGGTTAATGCTATTGAAATATATTTGCACATTTTTATTTAAGAGGCTGTTGCTGATTTGAAGTGAAATTTGTTCGGGTCATCGTATCTCGTAATAATAAATTAAATGATGTGATTTATTGCGAATTGGTATTGATTGATATCCACCCACATAAACAAGTTTTGCAAATTGTAGTTTCGGAAATAATATAGAAAATGGGGCTAAAGTTTTATAAGCTTCCGTCTTTTATTCATTTATTTGCTATCCCAACCTGTTGCATGGTATACGATGCCATTGAGTAGCATAGAAATTGCATGAAAAGCATTTCCTTTTTACAGAAATCATCTTTTTCCATTTTTTCAGTTAATAAGTTATCCCGTAATAAATTATATGGCTTAGTTGCTTTCAACATGGTAATTGCTCACGCGATTTCTTAACTTTGGCCTATTTCATCAAAGTCGGCTTGAAATGAGTTATAGTTTTAATCAGATATTAAGCTTCACTCCAGTATACGAATTTTGTTCGAAAACCGCGACTTGAGAGTTGGGTGTTTTTCTGTAATTTCATCAACACACTAGAAACGGCAGCAACACTCCCAACTCTGAAGTCTCAGTTTTCAAACAAAATCTGTTCTGTGATTTCACATTGGGTTCTCATTTCAATAATTTAAACTGAGCCTCATAAAAATCGATTAAACTATTCGAAGTGTTATTCAATACCTTGCATCTTAGAGTGCTAGTTAGTTCTATTCGAGTGGATACTGTAGTCTATGCTAGACAACATCTTGATAACTCAATCAAATGTACCAAGGAAATTTGTATTTCAAATTACATTTTTCATAAAATTTTTGTTCATTTTTGCGATCACAAAATAAATTTTTCAGCTTTGAAAACTGTACGAAATTCTGAATTTTCAGCCAGAATATTAAGCTGGATTTAAACCAGCAAGAACTAATGTTGGATATGCTCGACCATTTTCAGCTTGTATAATGGTCACTTTGCGATAGTGCCATAGTTGGTTTCTATAATAGTCCCGGCTGATAAAACTCTGGTTCACGTGGGCTTTAAATGGTTTCGGCTCGGCCGATACTTGTGCCATGTTTAGTTGCAGCTGATATGGTTCCGGGTGGCGTGACAAACACTAGAACTTAAACTTGCCAGTATATTGGAAAATATGTCTTGTTTAACCAAATATCCTCATTCCCGCTTACATTTCACCATAAGATTCCAATAATATTTAAATTTTTTATAATCTTAGATTTTCGCCAATTTGCGGAAAAAAAACACGGAATAGAGGACATAATTTTTGTGTAAAACAGTTTTTATTCAAAAATCATAATTTCCGGAAAAATGATATACGCCGATATTATGACAAATATAATTTAGAATGTTTTAGTTCATAATCGTTTTTGCCATAAATGACATACATTCTAAAATATTTGCTAAACACAAAAAAGCCCAAAGAAAGCGGCCATGGTTAATAAGTTTCACGCCAATCAGTTGCTCCGTTTGGGCTTTATAGAGAAAACAAACTTATGAATCTTCATTATTATTAGAAAGCCCCTTAAATCTTCTATGGAAGCTTCCGCTGGAACGAGTTCGGCCAAACATCACTTTGACCTCCAAATTACTTAAAAAAGTTTAAGCCTGAAACTTTAGGCCCCATAAATCGCTCCGTCGTGGCCGTAGAGAGGCATCCAACTTTAAGTCTGAACAGATTACTACACACGCTAATATACGCACTTTTACACATACATTTTTTAAAAACAACTTCTCACTAAAAGTGAGTATATGACACAACTTTTATCGAAATGAGAAAATCGTTCGCATTGCTCCATATAATTCGTTGCTTCTTCGGTGACCTTGGTTAACGTTTGTATAATCCCTTCTGTTTTTCTAAAAATGTTGAGTGGTTTCTAGAACTTTGACATTGATGCTGAGTAAATTGGATCTGGATTTGGCTACTTCGGTTACTTAAAAAACACCCCCATCATTATGGCTGAGCAGACATTGAATCCAATAATAATATGGTTGAATCCGTTTAAACGCAGATAAAATTCAGCTAAAAAATTATTAATTTGGTAAGTCATACTGCTAAACAAAGCTGAAGGTTTGATAATTTGAGCAAGTCAGCAGGTTGTAACGAATACTAATTGATGAAAGATGGTCAAGGATCGGAGCAATGATAGGCATAGTCCTAAACTAGCCCAAGGCTCATATCCAATCACGTAAAACATCGATTCGTTAACAGAATTTACATTATCGGATTAGAGGCTCTGGTCCGCGGTTGTCACTGGCCTGACTAGAGCTCAGAGGATGGGGTGGGTGAAATAACCAAAACATAATTCGATCTTGATTTACCGCGAGAATTAGGGAAAACTGACAGGATAGGAAAGGAGGGGGAAAAAATAGGAGAGGACCAACTCACCTCATTGATGACTAACCCAAATCTACTAACCTCATCCTCACTAAATTTCGTCTATCTCATTCTGAAACAAAAATCACTAAAGCCGAATCAAAAGCAAAATAGAAAAAAAATCAACATTTGGTAAATAGCGAAATTGTGAATAAGAAAAAACTCGAATATTTAATTTTATTAGAATTATATTTACAACCATAGAAAATATTTAATGGAGAAAATTATTGAAAAAAATATCAGTGAATTACAAAAAACTTAAAAAAAAAATTATATGCTTATTTTACCTAACCCTAGTGACGTCATTCTAACCGAGAAGTAAATAATTTATGAAGAATATAAGAAAACAATAATTGTAATATGAACCATGAAGAAAACTAAATAGCTACTAAATAATAAAAATAATATAATTTAACCCATCACCTGAACTGAATATAATAATGAAATATATAATAGAATAATATAAAAAAAAATTTATACATACTAATTTGACCTTAACATGTGGCTGTTGTATCCCGCGTTGCTCGAGCTGCCTCCGTTAGGAGTTTCGTTTTTCGTGTTTTTGGTTTTATGTACTATTTTATATATTATATTTCCAATTTGATGTTTATTTATATTATTATGTTTTTAACATGAGTTAATCGAGGGTTATATTTCCCTATAAACGACCGTTACTTTTCTTGCCGTGATCGAATACAGCCACACTAATGACTATGTTAATTAGATTATTACTTATTTCACTATGTCTATATACAATTTCGCACTCGTTAAAAACCCATTACATACGTCATTAGTTTAACACTCGTTAGTTTTAGTTTGGGCCCCGTGTATTTGGGGTATTATAATTACTATGTTCATTTGCACTCCACACGGATTTATGACCAATGTTTTCATCTAGCTCCACTATGGCATTTTTATGTGCACTTCTTTAGAACAATACAAATTTTAGTTATTATTTATTATATTGAATATGTTCACACTATTCCGCTTTAATTTATTTTACTATTTGTTAAACGTACTCGTAGCTAATACCTTTGTATTTATATTTATGATACATGTTATGTTGTGTGTAATTTATTTATTTATTAAACTTTAGTTTATTGTTAGTTATCGCCACACGAACTTTATACTTAATTTAGTTTCGACTCTTATGAAATTATAATTAATTACAATTTTTGGATTCTAACACTAATCATGCAAACTTATTCCTTGATTTTTTTTTTCAATTGTGAATCCATTTTGTTTAGGGTCTATGCCTGTCAACCGATTTTTAATAATAAGTATTTTTTTTTCTATTTTTATTTATTTGTTATAAGTCTTAAGAGATTTCTAACTCAAAACGAGACATTCAAAATTTTGCTTTCAGATTTCTCACAAAATTTATAATTTAATTTAATTTTAAAATTTTTAAAGAGCACGACTAGGCTAAACACCAAACTTGTTATTTTTATTTTTTTTATTTATTTTTACTGATATAAGAAAAAACACAACTGCTCCCGATCTACGAACAAACCAACTTATTTATAGCCATTTCCCCCCCATAAAAACATGCATAATCATTATTGCCGCATGACAAACAAAAAATTATAAGAATGTAGTAAAGCCTTTTTAGCCCTCCATAGGAACGGCGCGTAGACGTTACAAGGTATAAATTTTTTTGTAGAAACTATAGACCTATGAATAGTTCCGGTGGTATTGGTGGTTCAAAGGTACATGATTCCACCAAAGGGTTGCTCATTGGAACATTATTTTGATACGAAGCATGCAAAGGGAGCCAAGACCACTATAGAGAGTCCAACAATCGAAAAGATTTTGAGATAATTTGATTAACACGCCTTTCTGCAAGATTTAATCGGAACGTAAAATTATCCGTTTCAGCGCCCACCTATAACTAAGGAGCTTCTATGTTTTAAAAACCTCTGTATCGAAACTGAAGTAGCATGGAAAGTCCAGTGCGTCCGAGAATTTCCACTATTTTCTGTTTTAGTGTCACCACTTCGGAGAGAATTCTAGCATTTGTCATTAGATCATCGATGTATATCTCGGATGAGACGGTATCTGACGACTTTGGATATTTCGAATGATTCTCAAGTACAAGTTGATAAAATAAGAAGGTAAGGAGGTGATGATAAGAAATAGTTGACGATAAGTGATGTATAAACTAATCAGGCGTTGACTGAATAATATTCAGTGCTTTTGGTGTTTTCTTGTTTTCTTTTCTGATGACATTCCTTCTTGCCACATGGCATTCCCTGAGTGTTTGTGATGAACGTCTTCAGTTCTTGATATCAAAAACTTTAGAAATCCATCAAAGGTAGGAACGTCACAACTAGAATATCAATTTCAGTGAATTTTGTAAGCTATTCTTCTACAAGATTTAAATTTGTTTTCAACTTATATCTACGCAGTCTTCACTCAGTTTGGACTCATAAGTAGAAAATTTGGTCAATGATACCTTTAAATTGAATCGTCGCCTTTCAAGACCTTTCGCCATTTTGTTTGGTAATCGAAATCACGGGTTCCGTAATACAATTTTCAAGCAGTTACACAATAATCTATATAACCTGCACTCCAGAGCGGCATTTAAATTAAAAGATTTTAACTCAGCACTAGTAAATTAATTCAGTAGAAGGTTAACTGTGCGGGTTTTATCATAGTACTACAAGAGAAAATTGAATTGTCGTCAATTTTAATTCTTTCCTTAAACACACAGTTACAGTACATCTGATTGACAATTATGGGCTTAATGGGTGCTGGTTCGACAATTGGGTGCTGTAACGCTTTATAGAAAAAATCACCTTCAACTAAATTTTGAAAGAACGCTATTTGAAACAACAATTTACAATGTTTCTAATACAGTTGATCCGCTCTAATTCAAAAAATACCACCACTTTGATCAAATCTTATTTTTAATTAATAATCCTTGTGTAGGGGTAATACTGTTGCCGTTGAACTAATTTTTTAGCATAAGGAGATTTGTATGAACATTTGTTTGACATAGGTCGTTTGAACAGTTCTTGTCACAATTCTAACACTTTCATATAAACACAGGAAACCTTAAAACATTTGAACTTGATGCATATGCGCAGACAAATCAGAAAAATAAATAAACAAAAATCTTATTTATAAAATATGTAAAAAGAAATTTATCTTATAACTGAATCATCATCACTAAGTCATTACTATTATAGGCATAATATTTATTTACAAGTATGTTTTATGTAACATTTTTAAAAAATATCTACTCGTATATTGCTTTTAGTTACAAATCAATCATCAAATAAAAGTGCCCTTAACCTTCTAATCAATCGTCATTATTATGAAATGTAAATTATACCCTACAACTTAATGAGTTAAATTATTTTTTTTATTTCAGTTTTTATCTCGTCCGTTGAGTAATCACTTAAAATAAATAATAATAATAAAATTTATTGGAAATTAGATTTAGAAATTAACCTTGTGTATAAACACCATGGGAATATATCGTACTGGTAGCGTACATGCGCGTTTTCTCGCGCTCAACCTTTTTTCGAGCCAACCTAGCCAACAAATAATGCCACGTGCCAAAACCAAATGTCTAAATTTTACACACTTACATTTTTGTTTCGTATAAAATGTTTGTAGTATGTCTTATTGAAGAAGTTCATGTATATAACTTGCTTACAGAATAAGAAGAAACCATTAAATTGATCTTAACGTCTTTAACGATTTTTTGTTTTTGTAAAATATGTTAAGAAAATATTTCTTTCAGAATAATAATATTTTTTACTAGAGTGACGAGAGTTAATACAGAAATTTTTACAAATCTCTTGAAAAATTGTAATCAATTTGTTAAAATCTAAGTACATTATGTATATTGGTATACTTTGCATAGACAAATAGTAAAAGCCCAGAGGATATTCTTATATAGAGTTTTCTTCTTTGGAATATTAAATACGAAAAAGAGATTAAGAAGAGGTTGTTTGTTTAATATTTTCGATTTTTTTTTTGCTAGAGATTTAGAAAAAATGATTTTCTTTTTCCAAGTGCGTATATATGGTTTGTATACGTTTTGATATTTATTTTTGTTACGGTACATTTATGATTTGATAATCCATAACTAATAACTAACTGCTTTTTTTCATACCGCCTTGTCATTTTTTAGTTGTCAAGATTTTCATTTCCTTAATATAAAATTTTCGGTTTTATATTCTCACTAAATTTTAACCCCTGAAATTTATGTAAGCCATTTTTTTCCGGAATTGAATTAGACAATTCCACTTCTCATTACTCCAGAGTTGGTAGGCAAGGTTAGTGTTTATTTCAGGTTTATGGTAAAGCAGCAATGCAACTGAAAATCTACACTTGGTTCCAGCTAAAGGTAATGAGCTTATGACTGGTTCGACTAAACCCTTCTTAAATTGTTCACAAATCACACACTTATTGAAGACTCTCTTGACAGCTGCATACATGGCCCTCGCCAACGATCAAACCAATGCACCTATACCTTTTATTTTAAACGAATTAAGTATGTTGAATTGGGATGAGATTTTGGGGTTTTATGTAATCTTGTTCTTGTTTCCAGAGAGCAAGTCTCACTGTTATAACCGAAATGAATATTTGAGCCTATCAACACGCTAAGTAGGTGACACTGGTAAAATAGGTTGAAATGCTGAATTCTTGTCCTATATTGTTTGAATGAAATGGAAAACAAATGATTTCGCACGTGCTTCGCCATTTATTTAAAGTATAGAGACTCTTTTTATCAGTGATACTTTATTAAGCATAAATGTGTAGCACAATTTTAGGATTACCGACAAAAACGTATAATGGTTTTTGATTTTTTTTACAACCAACAATTGACATCCACATGGCACCAGATTATCCATAAATAGGCAATTCTTGTCTATTTGGTTTTCAGACTCTACGATGTTATACATGAAGTATCGAACATGGCGAAAATTTTCTTTTATAATTATGTAATATATGACCTACCGTTTTCCAGTTCAAAAACAACTGAATATACCTTTTGAACAGAACGCCTAACCACATAGTGCAATTTCAACTTATCGATTTGTTCACAATTTCATATGCGATAATCCTGGATGCAATAGACATAGGTATCACACTTAATATTTTTCTAAAACTATTTATTGTATTTTATCATTTTCTTGACTTAGATTCTTTCTTGATGAAAGTGTCTAATTTTGATTAATTTGTTTCGTAAGCTGATCTTGATTTAAATTTAAATTTGAAATAGCTGGAATACGCCTCCCGAGGATTGGTATTAATTCCCGAAGTGATAATCGTGAGGCATTTTAATTTTTATTTCTCAAGCATCTCTTGCTGATTTACCTTTTTCAACGGCAAAAATCTTGTATATGAGATAGTGAAAATGTCCTCAGCTATAGTTGCTGTATGAGTAGTTATTTCCATCGCCGTTGAAGATGGGCGCATGATAAGATAATGTTTCTACGAGGGCTCTGGCTGATTAGCAGAACTGGAAATAATCCAGCCCTGCATTACATTGCCTAGAATTACCTTCCAATTAGTCTCGTCACATGATATCGATGTCTAAGTAGATACGTCAATTAAACATCAATACGGTTAAAAAGAGTCGACCAAGCCATGAAATCATAATTTTTCGTGTTTCCGATTGGGAATGTTCCAATTATTCACGCGGCACAAGTCAGCGTGAATTATAAGTAAACCATGTCGATTGACCTGTTTATTTACGGCTAATAAACCTGCGCGTCCTCTGTTAGAACTGGATCCCCAATGCTGTTTGCACCACATATCGCTGATATGGTGTAACTCACAATGATTGTCGTTAACGCGTCTTTTATTAAAATGAGCGTAATAATTATTCTGAACATAATTGGCATACATTACATGTTATTTCGGGCAATTCGAGCCAGTGTGCTTCATGCAGGCATAAATTGGAACTCTTCCGACGTGTATTGTTGATGAGTTATGCAAATACCGACATTTTTTTGATTTTATTCAATCAGCCATTGAAGTACAACTTATCGAACCAATTAGATATGAGATAACTTCATTATAGTTGACATAGGTGTTTTAAATTATTCTTATTAAAATTCGAAGCACGGCGGCATTAAATTAGATTGCTACTTGATGAACGTGTCTTATTTTGAATAATTTGTATATCATTCGGAACTTGATTTAGCTTCAAAAACATGAAATGGTTACAATCTCTTGCTGATTTATCTATAATGTGACTAAAATCAATAAACAAAAATTCAAATATTATTAATTTGATAACAGGTCGATTATGTTTAGTATTTGCAAAATTCATTAGTGCGGTCAGTCTTTGTTTAGTATTATTATACAAAGTTGCTATTTTTATCGCTAATAAGCAAAGAACTTTACAATTAATTTTTGGCTTTTTTCATGGTCCTAAACCTAATAACTTCAACCTAAATTTCGAACAACTAATAAGTAATTAACATTAAGGCTGAAAGCAATCAAAAATTACATACATTTTTAACCTCAATTTTTACCTCTATACATTTTTACTAATGCCTGCAATGTGTAAAGAACAACATCTAAAAATGCTTTGGCTAGCAGTCCAAACCAAACTAAAGGTAAAAGTCAAAAATCATATTCGCGAAGCTGGAAACCCATATTTAAGCAAATATTTACAAAAGCCTTTGGTGATAAACTAAAGCTTTTATTTTACAAAGGTCAATTGTGGGCTACACACCAATATTGTATAATATGTCTATCCACATATATTAAATAACGGATCGGGATCGTGGGATCGGATTTTAGACAGTACACAAATTTTGATTTGAAAACAGCTACAATTCTACTCGTAGCGGCTTTACACGTTGTTGGTATCAAAAAACCTTACAAATTCGTGCGATTACTATGAAGCTGTCGAATGGATTTGAATTTGCTTGCTATATTTGTATTTTCTTGTGAAACAATGGAACAAACCTGGTGAAATATTTGTTGTTTCCTGTATAAAATTTCACTGCCATCTAAAATTTTCTTGTTATGTTTTTGATCTCGCCGCAGTATACGAGCGTGAAAGGATATGATGATAAACATTAAGAAGTTTGAAAGTTGCCTGTATTAATATTTATTTAAAGTTTCGGCACTTTTATATACAACATATACTACTGTTATTGACATTCACAATGTTTACGACTAGTTAGAGAACTTAAGGAAGTTTTTCATTTTTGTAAGGGGCTGTGTATCTTTATTATACAAGACTCTTGGGATTAAAAATGGGAGGGTGTGAATTTTCTACTTTGTTTTGGTAGAGATATTGTGATATCGGTCTCTTTATTTCCAATGACTAACAAGTCGTAAACATTGTGAATGTCATTAAAAGTAATGTTTTGTCTATACAAATAAAAAAAGCCGAAACTTTAAATAGATGCTAAACATGTCCGTAGAGACTGGCTGTCTTCATTTAATGCAGGTTTAAAAGATCGGCTATAAGCACAAAGCATCAATATCTATATGAAACATTGGCATTTGTAAACGAGGGTTTTGAGTTTAACCACGTTGTTGTACCTGTTGAGTGTATATTCACAGCAGTTCTATAATGGATTGGTAAGTTCTCGGGAGAGGGATCCATTAGCTGTGATCCATTCAAAATTCCCGAGGTAGAGCCAAGAGGAATCGAGTGGTTATCGGCATAAATATTATTATGGGTACACCGGTTTTGAGTGTAAGTGAGAAGTGGAGTAGGTGCAGTGAAGGACCTTTGGCAATCGAACGGTGTGCAGGTAGTAATAAATAGTCGGTGGGTACTTACCTCTTTTCTTACATATTTTTTCCTCCTTGAACATTCATGCTGAAGTGGACTGCTCGACTGAGCAAACACGGGCATGCACATATGCGCTAGCAGGCTCTCTAGCTTGTCAGGTGAAGGGTGGGAATCACGACGCACGCACATGCTATACATTTTTAATTGGAAACTCACCGTTTTTTTCTTTTCTTCTTTTTTTATTCTAACAAATAACGAAACAACCAAAACAAAACCAATTCACCAAATAAAGAGGAGGTAATTAAAAAATTCTTATAAAGTTTTGATCATAATAAAGGAAATGGAATTTGTAATAGGCCATATATGCCGGAATTCAATTTTTTTTTTATATAAGCCTACCCTTTTTAGTTACAGCTCTGGGTAATTCGATGGGCACGTTACACATTCGTGTGGAAGTTAAATGCAAGAAATAATCTTGAACAATTTAAGAAAACTATAATATAATAAATCTCACAATCAAACCAAGTTTCTTCAAAAATAGGAACTTCCATTAAATCCACAAAGCAAGCATAGTATTTTTGGATCCCAATCGAAGGGGTGCGATGAACGTTAATATTAACTATAAAGCTATGTACTATGGGATTTATATCCCTTAATAAAATTATTTTTAAATTTTATCGGTAGATAATACCATTTATTTTGTAACTTGCAAATCAAAGACAAATGGTGATAGGGTAATTATTGAAAACCCGCTTTTCAAAAATCAGCAGGTACGACCAGATTATTACAAAACCATATGAAGGGCTAAATTCAAGAATTGTGCGGAAGTAAAATCAAATGGAGTTCTTAAAGTCCGTACTCGTCCCCAATTATGGAAGTGTCCAAAACGCAGACGCTTTTGGAACCGAAAAGGTGAGACTCGCAATATTTAAAACTATCGAAAACTAAATGCAAAGGCAACATATCATCAATTTCTAATCCATCGGACTGGGAGAATACTAGACCGTCGATGAAAATTTGACAAAAAGTTGTCGCCAAGAAAAAACTAAAGGGATGAATTTGTTGTGGCCTATATCCGACTTTATTTTACCACGAATGTATACATATAGACCGGACTTTTGTTTGGTAAAACTGTCTTGTATAATCATTAATTTTAAAAAATAAATTAAGCTTGTATTTTTGTTTTTAATCGTTTTTTCGTAAATGCTATTTAATTTTGAAAAAACGTTGGCTGATATCGGTCTGAAATAATTACAATCTCCGTGTTTATGAAAAAAGTTTAAGTATGTAGTTTAATCCTGATCATTTAATCCGTCTGCACGCCTAAACACGTTTTTTCCTTCGGCGATATATAGCGAATAGTAAATTTTAAAAACTCGAAGTTGAAATTTTTCAAAACTACTATATACTTAAGATTACTAAGTTAATAAAAGTAAAATTGCATTTTTGACAACCAAACACAAGTTTTATTTGACTCGAAGGACCTTTGAAAAAACTGCAGAGCAACTTTATTATAGATGTTTTATTAGAGACGGCTAAACAATTACAAAACCAATTACTATACTTTTAAAAAAAAAATCGCTATCCGAGCACTTAGAATATAGTAAGCCGTTCGAAACTTTAAAATAAATAAGAACGCCTCAGATTAAGCCCTTGATGCGATGTTGTCTTAAAAACTAGAAAACATTCAAAAAGTAATCGCGAGCCGTGAGCTCTTCAGAAATCAATTATGTGACTGACGAGAAAGAAACCAATTATAGTGATCATTTGATGATGATCCTTATGATTGATCGTAAATGTTTAACTTTTTCAAAACCGCTTTATAAGAAGCATACCGCAAAGCGGAAATAATACAGAAATACATTTTAACGAAATCTTTCCACTTCACATGAATATAAAGGAGAAGAGTGTAGTAGTATCAAAACCGATACTTTTCCATTTTTGTAAATTTTTGGGCACATGAAAAAAACGTTTTACGAATTGTTTGATTAATATATTGATTGTAGATGTATGTTTTTGGGACAAAACATGTATTTTAAATTAGATTGTTTACAAAAATTATCGGAAAATTATACTGTTTTATTAAAAAACTTCTTTTAATTTTGGAAAAGTTTCATTTTGTAGCAACTATACATGGAAATGTATGGTTTTGATACATCCTCTAGTGGAAATGGTAGGTTTGTTACCTTCATAGTGTGCGTGACACCGGTAGCTCAGTTCGTGAGGTGTCTATTGCGTGGGATCGAATTTAACACTATATTTTAAAGGCAACAATAATGCCTAGGAATAACCATCATTATCAGACTTACCAAACTATAAAATATTTACATGTACATGAATCAAAATTATTAGGAAATATTTACAAAATACATAAAAAAAATTAAAATAAAATTAAAATCAAGCAAAAAAAAAAATCAATATTTACAATTCTTCTTCAAACCACCGTCTCTGGAATATCTTACACACAATACCGGTCTCTTTCGTTGAATTCCCAGATCCTGTTAATTCCCAAATTCTGCCAAACGATTCTCTGCTTCAAAAATTTTCAAATCCAATTCCAAGGGAACAAAACTGCTCACACACCATATACGTTTCTCAAATAAATTTTTTTTTTTTTGTTCAAATGCTTCACCAATTTATATCATATTTTTTATACAGTTTTATTTATAATATTTAAGATAACAATTCTTTTTTTTTTATAATTTGATTAACATCATTATATACATATTTTCATTTTTATTTGATTTACGTAACATAACATTTATTAATATTACCCATATTCAAAACATATACATATAATTTACGTATTTTATATTCACTATTATTATTAACGGGTCCAATTTTTATACTTTATTTTTAATATATATTTTTTTTTACTTATGGTTGTAATGTCCTTTTACCAACTAATATTTATTCCACTTATATAAGTTTTGCACATTCAGCTACAATCAAATATATTTTCCAACTCCCGAAAAAAATTCCCAAAACAAAAACCCAACGAAAAAAAGCTTTGCTAACTCAATTTAAAAAAATATAATTGAAACCAAAAACGTGATTTAAAAATTTTTGAAATACGAACAAGTGGAACTTAAGTGGCAATATCAAATTGCAACAGGTTTTGTCACAATTTTGTCAGTTTCATAAGATTAAAAATTCGAGTCAAATTTCTTATTTGAAAGGTCTTATTAAATCATTAAAATCACAGTTCAGTTTACATAAATAAATTCACATTTGTTACACTTTTTGGTGAAACTATATTATAAAGCTCGATTTATATTATACGTTCCTTTCAGTCCCTTCATTTATCGTATCAGACAAAAAAAAAGCATTGTTACATATATTTTATATAGGGGTATTTATATTATCCGTTCCTACACTTACGGAACGGATAATATAAATACTCCTATGAAAATACATGTAACAATGTTTTTTTTTTGTCTGCCGCGTTAAATGAAGGAACTGAAAGGAACGTATAATATAAATCGAGCTTAAAACATATAATTAAAAGAAAAAATTCAATTAAAATCTTACTCAATTACCTTAAAATTATAAGTGACGCAGTCTGTTGCTGTTTCTATCAGACTCTTAAATCAACGTCCTCCAAATAAGTATCACATACGTCGTCGTCACAGTTAATATTCAGGGCTACGTTTCCAGCCAACAAGTTTTTGTAAATAATAATTCCTCGCGAGCTTTCCAGTCGTCTCCAAAGTGCTTCAACAATAAATTGTTTATATCTTTCAGTTTCGCTATATTAATGTCCCTGCCATTGCTCAGTTGTTCAGGAATAATTTCTGGGAAACTCAAACCTTTTTTAAAACTGAACGTCCTTTGGATAAATCAGATTTGTAAGCTACATCGTCTCGAACGATATTCCGCGTTGCAACTTCTTCATTATAAACCGCTTTGAACAATTAAATTGAAAATGCCAGTTGCTGATGGTTTTGTAAAATGATGACGACTGAGACTTCCAGTCGATTATTGGACAATCTTGACTACCCATTGAAATTACCGTGCCATATTCTGAATATATCTTCTCATATTCGTTTGGTGCAATGATGGTGTTTTTTGACTTTGTGCGTTTTTCGAGAAACGCAAATACCCGATCCGGCGGTAAATATGAATGCCGCGGCACCGGAAATATAATTTGCACTTCTTTAATATGCTCGGGAGCATTGTTTTTTAGCCAATATGAGCACATGGCTATCATGGCACAATTTTTAGTTCGCGCTCTGCATCAATCGCAAATGAGTCTTACGGTCGTCAAATTTTCCGAAAAGTTTGTGTTGCTCAGCCGATTGAATACAGCAGATGAAATCTCGTTGCATCCTTTTGGTCGCCGCTGTTCAGTCCATAAATACATAAATATGTTTTCATTCTTTAAGCAAGATTTAGAAGAGCCTTGTATAATACTAAAATTCAGTAAGTTTAGCTGTCGGCTAAAAGATTCAGCCTGATCAGGCACTTTTGGAAGTGGCATATTTTTTTCACAATCAAACGAGAAGGTTATCATGTCAGCAGTTTCTTCTTTTGCTAAGGTATAAAACGCTTTTGCGCTTAATGTATGCACTCGTTTGGCTGTCATAAGATTGGGTTTATCTTGGGGATCTTGACTGAATTTTATTCGTTCAGCGTACATCAGGCATTGTGAGCATTGATCCGTTGAGGGTGTTTTAAAACTAATATTAAAATTAGAACGAACGATGTTTTGGAAAATCCACTTCTTAAAGGGTATGTTCACGTGATTATCGTTGAACAGCTTCCACATTCGATTAATGGATAAATCTCCTGGGAGGTATTGTCTGGCTGAAGTTTTAGATCGACAATAATGCACATCTTGAGCATAAAAACTTTTGATAAAGTTTTTTACTGCTTCTTTTTTTGGTCCGTATAATGAGACTTTTCTATTTCCTCCCTGATTTTATTTAGGCGTTGTGCCAGTCGCAAAAAAAACGTTTGCAAATACCAATAATTCTTTGTACTCCGACTCATAAAATGTTTTTGAAGGCCGTTAAGCACACCCGAATTAATGATCCTTTCCTATTCCAAACGTAAAATTTAGTAAAATTTAGTTATTATTTATTTACTTATTTTTTATTGCCCCAAAATAAAAGCGACTTGTGATGCCTTATTATCACATGAATAAAATTGTTTGTGAAATTTGAAGCAATCTTGGCCCGTTATTTTAAGGCAATGGTAAGATTTAATCTTTTTGTGAGTACATTTTGGTACCTTACACAGGCCTTTTGGTTTATATCTAAAAGAAATTTATTCACTTAAAATAGATGCCTTTTTTAGGCAGGAGAATTATAACAGTATGTTCTTACCTAGCTAATTTTGCTTTTGTGCATTTCCATTCTTCTATTTTACGTTGCCGCTTCCTCGGATGATCTACGGATGATGAACGGCCATCGATCTATTATAGAAATAAAATATTATTCCTAATTTCAGGACTTTATACTACCATTTCTGAACAAATACTTCTCAATTTTGGTGTGTAGTAGATTAATTTCCGAAACATGTTCAAATATGATAATTTTAAATCAGATAATATACAACTTTTGGAATATAGTTAATAAAATTGTTACGAATCGCGAAACTACATTTAAATTTATCCAATTTAAAGAATACCTAAAGAGTATCTGGAAATGTCTAACACTAAATTACCCAACCCAGAGGGCAGGCAAGTACATATATAGAGGCTTTAAAACGGTATATTGCGTTAGAAGCGAATTTTCGTTCAAATGGACTGAACATCTTAAGCGAGAATGGCAGTTCATGATCTTCAATATTTAGTATTAATTTTGTGGAATGAATTTGGACACTTTAAAACTAGAAAAACCTGTCGTCAATAGATAATTAGGACCATTTCATGTAATAAATAGTTCTAAATGGTTTGCAAGTTAAATTTATCTTGTGGATGGAAAATTGGGCAACATAACCAGTTGACATTTAAATTGTTTTCAAGTATTTTATAATAAATTACCAGGAAACCCGGGTATAGGAAAAAATGAATTACCGAATCGCCGAATCACCGAATTGATATAATATACATGTGATGTGGGTAATCAACAATATATATTAATAAAAATATAAATAGAATTTCCAGGTTTAAACCCTCAAATTTTAGAAAGCGCAAATCTTGATATAAAAAACTTTTATATTTTAGTACATCAAATCAACATAAATTTCAATTTCTTTTATATTATCAATTATTAGAGCAAATAGCAATAAACAAGATGATGAACCAGAATTTTACAATAAAATAGAATAAAATAGTAGAAAAAACTTATGAACAATATGTACCAAATCTGAACAAGGTATACAAACGTTGAGACACGCCAGCACTGGAAATGGAATGTTAACGATTAATAGCGGCACAATGAATTAGGTTGTCAGTACAAATAAAAAAAATGATAGTCTCGGAATAATATCTATTATTCGTCCTTTAAATTTGACGAAAATTCTCCAAGGTATCATTTATTTGGCGTACTACTTTACCCACTGAAACTGAAAATACGTTGGTCTGTAAATAATTACTGCTACATTAGTTTATAAAAATACTTTAAAAGTTATTTAATACAAAATAATGCGAATTAATTTAAATAATGATTAATTGCATCAATAGAGTTAATAATTGTCCAAATTTACGTAACTATGCAGCACACATGTTCATCCAACTTCCTTATTTGGCTCGTGCAAATTATTTGTTATTGATTTTACTCTTGAATATATTTTATTCTTGTAAATTGGTTATTTGTAATTAAGTCATATTTCTATTTAGGATATATAGAAACCAAAATATATATCCAAATCGAGATACCGAAGGCCAAGTATGAACATACTATATATTATTTCCTTCTATCATAACAACGAACGGCACAGTTTGATAAATTGGATTTCGATTTAAAAATGTCAGCGCAGATTTTTATCGTTTATCGAAACGAAATCATTTTTTCGGTTGTTCAATTAGCACGTAGTTCTACTGATAATTTGTTAATTAGGTCACACAATTCCAACCGCATGTATGTTTAATGATTTTATCTTAATTTTATATACGCGGTGTATGTAAATATCTGAATACATGATTTAATCTCTACCACCCATATGTTAATGATAAATTATACCTAGATTTGTATCAATAGTCGTTCATTAATCATAAATAATAATTCGATGATCATATCCATTCAATATATAATAATTTTATGTATTTTAAAAACAATGTCAAACCATTAAACATAATTAATATTGTTAACCTTTACCGAAAAACATTTCGGCATGTTTGCTGCACATATGTATGTTATGTATATGTATATCACCCAAACACAAAATTTTTAATTCAAGGATTTTATCTAAATATATTATATGCAAATCCCAAATTTTTTAGTCAAACCCATCTGACCCTGTTTTTGACAAATCATCATATAATTATATTACATATGCGCGCGCCTTTCAAAAGTAAGAGGTTCTCTTTATATCTCTACATAAAGTACAACACCGAAATAAATCTGAGATATGTTATAACCATACCGTGTGTATACCAATATAATAATACCAATAAAACAGGTGAAGTTATATCATGTTGCGAGTTAATTTTGATTTTTGAAAGTCACGTGCGTGGAGGTGGATTATATTCGTATCGAGCAGAGAGCGCATAGAAGTATTAAATTAGTTTTGGATTTATTATAAATTATAATTCGTTTGTTCCATGAAATATTACACGTATATACGGTTGATTGCAACACACAAACATGTATTGTTAGATAAATATGATATTCTGTCAGTCACTTCACAGTATGATGCTTAATTAGACATGTATACATTTTTCACTTGCAACATTATTAAATTAATTGACAATATTGGCCCCGACGCAAGTGAATTGCGTCAAAATACGCGGGCGCGTGGTCTAAAATCTATACAAATACCGGAAATAAATTTGTTAATATATTTTGACAGAAAACGTTTAAAAATGCGTTTAATTAATAGTTTTGTGTAATGTTAGTTAATTTTTTTAAAATTAGCGTGCATAACAAAACGTACCATACCAAATTTAAATTATATTGCGCCTTAAGACTAATAGAAAGTCTTAAAGAGCAATAATTCATAAAAATGTCACAGAACTGCGCATCTTCAATAAAACAACGCAAGCATCTATACATAAAACAAGTGGAATGGAGTACTACTAACCATAACGAGAATATACCATCCACAGAACACGCAACTTTTAATGACTTTATTAGTTTTCATACCATAAATTTTGATTACATATAATTTCCAATTTTATATTTTCTTACATGAACATAATTTTCTTATTTCTTTCTGATTAAATTTATTTATTCTTCTTCATCGTCGTCATATACAAGAAATGGTGCACATACACATCTATACATATATAGAAGAAAAATGGGAATAAATTGTAAAATTGAAATTCATTAATCACCTGCTGATGCTGAGGCACAAACAAAATAGTTAGCTATATACCATAACTAACCGCATAGTGGCTTCTGATTGTATACTTGTGTAAATTGCACGCATTCAACATTTAAGGTGGGACTTTTTATATATGCACGCCTGATTCTGATCTCGGTTATATTTGAATTTTTGATTAGAATTAATATTTTTATCACAAAACACAATAATTGTTAATCATAGTAATAAAAACAACAACAAAAATAAAAAACGCCAAATGGAAAACCTAACAACAAGACGTTGTGATGATATATCTTGATTATAATCTTTTACCTGGATTATGAATTTCGAAAAAAGATTAAGAAAAATGATGATGATGGTAAGTAATTTCATGTTGTGCAAATATTATTCTATTTCATGTAAATTTAATTATAACGTTTGTGTTTGGTTGAATTAAAAACTTATTGTTGAAAAAGTTTTCTCTTAAATTGATTTCAAGGAGATAACAAAAAGTTTAAGATTATTGACTACAAATAATGAAAGATGTGCAATATAATTTACATGTTTTCTGCAATAGTAAGCAAACCACTTGAGCATAATGTACAATAACACAGAAAATTAATCTTAGTAATTAGCGGTCGTAATGCAAACGAGTCTCTCCTGAAAAATGTCATTCTACTCACCCATCTAAGTTTTAAAACAATTTTTGTCTCATGAGCAATAAAACTCAATACCAAAATGCTAAAAGTTATGTTCAGGAACATAAATGTTAAAAAAATCAACTTTTGTAAATATAATTTTTTTTACCTTAGATGTTGGGGCTGCCACCCAAACCCCCGCATTTCCAGAATTTATGCAATTTTTAACTAAGAAAAAAAAAATTGAAATAAAAATTCAAAATTTTCCTGGAGAAACTGCAAAATTTCCCGGAAAAATTACTTGTACTTTCAAAAAACTGTTAAGATATAATCAAAATATTTAAAGTTACACATTTGTACGTATTTTGAATAAAATAATACGAATTTTTTTTTTAAGTGAAAATTTTCCCCGAAAATTTTGTAGTTTTCCGGAAAACACAATCCTGCATTTAAAAATTTATATTTTTTACCTGATTTTCTCGATGTATACATAAACTAAACTTTAGGCTAAATTTTTTAACCATTTTGTTACAAAAAAAAAAAACATTTCTCCGGAATAAAATCTGAAAAGCGTCTGAAGTAAAGTAACGTATTTGAAATTTTAAAATTTTACAATGTTACATCTATCTCCGTAAACTCTTAAAGAGTTATAACGAAATTTGGTTAGTAGTGGATTCTAAAGAAAGCTTGAACCAAACTGCAGGTTCTGTTCATGCTGGGCTAAAGTTCGCCTTTCCTTAACTAATCATCATGAAATTTGATTTCTAGTTTGATTTTGAATTGAAACATAAGTTTTGAATGAAGTCTCTTATTTGGCTATGCTGGAGAAAAATCAGCTGTTCTTAATCAATAATTTGCATCGTAGGTCTATATTGTGATTCTACAAGATTCAGAAATGAGTCAATGATAAGCAATTTTCGTTCACTTCTTGAGGTACAAGTAAATATAAAAATAGTTGATTGCATTCAAATTTTGAACGGGAATTTTGTCAATCTAAATGGAAAATTAGTATGATTCTTGTTCAAAATTTAACAAGTAAGATTTTGATATTTCTCGATATATTTTACAGCAGGTCGATTCTGGCTTAGAAAAAAGGAATTATGAAAAATATTTACATAGCATTTTTGTCGTAAAATTTCTGTTTCTGGCTTCGTACAATATGGTAAACTGTTGGTGTAAATTTTTTCAAAAACAAAACTAAGTTGAGAATTAAGAAGAGTTTTTAAAATCGTCCTTGAATTTAATTTGTTTTAAGATTTTTTTCGGCTTTCGGACAAAATATTATTTTAATGAATCCCATACAATGTTTACGACAGTTTTAGTCGCAGAATAAAATTATTATTTCTACCACAAAAGTATAAAAATTGTATACAGAAAGGCACACAAACCCTTACAAAAATGAGAACTCCCTTTGGCAGCTTCTTAGCAGCTTGGTTTTGTACTGATGGTGAGGGAGGGCAGTGCATTTTTTCTACTTTTGTGCCGAAAAAAATCTTAAAATAAATTGAAAATGTTCTTCCTATCAAATTTCGACAACGAACAAATATTTTCTTAATTATGTAAGTTTAGATCAATTATAATTTCGAAATAGGTCAGAAAATGATAATTTTAACAAAAACGTTATGTATATATTTTTCGTAGGGAAAGCCAGAATTAACCTGCAGTTAATAAATATATCCCGTTGGTCAGCCAGCAACATCAGCAAAAGGCCACTAACAACGACTGGCTTCAACCTGGTCAAACTATCACAGCTGTACCTTACCAGACCCAATTGATCAAATTAAGAGTTTCCCTAGTGGAAAAAAGACCATATACGGGCCAAGGACTGCGGAAGGTGATATTGCTGCATGACAACACTCGTCCGCTGTATGTGGACAACTCAACCGAGGAACTCATCTTCTCATAGGCTGGGGAGTTTCACAAGATGCGGCGTATTCTCCAGGTTTGGCTCCCTCTGATTACCACTTATTCAGATCGATGTCATTGTTTTTGAAAGACCAACGTTTCACGCAAACCTGAAGATGTGCAAAAATGGCTCGATGACTATTTTGCTTCAAAACCACTAAGTTTCTATCGCGAAGTAATAATGTTAGTAGTCATGGCGAATATTTCGATAATTAATCTTTGCAATTATATTTTCAATAAAGTAGATTTTGGCCAAAAAAGCAGAGTTTCTACTTGCACAAAAACGCAACGTGTTTTTGTTTTTCTAGTAGCTACGGTCGAACTGAGACTACATTGAAATTTGGAGAAAATTTATCGTTTACAATTTTCTCTAAAGTTGTTAAGTGTTTTTTGCCCAAAATGTTTTTTTCAGATTCTGGCCAAAATGTGAAAAACGCCGCTAGTAACCAATAAGTACGGTGTTTTTCTATTAGAAAAAGTCATACAGAGACTACTTGAAGTATTTTGATTTAATTGAATTATAGAGAAAATTCTTAACGATAAATTTTCCCCAAGAATCTCATGTAATCTTAGTACGACCTTTTAGATATTGGTAAAAACTGAAAACGACTTATTTGGTCACAGAAATTCAACACAATTTTCTCAAATATTATTTTAATCTCAGTATGACCTTAACTATTAGAAAAGCATCAGTCCTTACATGTTAAACATGGTTTTTCAGATAGACAACATAATCTAAAACTTAATAATTTCCTCCAAAAAATCTTACTTAGCGAATTCTAAACAATAATCTCACTTAATATTTCATTTAGTTTGATAAGTTTACAATGCAAAATTGAAATGCTAACTTGCACAACTATTTTTATATTTAATTGTAAGCAGGTCGACCAGAATCGCTTATCATTGGCTCATTGCAGACTTTTGTTCAAAATACATACATATTAGAATTACAATATAGGCCGATGATGCAAATTAATTAAACAATTATTGATTAAGGATTAGCCAAGTTTTCTCCAGCATAATTTCAGAATCCTTTTTAATTATGTACAATTGCTGACTTTCATTAAAAATATATTCCAATCCAAAAACAATCCTAGAACCCAAATTTTATAAAGATTTTCATAGAACTGTATTAGGATTCGGAAGTGAGTTATAGCTTTTAAAATTCTATAGGATCTGTTCATGCTGGACTAAACTTTGTCATTTCATAGCATAAGCAGATCGTAGAATACCATAATTGGTAGTGTAAAATTTTAAAAATCCATATATATATACCAAGTTCCTTTACTTCGAAGGTCAATCAATTTGTCAATGTAAGGAACGATTTTAAGACATTTACGGCCCTATTCTGGTAATTTCCTAGGAATAGAGCACTAGGGAAATATTTTACATAGCTTTTATCGATAAATCAGTTTTATCTGGCCTACTGAAAAAAATTAAATGGATTTAAATATGGATTTGAAATTGGGAATAATTTTTCAATGGCGGAATTACCTGCTGCCCCGGTGTCAAAGTGGTCAGCATGGTTGCTCCAGTGACTTGGGGGTCCCAGGTTCTATTCCCGGTGGTGACAAGGAAAAAATTTCACGGCTGGTTTAGGATCAATGAATTTGTCCGAAATGAAAATATGATTATGAAACCTCACTTGAGGCGGCGAAATCCCTTGATGGGATATATTGCCATTGAGAGAGAGAGAGAGAGAGATATTACCAGGAAAAGTTATTCCCAATTTTATTTTGTTTTCAAAAAAATTACCTCTAGCTTTTTACCTTAGCATGCCAGAAAAAAAATATTTAAATAGAATTTATTTGTAAATTCTTTCCCCAATTCCCTAGTCCCGGGGAATTACCAGAATAGGCACTAGGAAATTTGGAAAAATATTTTCATAGCGTATTTGTCTAAATTATATTTTTCTAGCCTTCTGTTGGATTTAATTTGGTGTAAATATTTTCGAAATAAAGTTGATTGGGAAACATTTATTCCACAAAATGTTTATAGTTAAAAATAATTCCCAATATATCTTTGTTTCACAAATATTTACTCCCAACTAGTTCCAACAGAAGCCCAGAAAAATATAATTTAGACAAATATGCTATGAAAATATTTTTCTCAATTCCCTATTCCCAGAGAAAATCAGAATAATGCCACTGGAATGTTCCTTTTGTTATAAAACAGGCACAAAATTGAATAAAACATTCTTGCTGTTTATAAAATTACAACAGGAATCCTCTTTTGTGATAGGTTGCGACTTGTGGCGAGTAGCATGATCTCCTATATTCCGCTATGCAAATTTCTGCTTTCTTTCCAAGGGAGAAGAATAGAGAAATTCGTAGCAATAAACCCGAAGTCGTGCATTATTAGTACTTGGTGGTTTTGATTAGTTGACTGAACGACCAGCTTCATATACTAACGAGACGTGAATTACGATCTCTGCAAATGGCCGATAATGGCCATGCCATTTTTACTCTAATTTGGCTAGTACACGAATTTGGCCATTGGGTCACTCAAATAAACCATTTGGTGCCTACAATGCTTGACTTCAGATTTTTTAATACGAAGTTTTATTTTCTAGGTGCTCTTATGTCATGTTAACTCAAATTTAAATTTAAACCTTTTTCTTGTTTTATTAAATATTTATTCTAATAGTTTTAAAGTTTAGATTTGAACTTAAATAAAAAACTCGATAATTTCTACACAATAAATGGTTCAGCTTGTTTATTAATTGTTAATTTAGAAAATATTATATCCCTTTTTCAACCAAGAAAACAAAAAAATTGGCTCAGTTTTAGTCCAACCCACACAAATGTGTGAGTAAAAAACAATAGTATGTAATGGCGTTGTTGATAAAAAATTTCGCTTTCTTTGAAGCAAAACCAACACAATTGTGTGTATAGATATAGTGTTTTTTTTCGGACGAAAATAAGTTAAAAAGGAATTCACAAATGTGTAAGATGGTTCAAAAAACATACAAAACTTAATTTTTGACATGGTACTTTTGCCCTACCCGCACAATTGTGTTAGTTAATCACTAAAGGGATATATTTTTTATTTAAATTGAGCTTCGAGCCCTTTTCTAAAGAAAACTTATACTTATATGATTGTACTAAAATTTATAATACGATTCATTTTTTCCAATTTGAATTTGAGGCAACAGTGTGATACTCAACATATACATAACATCTTTGGAAAGTCTGGAATATTTCACACCCGTAGTTTGCCCATTTTCTATTAAATTCAACAGTCAATGTAAAGAATTTGGAAATTGAGTTCAGGATATGTTCGAACTAATCAACAAAACTTAATCGTGCAGTGGAGTTGAAAACAAACATTGTGTATGCTATTTTCATCACCACACTACGAAATATTCTTTAAAAACTCATACTGACATATTCCCACTAATCAGCAAGCACGTAAAATTCAATTTTATCACAAACAAATAACATATTTGAACAATGTGAGTAATTACTGATTTTGTGAATATCTCCAACATATGAAAGTTCAGTGCAGATCGCAATAAGGATTGCACCGTAAACCGCTGCATTACAATATTTCAATATATTTGAGCAAAAAGACAAGAGAAACTTTTCTTCACTTTGATAGATTCAGGAATTCAAATAGCCTTTATTCAAAAGCTGCGAATGAACCTTACGAATTCGAGACGCATTTTCAGACACGCTTTCAACATCAACCTAACACCTAGATTCTTTAGGGTCTATGTAGTACTTAAATCGCCTGATATTTGCCAATGCACAACATCTTTTTGAGGTTAACAGTGACATGATAAGCCACGCTCTGTTGCTGTATCGTTGAAGTCCGAAATAGTAATTTTCAACAATTTTTCTGCATACGTCTGTGTGTGGTGCTGTGCAGACTAAAGGTCATTTTTTGTTAACCCGCGTCAAATTTTCCGGAAGAATTTAACGCACTTAGAAATGGATTAAGTCGTTTATATAGTTATTTTTTAATTAACATGTTTAATAGTAACGGATTATACAAAAGAAAATTTTAATTTTAATGCGATAAAAACATTTTTATTCCGCAGAGGAACATTAGTGGTAAAACGTTGGGAGTTGGCCACAGCATACCCACCTCTTCATTTTTTTTGCTTCGTAAAATAATGTAATAATACATCTTTTACCAGAAATCATTTAGTTACAAAACGTAAAATTTTTAAAAATTTTGCAGCACCTCCGTCAAAACCATAAACTGTCAATTTTTTGACGAACTTTAAACTTGCCAAAACAATAGAAATTATAAATGTATGATGAAGAACGGAACCCATCGAAATAAACATTTTGGAAATCCTTCGACCATAATGTATTGAAAAGCTGTAAATCCAATGAATATGTGAAAAATTTCCACTTCTGGCTTTGAAGGGCGTTAGGTAGCATTGACCCTATTTAATCGAGTTCCTTTCCTAAACTAGACATTTAAAGAGTAATCTTTAACTTTCAGCACTTTATTGCGTAACAACATATTCACTTATGAAATTTGAAGTGATAAATTGTTTTGCTTTTACGAACTATCAACTAGGTAACCACTTTATAAATTTAAAATTAATATTCACAACTACAACGCATCGTGTTGTTCTTTTTAACAAATTTTCACACAATAGATCAATACTACTGACACACATGAAAAATTAGCCAAAATTCTAAATCGATATACCTTATTACCGCGACTACTTCTAAACCACAAAAAACGTAATATTTAGACTTTTAAATGTTATAAGTCGCCGTAAGAATTAATTAGTTTGTCGTTGCGGTTTATTAGTTAGGTGCGCGGCGCGGCGCGGTAACATCATATAATAATAGGTTTCGTAAGATTAAACCGCGAATATTTGTAAAGACTATAAATACATCAAAATTTATTATTGGTTAACGATTAAATAAAATATTATTAATGTAAAAAATAAGATCAATCATAAATAAATCTTGATAGGTACAAACGATAAAAAGAGGTTCCCATGAGAATTAATTATTTAGTTTAAATTTTTTTAAAACACAAACCCAAAATAAATTAAAAATTTGTTGTTTTACAGTTTGGATTGTGACATTTCATTTTCTTTCTTAATTCGATTAACCATATTGGTGGTCTAACATTGAAATTAAATTAACGTAATATTTAATTTAATTAATAATCATTTTTATATACTAAAACTCAATGTTTATGTTTATAATGAATGGCTTTAACTCCTTGGACGTAATTTTTCCAAATAAGACATACTTAAATTAATCTCAGTTTTAATTAAAACGAAACAATATTTATAATTGTTTGACTAATAACTGCTATACTACAACAATTTGGACGCGGAGATCAAATCAAAATTGTTTGATTGAATATTTATTTGATTTATTTTTTCGATATGAAATAACAACGAAATCAACCTTAACCCGGTGTTGTTTAAGGTGCAAGGTTTTTTCTGTTACAGACTTAAAGCACGAGTTTATCGCGGTGTGTTCGACATAAATGGTTCATGAAAATGCATTAAAATTAAGAGGTAGAAGAAGCCGGAAATTAACTAAGACATAATTTCCATATACATATATAAATTAATATAATTTATGTGATTGATGATTTGAATCGCAGCATTACAAAAAATAAAATTGGGTGGGTGTGTGGTGACTGAAAAATTGATTTTATCAATGGTATCGGATATTATTCATTTGTTTGTTTATTTATAATTATTAATAGTTGCCAAATAGTTTTTTTTGTGTTTTCGGTCAATACGGTTCTCAAGGATCTCTCGAACTATAAATAGTGATACAATCAACCTTGGTAAAATCTATTTAAAATTCTACACTACAATAAATTCTTTTTTAATTAATTTGTAAAATTTTGTTAAATTAATATTTGTAGGAAGAATGATTGTGCGAAGAATCTAGGTTGTGTTGTTAAAACATTGTAAAGGAAACATTTTTATTTAATCGATTCGTAATAAAGTACAAAAGGTCATCCGCAATAAAAATGCGGATTGAATTTGTAGATATATAGATTGTACGATTTGACTACAACATTTTATTGGGTGTTGTTATCAGTTTGGTGGAGCGATTATTACCTTGGGCAGTTAAAAAGATGTAATTAATTTGAGATACAATAAATAGGAAACAATTAATGATGTTGGTTAGTGATTCATTTAATTGGTTTCGCAATACGATTAGTAACCATACGTCTGGACAAACTATTATTATGATACAAATTGTTCTGTCACACGCCACATTTTAGTTGCCTCCAAAACCTGAAGGTTCATTTCTAGAAATTGTTGTTAGTGTACTAAGGCTTAAAATCTACTACTGATGGCAGAATACGGGCAAGGTGGAGTTTTTCATCTGACTGACAGAATCACAAAGTCAAGAAACGGACAATTTTTCACGAAATTTCGAAATGATTACTTGTTGGTCATTAAGAAGTATTTAACAGTATTTGCGGAAATATTTCGGAAATCGAGTAAATAAGTGAGGAATTGTTTGTATCTGTCAATCATGTGTGCTTCTTATTTCGAAAAATTGGATTTGGGAGTCCTGCTGTGAGGCCCGATCATTTTTGAAGTATTAACGATCGAAAAATTGCCGGATCATATTTTATATGAAATGAAGAACCTGTTGGACCATTTTGTACCATGTTGCATTCTTCTGCACCATGTTGCCCATATTTACATGTGGCTAAGGAAATTTTTCGTTTGAATGCAACTCAACTATTTCTCAACCAATTTCTCTCGTATGATGGAACGTGGTTTGTATTAAGAAAATGAGATTTCAATATGAAACTGGTAACGATTGAATTGGAATGCAAATATGAGTTCAGCATATTGTTCTAGAAAACGTCTTTATAAAATAAATTAGGGAATTTATGAACCAATTATGAACTTGGTTTTTATGATGAAAAACTGAAACTTCTAATGAATATTGGCATGCCTGCCAACTTTCACAAGTTTGGTATTCGCAAAACAACTAAAAATGCGATGGTTGCAAGATATAATAAAATTTTTCT
The DNA here is from genome assembly GCA_947310385.1 of Nephrotoma appendiculata. Classification (NCBI taxonomy): domain Eukaryota; kingdom Metazoa; phylum Arthropoda; class Insecta; order Diptera; family Tipulidae; genus Nephrotoma; species Nephrotoma appendiculata. The sequence continues at coordinate 4,770,176 of OX371224.1, read as the reverse complement.
TCGGTAACAGCAAACCCCTTTAAAAACATTATCAACAAATTTTATTTAAAATTTTGTAATAAACAAAAAAAAGTGGATTTTTTTCAAATATTTACTTTTATTTGACAATTAGTATACGCTGCGAATAAATGCATTAGGGGATCTATGCTGTGTTCGATGGCAAGATGTACGCTATATTTCTGTAAATAAATCGATATAATATAATAAATAATTTTGTACTGCAGTTACGTGCAGGTAAATTTAGTTGGACATTTTATTTTATTTTTTTTTTCTAAAATAACTGTGGAGAATTTTAAATAAAAATATTGAATTATATTTGAAGAGCCCAATTTAGAGCATTAATAGTTGAGCTTTTCACCAAACACCGTAATTTTGAGCCTACAAATTTTGCTCGCAGGTTGGCCATATTGCATCGCTTAAAGGTAGAATTTTAAAATTGAACATTGCTCACTTTTCAGTGGCCATATTGCATCGCTTAAAGGTAGAATTTTAAAATTGAACATTGCTCACTTTTCAGCTTCGATTGGTACGCAGCCTTGAGTATATTTTCGATTTTATATTTAAAAATATTCTAACAATTACCATATATTTTTTTCTTTAACTGCACACGATTTAGATTACACTTCTTTTGATTGCAAAAAAAGCTCTCTTGAAAGTGTAAAATTAGCCTTATTGGAATTTTGGAAAAACAATTGTAAATATAATCTGCTATTCCTGCTTAAATTTCAGAAAACCAACCGATGTTGATAATCTAATCTTTAAATTTATTTGAACCTTTTAATTCCTTGACGTTTTTCCGCCTGAACTGCAGAGAGATGCCGAATTTTGGTGAAATAAATTTCTTTTTGATCAAAACTCATCATTTCCAGTAATATTTAAAACGAAATATTTGAAAAAAATTTGTTTGAAACCTAATCTACAATTTTTTGTTTTAATCATCTTTCATAAATGGTCTATTTTTTTAAATTATGTATCTGGTATCTTATGAAACGATAAAGGTCACAGGCATCCATCCATTAATTTATGAAAAAAGTTTTAATATGAAATTTTATCCCGATTGGTCTGGGCTCTACTTTTCGATTAATCAGTCCATCTGAGTTGTACAAAGGCCAAATGTTTGTTGAAAAACGGTTTATTGTCAAAAATCTTCATTTACGCTTTTTTGGAAAACTGATTTAGCAAGGTATTGTGCAGAAATAATTTAGAATTTTTTAGTGCATATAATTGTTTCTTTTAAACGATAAACTTTTCAAAATATCTACAAAAAACTAAAAGTGGTTTACGGAAGATGTCATTTCCAGTGGACAGAAAGCTTATATATGAAATTTCACCCCATAAATCTGCAAATCTGTCGAGGTCGAAATTTTACTTGTTTGCTAAACTTAAAAAGAAAAACTAAAGCAAGTAACAAACAGTTTATGTCAAAAATTGACCTTTCCGCTTAAATTTTGGAAAATTAATCTTATTCGATAAATTTAATTTAAAATTTTTTAGTGCATAGTTGATTGAGATACTTTGCGAATATTTCCAAACAACGAAGAAGCTCTTACGGAAGTTGAATTTTTGAGAAATATCACTGGGATCTCAAAGTTTATCGAAAAAGCTTAATTAATCTGAACAATCACTTCGTCTGCACTTTATAGAGGCCGAATTTGTGAACGTTATTTCCAAAATATATTGTGAACATCGAAAAACACCTATGGAAGCTGCAACTTCCGGTGGACTGATTTCGTCCGAAAATTTGTAGAAAACCCTTTAGTCGAAAAAGGCTGTGCAGGGCCGAATTTTGGTTTCAAAACACTTCTTTGTAAAAAATCACCATTTTCGAGTACATTTTGGAAAAATGGGGGCGATATCGTTGCAAATCTAATTTAGAATCGTTTAGTTCATAATAGTTTTCCTTGTAAATGCTACACTTTTCAATATACATATTTACAAAAAACGAAAAAACTCCAATGAAAACTGCAACTTCCGATCGATTGATTTTTTTCAAAATTCACTGGGATCTCTGAATTAATGAAATATATGAAAGAAAGCTTATACATCAAGTTTTATCTACACCGGACAAACCGACTGGGCTGCAGAGAGAACACGGAACGGACATAGTTTGCACGGGACTACACATTCACATACACACATCTACACACACTGATATCATAAAAAAAGCGGAAGGTAAATCAGCAAAAAATCTCGAGATCGAAAATTTTCATGATTACTTAATTTTATTTTACTATACGTAAGGTGGAAATATTATTTTTCTAGAATGTGGCACATCGGTAGTTCAAGGGCTACAAAAATAACATTTTAAAATGGATAAAACTGGCAGTTAAAGTGGCATATAATGTGACTTTCGAAGCTGTGAAATAGAAAGAAGTGGTACATTTTTAATGGCATCGAGAATTCTGAGCGTCGACATTACTTTTAATTTACCATTGACTGAATTATTTATGCTTACAATTACAATCAGTATCTTTTGATATACCATCATCAGACCTCTTTAATTGTTTGCTAGATAATCTTTAGCTTTTCTTCTTTTCCTTTTTTTTGTATTAATTTATTTTTATGATTTTCAACTTGCACTTTAAATTTTAATTTGTAATTAATGTATCTACCTATATACATTTCATTTCGAAATTCACTTTTAATTTTATATTTTATTATTGGTTTTAGGTTAGACTATTATACCATCTGCCCTATTCTGAAGTTGATTTTTCCATCAAATTACTTATTTACTCAACCCGTGTGTATTTAACAAACTTTTATCTCAGTCCAATAATTTACTTTAATTTACACTTGATTTTTTTTCTCGAGGTTATCTTCACCTTTATGATTATAGATTTAAGTTTTATTGATTTGTAGTTATCTGTGGAGCGAGTTCAGATATAAAAAATTATCCATTGCCGATCTGCGCCGGTTATATCTTTAAAGATAAAACATTTTTTTTCAACCTCAGGAATTTATTACTCAAGAATAAGAATGAGGATTAAGATTTAATTTTTCAACTTTCAATTTTTATTTATTTACTTATTGAACACAATACTTTAAACACTTCTGTGATATAATATACAGTACAAATCAACACGTTTGATGCCATCTGCTATTGATTTGGTTAATCGCTTTGTAGATTTAGCTACTTTGATATTCCTCACTGATCATTATTGTATGCAACTCAACTGATATTGAATTTAAATTGGATGTGTTTATTGCTGACTGCTGAATCTCGACGTCAAAACCGCAAAAACCAATATGAAACAGCTATTAGGAGTGCAAATAAGTTTTGAGGGATTTACAAATGATGGCGTAACTGGTATTAAATCGCATTAAGCACAATTTGCATGAAGCGCTGATTTTTTGTTTTTATTTGAAGAAAATTGCAGCTGATGGACATCGATTGCGGTGTAAAGCATATGGGGAACACGCTCCATCAATAAAAATATGCGGGTACGGGTTCCTACGTTCCGAGATTTTAACACCAGTGACAGAGACCACGAAGGGAGACCAATAAAGTATGAAGACGCTGAGTTGGAGGCGTTATTGGACCATGATTCATGATGCCAGACTCAAGAGAAGCTCGCTGAAACTTTTGGAGTAACTCAACAAGCGATTCGAAACCGTCTCAAGACTGTGGATAAGGTGAAAAACAGGGAAATTAAATTCTGCTAGGTTCTGTTCAAAAGACAAATTCGGAAGGATATTTTGTATCGAACCAGGATAGAGGACGAAAAGTGGGTCCATAACCTAAAGCAAAGAAAATTGTCAGGTAAACCTGGTCATACATACAAATTCGTCAAAACGAATATTCATTGCAAGAAGCTAATGCTGTGCATCTGGCGGGATCAGTTAGGAGTGATCTGTATGAGCTACCCCAGCCTCACGAAGCCATCACTGAAGAACGTTATCAACAACAGAAATTGATGCAATTAAGGCGATCATTGAAGCTCAAATGCCCACAATATTCCAAAAGAATTGACAAAGTGATCTTTTAGCACGACAACGCTCGGCCACATGTTACATAAGGCTGCGGTTACATTCGATGCGACTCAGTACGAAAACTTATTCTCACCAATTTGTAAGAAATTCAGTCGTATAAATTCAAAAATTAAAGTGTTGACAATTGACATTGTTTAACGATTTGTAGTACAAAAACAAACATATTGCTGTCAATTAGTAAAAAATTGATTTTTCACAATCCATTTTGTATTAGATTCGTACGTACAACTGATAAAAAAACAAACTATTCTGTTTGTATTTAAATATCGTAAGAATTGTTGAGAATTCGTACGAAATAAGCGTAAATAGTTTTACCGTAAATATAAACCTACATATACATTTTTTTACTTCTGATGAAATAGTACAAATTCGTACGAATTCGTCAGAACAAAATTTCTTACGAATTCGCATTCAATGTAACCGCAGCCTAAGTCGTCAAGGAAATTTTGCAGGCGCTTCAATGGGAAGTTCTACACCACCCGTATTCTCCAGACATTGCTCCTTTAGACTACCACTTCACTGCTCACGAAGAAACCATAAATTACGGCAAAATAAACAAATTCGAAAATAATTATTCACCATGAGAATGGAAGGCATCACACATATTTGGCAACTCGTGAGAAACTAATGGAATTTGGGAATTGATGTGTATCCTCCTGGCACTACCTGATTACCGTTTATTTCAAAGTTTGTAAAACTTTTCGAATGAACAAAATGGAAAATAAATGTTGATTACAAAACCACAATATTGTTTTCTTGCAAACCTGTTACCAATACTAAAAGACATGTAATAAAACTCGACAATAAGAGGAAAATTAATTAGAAAAATCAACAAAAGTAGTTCAATTAAGAAATGTTGAGACCAGCACATATTGATAGGAGTAATTGTAGGAGTAATAGGACTAAATTTGTTCTACAAATTAAAAGAAGAAGTTTCAAAACACAATATTTTGAATCAAAATTAAGGTAAAAGTATTCCTTCATAGAAACTCTGAAATATTTTTTTAGTCAGTTCAGTACATTGCTGTTCCAAGTAAATTATTAAATTAAGTTAACCTAATAATAAATCGGCGCCAGCATTATGAACTAGCCACCAGAATATACGTAATGTTAATATTTGTGGCACATACTTTACCAGATTTTCATATTAAAACAGTTGCACCGAAATGGTGGCTAAATTTATCCAAATTTTAATATTCAACAATTGAAGATGTTACTTTGGCTCTGGCTAACAGATGTTTAGGTAGAAGGTTGTACAAAGTGTTTAAACTGATTCCAAAAACAAACAATATCAAAGGGTTGGAATACGTTTATTTTAAATTGGCGGATATAGTTGAGCTCATAATAAGGCTCTAAATTCGGAAACGTAGCCAACCGGTGTTTTTATAAGACCATTTCATAACCGAAATTTTCGGACAGGAGCCTCAAATGTAAAATTCCGGATACCGACTGTAGCACTTCCGAAATTTAAGTAATGCAGTTGCAGATTATATGGGGATGTTTCGGCCCAAAAGCTCCGGACAAATTACTTTAACTTCGATGTACTATATAACAACACCTCTAGTATTCGAGGCAAAGCTAAATTAGTTTTGCTTGGCGTTCTTGACAATGACTACGATGTGATTATTATTTCTGAAACATGACTTATTAAAAGTTTTAATTCGGTAATATTTCGCACCCAACCACCTACGTGGTCTACAGAAAAAATGGACATGATTTTTGTACAAGCCTTAAGGGAGGAGGTGATTTGATTGCTTTTAAAAGTTCCATTTCAATTGAGCTCATTGCTTGTCATCCAATTTATTATGTAATTGCTGTTCGGATTAATGTTGCCAAGTTATCTATCCTCGTAGTTGCGGTATATTTTCACTGCGGATCTACTTTGAAATATTATATCGGAATCATTAATTTCATCAGTTCTGCTGTTACGCCCTTCGTTCGTGATAATGAACAACTATAGTGATTACAGCGAATTTTGATGTTGATTGAGATTTCACATCCTCTTCTTCTGACTCAAAATAATTAGCAGTTACTGATTATTTTGCTAGCTTAGCAATGATGCAGTTAAACCGCATAAGCAATAGTCGAGGTAAATTTCTCGATTTAGTTGTTGATAGTGAGCGTGCGTACATAACTGATGTTATGTACGCACGCTCACTACGTTTCTGTAAACAAATTTCTTGTCGATTCTAATTGGGGCTTTCTCGAACGTGATGATAATATGAACGATACTATGTTATTGTTGAATGAGCTGCTCAAGTCTGGTATTGAAAGGTATGTTCCTTCATATAAAAACAAACCGCGGTTTCATGAGCCGTAGTACAATAAGCAACTGCTTCGTCTTGAAAAAAACCGGAATAAGTTCCATTCTTTATTTAAGTTACATGACGTTAAGTTTAATTCTAATTTCAACATAGCTCGTAATGAGTTCAAAACTTTAAATTGGTGCCTTTAAAATAATTACTTTTTGCAAATAGAAGATAATCTAGAAGTCAGATCCAAAGAATTTCTGGAACTTCATAAAAAAAGATTGTTGGGTTTCCTACTCCAATGACTTTTCAGAACTCTTTCGTAAGTCTCTGATATTTGTAATCTATGTTTGCCAAATTTTATGAGTCCGTCTATGAAATATCTGTAGATTCACATACAAATCCTATAAATAATCGCGATAGCTCTGATTTTAAACTTTTAAAATTTACTGAAGTAAAAGTTTATGTTAGTTTATCTGAACTTGAGAGTAATAAGGGGGCTGGACATGATGGTTTTCCACCTATCCTTATTAGGAATTTTGCAGAGAGCTAAGCCCACTCACTGACTCTAATCTATAACAAGAGCCTACATACTGGGGTTTTTCCTGATCTCTGGAAAATACCTTTCATTCGCCCGATTTTTAAATCTGTCAAAAGAAGTGATATCAGCAATTATCGCGGAATCGCTTTTCTTTCTGCCATACCAAAACTTTTCGAATCCATCTTGGATTTTACCCGGGTAGGTCTACCGTTACTAATCTAGTTTCTTTTATCGATAAGCTGGATAAACTAAATTGTCAGTTCATCCCTATCCCTAGGTGGTTATAACCATTCGTACATACATTCGTATCTTGATCGCTAGCAATTCGTTAAGATTAATGATTTTAGGAGTTCCTCAAGGTAGCCAAATTGGTCTTCTTTTATTTATTTGTTAATTATGTTGTTGTTTGTTTTAAATTCGCACAATATTTGCTTTACGCAGATGATATGGAAACATTTGCTCCAATTACTGGTGTCTCTGATTGTGTTAAACTGCAAGGTGACTTGAATAACTTTTGCAGTTGGTCGTTTTTAAACAAATTACTATTGAATGTGGGTGAATGTAGGATTTTGTCATTCTCTCGGAGGCACTCACCAGTTATTTAACAAACTTTTCTATATAATACTGCTGTTGAAAGAGTGAGTTTACGACTGACTTAGGTATAAACTTTTCTTATGATGAAAAGCTTACATTATGCTATAGGCATCATTAAGCGCAATTGTAATGACTTCGGCGACCCACTCACATTGAAAGCTCTGTTTGTGGCCTTTGTTTTTTCCATTCTAGAATGTTCTTCTCACATATGGTCACAATTTTATCATTGCCATTATAGACAAAATTGAGAGCGTTCAGAATCAGTTGCTTTGGTACGAACATTGCAAATTGCGGCTTACTTACTGAGCGGGTGTACCAATATGTTCTTTCACCTTATAATGATCGTTGTAAATTATTAAAATTACAAAGTTTTGATCACCGACGAGACGTTGCATCTGCTGTCTTCGTTCATGATGTTCTGACTTCGCGAATAGATTATGACGATATACTTGCTCGTTTCAACTTTTTCGCTCCTACACGTTGTCTGCCCCGTCGTCATTTATTACATATTGATCCTGTTTCTACAAACTTTGCTCTCTCAGAAACAGCCTTGAGATTATTGCGACGCTTTAATTTTTTAACGCTGTATTCGAATTTAATATGACAAGAAATTCGTTTAGAAATTTTTTATTTTTATACTGAAATATTGTAAATAACTACTAATATGTTTGAAATTTGTTCTACTCTTTTTTGCATACTGGTTGTGTCTACTCACTGTAGGTTAAATAAATACTCGGCTCTGCCATAAGAACCAATTACCCTCTATCCACTATTGTAATGTTGAAAATTGTGAAAATTAATAAATCTTTTTTTTGAAGCTCAATTTATTAGAAAATTTTAACGACTTTTTGTAGGTATTTAACCATAAATTATATTATTTTTGATAAACTGATTAGTTGCCCAAAGTAGCCACGCCAAAAATTTTAAATCAAATTCAAAATCATTCTTAATAAACTTAACCAAAACTTGCAATTCACACATAAATCAAGATTAACCCAGGAAGATAATTATATTTTTGGTTAAACGTACCAAGGACATGCTTAATTTTTTGTAAATGCTTCTCTGTTCCACCAACCGTATAATTATATAATTTAGTTCAACAACCCAAAATATATATTAAATCACAATCTACAAATTATATTTCACTATCTATCACAATTAATTAAATTATTAATGTAATTTATATATTTCTTCTTAAATTTACAAGAAAAATAATAAAATTATCTTCCTGCGTATACAAAGCTGAAAAATACATAAATTCGTTATAGCTGGTTATACACCACTTTTATCATTCGATCTCATTTAAAGTTTTTTATTTTTTCGAAAAAAAATATCAAATTTTTAAAACTTACAACAACAAATAAAACCTCGAATATTAATTATACGGTATAATTACTCGAAGGCTTATATAATTTATTTCTTTATAAGACATCATCATCGTATGAATCTCTATATACATACATATATAAAGAGGTAGGCACGTAACAGAACAAGGTATATAAATATTATCCAAGTTACAAAAATTATGTTTTTATAATAAACACTTAGGTTACCTGCTCACATAAACAGAATATATATTCAAAGAACCTGTTACTCGCGCTACGAAATCTTATCTTCTCTAATTTTTGACAATGTTGTGTCTGTGTGTGTGTGTGTACAGGCCTTATAATTAATAGTAATAACAATCAAAATAAAAATTAATAATTTCTAGGTGAGTCTTACATTTTACTTAATTGAATTTGACATGAAGAAGGTTGGAGTTTTTCTTTCTAAATTTTTTTTTTTTTTTGACTTAACCAAACCAACAACAGCAACAGCATTTTAATGTATCAGAGATTTTGTTAATAGATTAGATAAAATTTCTATTATTATTAATATTATTACCTTTTTGGGTGGAGCTGATTGTTATTAAATGTTATTAAATTTTTTTTTTTTTTTATTATTCAATTTTACAGGTGAATTTTATTTCAATTGTGATTGATTTGAATGTTTCTTTTCTATATATAGATGATAAAAATCTGTTTCTTGTATAATTTACATTTCGATTGTGTTGTTGCTGGTTTAAATGGAAATTATATCCTAAAGTGATAGAAATGAGTATATGACACAATGAATGGATATTATGTTTAGTGATGGTAGGAACGATAAATGATCGGTTAAAATAATTTCGAACCTACTGTTTACAGTCAAAAGGTATTGCACAACTTTATGTAGTATAATATTCTAAATGTATTTGTCATTATTGACTGGCATGATCGTACCCTTAGTAAACTTATTCAATTAAATATTAATTATAATAAAAAGTTTGCAATGTCGTTTCCAAAATACAGTAACTTGTATTGTTCCATAGTATTGGTCAGTTCAAGTAACATTTGGCAGAAATTGACGCACCGCTTTCTTCAAAATATTTCAATTTTTCATTAGTTTTTATATATAATATTTTAAAATAATAAAAAGTTAATATTTTAAAAAGTTTAGTAATTTCGAGGAAAACGACAATGGCCCAAAAATCCTACATTAAATACTCATCAAAACCGGAACAGAAACATGGAATCCGAACGGAAAAATTAGTTGTTCCAAAAATATTTCTATGGACAAATATAAAATATTTCGAAAAAATATATTTCTTTTTTTTTATTTAGATTATTACAATTGAATACAATTCATCTAATAATTTTTCTTTCTTAATTAAGTCACTTGTGAATGAGAAGAGGTCCATTGGCCAGCTCCATGTAAAGGTTATTTACTGAAATAGTCTTTGCTCTGGTATCCTTAATCGTGGATTTCGATTCATTGAGCCCGATACGCCAAATTTTTGTCCATTTTATGATTTTGTCACATGCTTCTTGGAGCAAGTAACATCGTTTAATTGAGGTAATTCTCTGGTATAGAGCAGGTAAAGAATAGGTCCCAAAACACTACCCTGCGGGACTCCTGCCGAAATCTTTTTTAGCTCGGAATATTCATCTTTTTATTTCACCGTAAAATGGCGATTCTCTACGTATGATTTTCAAATCATATAATATTGTTTTGGTAAACCTCTATGTAGTTTGAAGAGTAAACCTCTGTGCCACACCTTATCGAAGGCCTGCGCCACATCTAAGAAGATACTAGAACAAACCTTTTTCCTTTCTAATGTATTCTCAATGACATCTGTAAGCCTATGAACCTGCTCAATAGTGGAGTGTTTCTCTCTGAAACCAAACTGATATTCTGGGATAAGGTTCCTTTGTTCTAGAGTTCTTTTCAATCTTTTGAGCAACAGCCTCTCAAACAATTTCGCTAGTATTGGTAGAAGTGAAATTGGCCGGTAAGATTTTCTATCATTCAGTGGCTTGCCCGGTTTCGGAATCATTATTACTTCTGCTACTTTCCACTGCATTGGCACATGCTTTTTCCTGAGAATCGTATTGATTATGTGCAGTAATTTACGGGTACCTTTTTCAGGCAGCTCCTTTATTATTAGCCTTGTTATCAGATCAAAACCAGGAGCTGTCTTTACCTTTATGTTCTTAAATCAGCAGTGTTTTCGTCATTGGTCTGCTGACCAAGAGGTTGAAATATTTCAACCATATGACCAGAAACATATGTTTCTTCAAGATGTTCAGCAAACAGGTCAGGTTTATTTTTCGCACTTCTAGCCCATTTCCCATCGTTTGTTTTGATTGGGGGGATCTTCGTTTTAACCCTTTTGTTGCTTTCCAGAGGGAATAGTCGGTATCTTTATTTGGAGCTAGGGAACAAAGGTATTTTCCAATTGTTTCATTTTTCACTTTTTTATGAGTGCTTTAAGTTTGATGCACGAGTTGTTTAAGGTAGTTTTATCTTGCGGCGCACGCGTAGTCTGCCATTTCTTTCGGGCTTTTCATTTTTCCTGCACTAGTTCTCTTACTTCTATTGGGTAAATAACGGAGTTTTCTTTCCTGGATGATAATTTGAGGGTGCATTCCCAAGCCGACCGTTGTATGACATCAAGGAGCTTGTCTAGTTCTTCTTCTATTTCATTTTCACTTTTGATTGGCACTTGAAGTTCTATTTTTTCCTCTACCAACTGCCTAAACAGTTCCTAATTTGTTTTGTTGTTTGTGAGCTGTGGTGAATTGGTGTTTTCTATTACATTTTCACTAACCGTCATAATAACAAGAAAATGATCAGGTGTTAGACTTTTATCATTTTCTAGGAAGATGTAGTGTTCCGATATGCCTTTAGTGATGTAGAAATCTATTAGATCTGGGATTTTGTTAGGATCAGTTGGCCAGTACGTTGGTTTCCCTCCTGCGTAAAATCCAAAGTATGAGTATTGGCCAGCTGCAAGTAACTCTTTGCTTTTTGGAGAGGTTAATCTTGAACCCCAGAAGGTATTTTTGGCATTAAAGTCACCTCCAATATTGAAGTTACTTCCTTATTTCTGGAACAAGTTAATGTAGTCTTCTTTCTTTAGGTTATACCGTGGGAGGCAATATATCGCTGATATATTACAGGTGTTGTGATAACCAAATTTAACCGCCACGGTGGTTACTTGCATGGATTCTTTTTCTATTTTTAATTCTTCATGATGTTTCATATTATTCCTAATAAATATACCTGACCCTCCTCTTGCTCGTTCTGCGGGATGAGTGGTATGCTAACAAGTATATCTCCCGATTGATACATAGGAGCTGTTGGTAAAATGTGTTTCTGATATTAAGCATATATCAATTTTCTCGGTTTTTAAAAATAGTTCTAATTCTTCTAGGTGTTGTGTTAATCCGTTTGTATTCCATCTGGCTATTCTTAATGAGTAGTTTTGATGTCTGGTTTCTGAAGCTCCGGAATTATGAATTGAGCTAATTATTGCATATATTTATGTTTAACTATTTTGGAGCTTGATTATTTCCAGCAGATTAAGTCGATCCAGAATTAACTTATTTAGTTTATTCTGTTCCTCAAGGCTCTCTAAAATTGCTTGGACAGTGTTTTTGAAATTTTCGGTACCGTTGGTCTCATTTTCTTTCGAATTTGAAGCGGCTTGAGCATATGTGTAATTCTCCCTACGCATAGATGCTTCATTTCTTGCTCGATCCTTGTTTGGAGACTTAGATTAGGTTTGTGTGCCTGATCCCTCATTTTCTGTATAGCTGTTTGGCAACCTCACATCCTCGGTAGCTGGCTGGATGCTGTTTGTAATAATTTATACATTTTGCTGGTTCTTCTTTAGATAGTTTGCAAGTTTGTGTTGGGTGGTTTTCAGCACATTTCACACATCTTGGATCGCGTGCGCAATATCGTTGCGTATGGTTATAGCCTTGGCATTTTTTACATTGTACTATTCTTGTATACTGCCTCTTTTAACAGCTTCGATCTTTACTCGCATGTTGAGTATGCCAGTTATATTGTAATTTTTTTCAATTTGCTCGGATTTATCAAACGTTAGCATGAACAAGGGAAGCCCTCTTTTTGAAACGGGTTCTAGTCGGTTCTCCCGGCTACGTCTCTCTTTTTTAATAATGTTCACGGCATCAAGGATTTTAAATCCTTTATTTACTAGATCCTCCATCATTGAATTAATTTCACAGGTTGGATGTAGTCCTCTTGCCATGACCTTGATCGTTTTTATTTTCGTACGTGTACTACTGGTTTTTTCCGTATTCAGCTTCATTGACAAGTTTCTGTATGCGTTTGGGTTTGAAGTGGTAATCTTCCATACATTATTGTTCAGAGCAGTAATTTTATACTCTTGTTCCGTAACATTACTCATTACACTTTAGATTTCTGAGTTGTTGGTTACTCCTACTATAAAAATCGGTGGTGGGGGTTTTACCTTTGGCTGTGTTTCATTTTGTTGAGCTGGTGGCCGTTCGAGTGGTTTTTCTACTTCTGGTGTGGACTTAGCGACATTTATTGGTGGAGGTGGTTTCTCTTTTGGTTTAGCTGCTTGCTGTTGTTCTAGAGCTAGTTGTTTATTGATGATTAATTGTTTTCTAGAACCCTCTTTTAAAGTTGATGGTAAAGTTTCTGCCATTTCTGGTGAGTGTTGAGCTTTCCTTTTCTTACTTGGTCTTTTACTCCGTTTCAACATCAAATTTGTTTTTCTTTCTACTTCTTCTTCATCCGTATGGAATGGATTAATGTCATCATCGATTGTATGGCTGGGTGTCGTCCCAAATTCTGCAGTGTCTTAACTGCTTTTTTGAGTTCTTCATTCTCTTTTTTTAAAATTGTGAATTCTTCTTTCAATTTAGTTGTAAATTCATTTATTTCTCTTAGTTGTTCACGGAGTTCGGCATTTCCTTCTCATACTGAAATATATTTTCAGTTGAAGATCTTGGAACGTCGGCCAAAAGGGTTAAACAATGTTTGGCAAAAATAAATATCTCACTGTAAATTATCTCCCGATCATTATTTTTAGCGAGTATTTTTGTACAGAAATCTTCTACAGTACAGTAGAAATTGAATTTAAAAGTCTTTTGACCGATAAATTCATTTAAAATCATATTATCATCAAAATATTAGGAAATTACAAATTTCACAGTATGTTCCAATTACTATATTCCAAAAGAATTATCGCTTCAACAGGCGGAACTACTTATCGGTTCGAAACGTTACGTCTAGTCAAACTGAAGAGAAATATTTTATCTAGAAAGAACAGGTCAATCCTTCAATTTAAATTTTTGATTAGCTTTTCGTATCGCGAATTTGAAAACTTCTGGGTTTTAGAATCGATTAACTGCGCATTACAATGGCTTAAACAAAAGATTCCATGAAGCGTTGCTTAGAAAATTTACTCCGACCATACAAACTGATAATAATAGAACCCCTTATTCATTGAAGGAATAAGAATCGTTATTTTAACAAAATATGTTTAAAAATCAAATTTTATACTTATAAAATAGATGAAACAAACAATTTGGTTCCGTAAAGCGCTGACAACTTGCCACTGTACTCCATTATTATTGTATTTTGTTACTACAAACACACAGCTATAGAAATTCAAATTTTCTAAAATTTGAACATGATTTGTATGAACCATTGGAAACAGAATTTTTATTTCCGGTTCGGTGAGTTAATCCGCTTAGTTATATTTTCCTAGAATCTGATAAATATTCCAATTAAATAGCAACTTCACATATTAAAATGCACGTTGCACATAAACTGTAAAATTATCGTATAAATCATCAAAACCTAATGTTTACCTTTAAATCTTAAACATTTCTAAACTTCTGAGAAACGCTAAAACCAAAAAGAATATCGCTGATTTTTAAAGATCAGGTTTGACTGATTATAATCGGTTTCTTAATATTTTAATATATTTTTTGGGACCCCATCTCAGGTTGATTTATATAATTATCTTATAATTATTACATTTTGATAATTTTTGTGAGCGGTGAATTAACAAAGCAGCCACGGCTTGATTTATATGGCGACTTTCTTGTTTATGTGTTGAAAAGTTATGATTGGGTTTGCGACACCGCGGCAATTTAAATTTGCTTAAATAATATTCAAATTATTTATGACGGCGGCTAACATTATTACTGCTAATCTGATTATGAATTATTATTTTCAATATAATTGGGTACAACCTTACTTGTTTATGGTCGCTTTGTAATACAACGAAAAACACCTTCTGGTGGCTGCATGCATGTAACGAGAAGAAAAAAAGAAAATTCCTATTGAATATTTCCGTTATAATAAATCACAGGCGTTTGGCTTATACAAAAATAGAAAAATATTATTTTCTTGTTTGTTCTCAATACAATTCTAGATATTCAATTGAAATAATGCGCACACACCAGGCATTTATAATCGCTACCTTGTGTATTTTAAAATGTTAACACCTGAACTTTCTGTTCTATTTTCGGAAAGTGAAACTCATTGTGTGATTTTATTTTTTCAATGTGTTATCGTTGGTGTATCGTCTTCCGTCTTTATATTGTAGGTGGTGTATATTCATAATTTTCTATAAAATCTTTCTTATATCCCGCGTAATCCACTTAATAAAAAAAAATAATAATCCAGTAGTGAATGAATTATGCTCAAAGCTCTACGCTCCACCTTCATAATCACATTGAAAATGAAATTAATTTACAATATTTCCCCCTCATGTACTTTCTCTTCTGTATATCTGTACACTGTGCTGTATATGAAGTAATAATCGTAATCCACAATAAGTATCGATCAATTAAATAAAATATATTTAAAAAAAATTATTAATCTTCAATATTTTTTTTATCTTTAAATTACAACACACCGTTAGCTTTTTATGTTGCGCATACGCTAAGAGTACGGTGCATATGGTACACGATTTCTATTCCCGCACAATTTTTTGACTTACATAAAAAATTTTAAATTACATTTTAAAAATCAATAATCGTAATTTTTACTAATTTTTATTATTCAAAATTTCTTTTGAATTTTTTTTCAAAAAGAAATATTACGTTCTTTAGAAAAACGCACATATTCAGACAAGTAGTAATTTTTCGTTGAACAATTACTTGTCGAACAAATATCAAATTTATGTGGAAATTATTATAAATTGAAATACATGGTTTGGTGTGGCTTAGGTGTAGACTTTCTCGCTTATATGCGTGTATGGATACACATGTTTTCGATTTAGGTTGGTTGGAATCTGCTAGCTTTAAATTGAATGGCCTTAAGCTTAGTTAAGAACAACTAGAGCCGTGGAATTTACCATGGAATTAAAATAAGCCATAATAAGCCTAAATCTATCGGCAAAGTAATGGATCTAGGTTTACGTTATAATTTCGGTTTTGGTCCGATTTTTGATTTGAGTTTTGGTAGCTTAGAAGTGATTTAATTTGCCTAAAATGAACCTCAACTTTAATTTTCGAATATTTTTAAATAATTGTTTTTGTATGGGTTCTGCTAACTTTTTCTAAAGCTAGCAGAACCCATCGTTTTAGTTGGAAGGGATGAAACCCAAAATTTTTTAACAGAATATTTATCCTTCGCCTGAACGGAAAATTTATTTTACTTACAAGAACAGTATCTAGCCCAGTAAATATTTTGATATATCATGTAAATGCTTTTATATCATATTTTTTGTGGTTTCAATGTGTTTTATTGCCTGTTGTGTGGGGATTCTTGAGTGTAACTTGAAGATAACATTTTATCATTTGTTTAGCGCGAGAAAAATTTGAAATTTACGGAAAAATAAAAACCGTGATATCTACCCGGGTAGATACTGTTCATGCGATGGTTAGTTAGCCTATTATTAGTCTATAATTATCCATGCTATCTTGTAACGTTCTGCTGTATTAGTTCTGCTAGCATTAGGGATGTATAATTAAAGAACTTCAAAATAATAAAATCAAGTCCATTTTTTAGGTTCTTCATAACTCGTTGAGTGGTCACTAGTTGATTTCGTTTGGTCATCCTTCCAAAAAGAGTTATTGCGAAAATTCGTTAACCTTCACCTGGCACACCTCCCCTGAGTAACATACCTGGCATTGTGGGGTTCGTACGAACCCCAGTGAGAAATATCCTTGTAAAACTTGTAGTACTCATTATTTTTTTCATTATTTTTTTTAGAGATCATCTTTAGGTACCCCTTTAAAGGGTGGAATAGTCAGTGTTCAGAAAAATCAAGATCAGCGTTCAGAAAAAATTTTAAACTTGAAAAACTTGAAAAAAGTGCGTTTTTACAAAAAAAATCACAATTTTTTGTTTTTTGATAAAAAGGGTTAAAATTTTAACTGTGTCTTTTTCTATTACATCTCTATAAAGGAAAACTATTAGTTTTTATAGGTCTTCCAAAAAGGTATTTATGTTGAGAAATGAAGGTACGAATTTCACGAAAAAAAAATTTCGAAAAATAGTGAAAAAATCGTTGTTTTATTTTTATTTTTTCAACAAATTTATTACAAAATAGTCTTTTTCAAGAAGTAGAGTTGCTGAAAAAATTGTTGAAACTTATAAAAACAAAATTTCAATTAATAACCGGTACAATCGGGGCACATCAAAATCCTATAGTCTATGCATATAGGGCGTTTGCACGATGCCCATCCTGTATCGTTTTTTTTGTCTTTTTTCGTGCACATTAGGGGCATCTTTGTTTGATGACAAGATTTAAATTCTGTAAATGGCACTCTTATAAAACTGATCGATTCAAAATTGTATTAATCCCTACTTTTAAATCGACCGAAATGAATGAGACGTTCCAAATGCGGCTTTATCAAATATAAATATATTTTTTCCAAATAATAATCCGCAGTTACTACTAGTTCTTCTTGGTTTTGGAGGACCCTGCAGGCTCTCAAATTTCGTGCATTCACGATCACCATGTCCGAGATGCCTTGAAAAAACGCCTCTTTTGGGCGTGGTGTCTTTGCTTCCTTTGTTTTTATTATAGTACAGAACAATATTGGGTTTCTGTTCTGTTATTTCTTCCGTGTGAAGAAGCGAGGAGGCCAGCAGCACAATTTTGTCCGATTTTTTTTTCTTCGGAGCATAGCTGAGAATTATTAAATTGTCGGCAGAACTTGGTGAGTGGCCGATCTTTTTTTGGAACCTTCGCAATAAAATCCGCTGGAATTTCCATTTTGTTCTTGCGAATGGTACCGGTAATTCTCAAATTATATGATTGATTGTACATTCGTTGAAGCAAACTAATTGACGTAGATACCAACTGTCACACGTTACTGATCGGTTTGTGTTGTAAATAGGTTTAGTTATACTAATCTAAAATAATACTCAGGAATTTTGTCATCACCTTCTACGATTTCAGTATTCTTTCCTAAATATGGAACCGCGTTAATCTGTAATAGAAGTTTTTGGATAAATGTCTTTTACATTTTTAGAAAAGTCAATGGTAAAGAAACACGTATATATTTACCGTGTACGAAGTCTTTGCATAATTAAAGCTAACGACCTTGAGCCCATATTTATCCTGCTTATCTTTCGTGTAAACTTGGAACTTATAGCGTCCACTGAAACTCAGCAGCTGTTCGTCAACAGTACATTCGTGACTCGGGCTGTAGTTACTTTAACAATTTTCTATAAACATGTTCCATAAATTCCTAACCGTAGCAAATCTGCCATCCTCTTCTCTTTCGTCTTTATTATCGAAACGAAGACAAGTTGATAAAAAAGTAAACCTGTGCCTTTGAAATACACATTTGTAAACTGTAAGGCCATTAACTGTTGACCATAATCGATTAACATCGACGTTTGCAGATTTCCATGATCCACTGTAATACAAGATTCCGATAAAAGCACTGATCTCAATAGCATCAGTATGATGATGGTAACTTTGCTGTTTTTCTTCAACAAACCAATGATAAAAAATCCTGTTCGATCTTCAAGTTCGTATTATGAACGATTAAATTTATCATCTCATCAGTAAATAAACACTCCCTAATAGCTTCTATCGTTTCAGCATTTACAGCGTTACCAGCTGGATCGAGCTCTAACGGTTGCAAATGTCTGCTGCAAAACCAATTACAGACATTAGAACGAATAAATATGAAATTGTTATCGATAATTAATCAATAAAAAGTTATTAAAAACCTAGCGGCTTAATTGAATTTGTATTGAAAAAATTTCTGATTTACGTTGGTATTCTTACCTGATCTACGAGATGGAGTTTTTCTGGTCCACTTGAAGCCATCTTTCTCATAGAAATGATACGCCATTCTAAACATGAACAAAAAACGTAGAAAATCGGTGAAAAACGTGAAAAAAATGTTGATGCATAGAAACGATAATTACTTACCTCTTTTTTCTTTTTAAACACGAAAATCAAAAAAAACAAAAAATTCTACAATTCACGAAAAACAACGTTGATGTCACGGTGGGGTACGTACACTCCCCAAACTGCTTTTGATGACTGCTGCAGACGAACTAACACTCGCAGCGCTATCCCAGTGGCATAGGTATAAAAGTGTACCCCTTGACTACCGATAGATGTCGTTACGAGTTTTGATTTCGAAGGTTTAGATATCGAAAATCGACGAGAAACAGCGTGGGGTTCGTACATATCCCATGTGCAAGATAAAGGTTAAAACTTATCTTTCTGCGTAATTCAAAGTACTTGGGTCTGGAAACTTAACCAATACTAATAAATTTATAAGTCCTGCGATCGGAATCGTTTGATTGATCAAAATATAAGAATAATAAATTATAGTGTAATATTAAAATTTGATTAAAATAGGTTAAACATTTTTTTATAATCGTTACATATGGAAGAGCAATTGAAAACAATTAGTGACCAATCCTAAAATGACAACTGGCCAAACGATTTCGATCGCTGGATTTATAAAATTATTAGTATTTGTCAAGTTTCCAGCCTCTTTCCAACAGTTCGAATTGAGCGGAAAGATCAGTTTTAACGAATTTTTGCAATAAATCGTTGCGTAGGGATGACCAAACGAAACCAACTAGTGACCCCTCAACGAGTTATGAAGAACCTAAAAATGGAATTGATTTTATCTTATTTCTTCCACTTTAGATACAATTCTTTGAAAAAAGATATATTTTTTTTAAATGGTTTATTCCAATTGTATTCAATGCAATTTTGATTCGGTTTTTTCGGGTGCTAAAAATGTGCCTTATTATTGTTGTAGTTTCATTAGAAATGTATAACATAAAGTTATATGAAATAAAAAATCATACCACACACCAAATTATAAAGAAGGCAAGTGTATATGCGGGTAAGTTTTCTCAATGTTACTAAAATTTCTCAATACTGTAATAACAAAAGTCAGCTTCTAAAAGAATATACAGAGAGTTTATTCCCACAACATTCACATTACAAATCTGTTCAACACATTTCAAAAGGTTGACATGTATAGGTAAGTTTTATGTAATGCTCCATTATGTGGTCTTTTACCGGGACAAAGAAATCGAACCATTCCTGGGCGCGTTTTCTTGAAATCGGTGGATATTTCCATCGGCGGTATGATTTGAATTAAAATTCTTTTGCTATTCGAATTTTTCGCCGGCTACTTTCATTCATTTTTTCAATTTTGCTTGCAAATTTTCTATTATTTGTGGGAATTAATCAGCATGGTAAAATTGTTAACCATTCGGAAATATCCGCCGATTTCAAGAATATGCACCCTGGGCTTGGTGGAAGGCAATAACGAAATGCCCGTGATACGTTCTGTAATGGGACAACCGAATCGAACGGGTTTATTACAAAAGGGTTTTTGCAACAAATTTCAATTCAGAATTAATCAATCATTCGATTCTTTTATCCCGGTAAGAGACCATATCATGAGATGATATGAAATTCTACCCACATGTCAATATTTTCAAATTTCTTAAACAGATTTCTTAATTGAAATTTGTTGCAACAAACCTTTTGTAAAAGAACTGTTATTTATAACATCTCCTCAGAAATCGCTCAATTCGTTGTCTCGGTAAGCGAACATATCATGTGAGCATTCCAGTAAACCTACCCACAATTCATTTTTTTGAAAGGCGACGGTACGAAATCCCGAATTACAAAAGCCGAATTATCAAAATCCCGACTTTCTAAATATCCACTTTCAAAATTGCTAAAACCTTACAAATTCTGACAAAAGTCGGGATTTTTTTAAAATATTAAATATTAACTTTTCTTTTGCCGAGAACACGTCTTTAAATTTGCTTTCATAGAGAGGCAATTCAAAAAGCTGATGATGAGTTTTGTATGTTTTTTGAACCAACTTACACATTTGTGAATTCCTTTTTAACTTATTTTCGTCCGAAAAAAAAACACTATATCTATACAAACAATTGTGTTGGTTTCACTTCAAATAAAGCGAAATTTTTATCAACAACGCCTTGCATACTATGGTTTTTTACTCACACATTTGTGTGGGTTGGACTAAAACTGAGCCATTTTTTTTTTGTTTTCTTGGTTGAAAAAGGGATATATTTATCGTCTACATCCAAAATTTAATTACACCGCTCGATAGCTAAAGGATCAAATAATTCGTTACGCTGAGTAGGGACTGTGACACATCGCATACGGAGGACGGGGAAGCACCATCATCTTAATTTTAGTCATTTGTTGGATTGGGATTGGGTATGTTGGATGGAAATGGGATTCTTAAATGATTTTTGGAAGAAGTTCTGGAATATGGCCACAGTTATAAGAACACAGTCATTATTTGTTTTAGATGATTTCTTTCCTGAACTCGAAGGACGTTAACCCAAATCATCCTGGGGTTGCCATATGGCAACAAACAACATACATGCAAGTTCGCCCCCCTGATTCAGAACCAAATTCATATAGGTGTACATTTCCTAATTTTTTGCAAATACATCTCGCTCTAATATTTAACAGTTAATTTTAGAAATTTCGTTTGACTTTCGTAAAGAGAAGATTGTGAAGTTAGTAGGACAAAAAAAGTTATAAAAAACCTCATAATGGCATACCAAAAAAGTAAGTATAACAATATAATTATTTATGTACGTTAAATTCAAAGTAGTGTGTTGTAATTGTATGAGTAATTTGATTGTATAAAAAAATGAATTACGTGATTTTGTGGAAAATTTGATTTGTATTGTGTTTTTTCAAATTTTTTCGTGGCGTGTCCATTTGGCTACGCCAGGAACGATAGGTTACATAATTTATAGACCTGTTTTCTTGTGTAAAATATGATATTTTTTGTAGAATCTATAGTTGTTTAGTTTCTTTTTCAGCTCAATACGTTGAAAACTGACGCTTGAAGAAGCTTTTGATTACTTGAATAAGCTTAGTTCTGACGATTTTCATCAATGAAAACGATCTCTCATGCAAACTTCACACCTAATATGTTCAACCACCTGAAAATGACGGTGATTTAACCGCGATAAGGACGATGCCGACGAGGAAAAAGGCGGCATTCTAGACAATGTGTGTCCGGCACAGTTAAGTCAGGCTGTGAAATGGCGAACGTCTTGAGAATCTGGAAGTGGGTAGGGAGAATTTGGATCACATTCTTGAAGATAGTGTTTTGAAGAATGTACTCTTTAAATTTATCTAGTAGTTCCCTACATACACTGAACCCACGGAAATAATAGCGCACAAGTCATTATCACCACATTTAAGTCGTGTTCATCAATTCATCCAACATCCAACAAGAGCATTGTATTTACTTGATCAAAGGATGACTCTTGCGCAGTGACTCCGATTTTTCCACAACGAAATTATGAGGATTGCAAAAATTTAAAACCACATAAACAGTTCGAGAAATGAAGTATCGAAAATTGCTGTTAACGGTTTGTTTTTATTTTTGTCTCTAAAATTATGTTACAAAAATACAAAATTTATTTCGTTAGAGAACATCGCGTTTTTATTGGCATTTTGCTTGTTAGCGGATATACTGGTAATACCAGTTACAGAGACATATAGAGCAACAATACTGTATATAACGCAGCATACGTCGAACTCGCTTTGAGGAAATTTGGTAGACTTTACAATTCGAAACGAACGTGCGTGCTCCACAAAACGTAACTGATAAATCATGGAAGTTGAGACCGATAACCGATCAGATCAAATCAAAAAAGTTGGAACATTTTCATCCCGAACAGAATTTGTCCTTTGATGAAAGTATGATTGCTTATTTTGAGAATCACGGATATAAATAGTTCATAAAAGGGAATCCTCTACGTTTTGGATATAAAGTGTGGTCTTTATGTGCTCCCAGCGATATATGTAAAAATTTAGAGGTGTATCAAGGCAAAAATACGCGATTAAACTCAACATATCAAGAACTATTCGCTGAATGTGCATCTCGCCTTGTCAACATGATTGACGATTTTTCTAGTAAAGTCCAAGAATAACCGTTTTCAATTTACTATGATAATTTATTTACGAGCTTTAAGTTGTTGGCTTATTTGAAAAATCGGGGCTATAATGTAACTGGTACCATTCGTGAGGATTGAATCCCGAAAAAATTCAAAAAGTACTACCTAATCTTGGTGTTTTTTTGAATTGAATCCATGAACAAACCGATTTATTATATGTGACACCGTTCTGTAGCCTTTCAATTCTGGCGTTGCCGAGTGGCAACAGGACCCCCTGAGGATACTGAGACCTTTGAAATAAACATGTGATGATGCAATCCTTCTCGTTTTGATCTAGAAGTTAAGCATGTAAAATATTTTTGAAAAATTCGAAAAATTAAAGTTCAGGATGATTCGTGTTAATGCACTTCATGCTAAGTGAGTTCAATCTTTATTTTAGCGGTCGACAGAAATCTTGATATATTGCGGGTGCCATTTCCTTCCCAATGTGTCGGGATACCAACAGACACCAATATTTTTACATTTATTTTTATTAAGAACTAGGTCCTTTTTTGGCCGATCTTGGTTCAATTTGGGTTTTCGGATATAATTTGCATTTTAATTTGAATTATTCTAGAACTTTTGGAATTTGGCTTGCTCAATTGAACTTGACCATTCCTCGGCCAATTGGATGGGGAATAAAATTGGTTTTTTATAAATATGTTCTTTTAATAAAGTATATTTTTGGTCGTCCTGAAAAAAACGTTTGTGGTGTTGATGAAATATTTAATGATAAATTAAATAAAATTAAGCGCTATTATAGTGTAAGCAATATTTTAGCATATTTTAAAACGGCATAAGGTACGAAACGGCACAAGGTACAAATTTGCGTTTTTCAAAACTGAATATTTCAACACGGCATTTTTGAAAACTGCACAAGATAGAATGGAATCTTTTAATAGATTATGAATAATCTTTTCATTAATTTCTGTAATATGACCAATAGGTACGGTAATTTATTAACGGAACACGGGAAATGGTGAAATTTGACATGAATGAAATTTTTAGACGATTCTTTGGTTAAATTCTAGGATAAAGCCAAATGAAAAGAAACTTGTCTATTTCTTAGTCGATTAAGAATTGAATTTACAAATGATTTGGAATAAAAATGATCATGACAAATTTCTTCTACATGTTTTAAATATAAACTTTAGTAAGTATGTTATAAGAATGGTATTTACCTTCATTTCAATTACAAATTATTTGAAGAGGTAGTGTGCATATACTATTCCCCTTCATCTAAATTTTTATATAGAGCTTCGAAGTTCTAGTTAGTTGCTATAATTGCATGATCGTAGCGGTGAAAACACTAAAATTACCAACGCAGAGATTGAGAAACTGGAAAGGATAAATCTGCCACCTGCAAAAAATGTAAATACTATTATTAAGAAGAAACATAAACGTAGTTTTAATAAAAAAAGGAATGCAGCATACTTTTTTAAACGAATTGCTGGGAATATGTACATATATCCTTTTAGTATGTAGAAATGTGTAAGTATTTATTTATGCACTTTTGAAAAATGCTGAAGATAATCTAAATAAATGATAAATATCGTTTTGTAAAATGGCGTTTTTTACCTATTTCGTTTTGAAATATCCAATTTTGAAAAATGCCATGAAAGTCGGGATTTTGATTTCCGTATTTTGAAAGTCGGGCAAACGACCCCAACGACCCCTTTTGAAATTGGGTGAACAGATTGCTTAATTGACACTTGTTGCAACAACCCCATTGTAAAAGACCCGCTATTTATATAGCCAACGCAGGAAGGGTCAAGATTTTAAAATTTATTTTAAAATCTGTCAAGTGTTTACATTTTTTTTAAAATATTTCTTAAGTTTCAATTAGCAACAAGACATTGATTGTGCAAATTTTATGACATGCAACATATTTGACATTTTTTTGGGGAATATATTTCACTTGGGTGATTTTTAAAAAATTTGTTAAATGTGAACAAACGACAGCACGGAGCGAGTGAGTATAGATATGTATTATGTTTATATGACCCAAACTGAGAGGAAATTTAAAAAAACTAAAATCGCTTGGAAATTGTATGCCCCATAGATTTAGGCATCGATAAACGATTTACGATGTACTTTACTCAATATGTTCGTAACCTCGGCAACCAATAATCCATAAAAAAAATATAATTTTATACCTTTAAATAAAGCAATCATCATTAACACTTTGCAAACCATTATCATCATAAAAAATGTAAGATTTCTTATGTCCCATAAACCCAATCAATATAATATATTTTCGTGTATAGTGATTGTTTAAATTCCAGACTAAGCAAAAAATACGGCGACTCATACAAGACTCGTATAAATAAGCAATCAAGGTTTTTTTTTGTATATAATTAAGAAATTGCTACTGAATTATCTCCAAATTACTTTCATTTATAATTTTGAAGTGTAGTCGTAATCAAATAACAACGTACCATGATTAAGGTGTATTAACCAGATATATCCATTCCAAATCCACCTCGCGATCGTTGTAATCGATTTTCTTTAATGTATTTTTTGTAAATTTTATAGGTTATTAGAACAATTAATTTACAATAATTTATAATTGTTGATTTAATTATGATCTGTATTTATTTATACACTACAGTTTTGTTACAAATCTGTTATCAGAATTTGCGATCAAAGGTTTTCATAAAGTAAAAAAAAATTCTTGTTGTTTGGTTTACATTCTTATAATACACAATTTGCCATTCTGCCAACAAACATTTGCGCAAGAAGAAAACATTTTTTATCGCATTGGATTATAAGGAAATTGATCGTTTGTTCATTTTCTATTTTAAATATTTTCCTGTTTTCTTCTATTTGTTGATTTACGATTAGAGAATAATTGAGAAAAAGAAAATTGGAATAATTGGATAGAGATAAGTGTAAAGTGTGTGAATTTGTTTTGTTCTTGTGTTCTATAATCAAATTATTATAATTGAACCGCGCGATGCATATATGCGCGATCGCAGTTAGATACATGTCGATTATGTTGTGATTTGTTTTTGTACAGGCGAGAGATGGTGAGAAAAGATTCGAACTAATTTGCATTTTGTTTATTTAGAAATATAGTCTAAAATTTGCTTTCTCACCGTGATAAATTTCTCCTCGACCCGAGATAAAAACTACTAAATCTGTATATGGCTTAAAGTATATCATTTACATTCAATCAAAATACGTTTGTAAGTACTTTCAAATCAATCAAGCATTTATGTATAAAATTACACACGATCACTGTGTTTAACAAATATAATAAATTTTCCATAAAGTTCAAATATTAAGACATGGATCTTACATACATTTATTAATAATTTCACTTGCCTACAATCTACTGTATATATTATATATAATAATATTCTAGTACAGTAGGTTAAATTTTGTTCGAACATAAAGATCGATAATGATCAATATTTTTTTATTATAAATAATTAATGAAAAATTGATTTACCTTACATGTTCAGGTAAAAGTAATTTAAATACAATAAAAAATATTCTAACGTTCAGTTATAATTAAATCACGATTATTGATCGCGTACTACACTCGATCATTGATCATCACCCAAAAAATCCCAAACACAATAAAAATTTACGTACATATATAGTATTATGACGATTAAATAAAGAAACTTCTGGTCATACATAGGTCATATAGAAAATAAAAAAAATATTTAAAATTTCTTTTTTGTGTAAAAAAATTTATGATCACGATCAATTTAATATTTAAAAAAAATTATGTCACATCATGAATATCATCGATCATGAAACAGGTTCAAAATGGAGCTTATATATACATTATAGAAAAATAAAATAAAATTATAATAACATGAAAATTAATATTAATGATTCTCTTCTATATATACAAGAAGTTCTATGAACTTATCTCACATGATCATATACGATATATTATTTTATATTTCTCGATCATGTAACATAACAAAATGTAATATGTTGTGGGTGAATTATTATACAGCATTTTCTATTTTACTTGGCACTATATACGTTTAGATTTTGAGTCCCCGCAATTTTTTCATTGTTAAATAAATTTAAGATCTCTGATCTTCATTTTGATTTTTATCTATTTCATCACATTATGATCTGATATATATTTTTTTAAATATTTGTTGCAAATTATTTATTGCATTGGAAAATGTAAGAATAACATTTCCTTAAATAATAAAAAATTAAACATAAAAAAGCGTTATAATATTGTTTGCTTTTATGATCTAGTTACAGGTAGATCCTGAGTAACGCGAACCTGCTATCGTTTTCGATAAATTTTTATTTATTGACCACAGCGGTTCGAATCCCAATAGAGGCAGGATTATTATTATTATTATTATTATCTTTATTTCAGTTTAAATACAAATAGTTTATACATAGAATTGATCGTATAATGAAACAAAGTAAAGCTCCTTTAGATTGCAATCTGTGGTGGAGCAACAAGAAAATATTTCTTAAAACTATGTAATACAAAATCTTTAGTTGACAAAATTTACAATATCACATATTTACTAAATATATTAAACTTACACACTATCTTAAAATTATTGATTTGTCTCTATAACTAAATATATTGAATTATTAAAAGTATTGTTCAATGTTTTCTATGGTGAGCAGCCAGGATCGAAGTTCGCGCTTAAATTTGTGTTTACGTACAGGGTTGATACCTTTGATGTCGTGTGGTAGCATGTGAAAAAAGAACGGTGCCATATAAAGATAAAATCTTCTAAATTTCTCGCTATAACAACGAACATTGGCAAAGTTATTGGGGTTCCTCGTGTTGTATATATGTACAGTGCGATTGTGAAAACTGTCACTTCGAATAAAAAATATTTTGAGGACTTGATAAACATAAAGATATCTAAACGGTAGTAAGTTTAGCTCACGAAACAATGGAACTGTTGGTGTTGTATGAGGGCGTTTGTAGATTAATTTAATAATTCTTTTTTGTGCGATATACAGGTCCTCTATGTTAGTAAAATATGTACCACCCCAACTGGATATGCCATACATTACTATTGATTCTATTAGGGCATGGTATAGTTTCCTTAGTGTAGTTCTAGGGCAGACTTTTCTAAGGTTATAAAATTTATGTATGGCCCAAATTACACTCTTCCTTGTGGTATTGATATGAGACTTCCAATTGAGTTTCGAATCCATTATTAAGCCCAAATATTTAAATTCTTGTACAGACTCAAGCACAAAACACTGAGCCGTGCATGGATTTCTATTGCATTTATACATGTGATACGTTTGTGTTTGCACTAATCTAGTATTCTGTCGCCCAAAATACATGATTTTTGATTTATCGCTGATCATGAGACGATTATGATAAAACCATTGGCTTAAAGTATGAAGATCCTTTTCAAGAACAAGACTGATGTCATAAGTAATATCAGTCGTTGGCATTCCATAACTTAGGGCTAAATCATCAGCAAAAGCAGTCCGATATCCTATGAGATTAATTTCAAAAATCGAATTAAAGTAAATCAAAAATAATAACGGGCCCAAAACTGATCCTTGGGGAACGCCATATTTTACAGTGCACGGGTCACTTAAAGTTTCACCTATTCTAACAATCTGGCGCCGATTTTGAAGATAGCTTCTAAACAAACCTAAAATTTTACCTCGTATACCAATATTACGTAGCTTAGTAAGCATTATTCCAGTGTCAACTGAATCAAAAGCTTTACAAATGTCAACAAATAATGCTGTAGGCTTCTGTGAACTGTTCATCGCTGTGTGTATCTGACTGAGGAAATCAATCAGTGCTTCTTCAGTGGATTTACCAGCAGTAAATCCATATTGTTTATTGTGCAAAAAATTAATTTTATCAAGATAACACACTAATCGTCGTTTTATTAGTTTCTCAAAGATTTTAGATACGTTGCTTAGTAGAGAAATCGGCCTGTAATTGTTTAATTGTAATTCATCGCCTTTTTTAAAAATTGGAATTACAATGGCTAATTTTAGAATATTTGGAAAAACCCCAAAGTTGCAGGATGCAAAGGGATTTTTTATCATCAGATTACGATGTGATGAAAACGAACACAACTATGACCCGACAACCTAGCGACTGCTTAAAGTAAGGACGTGAAAAGCGAACTGCGAAAGAGTTGGGAGTGCTTCGGCTCCAGAACTGTTGGCGAATATTACATATTTAAAAACGGCGAACAGTTGGCGAATATTACATATTTTATGCAACATTTATTGCTGACCGTAATACTGTTACAAATTCGACGAACAGTTAAAGTAACAAACAGTAAAAGTGGATTTATTAAATTAGACACAGGGAATATAGAAAACTAAAGATGGTTCACGAAACAATCACGACAAGAGGCAAACATTTGGTTCCAGCCCGAAGAGAGTAAGTCAACGTAAAGACAGTTTACGGTCAGAGAAAAATAGGGAACAATTACTTTTTCAAATAGAACAAAGATTTTTGGGAGAGGCCCAGCACAAGATTCTAGTTCGTTTATTAATGGTTAGTACAACAGAGAAGTTAAGAGAGCGATCCAGAAGGCCGCGACTATAATTTTAACCAGGATCGAAGTTGTCGGCTAAAATATTCCTCTAATACTGTTTGTTTCCCCAAGTGGGGGGGGGGGGGGTGGTATGGAAATAACGAAATCAATTGTAAACGGAGGTGGTAGTTATCGTGGAGAAATGCTGGAATTAACAACAGCGGTTGTTCAGAAGAATTTAAAAAATAGAAGAATTGAAGACTTGGAATGTTTTTTGCTCTCACGTTCGTCCAAGTTGTAAAGTTTCTCATTTTAGTGTGATCGTTGTCTGTAAATTGAAGTGGAGGATTTCGTATAAGGTTTGGAGTTTTTATTGTGACTGTGACATATAAAAATAGACGTCCGGGAGTGCAAAGGGTGCTCGGGTGACACATCACTCACATTAAGGCTAGAAATAAAACGATGGTTTAGGAATTCTGTTGTATTTTATCGATTTACACAACATATAACAACTATCAAAGTTCCATATCCCTTTTCCGGCCCGCCATCACAGTTGTGTGGGAGAAGGTGAATCATGTCGGAGATTTGTTTTTGTGGGTGTTTTGGACTGGCATACACATTTGTGCATTCGTCTTTTATTGATACGTTATTCATACGATTGATACGTTATCGGAAGCAAGTAATTGATATGTTGTGTAATTTATGTGTTGTCCAATTGTGATGCTTCTTTCAAAAAGAATTTCAATTTAACTGGGATCCATGAAAGTCCGGAAGGCGTTACAGCCTGTCTTTTTTTTCATACACATTTGAGTATGGTGGACTTGTATTGAGGAAGGAAAAAAAATATTTTTCTGGTCAGAAAAGTGAATAATGGGCTGCCCAATATCTAAAATAATCAAATTAATTCCGTGTTTTATCAATATGAGATCAGGAAGATTTTTTAGAGTGGCATTCTTGTTATTCTTATTTTGAGCGTAATAATAATAATTCAACGTATGTATGTATTTATTAGTCATTGTCTTTTTTTAAAATTGTGTTACGGTCGCTGGTTTGAATCTCGCATTGGTGGTAAAATTTATTCGAAAAATAGAGTAGATTCAATGTTGGTATCGAAAGGCCAAAAATTTTATTAGCGCAAAAAATATCCCAAAATGCCATCCCGAAAATAATAATCCAAACAACAAAAATCTCAAATTCATAATACGAAAAATATATTGCTCGAACACAAAATCTCAAAAAAATAAAAATATCGAATTAAAAATCCCAAAATTTACCGAAAATAAAACCAAATGAGTCGAAATCTGCGCGCGCAGATTCCGACTCATTTGGTTCTATTTTCGGAAGATTTGAACAAATGAAATGATTAGATAATTTTTCTTAAGGTATTTTTTTAAAATATAAAATATATATTACTATTCTGTAGACTTATATTTCATTTGGGTCCCATTTGAAACACGATATTTCAAAACGCGATATTTTGAAAATGTCAAATTTAAAAATCGATAGGAGCGGAAGTTTAGGATCGGATTATATAACGCGGGTGAAGGGGAAATTTAATTTCAGTTTATAGGAAGTTAAAAATCGATAGTAGCGAGAGTATATAGGATAGGGTTATATCAGGCGAGTAATAAATAGACTAGTGGTAGTTAATTTTTTTGCCCGAAAAATCAAAAATTTACAAATGGTAATTTGGGATATTTTTCGGCAATTTTATTTTTGGCAATTTGGTATTTGAGAAACTGCCCACTAGTAAATTTTTGATTTAGTCAAAAACATCATTTCAGTAATAAAATATTCGGGAATACGATCATATCCGTTTATCTTATCTTATCTTATACTATAATTATAGGAAATCCTTAATTAAGGCTTATTGATTTGCTAAAACTGTTACAGTACTGATTTATTTACACAAGTTTGTTAGTGGAAATTATTGGTATGTTTGTAGTAGAACGGTTCGGTATTGAAAAAAAAATCCAACCCTGTTTTGTAAAATTGCAACAAGGGTTAATCAATCTGGTAAACAATAAGCCGTTCCACACTTTGATTCTTTCGTCCTGATTCTTTCTTCGTTTCCTTCCCCTT
Source organism: Nephrotoma appendiculata (assembly GCA_947310385.1). Taxonomy (NCBI): domain Eukaryota; kingdom Metazoa; phylum Arthropoda; class Insecta; order Diptera; family Tipulidae; genus Nephrotoma; species Nephrotoma appendiculata. The sequence continues at coordinate 4,738,497 of OX371224.1, read as the reverse complement.
AACCCCCTTGTTGGAGAAAATAAAAATATTCTGTTAGGAACAAAAACATCTTTTGGTGAATGGAAAGTACATTCGCTGGCTCATGGACGGTACATTAGAAGTTGTACCATCTATAATGAAACAGTTATTCTCGATCCATGGTAAAATTGGCGACCAGGGGCCTATTTAACCAACAACTAATCATTTTGCACTTTGCAAAATTTTGATAAGTGCTAAGTCTTTGACAGATTATAAGAACTTTGCAAATGAAACTTCGTTTTTATTGCTTTTATATTGCTGATTAGTCAAGAAATAATCCCAAATGTTTGCTATTTTCACTAAATTATTTATATACTATAGGTATAAACAATAAATTATTAAAATAATAATGATTCTATACATTGAATACAAATTAATTTACAATTTCAATAATCCAAAGTGGAAGGAAGAAATGCAAAATGCTAAGTGAAATGTGCCAAAGACTTTGCCATAACAAACAGTTAATGTGTTTTAATTTTTCAGTTGTTTGATATTTTTTTATAATTTTTGCCAAATAAAAATTTGCATTGCATGCATTGTGATAAGTTTAGTTGATACTTTTAAAACGTATGTTAGGTCGTCAAAAATGATTCGACGTAAATTGTTATTCGGAAACGATGTAAGAAATAAAAATATGTATAAATAGAGGATAAATTTTAGAATATCCAACGAATTTTCATTTAAAGAATCGTTCCGTATAAATTATCAACAAGCAGAATATATTTTACAAAATATCGGGGACCTTATTAAGCACAAAACTACTTCAAAAAATAAGGTGTTTACTCCAAAACAACAACTATTACTGTGCCTTCATTGGCTTGGCAATGGATGTCAATATCATGGTGTGGGTACCATGCACGGCGTTACAAAGGGGACTGTTTGCACCACGTCGCGTTTGTAACGCAACAGTCGAAATTGTTTCCCCAAAAATTGTGTGTTGGCCAGAAAACGTGGCGGACATTGGCGCTAACTTTTATCTAAAAGGAGGGTTTCCAAATGTTTCTGAATGTTTTGATGGTACAATAATAAATTAATATTGATGCACCATCAAGTAACGAAGTTATGTTTTTTGATAGACATGGAAATCATTCATTAATGATGATATGCGGACCGAAAAATTTATTTTATGCCATCAATGTCAATCGGCCTGTAAGCGTAGATTTTTTTGTATTTACAGATTTGAAAGTGGTTGGAGACCCATTGAAGGAGCTGTTATTTTAGGCGATAGTGCATATCCACTAAAAAATTGGTTGGTGGGATAAATCAAAATTCAGGAGATACCTCTGTCCAGAATTTTAATAATGCACACAAAAGAACTCGTCGGCTAGTTGAGGATAGTTTTGGAATTTTAAAAGAAAAGTTCCTTTGTTTGAATTATTTAAGACTACATCGTAGAACTGCAGCAAAAATTGTACTCACTTGTTCAACAATACACAATAATGATTGCACGATAGCTCGAGAATATCGAAGTCAGGATTTATTGATGGTTGATGGCACTGAAGTAACAACAAACAACAATAACTTATTGCTGGAAATGGAAGCTGAACACGAAATGAATCCTAGTGCGATCGAAAAGTTAAATAATGTTTTAACTTTCTTCAGGCAAACTGTATAATTCAAATTTATAATAAAGTAAAAATTTTAAACATATAAAAATGTAATTTTCTAATTCTAAAACCTCAATTAAAATTTCAGAATTTACATCTGTTGTGGTTTCGGGATATGTTGTATGTCGATCTCGTACTGACACTAAATCACTTGCTATTTCTGATGGCGTTAAATTAAGTTCCCTTTCTAGTTTTTCGTATTGTAACTGTCGATGGTATTTCTACCTTCATCAGCTCAAGTTTTAATTGGCGATCTTGATTTTGAAAATCACTATTTGGACGTTTCCTTTCCTTTTTTGGTTCTTCGCATTTCCTTTTTTTGGGTTTTTTAAATATTGATTCATTTAATTTGGTGGAGTTACCTGACTCACCATAGCTCTCCGGTAAATTTAAACCTATTACCACTTCAGAATCTTGCTCCAAAATGTCAAGTATGAAATTATCAATTTCATTAAGCTTGTAGTCCCTACCCCACTTCGATCCGATTTTTTGAGCGTTATCCCGCTTTGCCTATTAAATTAACACAAATTAAATGATAGTACAAATAATAAAAAATTATACAAATTAACACGTTAACGTCTAAGAGTATATTTCACTTAATTATATTTTAATGAAACAATTAATGTTAATTATATTTTTAATTAATATAATTAATATTAATTAAAAATATAAAAAATAGTTAATTATATTTTAATGAAACATATTAATTTAAACCTATAATATTAATGTCTAAATCGCCTGGACACTTGTTTAATATGTATTCGGAACGAAACATCTATTTTTTATACCATAACATTATATAATTTTCTCTTTTTAAATAAACTAGTTGAACTTATCAAAATAAATTTTTGCTTAGTAAAATTTTGAAAAGTGATAAGTGCTAAGTTGCAAAGTACGATGGTAAAATAGGCCCCAGATCGTGCTTTTTCCATTTCAGCCAAACATTATGAAGAAAAGTACAATCTGAACACCTTCAGGTTAAATTTGGAAACGATGAATCTTTTAACATGCAAATTCGAATGTTGAAAAACATAGCCTTCGTGTCTCCTGTAGAGGATTCTGAGTATTTTGACGCGATCAAAAAAAAATTTGATCCAGAAGCCAAGCGAGTTGCCAAATGATTCCAAACAAAATATAAGGTGTGTTCATGGATACCCCAATACAGTTCAGAGTTCTGAACTATATTCCAGAACCATGGCGATAATTTCCCTAGAACACAAAACTCGGTTGAGGCCTGGCACGCCCGACTAAAAATAGTAATCGGAAGACCTCATGTTGAGGTCTATAAGTTAATCAAAGAATTGGCAAATAAGATGATGATATGCAAAACACGCATTGAGAAAAGGAAAGCTCGCGTTCAACTTAAAAAAAATGTTTATAGAAACAGCAAAGTTATAAATGTTGTTGTAAATTGAAACAATATTGATAAATTTTATTATTTAAAAAATATTGCTCATGCTATAAAGTTACATAAATAGCACTTAATTTTATTTATTTTATCATTAAATATTTCATCAAAACCCCAAACATTATTTTCAGGACGACCAAAAATATATTTTATTAAAATAACATATTCATACAAACCAAATTTTGTAAATTAAACTTTACAATTATTGGTTGAGGAATGGCCAAGTTCAATTGAGCAAGCCCGATTTCACAAACTCTAGAATAATTCACATTAAAATGTAAATTATATCCGATAACCCAAATTTAACCAAGATCGACCAGAAAAAGACCGAGTTCTTAATTAAAATGAAGATAAAAAAAGAAAATTTAATATTTTTAAAAAAATTCCGAACTTAGTCGGAATTTATAATATCGGGATTTTGAAAGTCGGGATGGTTAAAGTCCGGATTTTGAAAGTCGGGATTTTTAAAGTCGGTATTTTGAAAATCGGAATTTGAAAATCGGATTTTTTTTTTGTCGGGATTTTGAAAATTCGGTATTTTATAATTCGGAATTTCGTACCGATGTCTTACTTATTTCACTTAATCTTAGCTACTACTTGTAGTCCGATTCTGAAAATGTATTGTAGAAATTCTATAGCTACAACTTTATAGAAATTGCTTACAGAGAAAAAGATACAGTGTTCTAAAAAATTATATTCACAAACTGTAGACTTTTCGCCGCTGTAACCAAATTCCATTTTATTTTAAAATATTCTATCAAATTCGATGGCGGCATTCGAATAATGAGATAAACTCGCATTATAAATAAAATTTGTTTTGTTTGTACATCACAAGAATGTCAAACAATTGTCAAACAATTTATTAGTAAAGTTGGTTTCATTCGTTTGTATACCTTAAGAACAATATTTTTTCTGTGTTTATCGCAGACAAACTATTTATTTCAGCTGTACGTGTATGTATTGCATTGCCAACATTTAGGCGCATATAAGTAAAATAATAAATCTTAAACAAATAATTTTAATGTAAAAGCTCACAAGCTACAATTGTCATTAGCTTCACCTTTTGTTGGTAAAGAGTTTTCGCTGTTGAAATCGTGATATGTAATTTTACGTCATCAAATTTGGCGCAAAGCCACAAAATTTCCATTTATAGAGCCAAGTTCCATTTTATGAACTTTTGGGACATTAATTTCAGAATAAGAATCTCGTTTTTAAGCTATTAAATCGTCTTAAAGAAAATGACATGTTGGCTATAAAATGCAGATTTCCAGCATTTTAAAAATGCAGTTGAAGCAATATGAGTTGCATTAATATTTTCGTTTTTGGTTTATTTTTATTAATGTATAGTGCTAAAGCAGCTATATTTGAAGCGAGGCGCGTCCAAATAATTAGAGTTACCGAAAATTGATTGAAAGCTTTATTTTAAATAAGTAAAGACCTCTCGCACATAGCTTCTTTAATTTTTTTTAATTTTTGCTGTTCAAATTCAAGCATTTTTCAAATTTCTTTGTTGTTCTTCTCAAAACATATTTTCTATGCGTTTATGATGCACTTCACGAATCATTCCTGTAGTTTTATAGTTGATTTATTAAGTTTATATGTTTGGATTTATGGTGTACTGTACACTATTAGAAGTGTATATAAATTAAGGCCGAAGCTCGTTGATGGGTGTGAATTTTACAAATTTGCAACATTTAACTTTTGTTTGTGTCTATAAATAAAGATCTATATCGTTAGCATGTTGCTATGTCGACAGGTTGTTAACACAAGTATGTGTATATACACACGCTTAAATCAAAGATCATTATCAACTTTCGCCAAATTATCGTTGCAATTTTAAATATCAATATATAAAATATTTTGAACGTCTAACAACAAGACACGCACACGTTATACCGTTAACATTATTATAACAATTCTCATGCATAACCTTCACGTCACTTACATAAAAAAAAATTATAAAATCTTGTCATTGAAAGAAATTATAATTTTAAAAAGCAACAAGTTGAAGGTTCATTGTGCGTTTTTTTATTCGTGTGGCACGAAATCAAAGTTTTATTTTTCGGTATGTTCCTTCATTAAATTATGAAATTAAACGATTAAATTTCACTTTGATTGTTTTAATTGTCGGTTACGAAATTCAGGTGGCTCATATTTCACAATCGCTTTCTACTAAAAAATGTGTATACCGCATGACATGCATGCGAAATTCAAAGTTGAAGCCGCTGCGCGCATCAGGCACACAGTGTTATAACCTTTCAAGCTGCGTTTTTAAATAAACAAACCACCCATTTTTTTTCTCTAATCGTGTGTTCAAATCTCTAAAACACGAATAACCAATATAATAAAGATTTCTAATCAATTTTTTTTATATTATCAATTTCTGTTCTGTCTATAAACAAATCAAATAAAAATAAATCAATTTCAATTTGAATATAAATAAATAAAAATAAAAAATCGATTCAATCGTGATAAATAATCTGGTTTTCGTAATTTTATTAAAATTTAAGAAGAAAATATTGATAAATGTACAAGATCAATATTGCTGATTAATATGCCGAACTGGAATATTGTTGTGTTGCCTTATTAGCAGAATTTCACAATGCACGCAGTAAATTCTTGAATTTTTGACACAAAGGTGAAGATGGCTTTATTACCATATTCTAAAATTATATTTTAGGAGTTGTTTAAGACAAATTTAAACCGAGTTTCAATTAATATTTTACGTAGATCGTTAAATTTTATCAACATTTATTTCAAGTCCTCCTAAGTGATTCATCCACTTCAAAATATAAAAATATAAATCCACCTTCACTGTATTATTTCACCATAATATATCTTGTTTAAGATGTACGAGTATATTACGATCGTTATTTCCATAAAGTCTCAAAACTAAAACACTCTCAATGTAAAGTATAATAACGCCTTATATTATATTTTAAATTGTCGTCTTAAGAGATTGTTGTTGTCTTACGTTTTCATAATAAGTAAAATTATTCCACTCAAACTCAAGATATATAATAAAATATTAATTGTAATTCATAAAACCAAAAAGATGTTGCATGGAAATGTTAATATTATTTTTCTTGTGTATTTATCGTCTATAATGATATAGAGTCGCGATCACTGATCATAATTTTTCCACATTTACATTTCCGTTTAACAAAAAAAAAAAAATCTAAAAATATCTCTTGAGATTTTTAAAAAATTGATTTCCTGGAGTTACAATAATTCAAAAATGGGTACACCACACACCGCACATATTTATCTATAAATTAGGGAAATATTTAAATCACGCGGATTAATTTTCTTTCCTGTTTCAGTATAAAATTTTAAGGATCACAAAAGAAAACAAATTATATTCCCTCACATCCGTTTTTATTAGATATTTCATAAAGCGGGAAAATCCGTCCTAACCATGATCTCGGTTTTCATACATAAATCAGAATTCTAATAGCTCTCTATTATGAAATAAAAATTATCATAATGTCTAGACAAAGTACATAAAAAATTATGTTGCACATATAAACATATTTTGCAGGTGTATCATCTCTCATATCGTTTTAAGTGAAATTAAATCTCTTTCGTTGTATACAACCTGTTAAAATAAAAAATTTGAATTCGGCTCGGAAGTTTTACTGAAATTACCAAAAAATATTTTTTTTTTTATGAAATTGATAACTCCTCTTGAACTACATAAAGATCAATGCTGCTATTTATACAGCATACACCTGTTTTGTGATATACACTAAAATATATAAACGAAATTTTATTCATCTTACATATATCTCTTCTTTGAGGACGTTTGTTGGCGGAGGAGGAAGAGAAATGTTTTTTGTGTTATACATTTTTTATTATTCGACATAAAAAAAAATTGAGAACAGGAAATTTCATTCAAATACAAAAAATTTAAGAATTTCATTTGAACATGTGTTTCTGTATGTTTTTTAAAAGGAGATCAAAACGTGATCATACATTTTCTGATTGATCATTACTTGATCATTTCAATTTACTTTACAACAACAAAATCGTTTGTCTTCTGTTGGAGCACGTTTTGTTACATGCATTTTTTGAAGTAAACACTATGCGACTGGAACATAAAATGAAATTTGGGAATATGAAAATTTGCGTGCCGCGGCATCTTTGTGATCGGTCGATAAAAGTGCGCGATATAAATTTTTTTATTTATAATACAAAATGTCGTGCTAATTTAATTAGAATGTCTCTAATTTGCATCAGGTAAATTCAGAGAAAATTTCATATTATGAAAGTATTTTTTTCGTTATTAAATTATTTTAGTTTGTGAACGTGGACCTTTAAAAAGAGTGAAGTTATCAGCCTCTATTCAGGAAGATCTACTCTTATGTCGATATATATTAACACGTTTTGGTTACCATGACGTCAACCATTAGACAAACTATACAGATAATTAAAGTTGGCGTTTGTAGCTTTGAAATAAATGACTGGTTTTAAGTTTTTTGCATCTCTTATGAGATAAAGTAATCATAATCAATTGTTTTAACAAATGTTATATATCTGCTCGTCCGCAGGAACTGCATTGCCCGGCCGCCAAAACCACTGCACCGATTTTAGTGTGTTTAAGAAGATTTAACGTTGGCAATCGCAGTGGTGATATCCACAAGTAATTCATGGGCAATCTATATGAGACTGTATAACGAGGTATCGTTTAGTGTAGCTTTTTACCAGAATTACTAAACCCCTACGAAAACGATGCGAGTAACGCTGTTAAGGTAGACGATGAACGTTATCGCGATAAAATCCCAATCTATTTATAAAGACTTTTGGAAGAAATGGACTCTAATATGTGGTTTTTGTCGGATACAAGAAACAATGGCTCAGTTGGTATAATGAAATTCTTAAAATACGAGTACATTGTCTGATTGTTTTGGGGCAACGTGAAAATTATCATATATGTCAGAAAGCACGAGATGATTTTTGAACCGAAGGACGAATTAAAAATGTATCTATTATTTTAATGGTATTTTATTAAAATATTAGTTATGTTCATTGCTTGAGAACCTCCAAGCGAGAAATATAATTTTCATTAAAATATTATTAAGCGTCGATTAAAACTCATAAGATTTAAGCGAAGAGTTTCTGTGGAAACCGGCTCACTGAAGTTAATAGTTTTCATAGTAAAGCTACGATATCTGAAATACAAATGACGTTACAACATCCAAAGATCTACGGTGGCAATGAGCCCGTGAGTTAATAGAGTTTACTAAATCTTCTATTGCTGATTGATGTTAAGCTTTTATTGTACTATTAAAACATACCTATACAAACAAATTTTGACGAAATTTATTGCAGTTAAATAACACTCAAAAACATTTGGAGTAATAAAATATTAGTAAATGATTCTTGCCACATTTCTTTTATGTGTGAGAATATGACACAACTCTTTTTTATTAAAATAAAACGTATTTGCTTGTTTAGAAAATGAAAGAATTATTTACTGAAAGTATGCTCCATCTGCAACTACAACTTTCCGCCTCTTTAGGGCAATTTACGGATTCCCTCTCTGAAGAAATCCTTGACTTTGAAGGCGAATCAATAAGCCAATTTGCGATGTGTGGGCGAGAATTGAGAGAACTGTTTTGCATTGTTAAGCTGAACAATTAATTTGTGGTGTCTATTCACCCATTCTGGTTGCTGTTTCTCTATAGCTCGCTTTATACGTTTTGGTTGTCGTCGGTGCTAATTATTATCTTTGAACTCTTTCTTAATTCATGTTCAACTCAGTTGCTAGCTTTTGCGCCATTCCGATTGTTTCTAAACGTAATGCGACAGTTGATTAATCAACATTTAATTTTACAGCCTATCCTGATTGTGTTTGAGCAACATCTTCAGCTCTTTATCTCCAATGCCAAAGCTTAATTTTTAAATATTCGAAACCATTATTTGCTCGTTGTATTCGATGGAGCATGATCACCGTAAATTTCCACAAGCAAACGATAAGTTTCCGCTCTACTTTTCTTTGCAATAAAATAATGTAACAAAACTTCCCACAAATGATGTTTATTTGGAATAAAATTCGAATTTTCAAATGTCGCATACTGCGTTCGACAGCTGACATCTAGTAGTATAGAATACCAGTATTGCCCATTTATAGTACGCGTAAGCAGTATCAATAACGACATCTATTGGGAAAGGGCGGAGTCATATTCACATACCTAATATTATACGAGTAAAATACTCATTATTACTCGAATATGTCCGTTTTACTTTCTTTAACGTAGTAAAATGTGTATGTGTGTGCATGCTTCCGTGCAAATTAAATTTTTTGTATCCATTATTTTGGATATCCCAGTGATTTTTTGGTCAAATCAGTTCACCGAAAGTGGCAGTTTGCACAGGAACATTTTAACTTGTAAATATTTTGAAAAGTATCAAATTCGTGGAAATCATTTGATTTGGCAATAATATCGTACTAGTTCACTTTCATATTTTATTATTCTTCCTAATGGAATTTGATACCTCTCGATTCAAACGTAACAGCTGTGACCACTGTACTAACGAAATTCGTTTTACATGTAGTACAGTGAGGCTTTCGGATGGAGTGTTTAATATTATTACTGTTTAATATTGATGTTTATAATATTGTTGTTCAGCATAGGCTTCTGTGCAACAAGCACTTCCTATGGTGACCGACGCATAAACATACCTATTAAGCAAATATATATAATTTTACGGCAGTATTGGTATACCCCCGAGGAAACAAATTTTTTTTTGGTATGGGGTCAAAATTTGAAAGAACTTTAATTTTACATTTAGTTCAATAAAAACTTAGTATAAATAACAAATGAAAGTTAGTATGAAACTAAAACATTGAACAAAAAATGAATATCAGAATATTCAAGAAGCCATTATTTAACAATTTACAAAAATAATTTGAAATCAATTTGTTGCCTAATAACAAAAGGAAAATTGTTAAAAATCAACGGCGCGCTAATTAAAAAATACTTTCGAAAATGTGAATTAAAAATGTGGAATATCGAATATAAATTGAACATCTATATTAATAAAAATCAATTGGCGCATGTATGGCTGATCATCACTTGAGAACGGCTAAACCGATATAGCTGATTTTTTTTGTTGTGTTCGTAATTATTAGTACAAGGTTTATATGAGAGAAAATTTTGGGAAAATCTACTGAAAAAGTCGGAAAATTTGGAAAATCGAAAAATGATGTTTTGTACGGGATTTTGCAAGTATCCGATCCAGATGGTCTTTTATAAGAGAAAAATTGGAAAATATGAGTGGAAAACTCAGAAACTTCCCTAAAAACTCGAAGAAAATTGTATTTCTTTCTCAGCGCATCAGTTGAGAACGGTTAAATTTTGCTCAGTTTTTTTTTTTAATCGAGAATTTGAACAGGAGCGGCAATACAATCGAAATGCTTTGAGTCTATCAATACGGACAAAAATGAATCAACAGCAAAAAACCGCTTACAACACATTGATGATAGCTGCTAACGACGGGTACGGGAGAATCTTCTTCTTCTATGCACCAGGCGGAACTGGCAAAACGTTTTAAATTTCATTGATTTTAGCTACGATTTGCGTACAATAGTCAAATAGCACTGGCAGTAGCATCATCTGGGATCGCATTCACATTGTTAGAAAGAGGACGGACAGCTCATTCTGCACTCAAACTGCCACTGAATTTGCAAACAATATAGATAAACCAACGTGCAACATTTCCAAAAAATCAGCAATGACCAAAGCACTACAAACTTGCAAAATAATCATTTGGGATATTTGTACGATGGCGCACAAACGAGCATTAAAGACGCTCGATCTAATGTTGAGAGATTTGCGCAATAATAAAATTAACAACAAATATGCGAGCCGCGTTTCAAAATGATGAATCGGCGGACGTGTTTTCAAAGCAATTAGTAGACATTGGCAATGGAAAAATTCAGGTTACCGCTTGGACTCATTTCGTTACCACCTAATTTTTGCCAATTCACAACCTCCAATGATGAATTGATCACGAAAGTGTTCCCGAATATTGGTGCAAATCACAAAAAACCTGTTTGGTTGAGCGAACGAGCCATTTTGGAAGCGAGAAATAAGGATGTAGACGATTTGAATAAAAAAAAATCAAAGTCAAATTGCTGGCCAATTTCATTCATATAAGTCGATCGATTCCATTACAGATCCAAATGAAGTCGTTAATTATCTAATTGAATTCCTGAATTCATTGGATTTGCCAGGAATGCGCCGCGGAACCATTTGCAGCTCAAGGTCGGATCGGTGATAACGTTAACCTGAACCAACCAAAACTATGCAATGTAACAAGACTCACTGTTAAGAGGCTGATGAACAACGTGATTGAAGCATCGATAATCATAGGAAAGTTCAAAGGCAAGGATGTTCTGATTCCAAGAATAATTTGATTCCAACCGACTTGCCGTTTCAATTTAAGCGTGTTCAGTTTCCGGTTCGTCTTGCATTCGCAATGACAATTAATAAATCACAAGGCCAATCGTAGGAAGTGTGTGGAATAAACCTTGAATTGCCGTGTTTTACCATAGGCAGTTGCACGTGGCGTACTCGAGAATAGGTAAACCAGCAGCGCTATTCATTTTCTCTCCGGACAGAAAGGCAAAAAATATCGTTCATCAAATCATTTACAACAAAATTTGCAGAAAAATCTTCTGTATGTACTCGCCGTGAAGATTTCTGCGTTTAAAAAGTAAGGGCAGGACCGCGGGGTCTAGGGGCTTGTTAAATATTTCGTAAAATTTCAATTTTGGTTATTTTTTTTTCGTGGGAATGAGTTTAGGAAAGGGATTATATGAAATTACTAACATGTTCGAATCTGAGGGATGCGTCCTCTGAATCACGAAACCCATTCTTTTGCGTTCCTGTACCATTCATATGATTGCGATGAAACGTTGATGATGGGTTGCGTGCATGCTTGCGAAGGTTTTTGAGTTAATAAAGTTAGGTCTGGGACCTGGGTATAGAGGCATCAGTAAAATGTTTTTCTAAAATTTCAATTTTTTTTTGCTTCTGGTGAGGCTTTCGTTACTGAATTCAGTACCTGATGAATTCCTGTCATATTCGATTGCAACTACAGTGACGTCGAGAAATTGCCTGCAAAATATCCGTTATTGAAAGTAATTTTAATTTCTCCCGTGCAACGCAGGGTAATTCAGCTAGTTAATACATATATTATGTAGCAATGGAAAAATACTCAAATCAATAAAAAAAGGCCAACTAGAATCCAAATGGATTGGAATAGAATCTAAACGGATATTACACGAATGACAAGTAAATACTCTATATACAGCCATAATAATATTTGATTAACGCAGAACGAGAAGCTACTCTGCGAAGTAAATATAAAAGAGCACTAACGGATTCTACATGAACTTCACCAATTATTTAGTTTATAAGCTCTGAAATGATATATAACCTTCGAGGAAATTGGCCGACTTACCCAATTTTAAAGAATATTATTTTTGTTATGTCACTCAAAAACAAGGAGTGAACATCAAGCCACCTCAGAGTATATATCTGCAAGTGCTACCATTTACCCTATTACCATTCAAATTTGCTTTATATATCGATTTTACATAAATAAAAATAGCAATGGACCCAAAATAGAAGCTTGGGTAACACCGATAATCAAAACACCTATAGATTGCTTACCGCATCATTGACTACTATGTGCTTCCGATTGGAGAGATAAAACGAAAACCATTTGTTGATATTGTTGCGAAAATCTATTTTATGAAGCTTATAACGAAATAAATCGTGATCAACCATATCAAAAACTTTTAACTTTCTTTTACTTATAGTAAAATAAAGTTTAGTAAACATGAACATTTCTGACCTCGAGTTGGCTAAAACTTGAACTCCGATTCAGCGAATCAATTTACCCAGTCGAAATTTTTCCTTAGTAGGAGAAAAAATATGTTTCTAGAAAAATTAAAAAATTATTAAATTAGAAGGCGAAAAATTCGAATAATAGAGAGAATTTCCATGCAAATTGTATTCTGAATGCGGGAATGTCGTGCAACAACATTCTATAAGTAATAAAAATATTAAATAAATTTATATTTAATTTTAGATCCTATCTAAATTTCAGAAATGAACAAGATTGTTGAAATCATTCAGGATCATTGCAAAAACTGAAAAGAGTAACATAGAAGTTGCGACTTTCGGCATACAAATTTCCATTAAACTTTGCAAGGATCTCATTATTAGTGGAAAAAGTTTTAGTATGAAGTTACATTCTGAATTAGTGAAATATTTTTAGTTTTCGTCATCTATTTATTTATTTATTTATCAATAATGACATTTTTTTTTAAATCTTGAATTGATTAAATAGAACATAATTATTCTACCTATTACTAGCTAAATACTAATTGTATCTTTAATAAATACACTTAATAGTCCCAAAAACTGATTGTATTGTAACTCTCGTAATTCTCCCAACGTATAGAAATTGCTCAGAGAATTATATAATTTGACTCCTAAGGATCGCTGCGAAAAAGGTTTACTATACATTGGTAATCGATAATGCGTGTTTCTGGTATTATGGTTATGAACGTCTCTATTAGAGCATAACATTAAGTCCAAGTTTGGTAGAGCTCCGTTTTCAAGGCGAAACATCAACTTCAAAACGTTGTAGTGTATTCTTTGGTTATAATAGACTTCCATCCTAGTATGTACTTTAAGCATTTCATTTATATGTGTCCTAATATCTGCTCCTAAAATACCTCGCAATAATCTGTTTTGCATTTTTGGGAGACGATATATTTGTGATTGATTCATTATGAATAAGACTGATGAACAATAATCAATATGTGGTCCAACAATTGATTCGTAAAATATAATTTTTGTTTTACGTGGCATTTTATCCTTAATTCTATTAAATAAACCTAACTTTTTATTCATTTTTTTAGCAACATAATTCAAATGATCATTAAAATTTAACTTTTCATCTATGATAACACCAAGGTATTTATATTGTTTCACACGTTCAATGACTTCAGTATCTACTAATATATTTTGATTACATTCTAGTATTGTTTTTATTGAGATCACCATGTATACTTTGTTTTAGAGATGTTAAGTGCCAACTTATGGAACATCAGCCATTTTCTCAGGTTCTCCAAATCTTCATTTATATTCGGAACAGCTTCACTAAGGGTTGGTGTTGCAATCGTAATCCAGGTGTCATCAGCAAACATATTCACTTTACAATTATTTATAACTTCTACTATATCATTGATGTACAGGATGAAAAGCAATGGTCCTAAAGTAGATCCCTGCGGTACTCCGAGATTATTTGGTATTGGCTTAGAGATACAGTTATCAACTTTTGTATATTGTTGCCTTTCTTGAAGATAATTATTGAACCATTCCAACGCCGCGCCTTGTATTCCATATTTACAAAATTTTTTAGTAAAATTTGTCTATCGATTGTTTTAAAAGCTCATTAAAAATCCAGGAACACTGCTACTACTACTTTATTGTCATCTATTTCAGATTTCCAATTATCTAACATTAAGTTTAATGAAGTTTCACATGAACAGTGTTCGCGAAATCCAGATTGTTGGTCGACTAGTATATTATTGTTGTTAATGTGGTTTGTTAATTGGTTTTTAACTACTCGTTCTAGCACAGCTTCGTATAGGTTGGTAGCATATTTATCGGGCGTAGTTATTCTGGTGTTGTTGGCTTAGAAGTTTTTGGAATTGGAATAACCGTTGATATTTTCCATGATCTCGGGACTTTAGCGTCATATAAACTTTTATTAATTAGTTTCGTAAATTTTAATGAGAATATTTCATTCTTCATAGCATCTACCATGATAGTACGGTTTATACCATCAATTCTAGCGTTCGACTTCAGACTACTAATAGTTTTAGTTATCTCTTTCTTGACTTGTAATATTTTGAAAACAGAATGGAACTGAGTAAGGATACGCATTCGATTCATTAAAATTTTTTACTTTTGGAATATTGTTATGGATGTCAATCACACTGGATACAAATGTATTGTTAAGAGATTCGGCCAATTCTAGTTTATCGGTTACAACTTTATTGTTAAACTGAATATTCCACTGTGTTATGGTTTTAGTTTTATACATCGATTTTAACATTCTCCATAGTTGTTTTGGATTATTTTGATTTTCTATGAATTTGTTTTTGAAATAAGTGGACTGCTCCTTCCTTAAAGATTGTTTATATATATTTCTGGCTCTTTTATAATTATCCCAGCTCTCATTTGAGTTTATAATTTTCATAATTTCATAAGATCGTAGTTTATCTTGCTTTAGTTATTTCAAATTTTCCGAGAACCATGGTAGTTTACTAGTTTTATGAATCAATTTTTTTCAATTTAAATTAATGCTTAACATACAATGGTCACTAATTTGTTGCTCTTTAACCACTTCACATTGCAAGTTTTTTGAATTAGTTATCACTAAATCTATTAAACTCTCGCTTGTTGCTGTAACTCTACTATTTTCTTTAACCACCTGCATTAGTCTATGATCGCTTATCAATTGATTTAATTTTACATTGTCATATTCATTGGATTTGACATCAATATTAAAATCACCGAATATGAAATTATTTTGTTATGGTTTATGATATTTTCCATCCATTCGTCAAATTTATCTAAGAAAACTGCTCTCGTTGTTTGAAATGATCTGTATACTACTCCAAATATCCCAGTCGTATGATATCCTTTCATGATTTGTATTACTAAAAACCAAGTGCGATCCCTCTCACAGTTGGAAATTATTTGGAAATTTATGTTTTCATGAATGTACATAGCAATTCCTCCTGTATGGCAACTATCCGAGTCGCAGCGTATAAATTTATAGTTATCAATATGAAACTCCGAATCGTACATTTCTTCAGCTGTTCTAGTTTCACTGAGTAATACTAAGGCTGGTTTAAAATTGAACACAATTTCCTGTAACTCCATGAAATTTGGTGATAGACTTCAAATGTTGGTGAAACTGCTATTGATAATTGATTTGGTTTTTTAGGATTTTCAATTTGCGCTGATATACTGTGCAGTTATTATCCCACGTAGCATGGTTTACATCAATGTTTAGATTTAGCTTCTTATTTGTTTCAACGCAGTTGCTACATTTGATTTCTGTGCTCTTACACTCATTATATTTGTGCCCTCCGCTACATTTTGGACACGTTAGCTTGCTGGTACAATTATCGCCGTGATGTGAATAACCATTGCACTTGTAACATCTTGTTAAGCCAATTGATTCAACTACGTGGCATCTATCAAAATTGATAGTGAGCTTCTTAGCCTCCATTATTTTTTTAAAGCAAGTGGCATCAATCTGTGTATTTCTTCTTCGATAGTATGTTACTACTTTTATGTCGCTAGCAGCTAAAAACGAATTGTATTGCTTCAACGCTGATATAATTTCACCGCTTTCTAGTTATTCTGACATTCTTAAAATTTTCCCTCTAGGCCTTAGCTCTGTAGGCAATTTAACCTCATATTGAGCTCCTAATTTATATGTGGTGATTTGCTTCAGTTTTTCCTTTGCTTCATTTGAATCTCACAGTAACCTTCATTTGAATCGCACTGTCATCTGACCTAGTTTTGTTTGAAATAGAGTTTACAATCTTTTTTTAATCGTTTTTTTGTAAATTTTTTTGTAAATTCGTTTTTTCGAAATTCTTTCGAAATTATTCCCTTATAGTAGGGAGACAAATTTGTAAACTTGAAAACAAATTATAAAATATGATTTAAGTAATAATTTCAAAGCAAATTATATTCCAATTGGAAAAATTTCCACCGATTTCAAGAAAACGGCCCCAGAGCTTGCACCTGACGTCGACAGTGAAAATATTGTCGACAACGTAGGAAATTATATGGAAACTCAATTTTTTATTATTTTCTTTTTAATTTGTGTTAGCCGGTCTAGTAAAGTTGCTATCTAGCTATTGCTAGCTTGTGTTATATCTAAGGGGCCAAATAAGTATATAATTTGATATATTAAATGACATAACATATTTTTTGAGTATGGATCGACTCACGTGAGTTTCTATTCATATACTTTCCTGCTCGCCTATATGACCGCTATATAATCACGCTTTCAGTTCCATAATCAAATTAAGTCTCGTCTCTAATGTACCTGATTCACATTTAATTAGCTCAAAATATTTAAGCACAAAAATACTCAAGTGTGATCGAATCAATTGAAAAAAAAAATGTCTATTATTGTTTGAACATTTAATTGAACTGCAACATCAATTTTTGCAAGAATGAAATATTTATCACTTCAAAGAACGATATCGATAATTAACGATAAATATCGGTAAATTCAACTTCATATTTTTAGTTTGGCCAAATGTCAGTAACCGTCAGTAAAATATATATTTTTGGATTTTTTTCAAATTTTAGAAAAAAAATTGTTTTTTAATAAAACATAAATCACGAAAAATTGGATTCTTATTCGCAAATTTAATTTAAGGATTATCAATTATCGAATTATTTATTACCGGTGAAGGATAATAATAAATAATAAATTGTTGTACGCTATGTATTTAGGATTAAAGATTAGACACGTACATTTATGGAAACAGTAGTAACTATCAAGCATACTAATAAAGACAAACGGCAATTAGGTTTAGTCATCCTAAGAGTCAAGTATGATTAAATATTTCTTCTAATTTTTGAAATTACCGCTTGTAATAAAAAAAAATCGAAACCGATATAAGAGATAATTAGTTTAAAATTTCCATTATATGGAATCCAAGCTTCTAAAATTTAAATATTTCAATATCAATTTAATTTGTAATGTTTTATTTAATGAAAATAAACCAGTGGCGAAAGCTGCAGACTTTAAGATTTCCAAAATTTACTTCTCTCGTGTAAAAGTAGATTCCCAAAATTGCTTGAAACAAAAGATGAAAATAAGAAAACCATATTTTGAATATGTACGTGTAAAAAACTAACCAATCGCACACTTTGGTCACCAGAGCTTGAGTTCATAAACTCAAAGTTTTGGTGTTTGCTATTCATTATTACAAAATATAACACAAATTTAGCTAAAGCACCTAAAGCTTTGGGTACTCAAAACTACCATCGAGGTGGAGGCAATTGATATTTGTTCATACATGGCATATCGTTTAAAAATTCGTGCTAAAAGCAAAAATTTGATATTTTTAGCGTTTTAGTTCACAAATCGACCGTTTCATCGCTAATTTTTAATTAATCTTTAAGCAGTATCACAAACTTAACTGATGCTCTTTTGTAGTCAAAATATCATTAGCCCTTTCTGAAACTGATACTTAGTTCATAAGTAGACAAAATCGGTGGAAAGGAATTTCTATAATTATTTTGACAGCAACATGAAAACAATATTATTCGGTTTATTAGTTTAAAATAATGATTTTATAATTTATAAATTTAAACCGGCAATCAAATATAATTTTAAAATATAGAACACTGGTCGAATAGTCTAAGGTCAATTTACAGCTTCTCTTTAAATTCATACGGAACCGTAGTTAGCTTGTTTTATAAAAATTTATGTAAAATGCATATTTGCCTAACTACAAAATGTTATTCTGGCCTCTCTTATTTTGGTCTCGTCTTCCGCTTTTTTCCCTCCAAAACATATCCATTTGTGGATTACATACTCCATAAATAATAAACTCTTAAATGAAAAATGTTAGCAAGACTACTTATTCAAATAAGTATCCTCCGAGAATACTTATTTGTACAAGTCTGCATAAAAAACTATTCGTTTGGAGAGGGCCGGTACTCTATTCCATTTCTCTAATTACGAATTATGTCCTCAGGTTGAGCGAGCGAAGAAAACGTCTTTTATGTCCGCCCCAAAATTTTCAGAAATCTTTTTAGTATGTTTATTTAAATTTTCTGAGAAGTAGTTTGGAACATTTGTTATTTGTTTGTTTTGTCAAGTATTCGTACATGTCGTTAATTATTTTTCAAAAATTTTAATGATGGTACAAATGTTTATCCGCAGGCAAATTAGAATCATAAATTTCTCCAAAATTAATACGATATCTCTCACATATATCTAAACGATCATCTCTATTATAGTGTGTCCAAAATAACACGAAAAGTGCAACATCAACATTAATGTTCTTTCATTATTGGAAAGCCACCCAATTTCATACGCACAATAGCATATATAAATCCCATAGTCATTTCAAAACTTCAAAATCATTAGAAAGACAGTAATAAAGTAATAAGTTAATTAAATATCATTATTATACAATTTTTTGTTCAATATCACAGTACATACACACTCATAAGGAAACTGATCGTGTCATAAAGATAACGATTTTCTTCTAAATTTTAATTAAGTAATTAATGGTGTTTAATGTCTAAATATCTCTGTGTAATTCGGTACAATAAAGTCTAGATGCCTACGCTAACACAGTTTATAGCCGTGATTAAGTTTTATATTTTGTTACCGAATTGTATTTTAGTCGCACGCAATTCATACTGAAAATTTCGCTTTCGTTAGAAAACTTTCAGTCCAATATCGTGTTAAAATGAGATGAATTTTTCTAAAAACTCAGGGAATTACGCGCATGCTGTGTAATTATTATCGTTTTGGGAACATGTAACATAATTCCAGAATATGATTGAACTGCCGCTAGAATTATAATTAAAGTTTACCGAACAATGCATCATATATGAGAACCGTATATTGGTTGTGTCATTACGTGTACGGTAAGTGCCTATTTTCAAGATACATGCACTGCGCTAAAATCCACTTTAATTGAATGTTTTTTTGTAACGTAAGCGGAGTGAGAAATTTATGAAAATTGGAACATGGCTTAAACATTTTAAAGGCGTGTAGAATATTAATAATAAATTAAAGATTTTGTGTTTTGTTAAACAAGAAAAATATATAAAAATGCACTTGCGCTTTGGTCAAGAAAACGAAAACGTCTTAAGAAATATTTTGTTACTTTTCGACTCGTCGTAGGTGAGAAAAATATTTAAATTTTGTTTTAAAGTGTTTATGGGTGGTAATATCAATCAGATTAAAATCTTTCAAGTGGATTTCTTGTTATGGAAAATACTTTATGGATATATGCGGCGTATCCATATATGTAAACTCTTCAGATGAAATGTTTATTAATTAAGAGATTTTCGTTGTGTTTTAATCGATTGATGCATTACATAACTTAGTATTAAATCCGTTAATTGAATGGAAATTTCTCATAAAGCTTTGCAATATTTTATACCCACCATAGTCACTTAATCAAATTAAGTTAAAAAATTGAAAAAAATAAGAAAAAATTCTTAAGGAAATTGTGATTGCCTTCTGGGCAAAAAATATAAATCACAAGAGATGAAACGTTTTAAATAAAACAAAAAAACATATTTTCGTGTAATTTTGATAATCAAAGATGTGATACAAAGTCAAGAGGTCATTCTGGTTTATAATTCTGAAATATTTTTGATAAAAGCTAAATTACGTCTTGGATATATTTTTGGACATAAATATCAGGAACAAAAGGTCATTATGGATGTTTCTTTCGCATATACACTTATACGATACGTTACTTCTTGTCATCACTTTTCAAATATATCATATATAAGTGACTTTCATTTTAATGTATACACAAACAACATGATTTCTTCTCATGATCCTCTTATAATAAGTATCTCATTCTCTTCATGTAATTTTCTTCTTAAATCTGACATTATTTCATCTGACACATGAATTTTAGTTCATCTGTATAAATAAATAAATATATTAAGAGCATCAAGTTTGAAAAACTTTCCTACTTATATGATATAAAGTTGTGTTGTTGTTCATGGTACAAATCTGCCTTGATTAAAAATTAAGAATTTTTAAGAAACAGAAAAATGTGTGTTTATATATAGCCAGCCACCCGTTGGTTTTGTATTTTGGAAATTATAACCTACAAAAAAAACAACAAAAAAAACGTAAATATTCTGTCATAATATTTTAAGAAAACAAAAAGTGGAAATTATTAAAGTTTATTTTGAAAATAAAGGAATGTGATAGATCGATGGTGTTGCTGATGAATGATATGTGAGCGCGCATGCGGAAGATTGGATTATTTTGAAAATTGTTTTGAGTTATAATAGTGATCTTTCGTAACGATTTAGCAACGTACAGTGGAACTTCACTCCTATTTACCTGGGGTGTCAACATGATCTCAGAGTTTTTTTGTCAAAACAAAATTGTCGACCGAACAAAATTTTAAATAGCAACCAAGTAATATTTCAGAATATGTGATACGTAATAATAATTATACGTAAGAATACGTAATAATAATTATTCGAAACTTTTCCAATTTTTCCGTAATAACCGACTCACAAACTAATCGTGCTTTTCGCAACGGCCTCTTTTGTCTTCTAGGTAATGCAGTCAATAAAATAATAATTTTTACAATATGATAAGTACACGCAGACGAAGTAATTCAGTATAGTAGCACTCAGGTCTACTTGACTATTCTAATTTGCCCCGAAATAATCTGAATTCTATTTCTGGAAAACGTTAAAAGACACTCACAAAAATGAAAGTTCAGTGGCATTTACAATGATCTCAGGTTCTAGAACGTAGGAACAAAGCAAATCAATTAGTAAATTTCTAATACTTTTTACATATGAATTGGAAATATTAAAAGAAAAATTTTGTAAATAGTTCAATAACTAATAAAATTTTGGTACCATTGCTCCAAAATTGTTTGGCTAGGTAGCTTTAGCATTTTCCTTTAAATATGGTTATTAGTTATTACACTTCCTCTGGAGTTTAAAATATTTTGTTTTGAACAATACGCTCTACCTCCAAAATCCTCCACGAGTCAATGTTAATTTCCTTGTTTTTGAGAAAAATGCCGAATAATTGAATATTAGCTACAAAAGAATTAGCTTAAACATTATTCATGATGTAATAAGTAATCATTGACTGTTCTTAACATTTTCACTTGACCGGTATTTTTATAGTATATACCCAAGCGAACAAATGTTGTCTATTTATTGTTTTATTCTAAGAATTTACGCTAAAATGGAAATCTCAATTAAAACTTAAAAATAATAGTAAAACAATGATGTGATTCACTGCCAAGATCAAATATTGTTAAAATACCCGTACCAAAGTTCTGTTGTAAGCTAAAATAAAATCCTGTCATGATTTGTTGATAGCAGCAGATATATTCTAGCTCGCACAAAATACACACAAAATAAATTGTATGGGAATAAAAAATTCTAAATTCCCTAAGTCATACATTATTATACAAATAAATTTTCTTGTTTTCCTTATTAAATTATAAATAAAGTGCAAAACTGTAAAAAGAGCAAAGCAAAAATAAATTTGTTAAATCACCCCAAGCGCACCAAAGATGAGAAGAACTGAAAAACAAATCAAATTCAATAAAAATATTCTAAATCTTATAGCTGGCAAAAAAAAAAAGTTCAAATGCGCGGATCAAAATCCATAATAAAATTCATCTCTAGTTATTGTTTAATGGTAATAATAAATTTAATAAGACGATGATGATGAATCTTTGTATAACTTTACCTATAATACAAAACGAAACATAAAATCTTAATGATTTGTTTTTATTTTATGTTAATCGTGAAAATCGTGTTGAAAAATTATAAATACAAAAAAAAAAAAACATTAACAATTTTATTCGATTTTGATTTTGTTACGATCATGGAATCGCGCTATAAGATGTGCGAGATAACCTTCATTATATGTGAACTTTGACTGTTCTGAATTTTACGTTATATAGTGTGAATATTATATAATGTGCTTTGTGTATACTCTGTGTGCTGCAATATGCGACATAACAATTGATTTATAATGATAATTAAATTAAGCTTTTTTTCTGTTCTCGGGGAGATAAGACACAATTCCAATATTTTGATCTTTTTCTTTAAACTCGAATATTATATGGTATCGTGACTTGAGCGGTTTTATTCTATAATACCTCTCGATATAAAATAAAATCATTCCGATATTATCAGTACTCGATCAAAATAATTGATAATTTTTATAATTTGAACCTTAAATAAAGCTTTAATGTTATACGAGTGTTATAAAGTTCAAATTTCTATTACAACAACTAAAAATCTATTTAAATCTAGATGTGTGATTAAATTATAATCACCCAGCTCAGATGTTTATTAAATTTCGATTCTTTGTACACTGATACTAATTTCTCACGATAAATGGTATACTGAATGCATTTTTATACCCATAATGTAGAACAAAACATTTCCGGGGTTTCTTTTTTTATTGTTGTTGTTGTTATTCTTGATTAAATATGAAAAAGGATTCGATAACCTTTGGACAAAAAAAAACAAAATTAAATTAGATTCCTTTTGGGTTTTGTTTGGTGTGTTTCTATTCTTATCTGCATTGTCTCGTCGTATAATACATGAAATTCGGTATTCAAGAGTTCAAAATATGTATGTATGATACACTTAAAAGGGTTTTGACCTTCCATTTTTTTGTCACCAAACAAACATATTCTTCACTGTTTATGAATTTAAAGAACTTTGTTTATAACTACAATTCAAACTTATTTACATAATTTAGCAACTTTCAATTTCGAATGTGTCGTAGAATAGTTTGAATGAATTTGAAAATGATTGTCTTGCTGATAACATATTTTGGTTGTGTGTTTAAATGGTTTTCTTCTAAATTTAGATCGACAAATAAAGTACATCGTCCATTTTTGAGTTCGAGTAGGCCGGTAGTATATTTTCATAAACTGATATAATAGTTGTAAACTTCCAAACATGGAAAAGCTCAGATTTTTGGCTGGCTAAATTTTTTTTTGTATCTTGAACATATTGCTGTTATATTAAAGAAGAAGTTCAGAGAATTTTTTTTACAAATTCATTCACCCGTTCCACACGGGATGTCAAAAGAATTAGCACTGCTTCACGCTTCAAAATAAGTCGTAGTAGATTTTTATTTTTAATTTAAAACGTTATTTTATATTTAAACACAAAATTTTTTTGTGTTGATTTATTCTTCTCCCTCGAAAATAAATTATAAAACTTCTAATCTTAAAAATGGCCTTAAACTTTTTTTTTCATTTCTATTTGTGTTAAGGCTATGCTTCACCGAAAAATTTTTTGTTGAAAATTGAGTCGCAGTTAAAACCGATATCATAGGTGAACGGGGAAAGAAACGAAGATGAAGCTGCTCCTTTGACAACCCGTGTGGAACGGCTCATTGACATCAATCTAGTAAGCTATACGCTGTAATATTTAAATTCACGATTTTTACTAATTTCGACATTTTTGCAGATTTCCTATTCGCTATTTCGCCGAAGTCAGAACAAGTTGTATCAAAATCATCTCTGTGTGTGTCTGTGTATGTGTGTGGTTCCGTGCAGACTAAACTTTAGTTGGTTCTCACAGTCCATATGAACTTGACTGATGGATCGTGGTAAAATTGTATGCTTAAGCTTTTTAAATTAATGGCAGATGATTTTCGGTCTGCAACATTAAAAACAAAAAGAACGTTAATCAAGTTAACATAATTTGTTCACAGTTTTTTTTTAAATTGTATTTACCAGAAATAACGAGTTTTGAATAAAAGTATTTAACCAAAATTCGGCATCCTACAATCCAAGTGAAATCAAACGGAATTCGGAATCATTAAACTTCATACTTAACCATTTTCGCTAATGATCATTTTACGTGTTGAGTCACAGATCTAACCAAATTTGATTAAAAACTTAAAAAGTGTAAATTTTCTACATTTTTTAATTTACTCTACTTTAATATTATTTTTTCAAGATGTGTAAGGCCCCTTCAATTGCGAAGTTTTTGTTGATGTTTTATTGAAGTTGACAACAAAATTGTTTTGTATTTTGGAATTTATTGTAATAGTTTGGAATTGAATTTATCCCAGTTTAAAAATAAACGTGGAGATTAAGGTTACGATATTTAATATTTTACTGACCGTTGAACTTTCTATAAACTCTTAGTAACACATAATATTTGATAAAGAATATTTTTAAATCATGTGGTTGCCTGCATTGCTATCGGAACGGTCAGTTAGAACTATGAAAAGGTTGTTCCAGATCCTGGAATTATAGCAAAAACAATCCGAATTTTTATTTATTTCGATTTATTTTATTCCCAAATGCTGAACAAGGATGAAGCAGATCGGTAAATACTTACTCATAAATAAATTAAATCGCTTTTCCAGTGCTTGGAGGAAATTGGTTTGGGTAAACTGACCGATATTGTAGTGTCAGCCTGCTTTGGAATGGGTGGCTAATTTATAGCATAGCGTTTGTGTCGGGCAGAACAAAATCGTTTGTGTCATAGGCTAAACAACTATTTCTGTTTTTGTTGCAGAAACTTGTGTGGAACAATGCCGAAAATTTGGATGCAGTTTTAAGGATAACGTTGATCTTTCATCTGAAGGTCATTGGCCAAAAATTGTTAATGACCAAAATCAAACCAAAATCTACCACTAAGATAATCAAATTTTAAACTTAATCACTAAATAGTTGAGATTATTATTAGGAATGTATAAAAAATTACAAATTGATTAAGTTTTCCACATGTTGCTTTATAGAGACTAGCCTTTACTCAGCGGTGATCATATACATAGATGGACGCGAATAAAGATTTAGAACAGTTTTAGATACGCCTATGAAAGCAAAATATGATCGCCTGTTTAGATGGTACCAAACCCATGGAATAAATATCTATTGCTTTTGTACGCGACTACGGTTGCGGACATAAACTGGTAGAGCTACTAGATACAGGATACCGCCAATAGCTTTAAAAACAAATTCGAACACTGTATTGGAAATTTCTGAAATAAGAAATTAAATACATATTAGTTCGAAAGTAGTGAAAGCGTTGTTTTATGTCATAATTGATATAGTTGCAGTCAATTTGGAAATAGCTATGACACCGATTTTATAGGAAACTTTAATTTAAAATACATATTTTGAAAATTAAGCTAATACAAGTAACCCTCCATCAAGAACACGATATTTGAAAAACACGGTTTTGAAGAACACGGATACCTATTTCCTCCAATTACACGGTTTTAAACAACACGATTTTCATTATTCTTTTTCATTTTGTTTTTTGTATATCATAACAAAAAATAAAGCGTAACGTTTTTTTATTGTCTTTTTGTAGTCCCGAACAACACGGCTTTAAAGAACACGGAACGAATTAATCGTGTTCTTGCGGAGGCTAAATTGAAACAAATTAATCATGAACCTAGATAAACGAAAGAATGTTGTTAAATTTGACTAATTTGAGCTTTAATTATTTATTTATTATTTATTTATTCAAAAAAATATAACGAATTTTGTGCCGAAAAAACGGCAGAAGCAAATTCGCGTAATACATAAAAATACAACATAATCCTAATATTTACAAAATTAAATGATTAAAATGAGAATAAAATGTGATAAAAGCTTACAATAAAATGACTAAGATACTAATACTATTACTACCATTACCAATACTACTACTTTTACTACTAAATTTCAACTTCATAATATGTGACTAAATACATCAAGTTTTATGTAATAACCCTGAATAAATAGGAGATATCAACAGTTTCAAATAGCCATTGTTTAACTCTAGGTAAAAAGGACTTCAAATGAATGTCCTTCCTAATGTAAATTGGTAGCGCATTAAAAAAGGTTGGTGCAGCGACCAGAATAGAGCGTCGGAAGTGGTCATTGAAGAATCTTGGGATGTTACAAAGAAATTGATGGTTACCGCGAAAATTGTAACGAAAATCGCTTCTCATTATTTGTTGACCACTTCGATTAAAAAAAACTCTCAATACCTTATAAACATACAAATGTTTCAACGGCAAAATATTCGTCGTAAAGAATAAATTCCATGATGGTTCAGTTCTTGGTTTCTTTAGGTATATTCTCAAAATCATTTTCTGTAGAACATATAAAGGATACGAAGTTGCAGCATAACAACCACCCCAGCACGACAATCCATATTCCAATTTAGCCATAACTAGCGCACGGTAAGCTATTTTTAGAACCGACGGAGGACAATAATCACGAAGAAGGTAGAAAATTCTAGCAGTTGATGACAGATACTGGTGGACTGAATTAACATGCGTTTTCCAATTAAGGCAAGTATCCAAGTGAACACCAAGATATTTAAACGAGTCAACTTGTTCGATATCAAAGCACTCAGAGTGGCAACCACTAGACGCACATTCATACCTGCTGTGATTAGTCACCCGCGGCAAAATAGACGTATTAAAGCTACCAGACAATTTAAACAACATGAATTTAGTTTTCCGGCTTAAGATCAGGCGATGTTTGTCGAACCATGAGAGTAAAACTTTTAAATCAGAATTGATCATCGAAATAACGTTGCTGGGAGAATTCCCACAGTAAGCCAGAGCAATGTCATCAGCAAACCCGGTTGAATAACCATGAAGATTCAATTTAAATACGGAGTTTGTATAAATGAGAAACAGCAGAGGGCCTAATACTGAACCCTGGGGAACACCAACGTCAATAAATTTCGGATCGCTTAAATTATCATTTATCTTAACTCTCACCGATCTACCATCTAAATACGATGCTAACCACTTATTTGCCACTCCTCTAAACCCTATATCATACATAATAGATAGCAGAAGCTTGTGATCAACCATATCAAAGGCTTTAGCTGTATCAATAAATAAAGCACCGCAGCTATTACCTTTATTTAAACCAGTGTTGATTGTATTTAGAAAATCTAACAAGGCCGATTCGGTACTCATACCATGACGAAAACCATGTTGATGGATACTCAGCACACCCGTTTTATCTAAAAAATTGGAAACCCTATTTTTAACTACCTTTTCAAGAACTTTTAGGATTACTGGCTGCAAGGCAATAGGTCTATAATTACCTTTATCAAGGCGATTACCATTCTTGAAAAGGGGAATTATAGTTGCTGTTTTCAGTCGATCGGGTACAACTCCCAACTCAAAGGAAAGGTTAAAAATGTGTGCAAGAACGGGACTAATATGCCCAGCAATGACTTTTAATATATAATTACTCAGGCCAACATTATCAATTGAGTATTTAGGTTCTAAAGCACAAATAATTGAAAAAACTTCACAACTAGATACTGGGGTCATAAAAAACGTTGTCGGACCGAAATCAAAAGGCAAATTGAAACTAGATGACGTGTTGACAGAGTCAAATTTAGCACCTAAATCTTTAGCAACACTAGAAAAATAACAATTAAACTCATTAGCAATTTCTAGATCACTCGTAAGAAGTTCTCCGTTCTGTGCTAAAATAGATTTGACTAGTGAAGTTTTAGGTTTACGAGTCAGAATCTCGTTCACTAAAATCCAGTTTTTTTTTATATCACCGCGGTTAGCAGAAAAACGCTTAGAATAATAGGTTTCCTTTTCATTTTTGATATCTACATTAATTATGGTGCACATTCTGTTATAGCTATCACGAAGTACTGCATTATCAGGACGCTTATTTAACTTGGACCGCAGTTTATTCCTTTTATTAATACGTCGCGCAAGGTCAAAGGAGATCCAAGGCTGCAGGCGTTTAATTTTAGACGAGCAATAAGTGTAGCAGCGTTCCAAGATAATAAAAATATTATCCAAAAATACCTCAAGAGCTAGAGATGGATTGTCGATGTTAAAAATGAATTTAGAATATCTTATTTTATAATCAATTTTCTCAAAATACTTGCAGAGTATAGAAAGCTTTTATGGAAGCTATAACTTTCTCCCGTTTGAAATAATGATCTGGTACAATATTATTGCAAATTTAATATAGAATCTTTCAATATCTTTTCGGTTTTCTCGAAATTGCTATAAGTTTCAAAAAATTTTCAAAAAACGAAAATGCTCCAGGAAAGCTGTTATGTCCGGTGGATCGATTTGAACCAAAAACCACTGTGATCTGCGAACTAATGCAAAAGGCTTAAGTAAGACGGCCTAAGTTTCATCCCGATCAGTCAAATTTCAAGTCCCGATCAGTCAGCGACGAGGCTGGTAGACTGTACAAAAAAGCTCTTATGGAAGCTATCACTTCCGTTAGACAGATTCTGACCAAATTTCACTGAGATCTCCCAACTTGTTAAAAATATTTAAGTATGAAGTTTCCCGTACAATCAATCCATCTGGGCTAGTCATGGCAGCATTATTGTGTTTGATCTATTTTTGTATGTGCGAATGAAAATTTATTAATAAATTGCAGATCCTCCTAAATATAAGAGCTGAAGGATTCCGCCATTTTGCATGAGCTTTCCATATAGGGAAAGCTTTTTATTATTTTTCATAACAAGAATTTGTTTATATGTGTACACTGAAAGAAAAGATATGCTGTTTTTAACATAAATAGTAAGCTAACTTTACATAAAAAAAAGTTAAAACACAGCTTAAATAGCGCTTCGTAAATATTACAAAAATGAAATTGTAAATTTAGGTAAATGCGTTGTAAAATATGTTGAACATTTTTATTGAAAATTTATGTGGAATTAACATCTCTAATAAGTCAATTGAACTTATTTGTTTGTTATTTTTACCAATACACTAAGTAATAGTTTACTTAATTTTTTTGTAAAGTTTACACAGAGTATTGTTACATATACATAAATTAGAATGTGAAATTAACTTAGTGCGATGTAAAAAAAGAATAACAGATTTAGCAATATTGTTAATTTTACAAAGCTGCTTTGTTCAAATAGCGTAGCCAGCTTGTAAAAGTAGCTTATGTGTATTGTACAGATAGCATAGTGGCACTCTAACATGTCGTATATATATATATATATATATATATATATATATATATATATATATATATATATATATATATATATATATATATATAAATAAATTTATAAATTTTTTATGTTTATTATGTTTTTTAATCCGGGGCGAATTTCTCAAATTTTTTATTAAATAATAACTAAAAAAAATTTTCAAAATAGTTATTTATTTTTTAATTAATCAATTTTAGGTAACACTTCACTTAATGCAATAACTTAAAAGTACTCATATCCATTTTAAAATATAAATTCAGTTTATACAGGTATACAATTTCTGCATACTTCTGTTTTATTAAAAATAAACAATCACAACTTAAATATACTTAAAAATTATTCTAGATGTAACATTTAATTGACAAACATAAACAAAAATCGTAAATAATAAAAATAAATTAAAGATATTCGGTAATTAAATTTTCAGAAACTCAAAATATTTAGTAAAAAAATCGATTTATTATTTCCGATTTTCCAAACCGGTGATTAAAGTTACCACAGACGGTTTAATCTCATCATATACTGTGTTTATATAGTAAAAATACAGCTTAATGAATGACCAACTGTTGCAGCATGATTCAGGATACTCTAATTTAAACAGTTGATGTATTTTGAAGCCAACGTCCAGTGGTCCTAGGAAGCTGCCGCAGGTGTATTTAAATCCGTCGACAAGTACAACAAACTGAACCACTTCAAGCTGTTTGCCGATCACAATTAGCAGTGGTTGCATATTAGTTCGCTCTTGTTGACAATTGCAACTTGTCTACTTCTATATACATTTCAGCAACAGTATCAACAGTCATTAAAAAGCTCTTCTTACTATCTATATCTGAGAATTTTTTAACTTTTATATTATTCGCCTGTTTTTGGTTTCCTACTGATGAAGAAGTGCACTCAACATTTTCATAGAGTAGGAATCTATAATAAAAAAAAATGTTATTGATGTATTTCCCTCGCTGTTTGTAAAAAACGTTTAGTGGTCTGGTTTTCCAAGAAGGTAAAAAACTAGAAGGTACAAAAAAATATACGGAATTGCAATACTTTTGTGAGTCAATAAGGGATTTGGGTTTTGAATTATTATATAAAAAGAACTATACCTTACAATTTAGTCAAATTGTTTGGAATTTAAAAAAACGATTTAGGTATCACTTACAAGTGACTCTTAGCAATAACCCAGCGGCAGTAAATACGTCATAGAAATAGTTCAAATCTAACTATTTGTCATAGTTGTAACACTATGTTGTCTAAAAGTAAAAGATAACAAAAAGTTATTCGATTATGAACTGTAAATATTAAAATTAATATGTAAATACAATAAGCAAAATATAAACTTATTAACTTTTATTACAATTTTCAGCCGTTCATTGAATGTAATATTGGAAAATTGAAATAGCTTATTGGCGTGTTAATAATGTTTCTTTGGAACAAAATGCTTCGTTGGAAGGTTTTTTTTTTACACGTTATAAAAAATACTGCGGTCGAAGACCTCAATTCGAAATAATTTAAGTAAAACCACCTTCGCTTTTCATATAACAAAATTTTAAATTATAAACCTGTGTTCAGTTCATCCGGTGCTTGAGACATTTCTATCAATGCGACATCTATGAGACATGACGAGTTTGATGAGTCTATGAGAAATTTACTCAAAAATTCGGCATATTTTGAAAAAATTGTTGGATTTCCCAGAAACATTGTCATGAAGTCAATATTTATCTTTAAAAAAAGAGTTCAAAAAATTACTATAAATTAATTTAAAGGAATTGTTTATATTTACCGATTATAATGCTGCTGCAGGTTTGTCTTGTTATATTGTGACAAATACAAATGTGTGAATAAGAATTGGCTTCTGTTTCGAATAGTACTTCCGGAAGATTATATTTTTAATTTGTTTTTCTTCTAATTTATGTCGTTCCTCTTCTAAAAATTTATTAATTTGTATTAGATATGTATATATTGTATTAGGTATACAAGAAACAGAAGCGCTTATTTATTCGTATTGATTTTGTACTAAAATATATACTAATCTACTCAAAAGTATTATAATTATAATTTATTACTAATTATTAATATAAGCAATTAATTTTTAGTTTATAATATCGAATAATTTCGTTTTTATTTATTGTATAGAAATGTAGTTTTTTAATTTAATATTTACTGTGCAATCCAAAAATTAAATATTCAACAATAGATAAAATGGCTACACTTAACTCTGAGCTGAATTAGCTTCATTATAACTTGCGTTCTTGTTTTTCGCCTTTTTGCTCCATTTTTTAAAAAGTAGTTTGAAGCATTTAATGCATTACATTCAATTAAAAATAATTAGATAAAATTATAAGAATAATTAGACACACAATTTAATTATATGTAGGGAATATCAAATTTTGCTGTTTATAGATACGCTACTTACCATTTCCTTAACAGCCAACATTGAGCTTAATGATGTTTTGAACTTAGAAATGCACTTTTCGTTATACACGCATAATATAAATTACTTAGTATTTCTTGAGAACATAAATAATCATTAATTTTTTCATTAATTTTCACTGATTTTTATTTTTGTTAATAACTTAAATATTATTTTTATAATTTTTCAACTATGCAGCACATTTATGCAACTAAACTAGTTCGCAGCCAAACAAATTATACCGAATTAATATAATATTTAACAAAACTCAGTACGAAGCGTATTTTACAGATTTTTAGGCCGCATTTACCCTGAAGCTATGTAAAATTAACGTTACTCTATACAAATTTTATTTAGCTTAAGTATTATTTTACAAGGCATATGAAAATTGTACAAAGCAGAAAAGTAAATTCCAGAAAACGATCTAAAACCGAAATAGCAAACAGCGTGTTGTGTGCAGGTGTATCAATGTTAAATGTATTTTAAAAATTACATATCTGCTTTGTAAAATTTGTATATGCCTTGTAAAATAATAGTTAAGCTAAGTAAAATTTGCATAAGGTAACGTGAATTTTACATAACTTCTATGTAAATGTTGCCTAAAAATCTGTAAAAATACTGCCCACTCTTTACAAAAGCAATGTAAATTTGTTTATTTGATAGTTTAATAATATGGCCACCTGAAAATTACAACTAGAAATCGGTTTTTCTCGGGTGGTAAATACCATAAATGATAAATCACATCGCGATATGTATACATAAACACCCAGAAGAATAAAATATAATTTTTTATTATAGTCCATCTAAATTATGAATTACATGTATTTCTTTATAACATATATCAAATATTTGAACCTAAGAAACTAGCAGAATTCGCATAAACCAATACTAAGTAAATGTTCATTTGTTTATCATATTCGAGACACACAGCAAATAAATTGTAATTTTTATTTTTTCGCTTTCACGAAACCCTACATTTCACAAAAAACTAACTCTGATCATTATGATTTTAAAACGAACTGTTTGTAAGAATTGTATTATCATTACGTAAAATTAACAATGTTCTGTGTGATTATTGCTTTTCAGAAACGTAAAATTTAGAAAAGTAGCAGGATATTTGGTTGATGTTATTTTACGTTTCACGTTTTGCTAGATTACCATTGTATACGTAAATGACACCTAATAATTTCAGCAAATGCTTATGTTGTTTTCACAAAAAATACGTTAGGTTAACATTTTTATGTTTACTTGCCCGTTTTGTAAAAAAACAGAGATTTTTTCTTTCAGTGTATGTAAAGAAAATAAGAAAATAGTAAAGAGTGTTCCATCAAAAATTTCCGAATAATTTTTCCAAAACAAACGTTTGTTAAAAATGCTTTTGAATCAATGTGATATTGGGATTATTGCGATTTGGATTCTATTTCAACATTGTTGATGACGTTACTTGTTAAAAATTTGATTCCTCATGGCAATAAAATTGCAAGCTATATTGTTTCATCAATACTGGAACTGAGAATAATGCAACAATAGAAATAAATATAAGCTCAATAATTTAGAGAGCTCTTTAGATTTAACTTTTAGTGGTAGAGACAATTTTATTATGAACCATTAATACAAAATGAAATAACAAAGTGCTTAACACTTTTCTACTTTGGAGTGGAGTAATGGTACTCATTTTTCAATCACCTTATGAGTGTGCTACCTCTTCTGATGTGGAAAGCAGATTTATTGTTTTGAAAAACATAGTAACGGATCACCCTAAACAGCCGATGAGTGTTGACAGTTTTAAAAATTTTCATCTCAACCAAATTGAGGCTTGTAGTTAAGAATCAAATTCCCAAAAAAATACAAGCAACTTTTAATACGAAAAATATTTTACCAAACTCGAAGGCTCAGTTAATAAGGAAATTGAAATTGAGAATCACGAAGAAAATTGGCGTAACAAAAATCCATCAAACATAGATAAGTTCACCAAAAATAAAATCAGCGAAACAACGTATTGCAGAGGCAAAAACTCTATTTAAATAACGGGCAATGGAAATAAAATGTAATGGTATAAGGAATTACTCTCCAATACATTTTGCAACAATAGAAAATCACCTTTTATTTATATGTATAACATGTGTTCATTCAATAGCATCTCCCATTCAATTGGGAGAACCGATGGTTGATTATCCTATTATTAAACCAATATTCAAAGAAAATGTTGTATTACAATCGCATTTATTTAAATTTTTAAATACATTTAGTTAGAACGGTACTACTCAAGATATGAAACTGATGCGCGAAAAAATGTTAATCAAATATTTTCAAAAAAAAAAAAAATCTTGAAGAAAATAATCGTATATCAAGAGTAGATTGTTGGTCCATTCTCGCCAATGGAGATATTGGTAAACTATTTTTTTACCACAAAAAACATCGGGTATATCAGACAAACATGCAATAACTGCAAAATGAAGCATAAAATTTTTACGCTTAAAATTATCCCACTTTCCAGAAACGGCTATACATTTTCATGAAGCAAAATTGTGTTCCTGTGGTAAAGAACATGTTAATGATGTTCTAAGAATAGACGATCCCAATGAAATTGGAAATAAATAGTAAAAAATCAGAAGCAAAAATTTTAAAATATTATCACATGAAACCCGTTTACTTGAGTCTACGCTGTTTGTGACCTGCATATACAGGACAGTCCTTGCACACGGTGAGTTAAACTGCAAATGAAACTATAACTAAATTAAACATTGAAACTAAACAAAATACAAAAAAATAAAATACAATTAAAAAAAAACATTAAAAAAAACACAAACAAAGAACTATGAAAAAATGGAAAGTCACTTGGTCACCTCCACGCGGTGCTTCCAGGGAATAGCTATATGACCAAAAAATTGATTTATCTGTCAGTCACCTAAAAGCAAACAAATGTAGACAAACCAAAAACCAGTTCTAGTGAATTCATTAAAAAATGGTTGGATTTCCAGCAATCACCCATGTATAGTTTTTCAAAAATATTTTGTTTTTAAATTAGGGTTGAAGGATTGTCGCCTCGGTGGCAAAGTGGGCAGCATGGTTGCTCTAGCGACCGAGATCCTGGATTCGATTCCCGGTGGTGACAAGGAAAAAATTTCACGGCTGGTTTAAGATCAATGAATTAATCACTCATGATCTCTCTCTCTCTTTCTCTCTTCATGGGATATAGTGTCAGAGAGAGAAGAGAGAGAGATATAAGAGAGAGAGAGAGAAAAAGAAAGAGAAAGAGAGGGAAAGAGAGAGTTGAAGGATGGGTCTTGTATTCTAAGGGATCTAAGGGATCTAAGGGATTTCTGGTGTCATAATCACGTCAGAAATCCCACATAATATCCCAAAGTACATTGTGCACAAATTTTACCGTTAGACGCATAAAATTGCACGATCAAATACTACTCGACAAAATAACAAATCCATGGGATTTCCAAAATGGAATATCTGAGGTGACTCATCCATGTTTTCTTACTTTAAATACAAATATATTTGTATTTAATTTTTTTTCTTCAAAAGTTTCACTTTTTTCTGCCTGTGGAGTTTCATAATGTACGCTAATTGCCTCCACACTTTTGGTGGAATCCAATTCAGTTTGCTGGGACAAGAGATCGTGTTTACGATTTTTGATTGAATCTACTTCTCAGACCTTATTTTGCATTTTGAGTTATATTTTAAGCTTAGTAAGCTGGACATGTTTGATACTGCAGATTTGAGCAAGATTGCCATTATTAAACTAGATATTCTCCTTGCATCTTACGTATGTTTTTACATCTTTAACAGCTTAAGCAATAAAGTTAATTATTTACACCAAGCATGTGAAACTTGCGGCCCACAACGTAAAATTTTGCAGCCCACTTATAACAGTACAAAAAACTCGTACTCTTATACAACATTCAAAAAAATCATAGGCTTCACATATATTTTTCTTCTTTTATTACTTTTTTTCATAGTCAGACGATCAATGTTCATTGACAATGTTTATTGAGCTCAATGAATATTTACATTTTTTCGTTGACATCAATGAACATTGATCGTGTCAGGGGCTCTTATTACGAAGCCTAAAAAAATTATTTAAACACACATATAAAAGTAAATTAACCTTTAAATGCATGAAGTCCGTTATAAATGACAACCAGGAAAATCGATAAAAAAGGAAAACAGAAATACAATTTTACGCCAATATGTGTGTGTATGTTTAAGTACAAGTGTAATCTATATTTAGACACTCGGTTGAAATTATTTGAATAAAGGGCCAGTTAGTTCTCGATCGGCAAACAAATCATTTCGCTTGTGCACTAAAAATTAAAAAGTGCGTTTTTTATATGCAATAAAACATTAGTCAGTACAAATAAGTGGCAAAGAAAAATCAAGTACGTAAAAATATGCTAAATAATATATATAAACCTATTTTTAAATAAATTTGTTTGCATAATTGTATGTTTGATAACAGAAAATGATATGTAACACATCGCCTAAAAAGTTCTCGGTCTAACAAAAAAACAACATAATTTCTTGGGAAAAATACATTTTATTCATCAACGTACATGCAAAGAAAAATAATTCGCAAATCGATAAGTAAACCTAAAATTGTAAAATCAACCTGTTTTGCAGTTAATTTATCCTACTCTTTATAATACAAGTTAACATATGCTTTGTTAATTTAACTAATTTGATAAAGTAAAATAATAATTTTCGTAAAATAAATTATTTTTTGAAAAATACTAATAGATTTGTAAAATTAACCAAGCGACATGCTAATTTTACTAATCTACAATGTAAAATAAATATTTTAACAAAAATTTTCTCTTGCAATGTAAAGTTTACAAATTGGTGTGTTAAAATATACATCGGCGATCCGGTAGGTAACAATTATAATTGCATTTTCAATATAATTCGCTAGTTCAATTAATGTTTACTTCATTTAAATTCATGAAGTGTGAAAATTATTTTCGTATAGTTTGATAACTACATAAACTGATGAGGATATCGAATCTTTTAATTAAAAAGATTCAAAATGTTTACCTCATCAGTTTTGAAAAGATGAGACCTAATCTCGACGTGATAACAAATATTTTGTTATCATGTAAAAGAACCCATTTCAAATTTCAAAATTTGTGAAGTTCACTTTGAGTTACGTAGGCTCAATTTTAATAGACTTTACCCTATTATTTTTATACTGTGGGTTTTATTTACTTTAAAAGGTTGTCGGTTTTACTTAATCGTTCGGTTAATTTTACCAAAATGCTATTCATATTTCACTTTATATTATAGTAAAATTTACATATATATTGGTTGAATCTAGTTACTCAATAGTAAACTAAAAAAAAAATTGTTTTTAAATTATTTTACTATTCTCTATGTTAATTTTACTTTTTAACATTTATACTATTTACCAATCAATAAGTAAGTTGAGTTTGTAACAATTTTTTGGTAAAGTTATCTTATTTTTTGGTTAATATGACCAATTATTTCTCGGCGTGTAATTTCCTTCTAGAGCAATACAATCAGTCCAACGCCTCTCTAACATTTCGATGCCTTTTTGAAGAACGATTTACCTTTATCTTCTAAATAAGCTTCAGTTTCGGCAATCACTTCTTTATTGGAAGCAAATCACTTTCCCTAGATTTTTTTTGAGGTCTCCAAACCAGAAATAGTCACTGGGGGGCTAAATGTGGCGAATACGGTCGATACGGAAACAAATCAATGTGCAATAATGTGTTGTTGTTTTCTCATCCATTGTGAGCAAATGCGGTGCAAAATTCGAAAAAAGCTTTCTCATGAACAAATGTTCGTGCAAAATAAGACCAACACGTTCCATAGATATCTTTACAATGTCAGCTATCTCACGCAACTTCACTTTACAGTCTTTCAAAAAAATTTCGTGGATTTTTTTTATGGTTTCTGGAGTCACAGCCTCATTTGGGCGTCCAGAGCGTGGTGCATCATCGGTTGTTGTACGACCACGTTTAAATTCAGCATACTAGTCTATGTTGATTTTCCTGGTGCAGGGTCCGGATAACTCTTATAGTCAGACGTTGACTTTATTGTCACTGCTTTGCTTAAACATTATTTTTTCTCATCAAATAATAGTGATTAATCAACACACGAAATTCTTTTTTTCCATTGTTTTGAAATTAACGAAAGTAGCGTCACAAAAGCAACTGTCACTTGTAAACTTAATGATCGAAATGTCATGAAACTTTAACAGTATCATTTGAAGGTAACATAACTAAACCATTTACCGAAGGTGATTTCCTATGCATTTAAAGCAATCTCTTTGTCTGGAAATACCATTGTGGAAAGAGTTACTGATATGACCATAAATTTAAGTGATCAGATTAAAGCAAAATCATCTTGTTACGAAGCATTTTCCAAAGCCTGGAACGAGAGTACGGACATATTGGGCGTTGCCCAGTTCGCTGTTTTTCTTCGAGCGTGCGACACAGATTTCAACATTTACGAAGAATTATTGGAACTAATACCGATGCATGGCACTACTTTTGGAAAAGATATATTTAATTACGTTTATGAACTTCTGCAATATTACAATTTACCTCATTCAAAATTGATTTCTTTGCAACAGATAGAGCATCTTCAATGGCCGGCAAAACCAACGGTTTTGTAGCATTACTATACAAAAGAAACTAAGTAGGCCCAAGATTTATCACATTCATTGCATTATTCATCAGGAAGTATATACGAAAATAATAAAAATGGAAAATGTGTTGAAGCCTATTACAAAAAGTTATCAATCAAGATTTCGAGGCTTAAATCAATGACAGTTCTCAAGATTTCCAACTGAATTAGAAATCGAATATTTTGGTTTGTCATCTACATGCTCCAAAGTTCTTAACCAAATTTTGTTGGGATTTGAAAGAAGAAATATGTCACTTTTAATATCCAAGAATCAAGACATCATTTTGTTTTCTGATACAGTGTGGTTGCAAGATTTATCCTTCATGGTTGATATAACGAAACACTTATCCGATTTAAATTTGAAACTGCAAGGAAAGGATCGGATCATTACCAACATGTGTGACCAAGTTAATGCATTCAAATGTAAGGTAGTACTTTGGGAAAACAAAAAAAAAACTGGAAAAAGAAAATTTAATACATTTTCTGACATGCAATATGTATCAATCCAGTTTAGATGAAACTGCATCATATTAAAAATACGTAGAAAAAATTTTACGATTAAAAACTGAATTTCAAACAAGATTTACTGATTTTAAATCCTTGGAAAACAACGATTGTTTCTTTGTTTTCTTCACTTTTCTCAATCAATATAGAATCAGTACGTAACCAAATGCAAATGGAGGTTATCGATATCCAGTGCAATTCTAATTTGAAGGAAACATTCATTGAAGTGAGGGTGTATGAATTTTACAAACGTTTGCCAGCCAGATTTGAAAACACTCGAAGATTCGCATATGAATTTATGTCCTTGTTTGAAAGTATCGATGCGAACAGTTATTTTCTCTTATGAAAAGAAATAAATCTCTAATCAGATCAAGAATTACTGACAGTCATCTCGGGTAAGTTTTAAAATTAATCACTGCAAACAAGATTTCCTTCGAAGTAGAATAGATTTATTTCAATAAACATTTAAGTTTTTTATTTTTTTGTGTCCCACATAAACCTTTAAATTCTTTATTTGACCCGTGGTAGGATTTGAGTTTGACATGCTTGATCTACACGAAATATCCTAATACTGTTGACTATCATCGAACAAATTTTTTATCATAACCTAATTTTAAATAAACGCATAAAATGCATAACACATTGACTGCTACTTAATGATCGCAGTTTTTCAAGTGAAAGAACCTAATAGTGGATTAGTAATAAATTAAATCTAACATTTTTTTTTTTAAATAAAACGCTAGACAAAACTGTGATGATAATTAATAATCAGAGCCACGTATGTACATATAATTAGCATTTATTTTTTAACATCTTGTTTGGCGACTTTTATTACTTCAGTTGAATTAAAACATTTTTCTTATATACGTTTGGAAAAAAAATATAAGATAAGTTAACTGAAATAACAGAATTTTATCAAATAAAATTGATAAACATTTTTCTTGTGCTTAAATAATATGCATACTTATATACATACATAAAATGGGAACATTACCAACATGGATAATTTATTTTATTGTTAAATGATTGAAATGATACGCGAGGAGAAAATTAATCCAGTTATTTTATGATTGTATCATATGTACTGAATTATAATGTTTAATTTATGGCAAATATATGCTGATATAAAAATTGGTTACGGGAGGATTGGAATTTCATACAGAATTTTACAGTTTAACATATTGATCTCGTTTCCATATAGGAGACCTTTTATCTTTTAACGAACATCTTTGATTTAACATCAAGTGTATATATTGTTTACGTTAACTATACTAAATATGTTGTGGGAATATTTATGTTATCTAAAATCATATATAATTTAGAGATGCACATAATCAAAATATATGTAAACAAATAATATTTGTGAATAAGTTTACTCTATATAGACAAAGTATACACAAAATTCAGTACCACCTACCACACACGATGCACCATACACAAAATAATAATTTTTTTATGTTGAATCCATGTCTTAAGAAATTTTTTGTTAATATCATGTCATTTACCAAATCCTTAAAACAAAACGTTAAATAAATTTATATATTTTTAAATTAAAATTATTAACCATATCCATAAATATTTTTTTTTTTAAATATTTTTCGCGAATATACGACTTGAAATTCGTAGGCGTTAACAATCAATATGTGTTCGCAAAATTATTAAAAGTTAAAAAAAATCTTAAAAATTTTTCTGTTAAAATTATTTAAAAATACACTATATAATTACATATTTATAATAATAATAATAATAATACTTTTATTTAATATATAAACATTTTCGATATCTTAATTCTTTCTTCTTTTTCACTGTGCCGTGTATTTTATACTCCTTGTATGAATTTGAAAGATTTTTTTTTTATT
Organism: Nephrotoma appendiculata; assembly: GCA_947310385.1. NCBI lineage: Eukaryota > Metazoa > Arthropoda > Insecta > Diptera > Tipulidae > Nephrotoma > Nephrotoma appendiculata. The sequence continues at coordinate 4,697,239 of OX371224.1, read as the reverse complement.
CCAACTTTTTGATTTCTTTGATTTCAACAAAAATAAAAAAATTATGATAATAACGCATATCAACGTTATAATTATTGTTTTTATGTTTAATTTTATTTTTTATTTATGATTCTGCGATCGTGTGGTTTTTTTTTGCTGGTTTGTGTGTGCTTCAAAATTGAGGTGAGGTGATTTTTCGTGGATAAGAATCAAGTGATTTTTCTTTTAAGATTTCTTAATTTTTTTGTTGTATAGTGCGATGCGTTACAAATAACGATGACATACTTTTGACTTTATTGCATATTGAATGAGATAGGGTGTCTTTTCCGTAAAACAAAGTGTTACATATATGTTTTGAACTCAAATATTTTGGTTCCCGATTTCAGACAAACTCCTGGTATTTTACACTTGCCTCCTTGCTATTTTAGTGATTTTACAGTTTTTGAGCTACAGATACAAACCAATAGAAAAATATTGGCGATTGCAAACGCACTACTCGTGGAAAAAATTTTCATAAAATATGAAGTCTCACATTTTATTACATTAAAATCACGAGCATTTTAATAGCAGTCATTAAAAATTTAAATTTCATGTCTCAACCTCATCTTAATAAAGTCCCACTGTGCAGAATCCGTGATGCTAGTCGATTCTGTGAAATTCCTAAAAATGTACTCGCAAATTTTGTTTATTTCTTTTTCTAATTTATTCAAGAAATACAATTTAAACTTGAAAATTATAACATAATTAATAATTTAGAATTACTTAATCTACATACAAAATAATAAAGTGAATTCGGACGATCACGATCTAATCAAGCAGGTGGTCAGTTTTGTTAAAGCTTGTTGATATCATTGTTCTCGCTTCATTTTGGCATTGTCGGTTGTATGTATCCAGTTGTCTCCCAACATCCGAAAGGTTTTCCAAGTAATTTAGCTTACTTTAATCCACCATTTTTTCTGAAAGACTTCAAATAGTGATCGCATATTTAAGCTAGAATTTTTCAAATGTATAATTTTAGATCTTTCTAAAGACCTTTCTTTCTTTAGAGATTTCAAGCAAAGTCACTGTCATCTTATTATTTGAGTTTATCACTGATATTCGTCATTGACTGGTAAACATTTAAACCTTAAATGTTTATTAACTTCAGTAATCGTGATAATGAATAAAACAAATTATGGAATTTTGGGTTATTCTGGGTGATAGCCAGATTTCCGTTTTCCAAAAAGGGATTGATAAATGCATAGCAAAATGCATACTAAATATAACAGTTAAAACTTTTTAGAAAGCTCGAAATCTTTTGACGCTGATGATGATTTATTTTTGACTACATTGCAAAATAACCCATCTGCAACCAATTTTATGATGACATTCCTTCGAGGTCGACTCAAACTTACTTTATGGACTGGACTTTATGGTGTTACTCTCCTAATTATACTAAATCAAAATAATGGATAGATACAAGTGTTGTGGCCGACACCCAACTTTCTGTTATCATGAATGTACTCCAATTTCAATTGTATTTCACTTATTTTACAAAAAAACTTTTCACAGAAATACAAGTTCACCTTAAATTTTTAGAAAAATAATGAATCAAGTTTGTTGGTTCATGTTGTTTCCAATAGTTTCAGTCAAAATCACAGAGATTTGCAAATTTACAATACTTGAAAAATAGTTAAAGTATACATTGAACTTGGAAATAAAGGGTCAAACTTAATTTAGACTACAACCCCCTTTTAATCAATATCATATACATATTATAATGTTTAACAAATTGGAATGAATAAATGAGTGGTAGCAATTTAAAGAAGTTAGTTTTAGAAGGCAATTGTACGAACGGAATTTTTTGGCATTAACCAAATATTTTGCAATTTCCGTGAAAAAGAGGTTTTTGTATACGATTTTATATCGCAAAATATATTGTGAAGACGAATTGACCAAACAATTTTGAATGTTAGACATTATTTAACCTTCTATATATGGATTCAATTTTTTTTCCAATTTAACTTTACTGTAGTAAAATTTGAAATTAATAAATCAAAATTAATTTGTTTGAACATCACTTCAGCACAGTTTGTTTATCTCAGCTAGAATTTGTGATACATGCCAAAAACTTTAATCTGAATCATCTCTGCAGTGCTCTTCAAACTTTATATTTTCTCAAATCCAACGATCAGGGTAGTGCAATCATTTTATATTGTAATAGGCTAATGAACCATCGAGAATTTGCTACTGAGATAAGACTACCTGGCAAATAGAATTCATGTTGCCCCTGAGTTCTGATCCTCTGAAATACTACCGATAGTTAAATTTAAAAAATCATAATTACTATTAGTGAATATTCCAAAGCAAAAAGTACCTGCTGTAAAAACATATGACCAATCCTAAGAATGTTATGGTATCGGTTGTAAAGCGTTGTATAACAGAGTCGCTACTATAACCGTACTCAGTTCGGTTCTCATCAATGACCCTAAAGATTTATCAAGTGACAAAAAACTGAACCTACAGACAATTGCGTGGAAAATCGCTCTAAGGACCGGCTACCTTACATTAGAACATTATAGTTATTATGGTTCTTTTAGCAATCTCAGATCTTGAATTTTCCTTCTAGTTTTCATGAATTTTAGTTTGGTCCTCTGGCGCTGCTAATCATAAATTATGGGAAAACTCCAGCTCGTTGTTCATTTGCTTAATTTGAATAAAAATATTTTTGTAGCTTAATGGTTTTTGCAAATTTTAATTCCAGTGTACTAAAAATTTTAATAGCCGTCAAATTAAAAATTATACCTTTATACAACACACATTGAAAAATTAATTTACGTATGGCATCAATGTACGTTGATTTACCAATGTCAGAAGTTTGATAGACTGAAAGTATTTTCGCTAGCTTTTTGGCACTGGAACGTTTGAAATTCCATAGATGGAAGAAAAACAAAAGAGAAAAGATTTTAGAACTGAATTTAATGCATCCTTTTGATAATTTAGTTACAAGGTCAAACATATCAGGCTTTGTCACAAGCATTCATGTATCTTATCAAACTCTTCTTTTAGCTTTAGCTGTAGTTGCTAATGTTCGATTTCTAGCTAAATACCCTAAACCATAATGTATACCTAAATTTACAGCATTTTGGAATTTCAAATAATTCCGATGATAATCTATGCTTTACATTTATCAATGTGTTGCAGTGGAGAAGGATTACGAGACTTGTGGGGTTTAACTGTTTGTGAAATCAGCTTTATGAAAAAAATTGTTTAGTTTTTCTCAGCATTTTTAACATGCCTCAGCTGTGTTAGCTAATTTAATGCTGCAAATATTTCGGCGTGTAATATTTAATAATTTTTAAAATACTAGCTCCGTTTTATTAGACAACACGTATCAGGTACAATCTAATACAGCCAAAGAACTCAGCAGACATGGTTGAGCTTTACAAAAAACCCGACATTCATAAAAGGCAACTAAAATTTTCTATATAATATAATAATTTTCAAATGCTTCATTCATTCATATCATCATTATATAAACAATTGTATTCTGTTGTTGTACATTTATTATCATTCACAAATGATCGTGTGATTCATTGATCATCATTTTCCCATAATTTAAACGACACAAACAATTATTTTCTTCTCTATATCACACCAACAAAAACCATATATCCAAATAAAATAAGAATGTCATCATTCTGGCTTGGTGATATATACAACAATAACAACCAAATATAGCTTGAATTCCCTTTAAAAGGATTAAAGGGAACATAAATATATTTGTTTCCAATCAACATCACTATACAGCATCGTCGCTCCTTATGGGAAAATAAAATAATTATAATGTAAACAAGTGATTTTTCTATTTAAAATACGTCTTCTGGGTAGTGTACTGTTCAAACGTGTAAGATGTATTCCAGCATTTCTGATTCATTTCAAAATTATTATTTTTAGCTGCGGTGATAATTTACATTGACATTGGATCTATTGTGGATTTTTGAAGTACATGTCATAAACTATTATTAGTTGAGTGAAAATATCCTTAAAAGGTAAGGATATTTAAGTAAAGGATAGTAAAGGACTAAGGATATTTAAGCGCAGGTGTTACTTTTTAGTCCTAATCATCATCCTACTCATGTAATAATTTACGAATAGGCAATTTACTTGTCACGAAAGATTTGTTATTCTGTTAAAACGCATTTCAACACAAATACATCATTAATTATCAATTATAAATTTACAAAGATTTATAATTGTTCAAAATCCTATTTTATGAATGTTATTTGACTATTTACAATAATTAAATAATATGTGATTTATTCAGTTAAATTTAAACCGTTTTGTATTTTGGGAGGTCAGTATCCACTAAATATTATTTAAAATTTCATTAAAACATGGCGAAATCAAATTTTTACAGTGTAGGTGAAAATAGATAAAGAAAATTCGATATTGTTAGTTCTAACATTATTGTGAAATAAAAATTTCAAGCCCCATCTTTGATGTTTAAATTTTTAGCCTTAGTTAGTTAGGTAGTTTAGCCTTTACAAGTTTGAGTGTAATTTTTTCTGATTCAAGTTTGCAATTTTCTCCAGAAATCTTATAAAGAATAATCGAATGGTGGTCATAATAGCAGATAGAATCAATAAGTTGTATTTGAGAAGGAACATGGGGACAAGGATCTAATCTTACTTTTATTTGCCACTCTTTCCTGGTTTGTAAGATCGTAAATTTCGTTTCTGAAGTGTTGTCCCTGTTCCATTTTGATAAATAGTGATAAATAGTTGGGTAGAATATTTTAATTCTTCTGACGTAGGTCTTCTTGGTTGACTACAGTGCTCTTTCGACATTTGAGCGACAAATCTTTTCACATAAACCACAATCGTTTTGATTGAATTAAAATTGGAGTGTCCTACATATAAATTGTCAAAAGTGCAATTTCATGTCACTGTAGTGGCCCTCATTTTTAGTTGTTTTGGCTCCAGTTGATCTGGTGTTAAGACAACACTAAAAGTATTACGTATACAGCCACCTAAACTAATACTAAAACATTTTTAGTAGTTATAACTATTAATGGATTAATTATGATCCAATATAGCAAAACACGAGAATCCCATTCCTTCTTTAGATATACAAAATAATTTATTAGACCATTAAACAAAACTTTAAAAGAAACATTAACGAAAACCACAAAGCTTGTTGCGCGCACACAAAATCTTATCTATACACAAACGTATGGGGAGATAAACACTTGATCTTAAACACATAATGTAAATAAATTTCAAGATTACGATAAATGAGATGAAGATGATATTTTACGAGACTGTTTCGCTATGCAATAATAATATCGTAAAAAATAAGTTGTAACAATAATTATACATTTAATTGTATAATAAAGTTACAATTATTTTTTTTTATTATTCTTACTTTTTATTGGATGATGGTGTGTTGTTGTGATTAGAAGAACGAGCGACGTAACAACAGAATTATTTTTATTAAGTCGTTCAAGCCGTATATTAAATCAACTGTACACGGAATACGAAAAAGCGAATAAATAAATTAAAATCCGAGAATGAAAAAGGAAATTGGATTAAAAACTGTGATTATAATTAGAACATTGACAAATTGGATTAAGATTGGCGCGCACTGACTTTCAGATCGTATAACAAACGACAAATTAAATATAATTAAGTGGAAATTTTAAATGAGAAAAATAAAAAAACGTTCTTCTTGGTGGGCTAATCTGTTATATTATGCTAAATTGTATCAAATTAATTTTAATGAAAGTTGTTAATTAAATTTATATAAGCAATTTTTTTAACACAACAACGCGCTGCGCTGTCTGTAATTGGAGAAATTTTGCATAGTTTTTTTTGTTGTATTTTTAAGACGAACCATCACCACAACATCTTATTACTCGCGACAGTCGGTACGATATAATTTAGTTATTTTATCCTCACAATTAATTTCTTTTTGAGAAGTGAAAAAAAAATTAAATAAATTAACCAAAGCACTGAAAAATGCTGTTGTTGCAAGCGGAAAAACGAAAATAAAATATTATTCTTGTAACTAATTTCTGATTCTGATATCATATTTTAGCGAATGCTTTTACAATACTCTCTGTATATATATATGTATCAATTGAATAACCAAAACATATTAATTACATAGAATCTTAAGAAAATAATAAAATAGCAACAGTATAAATTAAGAAGAAAAATTTATAAAATGTATATATGTATATATATATATATATATATATATATATATATATATATATATATATATATATATATATATATATATATATATATATATATATATATATATATATATATATATATATATATAAGAACTTAATGCTTCTTTTCTTCTTGGCTTTGGAGGTACGATATGTATAAGAAAACTGATAATCTCTTTAGCCGTATTTTATTGGTACAAGAAAAATGAATATATACGATTTTTTTTATTATATGTTTATTGTAAATTAAGATAAAGTTAAGTGTTCAGGTTGAAATTTTGCTTTACGTTTAGGGTACTTGTAGTACAGTACCGCATTAGTCTTTTAATTGGATCAGAAGATATTGCCGACATTCCCAAGTTTTAAGTGCTCTAAACCTGCACCGACCAAATTAGCCCGCCTCAATGAAACCTGTACTATAATTTGTTACACATTTATTACAATTTATTACAATAACTCCCGATTTTATTACAGTTACCGTTTTCGAGGAACGAGTGATCGGTTTAGCTTGTAATTAAACCTACACCGCCAAAATTGTAACTTTTGATGTGGCTGTGATATCGAGATGGTTCGTGCACCAGAATTTATTACAAATTAATTACATTGATTAAAGAGTACAAGATCAACCCTAAATCTTGACTAAGGGTAAATTTCACCCCAAACGATTATTTATGCCAAAAACATCGATATAACCAATATTAATAAATTACTACAACAGACCGCCACCAGATATTGAGTCAAATAGACATTGTGGAGGGCAGACCAACCTTATACAGGTGTGTAATAAATTATCTTTGTATCAGGTTACACGGAAATGGCTCCAAACGGTGAAGGGTTCAAACGTATAATTTAAAGTTCGATTTTATCACCTTCAACAATTTATTACACCAGACCGCCACCAGACATTGAGTCAAATGTTACTTCTTGGACCTTGTGGAGGGCAGATCATCCTTATACAGGTGTGTAATAAATTATCTTTGTATCAGGTTACGCGGAAATGGCTCCAAATGGTAAAGGGTTCAAATGTCTAATTTAAAGTTCGATTTTATCACCTTCAACAATTTATTACACCAGACCGCCACCAGATATTGAGTCAAATGTTACTTCTGGGACCTTGTGGAGAGCAGATCAACCTTATACAGGTATGTAATAAATTATCTTTCTGTCAGGTTACGCGGAAATGGCTCCAAACGGTGAAGGGTTCAAACGTCTAATTTAAAGTTCGATTTTATCACCTTTAACAATTTATTACACCAGACCGCCACCAGATATTGAGTCAAATGTTACTCCTTGAAACTTGTAGAGAACAGATCAACCTTATATAGATCAACCTTATTCACCGTTTGGAGCCAATTCCGTGTAACCTGATACAAAGATAATTTATTACACACCTGGGTAAGGTTGATCTGCCCTCCACAAGGTTCAAGAAGTAACATTTGACTCAATATCTGGTGGCGGTCTGGTGTAATAAATTGTTGAAGGTAATAAAATCGAACTTTGAATTAGACATTTGAACCCTTTACCATTTGGAGCCATTTCCGCGTAACCTGATACAAAGATAATTTATTACACACCTGTATAAGGATGATCTGCCCTCCACAAGGTCCAAGGAGTAACATTTGACTCAATATCTGGTGGCGGTCTGGTGTAATAAATTGTTGAAGGTGATAAAATCGAACTTTAAATTATACGTTTGAACCCTTTACCATTTGGAGCCATTTCCGCGTAACCTGATACAAAGATAATTCATTACACACCTGTATAAGGTTGGTCTGCCCTCCACAATGTCTATTTGACTCAATATCTGGTGGCGGTCTGTTGTAGTAATTTATTAATATTGGTTATATCGATGTTTTTGGCATAAATAATCGTTTGGGGTGAAATTTACCCTTAGTCAAGATTTAGGGTTGATCTTGTACTCTTTAGTCAATGTAATTAATTTGTAATAAATTCTGGTGCACGAACCATCTCGATATCACAGCTACATCAAAAGTTACAATTTTGGCGGTGTAGGTTTAATTACAAGCTAAACCGATCACTCGTTCCTCGAAAACAATAACTGTAATAAAATCGGGAGTTATTGTAATAAATTGTAATAAATGTGTAACAAATTATAGTACAGGTTTCATTGAGGCGGGCTAATTTGGTCGGTGCAGATTTAAAGCACTCAAGTTTTACTCGGTTCTAGAACAAATTATATGAAATTCTTTCAAATTACTAATTAGCAATCTAACAATCTTAATCGTTAAATTAAATCGAATAAAAAATAAACATCTAAATTGAATGTTAAATATTGCAACGAGATTTTAACTTTATTTATCGTTGAAATCAAACCTAAGTAAATAACCAAAAATCTAGATAATGTATCCTATAAAGCACATATAGTGAAATCACAATGCTTCATTAAGCTTGAAGCTACAAAACATGAAATTTAGTTCCACTTTCGATATTGCCGCATAAGGTAGGTAATTCGCATATTATCATTGCGAAAACAATATGACATTTTACACTTACGTAATATTTAAATTGAAAATAAATAAATATAAAGAAAAGTTCATTATCCACCTTCATCTCCATCGATCTCGTACAATAATAATAAAAACTATTTTAATCAATCAATAAAATTAATCATCAATTTATATGTCAAAACTAATATAAAATTTCATCATTCAACAACACAAAAAGTACAAAAAAAGTTTGTCTGAATTAAACTTTATAACTCAAGCGCAACAACTAATAATTTCGATTTTCTTATTTACTGCAATTTATATTTATTTAATGATCATAAAAAAATGATTAAAATAAGATGATCTCGCACGAGCCAATAACGCAAACAAAAAAATTGTATATTTGCTCTCCACGTCGGTTACAAGATGATCGCTAAAATTCAAACAAACAATAATTTTCTTCTAATTTAGTCAATATATAATAGACTCGAGTATATTGATCGAGAACATAATCAGTAATTATAAAAAAGTAAAAGTTTATTTATTTATTATGAAATTCACTCGTATGCTGTATATGATAAATAATGTAACATGAATGAATTATTATTAAAAGAATAGTAATTTAAGACTTAATTGACATGAGTAGGTGGAGATGGTTTTTATTCTTTATAGTAAGATACGTATACTTTGTACATACGTATCTGTTTGTGCAATTTGGGGCCCGATTTAATAAATTTGATATGTAATTTTGTGTTAAGTAATAAATGTTATAATTTTTTGATTTTTCAAAAAATTAAATGAAACTTCTTATAGCATGCTTTCAAAAAATACCAGAGCTTAAAGTTATTTTGGATGCAAATCTGATACAATTTGAGCTAAAAACATTGCTTCTCCGGACGAGCAACGCCACTGAAAGAAAAAATCTCTGTTTTTTTTACAAAACGGGTAAGTAAACATAAAAATGTTAACCTAACGCATTTTTTGTGAAAACAACACATGCATTTGCTGAAATTATTAGGTGACATTTACGTTTACAATGATAATCTAGCAAAACGTGATACGTAAAATAACACCAACTAAAGATTCCGCTACTTTTCGAAAATTTACGTTTCTGATATGCAAAATTTGCGAGTGCTTCGTAAAATATTGCAAATGAAAAGCAACATTCACACAGAGCAATGTTAATTTTACGTAATGATAATACAATTGTTACAAACAGTTTTAAAACGAACTGATGATCAGAGTTAGTTTTTTGTGAAATGTAGGGTTTCGTGAAAGCGAAAAAATAAAAATTATAGTTTATTAGCTGTGTGTCTCGAATATGATAAACAAATAAACATTTACTTAGATATTAAGTAAAATTAGTATTGGTTTTGCAAAATCTGCTAGTTTCTTAGCTATAAGTGACGTATGTCTACGTAAATTAAAATGTTTGCATGTTCAAATATTTCAAATATAAAGAAATACAACTAAATCATATTGTAGATTCAAAATGAAATCATCTAACAGAAAAACTGGATCATAATAAAATAAATTATATTTTATTTTTCTGGGGTTAATACACATATAGCGATGTGATTTATCATTTATGGTTTTTACCACGAGAAAAACGGATTTCTAATTGTAATTTTGAGGTGGTCATATTATTAAACTTTCAAACAAACAAATTTACTTTGCTTTAGTAATTAAATGAATTTATTACATATCATATAACAACAAATTACACCACCATTAAAAAATTTTTAACGGTCTTTATTGTGAGCATAATTTTTACAGATGTTTAGGCAACATTTACTTAGAAACTATATAAAATATACGTTGATCTATGCGAATTTTACTTAGCTGAACTAATATTTTACAAGGCATATGCAAATTTTACAAAGCAGATTATGTAAATTTTAGAAATCATTTAAAATTGAAATACCATACACAGCACGCGGTTTGCTATTTCGGTTTTACATCGTTTTCTAAAATTTACCTATCTGCTTTGTAAATTTTGCATATGCCTTGTAAAATACTACTTAAGCTAAGTAAAATTGGTATAGGTTAACGTGAATTTTACATAGCTTCAGGTTTAATGTTCCCTAAAAATCTGTAAAATATTCTTCGTACTGAAGTTCATTAAATATTATATTAATTCGGTATAATTTCTTTGACTGCGAACTAGACTAGTCGCATAAATGCGCTGCATAGTTGAAGAAATTTATTTATTATATAAATGATCTTCAAGTTTAGTTATTAACAAAAATAAAAATCAGTGTAATCAAATAATCACTATTTATGTGCTCAAGGATTACCATAATTTTATGCGTATTTAACAATATATATATATATATATATAAAAAAGGGGTTTTGAAGTAAATGTTGGCTGTTAACTAAATGGTAAGTAGCGTTTATAAAGAGCAAAATTTTATATTCTGTAATACATATAATTAAGCTGTGTGTCTAACTAATCGAATAATTTTTAATTGAATATAACGCATTAAATGCTTCAAATTACTTAAAAAAAATCCTGCGAAAAACAAGAATGCAAGTTTTATTGCGGTCAAGTATATTCATTTTGTATATTGATGAATATTTAACTTTTGGATTGTACAGTAGATATTAAATTAAAAAACTACATTTCTATATATTAAATAAAAATGAAATTATTCGATATTATAAATTAAAAATTGATTGGTATAATAGTTAGTAATAAATTATAATTATAATACTTTATTAATTTATAATATTTTATAATTTTATAAAGTTTCTGCACTTGTACATAATAAAATATATAAATATCTAATACAAATAAATAAATTTTTAGGAGAGGAACGACATTAACTAGAAAAAAAAACAAATTGAAAGTATAATCTTCCGGAAGTACTTTTCGAAACAGAAGCACAAATGTGTATTTGTCACAATATAACAGGAAAACCTGCAAGCAGCAGTACAATCGGTAAATATAAACAATTCCTTTCTACATGTTTTACAACAAGTTTTAGTGATTTTTGAACATTTTTTTTTAAGTTATATATTGGCTTCATGACAATTTTTCCAAGAAATCCAACAATTTATTCAAAATTGGTCGAATTTTTGAGTAAAATACCTGCAATAATTACCACGAATGTGAAAAAACAACCATGTAAAACTTCATTCATAGAAATGTCTCATAAACCGGATGAACTGAACACAGGTGAATAATTTAAAATTTTGAACGATATAAATCAATAACAACTTTTTTTTTTTATTATAGATTCCTACAATAATAAAATTATGAAAATGTTGAGTGTACTTCCTCCTCCATTCGGCAAACCGCTTGAAGTGGTTCACTTGTCGATGGATTTAAATACACCTGCGGCAGCTTCCTAGGAGCATTGGACGTTAGCCTCAAAATACATCAAGTGTTTAAATTGGAGTATCCTGAATCGTGCTACAACGTTTGTTCATTCATAAAGCTGTATTTTTACATTATAAACACAGAATATGATGAAACAAAACCGTCTGTGTTAACTTTAATCACCGATGTGGAAAATCGGAAATAGTAAAACGTTTTTTTACTAAATATTTTGAGTTCATGAAAATTTAAATACCGATTATGGTTAATTAATTCTTATTATTTATGATTTTTTGTATATGTTTGTCAATGAATTGTTATCTGAGAAGAACAGTTACATCTAGAATACCTTTTAAGTATATTGAAGTTGTGATTGTTTATTTTTAATAAAAAAACAGTATGCAGAAATTGTACCTGTAAATTTCTTCAAATTATTTAAATGCATAATAAACATTTGTGATAAAAATAATATAGAAACAGTATAAGCTAAATTTATGTTTCAAAATGTGTGAGTACTTTTAAGTTTTTGCATTACGTGAAATTGTACCTGAAATTGATTAATTAAAAAATAAATAAACTATTTTGAAAATTTATTTTAGTTATTATTTAATAAAAATCTTGAGAAATTCGCCCCGGATTAAAAACATAATAAACATAAAAAATTTATATATATATATATATATATATATATATATATATATATATATATATATATATATATATATACGACGTTACAGTGCCACTATGCTACCTGTACTATACACCTAAGCTAAATTTACAAGCTCGCTACGCTATTTAAACAAAGCAGCTTTATAAAATTAACAATATTGCTAAATCTGTTATTCATTTTTCACATCGCACTAAGTTAATTTCACATTCTTATTTATGTATATGGAACAATACTCTATGTAAATTTTACATAAAATTTAAGTAAATTATTACTTAGTGTATTGGTAAAAAAAACAAACAAATAAGTTCAATTGACTTATCAGAGATGTCAATTACACGTAATTTTTCAATAAAAATTTTGAACATATTTTACAACGAATTTACCTAAATTTACAAATTGATTTTTGCAATATTTACGAAGCGCTATTTAAGTTGCGTTTGCACTATTTTTTTTGTAAAGTTAGCTTATAATTTATGTTAAAAACAGCATATCTTTTCTTTCAGTGCGATTCATTTGCAATACTTTTGAAAAGAGTTTACTCTAGTTACGGCTAGTAATCTAGTAATTTAAGAAAGGCCCACTATTTGCAGGATGGCCAACAACTGGCATGAAATTCTAATTTCTTTGAAGTTTTGGCATTGCTGTGACTCAACTGTATTTACAATACAGAATAATTTTCTATTTACCTACACAATATATAAGTGTAACAAATTTTAGTTGACGAAGGCGACAGGCTTACCAGATAGAGATTAGAGATTCGAGGTAAGAATTACAATATCTAAACAAAACAATCAAATTTCTATAAAACTAAACCTCACATTCGTATCCACTAATCAACTGTTTGATTCAGCATTAAAGGTGCGTGTGGCGAACACGTCATATAAACGACAAATTCGAATAGCGATAATAATTGTCTTCAACATACATTACTAGTATTTAGGATCTAAATGTGTGTCCTGCTGTACCCGAATGTCTATGGAACCATAAAGGTGGATTTACATATATGACGATTTTTCGGCGAGGCTGCTTGCCGCAGGAAATTCGGCGAACGCTTTATTATCGATGATTTACATATTCGGCGCAGTTTTTTCACACATTCATTCATAAACCATATTCTGACCCATAATTTTTTTAATTAGTAGGTGATTTATGAATTTTTGAAGCTAGTGTGAATTTTTATCTGTAAGAGATTAGTAATTTTTTAAATGAATAATATGTATATTGTTAAAGGATATATAACCATTAAAGAAAATGCTTAAGTTAACTCGGCAATCGAAGTTGGTTAGAACTTAAAAAATAAAGTTATTATTATTATTGGTATATACCTTAAAAAGATAGACAGAAGGCCTCCCAGATGTTTGGCAAATAAGTTATTAAAATATAGAGAGTAGTAAGGGCACTATGACAATTTGGAACAAAAGATGCGATTTCATGAATCCCTCGAATTTTTTAATTATCATCGGATGAGGATCTTTTTGACTAACTGCGGCATAAAGTTGGATAAGCCATTGAAAAACTGACACTATCCAGGAAACCAATATCTACTGGGGAACGCTTGTCATTGACATTAAGGTAAAGAGCTACACTGAAAAAAATTTTGTGTATTTTTTTACGAATATCATTCGTTAACTCGAATTCCTACTATTAATGTAAAAATCTTTATATAAACGTAGAAAATAAAATAAACAAAACAAATTCTACAACTGCATGCATTAATAGTAAGAATCGCAGTTCGTAAATTTATAGTTCAATTAATAGTTTTTTTGTATTGTTGCATTATATTTATATTTGTTGTTAAAGGATACTTTCAATTGTAAAATTGTGTTAAAAGTCTTTATACGAATAGGTTCGCAATAATGAATTTTTATTCCTTAAAAATATGAAATTATACGTAGTAAAGATACAATAGCGAAATTCGAAAATTATGGTATACGAGTATCTCGATATTCATATCGATGTTAACTTTTACGAATTTTATTATTAATATTACAAATTATAATATATAGTAGCTAATTATGACAAATATATAAAAATTTTATAGAACATGTTTAAAAATATTTATTAAAGATATAAGGCTGTAACGAACACACAATTATTTACATAGTCTCTTTTTATCATTAATGACTTGAACATGTAGAAGTTGTATGCAACATAATATTAATTACATACTGGTATAGTTTATTGAAAATGTAATTCAAATGATCGAATTTGTTCATAACATATTCATCCAAACGATTCATCTTTTTTTAAATTTGTCTTCTGTTTACGCACATTTTCTTTGACCATAACTTATCTTCGACTCTCTTTATAATTTACCCATCCACAATTATAAAATAATCAAGAAGCACGCGCATGATTAAACTTTAGAAAGATATTCAGAAGGTGTGCCTTTTTACGATATAAGTTGAGGATGTATTCACATACCACAACCACGAGTAAAACTTTAGGCTTTGTAACCAATGTATTTTAGAGTGTGCGGATAAATTGCCGTTTTGAAAAAATGCTGTTTTGAAAAATCCTGTCTTATTTTGAGAAATACAGTTTTGAAATATGTATTTGAGAAGATATCCTTCTATACACCACCCCAACGTTAAATAAAAATTAATTTGTTTGTACTCGTTTTGAAATTTCATCAAATATTTACGCACTATCCACGAATTAGTTCGTATTATAGATAACGATAGAAAAATATTCATAATATATAAGAAAAGTCCGTATATCTACGAATTAGTTCGTATTATAGATGACGATAGAAAAATATTCATAATATATACGAAAAGTTCGTATATCTACAAATTAGTTCGTATTATAGATGACGATAGAAAAATATTCATAATATATACGACAAGTTCGTATATCTACAAATTAGTTCGTATTATAGATGACGATAGAAAAATATTCATAATATATACAATAAGAAAAGTCCGTATATCTACGAATTAGTTCGTATTATAGATGACGATAGAAAAATATTCATAATATATACGAAAAGTTCGTATATCTACGAATTAGTTCGTATTATAGATGACGATAGAAAAATATTCATAATATATACAAAAAGTTCGTCATATTTATATTTTATACGTATTATATTTCATAAAACGGTCATTTAGTTCATTCGTTCTTAAAATTTGTTGCAAGTTTGTTGTGTCTTGGTGGTAAATTAAAAAGAAATAATTTATTGAAATCATAGTGTTTTATTTCGTTTTCATAATTAATTATAAAATAAAAACAACTATTATTTTGTTTGTGTAATAAAATAGTGATAATTTTAGTTGCATATCAGATAAGTATTATATTTAAAGGCATTTTTTTGGATCATCCGGATAGAACAGCATTCATTTTTATTTCACTACGTAGTCACAAAAATTTATTTATTTATAGGAATTTATTATTAAATAATTCTTAAATAATTTTATAGATCCGAAAGTTGACGCTGCTTTGCTTGCTTAAAAAGCACATTAACTACGACGATGTATCAGCTAATGAGTTCGGGAGTATTTGGCACGCTTGTAGCCGATACAAAATTAAGGAAATACAACACGACCTAACATCTCTTCAAAATATTTTAATAAATGAGGAAAAATCAATTAAAAGGGTTTCTATAAAGGTAAATTAAATTCAGAAATTAACGTGAAAGTCAATTCAATATGTAAATATATAATTCAAACAGTACATTTATTGTAACTCTTTTTTACTTTTAGACGATGCCGCTCTTCAGCTTTTCTGGTGCTTCCATTGATTCCTAACTTCTATTCAAAAGGAATATTAAAAAGGATGATACCGGACAGGAATCAATAATTTACACAGGATTTTCCAGGAAAATTAGATGAAGAAAAATTAGAATGCATTTAGCCATTTGTACTGGGTATAGGAAACGTGGTGCAGTGTGAAAAATATTTTATGTTCATTTTTTAACAAATCTTACCATATTATAAAACAAAACAAAAATCCTCTAAAGCCAGTCTGATATTACAAGAGCTTACAAGTTAGAGTACTGTTGGTTTATATTTTTTATTATCCTAACTGATTATTTTTACTATTTTAATGCTGAGCTGATAGACATTTTAACTTATTTTGTATTATTCAAAGTATATTATTAAAATAATATTGATCATTTGATTAATACGTATAACGTGTATTTGTAGGAAACATTGAATAAATTTCTATGTTTCTATTATTTTATTAAGTTACATAATTACAGTTACATAATTAAGTAATAAATCATAAGGTGAAGCAAAACTGAAATTTACAATTAAAAAAATAAAAATATGAATCAAATAAAACTAATAAAAATACAAAAATAGTTAAAATTAATTAATTATTTGAATATAAGTGTAATGGTAATAGCTGTTTTGAATAATTTTTGATTTATTATTTTACTTAGTATTAATTATGCATTAAATTATATTTTATTGTGAATATTTTGTAAAGATATTATAAGTGTTAAATTATGATTTTATAAATAAAACATTCTCGTCGTATGAAATTAAGAAAAACATAATTGTGCTTATTATTCATGAACTGCATCTTATATTTGAATAATCGTCATCAATATATTTACGAAAATAGTTGTTTTATTTATGAATTATTTCACATTCTATGGGCATTGTCAACTTACATATAACATTAGTTTCGTAAATATCAGTATTGATACGTATATAAAATGAATTTATTTAGTTAAATGTATGAATTAGACGTTATTAAAAATTTTAATTTCCAAAATGTTATGAAAAATTTCGTGCTATCTATGAATTTAATCTTTCAACAAATCATCATTTTGTACTATTTTACAATGCCTTACGTTAATAATAAGAAATTATTCATCCATAAACGCTTGCAATTGCATTAAAATTATAAACTTTTTCGTATCGTATATGAATCAAATCATAAATAGTACAGACTAATTCGTAGCTACAACAATTTATTAATTTGTCAGTTTTATGTTATTAATGAACGTAATTCGTAATATTATAGAACTCCTGCATTGGCGCTGTTTTCACGTATTTTTCGTACTATTAATGCAGCTTTTGTCTCTATAGATGCAGGATTTTTTTGAGTGTATAAATAAGATTTTTGATACTTACCAGGTGAATGATATTTCTGTCTTATTTACATATCTCGCAAAAGCGACTCAATGAAGTCTCTATCATACAATTTTAGAGTATCAACAAGCTCTACTAGTCAAATAATTTGAGAAACCTGTCAAGCTATTTGGGAATCTTGAGAGGAAAAATGGACCGGTGTGAAGTTTCTAACATTAATTAAAAGTGTAGCTACACAAATTAACAAAAAAGTGTAGCGTGCAAAACAAATATTTTGCAGTGTATGCAACTTATCTATATTTAACATGTAAATAATTTATAAGAAAAACCACAAAAACTAATATTAAATTAAAAATTTCGAATTAAAAACAAACGAAAAATATATGTACAAATATTAAAGTTTTCAAAGTTTTATCAAATACTGATATTTACCATAATTGAGGTTAAACACATAATTAACAATCCATCCTAGAGTTTTCGCAATATAGCCACTACTATTATCGAATAATAGACATTCGTGCATATTTAAATTTGTATAGCCCGTACATACAAAAAGGGTTGGACTCCTCTGTCAAAATTTTCATATTTTTTTGATAAAAATTGTATATGGAAGCTGATCCTACACTCCGAATTAACACTCCATCCTAGAGTTTTCACAATATAGCCAATAGTATTCTCAAATAGTAGACATTCGAGCCTATTCAAATTTGTATAGCCCTTACATTAAAAAAAAGGTTGGGCTCTTCTGACAAAATTGCATATTTTGGTAAAAATTGTATATGGAAGTTGATCCTACACTCCCAATTAACACTCCATCTTAGAGTTTTCACAATATAGCCACTAGAATTCTCAAATAGTAAACATTGCAGCCTATTCAAATTTGTATAGCCCGTACATATGAAAAGGGTTGGGCTCCTCTGACAAAATTTCATATTTTGATAAAAAAAAATGGAAGCTGTACCTACACTCCCGATTAACACTACATCCTAGAGTTTTCACAATATAGCCACTAGTATATTCGAATAGAAGACATTCGAGCCTATTCAAATTTGTATAGCCCGTACATATAAAAAAGGGTTGGGTTCCTCTGACTAAAATTTCATATTTTGATAAAAATTGTATATGGAAGCTGATTCTTCTAGCTGAACTTCACACCGTAGAAAAATGGAAGAGAGTGGCGAACGATTTCTACAAAAAATTGAACTTCCTTAATTGTATTCGAGAGCTTGATGGGAAGCATTGTGTTGTACATTTAAAATTTTTAATATAAATCTAATTTTATTTAACTAATTTAAAGATTTTTTTATGCTTTTCCGAATAGTAGATCTGCTTGTTTTAACTACAATAGGTCGCACAGTATAATCTTAACGACGCTTTGCGATGCAGATTATAACATTGGACATTGGAGCTTCTGGACAATTTAATGACAGTGGAGTATTTAAAAATACTTAGCGCGGGAACGCGCAATGTGGAGACAGCACAACCCTTAATATTCCAAACGATGAATATTTACCGGGATCTACTATCAAGACACCATTCGTGATTTTAGGGGATCAGGCTTTCCTCCCCTTAAAAAATTTGATGCGACCTTTCGCTAGGAGAAATCAATATGTAGGTTTACCCTTCGAATCGACCTACAATTACCGGTTATCGAGTGCTAGACGGGTAATTGAGAAAAGTTTCGGAGTATTTTCTGCTAAATGGCGGGTTTACCGAAGGGCAATACCGCAGCGAAAATAGAAACTGTGGTTTGAATTGTGAAATCTACAATTTATCTATATAATTGGATCAAAAATAAAAATTCATTATAGTACCCGGAAAGAAATATAGAAAGAGAAGAACCAAATAGCAAATATCCACTGGAAGATGGAGACAAGAAATCTCAACAGAAGATGGTGGATTAATTTCTGTAGGTCGAGCGGGACAAACAGTTCCCCGGGAAATGCCCTTCATGTAAAAAATAATTGTAAAGGGTATTTCGTTGAAGTGGATGTGTTGCCATGGGCAGATAATGCATCATCATAGCTACTGTAAAAAAATGTTTTAAAAATTATAAATATTAATTTAAAACAAAAAATAAAATATAAATTAATTTGAGTTCAATTTTTGTTTAATTATTATTATAATTACATTATATTATATTACGTAGTATTACTGCTCGTTGCGGAAAGGCAAAAAAGATCAACTTCGTCGTAGTCTTATACTGGAGGTTGCATCGCGCTTATTATTTTGTCGATAAATCATCTAAAATATTATAAAAATAAATAAGTTATATAAGATTATATGTTTATATTAAAATTTACTTACTATCTGCGTGACGAGCACTGTTAGTCGACCTAGCTGAACTATAACTAGACCGTTTTGGTCCTCGGTGTCGACGAGCCAGTACTACAGGACGTTTCTTTTATAGAGAAAGCCGGCTGTGGTAGCGATGATCGAATAATAGGCGTCGATGAACTGAAAATTGGTGTTTCATTAAACACGGCTTGTTTTATGCGTGAATTTCACAGTGACACAATTTTTTTAGTAAAATTAATACGAGATAAAAATATATCTCCTTTACTTGTTAGAAAGAAACAAAAAAAAATTTTAGTAAAATTTACTAGGGAAAATGTTGCCTTAAAAAGTATGAAACTCAATACTTTCTATGGCAACATTTGTTTGTTTTGTCACTCTAACTTAATTTTAATATGTGTACGATCTTTTTTCGGTTTCTCAGTATTTTTTACTGGAAAAAAATGTTTCACTGAGGAATCCACGCATTATGGATGAGAAAGATCTATTATTATTCAATTGATTATTTATTTCATCAGCTTGGTTAAAACTGTTGAAAAAGTAGTGCAGGGTTGACTCGTTCGACGATATGTATTCTGTTTCAGATATGAAACTGCTCGCAAGACATCTAAAATTATGTAAGGTTCAACAATCATGTATATGTGTGTATTTCAATTCATTTTAATTAATTCATTTGCAAAAAACTAAATATTATAACTTACTCTTTAGGGTCAGCCAGAAATTGTAATAAAAACTACATGTTTTTAATGCAATGGGTCATAAATTGAGATATTATGCGGCACTACCACTCCTAGGTTTCCGTCTGTGGTTTGTAAATTTTTATCGAAGGCGTTTCCTCATCTTTTGGCTCTCATCATCTGGGAAATATAATTTATAAAAACAGATTTAAATAACATATTACAACAAAATTAAAACGCCATAATAATTGGGTTACTCTAAACCCGTAACTCATCCGAAACCTCCTTCCATATTATCCGTCGAAACCCGTTGTTTCTGTACAATTTGTTGACAAATCGTACAAAACGTTTCTTATTTTTTAATAAAATTAAAACTAAAAACCGATAAAATAAAATATTAGAATAAAAATTAAAACCGATTTATTATTTTTTTTTATAATAAACACAAACTACAAGAATTGAATTTGGCGCAAAAGTCAAATCGTAAAAAAAATAAAAAAACAAAATTTTTTTTATGTTCGCTGTGTCGTCGCGTGTGTCACGTGATGTTCGACGCACAAAAATCGTTGGATATTTAAATTCACCTTTTTTTCTTATTTATGGAGATAAGCCGATAACTATGGCCCAGTCGTAACTTTTTTGTCACCACCAGGAATCGAGCCCAGGACCCCCGAATTACATAGCAAGCGCTCTACTTACTATGCTATCGAGGACGACAAACCTTAAGTGTCGTAACAGATTGACAAAACAAATTCTCCACAGTCCTTAATAATAATCAGATGACGTGAATATGGAGACCACGTCAAAACTTCAATTTGTTCCGCTAAGGACCAATTTTCAATTATACGAAACGTATGGATAGACTCGTTATGATGTTGGAAAAGCCATTACATCGCTCCAAAAATATTATTGATCGTATGGCGAGAATTTTCTAAACTACGGTTATGATTTTATTAAACTTTTTATAAATTTGTATTTGATGGTCTCCATAATAGGAAGCGGTTTGACATAATAAAACACCACAAAATTCGCTTCCCCTATCTCAAATCGTGAAGGTAATAGTTCTGTGGTCACAAGTCAAAAGTGGTAAAGTCGACTTAAGTGCAAACTCATATTTTATATTTTCCTAAACTTATCACGAAAAATTCATTTAAAAGTCGGTAAAATTTTGAATTATGACAGTATGATAATTCCAAGTTTTACAGGCTCTTAAATTAATTTTCGTGATAAGTTTAGGAAAATATAAAATACGAGTTAGTACTTAGCTCGACTTTATCACTTTTGACTTGTCAACACAGAGTTAATTCCGCCCGGGCCATCCAAATATAAAACTTCCATTCCACAGTAAAACTTATTTTTCATCGTTAGTAGACCAAGTGATAAAATACGTTTATATTGAATATAGCGAACGCGCAAATTCAATGCAATCAACTCAAAACCATTCTGGAAAAAACACAACTTAACCCTTACATGCATATTAAATGAAAATTTATATAGCAAACTAAGAACAACCAGCAATACAGAATACGACAGTGACATATATCAATGATAAGATTATTTCAGTAAATTGTTTAAAATCATATATCATATTATTAAATTAAGATAAGACGAACTACAATCTTACATTCATGCTACAAAACTATTGGAACCTTATCATCTTTTGTAAGTAATGATATTTAATTAATAAAATTGATTCGATCAATTATTAGGGTCTTAATTTTTATTCAAATATGGTTTAGAAGGAACATATTAGTATTTTAACAAAAAATAAAAAAAATATCACCATTTATGGATATTCGAAAGATACTGTGCATGTTACCCTTAAGCTGCCAAGAGAAAGTTAAAAATCGACAATGCAAATGTAATGTTACTTTGAGCTAGCTGAAAATGTATATCTGCATTATCGACATATTCTTGTAGTATGGTATTAGTGGATTATCATTAAAAATTGATTTCACATAACTCAAATGTTTAAAGGTAATATGAACTCAGTGAAGTTAGATCAATTCAAAAATTACTAGAATCCATGTTGAATTGTTACACTAACAGCTCCCAATTTGAGTTGTAGCACTAACAGCTGAATACCTTTGTCAAAAATCAGGACATATTTTATGTAGCATGTTTAGTTGTAATTTAAACTGGGCGTAGTTAGGCCAATTCGGTAAATGATGGATCTTATGTTCATAGTATGTCGTATTAGGAGGCAATGAGTTTGTGTTGTGACACTAACAGTCAACATCGGTGTCAAAAATCAGTACATATAGTTTAAGTAGCATCATAGCCAAATAAATTAAAAGCGGGATACATGTTTAATGAATGAGAATGATGCTACATAAAATATGTCCTGACTTTTGACACAGGAGGTCACTGTTAATAACCTAACTCAAATTGATTGCCTCCATTCATTGCCCCACAACTGAAATTCATTTACGAATTGGTCGTACCTCACTTAGACTAACCTACAAAATCAGCTGTGAACATATGTATGCATATTCGTTCATAAGAAACAATAAAAATAAAATTAAAACACTGACATAAAAGGATTCATTTAAATGTGTTCATTAATACTTAAAATTGGAAAATTTTCCAGATAAAGTTTCATGTTAGGAGTTTTCTGAAAAATTAGGAGGAGCGAAATACACATACAATCCACAAAAATTTGTAAAAACTTAACCTGAAAACTGAATGTGTTCGTTAGTACTTATCGATGGAAAGTTTTCCAGGTCAAGTTTTATATTGAAAGTTCTGAAAAATTGGGTGGAGGGGGGGGGGGGTGCGTGATTTCACACGAGAAAAGTTCATAAATTTGTAAAAACTAACGATAAAAGTGCTTTATGTCTGAAACAGGTCTCATTAAAATCAGTTCGTTGATACACTTATCGCTTAAAATTTTTAAAAGATTAAGTTCCATGTTAGAAGTTTGGGCAAATTGGGGAGACTGAAAAAAACTTGCAAACAATCAATTAAAAACTAAACGTTTAAAGTGTTACGTCTGGAAAAAGGCCTACTATATTTCAATCGGCTTGTTCATGGTTATCACTAGGACGTTTATCAGGTTAAGTTTCACGGAGTTCGGCAAAATTGGAGGGGAGTGAAATACACAAACAAATTTCAGAAATTTGTAAAAACTTAACGTTAAAAGTGTTAAGTCTGGAATAGTTCTCTGGCAACTTTCGGCTAACTTTAACAAGGTATTCTGTTGTAGTTGTCATACTAAGAAATACGCAAAAGCTCCTTCTACCCTCTCTAAAAGTCATGCCCTTTAGCAATATTTCCTTGGGGACTTTGGCTTCAGTAAAGTTTACTTTCACGAGAATTCAATTTACATGTTAGTGTGTAACGCTGACGTATGCTGACTTTACCTCATTTCAGTTTAGTTTACTTATTTACTGTGTTAAATGCATATAGTGAAGTTTGCTTGATGATAGTTCTGTCATCTCCATATGTTGCTAACTTAATATCTTGAACATTCGGTAAATCTCATTCATCATATATAAAGATGAATAGTATCGGTCCAACAACATTGTGCCATGTGGTATTACTGCTGTTCTCCTTTTTAATTCAGAGTACTTGTTTTCAAATTTCACTCAAAATTGTCTTTTGGTAAGGACAGTAAATTCAATAGGAATACGAATTTTGTAAAATTGCTCATGCATTGCCATTGGTGCCAAACTTAGAAGTAGTTCAACTGCGGTTTTGTGATCGGTTCTTAACCTTGATTCATGTGGTGAATTAACCATCTTTATTAGAAGTTTCATTCTCTTAAACAACACTTCATCACATATTTTTGATATTACTAGAAGTTGTGTACACAATTTTTTTATCTTTTCCTGATGTAGCTGGTTTAGGAATCATATAATTACTACCGCCACCTTCCATTGACGTGGAAAATCTTTCAGCCAAAGGTTGCATTCATTATTTGAACTAATTTACGTAACCGTTCTAGCGACTCTTTATATGATGGTTTCGTTCCTTTTCTCCTTTATTAGTGATGATATTTCGTGCGGAACATGAGTCCGTTGTGCGATTTTACGAGTTTTCCGTTTCTCCATCTCCGTTTTTTTTAAACATTTTACAAAAATAGGTGAATTT
Organism: Nephrotoma appendiculata; assembly: GCA_947310385.1. Lineage (NCBI taxonomy): Eukaryota > Metazoa > Arthropoda > Insecta > Diptera > Tipulidae > Nephrotoma > Nephrotoma appendiculata. The sequence continues at coordinate 4,672,495 of OX371224.1, read as the reverse complement.
CTCCATGCTCTTTATTGATACCCGAAGATTTTTTTTTGCTTGTCCACTAAATTCTTGAATAGTTTTATTATTTGTTAATTTAGAGAATGTTTCTTTTTTAATTATCATTGTACACAGTCATGATCACAGGTGATTGGTCAGATGAAAACGCGTTACTATTTTCGATGCATGGTGTTGATATCTAAGAGTCATTTTGTTAAAAACCAACCAAGAAGATGATTGTTTTTGTTTTCCTTTTGTTGTTTAATTCTTCTGTTTTTAGCTAATATGTAATGTATAGGGGTCAGATTATATTCTAGGGCTTAACAGTCGGTTATTTCGACGAGTTGTCCAAAATTTTACTTTATTATCAAAAAATTTCTAGGTAATGGGTATAACTATAAAATGTCACACCCCACGCTACATGGCGTGGCCTGGCCTATGATGAAGGAATTGGTAAAATTTTGTATTTTATAATTTTCATTCAAGGACGGACTTAAAATAAATTCTAATATTTCTCATAGTTAAAAAAGCGTATAGAAAACCTAACGAAATGTTTCATCAGCCATCAATTGTTCGTCAATTTATCATCATCTTTCACTTGCCCAACCGTACAAGTACTTCATAATTGTTTTTTCTTAAAGGTACCCAGATATTAATTTGTATGCTTGTTAGATAATTAGTTTCAAATAGTAGAGTACTTGTTTGAGTTTAAGCAATAAAAATTTTGAAAATTGAATTGTTTTATTGCGATGCTGAGGCAAAATCAAACAATCAATTAAAAAATGCATTTCATCATCATGATCGATTTAGACAGATCGATTCACTTTATATAGCGAGTCTGCTAGCTATCTGTATCTACCTGTGTATTACAGTTATTATTTAAGACAAATTGCTTATTATAATGAAATCAATTTTGTATGTTTATGATCTCGGTTCTAATGGTTAACCGTCTAAGTAAATAATTATTATTTGGTTGATGATCGAATCTCTCTCTTAAAAAAAATTTTCTAATAATCGATTGATCTTAAAACTTTGTTGGAGGATAGGATAATCACGAAATATTTATTTTTTTTTACTGAAATTGATTTTTATTTTTAATTTAGATGAAAGTTGAAAATCATATTACATTTAAAAAAAAAACCTAAAATTGAAAGTGAAATTTTAATATTCAAATCGGAATTTTTATATCGATAGAATATTTTTATTTCGTTATGAAACTTATATAGAGGCGGTTGATGCAATCAAATTTTCAATTTTTATAAAGACAACTCGAATTAATCAATGGATTATAGGCAAACTCTTTTTGGTATATGCATGGTGAAGATATATACTCAAGTGCACGAGTAGTTTGTATATGGTATGCACAAGGTTTTAACAAAAAATATCGCGCATATCCAAATCAAATTGATTATTTATTCACCGTTTGACCTAATCTAATCATTCATCAATAAATAAAATCAGAATTACATAATAAAATCGCTTTAATGTACCGTTTGATTGCTTATGCTTTCGAGACCTAAATGAAAAATAGAGAAAAATTTAAATCCTAATATTTACAAAAAATTAGCGAATCGAAAATGACAAACAAATCTAATTGGCGCGCGCATGCTTTCCACTTAATTTAGCTCGTATTGATTGATCTTTTGATCCGAAATTTTATATTTATATAAGGCGGTGGTTGTGTTGTAAATAAAAAATGTTATTTATCAGATTTAACAAAATCTTAGATGTAGGCATACGTGATTATGAAAATCAATTAATTATTTAATTGAAAATTAATGTGTGTGCGTCACTCGTCTCTCCGCGGTCTACGCGAACTTGATGATATAAACAGTAGTCAAGGCGTTTTATTTTCTTGTTTTGAGGTTGCAATGAAATTTTAAACCTTAACCTGAATCATCGAACAGCATCTTTACTTGTGATGGGTGTACAACAAATTATACTGCCATGCCGGATTAAGTAAGATGACTTATTATTCTTCAAGTGTACTTAATTAAAAATTGTATATTTTTTTCTTCGGCCATGTTAAAAAAAGCGCAGTAAAATTGTTGGACCCCACCAAAGTGTATACCGTGAACAGATAACGAATGTCTAATTTTATACAAAATTACAAAACAAATATTTATACATCTCATCAATTATATAAAAGTTAACCTAAGTTCTACTTACAAATATACTGTAAAGTATAAGTTTTATTTTTTAAACTTTTTATTACTTTTGTGTAATTTTCATAATCAAATTCGAAACGTGTTCAAATACTTTACTGTATTCAACAATAATAAACTAACAACAACCCAAGTTTATATTATTTGTATTATTATTATTATGTTTTTTTTTATAAATTATGCTGCATATAATTTCGCGGATATAACAGAAATGGTACAAAAACTGAAAAGCCAAACCAACAATACATAAAATTATTGTAAAATCGAAGAATTGATTCGATTATAACAATAAAAGATTCACAATGCCACAGAACGAAAAAAAAAATCGCGATTACATGATGTTGAATTGAATGTTCAACATAATAATATCTAATATTTAAGAAGGAATACAACAAGAAATTTTTGTACTTTATAGTAAAAGAAGAATGTATGTAAGCTGCTTACTATATTAGAAGACAAGTCGCAACGATTTTTTTTTGTATACCATGCTGAAGAATTCATTTAGAGTGCAACCAGAAAAAAAAAATTCGTTATGAATATAAAAAAGATGAAGGGATGTCATCTTGTGTTAGGTCATGATTTTTAAATTTGTTTCTTACCATGTTTCTTTGTTTTGATTTTGTATACATTATTGTCTCCATCATGACTTTCTGTTGAATTTAAATTAGTTTCGCGTTGTTATTGATCGATATATGGACTCAATATCCCAAATCAAATCCATAAATGTATATGACATCGTTTTATAAAACTGCGTTCTCACACCCATTCGAATTAGTCAATCCACCCCGTTTAATTGATCAAATTAATTCGGAACTAATAATACACATTATTATTATTATTAACAAACCATTGCTACGTATTTTTCATTTCATTCAAATCAATAATAATAAGACGTGTATACAGTACATGACCTAAATTTATTTAAACCATTAATCAAACACTATATAAGTTCAATTGACTTCACTGAAATCATCTGAATGAAACGTTGTGGTTATGTAATGTATAATCTAATTTTCTCCACAACAAAATAATAATTCGTGCTGAAGAAGTAAAACAGAAGCAGCTGGTACTGATTTGAGTGTTGGAATTTCGTTTAAATTCAATTAATATTTTGAACATATTGATTGATTTAATTTTCATAATCATATAATCATTACTTTTTGTATATAATGATTACAATTAAAATTAAAATAAAATAAAAAAAAAATTACAGGCGAAACCCGAAATTAATTTAATTTAAAACAATAATCAATAAACTTTCAGTTTCAGACTCGCGTCTCTCCATCTCTAATTTGTAATTGCGCGATGATGAATTATACGTGGATGGACGGTTTCTGTCTGCTCTCTATTTGGTATCGTGATTTTTTCAAATTATGAAATTGTATCTAATTTTACGATTTACTGATATTTTTTATAAATAAACAATAAAAGTTTAATAATGTTAACAGTTCGGTTTAATATGATTTAAACTAGTTGGTGATTATTGTGTTTAGCAAAGGCGAGAACGATAATAAAAATGTTTTATAGTTTTTATAGTCCACGTAACATTGGATAATCATGAAAATAAGTTAGTGGATAAATTATGTAATCCTACTATAGGAGCCCAAATCTCTAAAGTATCCCGTAATATATACAAACTGTAATTTTATATGACCTTGAAAATATAGTTAATTTTTACATGAAATGTATAGCATCTGAATTAACTGAGCAGCACTTTGACTGCTTTTCATAATCTTTTAATCACTTAGAAAATGCTGGTGCTTCGATCTTACGAGATATCTTGATCTATAGCGAAATTCTTGTACTCTGAATCTATTTACAATAACTGTTGCAGTTAATTTAATTCAATGAGTTTATATATTTTATGATTTCCTCAAGCAGGTGGGTGTATCAATAGAGCGATGGTTAATATAGATACACCTAATATAAATGAATCGTACTTTGCCACGGTTAACATACTCTTAATGTAATGGTTGTGTGTGAACTAGAGATGTTAATTTTCTTAAAAACGTAACCAATCATTCAAATTTAATGAGTTCAGGAATAATAGCTTATTTAATCTCTCTGGAAGCAACCGGTTACGAGTTTCCTCCATCATATTACCTGCTCTTGAAAATAGTGTTTCAGATGGCACTGATGTTGCTATTATCAATAAATATTTCTCAGCAAGTTTTGCTCATTCCGGATTTATATTTTTTTGAACTGACCAATATGCTAAAGGATCGGTTTCCAGATCCATTAATGGTTGATTTAAATAATGGCTTAAAACAGGATGAGTTTCTATCCCATCACCTTCGGATAGGGAAACATTTTGTGATGTGGCTAAAGCTAGTTTCTTATGGAATTTCCATAAATCGAATTTATCACTATTCTCGGCCAGTGCCTCTTTTGCTTTATTTTTTTCAGTATGAAGTCCTTTTGAATTTACCACTACTTCTTCTTTCAAAAATGTGTCTACTATTTTAATTGTTTTTGAGCGTGACGTTATATGTTTTAAGTGAAGTTTTTGGAAACGGCGATCGAGAATTGATGAAATTGCCAACAAGTGACATTTTTCGATAGTCTGAAAGCGCTTCTCAATCTGTTTTAAAAGCTTTTCTTTTAATGTCTTTGATATAATTGCTTCGATTTCAGTTGTTAGAAGTTTGTTGACCATATAGTTTTATCACCACAAATTTCTTTTGTTAATATTTCAAGCGGGCGTAATATTTTGATAGCGGGCGTAATATTCTTGGTAATGTTTGAGGATCAGATACCACGGCTACTATCTGTTAAAATTTCATGAAATAAATATAAAAAATATTTTAAATTCTCCAATTCACGTGAACTTACCTTTTCTTCTTCAATATTCCACTCAGAACAAATTGTTTTTAAATGACGGGATATTGCATCCGCAGAATGACGTTCGTCTAAAGGAGCTACTCAAATCATGGCGGAGCACATTGAATTTTCAAAAATAAAATGAGCTGTAACACCTAAAAAGCTCTGAGTGTTCATGGTCTCAGCCCAAATATCCGTTGTTAAGGTGAAATAGTTTACAATCCGCATTTTACTTTTAAAAACTGATGATAGGGCATCGTATTTTTGATCCATTTGTTTTGTAATTGATTGTCTTGTAGGAACCTTATGTAAAAATGCAATGGCCTGTATGAAATAGCAATACCCTTCCTTCTCCGTAGTACATCATATACAAGATTGCGTTTGTAATTTTTTGATCTGTTGCGACACCTCCGCTAAAGCTGCTCATGTTAGCAAAAATCGTGTGAATTTTTTGAATTCGCTTAATCATTTTCCGTTTGCATGATAAAGACGGGGGTAATGTCTTTGACGACACTGCTGGTTTGGAATCGACCAGATCTCTTGAAATTGATTTAAAATGCCGTGTTGTTAGGTGCTAAAATTAATCGTGAAATATTTTTGTCAATTTGAAAAATGAGCAAATATACGTTTACGTTACTTACCGAACGTTTTTGATTATTCAAAAATGGTTCTACTGACGATTGTGAACATATTTCTTCAGAAACAACGGCTATGTCTTGAGGTTCAGCGTCAGATATTTTTGTTATATCTGTGATATCTTTCTAGCCACAATCATATTCTGTCTTGATAAATCCGGTTCATCGGATTCTTTTTCAATTGTAACTATATGACAGGATGAATATGTCTAAGATGACTCACTAAATTGGTCTATTTCACATGGCTTTAATCTTTTCGTGACATATTTTACACATTCCACCTCCACATTCAGATTTAATAAAATATTTACAAACGAAGGATTTCGTTTTAGTTTTTGGACTCTATTTCACAAATAATCTATTCACTGTAACTAATTATTTATTACTAATATTTATTGTAAAATTTGATTATCTATTTTATATTATGATGTTCAACTTCAAACCGTTTTCAAAATTTCCAATTCCAAATCGATAAAAAGGTAAATCACATAAACTATTATTAGCTCGGTTCACAAACGAAATGTCAAAAAAAAAAAAACAAATTTATAAAAATTCTTATTTCCAGGGGTACGCAAATTATAAGTTATGTTGAATTGAAACATTATACCAATTTTTTGACATTTTTGTTTGCTCCCAAGCCCAACAAACAAAGAACTCGGAAAGCTAAAGATTTTGCATTTTGAACGCAAAACTTACAAAAAAATCGAATAATCGATAGTTCTCTATTTAATAAAACATTTTGATTATTGGGTACTCAAATTATCGATAAAAAACCGATAGTTTTAGCATAAACTATCGATATTTAAAATAATCGATATTTATTGCACATCCCTAGTGTGAACTAGATCACAGTTTCTATGTGATCTGTGCAAATTGGCCTGCGGTTTGTTCATGATTCCAGAGTACTCGAAAATTCAAAATTATCTCCACCGTTTGAGACTGGATATCGTCCATTTCTCGGAGCAGTAATTCTTGATGATATCGCTTATCGTGCAAAAGATTGGTTGTACCATCAATTATGGTAAAATCCATATGGCCAAATTGAACAATAATTTATCCCAACACATAAAAAATAAGAAGAATAAATTAAAATAGTTTCAATACAGTTTTGTGAAGTGTTCATAACAAAACATAATACAAAAACATTTCCTGCACCACCATAGTGGAAATGATGGCAGTGAAACTTATGGCGATAATTTGAATGAATTTGAAGACTAAGGAAATAATATTGGCTGAAATAATCATTCATAATTAGCAAGATTTTCAAATTTTTTTAATTAAAAATAATTTTTTTATAAAAATATACTACGATTGTTAAACTTTAAAATAAGGGTTATACATTTTGGGGCGCGAATGTTGCTACAAAAACAAATGTGAATTTTCTATTATTTAAAAAAAAAAGAAAATTTTATTTATTTTGTTAAATCAAGAATTTTATTGAATTTTTAACATAAGAATTAATTTTTAAAAATAATTTGCTTAAAGTGTCCTCCACCTTCGTTAAAGCAAATCCTGCATCTGACCAAAATGTTGTTCATTGCCGCTGTTAAAGTTGCCTAGGGTCAATAGCGGCCCTGATGGCTGATTTTAATTCATTTTTATTGCATGGCTTAGTTTTATAGACCTCTTGTTTACAATATCCCCATAAAAAAAATTTGGATCAGTGAGGTCTGGCGACCTGGAGGCCAACGATGTTCTATGTTTTGTGAGATTATTTTTTCACCAAATTTCACGCAGGACCGCCATTACTTGTCTTGTTGTGTGACAACTAGCTCCATCTTGCTGATATTTAAGCAAAATTCGCGAAACAGTCCTTCGACTGACAGCTGTATTGAATGCTAATTGCCTTGTTGAAATGCCAGAATTGTTATAAAATTGCTGCGGCCACTAGGGCGTCCTATGAACTGTGCCATGTGTGTTAAACCTCTCCACAATTCGCATAATGGTCCACCGACTGGGCGGATCCTAATTTGTTTGAGTCCTAAATGCTCTCTGTACCAAAATTGGAGACTTTAGTTCATGATACAGTTGCACCACTTGTATTCTATCTGCGTCTTCAATCCTATTCATTTTAAAAAAATTATGTACCACCTTTTATTCTGAAAAAAAAACAAATTAAAAATAACAGAAATATTCACATTATTTTTGTAGCAACATTCGTGCCCCACCATGCAATAACTTTATTAAACTATGGTTTATAAAAATTATATCAAAAACTACTCTCTATTCGGGTGGGGTATTGCATTATTATTTACCGATTATTTATTCCTATTGTCACTGATTAGTATTAATTATAGATAATTTTAATTTCCTTATTAAATTTTGTAGTAGAGATTTTCAACTCTCAGCGAAATTTTAAATTTCCAATTAATTTATGAACATCTCACAGACTCCAAATCTTGTTTTTTCAAAATTATATGAAATCGGAGTTATATTTGAGTTTGTTCTGCCCTAAAATTTAATTATTGTTACCTGCGCTAGAGATGATCCTACTGGGATTGCTGTTAAATGATTCCGCCGTTCCAAACAAACCTCTAGGCAGACCGTAAACATGCAGAAAACATACACTTATAGAAGGATAGACTATACCAAAAATCATTTAGACTATTTTGAAGTTCTGAAATTGAATTCAAATATTAAATTTATATTTATTGAGAATGGGATGATACGTGATTCTACAAATTATTTTGAGTGTCGGATAAAACCTCGCTACCTTAGAAGGTTTACTGTAACATAAAGGTCTATAGATGACGAAATAAATCAATAGATTTCACTTCAATAAGTGAAGCAGCCGAGAAGCAGCCTGGATTCAAATATGATTTATAAATTAAAAGTAACATTTTGGGGATAATACCCACATAAATGGGAAAATTTTGCCACGTTACAAGTACATATATAGTAATCGCTTGTTATACATTATTTTCAAGATAATTTAAAATTTTAACAACACCTACATACCTTACGCAATCTACCTTTCGCAATTCTTCTCCAAGGCTACACAATATCGGGGGCTTGGTATACCAAATAAAATAAGGCGTTCAGATTTTTTACTTACATAGTCATATTTAAGTCATCAGCATGACACGGGAAACAAAAGCGGGACAGTTGAAGTATATCAAAAAGTTCATCGATAACCTAATAGTGCTACAATAATGGTAAAAGTACTGCGCGCTTTAAATTACCTACGTCAACTTTAACAGAGACATAATAGTCATTCAATACCAATTTTTAAATGCAGCAAATAATGTTAAGGAAGAGCTATCAAATGCTTATTGCCGGATATGGAGGAGAGGTAAACAGAAAGGGTAATCTCTGTAAACATTCCAAAGATTATTAACTGTTAAGTGATTCCTAATAAATTTACCATCGTTTGTTTCCAAAATTTTGTAAGCCATACAGGTATAAAAACTTCTACAGCCCTCCTTGAGATTGGTATGAAATTATACAACTGGACCACAATTCAGCAGAAGAGATTAAACCGAGACCATCAGATTTAAACGATGCAGAGAAGAACAAACTTCAGCAAAAGCATTAGAATATTCTGCAGAAATATGATCAAAAATGGAGGGGTGTAATTGTTGTGACAAACACCCAATTTTCTTTTACGACAAAATGTTTATAAATCTAGAATACATACCACACCGAATTTCTAAACCGAGAAATTGAACCTACCGCGTTTGTGATAAAAATTGTTTTGTATAATTTAAAATCCTTATTGCTGCATAAATCCCAGTAAACCAACAAGAAAAATTTAATCCTCATTGCAAAAATTGAAAAAGCTTCAACAGAAGCTGCTGATCTGCAGATGTCATTTGCTGTTAACTTACTTCGGCCCAAATTCACAAAAACTTCCCAACTTGTGAAAAAACCATGATAATAAAGTTTCATCAAAATCAATCAATCCGTCTAGGCTGTACAGGTCCGAATTATTGTAGAAAAACAGTTTTTTTTCCAAAAAACGTCATTTTCAGTAAATTTTGGAAAGTGAACTAGACAGATCGTTTTCTAATAAAAAAGAATGATAAACTAAAATTTCATCATCTAAAGATGCCATGAACGAACTTAAATCAATGCGATACTTACCAAATGAATAAAATACTTAGAATTGTCATTTGGAACGTGAATGGATCACCACAGCATATGTTCCAGAGCTAGACATTCTCCGAAACTTAGAGAATATAGCACAGGATAGTACAGGAAACTCTATAGTACAGGAAACTCGGTTGTTAGAAACTTTATTAAAATACGTGACTTTGAATGATATTTATCTGCGAGGAAACACTAGGATCAACCCTAATTGTTAAGAATAATATCAAACATTATGAAAAGCTCGAAACAAAAACAATGCGCGTTAAAACCACAAAAGTTGAACCATTTCAATAATAAATTAGTTTCTTCTCTATTTACTGACCCTGTGCCATTAGTTAAAAAAGAAGTCATCAGTCGACTTTTTAAATCAATAGAACCAAATTCTTTGAAAGGCGGTGATTAAAATGCAAAGATAACCTATTGGGGATCTAAACTTACAACCTCCCAAGGAAAAAGTTTGTTAATTCAGCTCGCGAAAACAACTGTAAGAGGAATTTTAGAGGACTACTCGAGCATCGAAAATAGTAAAAGGCTATCATCTGACCTGTGGTCCTGACCCTGAGTACAACGATAATAAAAAAACTTGCCTAAACTAACAAACAATAGAACCTATTAAGATTTTTTCAAGAAGTTAGTGGAAGAGCAAACAAATCTCTGATTAATAATTAGAACAGAGATTCAGCTGCAGACGATGAACAAGAAGCATTTAATAATACTATTAGAATGGTAGGTCCAAATTCTGAGATCACAATACAAAACCATTAGGGCAAACCAGTACAGGCATAGATGAAAACCAGGCTGAACCTCTAGTATCCAACTTTTGGGTTGTGCCAAGATGACCAATGGCGTCGTAGGCGGTCGTAGTTGTGTTCCTTTTAATCACAGATCGTAATCTGTTGATGAAAATTTCCTTTTGCATCCAACCCCTATCGGGATGCGGAAGATTTAACCACTGTGCCATTTGGTCAGTAATTTTTTTCTTATCATAAATGATTCTCTGTTTTTTTACTAAAATGTGTCAATCTTCTCTTGAATATTTCGGGTTACGTAAATATTCAAAACTATTATTGTACCGTCACAGGATCGAGCTTTGGGCCAAGTTTTGTTGGTCGCGTCTTTATTTTGGCCCATTTCATTGTAAGCTGTTTCCCATCATCCGAAATATTTAAAAATATATTTTGATATATTATGTTCAAAAGATATGACAAGGCACGTTTAAATATTTGTATAAATGTAATATGATTAAATGACATGAGTCAACCTTTTAACGAAACACATTAAAATTTAAAAAAAAACACCCACCATTTTAAATACCCGTTAAAATCATTTAAACTATTTCATGTGTGCATACCTGTACATAAACAAATCATCATAATTACAATTATTATCGTAATCATAATCAATGTCAAATTAAAAAATAAATTTCTACACTTTCTAATCCATTTCGAAATTACAGAAGAATTATTTTAAAATGTAATCCTCTCTCTACACAGTCTATAAAATACACTCCACCACCAGCCATTGAAAATGTAAAAACCACACAAAAATTTTGTTGTTGCTGTACGTACGTGTCTTAATACGTATACAACAACAGGTTCTTCATTTAATACCTGAAATAAGCGCACCTGATTATAAAAAAGTATTTAAAAATCTTATTTTTTTGTCTTCACAACAAATCTTGTTGAATATTTAAATATATTCGACAATTTTTATTTTTATTTTTAACATTTGGATTGTCATTCTAATGTATTATAATTATTAATGAGATTCGTGGGTGCTTAATAATCTCATCAAATAAAAACGTTGAAGAGGAATTAAGTTGTGGTGTTGTTGATTTTTTTTTTTTTGGTGTGTTGCTTAAAAAAAACATCACTATAAGACAGATATGTGGTTTGGTTTCTTCGTATGGCGATATATTCAAGTTGTGATTATTTCAAGTGCCATTTGTAAACGATGTTAGAAAAATATTAGTAATACGTTGTTTGAAGTATCGGTTTTCTCTATAGTCAAACGTAAGCGGATTGGACATTTTACCACTCTTCGCTTAATGAACTTACTGTCGAAATTGTCCGCGCACAGTGACAAAATTAGCATTATTCATTTGTCATTTACAATTTGTTTTTGTAGATTTTCGGTTACAACACTCGACGTGACATAATACTCTGTAGGCTAAATATACGACTTTAAACAATGTTACGTGCAAAGTGACAAATTATATTGCTAAGATGTTGTACTAAATTTTCTCAACTGAAATAAATTTGTTTAACCAAATGTAAAACCAAATGAAAATGTATTTCTAAATTACAAAATCAACAAGTTTGTACAATAAAATAAAAAAAAATCCACAACAATAGAATTTAGAATGATTCATTTGCCTTAATAATAAATTCATATTTCTAGTTTGGTAATTTTAATATTATCCATTTGACAAATTTAATGCTGCGCCATGCTACCACACCTAGACAATTGACAAATGACAAATTTGAAATATGTACACGCGTATTTTAAAATATAAACCTGACATCCAATTGGTATTAGAAAAATAATAGTTACCAATTTTTCTCTAATTTTCAATTTGAATTAATTACGAAAAATTTAAATCGAATTGCTTATTTGCATAAATATTTACATAAAGCATTTTATGAAGCACATTGACACATACCCAGTTTAATGTTTTACTGATTTATTAAGCTTAATGTATATTGTTGTTGCTTTAAAGCATTGAATCTGAATATTAATTAGGTGTTAGCAGTCTGATGACCAAATCGTGGTGACAAATCGTTAACACGTTATTTAATTATCGGTAAGGCGTGGAGTTCATCAATTGTATCTATATATGTAAACGTCGAATATGGATATAGAACAAATATTGTTCACATGTAACAGGTGTGAAAGTAATTAATATGATCTAAGTTTATTTCAGATTTACGAAGCTTTTTAGAAAATAGTATACAGTTTACACAGGTGTGTAATTTTTTGCCTGCTGCCCACTGATGCTTCATTTTGTAATGCCATATATATGAATCCGGCGAAAAGATACAGATTTTGTGCTTCAGTACTTCTACCTCTAATTTATATGCCCCAGACATGTTCCTCGAACTTTGGAAGATTAACATTAATGCCTTTATCGAATAATCAAGAATTTATACCAATGCAGAAATATTTTAAGCTTCAGCACACGACCATTTTTTTATACTCTGAACCTTTGAAGCTAAGTTTTCTTAGCTGATTTTCAACATAACCAAAGTCCATAACACACAATTGTGTTGATTGATGAATAGGTTATGTAGTGAGTGCAGATAAATTTGATAGTACGGAAACATTGAACCGCACAATTGTGCTGGAACCAATTATTAATATTTTTTTTTTTGGAAATGTTCGCTCTGCTTTGTATCAAAACAGTATTTGTTCTAGAGTCGGGAAATTAAAGAAGGCGGAAAGTTATTTGGCTATTACTAATCGGTTTTCGTAACATATCTTTCGAGCAGCTTTAAGGGGATATTCAGTACCGCACGAGGTTCAAAGCTAACCACAAAAGACCGATCATAAAAGTCTAATTCTTCTAGCTTAAGCTAACTAGAATTACTTTTAGTGAGGTTTTTTACACATTATGTTCGCCTAAAACTAAATACGTTGAATGAAACTGGGTTTTTTAAATGATTTTGGGAAGAAGTTCTAAAATATAGCCACGTGGGCCGGATATAGGCTATTTCACAACCGATCACGATGGGATTGAGTATGTTGGATGTGAATTGGATTCTAAAATGATTTTTTAAAAAGTTTTTGATTTTGGCCACCTGGAATAAAACTAGACCACACTTTATCCGATCATGATGCGATTAAATATGTTGGATGAAAATGGGCTGTAGAGGGGATACATACATTTGGTCTGCGCTGCACCATCCACAGCCAAATAGATAGACATACACGCAAAAAACAGGTTCACTTTTTCGGACTTCGGTAAAATGGATCAATATACCTCTTTATACCAAATTAGTTTTTAAAAAATCTATGTGTGTGTGTGTCTGTATGTGTATGTGTATCTTCATATTAAAAATAAATATCCAGCTCCCGCTCCATAAATTGGCAGATTCCAGTGTTTTTTCCCGAAATGGGTTCACTAAATGTGGCAGCTTCTATAGGACCTTTTTTGTTGTTTGGAAATATTGCAAAATGTGTATCATTTATGAGAAAACGACCATGTACTGAAAGATTATAAATTAATTTAGAAAGTTTTCTAAAATTTAAGCAGAAATGACGAATTTTAACAACAAACTGTTTACAACGAAGATTTTTTCCCTGTTATTTACGAGAAAACGATTAAAATCAAAAGATTGTAAATTATGTTTCAATCAAATCTGGTTTAGCTTCAGATCATTTTTTTGTGATTTTAATGAAAATGACGAATAAGAATAAGAGACATTTTCTCTCAAATTCGGCATCTATTCGGAAGAAAACTTCATACAAAACCTTTTTCCATAAATTGGAAGGTCCTTACTAAATTTGGTGGAAATCTGGGCAATTACTCTTTTTTGTATGTTATTTACTCGCCGTAGCTCTTTGTTTGCTAAGACGAAGTTAGATACATTGTCAATAAAAATTTTAGAACAGATGCCCAGTCGTGCTTGATAATGCGTTTTAAACTCGCACAGTTAATATCTGAATCTGAAATCAAGCACAATTCGTGACCTTCATAATCAATTCCATTGTTTAGGAAATCTCGTTTCAACTTTACGCAGGATACCCCCCAATAAAACACTTTCTCAGCTTTGCATCACAGAATGTAAAATATACGACTAATTTTTCTTCCAATGATACTCCTTTGAACATTTTCTGTATGGCGTCAAAACATCTCATCAACTTCATTGTATACTGCTATTTATTTTAATTCGGCCGTGGTGAGGGATGTAATATCTATCAGTTGCTTTGAAACTGCCTAGTTCAATATGGTTTAGCCGCACTCATGTTCATTCATAAATTTTCACTGTCTAGTAAAACATTGAAATAAACAAATTGGAATAACCATGATTCCGTTAACTGCAATTTTTGGAATTCTTCTTATCAGTTATTCGAAAATCTATAACAATTTGATAGGATGTGCTTTTAGCATTACACAGACCTCAGTTTCAATTTCATATGATTGATAAGTTTTTGATCTTTATGTCACATTTGTTAGTCCTTTAGCATTAGTTTTTCAAGACCATTTCAAGGTTCGGTTTGTGCCACCACAACAAACATAGAAAAGTATTTTAACTTCTCTTGTGCGATTACAATTACACACAGAAAATGTAAGCTTAAGAAAGGCGTTAATTAAATGACTGTATGTTTGTTCCAAAGGGTGCACTTCATAATAGCAACTTTTTTAATAATAAACAAAATAAAAAAACTTTAGTACAATTTTATGTTATTTAAAACACTTTATTAAGTAATAATTTTTGGTTTGTTGGTGAACTGTTGCGGCGGCGATGTTACTCCATCAAAATCCCAAATTAAAAAGAAAGATAAAAAAATTTTACGGTTGTGAAGTTTGTCCCAAAAATAATCCCGTGTATACATATACAAATCCAATTAGAAATTTTTAATGCAGAACAGTATTAGTATTTACACTGTTAAAATAAAATATTTGCAAAATAACTATATTATAATAGAAAGAGACGGAAATAGGAGCCACATTTTCTATATTCGATTTATGTATTTTGCAAAGATGAAAGAAAGAGTGAGAAATAATCGAGAGTCATTTCCATATCAAGGGGAAAGGTTTCATTTTTCTCTCGCAAATCTAATCAATTTTATTAGTTTGAGTAGTTTAAATTTAGATAAATTCTGAATATCATAGAGTTTGTCGGAAAATTTCACTAAGTCCAAATGTTAGCTTCAAGTTGGCGCAATAAAATAAATCTGGAGCCATTTCCATATAAACTCTAGACAAACTCTAGGATATTCAAAATTTATCTAAAAAAAACTACTCAAACCAATAAAATTGATTAGATTTGCGAGAGCAAAAAATGACACCTATCCCCTAAATATGGAAATGACTCTGCATTTATTTGATTGTGTCAACCTGACGCTAAAATTTGGATATAATGAAATTCTCCGACAAACTCTAGGATATTCAGAATTTATCTAAACAAATTTTATTCAATCCAATAATCTCATCTTAATTTTCCACAACTAAAACTGATATCTTATTATTTAACAAGAATTACGCAAGCTAATAAAATCGACTAAATTTAGCAGAATTAAAAAGGATATTTAGAAACTAGGTTCATTTCATTGTGTTATCTTATAGTCGTTGTCCGACAAACTCCACGATTTTAGTAATATATTTAAACTAAAACTAGTTTAAAGAAATATCCTGTTTTTTGGAAATGTCCTTTAGCTCAGTTGATTTTCTTCTCTATCTGGATATCCTCTTATCGTGTGAATTCCACATAGTGGCTTTCTACACAAATGGAAATGATTTTCCGGTGTATTATGAAGAATGTCAAATAATATTTTTGAGTTTATTTTCTAGTTTTCACTCAAAATTCTTATAAGAATTTTTTTAACAGTGTATATACTAATACAGATTTATTTTTGTTATTTGGGACATACTTCACTGCCATAAAATGTTCTATTGCCTTGAATGGCTTCCATTGAGTAAACTGGTTTTACATCTATGATAGGAAGCAGAGAACAAAACACATATATGGCATATATTTGCGTATTTATTTGCTTTAGCACAAAAGCAGTTAACGCTAGTTCAATTAGTTGAAAACTTGAGATCTGAAGCATTTCGATAATGGAACTACATATATCCGTCATTATTTTGAGAAGTAATTCAAAAGCTTGTAAAAATTTCAAATGCTTTCCGATTACTCTTCTAGGCTATACATCACATGAAACTTGAAACCACCCAGTGCACCTCATTTCAGCTGTATCTAGGAAACCGGTATTAAGTCATTCACCATAATAATTGAAAAACAAATTCCAATAATGGAGGAAATAATCTCACTTCAGGCATTGTGAAATTATCAGAATTTGTGGAATTTATTAAATTGTTGATCTAATATCATCTCATTTTTGAATTATCACACTTCAACAAAAATTCCAGATATTGACATTACAAATCAAATTTGTCCTTTTTTAAATAGGAAACCTAAACGGTAGAACCACCTTACAACATGCTCATTCATTGCTTGTACATCTCCTCAATTGAACCGAAACGAAGGCTCTTTCCTTCAATTTTGCTTTAGTTTTTAGGACAACCCGAAATCTGGCCTTGTTCAGTTCATATTTTAGACTGCTGTTTAATTTCCGGGTTTTATACAATTACGCTATCATGACAGCAGAATATAAGAGCTTACACTACTTGCCACAAGCACCAGCACTATCCAAAAAGAGAAGTTATTTTATAACCAACAGAAATTTTGTGTTTATTTTGGTAACACTGTTTAACAAGTTTAACAATAGAAAATATTTCAGCAAAATAAATGTTTAAATTGTTACTTAAATTGATTAAGTGATTGACCTCCGAAATAAAGGAACTCGTTATAAGGAATTTAGAAATTTTTTAATGTTTCATCTGTATAGAGCAGTGTATTGGTTAGGGATTCTAATAAGTTTTGGTCAAGATTTTAGAATCTGTTCAGTTTGAAACATAATTTTAGATGAAGTGCGAATTTATCAAGGTTTGTCTTCCACAGAAAAGTAGATCCACTCTATAATCCAGGATACAATTTGAGAATAACTAAGTAAGTGATGGTGCTCATTCACTCAATATGCACTCTAGCATTCGTAACCAAAGAGAATTACAAATCGAATTTCTTGTTGTCCTCCTGGTGAAATTTCACACGGCACTGTATCACTAATTTAACGTTTTCTTGACTTGAATAGAAAGAATACAGAGGAATATTGTTGAACTACCACGGAACAATTTCTATTTTGTTTTCGAAATAAATATTTCACCCTATATTTAACACGCAGGAGCTTCGATAGGTTG
Source organism: Nephrotoma appendiculata (assembly GCA_947310385.1). Classification (NCBI taxonomy): domain Eukaryota; kingdom Metazoa; phylum Arthropoda; class Insecta; order Diptera; family Tipulidae; genus Nephrotoma; species Nephrotoma appendiculata. The sequence goes on along the minus strand of OX371224.1, from coordinate 4,654,823 downwards.
ATTTTATGGATGGCCAAGAAAACGTAACCATAAAACCGAAAGCCATGTTAAATCCTTTCGTATTTAACGTTTTTTTTCAAAAATACATCAAGGGTTTACCTTCATCACTAATCAATGTACATATTTATTCTGTCCAGTTTAGTTTGATTCACTTACATCTGCAGATATGCGATCTGCGGTATATGTGTGAAATGCTTTAGAATTTAAATAAGTATTTGTAGAAAGAGCCTTAACTGTAACTAGCGCCTAAACCCATTTCTCAGGCAACGTTTTCATTTATAACTTTCAATGGCTATAATTATGGAGTAGAATATTGGTAAGAACAACATCTTATGTAATACATTTCTGGTCCCTCTTGTCGCTAGCATGCTTTCAGAAATTCATCGAATATAACCCAATTTTATTGGATTATCTTAGAAGTTAACTTTTATGCAATAAGCAGAACAAATATTATAAATCACCACCTGTCATTAATTTTAACATTCGGCGGCTTGATTATCAATTTAATCGCTACTATGTGAATCCAGTTTATCACCTATATAGTTTAATTAGAGTACAAGATCCCAATTTATAATTGTCGTCCGGGCCGAATAAAATAAAAACGCCGCCACTCCACACCTACGATAAAAATTTTATTTTAATTTTCACCAGAACTAATTTGAAAGACATCATTATTATCACAACGCAGCTTAAAACTTAATTTCGATATAAAAATTTTTTGTTTGGTTCATAAATTAATTCAAAATTAATAAATATATTAATAATCAAAGATGAAAATAATTTTATGTAAATTAATTATTTTTTTTTTGTTTGTTTGTTAATTTTTCTTATTAAATTTAAAAAATGATAAATCAAATGGAAAGATCATTAAGCAGTGACTCGAACAGCTCGCTTCTCTACAACGCATAATTGATTTCGTTGTAGATTTCATTTGAGTTTGTTAATGTAACGCCTATTAGATGTCACTTTATGTGTTTCTAACAGTTAATTTTAGTTTTAAGTTTTTCATCTTAACACGTTAATTAATAACCTGATTATAAGAAATTTTTTCATAATAATAATTTAACAGAGTGTTAAATTCAAATGAAGCAATGTTGTTGTGCGTTGTTTCTTATATGTAAAATAAAAGGTAAAGTGTTAAAATGAAAGAGTTGAAACTATCATCCACCCACACACAAGGTATAGTTTTATGTTTCAGCTAAGCACAAAAAATGAAAAATTGATCATTAATAGTGGAATTTCCGTTTGTCGCGTACTTATGTCGTGCCGTGCGGTTTGGAAAATATTAAATTTGCGAGATGTTTTGTGAGACATTTGATCATTTCAACTTTCTATACTCGTCGTCTAATTTCACTTTCAAACATTTATATAAACTCGCGTAATTTACCTTCAATTTATATAGCAAATGTTATTGAGTTACCAAAATCTAGTTATAGTTATTTGTTGACTAATTACTTAAGATTTATCATAGTTTAATCTTTTTGTTGTGGTAAATCTGTTTTTTTTTTTGCAATGAATAGATGAAATTGGAATTCCAGTAGAATTGTACAATGATTTATGAATCTATTTTAAGAGTTCTCTTTGTACTCAAAAAGTTTAAAGACAGACAGACAGTCAAAAATATATATCGTTATAAAAATAAATAAATTGGTAGCGTTAAGATTAATATCTTTATTTAAATTATTTTAACAGTTAATGGGTACTAATAACAATATTACCTATACACGATCGATGTTATACACTCCAGATATTCGTACCAGTAAGTCTTATTACAAAATTGGAAGGATAATTAGTTTGATTTAACGATCTCAATGAATTTTCGGTGCTCGCAAATACCAAAATATGCAATATGGATTTTAATATATTCACAAATCAATCAAAATTTGCGCCATGGTATGGGCAATTATGTAAGAGGCTGACCTGTAAACTATAATATAGTTTTGTGTTAATTTGACGAGTTATTTAGAAATCGATTACATTTGAGACTTTCTCAATTATATTTTAGATTTGTAGGACATTTTTGTAATAAATTTTAATATCCCACTCACGCTAATTCTATAATTTTACGTCAAAATTATTTGTGATGGTTTCAGATTTATTCAATCGGTTTTTTATCTAGCATCTTAATCCGACAATATCTCTATTATCTTAACGGCGATCAGTATACTAAATTTGTGATAAATCGATTAGTCTATAAATTATATACGCGAACTCTCAAATAGTTAGCAAGATTTTTATCAGCACGCCATAAAACATGCAAATTCAATTTAAATATATTGTCGCCCACAAAATTCTTATCATCTCGTAAAAAGACACACGCACACGTCGAACTTTCCAAGCATAAATTGTTCAACGAAATCGCAAAACTTATACATCACGATATTTATATCTGAGAGCGAGCAATCGTTTATTCGATCGTTGCTGATTATGGTCATCTTCAATCAAGTTGTTCAAAAAACATTTTAAAATATCATTTATATGTTGATTAGTGGTTGTTATATAAACAGAAATATTTTTATTAGTTTACAACACTAATAATTTTTAATGTTTGAATCGTTTATGTTTATATTGTCCATAAATGGTTGTTTAAACAATAAATAACATTTTATGTTTGATATATCTTGTAAATAATAAGAAAAGGAAGTGAGTTACATGAAATATATTAACCCAGTTTGGTACAGGTTGCTAACTCAACTTAGTTAACCTTAAAAACCGATTTAGTCTTCAGAGCACTCGAGCACATTTATGCATTTTTATCATGCATTCACACAATATTACTGCAAACTAGAAAAAAATATTTGTCAATTTGTGTTTGAAACAAATAAATCGAGGGCGGAATCCCGAATCGAAAAAATGCATTGGTTGTCCGGTAAACCGATAGATATTGAGATAAAACTAAGTACAAATTATTCTCGTTTTTTAAACATACAAATCAGTTTTGGCGTGAAAGCCGCATTCAACGAAATTGGCGCGATCGACCAGACAGACATGCAACATTTAAAAAACACTTTATTGAGATTATTTATCTCATAAGAGACGTAATGACTTAAAAATGTTTGCTCATTATATCCCAATCATTTGAGTTGTTAAAATAAATAAAAAACAAGATTAGGGTTCATATTTTCATACTAGTAAAGTTAGCCAATAGTTTCCAGTCAATATACTAAAAAAAGACGATAATGCAGATTGATATCTCAACCAGAAATTTAAAATGACATGTCATTTGTTCACATGCTTGCGGCTGAAAGTAATCAGCTGATATTTTAGAGCCGAACGAAATTTTTTATACCAAAATATTTTTTTTATTTATTTAAATAGTACAAACTTATCACATGATAGTTTATTACTAATGATGATAACGCACTTGTAAAAAGTGGAGCGAGTGTGGGTTTACAAGAAATCAATATTCTGCTCCTAATAATGAATCTTTATTTATTAGATGACTATAGCTCATGCGGCTTAATTCTTTTAAGGCGTCTCAGTTCTTGTGTTAAGCCAAGAAGTTGTATTGCTTCACTGTTTGTATTTTGCAGTAACCTTCTGTCTCCTGTTTGATGGCAAATTCCTGGATCACTTCATCAAACCATTTAACATTTAGGTCGTTGTGTAATTCCGAGATTGGTTACGTAGCGGTAAGCAATTGTTATTGCTCTTAGAAATTTGTTTTGACAACGTTGAATAATTAAACGCCTTGATTGTTTAGTACAGCGCCAGAATTAGATACCATACGTCCAAATTGGTTTAATTATCGATTCGTAGATCAGGCGTTTACAGTACAGGCTAAGCTTAGAATGTCTTCCCATTAGCCAGTACATTTCATGTTGTTTTGTTTTCATTTGCCCTGTTTTTTGTCTATAATGTGATATTTCCAGTTAAATCTTGAATCGCGATGCAATCCGAGATATTTTGCAGATTCAGCTTGGAGAATTTGTACCCTATTGAGAAATGTAAGGATGTTGCTATTTTTGTGCCGCAACGTGTATGTTACATGTACTGATTTCAGCTTGTTAAGCTTTATTTTCCAATCTCTGGTCCAGTAGCTAATTTTATCGAGTGCGTGCTGTAATTATTCTACTGGTTGGTTCTGCGATTCGATTGATGCCAATACTGCGGTATCATCAGTAAAATATGATCCCATTTGCTCCAGGCTGGTTTGTCTGGTTTTTTTATCATGATTATTTGTGCAACCTTGAAACACTCAGGCACATATGTAAGTCGAAAGCAAGCATTATATATATGTGTTAACATAGTCACTGCTCTCTTTGATAACTCCTTAAACATACTTGGCGAAATTTCAACAATTCAGGTGACTTTTTGGGATTCAAATCATGTCTATTTCTTGTGCAATTTATAGTGGGGTGACACTTCTGACATTTGACGTAGATCTGTAGACTGGTTTAGGATCAATCCTAGATTGTATGTTGTGTGGTGGAAATACTGATGACAGATGTTATGCAAACAGTTCGGCCTTTTTCTTCATTACGTTCCACCCATTCTCCATTTATGTTTCTTATAGGTGGCACTTGGATTATTGGCCTCTTGTATCTTTTAGTAGCTTTTCAAAGAGAATAACTGTATCAGATTCAGGACCCAGTCCTTTCAAACAGTTTTCAGTACAAGCTTCTTTATGTTCTTTAATTAATCGGTTAACTTTATTACTTACTCGATTAAATTCTATTTTGTCAATAATGTTTCTGGTTATATACCATATGCGACTTTTCCTACGCCTATCTTTTATCAGTTCTTGAATCGCCAGAGGGTAGTTGATCTCTTGTATGACTTTCTCACCTAATACGGGTGTAGCCTCTTTAGCTTAGTGTCCAGTTAGTCTCTAAATGATTCCCAATCAGTAAATTTATTAGTACGGTTAAGTATTATTTTCTTTTTTATGACTCAGAGTCATTAATTAATGTACTCAGAGTCATTAAAACCGATGTGTGATCGAAAGTAAGGTCGTCAATGTTTTTGACTTCAATGTAATTTGAGGCTATTCCTTTCGAGATATAAAAGTCAATCAAATCAGGAACTTTGTTTATGTCTGTAGGCCAATAGGTAGGTTTACGCGATGAACGATATTCACAACTTGACATTTCTATTGCAATTAGGAGTTCTTTTCCTTTTCCTGGTGTTATGAGTCGAGATCGCCACGCAGTGACGTTGTAGTCACCTCCTATAATAAACCTTGGTCCAAGTTTATTAAAAATGTTGACATATTGATTTTTTACCATGGTTAATCGTTATTACGGGAGCTTGCATAAATGGCTCCTTAATTATTTCTTATTAGAAATGTAGGATATTTTGTTTGACTAAGATTGCTGTCCCTCCTCGAGCCTATTGGACATTGCATCCTAGTGGTCGTCACTAGGATGCAATGTCCAATAGGCCCTATATCCTGTAATTTTGATAAAACATTTCTCCGTAAAGTGAGTCTCTGATATTAGATCTACATCTATGTTATTGGTTCTGAGAAATACTTCTAGTTCTTGAGCTCTTGTATTAAGCCCGTTAGCATTCCAGGCAGTTATACGTAGGAATATTACAGTCATTTATTTTTTATGTTTTAGCGGTTTGTTTGGTAGCTTGGAATTATCTTCCAGTTTATCCACCCTGTTAGTAAGCTGGCTGAAATTTTGTCTTATTTCTGTCTGAAATTCGGTGAGAATTTTTACTACATTACTAATGGTTGGCTCGTTGGGCACAGGTTTCTGCCTGCTTTCTTGATTTAGATTGTTATTTGAGGTTTTGGTTACCTGGGCCTAGGAAACCCCTCTCTCTAGTATTAGGTATGTATTTTGCGGCTTTTGACATTGTTTTGTTTGACATGTTCATTTGACACATTAGGCTTGCCTATTGCAGAAGTTCTTCGTGTGTCCTAACTGTTGGCAATTTGTACACTGAGGTATATCTATTACCTTTTTAGGTGGTTCAATAGACACCTTGCAATATAGCAGGTTATGTCGTTATTGTAGACCCCTGCATCAGGACTACATAAAACAATGCGAAGTGTGTCATAATTTTCTCATTATTAATTGTCGTCTTTTTATGAACGTTAATAATGTTGGTTACTACTTTGATCTCTTCCTGATTGGTAGATGACGGTACACCTCGTATTACGACTCTATACCATCTTTCATTTTTAAGCTGATAAGTATGGTATTCCATCTTATATAAAGTGCTATCCTTGTTATTGGATTCATTTTCTTTAATATCGCTAAGTAGTTTTTCAATTTTACGTTAGTCGTTTTCAGACTGCGTTGTTATTTTGATATCATTATTGGATATTGGTTTAAACTGAGCAGGTTTCTCAGTCATTGCCAATACTTGAGCTCTGAGTATATTAAAATCTCCAACGTTGCTGACATTGATTTGTGGTGGGAAGGGTTCCTTTTGGGGTACATGTTGTGGTTGTTTTGGTATTTCATTAGCTTGCGGTATAGGGATTTCCTTTCTGATGGCGTTTTGGAGAGTCTCCTCTTTTTATTTACATTTACTTTATTTTGTCTATTTTGGGTTTCTTTCTTTCTTCACCCGTTAAATAGTCATTGGTGAGACTTTGTAGGCTCTGACTTCTACCATTATGTAGGCGTATAGAAGGGTTATTTTGCCTCTCTAGGCTAATTTGGTTGTTATTTCATTGCCGTCTTGAGGCATACGGCGTCTTTTCGTTAATGTTGGAGAATGCATCAGTTCCTTTGGAGATAGGAGGCTTATACTTCTATCGACTCTAGTATCTAAGCTTGCCACTACTAAAGCATTACGATCGCTGGATATCGACGACTGGAATCCCGCTCGCTCACATTCCGAAGTCGCTGGTACTGGGCATCCTAATCCCTGCACCGTAGCATTATTCTTCTTCTGATCCAGCATGGTTAGTTTATTGTTCGGGGTTCCTTCCCCTATCCAGATTTGGTCCGCGGATGGTATTTTATTTCCCACCTACCCTCCGGGAAGCCGGTTAAAGAGCATTCCTCTATCCGCCACCTGGGGACGCGCCACGATGGAAGTTTAGTATCTCCACACGGGATACCAAAATATGTATTTGTTTTCTTGATGAAAGATAAAGATTAAAAATAAAAAAATTCTAACTGAAATCGTTAAATCTAAAATTCTTAATTAAAAGATAGTTTTAAGCAATTTCCAACCTCGTTCGAGAATCTCGTTGGAATAAATAAATAAATTTTCTAATTTTTCATGTATATATGATATAATTAAAGCGAGTTTTCCGAACTTCTCACTCCAAAAGTCACCTGCAATTTTTTCCAGAGGTAACATTGGTAAGAACTACTTTCCAGCCATGAAATTTACAAGTTAAATTTTTAGAAATTTTAAAATTTATATACATATATTGAAAATTGTTTTTTCTGATTTTTCATGTAGAGATTTGGCTTCATTTTCGAGATTACATAAGTTCCGTTAAATCCTAGCCAGGTCCCAGAATTGCTAGAGGTTGTACTCTACTGCTTTGTGAGGCATACTGGCACACCGAGGGGATGATCTCATTTTCTTCCTATTTAAAATTTTATATGTATGATTCCTAACTCAAGCGGTTACTTGACGTTGATTGATGATGATGTTGACGCATTACCTCTTTCTTCCACGTGCCACTTGAGGCGTTCTTAACAGTGTGGACTTAAAAATAGTTAAGTATTTGAGATTTAACGGTTTCAAGAAGCGTATTCGGCATAACATATTATATTTTCCGCTGGAATAGACAAGACACTATTTGCGTTATCAATTTATTTTTCGGCTGCAATCAATCGTGTAACTTCAACAGGGTCCGGGCCCCCGCCTAAGGACCTACTAAACAACTTTCCTCTAAATTATTACACCACTCCAGTTTTTATGAAAAAAACTATGTTTCTTGCTCACACATTTAACCCTCCGTTAGGCACATGTTCAGATAGTCACATTCATGCCTCATGAGTCTGGTGAGACCCTATATACATTTGAATGGATTTATAAGTAAATACTGGTTTTTTGTTGGTGTATTGAAACATATTTATATGGAATACATGTATATGTATTACATTTGTTCTCAGTGGTTTGCGTATATGTTGAACTACTTCTGCAGGTAAACATATTGAGAAAAAAGACTTTATTTTTGTGATATTTTGTTCAGTTTATTTCTATGTTTTATTTCTTATTTAATACGAACAGGGCGGTGCAAATACCACTACTTAGCCTCTGAAACATAATGAAAGCAAACATATTCAACTTTTGAGTGCTGTTGGCATACGGGGTTTAAGCACTTTGTGCAAAAGAAGCGTATTTTGCGGCGGGTTTTGTCACTTCCCTGTGAACACATTTTGCAATACTTCTTCTTTTCGAAAGTATCAGCACCGCTAACGCCAGTCACTACTTCTGGTGTAATCTAAAATGAAAAACCGAAAACGAGATAGTAATGTGAAATGAAGCTGAAATGAAAATTGAAGTACGTGTGGTAAATTGCTTGGTGATATGAACGTTTTGCATTCGCTCTTCGATATTTGGGAGAACCAATGAACTACTTAGCGTGACTAGGAAGTTTCGTCTAGCATCAGACCTGTTATTGGCATCCACTTCTTTACAAATGCAAAATGCAGCTATAATGCTGCGACATCCAACATGTTGCAGAAAAATGCGAAAGTCCACCGTTTTGTTGCTCGTTTTGATGAGAAATGTGTCACCATTTGATCCATGACATCGACGCCCGCTTTATTTGCATTATAAAAAAAAATTGCTTCTGGTTTCATTGCTGGGCAAACTTTTATGTAGTGCACGGTGTAAAGTAAGTTCACACACTTATTCTTTTTTGGCACATAGCTACAAATTGAAACTAAATCATCGTGAAATCCAAAACAGGTTGAAAGAACAGGACGACTGGAATGCTTTCTCATTTCATCAGGAATACATCTTTTGTTCGATCGAATTGTGCCAACGAATGCGAGACCAAGTTTGGCCAGACGCTTAGTTCCTTCTAATGTTGTGAAAAAACTATCAGCGATAATTGTCCGGCCGCTGTTAGTGTATGTTTTGCGAGTAGCAACTTGATTCACTTCACGTTCATTTCCTTCTTCTCGACCTGTATATAATTTTCCTTGCAATGGATATTTCGTTTTCGAATCGCAAGCCCACCAAATTTTCATGCCGTATTTCGCTGGTTTCGATGGAATATATTGTGTAAATTTAGTTTTGCCACGCTACGGAAAAAACTGTGCATCAATTGTAATGTTCGCGTGTGGGCTACAGTTCTTGGCAAGGTTTTACCACAAAAAATACCATATGTCACGAATTGGCGCTGCTTTGTCTCTTTTCAAACGATATGAACGTGTTCGCCCATCATCAAATCGAATTAATCGAGCAATGCACGGAATCGAGTATGAGACATAGCTGCTCTGAATATGGGTAGACTATTTGTACGCCATAAAACATCTGATTTTTGCATGTTATTGTGTGAAACCCCAGCAGTCAAAAGTATTCCAATAAATGCATCTAATTCATTCTCGGTTAAGTTTTTCCAAACTTTTTGTTTTTGCGTTTCATTGGGATTAGCCTCATTCCATTTATGAGCTGAATATTTTCCATAACGATTAGTTTCGGTGAGATGATAATAAGCACCATGTTTGGCGTGAACATTGTTTTGAAAACCTCAATTGGAAATGAATTTTGTTCCTTGGGTCCAGCTCGAAAACACATAACATTGTGTTGTAAAATACGAACAGCAGCATTTGGTTCATGTTTACTCCATTTGGTACCATCTTTACCATAAAAACATTCTTCAGTAGCACTTCATTGTTAAGTTTCAGACTGCATTTCCTCATCATCACTGGTAAATATTTAATTTGGTTCGATAACCATTTCGTCTTCAATATCAGATGCGTCGTTTTCGACCGCACACACTCCTAGAAAGAGAGAAATAAATGGTAGTCGGAGAAAAAAAACTGCCAAAGAAAAAGCGGTAAAATTCACCATCATTCATATTAAATGTATATTGGGTCTGACCAGGCTCATGAGGTATGAAAACGATGTGTACATCAAAACATCCTTATAAATATCTTTGTACAGAATTTTTTCATACCTTTATTTTCATAGATCGATAGTTAATAAAATTTTAGGAAGGTACACGAACATTGACGTTCCTAATTTAATTAGAAATACATTTAAATTGCAATTAAAATCGGAAAGGATCTGGCTAGACCTATGCGCCTAACGGAGGGTTAAAAACCCAAACTTGTTTCGTATAGTACTCGTATCATGAGTTTCAGCGACGGTTCGGTCGACTTTCAAGAAAATTGCGGATATGGGATTTTTGAGTACCAGAAGTCCATTATAATTGGTCCTGGTTTTGATTGCCAAAATCGTCATTACTGTTAGAAGGAATCTCAAGAAACTTCAGTTAGGAGGTCCCCCGTGGAGCCCGAGTTTTTGATAAAAATTAAAGAGGAAAGTTTTGCCGAAAGATGATTAAGGTCCTAAAATACGGAAAATATGTTGGCACTGTTTTCGAAAAATTTATTTAGGCACCCATCGGTGGGGCTGCCATGTTGCAACTTGTTTGCTTAATTTGGGTCATGTTGAGTTGTACTATGTTGGTGTGTACCGTTATGTTGTGCCATTGTATCGTGTGTCGCATCATAATACAATATGTAAAAGCAATGCAACTCTAGAATATTAATGGAGTTGTTGCCTTAAAAATTTTGCTATTTGATTTCATTTTATGTCGAAAACTTCGATTTTTGACTATAGATGGCACTAAATTTATTTCCCAAGATCCTGGACCTACAGTCAATCAGTAAAATAGTCAATCAATTATAATACTGACCATACTGATGATATTTATCAGTTCGCATTGGACAGTTAATTGATTATGAAACATCTAATGCCTTATTTGATTTAAATAAACAATAAATTGAATTTAATTTGATTTGTTGTGATGAAGACTTACCTTTTACCAATATAGGTACAGTTTATTTGCAAAATTGTCCAAAATCCGCTTCTGTATTTTAGGCAATTACATTTTTACTGATGAAAATAAGCGCGCGCACTCCTTTAATAAGTTCCATTATTTTTAATTTATTGAAATTTACTGTGCATGCTTTATGGAGTGTGATATGTTTATGCTTTTCACAATGCTGGTCAATTCTATGCCAATTTTATTGTTACTTCAACAAAAATAATTTTTTTATTTGCGCAATTGCTAATATTAAACTCACTGATTTGACAATTTAATTTAATAACACGATAATCAATATTTCCAATAAATTATAGTTAAACTTGTAGTTAATTCCATATTTAATAGAGAATGAGCTTCAAAGCAAAATATTTTTACTTTTGACACCTTGAGCAAAAAGTGCAGATCATGCCATTAACTCTAATTATGAGTCACTAAACTTGCTTTAATTCATCTAACAAACACGTTACGCAACGAAAGCATAATTAATAATAATAATAATAATAATAATAATAATAATAATAATACAACAATTTAAAATCACATGTCTTAATGAAGAAGATCGTAATGCATAATGGTTTAAAGACGATTCATTAACGGGGTTTTGTCAATAATTTCTAAAATAAAATATGTAGGAGTAATCAATCATGATATCGACAAAAAATGTGGGTTATTCGAATTTAGAAAAGATAAAAAAAAATCCTCATCTCGTTTTGACATTGACAAGGTTTCTAAAATAAACTTGATGTCTGTAGAATAATGCTTAACATATAACTGCTTTTTATAAAGTAACGCAACGCCGCTTATTTAAAAATAAATTATACTCGAGTCTCGTCTTTTCGGTTCATTTTGCACGTACCTTAAACTAAATTACACCAATCACACCACAGATACTTGCAAATCGTGTTAAATTGCAGAAAACAAATATTAGGTAAAGAATAATCATGTCAGGTGCTATTCAACCTTCTCTTCCAGTTCAATTCCTCTAGCAAGTTAAGCACAACACACAGAACATAAAAAAACTTAACTCACGACTTAACAAATAATTTAAAAACGTAAGAAGATGAAATAGATGATTTCGTTTTCTTTAAGATTTTTTTTTTTTTTTTTATATTTTTATTAGCAATAAAAATTAAAATTCCTTATTTATTTATTTATTATGTAGGTATACAAAAATTATTGAGAACACAAGCAAATTATTTCGTAACGTAAAAAATCGCGTTTGATTTGATTTTCGTGTGAAGAGTTTATAAAAGGAAGATTGCTGTTGAAGATCGTTTTCGTTTCCAAAAGGTAACCTTGCGGATACTTGACTTGTATGCATATTGATGATACTTCCACCTAATCTGCTAGATTTCATGTTTTTTTTGTTTTGTTTTTCATTCCAAAGTTATCAAATTCGTGTAAATAATAGGAGAAAATAAAATCTATTTCTTATGTAGTTAACTGAACAGGTAATTGATAGTTTGTGGTTTATAAGATCATTATTTGATTTTGCCGTTGTTGCTATTGTAAAATATAATAGTTAAACACCTAAAGTTCAATAACATTTTTATAGATATAAGTGGTTTAGTATACTATAAATATTATAAATAAAATCATGATTAGAAATTAACGATGAATAAAATTTTATTGGTTGTGAAAATTGGCGGTTTTCACGCGTAGGTAATCATTTTATGTATGAGAAAAAAGAATTTACTTGAAAATATTGTTTCACCTGTCTTGTGTGGTGTAACATTTCACTTTGCGTTTTTATAGAAAATGAAAAATACGACCTGTTACTGTTAGGCTCTATCATCAAATCAACTCCGGAATTAAGATTTAAAAATTAGATGTCAATGATTTTTGAGTAATAAGCCTCGAATTTGCTTTTATGTCAGGATGAGCTAGATCGTACAATTTCTTAATAGCTGTCGATCGAAATGGTTTTGTGTTGAATGGACGAATTATATCGTTGACGATATCGCAAAAATTTTTGCTGGTGTTCCAGGAATAGCAAATTTCTGAAATTTTAATAAATATTTTCCGCAATCTTGCAATATTAATTTTAAAAATTCGTGCTGCTGCTAATGTTCTTCTGCTCTTTAAAATTGATGAAAAAATTCTCGATTGAGTTGGCTCGTGATGGTAAATCGGTTGTTATATTCTCTTTACCATGTAATATGTCGTATATTGACTGATAATATCAAGTTGACGAATTTGACGTTGTGTGATTTAAATAATTTTTGCTTAAATGCTTAGATCAACGGTTTGTGATCGAGGAGAATATAAAATTGCCTGCCTTCAATCATAATTTGGAAATCTTTAACTGTTTGATATATGCGGCCAATTCTCGGTCGTATATATAGTATATGCTGTATTTTCGTTGTACGCGATAAGCGTGTTTCCGGCTAAATGCATTTTGCACTGATTGAAATACATAACTAATTTTCTTGTCGTCCAACTTGATTTTTGTTTTTCTTAATACCTAAATTTGGGAAAATTACCGAAAACCAATGAAATAGAATATCAGTCGTAACTTTAGCTTTGCCGAATGCACTTCGAAAAATTAATTTATAGAGAAAATTAATTAGGAAAGCGTCATTCAAAAACGTATTATTTCAATTTTAAAAATTGTAAATAAATACTGTTATAAACAGATATGAGCCGCACAAGTCATTGCAACACTGAGTAGAGGGAGATTGCCACCGATTAAAATCTGAAGGAAAATCGGTAACCGAAATAGCTCAAATCCTTGGTCGTTCTCATCAATTAGTGTCAAATGCTCTGAAACCACAGACATTAGTCGAAAATTGAGGCTGCATTAGAAGAACCACTGAAAAAGAGGATGCTTTAATCGTAAGAGCAGCCAAAAGTCATCCTTTTATTACGTCTAAGGAAACAAAATAGGACATCACCTTAAAGTGTTAGGATGTCATGTTCGTATACGTTTGCTGTTAAATAATTTAAGGGCCTGCGTTGCCCGGCATGTTCCATTGGTATCGAAAAAAATGTGAAACCCCGGATAAGTTTTGCCAAAACGCACTTGGCCACTCAAGACGCGGAAAAGGGGAGAACAATTGTTTAGACGGATGAAACAAAGATTAACTTGTTTGGTTCTGATGGCCGACAATATGTACGACGACCACCAAATAAAAGTTTGTCGCCGCATTACACCAAAAAATCGTTTAGCATAGTGGAAAATGCATTATGGTGTGGGCTGCTTTCTCTTTGTATGCACCTGGCTCAATTTATTGGATCTAAAAAATATTTTTTGTTTCGCTCTGAAATTTCATCAGTTGTGATCAGAACTGCGTTAATATTAGAACGAAAACTGAGAAAAAAAGCGTAATCTTAGCTCTGCGACAGGAAAATCTTTCTGCAATATACATACATAGCAAATAAATTGAGATGTATAGTTACGTTTTGGTTATGCACTAACATTCCGATAAATTGTGGACAAATCGAATGCAATTGTTTTTTCGGCACAAATTTGATATCAGAAATTTTGTGAATTGAATTCGGCTTTCGTCACTTCGAACATTTACCTCGTTAAGAGGTTTTTTATTTGATATCATGATTTTGGCTGATATTCCATCTTCATGGGATGAGAGAGGAGATAAGCCCTATTTGTTAAATAAATCATCATAAAGATTAAAAAAAATAGATTTTATGCAAGGAGACTGTCAAATGCTCAATGTTGTTGGAGATTTTTTCGATCGCATCAATTTGTCAGTTTTTTTCATTTTCTTTGTTATAAAAAAGGGTCACTGGTAAAAATTCTCTTAGCAGTGATAATAATTTGATGTATTTATATTTGTTTCATTATAATACGTTGATTCACTATCATTATGAACCGCAACGGACCGATATTAGGGTGGATTTGAGCCAAAAAATGAAATTTTGAAAAAATATGGTGTCTTTTAAGTTATGGAGGTAAATATCTAAAATATACGAGTTTTCTGGGACAAACGGTTGATGTCATATTGTAGGTGAGGTTTGTGGCTAATAATCCTGAAAATATGACCCAAAAGTCTTGTGCTAATTTTTTAGAAATTTGGCCGAATGTGGCAAGTCGATTTGGCATTTTTTGATGGACCCTAAATTTTTGAAATTTTTTTATACGCTATTTGATAGGTGGAGTTAATACCTTTCTAGCGATATGCAAATGTCCGGGGTGTGTCAAATAGGTTCAGCGCTGTGGGCGTGGCCAAAAATGGCGGTTCAGAGGCCAGCCGCTGCCACCATGGCGGCCGAATCAAAAAGTTGTAGAACAAAAGTGGCTTAGTTTTTTAAGTATTACAAACCCTGAAAATATGAGATCAAATGAAAGAAGTACGGACAAAAAACTGGAGACGGACACGGAGGTGTCGTTAAATTGGTATTGACGTCTAAAATCATAATTTGCTAGCTAAAAAATAATTAGGGCACTTTTTGGGGAAGTTATACCCCAAAACCTGATTTTTTGCCCCAGGCGTTCCGGATAACAGAGGTTGCACTGTACTATATACTAGATTATTACCATTACGAGAAACATGGTTGTACAAACTTTTAGTGGTACTAATGGACAATTCCTTGGCTTATTATTAGTTGCCACAAATGCCCAAGCCGTTTACTTGAACTTTTAGTTAACTGTACCAATCGCGAGGCACTTTAATTTCTACCAACTAATTTGATTTGCTAACGATGTGTGTTCTCAGCCACTTTACACTAGCCGTTGTGTGATAAGGCGATGAAAGCTGTCTTGAATCTTTTGAGTTTACATAAACTTATACTACTCGTTGTAATTTTGTATATGTTTCATTACGGGACCTAATAGTTGCGACCCACAGTCGTTCATGTTTTTCGACCTCTGTTCCAATCTTTTTTGCATCGTTTTTCGTTAGGTTTAGAAGAATAAATGTTACAAGGCTTTGGGAAAGAATTATTAACGAAATACCTACTGAGCACAATGGAAAAACCTCCATTTCCTTTCAAGCCTTGTAATATTTATTCTTCTAAGTGCCAAATTCTTCTTTGAGATATTTCCTCCAAATTAGGAGTTCATTATGCCTTGGGAGAATATCCTATTAGAAAGTGACCTAATGTCAGAACTAAATATATTAGTGGTTGCAAATTTAATCATTCTTCTATTTGAATTTCAACGGACAAAGTTCTCTGATTTTTAGAGATTTTTGTTAAATGTTTACACGACGTTAGAAAGGTTTGAATTCTGTAGTTGTCCATTCACTCGTAATACTAAATTTTCACGTCGAACTTATTGATCGATAAAAATTTACTAGCTTTTTTCAATTTTATAGTCGTCAAATTTACTGATTGTAATTCTATTTCATATGAAATGTGCATTTGCATTGAATTACTAACAAATTGAAGTTATGGCACGTGCTGTAATATTAGCTGAATTTTACTGGGATCTTACTTTTTGCCATGTTGTTGGAATAATTTGATGTTATTGAAGCGATTTACGATTAATATTTTAAAAATTTTAAACGTTAACGTGGCTACTGAACTTTATACTTTTATGTATTTTAATAATTTTATGATGAAGAATATATTTTAAAATATTAGTGCTAAAATTAAAAAAATTTTAGACACGGTTCATTTGTATATTTCGTAGATTTGTAAAATTTTGAAGTTCACAAATTGTTGTTATTTCTACAAGAAATTAAAAACATAACTTTATTAAATTCAAACCAAATGTTCAAATTTGTATTATCTACTTTGTTCAAAGAAATCAAACCCTGTCCAATAAACACTGTTAAACGTTAACATTTTAATAAATTTAAATATTTTTGTTGACAATGAAATGAAATCTTATCACTCGCGTCTAAACCGTTCTTCTTCACCCACAATCAGACAGAAATGATGATATTCGTATGAAGAATTTAACATTCCATTCCTCTTTCATATAATACGATACAAATAAATAAAATCATATAATTTATTAATAAATAAACAAAACTGTTTTCATTATAAGTCAATAATAATACAAATTATTAACGTAATAATATCCGCAATATATTATTCTAATTTTTCCACCGAACATACTCGTATCTCCCGAAACTGAACACAAGAAACCATTAACTAGGCTATATTTTATTATTAATATTTTATTTATTTATATTTCAACTAACAAAATTTATTGTTATGATCAAAAATAAAAATAACTAAAAAACTTGTTTTATTCATTTTTAAATAATACTTAAAGAAGTTGGCGACGAGAAGAAGGAACTCTCTATAAAAATATATTATTAAATTAATATTAATGTTAAAGACGACACCATCTAACAGGTGAATGTGGTATTTTGTCTTTTGTAATAAGATGACATCTGTAAAAAGCTTTAACGCGCTACATGTGATTGAGCAGAGTGATTATGACTAATTATTTTGGGGTTTGGAACAAATTTTACAATTTAGAGTTTAATGCGCTATCCTATATTAGCTCGATGCGATAATGTCCACGGGGTTCCACTTAATAATGATTAACTGTTTAGTTATTTTATATAAACGATGTAACCGATATGATCTGTGATAAGATTTAATATTCAAATAATAAAAATTAATATTTTATTTGATTTCACACCTCTCAGTCTTTTAACGGTAAGCAATCTCAATAAAAATGTCTATATAAAAACTTCAGAGTGATTGTTATTTTATTAATTGGATTTATTTAGGCGCGATATTTTGATTAGCTAAATTGTTACGCGTGTATTACTTTGCGCCAAGTGAACAAGTGGCATATTTTAATTTATGCGTTCACCTTTGGACTAAAACATTTTAATTATACAAACCATTAAAAAATCTGTAGATTAAATATTACATAATTTGGCATAGTAATATAACAAAGATGAAAACAATCGATCCACCCACATATACCAAACATCTTAAATATGATGTCAAGAGATTAACCTTCTTCATTATAGCTTATAATATTTATTTAACCAAAAAGTTGTGTCTCTATCGCGCTTCGATTTTTTTTTAAATAAATTATTTTATCGAAATGAGAAATTTTATGTTAATTTATTTATTTAATTTGTTAAAATCAATCAATTTAGTTTTTAAAAACAAACAAAACTATCGAGTTTTCGGGATATGCTGTGGTTTAACATCTTAATTAATTAAAAATATTTCACGCCATAATTAACTTTTAGTAACGTATCCATTTTAATGAGATGCCTCCTAGTTTATTTCCACATGCGCGTCGTAAGTCGTAACTCTTAACAGGTAATTCTACAATTTATACAACCAAACGATATTTTAGAAAGTTAGTCTAAATGTATAATTTATTTTTATACCAGGAATTCACGCGTACTGTACATAGCTACAGGTGAGGATAACTTATGTACTGTTGTAGTGTTTATTGGATTTATCAATGATCAGAATTGATCATTGCTTATCAAAAATTTGTATGTAATTGGAAAGATTCTTACAAAATTCTCTTTTATCACATTAAGTTGAATGATTGGAAAATAGTTCACTTAAGAGATTAACTTAACGAGATTTAGACGAATCGTATAAATCCTACATTTATCTAATTATGGTAAAATATAGTATAGTAAACACGAAGTTTTTTTTGTATACTATGCGCTGTATTTGTAGCTATTACCGAAGTCCGAAAAAGTAGTTTTTAAATAATTCTGTGAGGTGTCACGCAGATTAATTGTCTTTTGGATATTGTTGTATAGTATTGAGAATTGGGGATTTTTTTATAATGCCTTCAGTGATCACATGAAAATCAAGGAAAAACGGGGAACGGAAAAACTCGGTCCACTTATTTTTTTCCGCGTAGTTAGGTAAGGTCATGAAATCTTACCACAATAAACACAATTACGTTGAAAATATGAAAATGGTAACCTTGCCTTGGAAAATTAATATTTGTTTCTGGTGATGCTTAACATTTTATATTTTCTGGTAATGCTTATATATTGCTTACTATATATTCCCTAGGGAATCGATAAAAACTCGTTATACAATTACATTTATTTGTTGTTTAATTACTTATTCAGTATCTCTGGGGTAGCAATAAAATAGGCCTCGGTATATTAAGTTCAGATTTATTAATGTTTTTTTCAACACAGTTGTCCATGAAAGACATTGGTAAGTTTGGTTTTTTAGTGCGTTTTTTATTATCAAAATAATAACACACTAAGCTTCCGATGTTAATTCGACATCATCATAAAAGCTTTGATAACGATGTCGAATTAGCATCAAAAGCTTAAAAATCGAGCTAAAAAACCAATCAAAAATATTCTATTACTTTTTTTAATTTGCATCTTTTCTATGTCTACCTTGCCTTAACTGGAAAAATAACGCATATTTAAAAAAATTTCTAAATAGGACATTATTCGTAAAATTTTGAGGTTAGATAAATAAAAGGAAACATGAAATTCTAAGTCCAACGGCGAAAATATTTTTAAAATTTTTTGCGAAATAGAAAAATAAGTGTTTAATAAAATGTGTTTATTAAATTTTTAAAATCCGTAGAATATTTGTATGAAAGCAGTAAATGGGGGGCGTGCAGTCCAAATCTCTGCTTGATGGCTATACTGAAAAGTTTGGTTCATAGCTGTGTGTGGCAGCAATCCAGAATCAAATTATTTTTGATATTAAAATAAAAATTTTTAATTTGCTTTTATTTAACTAGGCCATGCTTTGTATTTTATAGCCTAAACTTAATTTTGCATTTACTAAATGGGACATGCACGAGATTCCTTTGTTTTTATGTGAGACCTCAGAATATAGAACTGCTTAGAGCAATATAGAATATTTTGGGGAGAATAAAAGTTTTAATTTTCCCTAAACAGTAAATAATTCCAAAATGACTACTGGACAAGAAAGCAGAACAGCAAACTTAAATTGAATCCATGCGGAAGAGGCGTTTAGTCAGATTCCAATAAATTTCAAAGTCATAATACGATTTTTTAAGCGCCACATATATAATTTAACACCCGTTTTGTAATAAATCATTTATAACCCACAAAGTTCCGCTTTCATATATTTTCAAATTTAAAAGCAGCTCTAAATCATTAAATAAATTGATTGCAATTTCGAAATCTAATTAAGATTATAATTTTTAAATGCAGCAGGCAAGCTAACTAACCTATCTAAACGTTATACATATAGACATGTCATATACTCATTATATTAAGGCTAAACCTTTAATGAATATAAAAAGTGGGAGGTAAAATAATATTGCGACTAAGACTTGTGACAACCAAATCAAAGTACCATAAAGTATTCTAGCAGAATGTCAAGGATTTATAAATCTCTTTTAAGCTATATACAGTCTGTTATAATTAAATTTATTACAACAATAAACTCCTGCTTGTACAACAAGAACCTATAAAATGACAGAACTTTTTTCGATAACTCAATTGTCACTTTTGCTTTTTTTATGTATTCTTGTTGTATTATTGTATTATATTGTTATAGACAATTGTAAGTTTTTTTTATACTTTTAGTTCTGTGTGACTCAAGTGTCTTGTTAGAGTTTTATTGGCGTTTTGATATTTTCTTCGTAACGTTTTTCAATATTTTTCTAAAGCTAAACAAACGATTTTTTATAAAATTTCTTATACTTGTCATTTGTATATGTTGTTGTGGTTTGTGACAGATAACAAATATGTATTGTTAAATGAATGTCAAAGACTATGGATATCTATGGTGTTTTTTGTGTGTCTCTAGTCTTGCGCGTTATTGAATGATATATGTTCAATTATAAATTGTGAACGCATATGCAGGTAAATTGAAATATTACAAATTTTAATTGGATGCTGCTGTTGCATTTTGGATTATATCCTTTTCTACAAATATAATAATATACTGAATACGTAATCTCTATTATTATTCAATGGGACTGGACAAAGAACTCAAGATTAAAATCTTAAAAATTATACGTATATATAGGGCTCCCTTTTCAAACAAATAAAAACATTTTGAAAATTGGATTAAAATTATAAAATGCTAGACATAATGGAATCTCGTAATACTATAACATGGTATATCAAATTTAATGTTTTCTTTTATTTAGTTTCAAAAAAAAAACTTCAAGCTCTTGACGTTAATGACACTTGGTTACGATGTTATATTACTCAAGTGTAATTACATGAATAAAAATCTGATCTAGAACGAAATGTCATAAAATCTCATAATCATAAATCAATTCTGTGTGCTGTGTTACAAAATTGCACCGCAATATTTCAAGCCTTTTCTTGTGACCTTTAACCCATCGCAGCATAAACAATCATTTTGAAAGTCGTACGAAAAAAAATCAGCAAAATCGCAACAATGAACACTCCACTCCCTTCATTCAGCAACAGGTGAAATGACCTCAAAGGTTTAAGACGTACAAAAACAAAAAAATATAACGTTTAGAATGATTACCTTAACAAGAGTAAAAGAAATTTATCGTTGCCATGTACGTACAACAAAAAAAATTTCACGGCCACTCCTGAGACACATTCGAGTTTATTTATTTAAGTTTTGTGTTCAGTTTCTGTGTTTTGTGTATGTTATTGAATTAACTTTACATACACCCACTTATACGAACAAGTATATAGCTTTTAATTTTAGTTTCATATACATATAATGAAATCTTTTAAATAAATAATTCATTTTGTTATTATTTATTAGCTGTATTAAAAACAATATATTATGTTTGTATAACTGGCGCACATGATAATTTAATGCAAGAACCCTTTATACGTTGTGACAAATTCTCAAAACGATCCTAAATCCATTACGAAGAATTTTAATGTTAATTTAATATAATTTGGTTATGTCAAAATTACTGAGTTATAAATTGACATCAACAAATTGGCATTCAAAGTTGAAATTAATTTTTAAAACATTTTTTTTTGTACATGTTTCAGAAACCTATTTAAGGTGATTAAATATATAAAACGAGTTATTGGTTTTTATTTTGGAAAGCTTAAGAACTCGTCTATAAAACACTTGTTTTAATTAAACTTGCCGCGGTTTGACACTTGATACCTTTTATTTAAAAACACCTTGAAATTTATTTATAGCAACTGATAAATGTGTTAGAATATTGGTATTGCGGTGTTACTTCCGATAACTTAAAAAATATTAACGGTTTTAGGAAATTCACAGTCATCGCAATTGATAAATGTTTATGATACCAAATTATTAAAATATTATTGTTTAACATTTTTATAATTAATTAGTCGAACTTAATTGGGAGGAGGAAATTGGAGTCGAGTTAGTGAATTCACTATGTATAGGTTTGCGGTTATTACTTTAAACGGATTCAATAAAAATTGTATCGCCGGTGCTCAAGTTTTCGAGATGAGGTC
This sequence comes from Nephrotoma appendiculata, assembly GCA_947310385.1. NCBI lineage: Eukaryota > Metazoa > Arthropoda > Insecta > Diptera > Tipulidae > Nephrotoma > Nephrotoma appendiculata. The sequence continues at coordinate 4,632,599 of OX371224.1, read as the reverse complement.
ATCTTGTTCTGCAGTATACGCTATGAATAATTTTTATAATAAAATTAGTTTGATGTACAAAGAGTTCCGAAGATATACACACTTAAGGGCACCTAAAGGCATTGTATTGATTCAATTGAATTTCCATAAAGTCAAGACACCCATTTCAAAACTTGAAACGAAGAAATTCAACTTCTCTGTGGCTAAGCGATTTATTTTACTCAAATCCTAAAGATGCAAATTTCTAAGCAAATTCAATCCAATTTTCAGTCAGATTGGGATCATATCAAAACAGAATTTTGCAGAGACCAATTTGGAATTTTAATTAATAAAACTGGTTAATCTTTACCAAAAATCTCACGTTAAAAATTGTTTGCAAATCTATCTTAATTGTGATTAATTTAGATTGTACAATGTCAATGTAAAAAGGGATTCAACAATTTCTGCATTATTTAGTAAAAATTTATTAGTTTCGAAAGAAATACTTATTGGAGTGATCACTTTAATGCAAATCCTAAAATATCTGTACGTTTTCAAATTATCGTTGGTAAGATCACTGTTCATAATTTATTTATTCGAATTTAAAATTATTTCAAAATCTATGGTGTGGAAATATTGATTTGACCATCTTAACTATAGAACTATCGAAAAATCTCGTCTCAAAAGCTTAGAGCAGTTATGTTCCGAGAAATTTTGATTCAACCCTTAATTGTGGTCTTACAAATATTATTTCTATTCGAATAGGAATGAAATTTGTGTCCAAAGTAAGAGCCAAAGAGATTTATTTTACGTCAATCGGTTAGAACAAAATTTTACAAAACCTGCAATTTATTTTTATGTCGGAGTCGATTATGAGATAAAAATAAAAAATCTGTTAAGTAGCATTGTTGACCAATTCAAACTTGACTGTCCCTTCATGAAGCCGATGACTCTAGTAGTCAATAGGATAACTTTACGAAAAATAATTTTATTCGTATTCCCCCAAAAACCTGAAATAAAAGTATTCTGATTGGAATGAAATGTGAGGAATTATTTTGTATATTACCAAAGTAGGACGCTTTATGTTTATTTAACACGTTATTACACGACCTCGGAAAATCCGCAGCTATTTTTTCATGTACAGGGTTATCCAATTCGAGGTTGATAAAGTAGAAATCTGTATACCGACATCTGTCAAAGATAAACGTCAAGTACGCTGTCATTTATTTAGTTGACATTCTGCCATTTAAGAATATGGAGCATTTAACAATCGACCAACGCGTTAAAATTATTAAATCTGCTGATGCTGATTTTTCGAACAAAATTTTCTTCAGTGATGAAGCTCATTTTTCGCTTGGTGGATACGTTAATAAGCAAAACTGTAGAATTTGGGGCTCAGAAAATCCACAATTGATTGTAGAGAAGCCATTACACCCGGAAAAAGTCACTGTTTGGTGCGCATTGTGGTCTGGTGGTGTGATTGGGCCGTATTTTTTTGAGAACAACCATGGACGAACCGTTACCGTCAATTCTGAGCGCTATGGCCGCATGTTAACCGATTATTTTTTTTTACGAAAATCGAAGATTATGATCTTGACGATATGTGGTTCCAGCAGGATGGAGCAACCAGTCACGTAACACGAGCAAATCGAGATCTTTTGCAAGAGAAATTTCCTGGACGTTTGATTTCGCGATTGGCTGATGTCAATTGGCCTCCAAGATCCTGTGATTTAACGCCTTTGGATTTCTTTTTGTGGGGCTACGCGAAAGATCGTGTTTACGCAAACAATCCTCAAACTCTTGACGAATTGAGAACTAATATTCGTAAGGTAATGGCCGAGATACCGCCCGAAATGTGCCGAAAAGTCATTGAAAATTACCTCAAAAGAATCAAGGCCTGTAAGAAGTCCCGTGGAGGACATTTGAATGATATCTTGTTTAACTAAAAATGGCAAGGATCAATCTGTAAAATGAAATAAAAATTACAATACATTCCGAATATTTTGTGTGTTTTTTTTAAGTTTACTTTATCAAGCTTGAATTGGATAACCCTTTATTTCTACTTTACAATCGCAAGACAAATATCAATACCAAAAAATTGTATGAATTCTCATGGCACAGCCAATCTAGCAGCCACATTTTGGGTCACAAATAAAGGACTTGCGATAACCGAAAAGATTAGGGCTTTTGAGATCTTTATATTTAGTTCTGACGCACTGATGGGCAAAAATAATTATTTGCCAGTGACTCTATTAGAATGTAAGTGTCCATGTTCGAACAAGAAGAACAATTTGATTGAATAGTTCCCAGAAATCCAAATATGAATGAACACATCTCCTTCTCTTTAAAAAGAGATGCCACATACCTACACATATCTACGGACGACTTCTAAAAACAGATTTGGCATTTATGAATTAATTACAGCATATTTTTGACTTAAATTAATGATATAATATGTAAAATATCTTAAACTAATAGCCAAAATAATAAAATTGCTATTATCTAATAATTTTAATTGAAAAATAATAATTTTTCTATTTAGCCGTTTCTTGAACCGACTTTTGCTCTGGCTGGTATAATTTTAAACGTGAACGAACGCACGTGGTATTATCATCGCGAACGATTGAACGTGGTATTATCATCGCGTTATTAAAAGCTCATCATGAATATGGTTATGGTAAATTTATTTAATTTTAAATTGAACAGAAATGGTATTTTGCTCTTGTATGTGGCGAGGCAAAATAAATTTACGCACGAATCGTCTGTAATTAGCTGCGTATATGGCAAGGCTTTAAAACGAGGATATCCTCTTGTTACGTAATCAATATTCTATCAAGATTCTATTATGTCCAATAATACGTGGAACAAAATATGTTATAAATCCATTCTGCTTGTGTTGTTTTAATTTGGCTCGTTTTACACTTAACTAAGCGACTGTATTAATTATATTATTATTATTGTTAAAGAGTTAGGTACATAAATATTTTTGTACATAATTTGTACATAGGGCTATAAAATTGTACAAGTACATAGTGACTAACCGGATTGGTATGGATTGTAAATTAATTGGTATTGGATGGAATATAGAATTTTGGATTGGGGAAGTCGACGAAAAAGAAAATTTTTGGATGATCGGGAGTTGATCTTAAATATTGTAACCGAGCAGTACGCTCAATAGAAATAAATAATAATTAACAGTGAACCAAAAATAATAAAATGTTGTGTGGTTTGTGGTATGTGAAATGTCATGGCTTGCAATAAACATTGTTTGAATTGCCATAGACATTAATAAAAGAAAACTATACTTCTGATTAATAGTGAATAATTTCTATAATAATTTTTAAAATATAAAAACAAAAAAAAGGTGAAAAGCAATATATATCGTGCACGAACTGTATAAAAAAAAACTGTTTCGCGAGGTTGTGCCCGTAAAAATGATAATGGTGGTGAATGATGTGTAGGTACATCATGGTGTTTGGTACAAAAATATGTATACCAGTATATATGTAAATATACCAATAATAATAATATAAAGAGTATTAACATAAATAGTATAAATATATAATAATATAAATAATACAAATATAAAAAAAAATCGTGCTCTACGTAAAAATCAATTCCGCTCAAAGTAATCATCGGTAAAAGTAACGATAGTTTCCGTTGGCTATTTACAAATGTTGTTGCTTTTTAATGGTACAGCGGTATTACAAGGAGAAAAAGGAAACTACTATATCGGATCCGCAACGCTTCGGATAATCCTTACCAATCCAAATCGCAAGTTTTTTACATTTATATGACTATAACTATTATTATTACTTATTTCAAAATAATTAATATTAAATTAGATTTTTTTTATATAAACCAATATGTATATGATTCTATTTATTAGATCTGGCCAGATTATTGTCTTACTTTAGTTTTAGTATATTTTTTTTCTCGTTTGTAAAGCTAAAGTAAAACGATTTTTTTTTTGTTCTTATTATTTTGAGCCGCCATTGGCGGGCTAACATTTTGTTCCTTGTATTTTTTTTTAATTAACATCGATTTTTTCTGTAATTTTTGAATGAATTTATTTTCAATAAATATTATTTTTGGAAATTATTTAATATATTATAAACATTAATTCCTTTTATTTACAAATGATAATGGTGGCTTAAGTTTGTGTATCATCCGCTGGTGATGTGATTCCTGGTTTCTCTCTCTGCCAGTATATTCCAACTCATTTGAAATGTAATCAACCAAGTGCAGCAATTACTAGCTCTATCTCGGTCCACATAAAAACCCCCCCAGCCACTGAAAGCTAGCCGGCTGGAATATGCTGCGTGGATTAGCGGAGGTAGAGTCTGCAACGGATATTATTTTTGTCTTAATTACAAAGTGTGAATAATATCTGTTACACTCTCATTCAACAGGTTCCTTGAGATGTGGCGCCGGTAAAACAAATATAAATAATAAAATATTCATTAGCAGTTAGTAAATATTGCAAATTTTCGCCGTTCTATTTTAACACTAAAATGTGGTGCACTATTTCAAATTTAAATATTTTCGATTAATTGAAATCTGTATATATTGCCACATTTTGACAAATTTCACCCTTTTGGCCCATTCCATTTAAACGGAAACTAATCATTCCACATAAGGGTTGGATTATACTTACTCTCCCTTTAACCTCTTACGTAAAGCTGTATGTAAACATTACAAGTGCATAATTAATAAATTGTAAAAGAAAATTAAACAAATTACTATTTTACATCTTAGTGAAATTAAGCTACTACACATATACCATTCACTCTTATAAACCCATAAGGTTTAATCTTTTTCTATATACCACTGAGATTCAGATCCTCAAGAAGAGTTGAATTTCGTCTCGTGAAATATTACGCCGCGTTTTATGTAGTGGCTTTAATCACATAACGGATTAAATATTTTCGTCTTTGAATTAGAAACTTCGATGACAAATGATCAGGAAGTTCAATTAGTAAAACATATTAAAAAAGGCTGTTGATAGTATAATCTTACTTATACTATAAAGTAGGCAGTCAGTGGCCAAATAATCGCCAACTGAATTAACCAACCGCCTTCTTGGGGTTAGCAATCATTACATTGTAGTTTTGACTCTATATATTGTGCAAAATACAATGGTATTTTCCTACTTTCATTTCCTCTACCTACACCGTCTACAACCATGAAATTGAATAATGCAATGACTACTAATTCTGGCAATAAAATGTGTCAAAAAAATGATAATTATTCTCGACAAACAATTTTCTCGTCATCGTCATTTTCGGTCATCATTGGAAACGATTATGATGAAGCAGGTCCACATATTAGTCCCAAAATTGTAAGACCAGTGCCGAAAACTAGAACAAAGCCAAAGACAAAGCGAGCCGAAAATTTCATTTAAACACACATTTAATACTCAAGAAAAAATAGACTTTAGGAATTGTCCAATACAAAACAAAATTAATTGACTGAATCATTCATTGACTGCGATTCAGATATAAATTTAAAATCAATCGACAAAAACGATTCAAATTGTTTCTTAAGCTTCAAAAATGGTGATTATGAAAATTATAATTTCGAACAGGTTGATTTACGAACATTAAAAATTCTACGATAGAGATTTGCTTAAAGTTTAAAAATAAAAACGTTACCTGTTTTGCTGAATAATTATGTAGGAATAAATAAACATCTGAAAAATCCCATTATCCAATACAAATGGTTTTCCTACAGGTGTAGTTTATTTTTAAGTTTATTGTTATTTGCAATACCGTATACCAGAAATGAATGCTAAATAGTTGTCGAAATGGCTCCAAAAAGAACGAGATTGAAACAAAACGCAGTTTAGGATACAAAAGAAACGAAAATAATTAAGAGATACCACCCCTTGCACATATTTGAAAAGAAAGTTATTGGATTGTATCGATTTTTACAACACTTAGTTTTAGCGGTAAATGAAGAAATAAGCCCGTCAATGAGCAAACTTCTTGTGAATTTAAAAAGCGCGATTAAGCGCGGATTTAGCGAAATCTACTAAATTTTTGTTTAATAACTTCTTTTAATATATTTAAATAATTCTATTATGCTTATATTGAAGAAATTTGTAATTTTGTTTACAAATAATATGTGTCCCATATTCATTAAAATTTCCCATCGGTGGTAATCAATAAATCGAAACTATCTTAATCTAATATTTATTTTTATTTCAATTATTGATAAAAAATTTAAATTCTGTAAGATGTTCGGTTGCTCTGGCGTTATAGCACCATCGAACGCGTTTACTGGCTGTGCCTGGTGATTCGTTATACAAGTTTTAATTTAAATGCATGTACATGTTAATTTAAATATATTTAAGATAGTGATCAAAAAATATTGAATGTGAATGTAAATTACGCCGATGTCAACCATTTGGCGAAAATAATAAGTAAAGTCATATAGTTACTTGATAAATATGATAGAAACATACACCTCGAACCACTGAACAGAGTAATACACTCATAATGAACATCCTTTTGAAAGCACGAACTATAAAATATTCACTACAACCATGATAATGCAATTCCCGAGGGAGATGAACGCCAGTATATTGGATGGAGTGAATAAAAAAAGTAAATGCTTTAACTTTCGTTTTTCAAGTACGCTTACAAAGTTAATAAAAGTTAAGTACTTATTTGGTCGATCAATGGACACTTAACGTTTAAGTAACTACTGTTTTTATTAGTAACCACTTAAAAGTTTCCCATTATACCCAAAAAACTATGAATAAAAAGTGCGGGTGCCGATAAACGCATTCCGTTTTGACGTAAATGGTCAAGAACAGCAAATGTATTAAATTCATTATAGGCGTTGCAGTTAAGACGCCAACCAGAAATAAGTGGTCTGACGGATGCCGTGATAAGAACGATGTAGTTGCTCCTGTGCTCGAGGTAGATATATTTTCTATCAAAATTATCTGATCAACGTTCTAAAAATCTTTTAGTCATAATTTGCTAATTTTTCGTATCGAGTCTTCCTAGAAGAAAAAATAGAACATTTTCATTCGTTCGGGCCAATTATACCTCATTGGTCCCTTTATTTGGTTTTGCAGAAATACGGTAAAAACAATGGTCACTAAAAACCATATCCATTGAGTTCTTTCTTTTGATGAAAAAATTTTATAAACTTCCTTCCTAAATTCAGTAACAGGAAGCAATAATTTGCAAAAGTTGGGTTTTCGATCTAATGAGATATTTCTTACTTATTCCTTGAGTATGACGACATATCGATATTCGAATTTGTTCCAATTAAGTTTGTTCTAATTAGAAACTTTGTGGGGTTTATTTTGTAAGTGAACTAAAGTTTAAGATGTTAGTGATGTACATTGTACATTAATAAAGTCTAAAACGGACGTATTAAAGATGAAGCTTTAAAGAATAATTTATTGGACAGATTCTACTATTGTTTGGGTTGGTTCTGAGAAGTTTGTAGGTAAATGAAAAAGGCAGATCTAAGAAATAGTGTAGGATGGTGGTGTTATAATCCTAAACAATCTAATCTGATGTCTATCAAGAGGGATGCTGCAGGGAATTACTTAAACATAAACTATGATAGTCGTATCGTAGCTGCTTGCAACATAATTCTAAAATTTGACCCGAGCAAAACGGAAACTACGGTGGGATAATCGAAGAGTGAATAAGACGGTGGCACAATCAAACTTCAGCCCAACATTAGTCGAATTAATTAAATAAACGGTTCCTTTGAAGGGATACAATTGTAACTTATGGCAAGTTACATGAATCTCAGAAAATGGCTCCCAAAGTGGCTATATAGATTTGATAAGCCATACATTTTGAAATTAAAATAAGCGTATGCCATTGTTCAATTAGCTGTATAGGGCTCTTGTATATAATTTTAGGACGTTCGCGCTATCCGCGATTATTATTTGAAAGGATGTCACCAGAGATTGGCTTCCAAAGTGGATATTTAAAAATTTGAGAGGACATACTTTGTGAAGTTAAAATCATTCAATGCCATTTCGAAATAAGCCTTTGCCATACCACTATACCTTCGATTTTTATATGAAAGGACTTCGCTGAAGCGTATGGAATTTACTCGAATCTCAGAGATTGGCTCCTTTAGTAGCTATAAAGATTTGAAAGGGCACACGTTGCGGAATTAAAATCACCTAACTTTCACCGACTTCTTAAACTTTCACGCTATCCACGATTTTTCTTTGGATATCTTTAAAGGTTATGACAAGTTCATCGAATCTCATAAAGTAGCACCCATAGTGGCTATAAATAGGTTTGAGAAAGCTATACTCTGTAAAATTAAAACCATTTGATGTCATTTCGAAATAAGCCATAAGGCTCTCGCATAGAATTTTTCACATTTCATCATTCACCGTGATTTTTGTATTACAGGATCTCGTTGTAGCTTATGGCAATATTTTTATTCTACGATTCTTCCAATTAGTTTTGTCATAATAGTATTGCGCCAGTACTTCCAGTAATCATTTACATTCGAATCGAACACCTGTACGCTACCATGTAAAATTTTCATAGCACCATCGCACTCTAAAATTTATTTCCGCTGCAAATTTAGATTTTCGATTTTCAATTTTAACAAATGTTAAAGAATATTTTACTATTCATTTGCCAGAATCTATATTTAATACTTTTAAAGTCAATGATATCCTTAATAAACACATTTTTATTAATCACTTGTTTTTTGTTTCGCAGAATATTTGGAATATTTTTCAAAAAGTTTAAAAAATCACTCGATCGATTTCGACTTGTTAGGTCATCATCATTAGTATCTATTTGAACAGCAAATGGAAAATGGGTTATCAGTTTTATCTTAAATATAGATGTTTTAATGGAGAATTAGACTAAATGTATAATCTTAGGTGTTTAAGATGAAATGGAATATAAAATTATTTTCTTGTTTAGGTAGATTATATTTAAATTTTCGTTTTCCAGAGAGGGTTTATAGATGGGACAGGCATCATCTGGAACGCTAGTTTATATTTGGCTCTGCACTCTATCAATCAATCAACACGGGTGGCACTCACATCCGGCGGTCACGTGACGAGGTTATGTAGAATCTATCTCTTTTCTCCGCTATAAATTCAGCTTCATATAAATATTGGGTATAGGTCTGATTTTGTTAGATGGAAAATTAGTATTATATGTGTTAATTGTGGAAGCCTCCTTTCAAACTTTCGCATTCGTTACGATTATGAACTTGCATGACCATTAAGTATTTTTCTGAGAACCTCAGAATATTTTAATATTTTTAAATAAATATGCGGTAAGAAACACTCCATCTTAACAAATAAACACTGAACGTTTTACATGATTGCTAACAGAAATAATAGGTTTTCGACATTATCGACATATTGTTTACATTATCTACATTGTCAACGTTATTTTTTAATTATCTGCATCTAACTACGTGGTGAAGACTATACGGAACAAAACTGCTAACAATTCAGCAAATTATTTATATACACTACCTGCTGTAAAATCTTATCTGCTAAGAAATCAGTATTCGCTCAGTTAATTAAACAATTATTTCTAAGCTTGCAGTTAATTAATTATCTTATTATATTGTAACTGCTGCCAATCATAAAACAATCAAACATCTCCAAAAGGGTCAAATCGATTATGTATTTGATTAATACAACAACATTCTATGTAAACAAACAACCGGCGAATGTCATAAAATGTCAATGTCATTAATGCCACTTTACTATATTCTTCATGTTCAATTTATCACTATTAATTTTCAATTTAACATACCACTAACAACAATAATAATGATAATAGCCATCATCATAATCATCGCCATCACTATTATCATTTTACAGGCATTACATACAGATACAACAAGTACGAATGTTACACGGTTTCTTACATTTTCTAACAAGAAAGCAAAATAATCTTATCAAAAATTCTGTCATGTTTATTTGCAATTCAATAATATTCACATTTTGATGGACACACAAATGAAAAAAAAAATCATTTCAATTATACGGCAAGTACCGACTTGCCAGTGTACAGGGACGCAAAAAACAGCAAACGTATATAAAAAAAGTATCTGTTTGAGTCGCATCTTCTTGAAAGTAAATTGTTGTTGTTTATGCGCATGTAGCTATATGCAATTTTATTGATGTTTTATTATTATTATTATTGTTTGAAATGATGATTATATGCTTGCAAAGTACAAAAGCAAAATTTTCGTAACAAACCATTAACAAAATGATAAAAGGAGAAATTACAGTAAGCGAAAATTCAACAAGGCAACCAATTCCAGCATTGTATATATGTCATTAAAATAGTAGTGTTGACGATTGATGACAACTTTAAAATAACAACATTATTATGGTTGTTTATACAAGAACATACAAGATGACAGTTTATGTATACATATATTGGATTGAGAAGAAAATTTATGATTTTCTTCATTGTATATTTTACGGCGAGACGTCAATGTCATGTCATGTATGCGATATAATGATACAAACCCGCATAATTTAAACAGGTGAATGTTTATGTAACGAACTTTTTAGTTTCGGTGTTCGATTTAAATCGAGTTCACATCAAATATTTTGTAATCCTTTCCAAAATAAGGTCAACAACTTCCTTCCAAACCATACACCGATACCAAATAAAACTTTTATTGACCTGTAATTTCCTCATCCTGTTCAAATAAATAACCTCTTGAACTTTTATTTAATAAACCTTTATTGCTTATATTTGTTGTGTATTTGAATTCATTCAGGTGCTTTAACATATTTACATATAAGTTTTTTGTTTTGTTTATTCGTTTATAATTCAAAATTTGTATTCCTAGACCCATAAATTTCGTATTACAAACGTCTTCTATTTTGTTCTAATCGATTTAATAATTTTTAAAGACATTTAACTCAATTCGTGTTAAATGAACCTTGATTTTATTTGAGTTTATGGTAGATAGGTACCTTATTATGTTTTTTTTTTTTTTTGTTATTTTAACAAATCTTTATGAATGAACACAATAAAAATTATAAGAATATTTTAGAAAAGATTTTTGTTTTGTAAATTTCTGAATGAACAACAAACACAAAAACGGATGTCTGTCTCATACACATTATACAAAAAATTTAAATAGAATTGATTCATGTATAATTTTTAAAAATTGAACTATGTCTCTATAGTGCGCGCATATGGCACCTTAAATGTTCTAAGTATAGAGATTTCGATATAGTTTTTTCGGGGGTTATGCATACCGAGTGTACATGCGATGCGATACGTAGCACAGTACATTGTAATATTGTATAAATAAAATATGTTCTCATCGAACCGAAACCAAATACAAAATTATTCATGAACAATATTATGTATACATATTCGAAGGATGAATACGAAGAATGTAGTTTATTTTTAATGTTTTAATAAAAGGCGAACTTAAACAAAAATATATTAAGATTATTAAACCGTGAAATAATTGTGAATAAATATTGATCTTTAAAATAAAATTTAAATAATAGAACTCTATAGAACGAGTACAATAAGGATGGTATTATAATTGGATGATTGCTTAAAAGCATGTGCAAGTTATTATATTAAAGAAGCATGTGCTTGCCTGGTGGTCATATGTAAAGTGATAAGAATTCTTGGATATACATATACCAAAATATTTCTAATTCCTCTTTTTTAATCAAAATTAAATTTATTTATTTTTTTAAGAACATTTTAGGTGAAAGACTCGGCAAATCTATAAGCAAGATCCAAAACAATTTGGTTTTCAATGATTCTTTGGCACATATCCCTTCGATCAAATTTTACCAAGCAATGATTGAGTAACAAGCAAATTGCGACCAAATAAAATTTTAGCACATTGTGGTTTTATTATTTAATTTAACAAATAAAATGCCCATTAAGATTCTTTCTGAAATAGAATAATCATAAAATGAAAATTAAATTTTTATTTATGAAAAAAACACCCAGTTAATTAAAATTATAACACAAATAAATTTATAAAAATTTCAAAATAACACTGCATTTTAAAAATGATGAAATTTCAGTCATCTTTGCTTGGGATCCTCCTCTTGTAAGTAGTACGATTTTTAAATAATTTGCCACCGTTACATGATGGCGGCCTAATCTTCTGCTTTTTTCCGAAGAGAAATATCTTCTCCAAAAAAGGCTTGAATTTGACTTTTTCCATCGGCCGATAAGATTTTTCATGTGACATTATTTTTATACAGCACTTGGATATTTGACAGACCGAATAAAAATAAAATAATTTTTCATTTATCAGGCTTAGCGAGAAAAATATAATCATGGGCTATATACTGTGGTTATATATCATAGTTATGGAACAAAGAAATTTTGGAAAACTGATTTTTCTTAACACTCTCTGTTTTAATTAAATCCTGAACGGTTTTTTCCATGAGGCATCACATACAGAGGGTCACAAAATTGAAGGCACAACACTTTAGCGAACTAAAAATTGATTAAATTTTGACCTAGAAGGTGATTAAACTTAATATCTTTGACCTAGAAGGTGATTAAACTTAATGATTTTTAATTAAGGAATGGTAAAGTATGCCAAGTTGATTAAAGGCAGTAATTAATGCAAAGGGGTATGCGACTATAGATATTAAGTTTAATCATGTTTCTAAAAATAAAATTAAATATATGGTTGTGCCTTTAATTTTATGTCAATTATTTTTGGATATTTATAATTAATTATTTTAAATTTTTATCTAATCTTTATTATTAAAACTAAAAATATTTAATTATACATGCAGTTTGTGCCTTCAATTTGATGACTATTTGTACATTCCTTCGTTTATTTTTTTCTCATTAATTTCTTGAAATTTTCTAAATCAGAATTTAGAAAACGAAAAACGAGTGGTTATATAGTAATGGATCGCACTGTATCGTATTCCGACAGTAAATTTCGATTAGTACAGACTGGTGTACTCAAGTTGTCACAGAAATTTCTATAGTTTAGGATTCCACTATAATCCTAAGAACTTCATAATGTTTAATGCGTACAATTCAACATTGCGAGTGTGAGAATAATGTCGAGATGTTTCTTCAACTTTAAAGCTTTCTCTAGCTGTATCTGCGACCTTCATAATTTAGATTTTAGAAAATCGCTCCAATTACAATATTTTATATGGAAGTAATTCTAGAGATGCCTATTTAAATCTGTGAATGCCACCACTGCACTTTTATTGATTAATCTTGATCACCTTAACGCGACCTTGAAGAATTGAGCACCAATGATAGGAAACGGTGTTTGATATCATAGTGTAGGGGTTGTTTGGAGGTCATATACAAATAATTCTAGAGACGTCTTTACATATTTGTGGATGCCATAGAATTGTGGGTACTCTCATACAGATTACTTTTGATAACACTAACTTGATTAACACTAACTCTAACTCTAACTTCGGGTATTGATAATAGATTTTAGAAAACCGCTCCAATATTTTGATATAAAAAAGTGCAGGTTGCTTAATTGCTGTTAATCAGTAATTTTAGAAATGTCCATTCAGGTATTTGAAAGTCATCGGTCGGTGTGTACTTTTATAGATTAATTTTTATAAACCCTCATTAACGCGACCTTCGAAAAAATTTCACAGATTTTAACAAACCACTTGCAATATTTGCAATGAAAGTATAAGGGTCATTTGATAAACACAAATAAGTAATTCTAAAGATTACTACGATATTATGATATTACCCGACGTAACATATGAACAACGTCATATGTTTCATATGACGTTGTTTGAACGCCATAAACAAATAAATCTAGAATTATGTATTCAAATTTGTTAATGCCTGCAGAATGTGTGTTATGTTTTAAGGATTGATTTTGATTACCTTACCGCGTTCCTCGGGGAATTGAACATCAATTTTATAAAATCGCTCCAACAATATGATAAGTAGTTCTTTGGCAGTAAAAGGGTTGTTTAAAAGCCATTAAGAAAGGATCTCTAGAAACGTCTATTCAGATCTATGAATGCCATCGGAGTAAGCGGATCCTATATTTTGCGTTCATTATAAATATTTCCTATAAATTTTATTGTTTTAGATCTGCAAAAAAACCCTCCACTTTCATATCAAATATCGCAAGTAGACCGGTTTTCTAACGTACACACATTCACAAATCTGAATTGACATCTATAGAATTTTCTTTTTAAGCCATCAAACAATCCTTTAAGATGCATTGGCGGACAAATTTCTTTATAATTACTGTTCAACAATATCCTTCCCGTTCTGCTCTTAGACGTTCTCAAAGATTGTATGGTCCGGTCCAATGATTATAAAGGTTTATAAAATCACTTTTTTCGGATTGTTGAGTGATCAATCCAATGCATCGTAGTCAGCTCACAAATCTGTTGGATGGGAAATACTGGCATGCCGAGACAGGGAATACTTTTGCCATTTAATATTATAGTTCATTCTTCTTTGTGTTCCCATCCGTTCAACAAAATTTTACCTGTTGAAGAAGTTAGTTTCATATGTTCTTGTGCTTTAAACGGAGGCTTGAGGCAGAATCAGATAATACGACAAAATAATCACAATATCAACGTGAAGCAACCGTAGCTTGAGTTAATATAAATTTGTGTGATCGCTCGAAAACAGAATAAAAGAAATTGTAAAGTTAGGGACCTAGCTAGGTTTTAACGAACAAATCAGCTTTAATTTAAGAAAATTAACTAGAAATTTAACTGATTATTTCACCTCGACAATGAGATGGCCAAATTCCTGGAATATAACACAACAAAATAAAAATAAAATTAACTAAAAACCCCCCATTTTTATAGCATGTGACATTTTAATGCTAACAGCGCCGACTTTAATTAAATTGGATATTCTCTAGTATAATATGCATGTGACGATACTGCTAAAGTTTTATGGCGTTTTCTTTTTACAAAAAACTGGCAAAATTTTTTTATGTACATTAAATTTTTTTGATGTTAATCACATTTTCGCGATCTTTTAGCAGAAAAAATAGCAAAAAAATTTGTGTACATCAAAAAATGAAAATGTACATTTTTCTTCCATTTTAACTACCACATACACATATTAATATACATATGACAATCATAAATACCGTCAAATAAGTCAAACGCGTCGTTTGACATTTTTTCAAAAGTATTTGTTATTGCTTTCGGCATCCTTTTCGCGTATACACACACAAACGATAAAAGCATATTAAATTTTTTTCGTATTCTTTTTACTATCGGAAATTTGATTTACATCAAAAACTTAAAACAATTAACAAAAACTGCAAATGAATATTATATTGTGTACAAATGTATTTCCGACCTTTTTAGATAGGTGTCGTTAGTATCATTGCTTGCATATTATTCAATCGGACAATACATGTTTTTTGGAGGTTAGATGTCAAGCTTGAATAATTACTAGTGACAATTCTTTTACAAGTGTAAACCACAATTATTTTCATGTAATTGAAAATGTCGAATTTTGTGTCAAAAAAACAACATTTGTGTGAAGTTCCCCATCATTATTTTTTGTTGAAGAAAAGTGCACCGGAAACAAATCGTTTGCTTGTGGAAGTTTACAGTGAACATGCTCCATCGAATACAACATGCAAAAAGTGGTTTCAATGATTCAAAGTTGGTAATTTGGCGTAAGAGACAAAGAACGAAGACTTCCAATACAGAATTGGAAGAATTGCTTTATGTAAACCCTTGTCAGACTTTAAAGCAAGCTTTAGCTGAAGAACGACCGGAATGGGACAAAAGGCACGACAAGATTATTTTTCAACATGACAACGCTAGGCCACATGTTGCTATACCTGTCAAAAAATTATACTTGGACAGGCAGAACTTCGAAATGCTACCCTACCCGCCGTATTCACCAGCTCCCTCTGATTACCACTTGTTTTGGTCGATACATTCGGGCACAGAAGCACTTCACTAGATATGAAAACGTCAAAAAATGGATCGATGATCGATCACCTCGAAACAACCAGACTTCTTACTTCGGGGAGGGGAATCCGTTTATTGCCTGAACAATGGGCGAAGGTTAGCTTCCGAAGGAGCATACTTTGAATAAAACATTCTTTTAATTACTACACAAACGAATGTCTTTTATTTCATTAAAAAAGGTCTGAAATACATTTGTACACCTTTAGCAGTGTGAAATTTTTACAAAATCAATGGTAAATGTGTGTTACGAAATTTAGGTTTTCAAACACCCTATTTTTAAAAAACCCCGGTTGAATTTTTAAAATTTCGAAACCGAGATTTTGAAACCAGGATTTTGAAAGCCAGAATTTAGAAAACTCAGATTTTGAAAACCGAGATTTCGTGTACTGTTTATTTAAGTGTTGGTGCGTATCAAATGAAACCTGGATTAAGCGGAAATTAATGTAACTTTTTATTTATTGACCCTCTTTTAAATTATTGGCATATTTGGTGTTAATTGGGGACCATATTAGAAAAAATAATCAGAGGTGAACCATCCAGGGGCGAAGACAACTTAGAAAATTTTTAGTTCTGACCAAATTATTAGAAATTCTTAAGTCAACTAAGAGATCCCTACAGACTTAAACAAAACTTCAAGTACTAAAGCGTGTTAGTTGGAAAGCATGACAATTAAAAAAAATTCAAGAGCTTACCATCCAGTGGCGGGGATAATTTATAGAATTTTGTATTAATATGACAAAATGTAATAAGAATTCTTAGGCTACCTAAAACATCCATAGACATATATAATATCTACCTCAGGTGTATGAGGTATTAGTTAGGAATAAAGCATTGAAATCCGAATAATCGAGTATTCGAATATCCGATTAATTTGGGGTAAATTTAAGTAAATGTTATTTGAATATTTATACGCGAATATCCGAATATATTTTTTATCTGCCCAAAATATTTTGTAAAATAAACTGCGGCGTAAGTGTAGATGACGTATACATCGCCAAAATCGGGTAAAATGAATTGTTCTAAAAATAATTTGCTTTATAGGATTGTATATCTATCATTTTTAAGAGGTGCAAGCAAATTTCGGAAAAATCACCACATTTTTCGGAAAAATTTTCAGTTTTTCAGTTTTTATTTATCAAATCTTAATTTTAATTATAAAAATTCGAATTACACATTATACATTAGACGGTGGGGGCCAAACCCGCGCTTCTCTAAAAAAAATTAAAACGCAACTGCTTTCATATTAAAACAGCAAATATGTACCTAGATTGCAAAATATTTTCAAAAATGTATATGTTTTTATGTAGGTTTATGATATACTAAAATTGGGAACTCCACAAAGTCGATTAACATTCATCTCCTACGCACAAAGATAACCCCGAAGTAATAGAAAATTTCTAAATTTTCGCGAAAAATGTTGCAATTTTACCATATTTTCACAATTTCAACATCAAAATCTATTAAATACTTATTATTATTTATTATTTTTTAACGTGTCACCAAAAACATATGGAAATGTCAAAATTTTCCCGGAAAATGTGATAATTTTTCCGAAATTTTTGGTTTACACATCCTCAAAACGATAAATACATACACAATTTCATCTTACCCGATTTCCACGATGTATGCGTCATCTACATTTTACCCCAAACTGCGAATGATTTCTCATTCCTTCATTCTTTTTTGAACTTCGAAACATCGAAATTTCAATGTTTGATGCACAGACTTGCAATTTATGACTTGTGCAACAACCATTTTGTATTTTATTTGTATTTGACAGCGAATCGGAACATAGTGAAAATCGAAGATGATTTCCCTAATGGCGATGATTTTACCAGTTACTCTCGATACAAACTTTCCATTCAAGAATGATAATGAAAAGTTTCTCCTTGAAATATTCACGTTGAAGACAGGATTATTCCGTAGACCAAATAATCCTGTCTTCAACGTGAATATTTCGTCAATGTATTTTAATGAAGAAAAAACTTGGCCTTCTTCTCAACGTAGAAACCAGATGAAATTCGATGGTTACGATGATGCGAAGATTTTTACGCCTTAAAGATTGCGTTAATCACGCACTAAAGTATCACGCACAACAGTAATTTAAGTAAAATCTTACCTAACGAAATTAAGAAAATAATGGATCAGAGAAAAGACAAAACGTTAACCAGCTTATTGATATGCTTTGAAACTGGAGCTATACCACGATCAGGCGAAAATTTTCACTACGCAACGAAAACTGCCGTGAAAATTTTAGCGGAAAGTCTCGTTAAAAGACTCTTCAACCCCTCAACCATCATAGATGTGGCGGATTCTAGGAATGAAAACACTAATAAGAAGTTGCTTTGGTTTCTTATGATTTAAACGAGTCAATTGCAGTCAACAATTCATGCGAAAATATATTGCAACACCTGCAACTATTGCGATTAACTCATTTACCGATTCCACGCCAAGGAATAAATTAACAGTGGTAATACAAATCACGGGAAATAGTTTAAAACAAGATTTTTGTTATTTAGATTCGTTCAGAAAAGAACAGATAAATTAGACAATTTGTATAATGCTCTATTGACGATTAGCCCCACTGCAACAGAAACGGAAAAAGGTTTCTCTACGGCGAGAAATCTAAAATGTCAAGTAGCCTAAAATTTAAACATCTAACGCAATTCTGTTTCTTAAATGCCTTTCTAAAAAATAAAATAAGAGTATTTCATGGTTTTTGGTACTTCTTTTACTTTTCGAATATTACCCGAAAGAAATATTTATGAAGTTTAAAATACGACTTAATAAAAACTAAATATAGAGGTATTTCAAACTTGATAAATAAAATCAGAGTGGGCTTAATACACACACATAATGAAAATTTCCAGAAGTTTTGATTTGGTGATATAATTCGCCAGATCGATATGTTCTTGTGTTATAAAAAACAAGGAAGAATTTTCGTAGTTTGGTCGTTGCAACCTGATGAAAAGACCAACGTTTTATCAGTACTAAACTAAACTGCCAAGATAGAATTTTTGGAGGTTCTCATTTTTGTAAGGGTTCGTGTGTATTTTTACACATAGTGACCCAGGTGGTTAAAAAAGGGCGGAGTTAATTTTATACTTTTTGTAGTAAATATATTATAAGTAGATGACCCCTTTTTTGCCTTGAAGATAATTTGAATAGTCGTCAATATTATGAATGTTATGTAAGTTATATTTTGTCTATTAAAAACCGAGAGAAAAAAACACTTTAAATTTAAAGAAATAGTTATTTGATATTCGATTAACTCAAAATTAGGGAATCCAAGTCGGTTCTACCCGACTTCGTGTAGTTGGGCAATTACTTACCCCCCAGACCGGTGGGGTAATGGTAAAAACACGGAACCGAAAGTCGGGTACCCGAAATTCGGGTAATTGGATTTCCTAGTCGGGTAATTGGATTCCCTCCAACATATCGGATATGTACGTTTATGATTTTTCCATTTTCGTTGAGATGCATAGGAGGGTTGTCGGTTTCGGTTTATTGCGGCGATGCCCGATGGTTTTGGGTGTCTCTGGGGGTTAATAATTGCCCAACTACACGAAGTCGGGTAGAACCGACTTGGATTCCCTACTCAAAATGTCGAATAACTAAATGCTCCAGTTAGAAACCACGTAAGTTAACAAAAATATTCACGAGCTTGCAATTCTGAGCGGAAACAATTTATACAATTTTGTATCATGAGTCATGACCAACTAAAATTAAAAAATTATTAGGCAAGCTTCGCCATCCTCTAAATTTAAATAAAACCGCGTTCAGTTAGAAAAATAATCAGGAGCTATCTATCTAGTGGTGGTGGGGACAATTTATAAAATTGTGTACATATAATGATCCGATATAATAAAAATTCTTAGGCCAACTGAGATATCCCTAGAACTCTTAACACTGGTATAAGGGGTGTGGAGACCATCTCAGTATTTGTTTGAAGTATAGACCTCTTATTCAAAATATATTTCTAAAAATGTTAATAAATTGTCATAAGTTAGTTTGGTTGGACTATGCCAGCTCGATACTCGAATAAAACAATAGATTTGCATAACTTCACAAAAATTGTATGACATTAATATACTTCCTAGATATGCCTTTCAAAATACGAAACCAAAGTTTAAGACAATATATATTAGAATATAATAAAACCGTTTTGTAATCACACCATACTTTCCATCTTTCTAATATCACCACGATACATAAATCAAATGAATTTTTATGTGCCAAACTAAAACGGGAAATTCACTTTCAAAAAAATTCACACCATAAGTCTTACAAGCGCACACTAGAAACTATCAATTGATTTTATTTATTGATTATATAATTTTGAATAATAATAAATAAATAAATATTTGCTATATGTTAAATAAACAAAAAATAAAAATAATGGATTAATATGATCGGTTATCGTATTGGAAAAATCTCTAAAATATAATTTTTATGGTACCAATAATGTTTATTGTGTTGTTCCATATGATCATATATGATACTGATCTTAGTTTTATAAGTGATCACAAAAAACTATTGGTTATTGCTTTTATTTTTATTATTCTATTTTACATATTTTCGATCTGTTTGTTGGTATTACAAGGATTGAATATCTATTGTTAACTTATACCAAATCTTATGTGGTCGTAAGGTGTGTTGATTAATGTTGCAATTTTTGTATAAACCATTATAAGTGGTTGTTGCTTAGCCCTTTCATAATTTTTTCCCACCCCTTTATCGTTAGCAAACGATTTCCCGGAAAGAATTTAGTCCAAACTATAATAATTTATTCCAGAAGATGAGATATTTACCTGATTTTTTTTTATTTGTGCTTGAATTCAAATTTATACAACACCTCTTTGTGACACGAATGAGACAATCATTTAAGAAATGGAACACCGTCGAATTCAAACAAAGCACATAGCGACAATCAATTCGTTTTTGCATTATCCGGTATTTAAAATTTAAAATAAAATGGAAGGCGGATGTTGGTACAGGTTCTTTTATATAAGCATATATGCACTACACATATGCGCTAAATTTGGGTTTTTTTGTCGAAGAACGCTATACACAAACATAAAAGAGACATTTTACCATTCAATTCAATTTAAAAAGGAAGTAATTATTTCACAATAATACCAAAATTGACAATAAAACGACACATCTTATATATAAAAATAATTTAAATTTGGATCGTCTTTAAGAAAGAGGAAATAAATTTTATATTCATTTCAACACAAATGTTATTGTTATTCTAATTCATATCCGTATATAGGCGAGATGTGACGGAATTAATGCACGTGCATTTGTATAAAATGCAAATTAGATTGAATTTAATGAAACATTATGAGATTATTTAATAGATATGGGAAAAGATTTATTTCTATGCGGCCTCGCATAATATTTGTGGGAGCCCAGCATTTTTATTTGTCCATTGATTGCTATATATAGCACCTGTTTGAAGAAATAGCTGGAAATTGTCATCATCAAACTATTTACGATCGCGACTTTGAAATAATCTAACCATAAACGTAATATTGACGAACCGACAAAAACCCTTTATATAGATGCAACATATTTTCCCATTAAAAACCGTTATATGTATATAGAGTTTTCTGTCTATAATAAACTAATCAATCAAATAAACACTTCAAATTTATTTTTAATCATTCAATTATCATTTTCAATTTCAATCATTCAACGCGATCCTCAGTTTACGTTTTTTTCTTACTTTACAACAATTTTTCTCACGATCATTCTTATTATTACGATCACTATTACCATTATTTACTATTTATACGATAATAGTTTGTGTTATTGCTATAGAGATTTAAACTCGATTTATTTATATATTGTATGTGACACCTGTCTTGTTCAATTCCAATTGAGGAAATTTTATTGGAATGAAATGTTGTTGAATTGTTTGGTTTTCCTCCAGTTGTGTGTTTGTGTGCAGTGTGTGTGTACTTAGGTGTAGCGTTTATTGTACTGAAAATGAAATTATCACACAAATGGGTTGAAAATTGAACATTGTCGTTGTAATACCGTCACTTATAGTTTGTTTGAAATTAAATTTGTCACCTGCTTCTACTAATTTCGGTATATACCTACACTACACGCATTTGCTATATTATATGTTAGACGTTCATGTGTGAGAGAAATTTTATTACATATCAAATATAAATATAATTTTATGGGAAAATACATAAATTAGATTTTTCAAATTTGATAAACTTTCCAAACATCTATAAGCTCATCTCATAAAATACCATAAAATGCGTATATGGACAAAGCGAAAAAGTTTGATAGATAACGAACGTTTTTTCGTGATTTAATAGTCGCATCATCATAAAAATCATTTTGGGCCGGCATGTTTTCTTATCGATGTATAGTTGCGCGTGTTTTTGGATAATTTATATGTTTTTTTATTTATGATTTATGTTTAGATGGGTTTTGGTTATCTAAATCTAGAAATGATCATTAAATCGTTTTAATTTGTAGGTTTTTTTTCGTTTGAGGGATTAACATTTATAATTTAAGATTAAGTATGATGTCAGGTTTTAAGAACTCTTAAGCGAAGAGGTGAGTAGAATTGAGTGATTTTATGGGTGAGTCGTAATGACAATGATTATGTCTAAACATGGGTAAATATCAGTTTTAATATCGGGCTGAGCTGAGTTTTATTAGTTCTGCCGTCTGCGCTTTTAGTATTAATTAAAAAACTCGGTGACATTATTATTATATTTATTGCGGTGTTCTGCTTATGATCATCTGATCACATATATCTCGGAAAGAAATTATGTGTTATCGCACAGTCGTCCTGAAAATATACTTATATTTAAAATATTTATAGCATTGATTTCTTCTGTTTGTATTAATTTAATTGTTGGCGTCCTATTTTCAATGACCAGTCGGATTTAACGGTTTTGGTCCAAGCAATCTGGTCAGTATTATATGTTGCTACAGCTATACGTTGTATAGAATCCAGTGCACTTTTTTGAATTTCTTTTACACAGTAAACTAAAGTATAGTAATCATGAAAGATTTTCGCCGAAGACAAAAAAGTAATTTTTAAAAAGTCTATGTAGAGGCATATGTGTGTGCCGTCAGACTACATGTCTGTATCTTCTCTACAGTCCAGATGGTTTGTCTGAATCATAAATATGCTTTTTCATAAATTGGAAGATTTTGGCCGAAAGCGGTCTACTGTAAGTGGTATAGGAGCTTTACGGTATATATAGTATAAAATTTATCAGATAAAGAGTAATAAACTAAAATATTATAAATTTTAGTTTATTACTCTTTATCTGATAAATTGATGATACCAACAACCGGTCGTTTTCACTTTTACAAAATTTAAGCAGAAATGAGGATTTTTGACATAAAACTGTTTGCACCAAAAGTTCGGCTCTGTACAGTCCTGACGCATTGATTGATCGGGATTAAACGTTACACTTAAGCTTTTAACACAAATTGGGAGACCACTGTGAACTTTGGTCGAAATCGGTCTACCGGAACTGACACCTCCTTTAGGAGCTTTTTGTTGATTACAAATATTTTGAAAATAATAATTTAATACAAGAAAATCGATTATGAACTAAAAAAATGCAAATTAATTTTGCAACAATACCGTTCTAGATCAGTTTTCTAAAACTTAAGTGGAAATTGCGGTTTTTGCCAAAAACTGCTTTTCAACAAAAAAATTCGGCCGCGTATAGCCCAGATGGACTTACTGAACTTCATATCTAAGTTTTTTCTCAAATAAAAATCACCCATTGAATTTTGGTCGCAAGCGGTTCAACGCTTAGTTTCCATAAGAGTGTTCAATTTGTCATGTATTTTGAAAATCGATATGGTTTACGAAAAAAAATGTTACGAACAAACTGATTGTAAATTAATTCTGCAATTCAATACTTATCCATATTAGTTTTCCAAAATTTAAGCGGAAATGACGATTATTATGAAAAGGCTGTTTTTCAGTAAAAATTTCTCCGTACAGCCCATTCAGATGGATTATTCTGTAAGAACGTCATACTTCAAGCATTTTCTATTAATTGGGAGATTTCAGTGATCTCTGTCCGAGATTGGTCCGCCAGAAATGGCAGCTCCCATAGGAGCTTTTTCTTTTTTTGCAAATATTTTGAAAAGTAGTTAGCATTTATGGACAAAACGATTAGAAACAAAAAGATCGTAAATGAAATTTGAAACATAATCAATTCAGATCACATTTTGAATTTTACTAAAATTTGGCATCTCTACAGATCAGTTGGATTGACTACTCGAAATAAAATTTCATACTAAACTTTTCTTCATAATTGGGAGATAGATGCGAATTGTAGTGGACATCTATGTACCAGAAGTGGCAGCACCCATAGGAGCACTTCAATTTTTATATTTCCAACAAGGGTTGACCTTATGATTTTTAAAATGTTTGATTATACAAGACAACTTTTATCACAAACCCACTAGGATCAGGTTTCGCTTTAAAAATTTAGTGGTGTGTAGAGACCACCTATACATCGCATTTCCAAGTCATCTTGTTATCGCTGCTAAAACACGTTTTGGAGCAAATTTGGCACTAAAATTTTTTATACAATCGTTTTACAAAAACTTTCGTAGAGAAACATGTTGACCAATACCGTACTAGTTCTAAACGTAAACTTTAGTCCGTCACGTGAACACTGTTGTCAGTTTCACAGTAATCTCCGTCACTCAAAGTTGGAACTATGTTAAATAAAAAGTAGTCCGAATAAGAGAAAGTGTGGAATAAAGAAGGAAGAAAAGTGTAGCATATTCCACAGAGTGGATGCCACTTACGTCCCTTAAGCTAGCAGAACCCATACAGCAGAACATTACAAGATAGTATGGATAATTATAGGCTAATTAAATGCACCATTAAAAGAAATTGGGCTCCACCCCTTCCAACTAAAACGCGGGTTCTGCTAGTTTTAGAAAAAGTTAGCAGAATCCATATCAAAAAATTATTTAAAAACAATTAGAAAATTAAAGGTTAATTTTAGGCTAATTAAATGCCCTATTTAATTTTCTTATTCTGCTCGATCTCGAAAGTGCAAAAATCTTTATAATTTCAAAGCTAACAGAACCCAAATCGAAAATCGGACCAAAATCGAAATTAGAACGCAAATCAAGATCTATTGATAAACAAATAATTTTAGGCTCTCTATGGGCTAATCAAATGCACCATTAAAAATTGTTCGGCTTCACCCATTTTTGACCAGACTTCAGGTCATTTAATCTAAAGCCAGCAGAACCCAAATCGAAAATCGAACCAATATCAAAATTAGAACGCCTTTAGAAGACCTATTAATAAACAAATAATTTGGGCAGAAATTATTTATTTATAAATAGATCTTGTTTTGCGTTCTAATTTCGGTTTAGTCCGATTTTCGATTTGGGTTTTGCTAGCTTTGAAATGATAAAGCCTTTTGCATTTTCTAGATCGAACAGAATAAAAAAAATTAAATAGGGCATTTAATTAGCCTAAAATTAACCTTTAATTTTCCAATTGTTTTTAAATAATTTTTTGATATGGATTCTGCTAACTTTTTCTAAAGCTAGCAGAACCCGCGTTTTAGTTGGAAAGGGTGGAGCCCAAATTTTTTTACTGGTGCATTTAATTAGCCTATAATTAGCCTATAATTATCCATACTATCTTGTAATGTTCTGCTGTTTGGGTTCTGCTAGCTTAAGGGACGTTGCCACTCTGTGGAAGGTACAAGTCTCAACTGGTATGGTTTTCAATTAGCTCGCTCGGACGCGTTGCATTAGGAGCTATGATACGGATTTGTGACAAATTTAACTCCATATTCTGTCAAAACGGATTCTGATACAGAATAAACATTCAAAACATGTAATGATCTACATATGTAATGATCTAAAATAACCAGTATATATAAGTTTCAAAAGTTATACATAGGAGCTGAAAAGAAGGGCGATATCAGTTGGATTCCCAATTAGTGGTCGTGTCGAGTAATTTACTGCCTTCGATATTTTGCCGATATTTTTTTTGATATTTACTGCCTTCGATTTTTTTTTTGATATTGTAAGGTATACATGCCTTCACAAAAATAAGAACCTGTTTTGTTATGGGAATCACCAGTTCATTAAAAAAGACCTCTTACTATTGTGATCAGAATTTAATTATAAGGCTTGCCGTACCACCATAACTAGAGCAGTTACCACCGTATCTGGCTGGCTGCAAGACTTACAACATGTCCACGTTCCAAAATAGACGTGAGCTGCTAAAATGCTCGTTAGTTTATAACATGCTGCTAATAGTTCAAGTTGCTTCAACTAGAAATACATAAAACCAACTGAAGTGCAAATAAACCTATCAATTTGATGTCGAAAATATTTAATAGCATTGACCACCAGTTTGATTATAGAACATAAGTAAGGACACCTTTGGACGAATATAGGTTATATTATTATGTCTTAGCCAGAAGTGGTATTTTTATTTTTGTTTAGAGACGTAAAGCAGTTGACTGAAAGCAAGTGTTGAATCTAATAATTCCGAGTAGAATTCCAGCGGCCAACTCAAAAAATTGTTTAATAAAATATAAGATAACCAAGAATGATATTTGGGAAATTACGTTCATTTGAAATCTCAGATAGTTAATCTTATTTATCTGGCTCCCCGCCCCTCTCATTGAATGGGTTGACAAACCTTAAGTTTCCGCTAGAACATAAAAACTAAGTAAATTTAAGGATCAATTAACATTTTCTTGATTAAACTTTCTGGGACTCCGATTTGAAACCGAAATTTAATTAATAAATGAATCATCATTGCAGATAAAACTAAAAAAATTAGCGTTGGACGTCCCATTGAAACTACCGGAAGACAAATAATATTTATCAAAAAATTCTTAAATACTACTGTGGGCAAAAAAACCTAAGACTTTGTTCATAATTTTAAAATTCTTTATTTATTTCTCCAAACCTATTTTGTCCCCGTCAAAGTAATCCACCCGGCCTCAACACATTTGTCCCAACGTTTTTTCCAATCCTGGAAAAAGTTGTTAAAGTCAATTTCCGAAATAGCCCCCAATGCGCGTAGCGATTCACGTTTAATGTCTTCAATTGACTAACATGGTTTCCCCGGAGCGGACGTTTGAATTGGCTGAACAGCCAGAAGTCACACGGAGCTAAATCAGGCATATACTGTGATTGCGGAACGATATGGGTGGAATTTTTGGCGAAAAAATCATGTAAAACCAATGCAGTATGACGGTGCATTATCGTGGTGCAAAAACCAAGAGTTGTCGACCCATAATTCCGGCCTCTTTTTACGAATAGATTCGCGCAAACGACGCATAACACTCAAATAGTATTCCTTGTTGACAGTTTGGCCGGTCGGAAGGAATTCGGAGTGAACCACACCTCGATAATCAAAGAAAACTGTCAACATCACCTTGATTTTCGACTTTACTCGACGTGGTTGGGTACCAATCAAAATCACTTGCTCGCGACATACAATTATCACCGAAGGCCTTTTGCAATATTCTGAACGTTTCGGCACTACAAAATTGATTCCGCACCCAAAATTTAATGGAACTTACCTGAGGTACACATGTACATTTTCAGGGCTTTCCGAAGGAAAACTATTTGATCTGTTATATTTTTAAAACTAGCCATGTTATTGAGACATTTTTTGAGTGATATAGCATCACATTAAATGACTTCAAGATGTCACTGAAGCTCACTTCTCTAACTTCATGATAACTTATAAATAAACACATTTCAAAATGGAAAATTTACACCTGTATATAATCAGGGATATAAGGGTTAAACAAACTTCTCAGGGGCCTTGTGCTTTACTTATAAATAATTATTTAAGAGCGTTCTTTATTAAATTAATTTTGTTGGTAAACCTAACATAAAAATTAAATTTCACTATGCCTAGCTTCATTCAATATGCTCCGAATTTGCATACCAAACAATCCCTGGCTCTCTGTCGGCACTTTTCTGAATTAATTTTCACAAATTTTTTGGAAACTATTGTTAATCTGTTCTTATTTAAATTTTTTCAGTAATATAAAATTAAAATATGTAAAAACAGATAAAACTAAGCACGAGACTATGGATTTAACTTTATTATTGCAAAAAAAAAATTGAGTCTATTGCAAGGAGAACTAAAACGAGTTTTTGATAATAGGGGTCCAATATGAAAAAACTCTAGAAAGAACTGCTCCCACAGGGGTTTATCGAACCTTCATAAGTTACCCTTACTTTAGCAAAGAACACTCTTAACGTGTATAATTTATTTTTGGCCAATTAAAATAATTAAAAAACTTACGTTGTTTGTTATTTACTCGTAGTCGCAGATTTTCTTCAAAAATAAGGTTTCCTTTTATTTCGAACGAAGTAAAAAAGTGACACAAATGAACGGATGGTTCGAGAACAGTAGTAGAGACTAATAGAGAATAATTTAAAGTAGAGCTCATAGCTTATTTCAAACAGCCTTGCATATGAACAGTCTTTTAGTTTAATTGCCTAATATTTTTACGAATCCATTTGCTTACAACGGGCTGTATCCTTATATGAACAGCGATTAAGATTTCAGCAGCTATTATTGTACTTAGCATAAAGTTACATTAGATTATTGCAATCTCCCTTAAAACGGGTGTACTACGAAATAGCGATTTTCAAAATTTTGGTTTTCAAAATCCCGGTTTTCAAAATCCCGGTTTTCAAAATCCCAGTTTTCAAAATCCCAGTTTTCAAAATCCCGGTTTCTTTTTCTTCTAGCTCTAATTGCACAAAATAATTAATAGAGTTTCTTATTTGCACGATTTGGTACTTGCAACATTTTGTAATTGCTATACATTTTGTAGTTGCAAGATTAATAAAAAAAAGCAATATTTGTTTAACGCGACATTTTGAAATGCAATAATTGTAGAGACTGACGGTTTCTATAACTCTCACGGGCACTTAGCCATCCATCCAAATTCCTTCCCTATATTAGCCATTTTCTATAACTTTAGCGCAAACTCATTTTTGAATTTTGTCAAAAAATCATTTAAGAGTCCAATTTTCCCACATGCCAAATTTTAAAAATTCAAACTGGGATTTCCTAAAAATCGGGTTTTTTTTTAAACAAAACCAGGATTTTGAAAACTGGGATTTTGAAAACCGGGATTTTGAAAACCGGAATTTTGAAAACAGGGATTTTGTAAACCGAGATTTTGAAAACCAAGATTTAGAAAAAAAAAACCAGTTTTTGACAAACCACGATTTTGAAAACTGAGATTTCGTTACACACCACTTAGAACATCTAAGTATTTATATAAATAGATTTTGTATTGGCTACTGATTGTTTATCCTTCTGTATTTCACACTGAGTTCAACAAACTCTTATTTATAACTCTAGCTGTTGAAAATACAATTCAATTTGATTGATTTATAAGCATCTCTAATTTCCTCATAAAAAATATTAAATTTTTATAAACCATATTTAGTCGACACTTAAAATGTGGAGAAAAAAAAAATCTCCGAGTTAACTTAAAACAACAAATCTTCGATTTCCCATATCCAACTACTATAAATATTAAATTTCATTAAAAAGACAAAAAATGAAAAACCAAACACCTATCATTATGCATTACATACCAATATCGTTAAATTGAATGTGAGAAGTTACCAATAAATCGAGTATTATCAACATAAATTTTTTTTTGTGTCTTGTGCTGTGTGTATATAAGAAAATAAAATAATATATTTTATAAAAAAGCGAACAAGTGAGAAATAAGATTATTCATTTTACTTTATTGTAGTTTTAAACAAATAAATTAAGCAACCGGACAAAAAAAAGTTTACAATACAAAACAAAGAAATTACGCGAACTTCTCCTTCTTACGGCTTAAAAAAAATATCACACCAACAAAATCGTAAACCTTCTTATCCTGATGCTATATTTACTCGTAAGTGTATGCAACAAGCAACGTGAAATTTTACTTAAGAAGGTGATGACTGTTTAATTTCTTGTGCTGTTGTTATGTTTTCGCGTTGTTCTTATAAATAAAATAAAGCAAGTAAAAAAACACTTTGAACTCCTTGAGTAGCTTTTTTATAAACTTTTAATTTAATAAGAACACAACAAAAACAGAACACATTTAATTTTGTTGTTGTTGTTGTTGTTGTTGTTGCGGTGGTGGTGTTGTGATTGGCGATGTTGTTATACATTAAAATGTGTTTCTGGTACAACTTAACATTGTTATGTTTGGTTTTATTTTTTTTTTATCGGTTTGGTGTACAAGTTTAATTATACGCTGAGTATTGATTTCATATTGAAATCCCTCTACCTCATTTTCGCCTCTTGCGGATTCTTGTGCGATTCTTATTATGTATATATGTATATGGGATGCCCGCGTGCTTGTTTTGTCTTAAAGAAACAAATTCGATTTTATTATGTAAATGTATTGAGGAATTTCAAATAGTTCATTAGAATGGAATTTAAAGAAGAATTTTTTTTTTCTAAGATAAATAATTTTCAAGTACCTTATTAGACTGCGCCATATATACAACACAATATACAGAAGAGAAAAATTGTTTTTATTACCATGAAACACCTCAGAAAATATATTAATGCTTGAAGAAGATAATTTAAAAACCACAAAAAAAAAACTTGGAAAACAGACAATAAAATCGACAGCAAGGTGTAGGTGATATATTTGAAAGATGCTTAAGTATGTGCATATACACAAGACTATATTATACCTATAAGAGAGACACTTTAAAGAAGAAATATATTCTGAGCTCTTGTGTGTATACATGCATTTGCATTAAGCATATACATTTTTTCAGATTTTACAATTTGTTGTAATAAAATTGAAAATGCCTTAAGTGTAAATAATTATTGAAAAATTTCGATTTATATTCGATTTTTGTGCATAGTAAACGGTAATCTTGATATGAAATCTTAAGCTAAAATACAAATAATTATAAGCGGTATTGCAAAATTGATTACCTATGTGAAGTTTTTTCTTGTTAGCGTGCGACGGTTCAAGGATTCAGACACCGATGGTATCGTACTTTTGTTTAAATTGCATTGCAACTGTGGTTTGAACTTCGTTTTGATTTGATTATTTTTTTTATAGAGTAGAAACGTAATTGTGATTGATTTTAAGAGTAATAAATTCACAATATCCTCCTTGAGCTAAAAATATTAAAAAACAAATAATTTTTTAGCTATCTTTAAATTTAGCCAATAAATGTATTACACTCAAAAATTGGGGAAACTATAAGTCCAAAAGGACCCTAGAAAAACGTTGCCAGTTTTGGTTTTAATTTTTTTCCCCTGAAAACAGAAATTTTATTGTTTGTAAGTGGTCAAAAAAAAGGTTTCTTTCCTCATCCTACCTGAAAATGTAGAAATTATGGAAGTACTCATAATCTCATATTCGTTCAAGATATGTATAGGAAGAAATAATAAAATTAATAGCAATGGTTTTATGATGAAATTTGGTATGGTGGTTGAAGATAGAATTTTAAAAAGATTTTAGAAGAAGTTCTGGCAAACTGGGGCAGAACTACGCCATTTCTTAACCGAACATGATGAATTTAGGTCTGGTGGATAAAAATGGGATTCTAACATTATTTTTGAATGAAATTATATACTATGGCAAACTGATGAAGTTATTTTGTACTTAAAGAAGTTGTGATATGTGGCCAACTGGGTAGCGGAACTAAGCCATTTATTTACCGAGCAACATGAAATTCTTAATAAACACATTTTTATTAACCACTTGTTTTTTATTTCGCAAAATTATTTTGAATATTTTCAAAAAGTATAAAAAATCACTCGATCGATTTCGACTTGTTAGGTCATCATCAGGAGTGGTCACTCCACGACACCTATCTAGTTTTCACATCCCATGAAGGAATTTTGCCGTCTGCACTGTGGTGTTTGACGTAGTCATGGGCAATCGTGGTATTCCTCTAAAACGTACACCATGTGGTTGTTGATGAAACACTTTATTAATTATCAGTTGCTGTAGCACAATTCATTATACTGGACGGAAATCGGATTCTTAAACGGTTTTCTAACAAGTTTTATTAGGTACATGGCTAACTTAAACAGAATTAAGCCGTTTCTTTGCCAAACTTGATGGAATTGCAGGTGTGCTGGTTGGGAATGGGATTATAAAATTATTTTCGTAGCAAGTTGACCTATAAAAAGTAGAACATATTGAATATTTTGTTATTTAAAGGATAGCTTGTACTCATACCACCTGACCTTATTTTTCAAATTAAAATCATATAACCTGATGTTCAATATTTTTTACATTTTTAAATTTTAAAAACACGTGTTCATAAAATCAGTCACAGAAATTTAAGTTAAAAATGGATTTTTTTTTGTTGGTGGACTAAATAGAGGAATAAAAAAACTAAATTAAAAATGTCTTTTGACATTTTATGCTTATAGGTTTACAGAACATGTTCAATTTCTCGTAAATGGGGAACTTCATCATCCGTCAGCTGGGACGAAACTATGTTATTTCGGAAAAGATGATGAAGAAAGTAGTTTTTTTTGCTGGATGAAAAAGAAACTGTAAAATGATATTTGGAAAAAGTTCTGGAATATTGAAAACTGGTCCTATTCTGGTAATACCCCTGGAATAGGCAACTGGGGAAAGATTTTACATATAATTTCTGTTAAAATAATTTTTTCTGGTCTACTGAGGAAAACAGTTTGATGTAAATTTTTATGAATTAGGAGTAATATTTAAATAGCGAAACTGACAAGGACAATTCTTCATTAATTTATTTTGTTTTCTAAAAAAATACCATTAACTTTTTATCTTATAATGCCTGACAAAAATAATTTAAACATAAATTATATGTAAAATCTTTCACTAGCACCTTTATTCCATTGGAGTTACCAGAATCTATTGGGCCAGAGGAAGGGAAATTAGCAATTTTTTAACCAATTATTAGAAAGTTGGGTAAGATTTTCTGGCATATAGCTAACCGGGACGAAATTATAATTAGTGAATGGAAATGATATTCTTTCATATACATATTTATATGGAATTTCGTTTTGGGTTGGTCTTTATATTGCAACACTTCATAAAGTTATTAAAGCTCAGAAATGTTTTGTAAGAATTTTGAATTTTCAATAGAAAACAATTTCTTCAAATCCATTGTTTGTGAACTTAAACTTCCCATAAAACACTTTTTTATTTATAAACATCTTCGAAATTTTTTAATTGTATCTTTTACGTAAACGTAACAAATTTCAATTACAACCCTGCACCGAAGCAGTTTGTACCCAATTCGTGTCTCTAATACACTTATATGCAGACCATAAATTCCTCTATTATTATTTGATAGATTTTTTGGAATTATATTTAAATTCGTATGATTTAAATAATATTAGAACTGTTAAAAAACAGTTTTGGAAAAAGTTAGTGATACGATCAATATGAAAAGATGCCTTAGCGCCGTTAACGAGGCGCAAAGCGCCTAGGAGACAGTTTAGCTAGTATGAAGTGACGAGGCACGAAGCACCATCGTTTTGCAAGCTTAATTTTATTTCGGGTATACGAATTCTTTTCTTATAAGAAGTAAAATAAGCCGATAGTTTTAACTTAGCAACAAAAGATCTGGTTTTTACAGTTTCTACTGTGGTTTGAAAGATTAGTTTCAAAATTTTATTTAGTCGGTTTTAGGCCATCAAACCAAAACCTAAAATGACTAGGCAGTTGTTTTTAATGTTATTTCAATGTTTACAATTTTCACCATGCGTTGGCAAGTGGATAAACTGTTTTACCTAAATCAATTCGTATTAGATTGAACTATATTATTTTTAAGTGCCTATTAGTACCAGAAATTTGGAAAATATCTTGTTTCTTAGGAAATGCAAAAATTTAAAAGAACGGCTTTCCACATATTAGTTTCATTAAAAATGTTGGTGAACTGTTTTGCGAATAACAATATTGCAATTGGCGCCGACCCTATATCTAATATTTATAAACGAGCCTTACCACCCACCAAACAATCTTTTCTTTGACTTACTATACCATTTACTTACTTACCATAAATTTATAAATTTATGAGACATATTTCAAAGTTTAATCTCAACTCAAACAGCACCAGAGCAAAAGCAACCAAACTCAGGAGCACCACAATAATAATAAAAAATCGTTACCGTCCTCAAACGAAAAGCAGTAGATCATTTTTAAAATTAAAAAAAAAATCTGTTTTAAAAAAAATCAAATTAAAAAATAATTTATGACAAACTGGTCAAGTGTAAAATTCTAGTTTACTAATAAATCATTTTCGTCTTGTAATTTTATAAACGGAATTTATATAGAAGCGCGATGTCGCCCCATTTAAGTATATATACGTGTACATTACCAATGGAATTTATTCCGCTTCAGTTCGATTTTATTTTATTTTTCATTTACAAGGCTCAGCAGGTAGATAGATTTTTTACAATGCTGTTACCATAACCGAATTTAAAAATACTTGTATTTGCGATACAATAGACTCCTTAGTTTGTCATTTTCGGTAAATACAAGATTTTTGCGATACACAAATGAGAAGACCTTAAAAGCTTGAATGTATAAATACGTTTACGAACCATTAAAATGAATAAATAAAACTATCATAAATTATTTTAATTCGTGGTCACTGTGTGAGGTATTATTATTCTTATATAAAATAAAATTCTATATCCATATGATTTTTTTGTAAGAAAAGTTATAATACCATACACTCTGTATCTCTTAATTTATAGTTTATTTTTAGATAGTGAACATGACAAAAACTAAATTGGCTATTAAAAACACCTCCAACAATATAATTTTGATTTGTTGTAATAAATTCACTGGAAATTTTATTTCTTGTTGTTTGGGATAACGTACACATTAAGATAAGTCACGTTAAATTATATACGAGAACAGTTACAAGATTTGTACGCGCAACATATATACTCGTAAAGGCCAATACACGGAAATGTCGCAACCTCGAGTAAAGTGTTAAGAAAATATTTAAGTGCAAGTTCATTTTGTGAAAGATGTGCGCGCGCAATTTACCGCATAAATAAACAATCCGCGCACCACACTTAAATAATTTATATATATAAAAGATAACTCAAACAAGAAATCCAATATTATAAAATTTATGATTAAAAAAGGTTTCAATGCGATCAGATGAACAAACTGTTCTGGTCGATGCAAGGTCTCACTATTATTTTGTGTTCGATCATTAAATTTACTTTGTGTATGTTTATTTTACCTGTTCAAGGGAAAAATACGAAATAATAAAACGAGCGCGGATTTTCTTATTAAAAATACATCTCTATACTCGTATATATAGTACATATACAACATCAGCGTCTTATTATTTTTGTCGTTTAACCAAAAACAGACACGGCCAATATCCAATGCAAAAGACTAAAACGACAACGAAACAATATACGAACGAATATCAACAGAATTCCAGACGACAAAATTTTTTTGTAAAACTAAAAAAAAATTACAAGAATTAAACAACAAAAATTCACCTGTAC
This sequence comes from Nephrotoma appendiculata, assembly GCA_947310385.1. Classification (NCBI taxonomy): domain Eukaryota; kingdom Metazoa; phylum Arthropoda; class Insecta; order Diptera; family Tipulidae; genus Nephrotoma; species Nephrotoma appendiculata. The sequence goes on along the minus strand of OX371224.1, from coordinate 4,597,167 downwards.
CCGCATTCACTGTTTCTTTGGGCTTTTTTTTTAATTTTATTAAGATTATGATAAAGAAAATAATATAAGAAAACAGCCGAGGATAAATAAACACAACAACGAGATGAAGAAAGAGTTAAATGAACGATTTTTTACGTTTTTGTCTTGCGTCGCTGTATTGTACGTTAAATTATAAAGCGAAGGTGGATTTTGTCTTATATAAATAAACACAGATAAATATTAAGAAAATAAAAACGTTCTATTGAAAAGGAAAGGACGACCATTATTATGTATGTGCGATGTTATCAAATTGTATTATAAAGGTTGAGGTGGAGTTTGGTGGTCATATAAAAGGATTCTTAAGTTTATTACGAAGTTATCTAATATGTATTTATTGTTCATTGGGCCCGAGCTGTAAACTTGTTCAATTTTAATATAAACATATGCTTAACAGTAATGTGTGCAACCCCCTGCTACTATTGATAAAAATCGATTTGAAAACTTATTGTACCTTATCAAAACAATAAAATTTTTCTTTGTTTGATTAATTTGATAAGAACCAAATGTGGAATGGGGTGTTACTAAATACTTACAGTTACATATACATTTTATGTAACGCATATTTTAAGGAAATCTACAGTGAGTGGTGTCATTACTTAGTCAAATTAAAGCAAGTTTGAAATTAATTTTAATAATCATTTTAAAAGCTCTCCTTGATGGTGAAATTATTTTGTACGCTGCGATGAAAACACATAATTTCTGTACCAGTACTACCAGAGCCTCCTTAATATAAGAGCCGTAAGATTCTGCCATTTTTTTCCATGTGCTTTCCATAGAGGGGAAGCTTTTTGTACTTTTTCATACCAACTAGTGTATTTTAGTATTTTTTTAGAAGCTTTTTTGTATATAAAACATAAATTCTTTGTTTGAATTTTCAATGTGAATGGTTAATTCAATATTCAGGAAAAGCATATTTTAATATTGAGTCATATTATGTTGAGTTAACGCAAAAACATTTAAATTAGTTTAACACAATTTTTTTTTTTTTTTTGTAGAAACAAGAATTTGTTTATGTGTATGTACAGAAAATTAGAAATTAGTATAGAGTGTTCCATAAAAAAGTCAGCATTATTTTTCCAAAATAAACGTTCGTTAAAAAATGCTTTTGGAGTAGCAATGTAATATGGGGATTATTATGTTTTGGGTTCTATTTCAACATTGTTGATGACAGACTTCGAAAACTGTTTTTTCGTTACTTGTTAAAAATTTGATTTTTCGTCGCAACAAATTCGCAGCCTATATTGTTTCATCCTGTAGTATAAACAAAACAGAGCTTCACCAAATAAAAATATTATAATTTGATAAAGCTTTTCGCAATTACTAAACCTGTTAAAAGATGTCGCTTTCAAATTAATAAATTAATCCAAATTACCCGCAGAAATTGTTACACAAATTGACAGGGGGTCTCCAGGTTAGGACGGTTGTAACGGGCGTGTCTTATAGCAGGCAGCTCGCTGTATAAACGAGTTCAAAGTACGCCTTGGTGTTTTAAGATTTTGTATCCGTATATGAGCCAACCATGCAAAAAGTGGGTAGAGCCACGAGCCATTTACATACTCACAAAAACCATTAAGTTATTAACAATATACAAAGGCCTTTGGTTATTTTATTGAATTCCACACAACAACGATCCCAGAAAACGTATACGAACGATGCTATAAAAATAAAACATGAAACATGCATAGCCTTTCAAGACCAGTAGATCTGCATAATCTTTTGAACCAGCCGGGAATTATTACAATGTATACGAACTGTCTGTCATACACCTTAGCTGACGGCCTTTAACATCAAAAATCCTCAATAAATCCTTGTATTAACAAATTCGTGTACATTGTAAGAATTCCCGCCTGGATTGGATCGAAATAAAAAAAAACAAAAATTGGGAAAAATTTTGACATTTTTCTATTATTGTTTTACAGCACGCAGCAACTATGATGGTGAATATTTTACGACGAAAAGTTTTATTTACGCCAACCGAATAATAAATAAAATTTATAATTGTTTTGAGTTTTATTAATTATGTTAAATTATTATATTAAATATTTCGCACTTATCTTACAATAATAATGGTTTATTTTCGTAAATAGTTATTTAATTATTTTACACTTTTCTGTAATTTCAAGTAAATTTATTACAGAGACATCTGTAAACGGATTTTCAAATTACAGAAAGCTCGGTTTTGCAATCGAATAAAATTGAAGTTTTTTACGTTTTGTTCTGTTTTGTAATAATATTTAATTAAGAAAACCATGACAACGTTGATTTTTTGTATACCAAAAAAATTTTCGTAAATAGATTTTGGTGTAAAAATTTTATTATATGAATAATATTATTGTTTCTACATGGTGATTCATAAAATTTCGCTTCAGCTCACGTTTTCTCTTTAATTTTGTTATAAATGGAGAATGTTAAGATTGCTATTAAGTGCATCGTTCATCTCAAAAATTCTGAGGTGCATGTGACCAGAATTTACCAAATAAGTTACATTTTTATAAAACTAAATTTTAAATTGGGTGTAAGAGGAATCCGCGGCACCACTCCAATTACCGAGAGCTCTCTTTTTAATATTACGGCTCTTCAAAATCATAGATGGCTCTGGTACTACGCGTTACAGACGTAAGCTAGACGCAGTTATTTTTAAACTCGTTTGTTTTGTATTGCACCAGAGCGAGCAGACCGATGCTTTGAAAAGCATTTTCATTTTTAATCATTAAAAATAGTGATCTCAAAATTTTTACAGACTTACCATTCGCTATGTCGCCGAAGCCACAGTAAATAGTTTTAAAAAAACATATGTGTGTGCATTGTGCGGAGCGGACTGTGTTGGTTCTCTACTACCCAGCTGGATTGAATAATCGGTGTAAAACTTCATACTTACGTTTTTTCTCCATAAGTTCGGAGAATCCAGTGATTTTTCGCTGAAATCGGTCCATCAGAAATGTCAACATCTATTGGAGCTTTCTCGTTTTTGCAAATATTTTGTTAAGTATTAAATTACGATAAAAACGATCATGTATCTGAAATTAATTTTTCAACAAAACCGGTCCAGATGTTTTCCAAAAGTCAAGGGGTATAACGTTTTTTGGGAAAAAAATTTTTTTAAGTAAAATTTAAACACTAAAGGATGAAGATTGATTTATTCGTCGCGCATGCTTTTCCGAACTTTTTGTTCAGAGTGCCATCTCTGGAATAGATCGCCAAGTTCATTGACCCATCTCCGATCGGTACTACCATTGTTGCCTTTCGGGTAGAAGATGCTCAATTTATATTCTCGTACAACTTTTGTCGTTTTATTGCCAGTTTATCAAATAAATATAATGCCTCATTGACAAAAGCCGCCTTCCTTAAAAAAGTTCTGCATAGATGCAACAAATCTAATCGTTCGGCATTATACAAGAGAGCCGTGGTAGTTTTCGTATCGATTTGTACTTCATTGTAGAAATTGAAGCAATTGATCTTCAACTCTCGCTTAGAGACTGCGACAGTTGGGATACCATAAGAAAAGCAAACTACCAAGAATTGAGCAGAGTAGAGGTCCTTGATGCTCGCCACAAGTAACTACTTTCTCTTTGAACAATTTTTCTCTACGGTACTGCAAAATACGCAAGGGTCGTTCCTGATATTAAGTTTGTCAAGAATCTGTTTCTATGTTGCTGTAATAAATACTTCTTTACGTCAAAAATAATTAAACTAGGAGATTGTTGCAGATTTACTATTCGCTATATAGCCGAAGTCCAAAAAGGTTGTTTTTGAAAACCTCTGTGAGTGTGTGTCTGAGTGTGCGTGGTGCCGTGCAGAGAAAATCATTGTGTTTTCTCTACAGCAACGGAAATTAGGAGATCCCAGTGATTGCTGAAATCAGTTCACATGGAAGTGGAATTTTTTTTTAGTTTTTTCCAAGTATCTTGCTTAAAGTAAAGTAAAGTGATTACGAAAAACGATTAAAAGCAGGAAGATTGTAAATTAAATTTTAAACAAAATCAGTTCAGATCGTTTTTTAAATTTTAATGGAAATGACAAATTTTGATAAAAACAAAATTTATTTCAACAAAATTTGACATCTCTACAATCCAAACGGAATAACTATTCAGAAAGAAAATTTATACTTACCCTATTTTAAATTTTTGAGTGATTTTTGCGAAATTTGGTGGAAATATGTTTACCGGAAGTGGCAGGTTCTATGGGAGCTTCTCCAATTTTCCAAAAATGTTGAAAAGTTTTACGTTTACCAAAATCGAATAGGAGAAGATTCAAATAAATTTAAAGATTAAATTTGCAAACATAACAAGGATTGACCTTGTTGCTTTCTGTAACGGAAACTAAGCCAAATAAAACGGAATGTGTAAATTTGAAAGCCTTGGAAGTTGATAATGGTAGGCAAATACCAACTATCGTCTTCAATGTTGCAAAATGTATTCAACTAGCGGGTTGGTTAACACGAATGCAAGTATTGCTAATGGAATAACCCACATTATCATCAGTTCAATATATGGATTTGCTGATCGGTGCAGAGTTCTGGTTTCACATTTTAAAATTTGTTAAGCAAATTTTCAACGATGTAATTCAAAACACAATTGTTGGTTAATTGAACCGGAAGATTAATCGCCTTACTGTCATTTAGGCAAAATTAATCGACCATTTCATATATTAAATAGCATTCATGAGCGAGTACATTCAACTTGGCCATACGAAAAAAATTTACGAACCAAAACCACTAAACAATTTTTTTGCTGCAACATTGTGTGTTCAAGCAATTCAGTGAAACTACTAAACTTACAGTAGTGATGGATCTGTCAAGTCAAATCCTGGAAGTTCCAGGAAAAAAGTGTATATTCATAGGGCCAACTATTAAGCCCCACACTTAAGGAACTATTGTTTTAATCTAAAATATACAGATTTTGAATATATATCAACATTGAAAACATGTGTTACCACGAAACATGTGCAATGGACGAAAATCCTTGGCGATATCAAAATATGTGAAGATGGAAGAACTCTAGTTTTCACATCCAATGAAGGGATTTTGTCGCCTGCACTATGGTCCTCCTTCCGTCTCGGCCCATCGCTCTCGTCCTCCAGTTTGGACATCTTAATACGAGTAGGTCTTTTTCGACGACGTCACGCGTCATTTAAAGAACTCATAAAAGTAGAAATAAATTCGGATGCATTCTTGAAGACGATTAAGGACGACAGAACACATGCACCGGCAGCGTTTGATGAAGATGGTTTTACGAAATAAGGATGCTATCTTTACGTTTAGAAAAAATTCTAATTTCGTTGCAACAAAATGAGCGATTATTTCTGAGACATGCCAGAAATTCGACCCGATGGGTTTTGTAATACCTCGCGCCCTTTCTCCATAATGGTATTACTAAAACGAATGTGATTAAAGAAACTAGATTGGAACAACTTGATCAAATCAACTAGATCAAATTATAGTCGAATTGGAATCAAATAGCAAACACTCTCAATAGATTCCACTAACTTTGATTAGCTCGGTTTCACTGGTAAGAATTCATAGGAATTCGAAATTATTACGATTATTCCCCGATAAAATTGAAAATACATAGCTTCTGGCAAAAAAATAACGGCAGACTGCGACAATAATTGAAAACCACTGGCGATAGTTTAAATCGTAATCGTAGGTTAATAGATCACTTTTGACTTAATCGCTGAAGTTCGCAGGAGTAATTATAATATCCCAAGGAAACTCTTTTGAAGAAAAGATTGAATGCCCAAATTAACATGAAAACTTGTCTCGCCACTGTATCGGCACCATTTATTATTGACCAAAATAATTTTTTAATTGACAGAGGCCGAATTTAAAAAAATGTACTTTGGTTAACCGATGCATATATTGCTGATTGTTGCTGTGTAACATTTCTTGATATATTACTTGTAGTTCTAGGTACTACAAAGTTGTCGATTTAATTCACCTTGAGTAATTAAACAGTGAACCCGGACAATAGGAGCATTTTCAAGGAATTTTTCTGCATTTTTTTACCAGATTGTATATATTAACACAATTAGGAATACATCATTGCCATATGAAGAGGTTTAATCATCATCTATACTCATAGCGGGTCAAACAATTTGTATGATTAACATTTTAACGTATTTTCCGCGATGATTATCAATTTAGCCACTCACGGGATCAATAACTACTTACCAAAATACTTATTGATTGTACATATCGATAATCGACTAACAATTTTACTTAAACGATTGGGCGATGTCGAATCAATTTAGATGGATGAAAACGTTATGTATTCAAATTTTTCAAATGTAAAGCCAACATTAGAATATTAATTATCTTCTCGGTGTAGATAATACGGCACAACACTGGTCTTACATAATTTAGTTTATTGCCGATTTTCGAATTCTGGAAGCTCCGATATATTATTTTAAACTATATGTTAAAAGTTGTTATAACTAAACTATCAAATTGACCTTTCATAAAGCCTATTTGCTCTATTATTGTAAAATTCGCATCGTTTTCCAACTGCTTGTAGATTTTAAACATATTTCAATATGCAAATCTTTACCTGTTTGCAATTCGTTAAAAAAATTCACGAATTAATAATAAATATTTAACCTTGAAACTTATAAATGCAAATTCGATATTCAGCACCTGTCGTTACAATAAACGTTACCCATTAATCCTTAGCACCTGCTAAAATAATAAAAATTCCAAGAGCATTACGCAAATTCAGCACGTACTTAACCCTATAAATCATAATAAAGATTTAAATTACAAACACGCGGGCACACCTTACAATATTAAATAGGAAGCAAATGCACGAGACAAGTGTAAAATATTTCTGTGACATTTACATTTAACCACAATAAACATAATCGATAAACCAATTTATTAAAACATTTTATAGTTTTTTTTTTTGTTTATAGTTTTTTGTAGTTAGAATGACAAAACCTCCGCAATCAAATTTGTTTTTTTAGGTTTCGGACCAAAATATATACAAATCTTATAATATCTGTATAAACGAGTGTTGTATAGCTAGGCGACTACAACTCATGATAAAATATTAAGTGAGATTTCTCCCGCACAGGTTGAATAGCTATGAATTATAATAATAAATCTAAATTTTTTTTTTGGATAATTTTGTTAATCACACACAATATACACACGTACCACATCACAACAAGGGAGAGAGACTGTGCAGCAGACACAAGAAATATAAACGTTATAAAGAAACTTTTCTTAATGCCTTTACGTAAAAATAAAAAAAAAGCGCGCTACGTTGGAGGTCGATTATTGTGTTGATTTTAATTCATTTTGTCTTGAAAAACTAGAAAAGAGAAAAAATTTCTGTATGAATAACTTAAGTGATTGAAATGAATGATTGCGAATTTATTTAAATTAAGTTCGATTTATAAGAATATTATGTGTGTTTGGTGATAATCAATAATTTTTATTTATTTTATTTTTTTTGGTTTTGGTTGGACTTGGAGCTGTATAGATTGTTGATTTATTTGATAATAATTTAATAATAATATTGGTAATAATTAAAATTAGTAGTGATTTACAATATATAGGGTTTGAAAGGCGTTTTTTTAGATATTGATTGGTGAACTGTATGACACGGAACAGATCAGATATCGAATGCGGTAGACATTCACTCCATATATGAATGGCAATAAAAAAGTGAAATATTTATTGGAAATTAATCAACATGATTTTCAATGCATGTTTTTAAAGGTCTGATGAAGGGCATAGTCTCATCGCACTGTTACCGTACACGATATTTCAAATATAGTGTAGGAATGCACAGTATGATGTAATTTCCAAAAATGTTATACATGGTCAAAGTGCAAGGGAATCAATATATTGAGTATAACATCTCAATTTAATGATTCCCTTGCACTTTGATCATCCATAATAAGACTTGATATTAAAATTATTGTATTTAAGGGCAATTGTTCCTATTTACAAAAAAATTCTACCAATAAATTCACATACAGCTCTCATGTTCTCTAACGCAGAACTGCACGTATGCTACACTCAGAAAAAAATATGATAAATACATGATTGCATTTACCATATTATAATAATAGAAATTATATTATAAAATTATTGTGATATTCCCTATTATACAATAATTAGAAATACTATTTGTTTAATTATGTCAATCAGTGAACACGGTGCGAATTATTATTATGATATACACAAAATTTTAATTTTTTCTTCAGTTACAACGAAAAATACACCATAATGAAAAAATATCTAGGCACCTAACTTTATTTTGATGAATTAAATGTCCATGCAACCGGCTAGTCTAAAAAGTAGACCTAAGCGCTATATAAGTTAAAAGTGCGAAAAAAGATTTTTCAAATACACTTAAATCTCGATTATCCGGGTCCCGGAATTCGATTATCCGTGAAACTCGTTATCCGGGATTATCTGGAATTTTTTAGTCTCTTGGTAATCTGAATTGCATTTGATTAACCGGGATTATTTTTAGTTCTAATAAAAATAATTCGATTAATCGGGATTTTTGATTATCCGAGAAGCCCCACTCATCCCGGATAATCGAGGTTCAAGTGTAGTTTTTTAATAAAACGAAAGGCAAAAAAACTTAAATTCATTATAGTCCAGTAAATGAAGGAGGAAAAAATAGCCAACCTGTAAGTTATTAGTTGCAACTTTCATTTTCTCGGCGAATATCTCCCAAAATATGGCAGTTAGAGATTTTTTGTTCAGAAAAGAATTGAAGATCAGTTAATTTTCTATAAGAATAGTCCGTTTCATTTTTTTCGCAACAATAATATTTTTTGCAAAAAAAACGGGTGAAAAATCCAAAATTTTGAAACTCATGAAATATGCAAGTTTTTTTACAAAATTTGAGATGTGGGGGTGGGGGAGGGGGAGGTTGCAAATACATTATTTTCAATGTTTTGAACTGTGGAAACCAATTCTAGATGGTGCCACTAATATCCATCCACTGGCAAAATCCTCGGGGCCGTAACTGGGAAACGCCGTAAACCTTGTAATTTTCAAGAATTTTATGTTCCCGAGCGTCTTGTTTTTCTCGGAGATGGGGGCTCAAGTTATACCTATTAGGAAAGCAGACCATAAGAGGAATTACAACAGGATGGACCCCACCAAATGGCGAGAAACTAGCGAAAATCAGTTTCGCCCATATGACAAACTATTGTCCAATGAAGTTGTTCCTAATGAAAACACTAAAGAGTGAAGAATATTTATCCATAATACTCAACAACAATTTTTTGCAGATTCTCGGCAAATTTTTGCAATTTTTTTTTGCAATCATTCAGATCGAGGTTTTTGGAATAAAGAAATATAAAGTTTCTTTAAATTTTATTTATTATACAAAAAAAAATACATTGAAATTATGACATAAATCTGTTAATCATCAGTCCCCGTCACAAAACTCCAATAATAATTCTTGGTCATCAACGTCGCCATCACCAACAACTCCTTCTGCGGGACTCACATAAACCACAAATAGATGGGAATGGTAGCCCTGCTTTCTTGCATGAGCATGTTCCCTTACATCCTGTCTTACATTGACAAAATATCATCTTTAAGAGTTCCGGAGCCGCTGATTCTTTAGTGGTTTAGACCGGCATGAGTATACCCCTACACGTTTCCATCCCCATTTTCCTGGTGATAGTTCGTTTCCGAGTTGCTGCTGGACTTGCAGATATACCCGATAAAGGTGTTGCCTTGTAGCTTCAGGTGTGGGTTGCAAGGTTGCTAGTTTGAGCGCGGTTTGGTTTCTGTTTTTGTTTCTGGTGAATCGCTTGAAGATCTCGTATCTAATTTTTGTCAGGGTTTGTGTATCATCATCACTGTACATCGACGCAATGACAGTTTGCCCGTCTTGAAATACGGTCTCGTGGGGAAGATTATGGTTTTTAAAACTTTCAATGACCGCTTCCAGTCCCGTGTCTTTGTTCTTCGTAAGCTTTCCCTCTAATTTGGCAACTATTGACGTTTTCCCTTTCCCGAAAAAAGCGGAAGTTGTATCGCTTCCCGAAATCGCATGGAGAAATAAAATATTGTTTCTAAAGAAGGGCCGCGCATCCAAGCTCTTGGAGGAAAACATTTGCTGGGGGATTATTTCCTTTTCCAGGCTTCAAGAAATAAATTGTTTGATCTTTTGTAGTCAGGGCTGTTATCAGTACAAGAGTCTGCATCGTCTACTGCTTGTCTAACGAAAATGCAATTTTTTCCCAGAACACCTTTCAAATACTGAATGAAGCGAATTTTATTGTTATTATTGGACAAAAACGTTTCCTTGGTAAAAAAATACTGAAATGGTAAAACCATGTTAGGCTCGAACCTTATATCAGGGCATGTCATGTTGTTTGCACGTTGGAAACGTTCTGACCCTTTTATACAATTGCGATTGCCTTCATAGCCATCGAAAACCGCTGTGACTTCCCGGGAATAATTATCTCTTAAATGTTTTACATATCTGCCGAAAATTTCAACAAATAATTACTTTCCCGTCCAGAGTACCCTGGAAATTTTTAGTATTAAAAATATTCATGTTGTGAAAAAAATCATTAGGACCATTTTTGTAGAAAATTAACTGCGATCTTCAAATCTTATTTGAACAAAAAATCTCTAACAGCTAAATTTTGGGAGATATTTGACGAAAACCGATTTTTCGGGTCTTTTTTGGGGCCATTTTCTTCCCCTACAACAAAATGTTTTCTTGAAAACTGAGACCGAGTTTTCAAGAAAACATTTTTAATGAAGAACCAAATGCCACTTATCACCAGAAAATGAAAATCGCAACTAATAACGTACAGGTTGACCCCTTCATTTACTGGACTATTAGGCGTTTTATGTAAATAAAGTAGAACATGAGGTTTGTTGCATATTATTATTTAGGCTGTTAATGCAAATTTAACTTTGAAACAAGTGTTAACTAAAATTGATGATTCAGTTATCTCATTATTTTTATAAAAATTACCCTGTTTCTTAATAGACTTTTAAGTGCATATGCCCTGTGTACGATCACAAATAATTTGACTTAGGTGTTTAAAACAAAATTATTTTTATCAGATAAAATGAGTTTTATGGCCAAATTATTGGTTGATGTGGTCCGAAAAAGCAAAAACTGATAATTTTTCACCGGAATATCAACGTCAGGAAAAAAATTGGTACGCATATCTATTGAATATTATATATGTCGTGGATATATATGAATAAGTGTATGGTTGAATAAATTTCAGTTAGAGCATTTGAACGTTCATTATGTTCAGTATTTGAAATAAAACAAACTTTTTAGGTCAAGCCGGTATTTCGACAACTAATCATTGAAGAAAATTAATGATAATTTATTTGAACAATAATTGTTCCTAAAGAAGCAGCGTCAAATTTCAAGGATACTCTCACATTTGGTTTAGATAGCAGTATTTCATTTAATTGTGAAACGAACGTTGAGCACAATGATAAGCAGCCGCTTGGTTCATTTGATGATTCTGATAAAAAGCCCAATTTTGTGTTATCCAATCCAGAGGTTTCTTCTATTGAAAACGATTCGTGCAGCAGTGATGTCGATTAAATGGCAAATTATATAGAAAATGCTCTCGTGAGTGATAGCGCTTTATTTGAAGAAAAATCAAAGCTTAAACGAAATCTAATGTTATTTAAAAGGGAAAAATTAAATCGGAAAAGGAATATCAACCTCTTGAAAATTGCAATCAAAAATGCACAAATTTCATAACATTTGGGCAGCAAAAAAACTTGAGAAAACTTTGTCGCTTGGAAATTCAAACGAAAGAATTTTATTTATATCATCGTTGATAGATAATCAAGAAAAGAAGATCCAACTATTGATAAAATCAGCAACTACTCCACATAACAGAACGAGTATTAGAGTTTATTCGGTAAATTTGAATGTCCAGAAATTAGTTGTATGCCAGAAATGCTTTCTAAAATGTTTTAGAGAAACCAGAAGCATTTTAAAAAGTGTTACTAAAAAGAAGTTGGCATCGCCAGATTTGAATTGAGCCGAGACGAGAGCCATTATTTTCGTTGGCATACTGGCAAAAAATATTTGCATCTTGAAATGGCCCATCATTTAAAACTGCAGCCCTATTCCTGAATACGATACGAAAACGAAAGTACAAGATTCTTTTTCAATTTTAAATAAGAATCTTACGAATCTGATTCAATTCAAATATGAATTGTGTATTTTCATTTTCGTATTGTATTCACGAATAGGGCCTCTGCTTTAGCATATAAATCGAAAGACTTTGATAAGCATCTACAGGGGGTCACAGCCAAAATGATGCAAGCAATTTTTTTTTTTTTCTAAGTTTTTTTTAATTAAATATCCAAAAACAACTATAAATATCTATTTTTAATTAACATTTATATACGCTTCAATATTAATTATTAATTTCATAAAACAAAAAAAAATCTAAATTTCTACGTAAAAACATGTCACATCTAAAATGATGCAGTTTTAAAAATTCTTTTAAAAAATTAATTCGTAAGTTTGTAACTAATATTATCACATTGTATAATTAATTTATTAATATTTCGTAGGATATCCATTTTGCTTTAAAACCGCTTTGAATCTTTTTGTGAACTGTGAACAATTCGAGATTTGTGTTTCGGATCATTGTCCTGGTAGAACCGAAAATGATCCTTAATATTTAAGTTTGCAGCATTTTCCTCCATATTTCTGTTTTAATATGTCTGAATATACATTTTTGTTCAAATTGCTTTCAATAAACTCTAAGTTTCCAACCCCGGAATACGCCATATAAGCCTGTAACATAACATGACCTCCACCGTGTTTAACAGTGCTTCGTAAATTTTTAGCTGCTAGCTCCATATAAGGCTTTCCCCATACGTAGTTTCTTCCATCTAATCCAAAAAAGTTAAACTTTCTTTCATCAGCAAATAAAAACGTATTCCAGAATGTTTCATCTTTGTTTTGTTTGGCAAATTTAATTCTAGCCTTACGATTAACTTCACTGATGTATGGTTTTTCCGCATTGTTCTACCATGAAAATTTGATTCTCTTAATATTCTGCGTATTGTTTCTAGATGAAATTTTTTATGTAAATATTTTCAGCCTCCTCCGTCTACGGTCCAAGTGCTCCAATAATTTGGGGTTATCTTTCATTTTGCGGACAATCCATCGACAGTCTTTTCAGGAAAATATTTTATTGTGTGCTTTTCTATGCTTATTTTCAACACGGTATTAATAAATGAAGCGTTTAATATAATATGCTGAACAGTAGAAACCATATCTGTAGTTTTTCTGTGAGTTTTGTTATATTTAAAGTGTTTAATAACTAATTCACGTGTTTCAGTACTTGTGAGGAGACCCATTTTTTTCAATTATAACAAAACTTCACTTATTTGCCTATATTAACGCACTATATTGACTATAATCGCACAAAAGGTTGCTAAAAACTGATACTCAAAATCGGTTTCATTGAAAATTTTGTTTTGTGTAGGAAATCCGCAACTTTCAAAACAAAGAGAGTGCATCATTTTGGCTGTGACCCACTGTAGCGAAAAATCAGTCAACGTGTTGAAAACTTACACGTTTGACCTTGAAAATGCCTTCAGACTCCATATTCTCAAACTTACAATTCACGATTGTGTAACGAACGATCCGTTGTATTATATGTGGCATGAAACAAGTGGAAGTGGAAAGCTCGCAGTGGAAATAATATTACCTCTTGCCTGGTCAAACACTTGAAATCCATAGATGCAAACGTTACGTTTTATAGCGATTCATATCCACGATTGAACAAAAATACTTATGTTGCTAGTATGTTTCTGGCATTTATTTTCTGGCTATTCAAATAGTGATAGTATTGGTTCATTCGAGCGGTTGGAACTAAACAAAATTTCACAGTAATTGAAGTGCCGGAAACTGAATTTTATGGTTTTTCAGCGCTTATTAAAACAAAGTTTATGAGTACTTGGGGAAAATCAATGAAAATTCAGGAAGGTTTGAATAAAAAAAGGTTATATGGCTCAGATTTAAGAAAGGAAAACTTGGTACCATTAGCTACAAAAACTCTTTGAGTGCTGAGGAACTATTTAACCAGCTAAACATACGCCGGCGAGGGAATTATACGACCAAAATTGAACATATCGAAGTTCATAATATATCCATGCTTCCTTCAGATTTAGTGGAAGAAGAAGATGACTAAAACTCTAAAAACAGTACTTATGTTTTTTTTATTGGAATATATTTTAAATGTGTATAATTGTTTGAATTTAGTATGATAAATAAAAAATTGAATAACATTAAATAGCTTAAGTTAACAAAGTTCTTTAAATTAAATTCGGAGTAGAGGCTTAATTTTTTTTAGGTAGTACTAATGACGATTACTTAGTTTGCACTTAGAGCTTAAGAGGACTTTCGTATTAATTGGATTAAATTATTATTTGCACTATTTGCTTAAGTTTAGTTAAATATTTGCAGACCGACAGATGTAATAACAGCTTAACTTTTGTTTTTGATATAAATATTTTTAAATATAACTCTGCTGACCATGTGATCAGCTATCTTATATTTTATAAGGTCAGTTGTACTGTAAACTCAAAATTGACTTAGGCAGTTTCGCCTTGTGTCCATAGAAGATATAAAGGCTGTTCCAATTTGAGATTAATTTTTATTAATCTCAAATTGGCTCTATGGCAAGCTTACTATTCTTTTAATATCATCTTCAAACTGCTCTATACGAGAAAATTTAATGGTTTCCCTTTCGATAAATTATTCCGTTACCAAATCGTTCGCGCTATGGATGAATTGTTTCTGTTTCTGTATGTCATGTGGCACCGTCCTACTCAAACCACATATTCTGGATATCCCTACAATTTATCAAAAATTCGTAATCATACTCAAATATCGACGTCCATTTAGGACCCTCAAAGGGTGTCTTCAACTTCCAACAACTCTTTAGGACATAACTATGCTGCTCGTTATTACCGGTAATGGTCTTTTGCAATATTTCGAGTTGTACTATGACAGTTAAAAGGTTTATGAATAATTTTACATTGTTTGCTAAACTTTTAATTGCTTTCTATATCGTTATTCATGTTCGATATCTCGTTGAGCAATTCATTATACTAATGAGAGACCATTTAGTCATCTCAACACTTCCAAGTCGTTGCCGTTTTTATTGGTATTATTGTATTGGTCCTGTTTAATCTATTTCTTATGAAATAATGGGTCGCGCAAGTCTGGTTTTCAGCCAATGGCTAAATACCTTAAAAACCACGTCTCATAACTTTTTAAAATTCAACACATTTGTTGGCTAATATTCATTTAATATTTTTTTCTCCTATTACCACATTCGTAATTGCTTATATAAGATTGTCCAAATGTATGCCGGAAAACTGTGAATTGTCCATGCCCGATAGAATTTAGATATACAGAACCCTTAAGAAAGCTTTATTCTTAAGTATTTCTGCGATTCGTTTCATCTACTTTGCCAAGTTGAAATGAACGTTTAAAAATATTCGTTTTGAGCTTACTCAGAATATTCGGCCTTATTTAATTGCCTAGAATTTGAATATTTCTGAACATTTCTTTTTTGAAGATATTCCCCCGGCACAACAGCGTGGTTTATCCAACAGCTCTTTCCAGCTCCTTTTGCAACACATCTGTAATTATTTCATCTCTATAGTCACGACAATACAAGTAAAACGCCCATCATTAAAGCTGTTATTCAACGGCCAATGACAGACAATCGTAGAGATGTCTACTAAAATTAAATAAGCTAATTCATTAGTGTATTGTTGAGGGTTGCGTTATTTGCTTGATCATACTCCGATTTTTCATACATTTCTATAATGGTCTGTCATTTGTGATGATGAAATTTACGTTTAAAAGTAGTGTTAACTAAACCCTTTCTAGCTTTTTAACCTATTTTTTGATATTACAGGTTGGAACGACATTTCCAATATATGGAAATAGTCCTCGTGTGTGATAAGGGTCACTGGGGTTCAATTTGTTCTAAATTTATCGATTATTGCTTGACTATGGCATTCAGAAACCAGCCAGTTTTGTCACGTTTGACTAAATACAAAATCCATTTAAAGATTAATGTAGCTAGTGACAAATGTTGATTATTAAATGTGGGAACAAAATTAGAAATAAATTTTAGAAAAGTTTCAACATGAGACTATAAAGGCGGCATATTGATAAATGAAAGCAGCATCAGAGACCTTCGTGTTAGGTCTTAATTCCAATGCACCTCACTAATAATAAAGTGACACACCACCAATTTCGTGTATCCGTTAACAATTAAAAAATTCTGGAAATTCAAAACACAAAACAACTAAGATAAAAACATCATCCGTTTACAAATTGGTACCAGCATATAATGAATTCTGTCATCTTCTTAAACAAACATCTCACCTAAGAAGAAACTACATCGTACAACACAATAAAATTTTAAAAACTAATTAATTTTCACATACCTGTTCAAATTTCACAGCGAGCACTATAAAACTTATAACCAAACCAAACCAAGACCAAAACCGAAAAAATCGTCTTATGAATTATTTTATATATGTGTATTTTATTGAATTAAAAATCAATAAAAGTAATAATTTATGTAAATTTAATTTTCTTAATTATTTATTAGAGACACCTATATGAGTAAAATAAAGAAAAAAAATGAATTTATATCTTCTTATTAATGGCGCACCACAGATCAAATTTCAAATATCATCAATAAAAGAAAAGTATGGCTCGTAATAACAATAATAAAAACAATATACATAAAAGAACAAGATTTGTGTAGGTGGTTCGCTGGATATCTCATTTTTGTCTCAATATAATAATGTGGACCATTAAAAACACATCTCGGTTTCGAAATACATACCAGCATAACATACGAGTACATTTATACCAGAAATTTATTATAATGAGACCAAAAATAACAAGAAAATCAATAAAAACACGAAATCTTAATTATATTCGAATCGAAACGATCTTCTTCTTACACTTATATAATTAATATGTCACAATGAAAAGTGATCGATTAATTTTATTTCAA
Organism: Nephrotoma appendiculata; assembly: GCA_947310385.1. NCBI lineage: Eukaryota > Metazoa > Arthropoda > Insecta > Diptera > Tipulidae > Nephrotoma > Nephrotoma appendiculata. The sequence goes on along the minus strand of OX371224.1, from coordinate 4,580,091 downwards.
AAAAAATTTTCTTCTCAATATGAAATCGTGGTCATCGTCGACGTCGTCGTCATCATCGTCGCGTAGAAATGAATCAATTAAGCCTGAGATACGCGCGAAGAAAATTGTATAACCATTTTATGGACGCAACAGGTTTAACGTATCTTCTTATACTCGTATATTGACAAGTGTTAAAGAAATGATTTGAATTTATAATGAGACGACGAAGATCATTGAATTGTCAACATATTTATATATACGGATGGAATTTGGTACGCGACTACATATTGTCAAGACGTTGATTTTGTTCTGGTGCGACTATCTATACACAAGTGCACGGTAAATTGAATAAATTACATCTTTATTATATCTCTGTGCGCGTTATTCTTTATCATAGCACCATCATCAACATCACCTGCGCGAATAGTTTTATATTTTATTTAATTGTATAAATAAATATTTATTAAAGCGTTGTGTGTCGCTGTTACCCTTATTTTATCTATTTCAAGTTTTATGTAATAACCAGATACGAATCAAGCAAACTGTCAAAATACGAGCATATATCTATGTGTGGTGTACTCATAATTATAGTGTCCGTTACATATGGTTTTTTACATCAGAAATTTATCATTTTCGATCAGTTTTACTATTGTTTGTCACATAACTATATGTGAGACACTCTCCACATGACTTATTGTGTATATATAGTTGGGTGATACGATGATATTGGGTTATTGGTTCTAGGACTCGCCCGTATGCTTATAAAATTCTTAATTAATTGTTTATGATTAATCCAAATTACAGGCTCAACTAAGAATTCATGATCTTAGTGTTATACCCATTTCCATTTGTATGCCAATCAAACCAAAACTATATATCAGACACAGCAGACCTAGATTGAACATTATTATTCAGTAAGGGACAGTAAAAAATTATACTTGATCTTCACGGGAGTGGCGACGATAAACGGGTTTGTATTTATTTAAGCAATTTCCAAAATGTTCAAATATTTTTAAGGCAATTAGCGATTGTAGCCTTATTGAGGCCCGCTTCTAATGATCAGTCCATTAAATCCTAACGTATAAAAGCCATATGTACCAATGAGTGATTTTGTTAATATTTGCAAAATTTTATTTTAATTCTCTTGTGAAGCTGATAATTCGATATTCGATACTTCATATTCGATATGGAAACATACAATTTTTAGAAATGTCATTCCTTAAGATCTAGCCCACATGAACGAGATCAAAATTTTTTATTTACGTATAGCGAGAGCTCATATAAATAGCTCATAATTAAGCGCTAGTTGTTTTTTGCAATACACGGCATAAAAGCAAAAATTTCGTTCGGAGGACGAGCAGAGTTAAGCATATAGCATTTGGTCATATTACCAGAATTATGCTTAGAACAGTAAATTGTATTTTTCTAAAGCTTGTTTCAATGTTTTTCCATACTGGAGATTTTCTTCACTTGCATTTCGTATTGGTGGCATTGCATTACTGGACCGCATTGGTTGATTTTATTTCAGTTAGCCTATCAGATGCGCAGTAAGATGGATCATTCGGAAAGTATAATACTATGCGCTATAGCTGAATTATCCCGCTTTGCCCATGTTAAAATTAAAATCCTGTACTTCAACAGGTGCTTTTTATTTCATTTCTAATTAGAATTGAATAAAGTCAATCAAAAAATTATTTGTTTGGTTGGCAATGATTTCTTATAAACAACAATTTTTAATTTTTCACCCCGAAGCTCAAGCATATAAATTCCAGATTCACGGAAACATTATTGATAATCCTTTCGTCAATTTCAAGATACGAGAAGACATTCCAAGTGAATCTATATTAAGAAAGCTCAATGTATAATTACCGGCATCATCGATATTCAGTACAGCACCATATGACTTGATGTGGTAACAGTGTTTGGTATCTGGTTCTCTACCTACCTATTCGTTCATTTGAATCACGATCGTTTTTTGAGTACCAGGAAGTCTCTCTCACATAGTCTTTTTCAATGTTTGGGTATATTTTCTCAATAATCTGGTCAAAAGAGGACACTAACAGTACAAATTTTCAGTGAATGTGATTTTGAAATCAATAGGAATTTCGCTGCGAATTGCTGTACATCAGTTTCTACTTCACTGCAAATTTACATATTTGTATACAATTGGAGTTTTTGTACTTTCATAGAGCTGAAGCCTTGAACTAGACGTTATGCTCATCAGCAAATAATGACCGCGTAAATTATGAGCAGCATTTGGTGAAAATCACAAGCCAACACAAATATTATTTCTCCAATCTGTTCACTCCGTTTGTTTGTGAACCACCGTGCACTCATCTCATATACAAAGGGTTTTAACGATTTTTTTCTAATTGAGCTTAACCATAATCTTTGCTTATATTGCACATGGAGTTTTCATTAAAGTTACCTCTCAATAAGAAAATTTTGAGCGGTAACTTAAAAACTGCGTAGGTTATTCGATATCCAGCCATTAAATCGGCTACTATGCCAGATATTGCAATAGCACGATACAATACCTGTCTCATGTGTATATCAGCGAGATGAGATGAGATTAATTAAAAGTGCTTTGCCTTTTCCGCCAGATGCATTTAAAACAAATAAGACTTGCCTATGCGCTCCCTTATGACTTCTCTCAGAAGAATATCTATAAGTTTCGCTCCGAGCTGTATAGTATAGTGACTAAATATTTTTTGGTAAACGGCTCCATATTTTTAATTTGCACTGGAAAACACTTTAAAATGTCTCAGAAAGCGTCATTTCCCAGTATCGGTCCTTATCAAGTAGCCCCTGATTTTGGCATGCTGAACAACTGAACAACAGTTCTCAAAGTCATAAAAGATATTGGTATGAAGAGTATGAAGTAACATTCTCAGAAAGTACCACTTGCCATGGTTGGGATGGAGGATGTATATGTATAGCTGGCCTAATGCCTTACTTGCTACGACACCTCGCTCAGGAAATAACATACCAATTATAATACTTTGGTACTTCTGGGATACGTCAACGTACTCTCAAAAAGGTTTTGTAGACCGATTTAAAAACTCTGTTAACGGCGTTAACGATATGTGTTTTGCGTTGTAGCGGCAACTCATTGGGCTATATTGCAGCAAAATGAACCTAGTGCTCAATTTCCAAGTGAACACTTAGATGGATAACGGTTGCGAGTAGCGTTCATGGATGTAAAAGTTTATAATATGTCAATCCGCCTCACTTTTTGATGATGTTTTTGCCCATTTAAGAACTTGCATGATCTCATCAAGCCTATTTTTATTGCCAGCCTAAACACAGCTATTTTGCAGCCTTTTTTTGCTAATGTATTTGATGGATTTGAACGAATTATAGTATTGATCATTGGTATGAGCTTGAAACATCTTCGATAGTAGCGGCGAGTATGGCACCATACACTTATTATCTAATTCAACCTCTCCATCGTTCGGTCCTCATTTCTTATATTGAGGATATTCATAGTCGCCAGTCTAGATGTCGTGAATGAAGTTCATCCGATATTTTTTATAAATTTACGGTCCTTTATGTAATGTACATTGGATTCAACTGTTCGCCCACCGCGTGAATCATGTCCCTCTTGACCAATTCAAACAAAATAGGGGTCTGCTCTGCATTAGAAAACTTTGCAGAGATAACACTGTTAATTTGTGTTGAATGACTTTTGTTATTTAACCACAGGTATATTCTATCAACTTTGCTTTTGTTGAAACACCCTCACTGCTAAATAATGGTGATGTCCTCATTTTGAACCGAATATGAGCTCTTTCCTGGGCATATCCCTGCATATGATTCGAATTCCCTGTAAATGTGGCAGGTACAATTATCAGTTTCATAATATCAGTTACTTTCTCATCGTTGGCTACGGATTTTAGCAAATTAGCGTATTCATCCGCATGAAACTTTGTGTGATTCAACCAAGATTATCAAAGACACTCGCTTTCGATGTTGGAGGACATATAAACAATGAGCTGATAGAGGAACTGGTGAAAGTTAAGAATGTTGTTACTTTAACTTTCACATAACATTATTCTGCGTAGGCGTAGAAGTCCATCGCAGCAACATTTTTATTGATTGGTCGGCCTTAAATGGAAAACATCTTAACCTCACCATAACAATAACGAATACTTCAGAGCGGTGTAAGACTGATGTGTGTCAGAGTTTCATTGGAACCGCGCTTCATCATGCTGCTGACTAACGATATCCCGCTTTCCAATTGGTCAGATACCGTAAGAACAGCAACTTTATTAATTTGAGCGGCAATGAAGCGACTTTCATGCTCTTCAAACGGTATTTTGTTAATGAATGCGAATATCGAGTTTATATTCATCCGTTGGTTATTGCTCCAGTGCTATTGGAACATATAATCCAGTTTTTTATGAACAAATATAAGTCCTTGAAGATGTTCAACAATATTACGTCTTGTGCTGAGGATATTCTGACAGAGTTGATCTGTTTCATCTTGTGCGTTTCCCATAAAATAAATTATTAAGAACTTTGCTGATTCCTTTACGCAAGCGAGAAGTGAGCATAGTCGACGATAAATTTTGACTATAATGGACTTTGAATGTGGGCGTAAACCTGGTACATCAACAATAAAATTTACCCCGAATGATGCCATCTGAATACCAGAAGTTGTGTCTTCGATTATTTTGTAGGAAATATCTCTACTCCGATGTTGTTGCGGTTATATATGATAGGAATTCGTCATTTGACATTTCATCAATTTTGGCAGTCTAAATGCGGATCATGATTAAGTGGCACAATCACCAACTGGCAATTCCTTATACTAATAGTCTTCCTTTGGTTGAACGGATTCGGTTGCCTTCGTGATGTATTTCCCGCTGAAGTTAGATTTTTAAAGCTCCCTTTTTGATGCCACATGTATAAAATGAAGTTTAATAAGTAAATCAGTTCTGGTAAAATTTCGATTTTATTGATTAATTATGATTTTTGTGCAATTACGGTCGAAACAACAAATTGTTCAACATAGACAAATTCGGGAGCAATCGCTCCAGCGGATCAAACGTTTTTGTGGAACATATATTTGGAGTAGTGATTTTTCTTTAACAAAACTTGCATTTTTTAATTCAACTGTGGATCCAAAACAAACAAGAAAAAGGTTGACATTTATTTAGCTACACGTATTTATAAGGAGTCGCCGCTATCGGAAGCTCGTTTCTACTTGCTGGCAAATTAAAAAAAATTCTTATTTTAAAAATTGAAGACGTAGCAAGCTGAATTGTTGTTTATAACATCAAGTCAAATATACTCAATTCCCGACGTATCACTTTAAGCGACGTGACGTATCCTGGTTACTAGATTTTAAAATCATACTTTACTAAATATTCGTGTGCAAAACTTTCAATGAAAATTTTTTAAATCTTAGTTGGCTGCATTAGTTTGATTTTTTTAATTTATTCGTCACGTTAAAATTGAAGTTATATAAATTATCGTGTGAAGTGATAGCAGTCGCAAGGAAATATTTATAAAGCAGCATATTAAGATTTATACAACAGCCAGAACGACTTTATTGAACAATTATTTTGTAAGTTTCGATTTAATGATCTAGTAACCAAGAAGATAAGTAGTCATCATCGCCAATTTGATTTGAAAATTTCATAGTGCTAAACATTTTCATAACGTTGGCTGCGATTTTACTCAACATGTTCCCAACAGTTGGGTGTCCTGAAAGCGCCCATTACTTGAAGTGATGTGACTACTGTAATAGGGGTATAAATGTCAATTTAGGTTTTTCACATCATTATTACGGCCCGTTGAGTGAAATTGGAACTGAATCGGAAGTTTTTGCGACTTTCCCCAATCTACAGAAAATGTGTGTGTATGACATAAATTTCTTTCGTTGAGATTTTCCATATGAAACAGTTACATCTCTTATTGGCAGAAATTCTTGGTGACGATTCAAAACGTCAGGTTGACGGGCACAAAAATTTAGTTGACCTTTCGAAATGTCACATAATCCAGTGAAGCTAGATGCAGTTGCTTATAAGTTCATTAATACAGCGACAATACGGGTAATAGATAAAGATCATCCTCAAATTTGCATCGCATTTCTAATTTGTAAAAGGCCAACCGTATGCCGTAAATATTGTTGAATATTGAATGACAGCTATATACGGATGTGAAGTTTTTAACAAAATGAAAAATTAACAAAAACTAAAATTTGTTAAATTAACTAAAATAAACAATCGGTAAAAGCAATGTTAATAATGGAAACCAGACAACAGATAAATTTCTTTTAATTAAAAACTATTATCAAAACTAAATTTTGATTGAAATAAAAAAAACTAAAATTACAATTTAAAAATATGTATTTACATAAGAAAGACAAAACATTTAATGTAATTAAATAATGTTAATAAATTGGAGTATCCACCAGTAAATAGTCAGTTACAAATATGTACATTGCCACAGCACGGATTTCAAATGATGGCATGAAAGGTACCCTTTGAAATAAAATTGGTCTCATCAAAAAATTACGAGATTTTCCTATTTGTTAATGCGTTGGAAAATCGAATCGCATTGAATATTTTTGTGATTTTCGGGTTTCGGTCTATTAATTATTGGCCAGATCAGAGAGATACTACCGAGAAGTGACTAGTATCAAATGATGGCATAAGGTGCTCTTTGTAATAAAATTGGTCTTATCAAAAAACTGCAAGATTTTCACGAGAAACCATTTTACATATTTTTTCCCGAAATCAGGATCCATCGCCATCGGTTCCTGGTACTCGAAGACCTCCTTCCAGTAATTTTCATTAAAATCGTTTGAGCTGAACAAAAAAATTAAAAATAAACCCAAGGCTTACCAGAAAACCTCTTACACGATTTTTGCCGATATCAGGATCCATCGTAATCGGTTCCTGGTACTGAAAAACCTCGATTTAGCAATTGTCATTAAAATCGTTAGAGCGGAGCAAAAAAAATAAACCCGGGGCTCTCCAGAAAACCCCTTACACGTTTTTTTTTCCAAAATCTGTGATCTGGCCTATTTTCAGTGATCTGTCGTACCGAAACCCAAAAATCACCAAAACATTCAATGCGATTCGATTTTCCACGCATTAACAAATGGAAATATCTCGTAGTTTTTTGATGAGCTCAATTTTATTTCAAAGGGTACCTTTTATGCCATCATTTGAAATCCGTGCTGTGGCAATTTACATATTTGTAACTGATTATTTAGTAGCGGATACTCCAATTTATTAACATTATTTAATTACATTAAATGTTTTGTCTTTCTTATGTAAATACATATTTTTAAATTGTAATTTTAGTTTTTTTATTTCAATCAAAATTTAGTTTTGATAATAGTTTTTAATTAAAAGAAATTTATCTGTTGTCTGGTTTCCATTATTAACATTGCTTTTACATTGACTGTTTATTTTTGATAATTTAACAAACTTTAGTTTTTGTTAATTTTTCATTTTGTTTCAAACTTCACATCCTTATTTTGGACGCAAAATTTCGCTCCAATAAATTTTATTAAGTGACAATTCATATTAAACGAATTGTTTAGTTAATTTTTTTAATTTAAATTAATTTTTCCATGGGCGAAAGCGCAAAAACAGCATTTGTCGCAACGTTTATATTTTTTTTAATTTTTGTATGATTACTCCTTAAGTCGATTAATAGCGCATTATTTTATTATAGATTAGATTAGGCACAAAGTCATACAATTGTATTCACTGTATAATTTACACGGAACCATTCATTCACCTTCTCAGACAATTAAAGAACATCATCAGCGCACATGGATGATGTGTCAGTACTGTGATTTGTACTCCGCCGATTTGAATCGCCTCTTATTCATATGATAAAATTTTATTTTTAATTGGATTCCTTCTTTCTCTGTTGGGATTCGAACCAACCATCTTCAAATCTAGTGTCGAAGTTTTAACTACTGCACTACTTGTCCGGTGGTTCCAATTTATTTTTGAGCCAAAAATAAAAACATGAAGGTCATAATATAAAACTCGCGCAATAATAGCAATGTGCCTCAAGGTTTCACGTTGACTGTTCAAATAATTGATAGTATTAAAAAATTCGACAATTTGACACTAAAAATAATTCATAAATGAATTTATATTTTTTGATTTATCGTCTTTATTAATTTTTTTAAATTAAATTTTCTATTTATGAATAAATAAAATATATCAACAAATTGTTAAGTTAACATAATGTTAATCAAATATTAGATTAACATTATGTTAACTTAACAAGACGTTAAATATTCTATTTATTCATAAATAGAAAATCATCCCAAAGTAATAAATTTTACTTTGAGAATATACATATATAGTTTACATATAGTTTACATTATAGTTTACATTTTCTTTTATTGACAGTTTTTTATAAGGCCCATCATCTTTTGTAACACTTGTACGTGTAGTTGCTGGTATTCTAGTTCCACCGTTTGTTGTTGACTGTGTTGTACTACTAAGTGTTGTGGTTCCTCCTGTTGCACCTTTACATTTTTCACCAATTCTCTATTTAAAATTATACAAAAAAAAAATTGAATTAAATATATGTACTGTATATGTATGTATATTTTGCAATTTAAATTCGGTATTTTGCTCATTTAATATTTACCTTTATATCAGAAGATTTCAAGATTGGAGATGGGTTGGTACTCGTTGTTTTTGATAATGCCATATCCGTTTTTGATAATTTCCTTTTGATTTGTTCAGCAGTTTGTTTGCCAGCATTCACGTCTCTGTTCCATTTGATACCACATTTTGGGCAAAATTGATACCTATGTGGAAACAGAGACGTGATGCTGGCTATTACACTTTGCACATAGTTTCGTACTATAAAAAAAAAAAAAAATTAGAAATATAATTTTTGAGACATTTTTAAGACTCTGTAATTAAATATAACAAAAATGAGTCATCGAATTCCAGGTGCTACCACGAATAATTAGTTCATTCCCCGGAGTGCGAGTTGGGACATGCCACAAATGAACTAATCAGACGAGGATCCAGCACTGCAACTCAACAATTACGAAACCTTTTCCGTGTGTGTGCAACCCAACAATGTATCTGGTCAGTCATGCCAGTAAGGCATGACGCAGCGACACACACACGGAAAAAGTTTCTACACTTTTCAATATTCAACAATTATAGAATAGTGAGAATTGTGAATGTTAAAGGGATACCAGCAGAAAGGAAACCCGCGTGCTTACGCAACTTCCGAGTTTCCGCTCCTAATGGAGCAGCTGATATGCCCTTTATTCACATTTTAATAAAAAAAAAATTAAAAATTCCCGCTTAAATACGATTCTATAAAATTTTTTAGATATTTTTAATACTATGTAATGTTAAAGGGATACCACAGCAGAAAGGAAACCCGCGTGCTTACGCAACTTCCGAGTTTCCGCAACTACCGAGTTAAGTAATGCGCTGTCCACTGGTGAGGGCTTGACCATTACTTAACAACCACTAGAAGTTAATATTAATTATTACTTACCACTTGATTTATCCGATTGCAAGTGAAAATTACACAAAATATGCTGTCCTTATATAGTAAAAAATTTGAAAAAACCACATACATAATATTATGTGCTGCCATCTCTTGTTAAATATTTAACCACAAAATTATGTATATGTACACAAATTTTACTACTACTAAGCGATTTGAATTTTTTTCAGTTATTCCATGTTTAGTTATTTATTTATAAAAATTTCAATAATAATTATTGAAATAAATTAAATTTACATTTATAATTGTCTTATATATAATTATTTTATTAAATTTCGTTGATTTTATATAAAAATATACAAAAAATAATAATTATTACATGGCTCACATATACATGCACAAAATGCATTCAATGCGAATCCTATTGCTGTCTTTTATTCAATGTTTACTTATTTATTTACATTAATTTAAAAAAAAATTATCGAAATAAAGTAAGTTTACATTTATAATTGTCTTTTATATAATTATTTTATTAAATTTCGTTATTTCTATATAAAAAATATACAAAACAAATTTAGTTTTGAGGATTTTTCCATGTAAAAATTCTCTCATATAAAAAGTGGCGCTAGCTATACGCCGGTATTTTAAACTCTTAATACAAATAAAAAATATTCTGGCGCTATCTATACGGCGGTGTTTTAAACGGGAAAACCGAAAACATATTGAAATAAATTAAGAAAAATTATTGAAATAAAGTAAGTTTACATTTATAATTGAGTTACATGTAATTATTTTAATAAATTTCGTTATTTCTATATAAAAAATATACAAAAAATAATATGTATTTGACTACTCATATGGTTTTTCCCCTATTTACGAATATCAATTTTCTCTTATATAAATAGTGGCGCTATCTATACGGCGGTGTTTTAAACGGGAAAACCGAAAATATATTGAAATAAATTAAGAAAAATTATCGAAATAAAGTAAGTTTACATTTATAATTGAGTTACATATAATTTTTTTATTAAATTTCGTTATTTCTATATAAAAAATATACAAAACAAATTTAGTTTTGAGGATTTTTCCATGTAAAAATTCTGTCATATAAAAAGTGGCGCTAGCTATACGCCGGAATTTTAAACTCGAATACAAATAAAAAATATTCTAATAGCAAGTTCATTCGGAATTACAACAAAAAGTTACCCGGGTTTTATGTAAATGAACACGAAAAATATTACCCGACTTTTGTAGTAGTATTGGTGAAAAGAAAGACAAAAAATTGTTTATTGTTAAAAATGTCAGACATTTCAACTTGTTAGCATCAGTATATAATTATTATAAAGCAAACTACATACTAATAAAATATTCAATACTGTCTTCCGTATTTCAATTTTAATAATTTATTTATTACTCAATACCAATAATTTTTAATTAAAAATCCTCCGCGCCTGGGACTTTTGCTCGCGATTTAATAGAAAACGGTTTGAATGGGCGTAAAATTATTATACGAACAATATGCGATAATATAAATATAAAATAAAATATGTATTTTATTTTTCATAAAATAAAGAAAAAAATGGAAAAAAAAAATTTGATGTAATTCAGTCTTGTCCGATCTAGCCAATCCAATTATTTATTACTCTACCCTTCACACTTCAGCTTATTGTGGTAAGGGATTACAATTTGCGCCGTGCATCGGTGTGATCATTTTACGGTGGTTACTAAATTCATTTGTACCAGCTGGTCGCCTATATTTGCACCTTTCGAATCCATTAGTAGTATGTCCAAATCGCTTAAATTATTGCTGTAATATTCATTCAAAAATTAAATGGAGATAATTTAGTGATTTAAACAAACGATCTACTCACATGACTACAGCCGTCAAACACTTATTTAAAATTAAGTTTTCAAGCACATTTAATTTACGTTTATGATTATCCTGTTTTATTGTAATATTAGCGATGTGGCACAGAATCGCTTGAAATGGTAAGATGATCGCATCGGCTGTCCCATTTCCGAATTTTATTCAATGTAATAAATCCGTATTTACACAACATTTAGTACACAAGATATTTGGAAAATACGTCGCACAAAACTACAAATTGTCCTCACAATTTTAATACATCTGTAGTGGTGTTGTCTCTGATTATCCTGTTTTTTTAAAGAAGGTGTAACAAATAAATAATTTTAATTAGTTTAATTGTATAAATAATTTAGTTTTATATTCACTTTGTTGATTTTCCTGATTGTTGTTATGACATTTCGTTTATAATGCCCGGTTTACACAAGACCAACATTTTTCTTCTGCAAAATGAATAAGATATAACATTGACTTTTTGCACATGAGAGACAAGAAAAGCAATATATCCCAACAAAATTTTGCAGAAGAATTTTTGAGCAAAAATGACCATAAAAATGAAAATGTTGCCATAAAATATATTCGATCCGAGTATTTTTATGGCAACATTTTTAAAATCAACAAGAAAAAAAATTATTTCGCATTTATAAATGTCGAGGATTCATAATAAAAACTGACACCATAGATAAAAATGTAAATTTCGCATTTGAATTCATTAAAATAAATTAATAATGATGCTATAAAAAAATTTACGCCATTACTATATATGTTTATTTCTTTCTGGCACATTGAATATTTTTCTATAGCGGATTCTTTCTTATTTACCTGCAAAAATTTGCAGAAGAAAACAATTTTCTCGTGTAAACCGTACATAAGTTGTCAAATTTTATTGACAGAAATTTGAGCAAAATGGTTGCGTACTTTTGCAAATTTGAAAGTTGAAAATACCAACTTTAGAATAATTAATTTTTTATAAAATAATTTAGAAACCTTAGTTTAACAAAATTTTGCATTATATAAAGGGAATTTTGTTTAGTTTTTAAGTTCAGTTAAAAAAAGAATTTTGAATTGTATTTAACGATCTATTGTGCACGTTTTATAATTTTGTAAAGTTCGATTTGCCTAGTGGACAATTTTTTTCCATAAAGTACGAATCATAACTAAAAAATAAACCAATAGTACGAACTGATCATAGTATTATGGAGCATCAAAATAATCAGTGTATCCGTAAAACACAAATTTATTTAAAATAAATATATTAAAAATTGAATTTTGTTCTTTATTTTTCAAACCTACACAATCATCATGTTGCTTCTGATACCTACACAATTAAAAATGACATTTGTAGAGGCAGTCTCGAGTTGGGTTGAGAATGACGTTTGTAACAATGTAGAGTTCGTGAACGAAAAAGGCACGTGTTCATTGTTACAATGTAGTTTCATGAACGGTGTTGAGCTGTCATTGTTAACAATAATGTAACAATGTAAATATCGTGAACATACCCACGGCAGAATAACTATGATATTTTTGTTTTACTCGGGCGTGAACAGCAATTTAGCTCACGTATAACGGAACGCACCCACAATCTGACAGTTCTATTGTCAATAAAAATTATACAATTCTTGCTGTCACATAATAAATTTGTACAATATTTTCAATTTTTTTAATTTAACTTGTTTAGAATTATAATAATTTAAATAAAATAAATTAAATTTATCAATAATTTATGGTAATAACCAAAGTGTGTAATATTATTATAAAACATTTTTTTATGAAAGAAAAATTGCAAATAAATAGGGCAATAGTACCAACGAACTATATATTATCATACAAGCAAATATGGAGCCAGAAGCTCAAAAACCTTTCTCATGTAAAGTAAATGGTTGCGGTATGAGTTTTTCAAATGAGGACCATTTAAACGTACACACCAAAAAACACGATATGAATTTAAATTTGGGGTCAAAGTCAAATGTTTTTATGGGTAAGTTGTCACGTTAAATTGCAAGTGGAACGGAATATGGGTATCACTGTATTTCAAATCACTCAATTTTACTATTATAGCGGATCAGACACCAACTCCCACACGATTTATTCGAACATGTGATGAAGTTGGTCTTTTTGAGGAACTTTTATCTAATCCGTTCGAACAAACTTTTCGACGTGCGGTTGAATCGAAAACGAGCTACAATATAATTATAGGCACGAGATTATGGTAAGGGATTACAATTTGCGCCGTGCATCGGTGTGATCATTTTACGGTGGTTACTAAATTCATTTGTACCAGCTGGTCGCCTATATTTGCACCTTTCGTATCCATTAGTAGTACGTCCAAATCACTTAAATTATTGCTGACAAAGAGTAAGTTAAACGAGTTAAGAGTAAATACGATAGTTAAACGTAAATACAATTATATTTATAATTATATATTTAAAACTTTATTTATTAACTTCAATTTTATTTTACATTTATTTCGTTTTTAATTAAAAAATAACTTTGTGCGATATTTATTTTAATTTTTAACTTAATTTTTAATATTATTTTAATAATAGACGGAACGGAATGAATTACAACATTTTTTTAATTTATAATTTTAATTTTTGTATTCCTGCTTGAACGTATTTAACAACGTTATACAATGAACTGTGTAGAGTTATTGGACCATTTTCATGATCTAAAGCTATAAAAAAATCTAAGAGAAAAAAATATTCAGATTAAATGTACATTTTTAATTTAAAGTAATGCTTCTCAAACTTAATATGAATAATGAAGAACACAGTGACGACGTCAATTAGTCTTCGACGAAAGATGTTGACTCTTATAAATATAGATAATTCAATAACATTTCATATTTCACAATGAAACGTTAACTATTAACGAAAGGGTGGAAGATAGTTTACGAAATTGTTTATTTTGGTTCTCTTCCTTATATTAATTATATTTTTATTTTAATGTCACTTAAACAAGAAATATACTTCTTATTTCCGATTTTAGATATTACAGGTGACTTAAATACAGCGTAACCCAATTAACGTATTTGAATGTAAATTTGATCCAAAACAGATGAATTTGGAAATGATTTATGATGATAGTCCAAATGCCATTTTTTAATGACTTGGACCAACAAGGCTTTGCATTCTAACATAGGACTCAAATGGAAATGCATCCGCCAACATGAATAATGTTATAAATTTCGAATCAAGCAATTATCGCACACGGCATATGAAGCCAGTCCCACACGACCACAGGGGTGTCACACTTGCCTTAGTAAATCCGAAAATAAATGTCAGTAACAACATGGTCATTAAATTTATCACGTACAATTCATCTTAGATTCATCGAAAGACGTCACATAAGATTCTTCATAGAAAATTCACCTAATATATGTATGTTACAAAGTAAAATTAAACCCATTCATTTGCTGATAAATTTCTATATAATATAAATATATAAATTATATATAAATAAATATAAATAAATAAATATATAAATTTCTACGTCATGTGTGGCGTCCATAACTTTCATGCGTTTTAATTAATGAGGCCTGATTTTTTTTTTTAGTTCAATTGGAAAACAATAATTTTATGCCACAATTTCTTAAAGGAATTGCACATTTCACATTTTTTTTTTAAATAATTTGTAGATACATAATTCTAAATATTTCTGTAACTGATATTAGAAGATTATGAATATTTATGTAAAGCTGGAGAAACGTATAAATCACATCAGTGATAATCTAGCTAGTATAGTAAGTTTGAGAAACACACTAATGTTTACTGTACATTAAATAATTACCTGTATGGCTCCCCTTTTCAACAAGACTATCAGCCTCGTCCCATACATCATGACTGCTATTTAAATAATTAAATATAATCCCCTGCTTTTTTAGTGCACAATGAACCTATAAAAATTATCCCTTATTAATATTTGGTGATAAACAAACCCAATGTTTTAAGTGATAATTACATATAACGGCACCATATTCGAATCAGGCCGCCTTGAACTATACCCTGAAATCTGTAACAGTTAAAATAAAACAAACAACAATTAGTGTCCGATTATCGATCGCACTAAACGTGATTCTTTTTATACTAACTTGTTGAGATCCAATCGAATTTGTCGACGAAATCGTGGATGAGGTATTCCTGGTTGGAAATTTATAAATCTTCCAATATTCATTAGTAGTTTTTTGTATTTCTTTCACATCTAATTTACGCACTTTATACAATTTGAGATAAAGTATTGATTGACATCTTAAACTGTAAACGAAATATAAAATTATCAGTGACCATCACACTTTAGAACCCATTTTTATATATATATATATATATATATATATATATATATATATATATATATATATATATATATATAATTACTACCTTAATATTGCTAGTTTGCTATGTATATTTCCCTGGTGCATGGTAAAAGATTGTTGTTGCTTATGAAATATCGACGATTTACATCTGAAAATACAAAAAAAATTTGTTAAAATGCATTAAATGAATTATTGCTTTATGTAAGACATAAGGACGATAACTTACATTATTAGGCTAAGAGTTTTATGATACAAAGTGTGTGCTTCTTTCTTTGTAATCTCTTTCTTTTCCATTGTAATACCGGTAATAATATAATACAGTATGGCTTCTAAATATAGCATTGCTTGTGCTAAATGGTCACTTTCTTTATAAGCTGCGCGTCTCAACCGCTTCGCCTCGATAAGGAAACGATCTTGTACCCTGCAAAAAAAATTGAAAATGTTAGCGGGAGTCGAGAGAGGCGCATTATTGGTGAAAATGATTAAGCTGGGGGGCTCAAAATAATTGCAGCTTAGAAGTACGGCATAGAAGACGCACCGATTCCTAGGTAGAACATAATATATTTTAGTAGACAAAGAGAGCTACCTTAATGCCAACAGAAATAAAATTATACAGCATGTTCTGTAAGGTCTACGCATATATACTATAGGTTAGAGAGACGTTAAAATGACCCACACACAAATTCCGTTTATCGATACATACCAAATATCATTATTTACATACACTGGCTCTAACCGATCATAATTTGATGGTTGAATGTGTTGCTCTGCATCCACCTAGAATAAATATTGTGATTTTTATTGTGAAATTATTTTTTGCGACTGTTGGCTATTTGTTAAACTTGAACTACTTACGCTATTTGTTAAACCACCATTATCCTCATCACTTGACTCACTACCATTAGTTAAATCAATTAACACTGGTACATCCTCTGAATGATCAGCAATCATCACTTGGGCTTTGGCACCGCCATCACCTTTACTCGAAAATAATTCTCGAAATCTTTCTTTTAATTTTTTAGAAATCTTTACTTTTTTTCTCGACGAAGTAGATCGTTTCACCAGCGACGATATACGTATAGCGGCTTTCTTTTCTTCATCTCCATATTTCGATCGGGATGGACGCAATTGTAAATTTGCACTGACGCCACCATTATCATTATCACTTGACAATCTACTCGACACAGGCTTACCAATTTTTAATAATGTCGACTCAGCGAGAATACTTTCCATTTCATTGCGGATTTGGTTAATTAACTCGACCATTGTAAACTGTTTTATAATTATAATTATAATAATAGTTTACATAACGACCAATCCACCACGAATTCAAAATGGCACCCACATTTTATTTCCTTAGTTAGTTAGCGCCACTATTTATATAAGAGAAAATTGATATTCGTAAATAGGGGAAAACCGTATGAGTAGTCAAATACATATTATTTTTTGTATATTTTTTATATAGAAATAACGAAATTTAATAAAATAATTACATGTAACTCAATTATAAATGTAAAATTAGTTTATTTCGATAATTTTTCTTAATTTATTTCAATATATTTTCGGTTTTCCCGTTTAAAACACCGCCGTATAGATAGCGCCAGTATTTATATAAGAGAAAATTGATATTCGTAAATAGGGGAAAAACCATATGAGTAGTCAAATACATATTATTTTTTGTATATTTTTTATATAGAAATAACGAAATTTATTAAAATAATTACATGTAACTCAATTATAAATGTAAACTTACTTTATTTCAATAATTTTTCTTAATTTATTTCAATATGTTTTCGGTTTTCCCGTTTAAAACACCGCCGTATAGATAGCGCCAGAATATTTTTTATTTGTATTAAGAGTTTAAAATACCGGCGTATAGCTAGCGCCACTTTTTATATGAGAGAATTTTTACATGGAAAAATCCTCAAAACTAAATTTGTTTTGTATATTTTTTATATAGAAATAACGAAATTTAATAAAATAATTATATAAAAGACAATTATAAATGTAAACTTACTTTATTTCAATAATTTTTTTTAAATTAATGTAAATAAATAAGTAAACATTGAATAAAAGACAGCAATAGGATTCGCATTGAATGCATTTTGTGCATGTATATGTGAGCCATGTAATAATTATTATTTTTTGTATATTTTTATATAAAATCAACGAAATTTAATAAAATAATTATATATAAGACAATTATAAATGTAAATTTAATTTATTTCAATAATTATTATTGAAATTTTTATAAATAAATAACTAAACATGGAATAACTGAAAAAAATTCAAATCACTCAGTAGTAGTAGAATTTGTGTACATATACATAATTTTGTGAATGTGATAACGGTTGAATAACGAATGAATAACGGTTTTTTTCAAATTTTTTACTATATAAGGACAGCATATTTTGTGTAATTTTCACTTGCAATCGGATAAACCAAGTGGTAAGTAATAATTAATATTAACTTCTAGTGGTTGTTAAGTAATGGTCAAGCCCTCACCAGTGGACAGCGCATTACTTAACTCGGTAGTTGCGTAAACTCGGAAGTTGCGTAAGCAAGTGGTAAATAATAATAAATATTAACTTCTAGTGGTTGTTAAGTAATGGTCAAGCCCTCACCAGTGGACAGCGCATTACTTAACTCGGTAGTTGCGGAAACTCGGAAGTTGCGTAAGCACGCGGGTTTCCTTTCTGCTGTGGTATCCCTTTAACATTACATAGTATTAAAAATATCTAAAAAATTTTATAGAATCGTATTTAAGCGGGAATTTTTAATTTTTTTTTTATTAAAATGTGAATAAAGGGCATATCAGCTGCTCCATTAGGAGCGGAAACTCGGAAGTTGCGTAAGCACGCGGGTTTCCTTTCTGCTGTGGTATCCCTTTAACATTCACAATTCTCGCTATTCTATAATTGTTGAATATTGAAAAGTGTAGAAACTTTTTCCGTGTGTGTGTCGCTGCGTCATGCCTTACTGGCATGACTGACCAGATACATTGTTGGGTTGCACACACACGGAAAAGGTTTCGTAATTGTTGAGTTGCAGTGCTGGATCCTCGTCTGATTAGTTCATTTGTGGCATGTTCCAACTCGCACTCCGGGGAATGAACTAATTATTCGTGGTAGCATCTGGAATTCGATGACTCAGTTTTGTTATATTTAATTACAGAGTCTTAAAAATGACTCAAAAAAATATTATTTCGGTATAAAAAAATATTATTTCGGGTATGTTGAATGGAAATGAGATTTCTAAAAAATCCCATATGAGAAAGAGCTAATATTTTTAGGACCATACCCACAATTTATATATATATATAATTGTTTGATAAATACCGATGAATTTAAAAGATACCGATAAAAAGTTACGTAAGCACGCGGGTTTCCTTTCTGCTGTGGTATTCCTTTACATTCACAATTCTCACTATTCTATAATTGTTGAATATTGAAAAGTGTAGAAACTTTTTCCGTGTGTGTGTCGCTGCGTCATGCCTTACTGGCATGACTGACCAGATACATTGTTGGGTTGCACACACACGGAAAAGGTTTCGTAATTGTTGAGTTGCAGTGCTGGATCCTCGTCTGATTAGTTCATTTGTGGCATGTCCCAACTCGCACTCCGGGGAATGAACTAATTATTCGTGGTAGCATCTGGAATTCGATGACTCAGTTTTGTTATATTTAATTACAGAGTCTTAAAAATGACTCAAAAAAATATTATTTCGGTATAAAAAAATATTATTTCGGGTATGTTGAATGGAAATGAGATTTCTAAAAAATCCCATATGAGAAAGAGCTAATATTTTTAGGACCATACCCACAATTTATATATATATATAATTGTTTGATAAATACCGATGAATTTAAAAGATACCGATAAAAAGTTACGTAAGCACGCGGGTTTCCTTTCTGCTGTGGTATTCCTTTACATTCACAATTCTCACTATTCTATAATTGTTGAATATTGAAAAGTGTAGAAACTTTTTCCGTGTGTGTGTCGCTGCGTCATGCCTTACTGGCATGACTGACCAGATACATTGTTGGGTTGCACACACACGGAAAAGGTTTCGTAATTGTTGAGTTGCAGTGCTGGATCCTCGTCTGATTAGTTCATTTGTGGCATGTCCCAACTCGCACTCCGGGGAATGAACTAATTATTCGTGGTAGCATCTGGAATTCGATGACTCAGTTTTGTTATATTTAATTACAGAGTCTTAAAAATGACTCAAAAAAATATTATTTCGGTATAAAAAAATATTATTTCGGGTATGTTGAATGGAAATGAGATTTCAAAAAAAATCCCATATGAGAAAGAGCTAATATTTTTAGGACCATACCCAAAATTTATATATATATATAATTGTTTGTTTAATATAATGTTATATTGTTGTATTTTTTATTTAATTTATAGAAAATAAAAAATATAAACAAATAAATACAATCAAGACAACAGTTATCAAAATTTGGCAAATGGCCAAACGAAAGAGTGAAGAGGAGGTAGGGGAATTAGAAAAAAACTATACAAATGTCAAATGTGGGCTAAGGACGAAGTGCCTCAACAAAGAAGTTTTTAATAAAATACAAATAGATGTTGAACAGGTTTCCGCTCTTAGCGTAGAATGTTCACGGTATATTCATTTTTCTTTAATGAAAAAATGGGGAGAAGGAAAATTCGAAAAAATTAAATTCTTGGATTATTATTATCATTTATTTGAAAAAAAACTCCAGAAATATAAGATGGATACAGAATACGCAGATATACGCAATAATAATAATTTAACTTTGTTCGAAAAGTCATATAAATCTAACTTGGTAATCGATGCAGCTAACAGATACGAAACTTTATTCCATAATAATATATGGATGCATAGTTACCGCCGAATTAAAAAGTTTCTAAACCAGTTTGACAAAAATAATTACGACACCATGCACTTTTTATTTTATAAAAATACCGACAAAATACCGAATGATTTATTATTGGAAAAAATTAAAGATCATTTAAAATGGAATGGTAAAAAGTTTTATAATATAACATACAAAACTCAATATTTTGAACATATAAAATTTTTCTACACATTACAACGGTACAATGAAGAGAACAATTTAAAAAACTTTAATTTAATTCCAATTTTAAAATTTGGTCGGCATCATGTGCGTTACGATTCTTTCGCTCTGTGGCAGCTATTACGATCTATAAATTTATGCACGGGTTCATGGAAACATTTTGATCAACATTTAGAATGGAGGAAATATTTTAAAACTTTAGAGACAAAAAACAAACATTTTGAAAATTCAATCATGACTGATGGTGTAGCTATTTCTTTTTTAATGGGCAAAGATGAAAAAAAAAAAGAAATAAAGTCAAAAAAGCCAAATAAACAAAACCATGAAGATGATGTTTTTGGAAATATAGCTAAAATAAAAGAAAACATAAATTCATACGATACAAAAATTGGTTTAGATCCAGGGCTAAAGCTAATTGTTGGCGGCGTAAAAAATAATCAACCAATTAAAATAAAGAGTAGCCGATTTCGGCACATGACGGGCGTCAACACTCGCAAATTAAAATTAAAGAAATGGACCACAAATTCACCAAATACAATGTCTCCAATGTCCAAGAATTTTGAGGAATACACAAATTTTGAGTTATCAATATTTAACTCCACCCAAAATGAGTTCATGCAAAGAAAAGTTGCCCGTTTAAAACTACAAAAATACATTTGTGTGGAAAAAGCGTCTTACAAATTAGCAAAAGAAATAATAGGAGATGGTAAAAATACGAAAGCCCTAGTTGTTATAGGATCGACTAAAATAGCGTCAAATTCGCCCATGAAAGGATACATAAGAACGCCACAACCGAAACTACTAAAAGCTTTAAAAACGTATTCGGATGTCCTTGAAGTTGGAGAATTTAGAACAACAAAATTATGCTCAAATTGTTACAATGAACTGATCACGTCTCTATCTCCACATCGGTACCAGTTTTGCAAAAAATGTGGTATTACTTGGAATAGAGACGTGAATGCAGGAAAAAATTTATTATATCTCGGATTATGCCAAATTCACGGTGTAGAAATACACGAAAATTTTAAAAGAACTACAATATTAAGTACGACAAAAAAGAAAACTGCTAATGTAAAGGTAAATATTCAATAGACAAAATACAGAATATAAATTGAGATTATTAATACATTGATATATAATTAATTAAATTTATTTATTTTTTTTGTAATTTTAAATAGAATCTAATTGTTAAAAAATGTAAAGGTGCAACAGGAACAACATCAACTGCTAGTACGATAACAGCCACAACAGTTAGTATAACACAGTCAACAACAACTACCAGTGGAACTATAAAACGAGCAACAACTACACGTACAAGTGTTACAAAAGATGATAGGCCTTATAAAAAACTTTCATTAACAAAAGAAAAAAAGAACATGTAATAAAATATATAATTCTTGTAAATTTCTTTTAATACATTGTGATTTTGTATTTATAAATAAATAATAAATTTAACATTTAAAAATTTTATATTCAAACAACTAGAAAACCAGCAACAACTACACGTACACGGGTTACAGATGACACGACGGGCTCATCGTCCACTACAAATGATGATAGTAAAGCCACAAAATTTACCACAACTGCTGAACAAATCAAAAAGCAATTATCAAAAACGGATATGGCATTATCAAAAACAACGAGTACCAACCCATCTCCAACCTTGAAAACTTCTGATATAAAGGTAAATATTCAAAGAACAAAATACCGAATTTAAATTGCAAAATATACATATACATATACAGTACATATAATTAATTCAATTTTTTTTTTGTATAATTTTAAATAGAGTATAATTGGTGAAAAATGTAAAGCTGCAACAGGAGGAACCACAACACTTAGTAGTACAACACAGGCAACAACAATTACCAGTGGAACTATAAAACGAGCAACAACTACACGTACAAGTGTTACAAAAGATGATAGGCCTTATAAAAAACTTTCATTAACAAAAGAAAAAAAGAACATGTAATAAAATATATAATTCTTGTAAATTTCTTTTAATACATTGTGATTTTGTATTTATAAATAAATAATAAATTTAACATTTAAAAATTTTATATTCAAACAACTAGAAAACCAGCAACAACTACACGTACACGGGTTACAGATGACACGACGGGCTCATCGTCCACTACAAATGATGATAGTAAAGCCACAAAATTTACCACAACTGCTGAACAAATCAAAAAGCAATTATCAAAAACGGATATGGCATTATCAAAAACAACGAGTACCAACCCATCTCCAATCTTGAAAACTTCTGATATAAAGGTAAATATTCAAAGAACAAAATACCGAATTTAAATTGCAAAATATACATATACATATACAGTACATATAATTAATTCAATTTTTTTTTTGTATAATTTTAAATAGAGTATAATTGGTGAAAAATGTAAAGCTGCAACAGGAGGAACCACAACACTTAGTAGTACAACACAGGCAACAACAATTACCAGTGGAACTATAAAACGAGCAACAACTACACGTACAAGTGTTACAAAAGATGATAGGCCTTATAAAAAACTTTCATTAACAAAAGACAAAATGAACATGTAATAAAATATATAATTCTTGTAAATTTATAATTTATTGTAGCAAAAGCAACACGGAACAAGTTTGCAGCTTATTTTTCTGGAGAGGGTCAGGTGGAATGGCAAAATACAAAAATTTAAAGATGAGTATTGTTTGAACTATATACTATATTTAAATGCATATTTTTTGGGGTATTTTTTTTTTTTTGTTTCAGATTTACATATTTTTTGTATTTTCTAGATTATAAACAATAACTTAATTGTCCTTAAGAGGTTTTTATGCCTAATGGAAACCTATTTTATTTTGCTAATTGTTTTTTAATCTATTTAAACTTTATTTTATTTTACGGTTTCCATATGGCTTTTCCTCAAAAATTAAACAAATAAATATTTTAATACAAAATGCAAATTGTTTTTTCATTTATTACATTATTACATTATAATGAGTATCCTGATAGTTAATTAACTTAACATATCACGGCATCATAAAAAATTGAAGTTCTAAAGTCCCGTCGTCGTATATCTGTACACCATAAAATTTTTTGTTCACAAAAATATTTAGAATCACACTTTTCCACCAATCAAATTCCGCTTATAAAAGATAAAATATCAGTATTCACATCGACGAGATTCTCGTGACATGAAAGAATGAGGAAAATTTAATCTTCATATCGATTTCAGAATAATACCACAATTTTCTTAGAGAATGGTTGAAGAATCACTCCAATTACCCGAATATAATAATTTCGATGTACCAAAGTCGAATGTTTTGTTTTTTTTCTTTTAAATTAATATTCAATATTAAGGAAGGATATTTCTTGAGGTTCAAGAAATAGTTAATATTCGCTGTTTATAAAATAATAACATAAATTCTCTTTTATGAGGAATAAAAAATTCGAAAAAATCTTCAATGCTTTTTTTTATATTAATCGCGCCCTACCAAAAACTATCCAAGTGAGTTTTTCTTGTCGTTTGGCAGTTTTTGCAGTATGTTTGTTGATTAAATTATGGCATAGTATGCGTTGAGCATAGTTACTACTCCATATTTAATATTGCTAATTAGTGCTTTAATATAAAATAAATCAATAAGGATTTAATTTAAATTTGTCATATTCATTTTCCGACCGTCTCAATAATTAAGAAAATTAAATTTACATAAATTATTACTTTTATTGATTTTTAATTCAATAAAATGTACCTAAATATTTTAAGAGCTTTGCAAGTGATTACTTGAATAATAAATTTCATTACCTAACGTATATTTGCTCGGAACTTGAAAGCATGACTTCATTTACATATGAATAGGCTGACGATGTTGCTGATACAGATACAAATTAATTAACTTTTACGTAAATATATATTAATTCTTTACTCACCCACTCCTTTTTTAGCTGTTTCATCTTGACGATGAAGAAGTTTATCCAGTTGCTTTGGTATTTACTGACTGATGTACTGGGTTGTTGTTACGACTATTTTCACTACCGTGTTGTTTCTTGACTCAAAGGACCATAGCTATTCATTTAAATTAGTCGAATTTTTCCTCTTGTGTTCCAATTTCGTAAAAGCAGAACATATAAAACTTGATCCACTCATGAAATTGTTACACAAAAAAAAAAAAAATCTTCTAACATATAATCAAAATACGATTAATTTAAATTTCAATTTCAACCGCAGTGTAGATCTAAGTATATTTCGATCATTTTCATACCTCTAAGCAAATAAATTAAATTCAATTACACAACAAGAAAGAAGTTTTAATTAATTTACGTTTGTGTATGATGAAAATGATGCTCTGAGGTGTACAACCAAAATTACAAAAATGCTGCACGCTGAGTTTAATGGGTTTAGCGGTTTGGTGGTAGATTTTTGACAGGCCAATTACAGATTTGACAAATTATCATTGAGGATACTAAATTTAATTAATGCTTTATGTAATCTATATACATCTTCCGCCTTATCGAAATATTCCATGGCCACGGTCACCTCGTTTGATGTAGCTAGCAAACCCTTTTCATTATAGCATTCAACATTGGTACATCGAAAATGTACAAAATTTAGAGCACAATGGCCAAAATACATTTGTACACAAATATATCCTCTCGATTGTTGTTCACCTCTTCATCACTTCCTCCGCCTAAATCCTCTAAAATATTTGTGAGGTTAAGTTCCATTTCTCGTAGTATTTCACGCGCAGCATAAGCTGAACGATATGGATTCGTAATGGGATCCAATTTGGCTTCTTCATCGAATAGTTTTTGCGCTTTTTCATAACGTTCTTTTAAATCCGACAAATTTTCTTTCGATACAACCATTTTTTATGTAAAATAATAACTTTTGTTTTTGTAGAAACGTCAAACAAAACTGGGCTATGGTAGGTAGGCGTAGGACGACTATGTGCACTATTTTACAGTGCATTTTGTTCGAAAATTATAACAGTAATAAATAGCCCTACAGACAATCCAAATTATCGGACCGACCGTCGGTTGCTATATACGATCGGAATCAGATGTTATGTATCATAAGAAAACGAAGAAGTGAACAAACAAGAATTTTATTTTTTGTCATAAATTATTTTCGTTCCATAATTTTATTTTTATTTTTTATATTAAAAGAGAAGCAAGTAGGAAACAAATCTTTTTTACGAAAAAATACAACACAAATGACAAGACGAAAAAATTTACATAATTGATTTATGTGGGTGGATTATTTCTACAGTAGCTTGTAATTTTTTTTTATCTACACAAACAAAAAATTTAATGATTTAATCTTTAAAATTTTCATTATTTGATTATAAATATTTTTCTCGTTGTTATTTTGTGATGGAAACAAAGCTTTCCAGAATCCAATGAAGGAGGCTTTCCAATAGTCGGGACATCATCGTCTCTTTCATTAAAGGTAACTCCTTGATAAACATTTGCTCGTAAATTTGATTGGTTGTTTCTAATAAAATGTAGTCTCATGGCTTCTTGTTTTGCATAGCAATATACAATGTGTTATAAAAAGTCTACGATAGCGGTGTAAAATTTCCTTGGCATTTCTATACATTAGTCGGTATGCCGAATTGTAACTAAAGCATCAGTGGGAAATAGTAAAACATAGTGAAGTGGGTCGTATGATGGATGTATTTCACTTATTCGCAACGATGGTCTCTTTGTAGTTTTTAAAATAATATCCCTTAGAGCGTAAGTTTTATTACCATACAGTTATTTGGGAGGGTCCAGTTATATTATGGATATCTACGGTCGGACTATAACTGACGTTTTAGAAATGGCATATTAATATAACGGTTTTAACTCATAATTAACATCATATATGTATATTTGTAAAAATGTTGGTCGGTTATTAGAGCTAGGTATTATTGACCCTATTTTATGGTGAACTGGTACATTTATACACTGAGAAAAATTTTGGTTTGTAAAATTAAAAAACGAAGTTTTTAATTTCTCAAAGTTACAAATTTTTTTGAATATCAAAAGTATTTTTTTGAAATTAAATGAAATTTTTAATTTTTTACATAACCGGCACATCCGCCCAACCAACAGAAAGTCAACAAGAACCATATTTATCTTCTAAATCTAATCTAAAACATTCCCGCGCCTACCAGGTCTTTTGCAAATCCTAAACCCCCAAAACATATACAAGCAAGAACAAGCTCTCACAAAAAAACTGTTTCTATCAAAATAAGTCATTTGCAGAAAATGATCAGGACCCCCTTGCTGCCACTTCAACGAATAAAATCGACCCATTCCTAACGGACTCACTCGCAAAATTGCGCATGTTATACAAAAATACTGCCAAAAAGGAAAAACCTTCAAAGGAAGTTGCCACCTTCCCAACCTAACAAAAACGTCCAAGTATACGAAGTTCTAGCCTAATCATCACCAGACCCACCTGGAACGCAGGGCGGCTGAACTATGACGAAACAACAGTTTACTACCAAAATCGTCACTTCCGCCTAAATTTTGAAAATGATCCTGACCAGGCCTATTAAAAATGCAATCCATAATCCTTCCGCTCTCAAACGATTCCCTTGCAGATGCTATCTCCTACCTGCCTGCAACCTTTTCAAATTATCGAAAAATCACCAAAAAATGATGAAGCTTAAACTAAGATGAGATACGCTACCACATCTGGTGGGCGGCCAAAACCCCACTTGAACCTCCAAACACATGCAAAATGCCCAAGTATGAAGCTTCATCAAAATTAGTCAATTCTCTTTGGCTCCAAAGAGGACACAGACCGACACACAGACTGACATACAAACAGACGTCACATCGAAACCCGAGCTCCCACATATCCATCCTTACAGCTCACCCGTACCTTTTTCTAATGTTTTTCTCACCTCAAACGACTTTGATGAAAATTGGTGAGGGGGTTTGAAGTACCAGAAACCGATTACTTTGTGTCCAGGTTGCGAAAAAAATTCTCTGGGAAGGTCATCCGGTGAACAATCGGAAAACAATTTGCTATGAAATTCATTAAATTAGTAAAAATTTTCGCTGACTATACTTTAATCATTTTGTTAAATTCTTTATTTTTTTTTAAATTACAAAACACAATTTTTTCCCCCCTACTAAGGGAAACATTCCGACATGGATAAAATAACAAAATAAAAAGTCCAGAACTGTAGCGAAGCCGAATTTTAAAGAATTGAAGTTTATTTAACTCGCCGTTTCATAAAAAATTTTTTTTTTGTTTTTAATCGGTTTTTCTTAAACGATATACATATAGGTATTTTTGAAAATATCAGCAAAAACCGAAACAGCAACAAGGCTGCTCTTTTTTGTGGACCAATTTCAGCTAAAAATCATTAGGATCTCCAAATTTATAAGAAAAGCTTATGTAAGAAGTTTCATTCCAATTGCAGTCAAGCTGTCGGAGCTGTAGAGGTCTCACAGACATTTATAGTCTACTCGGCACCACACACCCAGCCATACACACAGAGATTTTTTAAAACCCACTTTTTTGAGTGAAACGATAAAGCGGATGGTAAATCCGCATAAATGTCATAAATGTCGAGGTAAAAATTTTTCATGATTGCTATACTTTATTTTACTATACGTAAAATAGTTTAAAGGTGAAGAGGGTTTTCCATTGTAGGAATTAAGATTTCGGTAAAATACGTATAAAGAGCCGTCCGATGAGAGCCGAACCTCGGGTCATTTCCTTTATTTTTTTGTCTGGTACAATTTTTATTAAAATTGAGGGCACGTTTTTTGATAAAAATTGTCAAAAATGATATTTCAAATGGCAGTTCAGCAAATAGCAATATCGGATAGCTTTCGGCCTCGATCGATTTTGATAAAAATTGTCGTTTGTAAAGGTTTCTATGCCAAGAACGATAAGCGATTGCGATAAGTTATTAATTCGGGAAAATCTGTTTAGAGATTAGAATCCGAGTGCCATTTTTTGGAAAAAAATTTGCTCTAACAAAGGGAGGGTTTAAGTGTTAAGAATCTATTCTGATGGGTCGTCATTCAGAGATGGTTCATAATGGGGCTGAAGGCGTTCTTTTAAAAATTGTATTTTCTTTGAACGATTTTGGTAAAATTTGGAGAGACGAATTTTTCGATTGCAACGAAACGATCACAAGGAGTTGATTTCCAGGAAACTCATTTAGAACAACAACAGAGGGGCCGACATGTTTCACAATCTAGCATGACATTGCACCATGTTGCACCATGTTGAGCCATGTTGCATCATGTTGTGCCATGTTGCATTATAATGCACTATGGTGCATGATGCTTCACCATGCTGGGCCATGTTGCACCATATTGTGGAATGTTGCACTATGTGTCGGGATCATGTTAGGGACTACTAAATGTAGCACCTTGTTACATGCTTTTGCTTTTTGAATTTAACATCGCGAATCGCTATCTTTTAAAGATTTATCGATATTGGTCCTATTTCCACATTTTATTCCGCTTCAAAAGATTTTGATGTGGTCTGGTGAGCCAGGCTATTTTTTCGGCTCACACAATTTTTATTAAAATTGCTGAGGGGATGTTTCGGATTACCAGATACCGATTGCGAAGGCTAAAAACTACTCAAAAATTTTGAAGTACTTTCCATAGGGCCAAAGTATTGAAAATGTACAATGTATATATTATCGATAATATCAACGCTGCCTGGAATTAGAAAACCCTTATCATCACATCGCAATTATTATGAAAATCTTTCGAGCCGAAAAATTTACAAAAATGGCCTCGGGACCCTCTCGATATTTTTGAGTAACTTTTAAACAATTCATTTACAGTAAACATTTAAGAAGACAAGAATAAATATAATGAAATTCATTGGATAATCGAAAGCAACTGGATGTTCAATATTTATCATTTAAACTAAGAGGTCCGTTTTAAGCAGATATAAATTTAAAAAAAAAATTCGGTTTAAAATGGTGGGGTCTAATGTTTAGTTAATAAATCTCAAAATAAAATTTTAATTATACATAGCAAATTTACTTCTCAACTGGATTGATTTATGCATGCTTGTAATGCTTATGAAACCACTTTGAGGATGAGTAAAGAGGGCTTTATGTGGCACTCGATTAGTTTAATCATAATTCGCTCAAAGTACGGGACCGGCTTTACTGAGACGTTGCAAACAAAATGTGTCTAGTTCATTAAAACAGAAATTTTATAAATTGGTGAGCATATATACAGGGTCAATACGGCATAATGTAAACCCTCTATATTTACCGTTCGTTTTAACAGATATTTTCAAATTTATGGTTTTGGGATGGGCTGGTGTAATATAATGAACATACATCTTAAAATTCATCTTGACAAGACACTTCAAAAAATTATCAAGTCGAGGTTTCTCAACCTCAATCTCTATTATGGAAGATAGTCGAATCATAGTTTTTAGACAAAGATAGTAACCAAATAACCCAATGCCAAATATTTAATTATTTGTGATATCAGAGAACCCGATTAGATCTTTGTTGCGATGATTTTCTTTGAAAAGAGCGATTTACATTTTCGACAGCTATAGTTTGGGATAAGTCATCAAAATTAGTACCTTAGTATCTGCTAGTGTAATCCAAATGGCGCTTCAAAATATTTATTTGATAGCTAGACAAAACTGCTAGATATGGAAAAATTCGATTAACTACAGTTGAGCTACGCTCGAGTGGATTATTTTAGTAATCGAAGATTATGGACTTTCCAAATTTGCGATTACTATTTACTTGTATAGTTTGTAAAACGGAAGCACTTCAATTAAATATTAAATTACTCAATTATGACAGAATTACGTAAACGTATTTTGACTAAATTTAAGGAAATTTATAATAAATTTATATATAATATCAACCGAACTTAAGATGTTAAAGTTTTTGCAAGTTTCATTGTATTTAAATCTTGCACTAAAATATCTGATTATAAATCACGAAAAATCCCTTAAATGCCAATTCGCATCATCACCCAAAAGGGCGTGTTTAAAGCCAACCATAAACGATGGTCGCCTAGAATTTAACTAAATTCAAATGGCAGTGTATTTTTTTCCAATTGCTCTTTGTAAATGTAAAGAGATTAGATTCTTGATAAGAAGCATTAAAATGGTTCAGCTGGATTCAGAACTATGTTCCACAAACATTTATACTTTAGGTTTCTTCTCAATATGAACCCTGATGCTAAGAATAAATTACGATGAGTCCAAATTTTCGTAAAATTTATTTAGGGTATTTACTTGCATCTGTGAATACTGAACTTGCTTCCCGGAATCCAACTAATTTTACGGACTGTTAAGATTTATTTTACTAAAATTTTGATTCCAGTTCTGTATACCACCTACGACTTAATTTATGGATCTTATAGCTGTATATGTGTGTATAAGATTGAACAACTCGCCCTGGTAATGAAAGTTAATAAATTACAGATTGTAAAGCTTCGCATTTGGACTGGGAGGTACTAGGTTCGAAACTCACCTAATTTTTCTCATCACTCTGTACGGATGCATTATGTACGAATTTTGTGAATGTAGGCTGTAGTAATAAACTCAGAGGTTACCCATTTATTTATTGTACGCAGGTGATCGCAGGTGATCAGTTTTGTGTACCTATTTCTTGTCCAGGCAGGAAATTATTTTAGCAGATCGGTTTTTGTGCGGGTGGGCTGTTGTAATAAATTCAGGACCATTTATTTCTGAAACAGGAACGTAATTCAATGCATTACAATCGATTTCTGTGCGTGTGGGCTATTGAAATAAATGCAGGGGTCCCAATTTCTTGTATCGAAAGGTAATTCGATGTAATATAATCAATTTTTGTGAATGTGAGGTGGTGTAATATTTACTTTGATGGATTATGATCAATTTTAGTTGGTAGATTTCAGCAACCGAAATTAATTTTGGGGTAGCTATTGTGCACAAAGAAAACTCAATGTAATATAATTGATTTTTGTGGATGTGAGTTGTTTTAATAAATTCACGGTAGCCTCTTTTTTTACAGGAAGATAATTCGGTGTATATGATCGATTTATGTTAGTGTGGGGTGTTTTATACTGTAATGTATGGTATACTGTAATTGTATGGAAAACGAATGGGTGAGTATTTTCGTGAATGATTGAGGATATTGATCTTCAAAGGATATTAAATCCACTAGTTAATTAAAACTTTCTTTTATAAAAAAACATAAAGTAAAAGATTTTGAATAAAAAACTAAGTATCTAAACATTTCGTTTTCGATACTGATTTGCTTAATGACAAACTCTCTCAAACTGAATCTAATAACCGTGCTAGTTTTCTGCCAAATGAGTTCTCTGACAATTTTTCTGCATCGCAAAATTTTAATTCAAGTTCCATAAATAATAAACGTTTCACCGTAATGATATAGTGTTTTTCCTTTAGTAATGTTTCCATTCATTCGAAATCGATCGGGTATGACCAAATTTCCGTTTCGTTTGTGAAATTTATTTTCCTAACATTGTAACGTCCTAACTGATTTTATAAATACTGCTCTCCGGGAAATTTGCTTTAATAATGTCTATCGGTAAAATAACCAAACTGGAAACTCTGAATGACTTTTGGTCTATCAGTTTTCTTCCTGGTTTGCTTAAATTTCTCGGAAAAATAACGAAATCCCAAAACTAAATCATATGGAGTTGCCTTTAATTTGTTGAATCTATTCCAATCCAGTTTTCATATTAAGCACTGTGCTTCATTCACCTTGATCAAAGTGGTCGGCAATCTGAGTTCACTATTTATTTTGCTGGATTTGTCAAAGGCTTTCGACTCTACCAATCATCGAATTTTATTGTATAAATTTAAAACAAAGTTTAGTTTTGATAATTCTGCTGTCCGTTACTAGATTCTTAAAGTTATGAATAATTTGTATAAAGCGCGATTTACATGATGAAAAAATATTGGACAGCAAAAAAAGAAGAGTCAATATTTTTTCATCATCTAAAGCGCGATTTACATGATGAAAAAATTTGGTCCCAGCAAAATATTTGCTGTGTGTTTAGAGCTGCACACGATATACATTTTTCGCATTATAGTTGAATAGAGAAAGAAATATAAAATGCCATAAATAATATTTGTTGCCATAAAATAGACTCGGGTCGATTATATTTTATGGCAGTATTTTTATTTTACGGCAGCATTTGCTCAAAAAAAAGAGAAAAACGCACTGCAAAATGTTTGCACGATGTTATTCTTTTCTTGTCGCATACACACGAAAATTTTAATATACCAAACTCTTCTTTTTTTGCTGGGCCAACATTTATTTATCATCTAAATCGCACTTAATCCAGTTAAATTGATCTCAGGAGCCCCACATGGATCAATATTAGGGCCGTTATTATTTTCATTTAAAGATTTTGTACAAGATCATTGCCAGTAAGGTACCATCTCATTGCGACTTGAAGTGAACCCACGAAGTCCAAATCTATTACCTTGGCTAATAATATAAGCTGAGTGCAGCGCATGGAATTCTTAAATATTTACGTATTCATGAAAGTTACATACCGAGCAACTAAATTCCAGCTCCGATATATTCTGGTTGCTTGAAATCACCCTTCTATATTGACTATATTTGGAATTTTTCATTAAAGCT
The DNA here is from genome assembly GCA_947310385.1 of Nephrotoma appendiculata. Classification (NCBI taxonomy): domain Eukaryota; kingdom Metazoa; phylum Arthropoda; class Insecta; order Diptera; family Tipulidae; genus Nephrotoma; species Nephrotoma appendiculata. Next base: position 4,546,817 of record OX371224.1, on the reverse strand, counting down.
TCTGATTTTCGACTAACGTATATACAACAGTTTCATTTTTATATAAAACCGTTCTTTATCACCAACCTTCTTATCTATTTCATTTCTTAACATTTTCTAGGTGACCACGTTCTGCGGTTATCAGTTGCAAATCAACGTCAAGCTTTTTTCGTTCAAACATTTGGAACTCAGTTATATTATGTTACGGTAAAAGCCCGAAATGTTCGAATAAATATTGGAAAAAGCTGTTTTATTGCGTCAAAATTAATGAAAAAAACCGATATTCTTGAAATGGTTCACCTTTCACCTCACGGAGTATTTTTATGGTATCAGAGCAAATTGAGTAAACCGCTGGTCTTTCAAATACGATGACATCGATCTGAATAACTGAAAATCAGGGTTGTCATTCAATAATATCACCTTCCACCTGCCTTGGCCCATAAATGGTCTTTTCCCTCCAGAGCATCATTTAATTTTATAAATAGGCCTCACGGATCCTCAAAAAAACAAACAGAATAGAATACAATGACGTAAATGTTGCCTAATGACATTCATCTCTTAAAATTGATGCGCATGGAACGAAAGCTGGTAAATGACTGAAACTTATGTCATAAAAACAGCAATGAATAAGCTATATGTCCAAAATGGCGGCCGATTTGGGTGCGTTTAAGTATATTTTAATGCAACTTTGCCGACTTTCTACTTGCACTTCTAATATTTTATAATTTTGCTAATTTAGATAATCTCCATTTTCATTTTCTTTTTTCATATACTAAAATTTTTAATTACCGTTTTTCAGTAGAATTAAGATAATCTGAAGTATTGAATCCTTATTATTAAGATTGATGGGTGATATCAGTCGTCTGTAATATTAGACAAACAAATGCAGCCCTTTGGTTACTGTTATCTTCTATTTTATATGAAATAAGAACGCCACTTTCATAATAAATCAAAATAACGGTAGCGTAGATCCAAGTTTACATGAAAAGTGTTGCGCAGGAGAGCGGTTAAAAGTAACTGATAGAATGTGGATGTTTTACACATAAAACCCGCACAGCAATAAAATTTACGATTTAGATTTTTTACAACACAATCTGGCGATAATTAAATTTAAATAATTTTATTTTTATTGTTCACCATGTAATTCATACTCCTTTAAAAAAATTAAATTTATTTGGTTATAAATTATGTTAAAACTGTTCGTCAATTAAAATGTCAGAATATTCGCGATGTGACGTAATTTTTTGTTATCCAGATCTGCTATACTTGGACTTGCACCTCCTTAGCACTAATTTCGTTTAATTTCAATGTCGTTTCAAATTTATTGCCAACGATTTATTAATTTCAATTACACACAGAATTTATTATTTTATTCTTCGTTAAGTAACTAAAGCAAAGAAATTACCACACTTTAAATTGACCAAAGATGAAGACAAAGAAGAACATTATCATCATGTAATTTGCTGTATTATTTTTCAATAAAGAACTCTTAGTTTTTGTTTGCTCTGCGCGCGCGCTATATGCAAGTTTCGTGTAGTGTAGCGTTTATTACAATTTATTTGAATTTGATTAGAAAGAATTGTTTGTAATAATTTTTAACTAATTTAAAATGTCTTCGCATATGCTTCATAATGTAATTAAAGTGTTCAATGTGATTGTTTGAAATTTTCCGCGCGGTACCAATTATGGTAACTCAGCTAATGGACATTTCGATTGAAAAGGTTAGAAATTATACACCAACTTGCAATCTACCACAAGCAACATTCGCGATTATCGACTTAACCTGAGCTCGTTACGTTAGATTAGTTTTACGTAACGACCAAGCTCTCCGATACCAATAACGTAAATTAATAATGTTCAAACTTTGATTTATATTTATATCCAATTACCATAAAATAATCGTTGCAAAAAAAATAAAAAAGGTAATTTCACGACAAGACAATTCAATAAATTTAAAGTTTAATATCATAAAATTTAAAAAGACGACGTCAAAGAAGTAAAGAAAACATAAGAAAACACCTTACATAATTTCCGTGTCATAAACAAATATAATTCGAAGATGACATGTTTTTTATCTTGTTAAAATTCTTTTTTTTTTTATTATTAACATTTCTTAAGTTTGGTAAATAAAAGATTTAAATTTAAATTTAAATTATTGATTAAAGAAACATGAAATTTGAGAAATTCACCTGTTTGATACATAAAATACAACTAATAAAATTTTATTATGCGTGTGCGCACAGTGATCAAGTGTGAGACCGATATACGAGTATGAATTCAACCGACCTATATGATTTTTAATTTGGACATGCAACTTTCTTTAGAAATAACTTAGAGTGCACGATATTTAAATAACATATGACAGAAAGCGCAACATTATTCTGATTTATGGACATGATGATATTTTATGAGCAAGATGACTCAATTTGATGCTAATTTAAATAATATAAACGTAAAACACAAAAGAACACATCATGACGACGATGATAACTCTAAGGAAATTTTTCATGTTTTTTGTAAAAAAGTTTTCTCACACACAAATGCACCAGAAAAATTATGGATGTGTAATTTACAACACGAATTTATTCCATCTCGTTGAAGGAAATTAAATGCAAACATTACTTCTTATAATTAGAATAAAATTTATGTGTATGGTTTGTTATCGCTTTGAATAATTAACTTTCACTATATTATGTAGTTCTGAACTGTCATCGATTTAAAAATTTGGACTGAAAAGGAAAGTTAAATTAAATTTAATTAAAGTATTAGTGAAATGGATTTGGGAAAATTTATTTAGAGGTTAGTTTTCTAAAATTCCAAACTCAATTTTTAGGGTTTTTGAATATATGGATGGGATGAGTGATTTTGAAGTGGCGCTTCGATAGAAGCTTTTTTGTGTTTTGAAATGTATTTAGCATTTACGAAAAAACGATTAAAATCAAAAAAATGTAAGTTAGATTTCGGATAATATTTTAAATTTTACCAGAAATGACTATGACTAGTGGTGGACATCTGTGTACCAAAAGTGGCAGCTCCACATAAGCTTTTTCATTTTTTGCAATGAAGATTAATTTTTCAACAAGGGTTGAGCTTGTTGGTTTTCTGAAATTTAAAGAAGAATAATGATTTTTGAATATACAAGACGCTTCCCCTACTGGAAGGGAATCGATGAACTCATCGATGAGTTCACCATGACTCATTCAATGATGTCTCAAATGAACTTTATTCTGTGCCCGGAACTAAAGTCATTTATATATTTAATGAAGTTTTACATGATCTAATGAAGGATGTTCATAAGTAGTTTGCTATATAACGCATCGATGAATTCATCGACGATTTTTGTAAAGAAGTCATTGAGATAGTAATAAGGTCGTTCTTACGGAAATTCATGTAAGTAGTGTGCTATAAAGGTGCATTTTGAATGGTTCTTTATGATTTGTGATTAATAGTAACACAGCTTTATGTTTTAACTATAAAATAAAACACGTCTTCACTTTGTAAGTCACTTTTAGTTCAGGTACACATATTGAATTACTATTAATTTCTTATGTTATTAAAATAACATCCCATAATTAAACTAAAGAATTGCCAAAAGTAAATTAAAATTGTGTGTTTAATCATTTCTACAATTTTTACTAGAGTAACATGTTTATACAAGTTAAAAAATTAAATGGTTTCTCTGAGCGAACTGGATTTTATCGTTAGAAAAAAAATAATAGCCTCTCCACTAATGACTTTTATTAACAAGTTCATTAGTTGGTTCAGTAGAACGCCCAATACATAATTTTAACTTTCTCACGGAGAGAAAAATAATGGCAGCATATCTTTGGACCAGAATTTCATCGAGAAGTTCACTTATGTTGTCATCAATTGCTTGACTTACAAAAAATTCAGTCACATACAATCAAATAAAATTTGAAGATTTTTCAATACTAAATCAAAAATTTATGTAATTCGTATGATTGTGAGAGTTTTTGCGTTACTGTGTTTGAGGCTTAATGAACATTTTCCGGTAGGGTCACTTCTGAAATTATGTGTGTTGTATGCAAGATTGGTGAATATTTGTCGTAAAAGCCGGTTGTTGGCCACAACAAATACACCCTTTATTTTTTGGTTAAATAAAATAATATTGGAATGTTCCCGTACCTTACCTAGTAGTTTCAATGTGTCGAACTCTATGTTTTTTACCTGATTCAGCCAGATATATAATCAGTTAGTTGGAGAATTTAATGAAACGCTACTGCTTCTTGTCTTGTCATTCCGTTAGCAAAATAATTTCCGTCGGCAAAAAATAAAGCACTGTGTCCCCCAGTAGCTTTTAGAGAATAAAACTTGAATTAGGTTATCTCAGATGAGCTCGGTTCCCAGTATTGCGGAAGCTATGCCTTGACCACTAACTTTGCGCCACAGAACATTTTTTGTGGAGTCTTCAGCTGAGATGGTGTGGAAAAATCCCGGATCAATAGAAGGGTATAAAATTTAATTGTTAAAATAATCATCGAATTTTTGGTCAGCGGGGTAAATGGTCTTTCTAAAAAAAAAGATAAACCGAATTTTAAAAATATAACCTTGCAAACGCGATAAACTTTACCATGAAGTTAAACACAGGAATGTTTCATGTATTTAGGGAATAGCCCAATCGGTTTAAATTCCAATAAAAAAAATTAAAAATCTTCATCTTAAACTGGTTTTAGGCACAAAAGAAATTTCCATTTTCGTGGAAAGAAATCATTTATGTTTTTCTTTTGTTCCACCGGTGGAACAAAATACGTATAAAGACATAATGAAAATTTTTAAAAAATTAATGTTTGTCTACAGCAAACCACATTTATGATTTCAATTAATTTATAATTTAGAATCTAATGGCCACTAACATATATATAGTAGAAACCGGACGAAAATTCCTCGTATCAGAACTACGACGATGAAATGGATAAACAAATAGTTGGAGAAGATCGAGTGATTATGGAAAACGATTTGAATATTATTCAAACGGCTGAAATTTTTATTGAAAATGCCATATCAGAAAATAATGATGTCATTTTTTTATTTTTTGACATTGGAAATTCAAACAACAGTATTTATTGACAATGATATAACAGGCACTAATTACTGATTTAATTGGGCATGAGCTAAAAATTTTGAATGCAAGCATAAAATAGATTTTTTTAAGCCGGCTTCGTTGGAGACTGAATTATTTAATCCATACCATCCGCCTCCTCCATTTTCAAGTTTTGAGCGCTTTAATAATTCGTGATAATGAATTGTATATAGTCAACAGTCAGGGAAACCATTTAAAACCAGCACTGAAAATTATCGTGCTTTTATAGGTATGAATTTTATAATAAGTTATCACGAAGTACTAGCAATTCGTGATTATTGGTCGACACAACCCAATTTAAATGTACCAACAGTTAATAATGTTATGGGTTTGCACCGGTTTGAGGAAACTAGGTTTGCATTTCAGTTTTGTGACAACATAAAAACACTTCAAAAATCCCATGCAATGTACGATCGTGCCTGGAACGTCAGATCTCTCATTGCCCATTTCAATAGCGTTTTTCTAACTGCCATCAATAAATCCGAACGCCAAGCTATAGACGATCAAATGATTTAGTTTAAAGGGCACAATATTATGAAATAGTAAGTTAAAGGTAAGTTTTCATTGAGGTACATAGTGATGCGCATTTTAACTATAACTAAACTTATGATTTTATTTACAGGAAAGCCAATAAGATGGAGATTTAAAATGTGGTGTCGCTGTAATTCTAAAACCGGATACTTTTTTGAATGTGACATAATATACTGGGCGTAAAATGAATAATGATAAAACCGTCAATGTAGGGGAAGAAGTAATTTTCGATTAACTGAAAAATGCATTATTCAAGGATGCGAAATTTATTTTGATAATTCGTTTAATTCTCGTCAACTTTACGCCAATTGAACCTAATAGGAATAAAATCTTGCGGTACTGTTGGTAAAAATCGTAAAAATTTACCAAAATTTGATACTAAGGTAAAATTGGATCGCGTTAATATAGATTTTTACTATTCTGATAATATTATTGCTCTTTGATGGATGGACAACAGAGAGGTGTATTTATGCGCCAACTTTATTTTCCCAACATCAAAAATTAAATGTTATTTAAGAATTTTCTTTGATATAATGGACATAGCCTTGAATAATGCATTTATCGTTCACATGGCAATATAAAAATCTTACGGCATTTCTTCTAAACTGAATTTTATAAAGTTTCAGCAATTTGTAGCAAAAGGTCTCATTAATAACTTATCGCTTAGGAAAATAACAAGCCGCCTGCGTCAACCTATCACACTACCAAACGCCTTTCCCAAACCAGAAATCCTGTGATTAACCAGAATAACAACCATTTCTTGGAAAAGGCCGGGAAAAGACAACGTAGTATGTGTACTGCTCATCTAAAAAAATAGTTATGAGAACTCCAAATTTTAGTTCCGTGTGCAATGTTTATTTGTGCTTTACATCTGATCGCGATTCTTTTTCTCAGTACCAAAGTGTGAAAAAGTAATGTTCAAATTTACAGTGCGAAAATTTAATAATGTATGTGAGAGGGTTAATATAGTGGAAAAACAGAAACTAACTAAATGGAATTGACATGCACATCAACTGTGAGAGGTTGGAAATACGTACCATTAAGGTTGATCTCTAATTGTACTCCCGTCGATATAACAATATCCCATATAAGAAAAAATAATGTATGTTAATTGATTGTTGTAATTTAAATTCCGTACAATCTCTGATATGGGTATCCGATTCCTGAGATCAACGGCATTCTGGCAAGCTTCGGTACAAATAAGTTTTTCAGCGTAATGGATCTGAAAAGTATTTTTCATTAGATCTTCCTCATAAAATCTTATAAAGATAAAACAACATTTTCATTAAAAACATGAAAAATATGGATTTACTCGCCTCTGGAAGCTTTGTTAAGAATACATCTATGATTAATTTTGTGCGTCGGAAAAGAGGAGTAACACTTTAAGAACAAGAATATAGTCTTTAAAGTAGGTATAAGAAAACGCTAATATACAGAATCAACTATAGATAAATGCCAATTTCTTCAGGATAAGTAGGATTCCTTATAGATTCGTCTTTTCTCTACAGATGGAATACAATCGAACGAAAAGGAAATAAAATTATAACAGGGTTCCTTGTACTCAAACCCATAAAGGATCGCTCTGAGCCTTCTTGATTATGAAGCTAATGAGAAGGAAATGCTCTTTCTAATTTGAACATTAAATTCGTTGGAAAATTCCCATTACAGATCAAATAAGATCTTCACAAATTAGCAACCGTTGACGTATGACTAAAATAACAAAAATAACAACTACAAGATAAAACGTTGGAAAACGTTATCACCAAATCACAAAAACAAAAACAACATAACGACGAATGATTATCACGATCTGATTCCCATTATCACACTATCTGATTCGCACAGTCGGACCCCGAGTCAATATATTCCGCAACCAACATATGATTCAAAGTATAAGCCTTTCCTCATTTACTGTATAGTAAATCAGTTCACAAACTATGCCAGACGTATTTATTACACAACCGCAAACTTCAACAATAAAAACATTATAAATCTCTTCAAACTTTATTTCAATCCACACACGACCAATGCATTGAAGATTCGATTTAATTCGATTAACTAGAATGATATAGGTCATTACGAGAAATGCAGATAGTGCTTTTGATTCTCCACTTGCGAAAGTAAGCAATTCAAACAAATTTTTCAGCCGTTTCATTTTAATTTTCAATTATGATTCAATTAACCCGATTCGATAAAACATACTGAAAATAAAAAATCCACTTTTTATTTACCCCTAGTTTATTAAAAATTATATTTATTAGAATAGCGATCAGTTGCCATAATAATAACTAGTGGTGTTAAAGCTAGAACGTGGCACTAATTTATTTGTCTAACCGAAAGAATTAATCAATTTTGCTGAATTTTGGCCCAGTTCCGATATTCAAAATATTGAAAATTCTTTGAATGGCCAAAGAGAACATGTTGATCTGGAATGCAAGACCATTCAATGAATTTGCAATATGTTGAAATAGCGAAACTGTGCCGAATTTCACCTTTGTATCTCGCCAGTCTTTCTCCACAATTTCCCCAAAGTTGACGAGGTTTATGGCTTATCAAATAACGTTATAGCGGCATTCATGAGAAAGCATGTTAAGCTGCAAAACGCCAGATCATAAAATGAATTTTCCATAAATTAAAATAGCGAAATATTACTAAAAAAAACGTCCCGCATGTAAACCAGGCCTTCTCCATATTGTGATGGAAAATAGTCTGGCTATTGTGGCATCAAAAGGATATACTACGTTAATCTGTACACCAGACTACTAGCCAATAGTTTTTGAATTTTTGAAACGGGTTTTGATATAAATCAATTGTACTCTATAGAGCTCATTGAAATAAAGGAAACTACCAGAAAACCCACGAGGTAGGAATCATTATCCTTAGTCATCATTATTGGTATATACAAGGCGTGTAAATATGAAACCGGAAATTTTTAGTACACGTTCATCGTATGATAATGATTAGGGGTGTTTTATGCAAAGTATTTCCCATTCTCACGCCAAAAATTTGTGTTGCCTTTTATCATATTCTGTTTCACGTTATGTTTTTCACGCAAAGCTCGATTCCAATTGATAATTTGTTGCTGGTAGCGTTCAGTATTTACGCGTCTCACCAAGTTTTAGTAGCTCAATATGAATCACACCCTTCTAATCCCACTAATTACAGAGCCGTCCAAAGCAATTTGGTTTTGCAGTCGATGTCGTTCGTTGTCCTGGATCAACCCAAGACATTTTGCGCTTTGGATTCGCAAAATAGATCAATTTTGCATCGCAAGTTTTAATTCGATTCGAGAAATGATTTTATTTTGTTTTTCTCGAGCAACAGTTTATGCGGATCCCGTTTTCCCACCTTTTGGATCTTTTCCATGGCTGCCATGGCTCCCAACAATGCGTGCAATTCACTGTCTTGAAACTTTGGTGGTGGTCTTCGCTCGTTTAGTCAAAATTACATTTCTTAATTTATTACCACGCATAGCACTGTGTGATGTACCAAGACCATGCTCATCGTAAGTTTTGAGAAGCATTCGATGCGAATCTGCAGCAGTTTTCTTTAATTGATAACAAAAAATCAATGATGTCCGGAAATCGTAATATGTAGGCACAAAACTCGACATTTTTAACACGTAAAAAACATGCGTTATTGTATTAAACTTGTATGGTTATGATTTGATGTTGTTGACAGATGTTAAAAGAAATCAATGGCACCAATGACAGGGACATTGGCAGGTGGCGTTATTTATTGGTAAATTCTGGTTTCATGTTTACACGCCTGGTAAATTGCCATTACATCAAACATAGGGGATTTTTTTTCCACAAACTCAAAATAAAGCCAAAAACATCAGTCCAATCAATTCAGAGAGAAGAACTAAAACTCAACAAATATCATCTCAACCGACACAATCGGAGAGAAAGTCAGACTACAGACGAATATCCTTTGAAACGGATTTATTTATAGATGCCACAGTCGTAGAATACTAAATAGCGTATACCATCAATCTGTTACCCGACTTAAATGGTTTTAAATGCTCTTCTCGGCAGAGCTTGGTGTTATGAATTAAAAAAGATTTATTTTTTTTTCCTATTACAAAATGTTTTGAATTGTAAAGGTGTAAAATTAATAAATATAGATGACGCGAGCACCTGAATGAAATGAAAAGATGGTTTCCACTATATTTGAAGTGTTTGACGCTGCTATGGATTAGAGTGCCACCTTTTTCGTGCCGTAGAGTAACTTTAATTATACTGGGTACAGCTTGCATATGACGCAGGTGATGTTATCCCACAATGGCTGACGCCAGTTCAACTTGAGCGGTGAGAACGAATGGATGTTTTATGATGTAGGTTATAGACGCTTTTATGATTCTGCCACCGACCCGTAGTAATGAATGATCGATGAATATATATTTTCAAGTACTGTAGCCTGCTCAATGAGGTAGCGACTTAATCAATATGATTTCTGGTTCATAATTTTTAAACTGAAGTAGTCTGGATATTGAGGCTTTCGAAACTCATTAAAAATCAAGATAACATCAACAAGATCAAGATAACATTAAACATAAGCTAACGATCGAACTAAGTTGCTATAACTGGTTAATTGAAAAAAATATTTATTCACCTGATGAACAATTTAAAATTTCTGGCAAATCATTCTTATTTGGTATAGCCATTTTGAGTAATAAAATAGCTCCATTTTGAATGTGCATTGATTATAGTAGAATTACTCCATTATAATTTTTGGTGATATTTAATTGGGATACCTGCTTGACGTGCATGAATAATTTGCTATAATACCGCACCATGTGACACATACGTTCCAATCTTGGAATCGCACTGTGCTTGAATCGCAAACTTTTTTTTTGTTACAAGCCAGCCACCCAGGGGTAAACTTAATTCGAGTATACGCTGAATTCAATGGTGCTACTCCCATTTCAAAGTTAGTCTCCATTTTTGAGATATCGCTTTCGACATGTTTTGGCTCTGAGTCAAAAATTTGTCAAAATATACACTTTAACTTTAAAATGTTGATAGCTCTTGAACAATTAGGATTTTCGTTATGCTTTCTTCAGCAAAGTTTTTGCGCAAGTCAAGACAAACAACTTTGCCGAACATATCAAGACCAAAAAACCACATCTACATTCACATTTTTGTGTTATTTTTGTGCTTTTCATTTCGACGCAAAACGCTTTTTTAATATTTTTTGTCCATTTATTGAAATAAATCAATTGAAATCGATCGAATAAACATAAAAGATAGATAGATATAAAAGAAACTAAAGAAGAAAATTAATTCGATTCAGTTGATTTTATGGTGATTTTTCTTAATTTTTTTAATTTAAAATTTCTGCAAATTCCAAAAATGTCACCAAAGAGTGCATGTAGCTTTTTGACGCTCTACCAATGTTCGAGCCTTGCCGTCACTTGGTGAAAACGCTCGTCGTGCTCATCGGATTCGGCTGGTGATTGTTCTACGATTTTTCAACAGAACAATGCAAAAAATGTATTTTCAATGACATTCGAACGTTTATATTATGAAAAGCAGTCACCATATTTTGGCGTGTACTGTATGGCCAGCCTTTCAGATCTCACGAACTGTGGAGTGCGAGATATTTTGTGCTACGTACGTAGCTCCGAATGGTTTTGAACAGGGGTAAAGGGCAAATAGGATCCTGTGGTATCACTACTGGTCTATGTGTGCGGAAACAGGTACTCCAACCTAACCTAACCTAGCCTTGGCCTAAGTAAAACACACATATATCGTGGATGTGATTTTTCGGTATCGGCATGTTCGGCAAAGTTGTTTGTCTTGACTTGCGCAACAACTTTGCTGAAGGCAGCATAACGAAAATCTTAATGGTTCAAACACTATTGGTGAACAACGAAAAAATGCCTGTTTTTACGACATTTTGTATAAAAAAACCCAAAGTCACCAAGACATTGTAAATATACCATTATTGCACAAATATGTAATTTCAAAATCGCAATTGTAAATTCGACAGAGTCGATAGAGATCGTCAATATACATTTCTTGCCCAGTACAACAAGCTAAGGTATGTGGTTAACCGTTTATTAATTGAATCTTAAGCGGTAAGAATTAGCACATGTATTAACCAGGTTGCTACAAAAACACGGAAAAGTGGACAGTTCGCGGGTCAAATAAAATTAATTAGTGGAGCCCCAATAATCTCTTATTTCATGAAAACATAAATTTTTGTTTCGATTACGTGACGAGATATACGTGATCTAGTCTATAATCTTTATTTGTTATACTGTTTATAATTTCTCCACTCGATGAAATACGAAAATCGCCTCTTTGCTGGTTTCAGTCATCGATTTTGACACCGGAAAAAATTTTAATTAATTAATAGAATTAATTTTTATTGTGGTCTATTCGTTACCTACATATGTTGGAATCACATTTTAATACAATAAACAATTTCCATAATTGACAGCACTACGACCAGGGGATGCAAAACTCATGGGCCGACCCATCTTCCATGTCTAGTACTATAGGCTGACATGGACCTATGCAATGATCAAATTTTAGCTTAAATTGGTCCTTTAGCTGTACGTCGCCTTCGATTTGGCAGTACATATGTAAAATAGGACGAAAAAATGAACCTGGGAATGCTTCAGTCCAAAAACGGATTGCAAAGATTATAAACAAATAAACGGACTACTCTTGTTAGTATAAATATGCCATTTCTAATAAGGCTACGTTTATTATTGAAAGAAAAAAAAACGAAAGGAAATCCGACATTGCGGTACTTTGTCGCAGGATCTAAACACCAGTAGAGGTACTTTTATTTTTTCAATATCTTATACCTCACCCAATTAATAGAATATTGGCAACTTATAGAGAGAGTTTACGACAGCATTAGCAAAATCGAATTCTTGTGTTCAAGCCACAGTTTTGTGAAAATGGAGTCTTGTTACTTCAAATGATAATTCTATGTATATAACTAAATTTCATTAATGCATCTCCATCAGTCAGTTGATTTTAGAATAAATTATGCATTATTACCGGAATTACCTCAGACTGACTTAAATGCTAGTATGTATATAGAGTAAGTCCAATTAGCAAACTAATTTTACATTTACAAAAATTTTTGAAATTACTTAATGTACCAAATAATCCACTTTCTGAATAAAGCTTGGCCTAACGATCATCAAATCATTAATTTTATCTTTTGTAATAATAAAGCAACAATATATCTAATAAAAGTTATACATCCACATCTAATCAGAATCAAATAAATTTGTACGACAATATAATTTATAAAAATTACAAGCGCGACACGTTATGAGTTTATCTTGGTGTATCGTAATAAAACGTTTATTTATGTATACGTCGTATTCTACTTCGAGAATGTGAAACCAACAACGTAAATTTTAAAGTGATTTTAATAATTGTGAAAATGTAATTTGTGTTTTATGTGTAAGAAGTTCAAAAGTTTATTGAGAGAAACTTACAACACTCGATGTAAGCAATCGCACAGATCATAATTTTGTGCGGCATTTCCTGGAGATTATAACGATTTAATTCTGTCATTTTATAACTTTTTATTTTAATTTCTATCTCTCGATTTATTTATATTTTTGTGTGTTCTGTTTCTCAGGTCGCACTTAAAATAAAACCAATTTTGTAACTTTTAAAGCAAAACGTATTTTTATGGGTTTAAGGCGTTTGTAATTAAATTTGATATGCTTATGAAAAAAATTTATCGACTGGCATTATTCCTTTTGTCAATCTGGTAATTTAATTAACCTCTGTGCGGGGCGCGCCCGGTCACGATTTATTCACCTAGAAATTTTCCCAACATATGATCAAGACTCATCTGATTATTTATATTTGAAATTATAATTAATTTACCTTTAGGTATATAAGGTAATTTATACGGTCTAGAAAAGATAGCAGCATGTACGTGAATCATCGTAAACAGCCGTTCGAAATATAGAAAATTCGATGTGATTAATAATTCAACGCGGCGGCCATCCCATCCATAACACTTCCGATTCAAAGAAAATCAAATATGGATATACATATACATACACAATAATGTAAAAAGAAGATCATCAAGTTCAAATCATTAAATTCATCAAATATTTTTATATGTTCATTATGTATACACAAAGGAAGAGTAAATAACTCTATTTAATTTGTTGTGGATTGAACATTATAAGAATTTTCCCAACTCATCTATCTTTAACGTTTTATTTATTTATTTTTTGTAAGCTCACGACGAAATTAAGAGATAAAAAGTTTCATATTTTATATACTTGACAAACTGCCAAAGAAAATTATGACTTTATTGTAATGTCGTCTTCTTTGTACTTGACATTATTTGCACACAAAATTTGCATATTTTCTTTGTAAACAGGCCAACTAAAGGTCGCTCGCTCGTATAACAAAAACACCGCGATCTTACAACGGTTACATATAGAAAATAATCTATATATAATTACGCCCTATGCGAACATATTCGGTAAATCGGTGTTTACGTACCTGTAATTACACCAAACAAACTTTCTTTATTTATATTTTCTAATTAATACATTTCATCTGCGATTGTGTCCTCATTTCATCACTCAAACTCGGACTTTTAATATTTCTTTTATCTAAAACTCATCATTAAACAAAAAAATCTCAACTAAACTAAAACTATTATCAGATAAATATCCAAACGAACGTCCGTCTAAATTCATTTATTAAAATACCTCATTATACAGTTACGAACCTTATGTTATACTCTCGCATATAGATAGATTTACACACATTTGATGATTATTAAGTCTAATTGACTTGAAGATAATCATCTTCATATTCATTAGACGTTTTAAGTGTTGTTGTTGCTTTCCTCGATCAATTTAAACACAACAAAATTGTTGTTCAAACCAATAACAATAATGTTTTGTGTAAATAGATTAACATGACCTTAAACTCACAGAATCCCACAAAAAAAAACTAAATCAAACGTGCATGAATTAAGTAATAAATACAACAAAAAAAAACTCTGTGGTCGAAACAGGTTGATCTACTTAGAAAAGAATTTTTCTCTGTGCACACACTGCTGATGTACTTATCGGATATAATTATGGCCATCAGTTCATAACTATAATTATTTATGTGAACGTGAAGGTTCTTTGATTTATGGTTAAGTTATAATTATAACTTTTATGGTAACGGGAACACAATCAAGATGTTGTGCACCGAAAATAAATTTGGAGACGTTTTGGGTCATAATGTGTTAGTCGAATCTCTCCATATGATCGTTAATTTTCGGGGCAGCACATTTAATAGAAAAACGTGATAACTCCTCACGTTGGGTTTTGAGCTATTTTATTTTGTTTTTAAGCAACGATGATTTTCCAGCAACGTCTCAGGTGGAAAAAGAAGAATAGTTTGGTTACTTGTAAGTTTTGCATATTTCTTGCGTCTTGTTTTATAAATCTTAATTTGTACGCCAAGAATGAGGTGTTTCAAATACAATTCATG
The DNA here is from genome assembly GCA_947310385.1 of Nephrotoma appendiculata. Classification (NCBI taxonomy): domain Eukaryota; kingdom Metazoa; phylum Arthropoda; class Insecta; order Diptera; family Tipulidae; genus Nephrotoma; species Nephrotoma appendiculata. Next base: position 4,531,715 of record OX371224.1, on the reverse strand, counting down.
CAGATGATCTTACAGTATGTCGAATCAAAGTTTGAAATAATTGCTGTAATACCGTATAAGTACTGGTAAATGGTAAATGTATTTTAAAAAATTGCTTGGCTAATTAAAACATAGGAATGATCCTGCCCACAGCATCTCTAAATATAAAGAACGGTCGTGGTCAAATTAGATAAGTCATTGTTCTTTTTAACAGCGGATCAGAAACATTTTTTAAATTAACAATTTTTGAAAAATGGAAAAGTGGAAATTATTTCTCGATTTTATAATAAATTTTTTGACTGAAGGCATTGAATTGCTATGAGTTAAAACTAACAGGGAAATTATATAGTTGTAACTCCGTTTATTGAGCTAAACGTCAATTCAGTGCAAATTGTTCTCCTGGATTAAACTTTAATTCAGTGTGAAGTATAGTAACTTATGGATTATGTAATGAAAACAGTTTATTTGAGGAATGAAGCAAAAACTGGTGACAAATTTGCATTCTAGTGCGTTGATTGGCCACTTATATTGATAATCGGGCGTCACAAATCATGATTCTATTTCTAAGGTAAAAGTGACAACATGTGCGATCAAACCATATTCCAGCCAGCATTGCAAAGCGATTACTGTTTATAGCAAAAATGCAACATCTTACTACACACACAAATAAAGAAAACAATAAAACAGAACTGATTATACTAAACTCTCATCGCATTCCAACATGACAAGAGTTGTGGCAAATATCAAATCTTAGAATCTTTAATTTATAATTTTAATTAAATAATTAAATATGTTCCGCATTATAATTTCAAAGATGACATAGAACATTTTAGAAGAAATATGATGGTGAAAAACGGCAATACTTAACAAAATCAGCCTAGGGGTGTCAAAAATCAATATTTTCCATATGTTATTATTTTATTGGCAAGAGCAAACCTTCGTTTATTGCTAGAATATAACTTCATTCAAATGACTGCCCGCGAATAGTTGCCTATCCTGTGAAAAATTTTCAGTACATTTTCGATGGTTAACGATGGTTTTTATGTGAAACAGAATGCTTGGGTACAACTGTGGAGCAGTTAAGTCAAAAAACAGTAAAAAAAATATTATACGAACATAAATAAATGTACAAAAAGTTTGTTCGATGGAGTACCGGAACTTAGAGGGTTCTGTACCGAATACATGCACCGCATGAAAGATTTGTTTACTCGGTGATAAAGCAGAAAACACCAGAACATGATTCGGAGTATAAACCTGGTAAATTACCCTTTCTATCAGTAGCTATAGACGTCCTATCTCCCGTTTAAAGAGTAAATCCAATTTCTGTAGATACACCACCAATCTAAACCTAACCAAAACGTTATTGTTCGCAAAGACAAAACAAATCAGTATTATAGTTGACAAAATTTCCAATACGAGAATTTTATCATTGCCATCTGTACTAGAAACATATCCCGGTAGAGCACAAGTCCCAAAAAATTGTAAATGTGAGTCTGATGATTGACTCTGCTGTTGAAACTCGTAAATTGACTTTTGTGTCATTTACTTGACTACATAAATATTTACCGCAAAGATCAAATTTAAATTTCAGTCTTTAATGTTATACATATAATTAGCTTGAGTAGTATATTTGTTATTTCAGCTAAGAAATCTGTAATAAGAAGTAGAAGTATTTTGACTTTAAAGTCTGTTATTTAACTGACGTTGAAGTCGATTCCCCACTGATGACTTAAAATTCAAGTGTTCGAAGCGCTTCAATGCCTTATATAGAATTTTGGCATTTAAATTTTTAAATTCAGTGGCTGTTATGGTATTTTTAAGCCAGATACAGAAAACTGACATGAAAGTCAGTGTTTAGTAATCAAATAAGTGACATTGTCACTTGGTTTAATAAGCGATCTGGTAAGTACGCAATTTTTTATTACCATTTGGATTTATTGCATGTTTAAAAGTGAAAATTAAAAATGAATTCTAAAAATGAAAAAATTTAAAATACTAATTTAAAAAAATAAAGATAAAATAAAAATAAAATAAAGCCATTTCGAACAAAATTTTGGTAGACAGTGAAATAGTGCAATAGACAACAAATAGCTGACAATAGTCAAACCCAATCATGGTTCCTAAATCCAAACAAAAATGTAACTGATTTAAAGGAATAAATCAACGAAAGCGATTCCAAATTTTGTGAGAGTAGTGTTTTAAATGAAAATGGCTCTGAACGTAATGTGAAAGAAGTGGGTCTCATACGAAACGACACATTTCACAACAGGATGTGCTAAAACAGGATGTCACAAAACAGGATATCACAAAACAGTACATGGTACGCTACAGTACATGGTACGAAACAGGACCGATTAAAACAGTACAACACAAAACAGTACATGGTACACTAAAGTACATGGTACGAAACAGGACCGATTAAAACAGTACATCACAAAACAGTACATGGTACAGTAGAGTACATGGTACGGAACAGGACCGATTAAAACAGTACATCACAAAACAGTACATGGTACACTAAAGTACATGGTACGGAAGAGTACATCGCAAAACAGTACATATTAAAAGAGAACACCACAAAATAGTTAATAGTCAATTTTATTTTACGGTTTTAATAACTAGTTGTGTGGGTACGGAAAAGTACCATGTCAAAAATTTATTTTTGTATGTTTTTTGAACCAACATACACATTTGTGCATTCCTTTCACACTTATTTTCGCTCGGAAAAACACTATAACTATACACACAATTGTGTTGGTTCTACTTCAAATCAACCGATATTTTTTATCAAAACCGCCATTACATACTATGGTTTTTTACTCACACATTTGTGTGGTTTGGACTTAAATTGAGCCATTTTTTTGGTTAAAAAAGCGATATATTTATTTATATATTTATTTAAATTTTTGATCTATTTTGCAACGATCAAGTATTAGCGATTTAAATAAAAATAATGTTATATATTGTTAGGTGAAGGGATATTTTATTATAACTTAAAGCAATTATAATTCTATATAGTATACTGTCTAATTACTCTAGGTGAAGGCAAATATCCACTTGATAATACCCTAATTACTAAACGTATTCAATAAAAAATATTTAACATATCAAGCTGAAAAAATCCTCCAGCTTTACGTTCAGTAAAATGTACTTTAGTGTACCATGTACTGTTTTGTGATGTACTGTTTTCATCGGTCCTGTTTCGTACCACGTACTTTAGTGTACCATGTACTGTTTTGTGATGTACTGTTTTAATCGGTCCTGTTCCGTACATGCTGTATAAGATAGCGGAATTTTGACAGCGGAAAATAAGAGATTGCGCTACTCTCCGCAAGTGGCAGCACTATCACTAAAGAGAAATAATTTTGTTATGTAATTACCAGCGGAAATTTTTCATTCATTATGTACCACTTTTTTCACTAAATAAAATATCCCAGCGGAAAAAAATATTAAAAATGAACCTTAAAATGGCAAACTAATTGATCTCCGAAGTAAAGAAACTCGGTATATGAAATCTTGAAATTTAAAAACAATCCGTCTATCCGCCATTTCTTCCAATAGTAACCAATACTTTCGGTTGTTTTTCTAGTAGCCTAGGTCATACTGAGACTAAATGGAAAATTTGGGGAAAATTCAGAGACCAGAATTTTCACTAGAATTTTTTGATTTTCGCGGCCAAATAAGAGATTTTCAGTTTTTGACCAATAACTCAAAAAACTTCCACTAGTAACCAATACTTTCGGTTGTTTTTCTAGTAGCTTAGGTCATACTGAGACTATATGGAAAATTTGGGGAAAATTCAGAGACCAGAATTTTCACTAGAATTTTTTGATTTTCTGCGGCCATATGTTATTTTCAGTTTTTGACCAATCACTCAAAAAACTTCCACTAGTAACCAATACTTTCGGTTGTTTTTCTAGTAGCTTAGGTCATACTGAGACTATATAGAAAATTTGGGGAAAATTCAGAGACCAGAATTTTCACTAGAATTTTTTGATTTTCTGCGGCCATATGTTATTTTCAGTTTTTAACCAATAACTCAAAAAACTTCCACTAGTAACCAATACTTTCGGTTATTTTTCTAGTAGCTTAGGTCATACTGAGATTATATGGAAAATTTGGGGAAAATTCAGAGACCAGAATTTTCACTAGAATTTTTTGATTTTTTGCGGCCATATGTTATTTTCAGTTTTTGACCAATAACTCAAAAAACTTCCACTAGTAACCAATACTTTCGGTGGTTTTTCTAGTAGCTTAGGTCATACTGAGACTATATGGAAAATTTGGGGAAAATTCAGAGACCAGAATTTTCACTAGAATTTTTTGATTTTCTGTGGCCATATATTATTTTCAGTTTTTGACCAATCACTCAAAAAACTTCCACTAGTAACCAATACTTTCGGTTGTTTTTCTAGTAGCTTAGGTCATACTGAGACTATATGGAAAATTTGGGGAAAATTCAGAGACCAGAATTTTCACTAGAATTTTTTGATTTTCTGCGGCCATATGTTATTTTCAGTTTTTGACCAATAACTCAAAAAACTTCCACTAGTAACCAATACTTTCGGTTGTTTTTCTAGTAGCTTAGGTCATACTGAGACTATATGAAAAATTTGGGGAAAATTCAGAGACCAGAATTTTCACTAGAATTTTTTGATTTTCTGCGGCCATATGTTATTTTCAGTTTTTGACCAATAACTCAAAAAACTTCCACTAGTAACCAATACTTTCGGTTGTTTTTCTAGTAGCCTAGGACATACTGAGACTATATGGAAAGTTTGGGGAAAATAAAGAGAACAGAATTTTCACTAGAATTTTTTGATTTTCTGCGGCCATGTGTTATTTTCAGCTTTTGACCATTAACTCAAAAAACTTCCACTAGTAACCAATACTTTCGGTTGTTTTTCTAGTAGCTTAGGTCATACTGAGACTATATGGAAAATTTGGGGAAAATTCAGATACCAGAATTTTCACTAGAATTTTTTGATTTTCTGCGGCCAAATAAGAGATTTTCAGTTTTTGACCAATATCTCCGCAGAAAATCAAAAAATTCTAGTGAAAATTCTGGTCTCTGAATTTTCCCCAAATTTTTCATATAGTCTCAGTATGACCTAAGCTACTAGAAAAACAACCGAAAGTATTGGTTACTAGTGGAAGTTTTTTGAGTTATTGGTCAAAAACTGAAAATAACATATGGCCGCAGAAAATCAAAAAATTCTAGTGAAAATTCTGGTCTCTGAATTTTCCCCAAATTTTCCATATAGTCTCAGTATGACCTAGGCTACTAGAAAAACAACCGAAAGTATTGGTTACTAGTGGAAGTTTTTTGAGTTATTGGTTAAAAACTGAAAATAACATATGGCCGCAGAAAATCAAAAAATTCTAGTGAAAATTCTGGTCTCTGAATTTTCCCCAAATTTTCCATATAGTCTCAGTATGACCTAGGCTACTAGAAAAACAACCGAAAGTATTGGTTACTAGTGGAAGTTTTTTGAGTTATTTGTCAAAAACTGAAAATAACATATGGCCGCAGAAAATCAAAAAATTCTAGTGAAAATTCGGGTCTCTGAATTTTCCCCAAATTTTCCATATAGTCTCAGTATGACCTAAGCTACTAGAAAAACAACCGAAAGTATTGGTTACTAGTGGAAGTTTTTTGAGTTATTGGTCAAAAACAGAAAATAACATATGGCCGCAGAAAATCAAAAAATTCTAGTGAAAATTCTGGTCTCTGAATTTTCCCCAAATTTTCCATATAGTCTCAGTATGACCTAGGCTACTAGAAAAACAACCGAAAGTATTGGTTACTAGTGGAAGTTTTTTGAGTTATTGGTCAAAAACTGAAAATAACATATGGCCGCAGAAAATCAAAAAATTCTAGTGAAAATTCTGGTCTCTGAATTTTCCCCAAATTTTCCATATAGTCTCAGTATGACCTAAGCTACTAGAAAAACAACCGAAAGTATTGGTTACTAGTGGAAGTTTTTTGAGTTATTGGTCAAAAACTGAAAATAACATATGGCCGCAGAAAATCAAAAAATTCTAGTGAAAATTCTGGTCTCTGAATTTTCCCCAAATTTTCCATATAGTCTCAGTATGACCTAGGCTACTAGAAAAACAACCGAAAGTATTGGTTACTAGTGGAAGTTTTTTGAGTGATTGGTCAAAAACTGAAAATAATATATGGCCGCAGAAAATCAAAAAATTCTAGTGAAAATTCTGGTCTCTGAATTTTCCCCAAATTTTCCATATAGTCTCAGTATGACCTAAGCTACTAGAAAAACAACCGAAAGTATTGGTTACTAGTGGAAGTTTTTTGAGTTATTGGTCAAAAACTGAAAATAACATATGGCCGCAGAAAATCAAAAAATTCTAGTGAAAATTCTGGTCTCTGAATTTTCCCCAAATTTTCCATAGAGTCTCAGTATGACCTAAGCTACTAGAAAAACAACCGAAAGTATTGGTTACTAGTGGAAGTTTTTTGAGTTATTGGTCAAAAACTGAAAATAACATATGGCCGCAGAAAATCAAAAAATTCTAGTGAAAATTCTGGTCTCTGAATTTTCCCCAAATTTTCCATATAGTCTCAGTATGACCTAGGCTACTAGAAAAACAACCGAAAGTATTGGTTACTAGTGGAAGTTTTTTGAGTTATTGGTCAAAAACTGAAAATAACATATGGCCGCAGAAAATCAAAAAATTCTAGTGAAAATTCTGGTCTCTGAATTTTCCCCAAATTTTCCATATAGTCTCAGTATGACCTAAGCTACTAGAAAAACAACCGAAAGTATTGGTTACTAGTGGAAGTTTTTTGAGTTATTGGTTAAAAACTGCAAATAACATATGGCCGCAGAAAATCAAAATATTCTAGTGAAAATTCTGGTCTCTGAATTTTCCCCAAATTTTCCATATAGTCTCAGTATGACCTAGGCTACTAGAAAAACAACCGAAAGTATTGGTTACTATTGGAAGAAATGGCGGATAGACGGATTGTTGTTAAATTTCAAGATTTCATATACCGAGTTTCTTTACTTCGGAGATCAATTAGTTTGCCATTTTAAGGTTCACTTTTAATATTTTTTCGCTGGGATATTTTATTTAGTGAAAAAAGTGGTACATAATGAATGAAAAATTTCCGCTGGTAATTACATAACAAAATTATTTCTCTTTAGTGATAGTGCTGCCACTTGCGGAGAGTAGCGCAATCTCTTATTTTCCGCTGTCAAAATTCCGCTATCTTATACTGCATGTTCCGTACCATGTACTTTAGTGTACCATGTACTGTTTTGTGATGTACTGTTTTTATCGGTCCTGTTCCGTACCATGTACTGTTTTGTGATGTCCTGTTTTATTACATCCTGTTTTGAAATGTGCCATAGTGAGCGGCTTCGGAAAGAAGTGAATCCTAAAAATGTATTATCAGAGTTATTGAAATTTTTCAAAAACCTTTTTTCCGGAGCTGCCATTGGATTACCGAACTTTGTTCCCGCACACCAAGAAAGTTATAAAAAATGTGTTGTTTCCAGGAGAGTATTTTCATGTCGGACTAGAAAATAATTTAACGAAGATTTAACGAAAGATCCAACGTAGCAATATTACCGAAAACGTTATATTTCTGTGTTTTCGTTAGATATCTTTTACTACCTAATGCCGTTCCGTAATGTTAAGATGATTTTATTTTATTTTTTAAATAATTCTAATATTTCTATTTTTTATTTATTAGGCATATGCATACACGCATGTACACACACAAAGGCGATGCGAAAAGAAGATTAATGCTTTCGTGAAATCAATAATAAATAAACTTCTCCAAGAAAAATTTTGTCTGACATTTAAATGGCCGCTGATATTGATGTTGCGCATTAAGATTTTGGTAATAATATATTAAAATTAAAATAAAGGTAGTGGTTTCTACGGTCTCTAAGCCTCAAAATCTTAGTCACAAGCCACTCATCACCCACTAATACATCTAATGATCTTGAGACAATTATAGTGTGGTGAAACCAAGCAGATGGATATTTATCAATAGAGTTCACCCACCAGTTACTGATGAATAATCTAAATTATAATCTTAAAACACCTGTTTGGGAACCGTCTAAAATTACATAGCTTTTAAGATATACTTTATAAGATTAACTCTGTCAAAGCAGTGACAAAGGTTTATAAAATTGGGAATAAATACGTTATTGTGACGTAAATGTCTTCATTCCGAACCTCGGAGATATGACTGTGTGTTCTTGTGAATATTTGGAGCGGTAAACGGCTGTTCAATTTATTGTAAAGAAACCACAAAATTTCATATTTATTTCCATATTTATACAATTTTTCTCAACCCAATTTTGAGCTTATAAGCTCATTTATAACGAGGTTTTTGAACTTCGCAAAATTTCCAAAATGACAACTATCTCTTTCGTGTCTAATTTAAATTTTTTATCTGCCACTATGTAACAATTTCATCCACCTTTAGATCATATCACAACTTTAAAAGGCCATCTTCTGCTGAATTACGTACAATGGTCAAATAGTTCAATCCTTGTGAATCTTCACTCCCAACTGTGAGTATAGCTCAATACGGTACTCGAAAAGTAACATGAGCAGAAATAATCCAAAATCCAAAACTAAATGTGACTATTTGCCGCCAAAAATTAAAGCAGACTTCAAAAATTGGCCAAAATGGCATACCCTTTATCCCCTTGAATCTGCATACCCTTGAATCTTCCTGACATCTCAACAAAAAAAAACCATCAGAGTTGCAACTTTCCAAACTTCTATGTAGCGGAACATATTGTTTATAAACAATGTAGTGGACAAACGAAAGTCATCGGTATGACAGGCATTTTACGGTGCGGGCGTGCCCAAATTAGATGCATATTTTTGCTAATCCTATAAATTAATTCATGTTTTAATTACTGATAAATACTCGGCATATACACGCAAAGAGAAATATTTCGCAAATCGATAAGTAAACCTAAAATTGTGAAATCAGCCTATTTTGTAGTTAATTTATCCTACTCTTTATAATACAAGCTAACATATGCTATATTAATTTAACAAAATTAATAAAATAAAATAATAATTTTCATAAAATAAACTATTTTTTGAAAAATACTAATAGATTTGTAAAATTAACCGAGAGACATGCTAATTTTACTAATCTATTTTTTACATTAAATTTTTTAACAAAAATTTTCTCTTGCAATGTAAAGTTTACAAATTGGTGTGTTAAATTAACATCGGCGATAGGTAACAATTATTATTGCATTCAATGCAATCAATATAATTCGCTAGGTCAACTGATGTTTACTTCATTTAAATTCATGAAGTGTGAAAATTATTTTCGTATAGTTGGATAATTACATAATCTGATGAGGATATCGAATCTTTTAATTAAAAGATTCAAAATGTTTACCTCATCAGTTTTGAAAAGATGAGACCTAATCTCGACGTAATAACAAATATTTTGTTATCATGTAAAAGAACCAATTTCACATTTCAAAATTTGTGAAATTTACTTTGAGTTACGTAGGCTCAATTTTAATAGACTTTACCTATTATTTTTATAGTGTGGGTTTTATTTACTTTAAAAGGTTGTCAGTTTTACTTAATCGTTCGGATAATTTTAAGAAAATGCTATTCATATTTCACTTTGTATTGTTGTGAAATCTACATATATATTGGTTGAATTTACTTACTCAATAGTAAACTAAAAATCATTTTTTTTAATTATTTTACTATTCTCTATGTTAATTTTACTATTTAACATTTATACTATTTATCAATCAATAAGTAAGTTGAGTTTGTAACAATTTTTTGGTAAAGTTACCCAGTAAACCAGTAAGTCGAAAATGTTCAAAATGTTAGTCGTATGACTGTGATTGATACTGAAGTTATTAAAATGACTTCTGTGCCTTTTTATTGTGTATCTATAGGGAACGCATATGTACAGTTTGTGTTTTAGTCTTTAATGTTAGAAATATAACTAAAACGGAAGTCATTTCATGAAATTCTGACTTGGAAGTTAACCTTACAATAAGATTAAATAACATTTTTAGGATGTCAGCTTGCAATTCAATCATTTGACATTCGAATACGCTAGTTATAGAACTTTGGCTTGGGCGTTCGTTAAATGTCAATGTTTGGTATTGGATTACAGAATACTGACGTAATCGACATATTATTCGATGAACTCAAAATTGATCTATAAAAATTTGACTTTAATGTTCATTACTAAGGATGCATACTGAAGGCAGATACAAATAAAATAATAACTAAGCTAAACATTGGTTTTGGAGACAGTCATATGACAAAAATCGAAGTAAATTACGAGACACTGACATAGTCGCCCTCTCATTCAACGAACTCCGAGGTTAGTTTCATAAAATTGGGTTGGTGGTTAGTAGTTCGATTGAACATTGAAGTCAAATTCACAAAACAGGGTCGAAAAAGTATCAAATTGTAGGCTTAAATGTCACTCCTAAAATAGACATACATAGTGAGAATTTCCAGAAATTACTGATTTTGTGATATAATTCGCCAAATCGATAAGTTCTTGCTTTGTACTATAAGTACTTAGCAAGAGTTAAATTTTTGTAGTTTGGTCGTAGCAACCTGATGAGTTTTTATCAGTACAAAACCAAGCTGCCAAGAAAGGACGTAAAGAAGTTCTCATTTTTGTAAGGGTTGGTGTATCTTTGTGTACACAAGTACCCTGGGGTACAAATGGGGGAGTGCATTTTTCTACATTTCGTGGTAGATATATTGTGCGCAAATGGTCTCTTTGTTTTCTATGACTAGAAAAGTCGTAAACATTGTATAAACGCCATTAAAAATAACGTTTTGTCCGAAAAAAAATAAAACGTTATCGTCTATTTTAGGAGTGACTTTAAGCCTACAATTTGATACTTTTTCGTTGGTATTTTGTGTACTGTTAAACTTCATCTAAAGTCAGACATGAACGATTTGGCGTCAAGGCCGGATATTTAATTATTTTTGAAGTTAGCAGTTAGTATACTATTAACTTTGTCTAAAGTCAGACTTTGGAGTCAGAAATATAACACACTTAACGTTTTAGTTTAGTTAAGCAGTTGATTGACATCAAAGTGACTTCTTCCACTGGTGAAAGTCTGTTATACGAATGGAGCTGGCCTGCTTTTAATATATCCTTATATATGGCGTGCCTGTATCATCATCACCGGCTTGGTTCGTCGACAATTGATATTTTAAGTTTTCGAATATCTCGGCGAATAAATGACTTTTGGTTTACCGGGTAATCTTACTTTTTTGGTTAATATGACCAATTATTTCTCTGCGTTTATATACACAGAAATAGATGGTTTCTGCCTTTGGAGTGTCCAACATACGACGGATATTTGCATTTACGTGTCTGTACGTGTTTTTTGCTTGTTTCTTTATTTCATCGATGAAGTATTCCAGCTCCAAGTCCGTATGAAGGTTCGCCATCCTAATGTACCATGGGACATTCAAAGTTCCTCGCAACACATTATTTTGGAAGCATTGTATAATTTGCGTACATTGGTTTTCTATGACAACCCAAAGAAGTTGGATACCATAGGTCCATACTGGTTTTAGCATTTGCCTGTACAATTGTTTAAATGCAATTTGTTGTGTATTGAGGGCTCAGAATTTCTACCCCTAAGCCAGTACATTTTTCTATATATGCTGTTCAGCTCTTCTCTTTTTCCATCTTAGATCATGCCAAGATATATTTAGGCGTATTTTCACATAGAATTTGGTTTGAGTTGAGAACCACGGGAATACAGTTTACATTTTTATTTGTAAAGTTCACATGTACTGATTTGGTTTTCTTTAATAAGATGCGCCATTTTTTAGTCTAATTGCTAGCAGTGTTTCCTGTATTTTAAAATTTGCTTGTTGCTTCCGAAATATGATTTCCAACTGCTACCATAGCTGTATCGTCTGCAAATGTTGCCACTTTAGTACGTTGAATATTAGGTAAGTCTCCCGTATAAAGAATAAATAGTATAGGTCCAAGTACGATACCTTGTGGTATACCTGCTGATATTAATTTTAGTTCAGAGTACTCATTTACAAATTTGACTCTAAAGTGTCGATCTGCAATGTAAGAATTAGATAAAATTTCGTGAGCAGGTCTCGATGCAGTTTAAATTCAAGCCCTTGATGGAAATATTCAATAAATAAAAGAAATTAAAAAAAATATGGAACATATTTTACGGAAACATACAGCGATTACCGATTATTTTTACAAACTGTTTTTGTTATCTTTATAATTCATTTAACTCTCGCTTCGAAGACATTACGAAAACTTTAACTTTATATAAAATTTCGTTTACCATATACATAAATTCAAATTCATTTTGTAAGAACTTTATTAACGATATAAACTCCATCTCACGTCGTTCAGAGATCCTTTATTTTAATCATAACGTTGAATTATTTGAATTGTGTTTTGAATTGATACTTAATTATTTCTCCATTGCTTGAGTAAAGAAGCATTGATTGATAAATTTAATATTATATTTATTTATTAATATTTATTATTATTTATTATTTATTAAATATTTATTAATATTTAACTTAAAACATTTACACCCGGGTGGGTAACTCCAGAGTAAATTTATGTAATTACAAGGTACACCCTTGGAACTGGACCAGAGACCCTACTGCTGATTCTTTCGTTGTTCGGTGGAACATATATGGATAAGGACACCTATACAAGTATAAATGCTTCAACCCTCTGAAAATCGCGAGATCATAAAATGAAATCGGAAAATAAATTGTTTCAAAATATTCGAATGGGCAATCACAAATTAATTCAAAAATGATCAAGGACCAATAACGAAGTGATTTATGTTGACCTTAAACTAACCGATACAAAAACCATTGGGGTCTACAGTATGTTCAGAATCTTCTAATAAAAAAGTCACTGATTCCAAAATAGGTAAGAAATTTAATTTATTTGTAACGCCACATCCAGTAAGACTAATTTTAATAGAATCGAGTACCATTCCCGTAGTAATTCATCATCCCTCCTCAGATTTGGTTGAATATTTTCCTTCCTTAAAACAAAACAACCGCTTTGTTTAATTGTAAATAAGAGATACCGGAAGATATTACAAAACAATAGGTCACACGTTTAAATCATTCGTGGAAATTAATTTTTGTTGTGAATATTATATTCATAGTTATTTCCAAAAAGACATTGTAATGTGTACGGATAGAACCAGAATTAAAATAAATTAATTCACATATGTAACACCATATAGGCATGATCTTAAATGTGTACATACCGAGTACATATTTCGTAATAAAAAAACATAAATTAATGTATACAAACGACCAAAGAAAGTAATGCAAGGTAGAAAATCATAAAATCATTCATAATTTTCATTTTGTCTAATTGCTTTATTTCACAGAGAGTGAGACACTTGTTACGTGTGTTAAACGACGTCTTAACGTACACAAAAAAAAATATTTAATTTAAATTTTTTTATGGAAATTTTTTGCTTCTTATAAGGCTTGTGAGAGACGAATATATATATAACGGTTTGGTTGTACACTGAACACTCGTTTAATTAATAAATTAAATTATTAATAAATGTTTTCAGTTTCTTAAGAAGTCTTTACCTCTTTATGTAAGCCGAAGAGGAACTATTAATTTTAATTGTCTGTGTTTATTTGGTTGATTAATCTTAAGATTGGAAAATATCTATAAGTTAATTGATTTATTAATTTATGTAATTAAGCTTATATACATTTCTGTTGGGAAAACCGTAATTAGTTAATATGGGGTACACGGAATGTTGTTGGATTTCTTTCAAGGTGCGTGAATTTCACTATTAAGTTGCGATGCCACCAAATTAGGCGGATTGTTTTGAAATTGTCGCAAGTTTTCCTCTAGCCTCAATGACTATTAAATGCGATTACGATGTTAAGTATTGAATTTAGTTATTAAGAGATGTATATAAAATAATGAGAGCATCGATTTTATGTATTAAACATGATTAGCTGAAAAATGAACCGTTTGTTGAATTTATAGCCTGAGGCCATTATATTCTAAGACATGGGAAATAGAGCCATTATATCTAAATTAATAGACGGATTTTTCTGAAATTCCATCATATTTGCGCGCACAGGTAATATTTTTTATACATGAATACAAAAAACCATGCAAAAGTCATACGTAATTGATATTCATTAATTAACTCTCACCATATTACATCTAAGATATATATATATTTAAAATAAGAAAGTAACATCTAATGAATTGGTATCAATCATCAAAAATATCAAACACACGAATTCTGAATTAAATACAATTTTTTATATTTTATATAATCCACCGATCATATATAATTAACAAACAACAGTGAGCAGGTTCATCTATAACAACAACAACAACAACAACAATAAACATTACGTTCTCATTGCAAAGTGTCCAAACAATTCTCACCATTCATTATTTGTGGGGATCGGAACGATTGTTTATATGTATACAGTGGAAAGAATATGGATGCACATACATGGAAATTGATCGATATTTTATATTTAAATGAAAATCATTTTATTTTCTTAATCATCATGATGATCGTTCACAATAAGTTGTATAGATCTATAATATCATCATGAGAAAGTAATGATCTAAATTTTTAAATCAAATATCAAATGTAATTAGTAATCTACCATTGACGAACTGTAAGACGATGAACAAGAATCTTTATCTTGTTTTGTTTGATGTTGTTTGTTGTTATAAAGAAACTTTAATACGATTTTAGCAAATTATGATCGTCGATTGACGATCATTACGAGTAAGATAGAATTTAAAATAAATTTTATTAATTTTATGTACAAGCGCGATCAAGATCGTGAATTTCTTTTAGGTTTCCATTTGCCTCGCGATCGTCGGCGCTTAGCGGTCGTATTGTTTTGCATATTATATTGAAATAAAAATGATCACAACTAATTGACATGTCAACAAAGTCTTGATCTCGGATTTTATATCTCTGCATGTATAAGCATGTTGATTTATGGGAAATTTTCAGTGCCATTATACGTGATAATAATTATTATTTGAACTTTGGGCCTTCAATTCTTTTATAATGTGTGTTTTAAAGTTCGCGTTTTGATTTATGTTTGATATAGTCTAGGCCACTACAGAACTTATTAAATAATATTATTTATCAGGTGAAAATTAAAATGTTGCTGTTTAAATTTTAAATTTCGATTTGCGAAATACCCGAAATGTGCTGATTTGTATTTTGCTAATTTCAGCTTGACTTTATAAGCGGGAGCGTTGTTGCAGCTACTGATGTAACCTTTAGATCTGGGACGCCTTCAGGAAAAAATCTTTAATTTTTATTTGGTTGTATATCGTACGTTTTTAACCAATTTGGCTTGCTCCTCAGAATTTCATATCCACTTGATGCATATTTGGGTATTTTTATGGTTGTAACCTGAAGCTGAATGTACAGATGGCATATTGCTCAGGGAATTTCTGTAACAGCCGAATTTAACCTCATATAATCAATGAAATCCATTTAAGCACATTAAATACCAACATTTTTATTTGTTAAACACGTATCCCGGTTCTGACCAGAACTGAGATTACTACTTTCTATAGTAGCAATGCTGGATGTAAAAAATTTGTTGCCGATGCTCATCATCTCCGAATTCCTTGATCACGGAATGTACGAATTAGACTACACCGATGCCTTGCAGTATAAATATCGTGTCAGGAAATATTACATGATCGTGCTTAATCTGTATTGTGGACTAATAGCCTTGCCACGATTTGTATGAAAATTTCCACTTATGTATTTTAATTCGTATTTTAAAAAAATTTCCTGATTTTAAAAAGAGAATTACAACAAAAAAAACTCAATTTAAAATGAATTAAAAATGCACATCTTAATTCATTTTCAAATTGATTTAAAATACATTTATTTTATTGCATGTTTTGCCCACTTTTCTCAATTCTTTTTTAAAAAGAATAGAAGATAATAAGGTTAAAGTTTACTTTACGTATACATCGAGAAAATCAGGTAAGGAGTATACATTTCTAAAATTTTTAAACACAGGATTGTTTATTAAAAGGATTTAGGAGGGGCGAAGCTAAATTTTTCCGGAAAGCTTTTGATTTTCCGGAAAATTTTTCACTTTTTTTATTTTTTCTATATTTTTTAAATTTTTATTAATAATATTTGCTTCGTCAACCTTGCAGACACAGATCAAGGAGTTTTTATCGCTCTTATCGCATCTTCTGATAGTGCCACAACTGTTAAAATCAACTTTTATAAATATAAAATTTATTTTAATATAATTTTAATTCGTTGTATACCTAAGAAGATGATGGCTGCCGCCCCCAAACCCCCGCTTTTGCAGAATTTATACATGTCTGAGACTAAGTACAAAAAAAAATTTCCTGGAAAAATTTACTTACATATTTTTTTAATAGTTTTCTAAAATCATTTCCTAAATAATTTAATTTAAAAAAAACATTTTATTTCAGTTTTTTTACTTTTCTTAAAATATATTGAAAATGAATTAAGAAGTGCACATATTAAATCAACTTTTATCATTTCAATTCTATCAACTTTTCTTAAATCATTTTCATAATAAATTAAAAACAATTAATTAAATTCAGAAAAAAACACTTTTCTTAATTCGGGTAGCCTAAGGTTAGGTTTCAGAAGTTGACACTTAAGCCATTTTTGGGCCATTGTGATACTACGCATTCACGCTACATCGCATTAACCCATTCACATATTCACCTACTCACACAACTACAGTGTACCACATGCACATTGCAAGCTCCATGTCAACTTGTACATTGACATGGACGGTGGGTCGGCGCTGAATTCTGCACTCCATTAGACGGTCTTAGTTCTGTTTATCACCGATTGTAATCGATGATGAAAATTCGATTTGCATCTAGCCTCTGATGGGATTCGAGCCCAGTACCTCCCGGTCCAAGTGCCGAAGCTTTAACCACTGCATCACTTGTCCGGTTCGTTTAGCCCAAAGTGGGACTATAAAATGTTTGAAACAATTGAATTGAAGCAAAACACTTGGAAGATTAGACAAATAAGAGAATGTCAAAAATTCTAAACAGATTTAAACCAACAGAATATTTTAAGGGCTTAAGTTGCAATATTCTACTTAGTTTTATTTGAAAAAAGACCTTGAAATGTTGTACACGATAGTTTTAATATCAGTTAGTAGAAATAGGTGGGCAACAGTCTCCGATTTACTTTATATTTATGTGAATTCGTAGGTGCCCGTGCTAGGGTTCAATAAAATGCACATTAAATATCAGTTCTTCTAGCTTTCTCTGGTACTTTTATTAAATGATATTGTTGTAATTATGCTTTTTGAATAGAACACTATCAGTTAGTAAGCAATTTTCGAAAAAGTCTTCTAAAATGATATTCGCTGGTATAAAAATTCATATATTTTTACAATATTTGCTGTTAAGCCAACTTTATGTTTCCTCCGTCTCAGTAGGGCTGATATTAGTCTTTGTTGGATGTTTTTGTATAATCTTAAAAATAACGCGCAGTTTTGCGGCCCTGCTACTAAATTTTATCAACGCAAAATGAGCTATAAGAAGTATGCCGTCAAATTTCTTTTTGCCTTTTGGCCTGTTTTTTTATTATATTGCAGAAATCAGAGAGATAAAAAGAAAGCCTTTTCGGTCTGTTTTTTATTACCGGATCGACACGATAATTTTTTTTTCATTTTTTAATTTTGTTTGACCATTCTCAGATCGTCATTTTTCCATCTGAATTTTTTTCAGCTATAGTCCAGAGAAAAAAAAATATATTTGAAATATTTTGACAGGGGGCTACGCTACGAAAAAATGGTATTTAATCAATACGCTAATTTATTCGGAATTTCGGGAGCCTTGTTTCTTCCCTAATAAGAGTCACTAGACGTTTCAGAACGGTTTAAATGACAATAATTTTAACTGTTATATTCGGCCTTATGACAATCAAGACACCTTGCTATTAAGGTAATGCCCACAACTAGATCTAAACAGATTTTAACACATTTAAATTTCTCATTTCTATTGAAACGTCTTTATGATATCATTTTAGTCTATCATGCCCTACTTGATTGCAATAATTGGGTTAATAAAATAATTCCATCAACAATGTCAAAAATAATTGATCTCTAATTTATTAAATTTTATAAGAAATTATCTTCTAACAAAAATAAAAAAGTATACAGATCCACCAGCAAAGAGATATAAATGAGAAGAAATTAAGAAGAAAGTAAGGCACACAATATGATATGAAGTCGCGGAAGACAACAGAAACAAAAAATCACGACCTTCGTGAGATAATTTATTTTATTGTTGTTATATGGTTCCGTTTATGTACGTACATTTTAAGAAGACAATATTATTTGTACCAAAACAATAGCGACCCTACTATATATAGTGAATGAATGATACATCATGTTGGTGGCGGCACTAGAGACCGCGGGGATAAAACAATCTGCTATTGTACAGTTAAAATAGCAATATGAAAATTTGTGCGATCACCCGCACCGTATGATGATTTACATTTTATTTTATTATATTTTTACAAAACTGTATATATTTTGCATTTAACATAAAAAAATTTAAATATCACGATTAAATTATGATCTAATTTCACCAAAAATATTTCTCGAACGAAGTAATGACAAAATTTTTTCATGTTGTTACATATTTAATCATATTTTTATGAGAAATTATAACCCAAATTATAAGGAGTGCATGGAACCATATATGCGCTATGTATTTAGGCTGACATGTTTCATCTCCGGTGCGCAAACTCTTTGATTTTAAAGTTAACAAGTCGTTTTTGTTTTGTATATATTTTTGGGTTACAAATTTACAGAAATAAATTGCTGAGGTTTATAATTCGTGATCATCCACCACGAGCTTTAAGTAGTCTTGGCTTGATGACAAGAATTACAATGATCGTTTAAGGTTTCTACTTGAAGTTAAAATTTTATTATTTTAACGATAATCTTGATTCTCAAACTTAAAGAATAAGCGTGCCTTAATTGTTATTGAAAGTATTATTGAGAAAGTATTATACATCTTAAGCTGTTTTTTTTATAACATCTATAAATCATAACGCTGATACTTCTTTTAAAACCAGCACAATTGCTTTATTATGAATAAAGATATAGCTGCATGTGCACTGCACATAATAGCAACCTGTTTGCAAATCGCATCCATGTATTAATCATATGCAATTCATTCAAAACTCGATAATTTTTCTTGTCACTTCCATTATCCTAGCTTATGATATGTGTGTAAATTATTCAGAATGGTAGAAGATTTAAAAAACACTCGTACGTTCTAACTTAATTCAGTTGCAATTCAATAAATTATTTACATTCCTTAATTAATAAACATTTATGCGAAGAATTATAATCTTTGATTTATTGCTTTACGTTCATTGATTTGAAACGTTCATTTAAATGCAATGTTACCAAGGCAGAATATTCTTAAAGAGATAGTAACGAGAATTAGGAACGTATCCATTCAAACTGCGAAATTCGATGGTTCACTTTTTTCTATGTACCAAAATAATTTGTAGTTTACTTTCAAGTATTTAGTTAGTAAAATAAAATATAGTAATCGTTAAAAATTTTGGCCTTGAGATTTTTGCAGATTACCATATCGTCGGTCAAAAACAGTAGTTTTAACAAAATCCATGTGTGTTTGTGGTGTTGTGCAGACTAAATCACTTTATCATCTTAACAGCTAGACGGAAAGACGGATCGGGGTGACACTTCATATTAATCTGTTTCCTGTTATATGCAACTCCTCATTTTAGAATTATTTTGCAACATACAAATTGCCTAATTTCCTAAAAATTTTCTGATTCATCCAATGTGCAGTGTGTCGCCTACATATAAATCTGGTTACGTATAAATTGTAGGCTTGACTATGCAAAGAGCGGTACTTTATTTCCAAGATTATAAAAAGTTAAGGATTATAACGTCGCACTGCCTTTAAATACGTTGAGAGTTTCTAATTTAATTATAGGCATTACAGCTGTACAATCAAATTTGTATCACAGGACTAAATCAACTGTCGTACAGCAGTACAAGACTCGGAATACCAACAGCAGCAATCGAGCAAAGTTTAATTTGTTTAAATTGAATAACACTCTTATTTTACTTTGTAATTTGATTTTTATTTATTTGGTGGTTTCAACTCGAGAGATTTTTGGCAAATATTTTCTAACACACAAGAACAACGTCTAGTATAACACAGTTCCTGCAGGCATATAGCAACTATGCAGACAATGAACTTCTCGTGTTAACATATACACAAAACCACACAGACCGTTTAGTATATGGAAAATCCCTTTCTGTAAATGGAGTCGACATATTAACTCGCTCTAAAGTCTAAAATAATTTGCTTCTAAATATCTGGGCTTTGTTTAATTCGTCTATAGTACAATGTCGAAATATGAGGCGTATCAAAATTCGTCCTAGCAGTAATTTTCTTGTTTCATGGCCAGTAGCAATGAAGACCCGGCGCGACCAATACTTGTAAATTTGGTATGCGATAAATTGACTTCTGTCCATTTTGGCGACAATATGATTGAGTGTTTTGTGCTGAACAGTGTCTGGTTACTCTTAATTCGACCACCCACCCACCTGGTCATATCATTATATAAGAATGGTACATACTGAAGGAGACGCTTTTATTAAAACATGACTTATGTCGTAACCGCACTCTTGGTATTCTTGTGAGAATTCTGTGTGTCGTAGCTCCCTACACAACACTGCTTCTCCTTAATTGATTTCGTCCACACACAACATGACTGTATGGGATTTGACTGGACTAAAAATGTTATGAACATACGAAGCGATGAGCAAATTTTTGTTTAGTTTGAAAATTTTTGTGAAGAGGTATTTCAGAGTCTCATTACTCTGCGCGGCCTATTTCGGCCTCCAGTTCGTATACTGGTATATCTTCTTGAAGTCTGCTAAGAAGACGTTTTGTTACATTTAAAAACGCAAAAGAATGGCCCTCAATCTGGCCTCAACGGGGGGGGGGGGGGGGGCGGGGGGAGGGACGACATCCATGACCATGCCTTGGGCATCCATGACCATGCGTGTGAGTGTCGATTCCTGACCTGTTTTTACCAAAAAGTTAAATACTATCCTAAGTTTAGTGGTAGTAATTTGTTCTTTTAACCCTCCACGGTGCAGCATAAATTAAGCCTTGAAATCTTTGTCCTCAAGTGAGCCGTCTTGCTGTATTCAGATAGAATTCATGATAGAATACCACAACTTTCGTTAAACGGACTTCAACGGTAATCGCGTGATGAACTGTCAAGTGCTCGCTACAGGCTACTTCTTCTGCTTCAACTCAATTTGTTTGAAATCGTCAACCTCTTCCAGAATCACCACAACGTGTTATTTACATCGACGAATTTGAAGAATCGGTCAGCGCCTAGCAAAATATAGAGGCTTTTAGAACAATAGCGCTTAGTCGAAACCCACCTCAGGTAAACCCAGTTTGTCAACTGAGACAGTCCAGCAACAACAGATGTCAACTGATTCTGCGGGTCAGGGCAGAAACAAAATTGAAATACCTAAAACAATCGAATGCAGTTGCCACGACAAAAATTTCGTTTAATTACGAATATGAATCCGCAATTACAATTCCAGTTAACCAGAGTTAATAATTTCTCCAAACGTTTTACTGCATGGGAAAATACGCAATTAGAAGGCTACCAGAACTACCCTCATCATACTAGACCATCAATTAGTGAGGTGGAAACTTTTGACTCCAATAATTGTAAGAGCTCATAACATAGTCGAAACTTCGAACATCGCAATATCGACAATAGCTAGCCATGGATGCAAAATTGCAAACAAACTTCAAAATTAAAGTTTCAATGCGTTAGCATAGTAACGCAAAAAGGACGACAAACTTATCCAAAAGCAGTAAGTTAATAAACGATATGAATCAACCGTTGCGAGAGAGTTGATTGATTTTTTTAAAAGTTGTACTTAGTATAAATTTTATAGATTTAAAATAAAAGTGGTTTTAATTTTAACTATTAAAAATGGTTATTAAATTATTATAGATGCTTGTTAAAGCCATTATTTGTTTACATATTAATTATGATGCTTTCAAATTATTTTGGTGCTTTATGAAAATTTGATAAAATTTTCAAGCTTTTGTTGCTAAATAGTTGATGACTATTTACAGAACTTGGTATTTTACGATAACTTCAACAAATTTTCTGTAGCAGGCAAAGGTTTCGTTTTTCTAGTAGGTTACTCGTTTACCGCATATAATTAATCTGTAAATGATTCTAATTTGACATGAAATAAGCCTTAGTGTTGGCTTGGTTGATATTCGTGACATGCTAAATAGTTTTATTTTTCCTATTTATGTTACTGTAGTACATGCAGGTAATGAGGTTTAATCTAAAGTACAGTTTCCCTTGGACCATACTCGGAATTATACAACCGGACCTGACCATAGGAACTATACTGTTGAATTCAAATAATCTGTTATTGATCTGTAATTGTGCAACTAGCTACAGTGGTGCAGTCAATTTCCTAAGTTGTGTTTTCGTTTCGATAAAAAACGTCACATCGAAAAAAACGACAAATGTGGCCTGTTCTTTTATTGTATCCGAGATATCAGATAAATTAAAGAGATTATTTATCTGACAAATCAGATAATATTTTATCTGAAAAGGCTTTTTACCGAGTTTTATACACTGTACTTGTAAAATTCCGATTGAATTGAATATATCGCAATATAGTATATAGAAAGAATGTTTCTGAATTAAAGAGTTCGCAATTTTATAAATATAAAACTCATACTATAAATTTCTATTATAGCAATTCAATTTATTAATAACATTTATTTCACACACTATTATTAGCAATGTAATTTCGCAGAATATTTGCTAACTCACCTAATCCTGGAATCGCCTTTTCTTTTACTTCCTTTCACTGTGTATTAAGTAATCCCACAATGTTTTATCTTCAGTTGAGATGTTCTTCGGTTGAAAGTCATTTGCAGCAAATGAAATAAACCAAATTAAGTATATTTTAAGTTTAATTGTGTATTTAAATATATTAATTTACAATATATTATTAGGAAATAAACTCTACATAGTTATTACTTTGGTAGTGCAGTGGTTAAGGTGTACACCGCTAAGTGTTATTATCGCAAAAGTCGCCGGTTCGAGTCCAGCCGGAGTTCAAAATTTAAGCGATTATTATTCTAATTAGGCAACGATGTTATCGGATCAAGTATTCACTACACTGATGGAGAATTGACTGAAAATACTAGAATTAACAACGGCGTGAAATAATCAATGGAGAGGAATTGATGGCGTGGCATGTCCGCGAATACAAACAAACACATCGAAATGATTTAAAATTATAATACACATACATCGGCAGTTACTATGAATGGAATATTTGCATTATATTCTATCTCAAGTATAATTTTTGGTTAAAATTAAAAACTATACTAAAATTATATTGCCATAACCCATTAAAATTATACAAAAATTATTATTAAATTTCTATGAAATCGTAAGTTTATTTTTAGTAAAAAAAATCAATTTTTCCACTATAGTGAAATTAGTCTGATGATGAGAATATAAAAATAATAGTTGGATGATCTGGAATGTATATAGGAAGAAGCTGAGGTAAGTTGACTGATCATTGGTACTGATTCGTTTCTTTTTTTTTCATTTTTTTTTGTGCAGTATACCTGTTTCTTTTTATTTTAGCTTCCTTCTTCGTGTAAGCAGTCTAATACTGCCATATATTTTGGAAAACCCCACGACACTGCTGATCCATAGCCGGAGCAAACTGACCGCTCTATGTCAGCATTTCTAAACTCTCTAGTGCGTCACTTATGTTGACTTGCTGGGGCTTTACAAACGGACAACCAAAATCCCATTGGAAAGCAAATTGATCGCCGTTTTAAAATTTCGGAAACTGAATACCGTACCAGTGAAGAGTTGGTCATATCACGCTTTACATAATAAAATATGCCGACAATTTTTAAAATTTCCAGACGCCAGGAAAAAAGCAGAACACAAATAAATATTCTTTAAAAATAAGTCACCTTGGCATAATTGGATGCGTCGATGGTACGCACGTAATAATAATTGCTCAACAGGGAACACATATTTGTCAATCGGAAAGGGAACTATTCACGAAACGTACATATACTAAATATTTTGCTAGATTTGCAATTACAATCTCTCAAAATCATGAGTTTGTGCAACCTATCATGGATCCGCACATGTTTCTGCGGTTTGAACACTTAGCCCGGAACGACAAGTAATGCGGCGAAGTTACGTGAATGGAGTACGAAACACTTTGGAATTCGGGGTTTTCGTTAGAAACATTGCACGACTACTTGACTACTTATCGGAACCCAAACACAACTCAACCGAGATACAGTTATATATACGCGAAGGCTTGAAACCCGATCGAACGGTGTAATGGGGTGTTCAAAACACGCTTAGATCTACATTAAATTGATATGGCAGCCGAGAGAATATTTAAAATTCAACAGTTCAGCAGGAAGTATATAATTCGGAAGAAAATGATTTTGCTGCACTTAGAAATGAACTTCTGAATTATTTTCTATAAACACAAGAAGGACACTAAATACAAAATTATATTTATTACAAGTTCAATAATTTTTTTTTAAATTATATCACAATTTCATTTTCAATCATATATATTACAGGCCTTCGCTTTAATGTTTGTTGAAGCACATTTCCAGCAACTTTGCTTCGACTTCAACTCGTCGGGAATTTTATGTTGTTACTCTTTGTGCTTTCAACTCATCAAATATTTTCCGTTGTATTGTCACTCGTGCTTTCTTTGGTTGCAATGTATTGTGTTCGACATTGTCTGACGTCTGATACCGGAAGACAATGGAGTACATTCTGATATGTTCAGATTTTCCACATCTTCTTCACAGAATATAATTGTAATATGCCCCTCATCGCAGGAGGGGGTTCATATTTGTTACAATTGCCACCCGCTCTTCAAACGAATATAAAGTAACACTAGGAGTCCCACATTCCGTTTTATTTTTGTCGGTAGCCTCTATTCTTAACTTTATTCAAATTTTATTCTTTAGGTCTGCCCAAACCTGTCAATTACAAGTTCTAGGTATGTATATGATAAACATACTAGAAATTTATATTGCAATTTTATTAACATACCTTTTTTCCAATCGGTTTTGTCGCGTATTGGAGGTCCTTCGGAAGTTAGCTTAGACATTACACTTTGCCAATAATTGTTAGTTGACGATTTAGTGCTTATAGTATAAATGTACCAAATACAATTTCAAGGTTTTCCTCAAAAACAGCTGAGCATTGACAAAAATTGAGATGGCGTAAATAAATTCAATTTTATATAAATATTGAAAATGTATTGTAGAAAAATTGTAAGTATATATTTATGTTCTTACATTGCACTCAAATAAATTTAAAATGTCACAAAATTTGTATTTTGGATTATAATTAATTTTTAAATTATTTATTTTTGTAAAGATAAAAATAAAATTTTAAAGATTTTTGTTTAAACACATACCTTCTCACCTTATCTTATGTTTTGATATTTCAAAATAATTTGAGGTTATGGTTGTGTTTCATTGGGTATCACGGAGAAAAATCTTAACGTAAAAAAAGATTCGTAACATACAAATTTAACGATATACTATCGAAATTTTTGATAGTATCGGTAATAGGTAATATTTTAAATGAGGTAACCTATCAAAAATAATGTCCTTAATTATAAAATCTTATAATATTTCACTATTTGTTAATAATTCCGTAAGGTTCAATGAATAATTTATGGATTAAAGGTTATGGTTACCTTAACGAAAATCCAAAATCAATCCATTTAATTTATATACAATCGAAAACTTTCCAATTAATTTCTTAAGGTGTTAAAACCTATTAATCTAAAACATAACGCGAACTTCTCAAATCCATTTCTCACACATTAAACGGAATTATTTATCTTATATTTCAAATAAAAATGATTGCCCCAAGACGTCGATGTCTCTTTCGAATATACATAAGATTCAATATTGTCGTAAACACAAGTAAACATAGCAGAACAAAGCTGGATACAACAATAATAATAATAAAAAAGTGAGATCCCTAAAGGCCATAATCAAATATTAATAACAATAATAAATTACAATTTGTATTTGTTATAATTTCTTATTTGTTTTCATTTAATAGTAACAGAGCGCTTTGTTACAGCTTAACAAAATC
The DNA here is from genome assembly GCA_947310385.1 of Nephrotoma appendiculata. Lineage (NCBI taxonomy): Eukaryota > Metazoa > Arthropoda > Insecta > Diptera > Tipulidae > Nephrotoma > Nephrotoma appendiculata. The sequence goes on along the minus strand of OX371224.1, from coordinate 4,505,433 downwards.
CAAATTTGGCAGAATATTTTTGTTGTTCAACCTGAATGAAATTAAAAATGGCAATTTAATTGATAACCATTTAGAGGTTATTTTTTGTAGTCAGTCGTATAGTGATTTTGAATTGAATTAAAAAAAAACTAACTTTAAACAATTAAAATTAATCTACCATTAGCCGTCTTAAAGAGTGTATGCACACCAATTTGGGAATATGAGCCGCGATTGAGGGCAGATAGGCAGGGTGCGGTAAACCTGTAACCATGCGTTATTTCCCCTTTATAGCACGTATATTAATTACTGTCAGTCGACCCATCCCAATATACCGATTACATATTATATTTTTTTAATCAATTTAACTTATCAAACGGCATTGTGAGTCACATGTAATATTTTGATGGTGATCGCGTGTTAAACGAAACTATTTAATTTATTTATCCAAATTATATATCCTTCATGTTTTATTACATATAAATATATACAGAATATATAAGGGATTTAAATTCATTGAACCGCGTAAAGTATTTAACTAAATCGTAATTTGATCATTCAAAATCCCGGAAATAGTTTTTTTGAGCTACCTGATAACAAGGTAGATATTTTATTATGTAAGATGGTGACCGTCAAGCTTTTTTATTTACTATGCGTAGTTTTGTAAAACCACACGACGGCATTAAACAGAAATATTATTTACGATAGTTTTTGATGATTTTTGGTTAAGATTAAAGATTAACTGGAATCGTTTTATTTGATCGTAAGCCGAATTATATACGGTAATGATTAATAGTAACATCGAGTTTGTGATTTCATTTTAGAAAAACTGTCTCAAACTGCATTTTTATCCCACTACAAATTTCATTAAACACGGTCGCAACTTGTGTGGTAATTAACAGACTTTCTTTACATTCCAAAACCAAACCACAAATTATCTAAAACCATAAATTAACCAAGTGTTGCTCCAAAATTCTAGAATTCTGTATAGAAATATTTTATTTGATATATTAAACGTTGTAATCATCACTGTACACAGATCCTTAAAGATCGTTAACAGTAAGTTTCGTTTTTAAATTACACCTTTCAAAAGTGAAAAATGTTAATAATAATAATTTGTCTAGAAAATATTTTTGTTATAATTAATTTTTTAGTATATCCTAGCTATAGATATAGTCCTTAAATCAAAAACCTCAGGTATATATAGTTACTATATATAGGGAACCGTAACTTATTGATCAATTAATAAAGTTATAAGACAACATACGTTAGGCGTGTGCCCTTTTTACTTTTATTATCCCTAAACGTAAGGGTAGGAATTAAACTTATTTATTGTTATGTAGGTGGAACGAAATTTATGTATAAAGGTAAACCACCCTTATATAGGCCGATATGCGCGTATAAACCACAGTTTTTATATATAGTTTTCATTTCATTGATCAATAATATATATGTGTGTGTGTGTGTGTGTGTATGGTATGTGCTGCCCCATAACAGATGGATTCAATGATATCATGATCCGTCAATACCGATATATCATATTGATGGCGTTATTTCATTAATTTTAATCCAATCAATTTTGCTTCGGTTTCAGTTTCATTTTGCACATACCGAGTGAGACAAAATCAGGTTGAATTCTTAATGTTATTTATGTTAAGCCAACTGTTGTTTTATAAAAGACGATAGACTTTTTGTTTTGTTTGGATACACCGACTTACATATATGTATTTTCTACCTGTTGTTTGCCTTCCTTCTACATGCGAACTATCCATAAAGACGAACCGATTTTTAGTTAGTTTTTGTTAAAGCGACACTAAAGACTACGTTAAATTGTAATAATTTCGCTTCTTTCGTTTTATTTCATATGTATAATGGGTTTTTTAAACTTGGCTCGGGTACCAGGAATCAGAGATTTTAACATTTTGATAATAAGTATAGTTCAACTCAACGAGAATAATGTTCCATTCTTCTCGTATATTTTTTAAAAATTTTGTCCAGCCGCGATTGTTTAAATTTTGGGTTTGTTATACAATTTTGTGTTTGGTCAAATTTTTAGTTAATTCTTTAAGATCATCGACAATAATCTTTATTTTATTTTATTTTATTTTAAATAGCCGACATTAGGATGAATATTAAATATGTTTTCTTAAATAATACATTTCCAAGAATGGTATTTTAATTTATGAGATCCTCATTAAAAATAAAATGGGCACTGAATATTCTCCCCCCGTCTCTCACTGTTCGGGTCAACGTCCCATTTATTGTAAATAAAACGTTCTCATATATAATGCGGCACCCTTAAAAATGCCTTCACAATCTTATCTTATGCAGTATAAGGTGAAACGAATGTAAACTACCGAAGTACGTGCAACTATTACAACACCAACAAACCTTATCACCAAATAATTATCAAACCAATTATATTTAACCTCGTCAAGACACAAAATAATTTCACAGAAATTAAAAAATAAAAAATATTATAAATTCTCAAGTCCTATGAACGTTTCCGATATATCACACACAGATCTTAGACCAAAAAATATCATAATTCGAGGTAAGTCAAAAACGTGCCGTAGATAACATTTCAGATTATAGATTAAACCATACTCGTAAAATGTATGTGATGTACGATTGAATATGTTGTGTATATTTTGAACATTACATAAGAGAATTTTTTCACCTGTCATAACCTCAACCAAAAAAAAAAAAAAATAAAAATAATATTTTAACGCAAACATTTTCTTTACGACTGGTGTGCGCATTAATTCGGCGAACCTGTTCTTGCTGATGATTTATGAGTTTACAAACAAAATATTTTTATGTATATACAAGCAAAAGCACGGAAAAATTAACATAAACATAATTTTCAAATACAAGTTGGAAAACATTAAAAATATGATAATTTAATATTGTCTTTGATTATTTGAATGGTGACATTTATTTATAAAATTTTATTCCGTTTTACTACCAGATCAAACAACCGAGATAAGATTTCTTAGAGTAGCGAGCTCAACTTTGCTTTACGTATATGCATGTATAACATATTCAGAAGTCAAAAATTAATTTGACATTATAAAAACTTTATTATCCTTGAAATGAAATTGTTATAAAAAATCGTAAAACCTGTCATCGTACATGTGTAATATAAAGGTACAATGCTAAAGGTTCATTTTATAGAACACCATAATCTTATATAACTAGAATTTTTCGTGGTAACTGTGACATTAAAATGGTACGCAAATAGATGTTCATATATTCCAGAAAAATGGGTTTTGGGAACACCTTAGATATTTTCATTTATCCGGAATCGAATGCACGCTATTGATAATTTACCAAGACTAGAAATTTTTTATGGAACTTAAGATACTTAATGAGTATTTCAACAATATTAGAGATTTCCAGTTACTTAGTATAACCAGAGGAGAAATTTCATTCTATGTAAACGTAAAAATTGAAACTGCGATTTCTTTTTCTGTAAATAGCCGCATACAATCAAAATATTTTGGTTTTTACGTATACGTATATGCAGTTTAACGAAAAATCACAGATACAACGATGACATTGGAATTATCAGAAATATGTTCTGTTTTCATTTTTTTAGTTCAAATGAAAAATCTAATTTGATTGTCTGTGGTATAAGTGATCTTAAAATAAGAATTCATATTAATATTCCTTGACTGTATAAGCCTAGGTCGAAGTACCATGGAAGTTTCAACTACGGGAACCAGAAAACTTACTCGATTTTAGGAACTAAAATAAACAAAATGGAGTAAATGCCGTATCTCTTCGGTTCTCGGTTTCGATAAGGATACCCAAATGACAATTTAGTGTGGAAAAATGGTAATTTCTATAAATGTTAAATTAGGAAGAGAAATTATTGATTTTCGATTGCTTCAGAATGAATTTTGATCTAGCTGACGAAATTTAGAACACGTTTTTGGCTTTGTCCTTATTTTCATCGTTGCCTTCTTCCCCTGCGATGTACTTACGTGCCGTGTCTTGTCATGATTGTCATCTTTTTGTATATCTTCATTGCTCTTGTCGGGATTTTCCTCCGTACCAAATGTAGGATCTTCAATCATTCTACATCATTCTATTCAATCTGATATCAGCTATCCCATGCCGCTTCATCATTTTCCTCTACTTCTTTAATCGGTAATGGTCCCTGTTCAGTGCGATTCAGAACGTAATTTGCCCGGAGAAAACATTCAAAAATAATATTAAAATGTTCTGAATTAACGATATAAATCTACATTCGGCAGCTCTTCAGAAGTTAAAAATTTCATAAAATTTGTAAAACTGTAAAAGATTTTCTATTTAGCGGAAAGTTTATTGAATGATATTCAAAATAGGTGAAAACATACAAACAAACTTTGTTTATGTCATGATTACCTTAAGTCAGAAAACCCTTTTTTCGCGGACACAACTGACAGTAACAATTTCACCTTGACGACGATGATAATGTCGATAACCATTAACCTTGGCTACTGTGTCGCCCAGAAACTCCTTTTGCAAACCTTTTTCGTAATTTCCGTTGCCCATACATGGGGCGTTGAAATTATTACAGCCGCAAGGGCCATGCACTGTGTTTTTAAGCATGATATCTCGCAATTTTTTTTTGTTCCAACACTCGGAACCTGTAAGGATGAAGGCTGTAGATTGATCAAAAATATACCTTCTCTGTCAGATTGTTTAGAAGGTAGTTCAGCTTGATTGTAAACACGCGTGCCACCAAACCCGGTTGATCAGCAGTAGTTTTAGCAGGTGCTGCATTAGTAAGATTAGCGACTTTGTATTGCAGCATCGACACGTTATTATGATCTCGATTTGCCTGCACTTCAGGATATGAGTCGTTAAGCTTTAGAAGCTTCAATTTTTCTTTGACGTTCCTTTGCCAAAATGTCAAAACGGACAAATAATAATAACGTCAACATAACATTGAGGATTGGCCTAAGTTGATAGCTTCCTCTCGGGTTATTTGCTTTAGCTGCTGCTAAATTGTTTGGCATTGTGATCTTCATGTAAGCAATACTAGTAAGCCGGGAATGACATTGTTCTACAGATTCTTGACTACATCTCAATCGTTGTTGTATTGACACATTTTTAGCTGCGCTTCTTTCTTTATTTTGAATTTTTCTATTGTTTGCTTGCCTCTCTCTTTGAAGACGTTTTTTGCGTTCGTTGGGAATTTTAATGTTCTATGAAATGAAAACTATACTAAAGAAAAATAGCAAAGTTCAATTTTGGAGAGCAAAGGAAATTTTCATTCAAATATAGATTTAAAAATTGAAAAAATGAAATAAAAAAAAAGAAAATGAACATCTAAGGGGTTAAGATAGTTTTATCTAAAATAAAAATTAAAGAGTTAATGAATTAAAGTTAATATTACAATATTTAAATCCACGTGTAATCCAACTATAATTGCTCTAGGTTTCGCAGAAGTTTTCGTTATCGTTTTCGTTAAAAAAATAAATATTTTTATCCAGTGGAATCATATCTCATTAAAATGAAGATCCCACCTACAGGATAAAAAATATTTGATCAATCAAAAAATTCGACATAATCTCACTTTTTTGTGAGATTAAAACTTTTTGGCTACATTTGAGTAGATATTCAACTTTTTAGTTTAATTCTCCGGTTGGTTCGAAAGTTATGACGTTTTACATTTAATCAATTTAATTAAATTAAGACATTATTCTGATACAAAAAATTCAAGTTAGGATTTCAAAAAATTAGATACAAATAAATTCAATCCAGCGAGCGTAGAGTCTTCATATGAGATAATTCGACATATTTGACAAATGAGATCTCAATTTTTTAGTGATGTCGACAATGTACAGTGTAATGTAAATTCTGCAAAAACGAAACATTATAAAAATAATTTTAGAAATTTTATTATAGAGTTAGATAATTTACAAAATCTAACACGAATCAAAAATAATTTTATCAAAATTAGTTGGTGCTTCTTTAGTCCTTTTGGGTTTTTTTTGTTCCCAGGTGCTAAATAGGCGACAACGCTGAAATTTAACATATTTTAAAGAATTTCTTACACATACACATACGTCCGTCAAAAACACTGAAGAACAATTGCTAGAATTGTTTTACCGATTACTGAATTACCGATAATTTGGAGGCACTTTTTACATACTTTTTCACATTTTCAGCATCATCATTGGAAAATCACACTCAAGTGATGCGAGTAGTGTGGTAATGTTTTATTTTAGTTAACTGTTTAAAATAATAATATGAACACAAATATGTACCTTTTTATGATTCCCATTGTAATAAATTGGTGTAAATTATACCACAGCAACACGTCGTCCTGAATTCAGAGAGTTTAAAATTGCACTTTGCCTTATGAAAGTAAGCTTTGGTATATTTAGATGAGTGCTACGCCCACCAACATTATAGGCCTATAAACTATTATATTGGTCATAGCACCAACAAATGGCACAGTTCGCTGGTTTAAGCTTAATGCTATACTGAGAAACTTCTGAATCACTTGAACATGTTTCGTTCGACACCTGCTAAGCATTAACGAATTAGAACGAAATCAAATGCCGGTCATAATTCATAATTACAAACCAATTTTTTCTTCTACATTTCTATCCATTTTATGACTACTTGTCGGTAGTTTTATGTGGATAACGATCATTAATTCAGATAATTGTCTTTATGCGATTCGCTAAGTCATTTAAATAAGTTCCGCACACAGTACATGAATAGATTAAAATTTATTTGTGTATTTCTTTGAAAGATAGACCGCAACAATATCGGTTAATTCATTTGTGCACGTACGTCTATACCGGAGTAATTCCAGTTTCTCCCACATCTGTGTGTGTAAATATATTATTATTTAAGCAAACAGTAGACAAATTTCTTTTCATTTCAAAGTTAGTTTTCTTATTATTATTCTTCGCGTATATGGATGGTTGGTTGGATATATATGAAAACATTAAAGCCAAAGTTCAAATATGTCAAACTGATCACCATGTTAAAATGTTTTTGATGTACCAAAAAAATAATAATTTTGAAGTTCATGTTCATATTTGATGTTCCTCGAGATATATACTACGATGGTATATTCAATTTTTTTGTGTTTGTTTCTTAAACAACAAATAAAGAAAACTATTAAAGAAGTCATTGTATTGTTTTGACAGTTTAAAATGATCGATCGTTTGTTATTTATGAGACGTTAAACAGGCTTAAGCTTTTTGTTAATTTTGATAAATCTACTTCACTGGCAATAATTTTCAACTTGCTTCAACAAAAATTCAATTCAAATCTGAATATAAATCACTTCAAATCGTGACCTTCTCACGTTTAAAAAAAAAATTGTAACAATATAAAAGCAGAAAATAGTTTCCATCTTATCTAGATCGAGATCGATGAACGATGATAAAATTTATTTTTTTATATTTTCCTAATTGAGTTTTAGAAAATTTATTGTTCTCATTATTTTGGCATCTCGATTTCATATTTAATTTTTATTATTGACATTTAAAAATATAAAGTGGATTTCTGTATAAACGTATATAAGTAGGAAGGACCAAGCCTATTCTACTTTTTTTGTAATCAATCGTGGCACATTTACGTATAACTTGAGGGTGGCATGATTAGAGGCGCCGGTTCCTGTAGGTGGTTAGATTAAAATCATGTATTAATATTGTCGCATATTTACCTAATTGTCTTTGTCATGTATACGTATACCTAAATTATTAATTCGTAATCTAGATTATAATTTATAGAATATATGTATTTTTGTTAAGATCTCGTATATAAACAAATTTGACCACCTTCAACGAATTCTACTTTTGCGTTTTATAAACATATATAATAGAAATCTGCCAAACAAGTAAGCAATTTGATTCAAATTTAAATATATTCTTGTGATTTATGATATCTGTTTCCTGGTAAATCACTCATAAATTTTTTCTAACTATTGTTCATACAAAATGGGGTTTGTTTCCTTTATACAGTCAAAATTACTGTTCTATATATGAAAACAATGGATAATTTTGGCATTGATAATAATCAAGTGAAATGACTCACGCAGGGGTGAGTAGTAAAAAAGTCGTAACCAACATCATCACCATCATCTTATAAATTTAAAGTTAAATTTTAATGTCGACCCGATTTTTTAAGTAACTATTAAAACAACAAACAAATTTAATGAAGTTTTCTGTAGATTCATACAACAGCTTTACGTGTATTTTTAAATTTTGTCTACTAGAGTAGGTCAGCACACCGTATCATTTCTCAATTGCCATCGTAATAAAGGTTTTACCAAAACAATTTTTCTGAAAATAAATTTTCTTAAAACAATTCTGGACTAGACAATTTATCGCATAAGGCACTGCGAAAGGCACACAAATCCCTCAAGCAAATGGAGCAAAATAATTTTTTTATCTATACCCACCCGGTGATTTTTTTAAGCTGAAACTTTCTAATATCTCGGAAAATAAGCATTCTACAAAAAATGTCTATGATCAAAATTTAATCATTCCGCGGGGGATATATGTACATAAGTGCTAAAATTATTACCTATCCTTCCCTTCTTGTAAGCGGGGCGGGGGGTAAATTTGAAATTAAAATAGGAACCCCTATTTTTTATTGCAGATTCGGATTCGACTGCTTAAAGTATACGTATAGGATTTCTTTGAAACATTTTTTTTGATTTAATGACGATATTAATTTTTTGCTATTTCTTCTATTGAGAACCCCCCCTTCTGTAATACGTTTAAATTAAAATTAAGTATTTACGTATCACAAGTACATGCGATTAAATCTGCTTTCAAATAAATGATTTTTTTATTATTTTGTTTTAAAAATATCTGAATAACTGGGAAATTGTTACCTGAAGAAATGTAATTGGCTGGTGAATAAACAACTTCCAGCGTAACTCGGGAACAACGATGTGAACGTAGTATTTTCTATTCCCATCAGGGTGCTTGATTAACGTGAGTCCGCTCGCCTTATCATATTTTAATTAAATATCGTGGTCAAAATGATGGCCTTCAACTTCAATGCATTTATTAATCCGCATTTCAAATCAATGTTCACAACTGAGAAGTGCCCGCTTGAATTTCGGCACAAGCATTTCTGATTTGCTCAATCATATTCTCACTATAGTGGTTGGTGTTTGTTGGTAAATTTTGTCTTTGAGATAGCCCCACAATAAGAAATCTGGCAAAGTAAGATTTGGTGATCTACCAGGCCAATTACCGCACCATTTCTACCGATCCAGGACTATTGAAATCACGATCAAGTATTTTGCATGTTCCTGGGTTGATATAATAAGTTTCTTGACAAGACGTTTTTCAGTAATTAAAAATTTAAGAAATATAATTTGTTTAAGACCCACGTATATGCCCCCCCCCCCACCACCACCACCCGGAATGATTAAATTTTGGTAATGAACCTTTTTTTCCGTAGAGTGATTATTTTCCGAGCTATTTAAAAAATCACCCTGTATAATGTAACTATATACTACGAATTTTATTTACTGTACTATTTCTAGTCGTGACTCCAACTCATTTTTTTTTTAAAATCAGGAGTTCACTAATTATTATATAATATACTTAGGCGTCCATCTAGACCAACGGTTAATTTGGTGAAAACATATTGAAACGAAACGAGACCATATCAAATTAAAAGTGGATAAAATGCATGGATGTCAATTTTGGCAATCAAGCTGTCCAAGAAACTTTTATCTCATTCGATTTTTTTAACGAGACAGCTAACAGATATACCTTTGTCTTCGCGGTTAAAGAAGAAAATCATGGCTGTGACAACATAAATTATAAAATTATAAAATTTATTTATTGATAAGAAATAGAATCTGCACCTGCAGATTTACATAATTACCTTAGTGATCTTGTGGCTCATATTTTCAGGATTGTTTGATGCGCCTTGTTTCTTTTGATGGCACTGTTCCTCTTGTGGATTTTAGCACTAAACTTCTATTTTTAAATAATTGTCTTTAAAGGGCATCTCCCATTGTTCTATTTAATTTTGATCAGTATCGTTCGGGGTTTTCCAATTTTATTCGAGGATTGGTGCGGGAAGAATTTATCGTTGTAACGGAATTCTATTTAATTCCGTTACTAACCTATCCCAAACAAAAAAACTAATAATTTTCTTATCTGCATGACCTTGGAGATAATTCTCTAACTATATCTAACTTATGTACCAGTCATGCTACGTCTTCACATTTTCTTTTTTACGTTTATTTACTACAAGGCCATTTAATTAATTCATGTTAGAATTTTTTTTTAATGAGTTTCTGTGGGGTAAGCGTAAATAGTTTATGTAATTCGACATCTCTACATTTTTCAAGTACACGATAAATGCAAGTGGTTTATTTATGTATAGCGTTGACATATTTACGAATACGTCAACCTATGTGAAAATCAAAACCATCTGTATTTGTTGTTGTACAAACTTCCGCTAGTAGCAAATACGAGCCGGAAATTCACAACATGCGCGGTTTCTAAAAGTTTTCTGGATTGTCATCAAAAATAAAATGTAAGTTGATTGAGAGAACAATTTTAATCACTGGGTTAAAATGTAAATTCTCTCTCTCAACAAGTAATTAGCTTTGGAATAAATACCGCGAAATTTTCTTGGTTGGGGCAGTCAGTGACCATTAATTATCCGTGTAGTAGCTCAGCTCGGCGGATAATTAAGCTAAATACATAGTTTTTTTTTGTTTTTGGTTTGTTTTTTTTGCTTAATGAATAAAAGTTTTCTGTGTAAATTAAAATATTGTGTGTTTTTTTTTTGGGTTTTAGTGAAGAACAAAGCGGTAAATTGGTAAGTATACAGGGCTCACCATACTAATTCTTACGGCCCAGGTAACACGGTGTTCTTTTGGCTGTCTCTCGGGACGGGAATGTTGTGACATAGGCACTCTTTCCCCTTCTGCCAAAACCGCCGTGGTACCCAAAAAAAAAAATACTTACTAAATTCTGTTGTGGGCCAGAGGCCAATATATTTTTGTTTCCATATTAATTGATCTAATATGGTGGTGTAAACACCATAATATACAACCTCGGTCGACTCGATCCGCATAACGGGTCGACGACACTGCCACTATGTAGGGGTCCGTTACCCCACTCAACTATTCCCTCTTTCTTCTGCGGCTAGCAAGGCCGCTATCCATGCACTCCAATACCCACGCCATTTTCCTCTAAAAGACTGAGCTGCGGGAATAAATGCCGCAAGGAGTGCGAACATGGGTAGCGGCAAATTCTGTGAAACCGGGCTGGCCTCAATAGGTAAGAGGCTAACCCGTTTCATCGTTTGTAAAGTATTTAATCGAAATGAATCAAACATTCATCAACTGAAAGCTATCAATTTTCATGGGATGTATTGCGCCAGCGAAAAAAATAACATATACATTTAAATATTCAAAAATATTGTACGGCGCCATACACGTATCGATTGCGCTATTTTGTAAACACTTTGGTCTTTATACAACCAAAAAAGGTATTAATAAATGGTCAATTAGTATCGAAACGCCTTTCACTTGTTAGCTTCTCATGACATTTCTTAAATTGTCTTGGTCGCCTAAAGATTTAAGATTTGTCAATTTGAAACTGAAAGCAACGAACCTTTTTCAGATATCCGGCCACAAAATAGAGTACACTAGAGATTGTTCAATGAGCACAGTCGTTTTACTCTTCATACTTTTCAAATATTTGTCAAAACCGGTAAAGTTCTTACTGCTACCACTTGGATTGGCCGATTTAACCAAAAATTAACAGGACTCTCTTTCCTTATTCCAATTTTTTATTTTTACTTTTAAAAAACTTTTATATTTATTATTTTATTTTTAAAAAAACAATAATACTTAAATTAAATTGTTTTATGAGCTTATAAGTTTACAAAATTAAAATAACAGTTATTTAGCTCTTTTATTGTTTTTATTTATTAGTACTTAAGCTTTCGGAACCATTTCGACATACTTTTGAGAATGGAACCGAAATGGTTCCGAAAGCTTAAGTACTAATAAATAAAAACAATAAAAGAGCTAAATAACTGTTATTTTAATTTAATAATACTTAATTTTAAAAAAATTAAAAAACAGTATCTTTTAAAACTTTCATTTTTAACAAATTAAAAATTACAACATTTTAGGAAAACTATAGTTGCGGGATTCTTCCTTCTAAATGAATGAAATGATTTGGGTCAAGCAACAATTTTGTTACCAGCACTTTAATGCGCAAACTAAACGCTGATGACAAATTAATCCTGTGAGAGTTTTAGATTATTATTTTACGTGAATTTTCTGGGTTGGCTTAATGGTAGTTATAGTCTTACAAAAGATTGTCTTCATAAACAAATATTCCTACCAAATTTTAAGTAAATTAGAACAATTTTAATTTTTCGCTTCATAGCGTATCATGAAAAAATGTTAAAACTGCGGTCTGATTTTCACAATGACGATATTTTTTTTTCCAAAATCGATGATGATCGTACAACATATGTTTTCCTGAGTCTTTGTGGCCAGGTTCTTTTCAAGAAATATGAGATGTTTCTCAATTTACAAATACAAATTCAATTATAGAAATCACATTTCTTCATCTTCTGTTCCGAAATGCTGCTGTTTAGTCCAGCATGAATACAGAGCTTTATCTAAAAAACATTATAGAATCCCAACAAAACCTTATAAACTAAATGTTATCATAATTGCTAAAAAAAAAGTAGGAGATCTATACCGATAGAAATCTTTTGCAATACTACAAAAGAAATATCATTATAATTCGTTAAAATATGTATCGAATAATATCGACTAGTTATTTTTGTTGTTGTATTAAAAACGATAGTAAAAGAGAACTCGTCGACATAAAGTTACGTCACAAAATGAATATTGTCACAGGCCGGTAGGAAATATGGCTTTGGAAATATGGCGAGGTCTGGGAAAAACAAGTAATTTAAATTTGTTAGTCCTATAGATGGGTGAGCAGATCTGACTACGCCATCAAGAAATGCTTGTTTACGGAAATTTACCAAACCGATCGGTACATTCATGCAACCGGTAGTTTGAACGGTAATATAATTTGTAGAAGTTGCTGTGTAAAATTTAATAAATATAATCTGAAATATTTGTAAAGCCATCATCAGATGTTCATCATCATCATTCAAAAATACAAACATTTTTGCAATTATTGGGGATGACAGTTTTGTATTATCTAAATCCAATGTTGAGGTAACTTACCAATTTATTCGGTATGTTGTCTAAAACTCGTACTTCAAGGTGGTCTAATCAAATCTGCTTACCAATCACAGGAATTTGTTTTAATAGCAGTCAAAATCACTTACAGTTTTTTGTGTATGGCAGATGGGAGTTATCGAATAAGTTAGTGTTTCGCAAGGCACGCATTCGGCACTTGATCACTTATTGATTTTTCTATTTATTGATTTTGTTTGATCATAAGCTGATAAAATGTAAATTCTTTATTTATCTAATATTTATTAAAAGTTTTAACAGGCTTCTTGCTAAAGAATCAGATAGCTCACACTACCAAGAATCCATTACGTTGTATATTAAAAACGACATATAACCCTAGATTCAGCACAATATACACGATAAATTCTTCCGAATAGGATCACTTCAGGCTTGTGGTGTAACGTTTCATAATACTTAAACAAGAGTGGTTCTGTATTACGCATTATTTCCTGATACAAGAATATGCTTTTCACTCGCCTTACTAAAATCCTTAAACCCATATAGCCTAACTCGTTTCAAAACTGTTTAATGCGAATATTGCACTTCCATCGTACGTGAAATAACTCTATATCCAAAAAGGTTTATCTCACCGAATCTAATTTCTATCAACCACCCCCAGTTAATTTTTTTATGGCATTAAGTTTATACGATACGAGAAGAATTCCACTCTTCAAACGGATTAAAATTATTTATCAAATGATAAAGAAAACATATCGTCAAAACTCTTACAAACTACCTGAACTAAAAATTTTCTGGGTCCAGAATGATGATTGTGTGTTTAGGCACGATCCTAAAACTAATCTGAGTCTATATCACAAATTGTACAGAGTTCTCCAATTACAATTTAACAAGTGACTTAGCTATAACAAAATGTGTCAATAATATCCAATTAGTACATCTTCCGGACTTATCTATTTTAATATGTAAGATGATCCATTTTGTTACGCTTTCGACCTCAATTTTATGTTTCTTGTTCTACTTTTGTTCTAGACCATATAACACACAAAGGACGTGTACGTAAAAGTAAGTGTGAACCAAGTTCCCAAGAAATACATAAATTTGATCAACTTGTTCGTGTTAATAATTATTATTTCTGAGATTATTGAGTAATTTGAATCTTAAACCTTAAAAAAATGTAAATAATCAACCAAAACTAAAGAAATGTATTCGTCGAAATTAATAATCAATAATGAAATATGTATACTTATATTACTGGCGCCTAGTCTTGTGACATTTGGCATGCTTTCGCCAAACATTAAATTGAAAATATTTTTTAAATTAAAACACAGAAAATTCCAATGGAAGATCGAACAAAACATAAATTTAACGTTTTTGTATTTTAAAGTGCGTGATCGTCTTGTCGTGTACATATATTTAAGTATCGCTGTGTTGGTCTTCATGTATATAGATTTATAAATTTAGGCTTCAATATATTTTAAACCATATAGGTAATGATGATGATGAGGTGCCCCGGATAATTACATATCTACTTTTAAGCATAAATGCATTAGTATAACATATTCATTTAGCATATTACGGCTATACAGAGATCTTGTAATTATTTAAAGGTTTAAAACAAAAATTAAATTTCACTTGTTGATGATAATCAACCGACAAGACAAGACGAGAAAAAATTTTAAATATCGTAATTAGTTTCAATTTTGAGGCTAATGAAGTGGAAGTTTTGTGTGTACAACCGCTTAAGGATGTTTGGTATGTGATGTCACTATTAACAAAAAAAAATATTTGACCAATTATCAACCTGTTCAATGATCATTAGGTACACTCGTATATAGCGGCAGACAGTAAAACGAAACAAGAAAGATCAAAATCGTATAAGACCATATGGTGTAGAAAAATACAGAAAACAAATATTCGACTATAATTCAACACCTAATTTATGTATGTATGTGTGTTGCAATGTCCTTATATGAGGATCGTATAATAATGATAAAGAAATAATACCTGTAATTATAATGATGACAATTTAATGAGAAGAAAATACGTATTTGTGGATCCAAATGGTATTCTTGTAGTATTAACCGTAAGAATAAAAGTTTTCATGTACTTATACAACAAGACTGTATAAGAATTTACCATAAGCTCAATTCAATTTCGTGATTTTTGATAAAAATCTATTAGAGGTTTTATATCGTATTGTTTAAAGCGCACAAGAAGAGAACTACAAAAATATAATGAACGATCGCGACCAACCAGGGAATCAATAATAATTCTTCATATACCTTTAAGAACTTATCGTATTATACAGGTAAGTTCAGCATAATCAAAATGTAACGTCACGGTATTTTGTGGTGTCTAGCTCTTCTATATATTTATGTCTGTGTAAGCGAGACTGTAACCGTATTCAATTGATGGATTTGATTTGATTAGTGTGCATTGTTATGGTGTACTTTTAAATTCGAAATCAATAAATAAATGTTGTGCTCGCTATTTTTGTTTAGGTGATTTATGGAAACGTGAGAAATTGATTTTCTTCCATGAACATTTTTTGAATTCATTTTAGCTTCAGGTGGAAAGCTATTATATGGAATTTAGGGCAACATTGAAATACTTTGTTTTAGCGAAATTTAATTTTTAACACTGTTCATATTTAGGTTAATTTGTAAGAGTCACATCATATTTTATGGTAAACAACAATTAAAAGTGATCGAAACCCCAACCTAATCGATTCACTTTATATTCGTGCGCGTATCATACATTAAACGTACATTCATCCATAAGTTTAAGTAATAATAATAATTTGTACCCCCATGCAGTCGATTTTAAATATAAAATAATGAATATATAAGTGTTTCGGGCATGTATGCAATTATATTTAGATTTAAGATCAAATTGCAACAACAACGGGAGGATACGTATTAATAATTTAAATTTTGTAAATTGTAACATTCAAATAATCTGCGTTAAAGCAGTAGCAACAGCTATACGAGGAAATTATAAAGAATTGTTAATGCCTTGTCTTTCTGAATTCTATAAAACTGTCAAATTATGCGTAATCGCAGAACAAAAAATTGGAAATATATACAAAATAATCTTAATTGGTAATTATTCCAAAACAGAAGCAATTTAAACAGATTACAAACGTTAACTTGTCAATCAAAATCTACATACATATATGTAGTATATCAGTGTATGTGTGAAGAAATTTTTTTGCAGAAGAAACGAGAACAACCTAAAAATTGACCTGAGTTAAATCATTTAAATTTTTTTCGAAAATTCCCTACTTTTGAACAATAATGTAATCATTCTGAAAAAATTTACTTTAATAAAATAATTCGTTGATTATGCAAAACTATTCTCCCTACAGTAAAGGAGCAGAAGTTGCTCTGTCATATTTTAAGTTAGAATGCTCTTGATAGATACGAAAATTACGGTTTGAATTGTTTCCTCTGTATCTAGTGTAATTTTAATCATATCGAGGCGATTTAAATTAAAATTAAAGCACCACTCTCTGGATTTTAGTAACAACCTCATTTTGAAAGACAATAATCCCTATCGTAAATACAAGTTCCATAAGAGTGAGCGCCTTAAGTTTACACAGTTTTTATTCTCGCATATTCAAACGTTTTTTTACATTGGCCCGCACCAAATTTATGAGGTTACTAAGCCTGAACCATCGATAAATCCGTTTACCCAATTTGATATGCCCTCTCTCTTGCTCAAAACAGCTTCCTTAAAATCGAATATCAATTTCCCTGTTAGTTACTCTGAACCTCATTAAAGTAAAAGTGCTGTCGGGATCACCATAAGAATCTAACTAACCATCAAATCGCATTACGTATCCGTGATTGATATAAAATGAAAACTTACCATGCCTCCCAACCCGTGCTTCCGATCATTTAAAATAATTTTGCTCTCATAAAGTTAATATTTATATCCATTCACATATTTGAATTTTTGACTTATAGATGAAAAATTGATTTGGAAAAATCAGTCTTCTCATCAGGTCGCGACGACTCATGTATATTTACATTGGAATATTGTCTATATAAACAGGGTGATAGGAAGCTCATATTCAACAAAAGCAGCCAAGTAAAGTTTTCCAAATTATTGATGGTGCAAAAGTTATTCGAATTTTATTGTTTTTTAGTGAAACCGCATGCGCACAAACTAAAAAATTAACTCAAAAGAAACCAAGAGTTCTTTTTTTAACTTTCTTTTTTAATACGATCTAGAAACAGGAATGCGCGCTTCTCATTTAATGACTTAGATCATGATGTGCAACTATTTTATAATATTTTGTTTAGTGGTATCGACAGATTCGTTCCAATTTCTGTTTTTAAGAATAATCGAAATAATCCTCCGTGGTTTAATAAATGCTTGATTAATTTAGGTAATCGCAAGAAGAAATTATATCGGAAATGGAAAAGATCCAACAATGCTTCTGTTAAATTGGCCTTTTCTTCTGTATCTAATGAATTTGATTCCATGCATAAAATAGCTTATAGAAACTATATCAACAAGGTTCAAAATGATTTGATATTAAATCCGAAATCGTTTTGGAATTTCGTTCAGTCTAGAAGGAAAACATGCGGTTTTCCGTCGACAATGTCTTACAATAATGTTTCGGGCAATAACTCTATAGACACTTGCGGGGGGAACACTTGCGGATACAACATATAATAGTACAAACACCACCTTGCATATACCTCGTATCACCCCGGAGGATATTATCAAATCACTCACTCAGTTTAAAGATGGCTGTGGCCCAGATGGTGTTCCTTCAAGTTTCCTAAAAAAACTTGGTCATGAGCTAGCATTTCCTCTATCAATATTATTCAATGGATCACTTTCGTCGGGAATTTTTCCAGTTGTTTGGAAATCCTCACATATTGTTCCAATCTTCAAATCCGGTAATAGGAATGATGTCTCTAATTATAGGGGCATTTCTATACTATCAGCGATCCCTAAATTATTCGAATCAATTGTTTGTGACCACATGTATTACGGTCTGAAGTCATTTATAGTTGACGAACAACATGGGTTTTTCCGTGGAAGATCTACCGTGTCGAATTTAATGGAATTTTCAAAACGTGCCTTGGAGGTGATTGAGGCTAAGGCGCAACTTGACGTCATTTATACTGACTTTAGTAAGGCGTTTGACTCAATCAACCATGTTATTGTATTGGAAAAATTAAAATCTTTTGGCATTTCTAATAATTTGTTAAAATGGATTGAATCATACCTTACTGAACGCATACAGTTTGTAAAAATAAATGACAGATTTTCTAATCCGATAAAAGTGCATTCGGGAGTTCCACAGGGTTCCCATCTTGGACTCCTTATCTTCATTTTATTCTTGAACGATATCACCAAATGTGTCAAATTCGCTCGTTGTCTAATTTATGCTGATGATCTAAAAATAGTTTCCCCTATAAATAATACGCAAGACTCATTTAATCTGCAGAAGGACATTGGTGCAATTAGCCATTGGTGTGAAAATAATTTATTATTTTTGAATACCAAGAAATGTAAATTTATGTCATTTACCCGCTCATCGTCATATGTAATACATGGTTATTGTATTAATAATGATAAGTTATCAAAAATAACTGGGGTTATGTTTAAACAAACCTTATCAGTGAATCGGCATATTGATTTGATAATTGCAAAGGCTTGTTCTATGTTAGGATTTCTTAAACGAATTATGAAAGAGTTTAATAACCCGAAAGCTTTGATCTTGCTATATCAATCTCTTGTCCGTTCACAACTTGAATATGCGTCATGTGTTTGGTGTCCAAGTTACAGTAATCATGTCAAGAGAATTGAGGCGGTTCAGAAATCATTCTTAATTTTCTATGCCTGGAAAACTATTGGGTTTGATAATCGTAGAATGTGGTGGGAGAATGTTTTAGGCCTCCCTCCATATACCGAGCGATGTAAACCTCTAAAACTTGAGCCACTTGATATTCGTCGGCAGCATGCTGGGGCTATTTTCATTTCCAATTTACTAAATGGCGAAATAGTCAGCCCGTATTTATTATTTAACCTTAACTTGTATGCCCCTGTGAGGAATCTACGTACTCGAACCCTTCTGAAATTAGATTTTCATAAAACTAATTATGGATGTGACGAACCTTTGAATTTAATGTCGAAGTTTTATAATGAATTAAGTATGTTTTGTGATTTTAATATGACGAAATCTGGAATCAGACTATCTTTAAAGAAAAACTATTTTAAATAATTTATTATAATAACCAGAATTATGTATTTCATTTGATATATTTTTTATTGCTAAAATTGTACTGTAATTTATATTACGAATTAATTCACTAAAAAAAAAAAAAAAAAAAAAAAAAATAAAAGAGTGTGCCTTTTCAATAAAATTATTTTTACAAGCTAAATTTTTACTGTCAAACAAAAAGCTTTGGTTTTGTAAACTTTTTTCTTTATCAAAAATTTTTGTTGATGTTTAAGTGACGTCAGCGGGAAAAGATTGTACTACAGAAAGTTGACCCACTATGAGAAAAATATGCGACACTAATGCAGATTTTAGAATGGTATCAGACACCGTGCTATACTTACAATAGAAAGTTTTTTATTAATTTTTTTCAGAAAATATGTCGTGTTTGTTAAAAAACGCACACAAATGAATAAAATATTTTTTTTTTATTAATTTTAAATATTATTATACGGATTTCTTTCGAATTTCCCGGATGTTTTCAGGATTTCCACATAATTTCCCGGATATCCCCCGAATTTTCCAGGATGTCCCCCGGTTTTCTCTCGGATTCCGGGGGAAACCTGGTGAAAATCCACTAGAAATCGGGGGGAAATCCAAATAATAATATTTAAAATTAATAAAAAAAATTATTTTATTCATTTTGTTTTATTTCTGACAAAGCATCTATTTTAGAACTCGAAATTTTGTTGCACCATCAACAAGTCGAAAAAACTTTACTTGGCTGGTTTTGTTGGAAATAGCTCCCCTATCACCCTGCTTCGTTTGATCTGCCAATTTTGGGACACCCTATATATATATATATAGAACAATACCATGTAGTAGTAGTAGTAGCGAATTACTTATGGCTGCGAAATTCGATTCTTTCAAATTTTTCATCTATATTCATAGAATCGTTCTATGCACTTTTCGTGCTTACGAATTTTTAATATTTTTACTTTGTTATTTTATTGTAATGGTTTTGTTGTGATTGATCCGTGTATTGGTTATACGAAACAATCACAATAAAACCATCCACATACTTTCTGAGGATATCTCAATTTAATAATAGTTCGGTGCAACAATATACTACTGAACCACATAATTATACAACCTTCAATATCCAAAAATTGTGCAAACTATATTTGTTTCGGCCATTATCACTTTTCATAGAAACCTCTCTCTATTCTGTCAGAATCATAAATTTCAATTGAAAAGTAGAAAATGTGTAGAGAGATTCATTGTTTTGTTGACAATCGAAACGTTTATGTTGTCTATTTCACATTATTCACCAACTTCACGTAAACGTTTCTTTTACACATTGAAATTGAATAAAAATTTCATGAATTATCAAGCTACGGTGAGAAACATAAGATCCATCCTTCTTAGACCATATCAACAGTGTCATCCTCAGTTTATATATAGTGTACCAAATCTGGAATATCACACAAACATTTTCTAATTCTTTCAAGTGTTGTCAACACCGCATTAATCTGATTTGAATGTATTATTTTGTGTTTTGAAGGCCGAGAAAATTTGTTGAAAATACCGCCAAAACGGATGTTTTTTATTCAAAGGTCTTCCTTCTTACTGATTGTTCAAAAAATTGTTTTTGAAGCAAAAACAAAACACCGTGTGAGATTTACAAAAAGAAACTGCCACTTTCTGTCGAAACTCAATTCTAGCACTGTTTTTTCAGATTATTCACAATTTTGTATAGCGGGTGAAACGGAAGTCTGTCTATAATCATTTTAATTTGATATCTTCAAGAAAGGCTATTTTTGAACTACAATTAAAGGTTAATTAAATTATCACAAACTATCAAACAAGTAAACTAATTCAAAGAAAAACTTCCTCCTCGACTGGCAATAACTGCTTCACAACTACTATGCATACCACTAATTTGGTTTCTTTTTAAATCTTAGTCCAGTTTATTCCAAATTTCGTTTTATTTGTTGGACTTCGGAAAAACAGGTTTTTGCGAAAATGAAACAAAATGATGAGACAAAATCTCTAAATGTAGCTCCTGTTTGCCAAACAACCGCAGCATAAGTACCAAAACGATAATTCTTTAAATCGAATTTAAAATCATCCTTTAATTTGACAATATTCCGAAGCATTTGCCCACCAAAACGTGAGGAAAACATTTAAATCAGACTACCAGCCTAAGATAAAAATGGATTTAAACCTAATTCCCTATTAAATAAAATAGTCTATGCATATTTTCTCTTTTCTATTTTAAATCCAAGAGAATGATCGTTCCTGGACTCTTGTAATTTTGATAGATGGCAAAGTCTCTATTATTAATACTGCTGCTGCATCTATCCATTGTTGTTATTTCAGTCTCACATTGATAAAAATTTAGGACGATAAGATCCGGAGATCTTCCATGCCATTTTGTTAAACCGTTCAATCCGTCGATTCGGCAATTTAGCAATGATCAAAAAGTCTTCTTCTATGTTTAACAAAAGCACGTCCCAGTGGATAAGTGATAATTTCTTTTGTAAAAAATATAAATACGTGGCACTGTTTAGTATTACAGCAAGTATATAAAATAACCGATTAGCTAATCGCCAGCGATTTACGTCAGCCCAAAAGTTTAAGCTTAGTCGATGTTGATAGGATGATTGTGGAAGTTGGTATAACTCCAACTCTTGTGAATTGTGACTCATTTGTACATAAATAAAAATTGTGTCTATGTCTGCAATTTTGAAATAGATGGCGAAATTGTAGTTTTTTATGAGATAAATAACCATAATAAAGTGTTTTCGAAATTGTTGTCTGTCTATCCGTTTGCACCAGTTTTCGCACCAGTCAGTCAAAACTATAACAGAACCGTTTTAAGTATAGCTTAATTTGGTTTGTAGGCTAATTTTATTCTGAAATCTCGATTAATTTTCGAATAATAAGATAAAACATACGAGTTTATCGATCAGTTATGGGCAACCAAAATATTTTTTGGTTTGTTTTTGTATTCTCGATTTCTTTTCAAGCAAAAACAAATTGATAAATTGTAGCAAAGTATATACGATCTGTATAGAATAATAAAATTCATTGATATATACGTCTACCTTAGATTAAATTTGTATGTCATTGCTGTTCCCTCCCCCTCCCCCTCCCCTATTACTCCACGATCATTTTCCGTCGTCAATATTATTTACAAAAAGTTATTATAGTGATTACTTGAGGTTTGATGTCAAATCCCACTAGAAACATGATCGTTGTCACAAAAATCGAAATAAAACTTAAAACATAAAAAAATTGCAAAAAATTTCATAATTATGGTACACTCTCTCTCTCGCTGGCACTACATCCCATTAAGGGTTTTGGCCGCCTCAAATGAAGTTTCATAATCATATTTTCATTTTGGATAATGAGTGATTAGTTCATTGTTCCTCAGCCAGACGTGAAATGTTTTTCCTTGTCACCACTGGGAATCAAACGCGGGACCCCCGGTCGCTAGAGCAAGCATGCGGACCACTTCGCCGCCGGGGTGGTACTTCTGCTCCTGCTACTAATGTTATGCTTAAATTACCTTTGATATGCACCAACTTCTCTATTATCCAACAAAACCGATTGGTAAGAGAATAAATCAATCCCTCTATAAATGTCTAAATTAGGCGTATTATGGGGAAGCCTTATTTGGGAGAGCCAAATATCTCCCTCTTACAAGTATTTTTCAAAAGAAAATCTAAATTCCAATTTGAAGAACCTCAAACATCTAGCCATTTACAGATTTTGAACATCTGAATCATTTAGAGCAACATTTCATGGGCCAGGCAGCCGTTTGGCACATTCTAATTTATTTCGTCAATAAACGACGTTGAATATGTGATTAAAATTCCCATAGCTCCGGCGAAAATACCTTAAACTAATTACTAATTATAAGCAAATTTTAGACTAATACATATTCTCGTAAGCCTGCTTATCCCCCCCCCCCCCCCCCCCCCCAAAAAAACTAGTGAATTAAATTTCAGGGATCATATTAATAATATTATTAACAGAACAAATTCTCTTCTAGTCTATAGAATTCCTTGACCTCAACGTTACGAAAATCAATAACAGAACGTTTGTTGAACAATTGCTGGAATATGCCAATCAAGTTTAGTTGCTTTATCGTGTTGTTCATATAAATAGACTCGAGCCTGAGTGACGCAGATTTAACATGAAACTTTGCATATGAGTTACCTGAGCTAAACAGTAACTACGACAATTTTTGACTAAAACATAAGCAACGAATTTTGGGCTATTTTTATTTTTATTACATGTCTAAACTTTAACTTTTGTCTCTAAAATTCTGAAAAATATTAACGTTTATCATTTTCTCGCAGCTTAATATCCTAGAAAAAGACTCTAAAAAATAATATAAATATGAATGGAAACTTCCAGCGTGCGTAAGTGGAGGACGAATTCCTATTGTTATGATTCTTATTTAGCCATATTTGTATTATTTGTGGTGGAATCTAGTTACTGCTGAAATAGTCACAACTAGAATGAAGTATTTTCTACTGTTCAATACAGCTTCGGATTAA
This sequence comes from Nephrotoma appendiculata, assembly GCA_947310385.1. Classification (NCBI taxonomy): domain Eukaryota; kingdom Metazoa; phylum Arthropoda; class Insecta; order Diptera; family Tipulidae; genus Nephrotoma; species Nephrotoma appendiculata. Next base: position 4,481,510 of record OX371224.1, on the reverse strand, counting down.
CTGTATTTGCTAGTAAAAATTGACACTAGAACACTAGTTAATTATTTCCACAAGAAATTTTTCCAGAATCTTACTCGCCCATTCTAGTAACGCATATATGGTAATTCTAGTGAAAAAAAAAACTAGGAAAGCAGCAGAACTTGAAGCAAAATAAATTATAAGAACCGCTCATTGGTGTACGTTCTCCTACATGTTTGAATGAAATTTTTTATTCCACCTGGGTCAACTTTTATATTAGCGTGTAACGAAAGCACGTCAATTTTTTATATTTTAAACACTTATTAACTCTCAAAACCTATAATTTCGTAGTTTATAAAGCAAACGTTAATATGAAACGCATGAAATCAAAAAGTCGTTTGGCTGGGTGAGAAAATTTGGCAATATGCTTAGACTTTACAAGTTTTTGACGTACTAGGACAGATTCGAATAGACAAATTTTTGGATTATTTTTGCAAACAAACAATCCTTACGTTTCGTGATATATCTCGGTTCAAAACGTTTATGTGCGGTCTGACTATCAGACAATGCTTGACAATATCATGCCTCTTCATCAAATTCATACATTTTTAACTAACACTATTCGAGTACAGTTAAACTGTAGAGAACAAAATATGAATGGATGAATGGAGGAAAAATAAAATGAAAATCATTTTGTTGGTTTTTTTATTTTTATTATTGATTTTCTCGAGATCGTGATGGTAATTTGAGATTAAGTAGTGTGACTATTTTACACGAATTAAAATTTATTCGATCAATAAATTATTATTGATTATGTAATAAAAAAAATCGAGTGGTAACGATATAAACCTGCACTAAAACTATCTCCTACATAAACAACTCGTATGTTATATTGTTCATTCATATATGAAAGTAACAGAAGAAATCTTATACGTGACTTAATAGCTCTAGCTAGCTATATTATCATATCGTGTGCTGCTGGCTGCACACTAATATAAAATATAACGATTTAATTCGTGTTGTTATATTATGATGTGAAAACACCCATATTTATATCTTATTGTCTTTGAGATCGCATACAAAATTTTCCTTCCCGAGTGTACATGATTGATACATGAAAGTTTAACTTTTAACATTTATACGCGGTACAAAGAAAACTGACTAAAGATGAAATTTAAATAATTTTCCACCTTCATTGACCTAAAGAGTCGCACCCAATCCTAACCATATAAACAACAAAATTTCCTTATAAAGAAATATCGACTTCCTTATTTATCATAAAATGACAATAAATAAAACTTCGAGTTCTTATCTATCTGCACAAGTTCAAATAGTGCTGCTGTTATATTATTAGACGACTTCTTATTAGAATTAAATAATTCTATCTTTTTATTTATAAATAAATATATTCCCTCAAGTCTTATCTCGCCATAAAGATCTGAATGTTTTCTTCTCTTACGGAACGAGGAGACTGCAGCAACTTAAAAAAAAATAATTTTCTTTTTTAAAGAATTAAATCGATGACATTAGAGGTTGATATGATAACACCATAATCAAAAACCATTGTGACTTTTCAATTGAATTTTAAATTTTCATTTTTTATTCTTACTTACCTAAGAAGTTTGTTGTTATAATAAATTATGGTAAGTTGAAGATATCATATACATACAGCGATCGTTATCTTGTGCGCATGCATATATAAATATGTATATGATTTTATTAAAAATAATAGTAAGAATAATTGTGGAAGGAAATGGTTGTAAAACCAAAAACCACATTTTGTGACATTTAACATGATATGAGCAACATAAACACTAAACTCGAATGTGTAACACATAAAAGTGGTTTTATAATAAAGATTATTTACAATTGTTCATTGGATTAGTGTAAGCAATCGTATAATTGGTATTATTCGATTACAATCGATAACTCTATATTTGGGCACCATAAAATTGTCTTTGGCGTGGAAAATTGCGTTGCTCTCGGGAGCAGATTGGAAAAACTTACTCTCAACATTGACCGCGCCAGGCCAAAAAAATTCGGTTAAAATTAATCAACCGTGTGCGCGATTTAATAATAGAATATCGAAGAGACGATAAAAAAATTCACCATACAATTCACCTTAGCAGACTCGATAAAACCTTACATCTTTAATGTTTGTAGTTTCCACCTATCTTTTGTTCCATAGTGCTGTTACGTTTTATTGTTATTATTAAAACTAAAAAAATGTTCAATATAATCGATTGTATACACAACACAAGTTCGTGCCATAATTATCAACTTATCATCATTTATTATCATTATTGAAGCAACAACAATACCTACGGTGTACACCAGCAACATTACTGTTTGTAGTTATAAAAATAACTCGTGTGTCTTTTACTATAACAAAAAAAAATATCTGTTGTTTAACAACAGATAACCCACACGTCATATGGTCCTAATTAGAGACCTTAGTTTTCGTGTATATATTTTTAACTTTTTATATCAACCTCCTCCACATATTATAAAATTTATTGTTTTTCACATTATTGGTTCATAATCTTGAAGATGATGATGATGATTGTTGGCAATGCCTGATGAAGTTAAATCATTGCAGGTAGATTTCAATTTATAGAAAATCTTTCACTATAAATTAGGAATCCGCATAGTGTAACACATAACTTATGGTTTTACCAAAAACCCCGAAACAAAAATAATCATTAATTTTAGTTAATAGGATTACCATCTGGTATTAATTAAAATAATTTGAAGATATGATTACGTATACGCGGAACATTATGGTGGACGCGCACAGCACACTTTTAACGCACGGTGGTTGTATAAAAATGTTTATGATTAAAAATTTAACCCTTAAATATTCCAACTGTGAATGCGTGATGGAACCGTATGGATGATACAATTTATGTATATATTAGAGATGGGGGTTGTTTGTCACTTGGTGAACTTCGTTTAATGAGTAATCAAAAAATTAGAATATTTAAACCTGGCATATGGTGAGTTTGAGTTTGGTTATACCTATTTCAGAAGTATAGGAGGTTGTACAAATTTGAACACTGTTAGCCTAAAATACATATCAGGTATTGTTAAACAACTTGAAAAATAAAAATGCAAAACGTAGAAAGCTAAATGGCCGATGGTTGATTTAATCGTATGCAGATTATTATTTCCAATGTTCGAATGTTTTCAAAGCTCGGACTTCCAAAAACCATAAATTTTATTTTAACGGATTAGAGAATAATAAGAAATTCGGGAAAAAATTTTAAAGCAACAGTTTATACTAACAATCCTCGATTTTTTGGAATTTGTCTTAAAAATTTACCTATTTTTAGATATGAAGCAAAAAATTTCAGCCCAACGTTACACTATCATAACGATATGAATACAAGAGTAAAATTATCATAATGCTTGCGTTATCCGATTTTCGGGTTTGCTTAAATTATGACTGAACACTCGACCAGCCACTATTACTATTTGGTAATTATGTTTATCCACCGAAACCATTGCAATACACATTTTAGGCAGTTTTAATTCAGTTTATGAACTTTATAACTGTACCTGAACCATTAGACGCTTCTACAATGAGCACAATGCATTTTGGATGGTTATGCAATATACGAGTACAAGCTTGAATTTGGATTCATATAACAATGTTATCCAAGACACCCCGCAATGTCATCAGAAATCAAAAAATATTATCAGCTAAGGTTCCAATGTAACCACATCACGCTTTAGATAACTGTGAGATTTAAATAATTTAATTAATTTATTGGCATGCTGTCTGAAATCAGGTTTTAACTGACTTTTTGGTTTCGGCTTTCCATAATATTTTTCATTATTCTTAGTGAACAATTAGCATATCATCGATAACGTTTCAATAGTGTGTATATCTGCAAAATTCGTCAAACTCGATTATCCTTAATATCGCGACTGTTCGATTTGTTTCTTATTACTTCAGAAACAGACAGGTTTAAATTCTAGAGTTTTGTAATTTAATTGTTATTTTTAATTTTAAAACTCTACACTAGGTAGAGTTAAAAAATTTGAAACACTTAATGTAAAAACACGAAAACTTAGATACACGATAATGCGTCGTTAATGACGATATTGTTAATTATGCAACGGCCTGGACGATCCCAGCTGATAGGTTACTTAATTCGATATCGTTCGGATGGTTCCCACTAATTTTGAAGTCCCATTAGCCATTGCTCGTATATTTAAAGCTTATATGTGTCATCGGAGTTAAGTTTATGCCAAAATAAGAAAATATACACTGTGGCCTATAAGTATACTTAGAATTGAGAAAACACTCAAATATTGAACTTGCATAATAATTTCTGAAATTTTTTAATAAACACAAATATTTTTACACTATAAGTAGCAAAAGTTTAATTTTTGTGAAAAGTTTTGAGTGAATTTTATAAAATGAATTTTTTTACGACAAAACACACTATCCGAATCGCACAGAGGTGATCGAAGTGGTTCTGAATTAGTATTTGATGTAAGAATCAAATCTTATTAATACACATGCTCAGAAATGTATGAGCTTTCCGCTATTTGAGAGAGAACATCATTGAATGTAATATGAAAATTCTTAAATATTTGGAAATATTTAATTCGGTTCGCAATGAGCAGATGACATTGATTTGATTTTTCTGTTTTGAAACCAACCATTTTAGACAGTTTATTGATATTTTATAGATTTTCTAATTTTAAGTGATCTTATCTTGTTAAAAAAGAGTTCGAGCGTTTTTTGAAATATTGAAATTTATAAATATTTGTGATCATGATATCAAAATCTTGGAGGAGTTTAAAAATTAGAAAATTTATATATTTACAACACATTGGTTCAATAGTAAAAACCATACTTAGAGTTTGCTACCCCTAAGCTTCTCCGCCACGTCAAGGCTGTGTTGTTGGAAAAGGTTTGCGGTAAAAATTTTTAAAATTCATATTTCATTTTATAAATTTCACTCAAAACTTTTCACAAAAATTAAATTTTTGCTATTATAGTGTAAAAATAAAGGGTTATTCAATTCAAGCTTGATAAAGTAAACTTAAAAAAAACACACAAAATATTCGGAATGTATTGTAATTTTTATTTCATTTTACAGATTGATCCTTGCCATTTTTAGTTAAACAAGATATCATTCAAATGTCCTCCACGGGACTTCTTACAGGCCTTGACTCTTTTGAGGTAATTTTCAATGACTTTTCGGCACATTTCGGGCGGTATCTCGGCCATTACCTTACGAATATTAGTTTTCAATTCGTCAAGAGTTTGAGGATTGTTTGCGTAAACACGATCTTTCGCGTAGCCCCACAAAAAGAAATCCAAAGGCGTTAAATCACAGGATCTTGGAGGCCAATTGACATCAGCCAATCGCAAAATCAAACGTCCAGGAAATTTCTCTTGCAAAAGATCTCGATTTGCTCGTGTTACGTGACTGGTTGCTCCATCCTGCTGGAATCACATATCGTCAAGATCATAATCTTCGATTTTCGTAAAAAAATAATCGGTTAACATGCGGCCATTGCGCTCAGAATTGACGGTAACGGTTCGTCCATGGTTGTTCTCAAAAAAATACGGCCACAAAAAATCACACCACCAGACCACAATGCGCACCAAACAGTGACTTTTTCCGGGTGTAATGGCTTCTCTACAATCAATTGTGGATTTTCTGAGCCCCAAATTCTACAGTTTTGCTTATTAACGTATCCACCAAGCGAAAAATGAGCTTCATCACTGAAGAAAATTTTGTTCGAAAAATCAGCATCAGCACATTTAATAATTTTAACGCGTTGGTCGATTGTTAAATGCTCCATATTCTTAAATGGCAGAATGTCAACTAAATAAATGACAGCGTACTTGACGTTTATCTTTGACAGATGTCGGTATACAGATTTCTACTTTATCAACCTCGAATTGGATAACCCTGTATTTGTGTTTATTAGAAAATTGCAGATATTATGATAAAAGTTCAATATTTGAGTGTTTTTTCAATTCTAAGTACTTATAGGTCACAGTGTATATTTTGTTATTTCGGAATAAACTTCACTCCGATCTATGTGACAGAAACAAACATCTGCCAAATTTTAAATTTCAGGCTGATATTGTATTGGTTGGGGAGTACATTAAAATTCCTATTAGTTCTAGATGATTCTCGCCAACTCGCTGATTCCTGATATTGAGCAAATTCAAGTCATGTTTTTTGGAAAAATGATTGAGCTAAAACGGCTGGTCAAAGTAAAAGATCTGGAATTTAAATGTTTATATTTCATTTTGAACCATTTCATTGACCTTTCCTGTTAAAATTTTTTTCAGACACCTCAATTTTCATTTACGTATTCCTTCATTTTTCCTTTTTTACAAATTTAATAATATTTCTCTGTCTTCCTTCTTCCTTCTTATCCTTAGCATAAAGAAACTTATACGCAGATCAGTTGTCCGGAACCTTACGAATTCAAGTTAAAGGACATTCCAATAAGTTGAGCATTTAAGACATGATTTTTGGAAAGATGTTATGTAAACTGGGGCAACTCTTTTTTTAAGTGCAAGTATCGCAAAATTTCAATGTACTTTTTATTCTCTGTCTTTTAACTTCACACTTACCGATCAAAAGGCACAGTAATTAAAGCAATGGCGTTTGGATCGGGAGGTACCAGGTTCGAATCCCGATAGGGATGGGATGAAAAAGGGATGTTTGTGATCTGATTACGATCGGTGATGAAAATGAACACATAACTATGACTCTCTGTCGGAAGATTTCATGATCCAACCCTTCTTCCATCCCAGTACTGTGCAATGTACAGATGGTTCTACCTAAATTGGACCTATACCCGTGCGTCCTCTCGATTTGGCAGGCCAAAATCGCGAATCCGCGAAAGTGTTGGAAGTGCCTTGGCTCCAGACCAGATTGTAAAGAATAAAAACTAAATAAACAAAAAACTTTACAATTGTATTGAGATCACGCATAGACATTCAAAGTTTGTATCTTTGCGTTATTTGTTCTTCCGAATTCTTTTTCACTATTCTTAGGACGATATTTGCATGTTGGTCCATTTTACCTTTTCCACTGTTTAAAGTAATATCTCAATAAACTTCGTCCTACATATAGTGATGACAGCAAATTGCGTGGTTGCAAAGTAGAATAGTCGGGTTAAGTTGCAAGCCCAACTTAAAGAGGTATGAGAGAAATAGGATTTAACTTTTTAAAGTTCAAATTTGAGCTCTCAAAGCAGAGATATTTGCACTTGGCACTACATTGATCATTTTGAGATTAAGGTGTGCCAAGGTTGTCCGATTTTTTTTAAGAACATCTCTAGTCCACAGATAGTCCTCATTTAGCTTTCTTCTCTGGTATTGTTGTCAGTGTGCATGCTGAATATAAAACAGATTAATTTGCAGCACAGTATAAGTATGCATCCTTTGAACTTGGAAAGTTGTTTTCTTTGATTGGTTATGTGGTTTCTGGTTTGACTACTAATAAAAAAAACTCTTAAACAACAATCAAATCTCAAAATCTAGAATGTCTAGATTGTCGATATTTTCTTAAATAGTCTCGAAATAGTCGTTCCTTTTTTCTTCAAATTGTAACAAATTTGTCCAGCTTATATATTATTTCTTTGACCTACCTCCGTCAAAGGAACTTATAAGGATTTCGTATCTCAATAAGAATTTGTTCGTTAAAATTGGTTGTAACCCGATTTCTCATCGACATTCTTATACTGTTAGCCACCATTTATCAATTCTGCTCGCCGCAAATTGATTAGCATTAGCTTGTGTTCCATGCTCATTATCGATATAATTCTAAATTGGAGAGTAATAAGTTTTTTTTTAATTCTGACCAATTCTGATACATCTTACTTATGCAAACTTGCGGTTGACTGCTATTTCGACTGCTTTTCAAAATTTTAGTCCATTAATTACCAATCAAAAAGCTCGCAGAAATAAACATATTTGGTGTTTTGAGCTTGAGAAATGACAAAATCTAGGCAGGAAACTGAAAAATATGACTATTAAACATATCTTCAGGCTAATCTAAAAATTAAACAAAATGTTGATCTTATAGATCCAAGCTCAACAAAATGTTGGTCAAAAATGGCAATTGTAGGCAAAAATGGCAATGATGATGGTAGTTAACATCTTCCAAAAAGGTTTGTGAACGGCACTTCCACGCTAATTTGGACAAGAGGTTGAGTGATTTTTATACCTAAAACTGTCAGGTAGATTATACTAACCCTAAGAGTTTTCGCTCCATAAGTCTGTCCTTTCATTATTAGAAGTTTTAAAAAAGAATCGCTGACTGATTTAATTGAGGCCGCACTTTTCGTCATTTTATTCCCTCAGTAACATGCAGAATGTCCACTGAGTCAACATATTCTGTGAAACGGCGCTATACAAGAACTTATTACTATACAAGAACTTGTAATTCTATCAGATCGCGTTAAGCATCTTGGTATTATTTTGAGTTTTAAATTGACTCGGAATTTCAATCTTGACATGTTATGACGCTGTAAAATTACTAATAGGAATATTCGATGAAAGGGTTGTTTAACTGTATATTCTTTCGACAATTGGTACAGGGTTATAAAGTTCAATTAATAAAGGTCAGCTCGCACTAAGATAAATTGTACAAACAAATTTGACGTAAAATTTAGCTAGCGAAATAACAAAAAATTATTTAGCCCACGATTTCGTAGATGCGGTACGCAACAGACGCGAAAAGTTTGTAGTTATCTCACTCACATATAGACTGCTCTAGTAAAAACTCTACAAACGTTTTCGCAGTAATTTATCTGCCTTGAACAATAAAATTTAGAAAAATTATGACAGCAAAACGTGATTTTTTTTTTTTTAATGGATGAACCAAATGATTTTTAAACTATGAAAATAGTTTTGAACTATATTTTTGTTTGTTGTAGGACAAATAAAACAAATATCAAAATTTATCTCTACATAAACTTTTTAGGTAACTAATTTATCTGTAATTTAGAGGCGGTTTGAGGAGACCGCGTAAAAAGTATCGTAGCGCGAGCTGGATTCTAAGCTTTAAAGGCTAGTATGCAGCTGACGTGAAATGAAATTTTTGCTGCTCTCCAAAATTAAGCAGATAAATATTCCATGAAAAATTAGTTTGTATAATTTTGTAGACTTTTAACGCAGATACCTTCCCGTTGAATTACTATTTTTTATAACTTCATGTCAAAATTTGTTTTATGTGAGTTTGTTTAACAACAAATGCAAATAATTATGAAACGACAAAAGTTTAGTTTACTTTTATCGTACCTGCAGATAAAAACGCAGTGAAAAATGTGTAGAGTTAAACAGAGGCATCTATATTTTAATACGAAATATACCAATTTCACTAGCTAAACTGCGTACAGCAAAATAAAATTTGGGAGCGAAATTTTCATTTTCGTTTTCGCTTGAATCGTTTTTGTATAAAAAATTTCATTTCGCGTCAGCTGCGTACTAGGCTTAAGTGTTAAAATAAATATAGTAAATAAATTGCAATCGAAACCTAAGTGCCATTGGAAAACAGATATTCAGTTTGTTTTGTTTGTTTCTGGATTGTGGTAAAAACCAGAAAAAGCTCATTTTAAAGTATCTACAATTAAAAAATTGTAGATATTTTAAAATAAGCTTAGTGTCTCTGTATTGTAATCTATTTAAATTTGATCTCGTTTAAGGACCATCATATATAGATGATGACTAGGTATTAAGCGGAGTATTGTTAATATGGTCAGACCACTTTATAGAATGTAGCGAGAAAGTAGTTATATTAAAACTTGCAGAATAAACAAAAAACCCACAAAATGTTCTCAGAAACCAAATTAACAGGTTACACAGGTGGATTGTGTGAGAAATTTATAAAAACTACGACAAATTGTAACCAATTCGGAACACCTAACCATATATTAAATACTCGGCTACCTGCCCATCTTAAGTAGGTACATAAAATGCGAAAGTAGATATCACACCGAGTTTCACATACATTACAATCCATAAACACATATTCGAAATAAAATTCCTTTTCATTCATAAACAAAGCATACAACAAACAAAACAATAATCAGATCTAATTTTGTATTTCATTCTTAAAGATCTATATACGTACACGACTCTATTTAGCAAAAATTCTAAGAACGATTTTTTGTAATATTTCTTATTGTCTCGTTTCAGATTAGAAAAAAATTCTCATATTACTACTCAAGATATTGTGCATAGTGCACAACATACCATGGGTACACATATATAGACCAATTCTTATATCGATTTAAGTGATCAATTGTTTCGAGAAAATTTAACATGAAAACAAATCTTTTATTTACTTCTTAATCGTATCACATAATCTCCCTTCTTGGTTTAATTCCACTTGAGTGTTTGTTATGAAATGGTTATGTTATTGCATTTTCTTCTCTCGATGTTTATTATGTAAGTGATTTTTATTTATGAATGGAACTCTTCGAGTGTATGGTACACATAAAAAATATTTTGACAGCTTCAGTTTGATTTCTTTATCATATGGCAATAATAATTCGGTCGTTTGTTTATTTTCAGCATAATCCCCTTAAACCTAATGAATTCGATTAAAATACATTTTTTGATAAAAGATATTCTACAGTCTTATACAATTCCCAGATTGAATAGGCACTTTATACAATTTCTTGATCAAATGAATAAAATTAAATACAAATCAAGCAAAAACCGCAGTAATAAAAATTTTAAGTTGATTTATTTTAACCATAAGAACTTGAAGAATTTTTATTTATCGTAAAGATTAAATTTCATCATAATATATATATACGGAAGTCAATGCTGTATGTTCTTTATATTTACCACGAGTTTATGCCACCATTTTACTATTTTCAGCATGCATACGATCAAATACAATTGAGATACTTAGTTTATTATTACTATATGATAGTGACAATGACAATGAAGTTTAAGATACGCCAAAGAAATTGATTGGATTTGTATTGTTGTTGTAAAATTGATATATTGTATTGCAATATTAATACTCTGATACAGTAAACTGAAAAACAGAAATCGTGCTTCCATTTAAGAGTGAAGCAAGCAAAAGAAATATTAAATTTCTCTACAAAAATACAAATTACTTGTCATTTTTCTTCTTAACAGTTTCAAATTTCATGAACTATATTATATATAAGTGGTTGAGGATTTCTTTTCTTTGTATATATATACATATATTTATTATGTGGATGTATTTATTATAATATAGTGACTCAATGTAACATAAAAAAAATATTATAATTTGAAACCAAAATATGATCGACCATCGGTTCGAATTAAAAACAGCTTAAATGGAACACAGAATTTATAAAACTCCGAACACAATGATAATGATGACTATTAAGGTGAATTTCGTGACATAAGATTCAAATCATATTTTATGTTGGATATGTTTCTTATTTTTTTTTTATTTTGTGTATATATTTCGGTTTTTCTATGTTTTTATGATTTACCTGTAGATGATGTAGCTTTTAAATTTTTGCTATGCAAATTTCGATTCATTTAACTAGGTTAGTTTAATGACCTTAATTTTGTTTTAATTATTCCCAAGCGTTTAGCACTATCATGCTCATCTATATCCAGTTTTAATGCCTCGACGTTTGTTAGAACGCAAACATAAAATAAATCGACCTTGATTTACATAGAGAAAAATTATTATCAAAAACTTAAAACAAATACAAATAAAACATAAAATTCACTTGACTGTTTTTCAAAGTATAACAAGTAGATTTACAGAAACAACTGTACACAATTATATTTTATCTAACTGCTACTATTTAAATCATCAATTTTATTCCACCCTTTATATAGTTCCTTTCAAATTCCACCTACAAATCCATTACACAAAGTTTCTTGTCTTGTACTCAGCTAAAACTTACAAAAAAAAATTTAGTTCAATTTAAAAGAAAATTTAGAAGTAAAATTACACAGCACATAGACGAAAAGTAGTTCTTATGTATCCTCTACATTATATACATGCCGTATATTACCGGCGTATCCAGTCAAGTTTAGCTTAGAAGACATGGTATAAGGTGATACGGTTAAGTCAATATACTGATAACGAAAAATTTTCAAGCTTTGTTGTATTTTTGTATATGTTCTTGAATCCGATAACATTCAATTTGTATTTTCGTAACAATTTTTTTTACTTACATATTTTGTTCAATTGCGCTCTGTTGTTTCTCTTTTATATGTTGTATGTTTGCTTGCTGCTTTCTTATCATTTCTAGAAGGCGACGACGACGACTAAGAAGAAGAAGAAGAAGTATGAAAATTAAAACAAAAAATAAGAAGTAAATCTTTTTTATGAAATGAATCAAGTATTGAAAATTGAATTAAAATGAAAAAACAACTTGAAAGGAATAAATTCTGTCGAAAGATAAGAATTTGTGAAAAAATTTAATTGAAATTTGATTATTTTTCTTTCTTGCTCGTTTTGTGTTATCATGTAATGAATACCATATACGATGGTATATAACATGAAAATTCAGTGAAGTGTGTTCCTTGCTCTGTTATGTTATATTTGGTTATGTATATCAAATATGTGGTATAGATAGTTTCATGCATATATGAGTGCTTCACTTGTTATTGTAATCGATATTTTTCTGTTAACCAATATGAGCTGGACTGGATTATAACGTCGCATATTTTAGATTTCCATTTAATTCTACATGATGAGTTAAATCTCACGAAAAATTGATTGATTGATTGATTGATTGATTCTGAATGCACGACCAAGTTCTTACACAGGAGCTCCCGGGTGACGCCGGGCCCACCGTACACTCTTTTTTACATATAACAAAACCGAAGGATTGGATAGGTTAGTTAAGTGGGACAGAATCGGCCCGGTTACAGACACCTAGGTATAGCCGATAGTTAGTAACACAAAGACAGCACAATACTAATCTACTAAGGAAGGATATAGGTTTAATAGGTTTAATGGATAACGATGGTATTGGTCTTCAACAATTGCTTCTCTAAATCAGCAACCTGAGAAAAAATGTTTATTATTTCACGTACATCTGGAAATTTCCTGAAATGTAATTGTAAATTAATGCAAAATTTAATTGATTAAATCGGCCCAGTTGCAGACCCCTAAATAAAGTCGATAGTTATTAATGCAGTGACAACACCATTCTTCACCAATCAACAATTAATATTTCAAAGAAATATTATTTCACGTCTGTAGATTTTCTGAAATTTAATTCTAAATTAATATTTTCCGGCTTCCTAAATATAATATAAACATTTATTAATTTAATCCTCCTGCAATTACACGACTTACAATAGGATTTCCTGAAACCATAATTATTTAAATTATATTAAACTTAGTCTAAAATTCGATAGTATTTAACCCTTAAATCGAAAAAAAAAATAAAAAAAAATAAAAAAAAAAATATATATATAAAAATAAAACAAAAAATTTCATATGTAAGGCATCCCAAAGGCAATGGTTCCCGGAAAAATATCAATGTTATTCAATACCAGATTAACTACCTGATAGGATATTTCAAACAATTTTAATTTAATTCGCAAAAATTTCAAATATTTTATTAGTTTTGTTCACCAAAGAAGAGAATATTCGATTAATTACCAAGTATAATTATAGTGCACAGGATATTTATATTATGCTCAATGGAACTTTACTATTCCTCAACCAATAACTGTTAAATATGGTACGCAGAATTGGATTGGCACTCTAGCATGTTCAATGGAACTAAGCAAACTCAAAACAAATGATGATCAAATTCGGGGTGCAAAGCCGAATTTGACGAAATTTTCGGATTCAGCTATAATGAATGAAATAGGCCGTTTCCAACCGAAATTTTCCAGTTCAGATTGTAGAGCTGGGCTAGGATTCTAATAAATTAGGATCAACTTGTATTGGGATTTTAATGTGTCTTTTTGATAAAGTTCTAAAATTCGATAATTCTGAATGGAACTTGGCCATACCTCGACCAATTATTGTCAAATCAGGTAAGCAGAATTAAATGTGAATGTAAAAATGGATTTTAGAGAAGTTCTGGAGTTCGGCCGTGCTAAGCAATGTCTTAACTAATCATGTTCGAATCTGATATGTTGAGCTGAACCGGGATTTCAACATAAATCCCGGGTGAAGTGCTGGATTTTTCAACAAACAAATCCGAAAATAATCGGCCAAGAAATTTTCCTATTCCTCCATTTACACGTCAAAACAACCAGTTGACAGATGACCCAGCCGAATTAAGCCTCTCCCAAATTAATGCTAATTGCTAGAATTGCGATTTGCTAGAATTCCAATTAAGCCCAAAAATGATTTTATGCATCTTCCGCAGTATACTGTCTAAATCAAACAAAAACGATCATGATTTATGTGAGGTGATGACACGAACGGCAGATAGAACTACGCGGAAGGCTTTTTACACAATTGGTGCATGAGCAGGTCGTTGATTAGGATTTAGAATCCAAATCAATCGATATTCGTATATATCATTCCCATGCAAAGACGAACCTGTTTCAAGAAATATTATCGAGCCAGAAATTCTTTTAGATAAAATAGTGCCAGCAGTAAGCAATTTAAAAAAAAAACAGTCAACATTAAAAGGCCGAAGGATATCACATCAAAGATTTAATTGTCATTACAAATAGAAATAAAAAATTAAAAACCATTTTCCCTTTGCCATGCCGTACCACATATGAGGTTTCATCCCTTTAAATCAATCTACAAAAAAGTCATGAATATTTATATATATATATATATATATATACACATATACATACATATATACACACATACACACACATATACACATATACATGCATATACATATATACACACATACATACATACACACATACATACATACATATACATATATACACATACACACATACATACATATATACACATACATTTACATACATACACATTTAAAATATTAATATTTTAAAATATTAAAATGATTATAAAAAGGTAAAAACATTCAATCATATTATATAAATATACACATGCGTATATATAACTAAACATATACATAAGTATAAATACATATGAATCTACACACACATGCATATGCACACAAATCCACACATACGCCTATATCAGGGTTTAAAAAAGTCGCTCGTTAAAATGTATTGTTCACTCTACACCGATCGAACAGTGTCATGTTCCTATTCCATGGGAAAAATCTGCTGTCAGTAAAAATAAAAGCGAGTAAAAAAATATAGATTTTAATGGTTGTGTACGAAACAAAACATGTTGTCAGTAAAATTTTACTGAGAGAATAGTTGCGATGGTGGTAGTTTACTAGCATAATACTGCCATAAAAATGTAAATTGGACTTTTTTTATGGCAGTATTTTTCACATACATATGTACAAAAAATGTATGTAAAGATAAGAAATTTTTGTCACACTCATACAAAATAAGTCGTCTGCCATTTTTATACTCAGATGTCGATTTGTTTTTTTGTGTTGAAATTTGTTAACGTTAGAGGTTTTTAGTGGTATAGGATATTAAAATTAAAATATATAAAAAACAAAAATCGAATTGTACGAAATAATGTACACATTAAAAATTTTAAGAAATTTGTAGGTTATGCGAAAATGTAAAACCATAAAATTTTACTATAAAATGAAAATAAAAAATATTTCTGTTCTTTATCACTCTTATGAAATTTTAAAGTTTTTTTTTTGCGTATTATCAGTAAAAAAATTGCTGTCAGCAAATCTTTCCACGGAATTAATGCATTATTTGTAAAACTGATCTCAACAAGAAATATGTAAAGGAACAAAAAATATTTTGTTTTACTATTCACTTATCAAGAATAAAGTAGAAAGAAATGATATGTATCATCTATTCGATCGTTCAATACAGGCAACAATACATTTTATCCAATCAGTACTACAATGAATTTTCGCTTTCTTATTAGAATAGAAAAGTAAAACCAAAAGAGCAGTAGATGCCGTACGCTAACACAAAAAATAAGATCAACCTTTTTAGTTTCTCATTATTCGCTCACTAGACACTATTCATTTTTTACTGCATAACATTTCTGAAAATTCATTTTACTATTCAAGAGCGAAGAGAAATTAGCATAAAAAAATTCATATGAAAATGAACGGAAAATGAATGATAAGCAACTGAAGAGTATTTTTATTTTCATCCTTTTTGTCTTATTTGTCTTTAAACTAGACTGCGTTATATTTGACTGCGTGAATGTATGTACATATACATCCCTTTTTCTACCACAATAATTAAAAATTTCGCTTGATTTGAAGTACAACCAACACAATTGTGTGTTTAGTCATAGTGTTTTTTCAGAACGAAAATAAGTTTGAAAGGAATGCACAAATGTGTAGGTTGGTCCAAAACACATACAAAAATAAATTTTTGACATGGTTTTCCTGCCTTACCGACAGAGTTGTGTGGGCAGGCAGGAAAAGGGATATAAAAACTAATGTTGCTGTGCACACACACACACATACACACACACACACCGTAAACCATACCACAACATTACTACGACACATATTACAAATGCAAATAGTAAAACATATTTATATTAATAAAATTAAAATTTAGATAGATTTTTATAAAAAATATAAATTAAACAAAATATAAATAAAAAATATGAAAAACAAAAAACACTTAGCTTATGATGTTCATCATTGCTGCGTCACTGCGTCACACAAATTATTTTATTTATATGTATATTGACATATTTTCACATTAATTTAATTTTAATTTTAATTCACTAATATTTATTTAATAACACTTTATATTATATATTTTATTTAATTTAATTAATAACTTTTATATATAACATATTATTTATTTATTTATTTATTTAAATCACATAAAATTTAAGTTTTAATTTTTCTATACAGAGAAAGACAAAAACGCGTCTTTCTCGTACGACGATCGATCGCCGACCCCCCTGAGTTAAATCTCACGAAAAATAATATAAAATATAGCATTAACTACTTACTGATTATATATAGGGAAGAGTGGGTACAACCGTAAAAATATTTGAATTTTTGGCCATAAAATTAAAACTTTTGGGCTTCCAGGAATAAAAGCGACTGACATGAAAAACACACGTTTTCTTTATCTAAAACCATAAAAAGGTCGTTTACCACATTTTTTACAATAAAGATGTTAAACATTATAAAAGAGACGGTCAAATGTTGCAATCGTCATTTACCGAATGTAACAATCTGCAAGGATGGTTATAACGTAATCTACTATGAGCTGCTGCCTAATGACCAAACGATCAATTTGGACCTCTTTTGCCAACAATTGGACCAACTTGAGATAACAATCGACAAGAAGCGTGCAGAATTAGCCAATAGGAGAGGCGACATGTTCCACCAGGAGAATAAATGTTCATCACACCTATAGTTTTTTATTAATAGGAACAAGACGTTTTGAAAAAGTGGCATAATGAAATTTTCTTCTAACCATCAACAAGTGATCGAGAAAAACGGCACATATTTGAACTAAAACGAATGATTGAAACCATGTTAAATAAAGGTTCCCCAAACTAATATTTTAAAATTTCAACGTATTTTCCACAAATTTACCACGATTAGTCTCTCAACTTTTCGTATTTTTCTGTTCTCAGTAATGTGGACGACTGTAACATGTTACAAACGATCACATTCAAAAATGTTTCAAATGTCTACGTATTTTAAGAAACTTACTAATAAAAAATCGGAAAAACACTGAGAAAATACTTCGGTATTTACTTTTTACTATTCTTTTGTTAAATTTAATTTTCATTATTTTTTGACGTTTAAGTGATCACAGCACTGCAAATTTTTCTGAGTCCGTTCAGACACTACAGTAGTAGCTTTTACATCATAAAATCATTGTGTTCACGCAAAGTTTTCGTAAAAATGACATTGTTTCAATTGACCCGTTGTTACGTACGTCCCACTCTCAGTTGTCGACAAAATTATTGATGGCTTATAGACCACCAAATTCATATGTTAAGTCAATTTTAGGATTTTTGAACGGTTTAAATATGGCCAAGAGTGATACTACTATATTATTGGAAACATAAATATACCTGTAAATAAAAAACCGGATATAGTTTTTGACTATAGAAATATTCTAGTGAGCTCAGGAATAATTGTTTGCTACAAGTTTTGCTAATATTAACACAGTTCAAAACTCAACCTCTTTCTCTAATATTATTGATCATAATTTTATCTTTACGTCGGTTTACTTTTCAAAGGAAAATTCTTCCGACGAAAATTGCAAAAAAAAATTATTGGCTTTGATAAAGTTGATTCACGTTTTGTTGATTTTCTCGAAGGCACGCATTTTGATATTATTGATCCAGAAACCACCATTAAACTGATTATTGGGAAATGTAATCAGTTAATTGTTAAATTTTCAGTGACCAAAACTGTTGTTGCTATATTAAAGAACAAACTATTGTCCCTGGATGATATACAATTTGTGGAAACTCATTGGGAAACAATTATGTAATTTAAATAAAAAGTTATATCATCTGATAAATAATGCGAACACACTTCATTCGAATCCTGACTATATTTCTATCACCCACTACACCTGCGCAGATCCGTAATATTGTTTATCTTCTGAATAACGGTAACGGTGGTGGACCAGATAATATTCGTAATGAGGTTATGAAGCGTAATGTATCCTTCTTCTCTGAAATTATAGCTCAATTAATAATTACAATTTTTCAACCCGGTAAATATCCTAATCATTTAAAAATTGCCAAAGTTGTCCCAATATTTAAAAGTGGTGAGAAAAATCTAATTTATAACTACAGACCTATTTCTACTCTATCTGTATTCGATAAAATCATTGAAAAATTTATAAGTTCTCGGTTCAAGAGTTTCTTAAACGAATCGTGCTTATGGATTTAGAGAATGTGCGGGAACTGATGTGGCTCTTCCTGAAATGACACTCATGATTTATGACCCTCTTTCTTGATCTAAAAAAGACTTTTGATACTATTGATCACAAGCTGCTTCTTGATAAGTTATACGGTTATGGATTTCGTGGAGTAACATTAAAAATGATTGAAATAGTTACTGAAAATAATCGTTGGCAATATGTTATGATTAATGGAGCGAGCAGTAATTTTACTGTGAAATGTGGGGTTCCTCAAGGCAGTGTATTGGGACCATTACTGTCCCTGATATTTATAAATGACATCTCGAATTTGCCTTTGATTGGCAAGATTCAAATTTTTGCGGATGATATTGCAATATTTTGTAAAACAAATGTCCCTTCTACAATACAAAAGAGTATGAAGCATGATATGAACATCTTACTGGAATACTTCAAATCGAACGTGATCTCATTAAATTTAAATAATAAAACAAAATGTATGGTCGTTCATTTACCACAATAAAATCCAATTGATTTACTATATATTAATATTAATAACATTGTACAATTGATGAGTTGAACACATTAAATCCGTCTGTAGTAAAATGGTTCCGTTAGTAGGATTGGTAAGAAAACACTCATATTTTGTGCCAAGTTATGTATTATGAGACTGATGTACTTTGCATAATTCTTTATGGACTTATTGTTTACGGAACGGCAAGTCGGAGCAAATTAAAACCTCTCATAATCATGCAAAACAAAAGTATGAAAGCTATCTTGAAACAATTTTCCTCATTGCATTTATATGAGATTGAATCCAAAGGAATTTTGCCGTTACTGACGCGTGTATGAGAAAAATGATTATTATTATTAATGTTAATTTCCCTTTATAGGACAGAAAATCCATTGGGGGATTTACACTGTAATTATTTTATATAATTTTATTGTAACAAAAAAAAACAACAAAAGACTTCATTAAAGCATTAGAGAAAATATGTAGTAAGCGACGAACCCGATTTTTCAATAAATTAAGACACAAGATAATAATTTAAAAACTATAGATTACCTATGTTATAGTCTTATTAAAACTTAGTTTTATAATATATAATTATATAATCAAAATTAAAACATCAGAATAACCGCAATTGGTGATTTGATTAGTAATCCCATCTCAAAGTAACAAAAAAACAATATAAATTCGGGTTCCGTGTTTACTCGCATCATTTTCCTATGTATATTGGTTGAAGTCTTTTGTATACATTTTATAATTTGACAATTTTTGTAATATGTATCCTTTTTCCGCCCCGCGATCACAATTGTGCGTGTACGAAAGAGTATCATGTCAAAAATTTATTTTTATATCTATTTTTGACCAACGTACACATTTGTGTATACCGCATAATTTATCAAAAACAAATAATTAACAAGTTGCCGCACACTTTCAAATGTGTGTTTTTGATAACTTTTGTAATTGCAATGATATTTCGTTGCGGAAAGGAATGTGTTGTTGATAATTGAAAAATTTGTCGGTATTCCTTAAAAAACGAAAAATTGTGTGACTGCTATAGCCGTCATTTGCGCGAATGCGTTAATATGTTGTATAATTTATAAGTTATCAAATTATAATGCGTTTTTCAAAAAGAATTCCGATTTAATTAAGATCCGTTAGAATCCGGGAAATTACAACCTGTCATTTTTTACGTACACATTTGAGTACGGTGGACTTAAATTTAAGCAAAAAAAAATTGTTGACTGTCCGGAAAAGGGTTATACTGATATAATGTATATACATAATGTCATTTTCCTTATAACTGTTAAGTCAAAATATTTTTTGTGAAATTTTTGTGCATTGTGAATGAGCTGTATACAACTGAAAATAAACTCAACCAGATGCGTTTAAAATAATTAAATATTTTTATAAAAAAAGTAATAAAGTTATATATTATCAAATCCAAGGTTTAGAGGTAGATGGCATAGAACATTGGAAAACTATATACACCTACCACTAACTTGCTGATTAAAATAATAATTACATTCAGTAAATAATTCTTGCTAATTTGACAGGTTTACTAAAATAACAACACAATTAAAATTTACTGTGTTGTAAAAGGAAATTCGTAATAACTTCATCAATTTACTTGTATATTTATAGGCTATCAAATTAAAATTGTGCACAATATTGTCCATGCAACATCCGCACTTCTACTGTTGTGATCAAGACTTTCAAAAAAAAAAAAATCAAATTCCTTGGTAATATTTACGCCACCAACCAATTAACTCAAAGCGCGCAAAAATGAGCAGCATTGAACGATTACTAAATATTTAAATTTTTATTTAATAATAAAATATAATAAATAGCGCACATCAATTTGTAAAATTTAAATGCTATTATTAACGTTTGGAAATTATTAGATTGCCACTTAAATCACAGCCAATTAATCTTTGGTTTTCAATTTAGCTATATAAAAAACTGCAAATGGGAAGTGTAACGATAATAATGGTCTGTATTTAATAATGGGTCGGAAACGGTGAAAAATATATTTGTAAAGCATTTCTTATGTAAAGTTTCCTAACAATTAAAATTTGTTTCAATGCGTGCGTAAAGTTTCAGATTACTACAAGAATGCCAACACTAAACGTTGGCTTTATTCTTGAATCCCTCCAATGTTGGGAAACTCTCAATATACTTTCAACGGGGTGGGTGTGTGGTGGCCAGCTCTGGAGAAGGTAACATATAGGAAGATGTTGGAGAAGGTGCAAAGAACAGCCTGCATGATTATAAGCAGGGCGCTTAGGTCAACACCTACACGCGCTTTAGAGGTTATGTTTTACCTTATTCCAATGAATTTTTTGGTAAACAGATGGCAGCCAATGTGGCTACAAGGCTCTCGTCTGTCTCTCAGTGGAAGTTTCTTCAGGCGGGACACTCAACGATAGTTAGATCGCTAAGGGAAGAACTGGCGAATCCAGATTATATTAAACCAACGTTGTGCTTCGATAAAGTTTTCCGGACCATCTGTCCTTCGAGAGAATCGTGGAGGAACGGATCAATACTGGAAAACGAGGCACTGCAATTTTTCACGGACGGTTCTAAGCTAGACCGCAAAGTAGGAGCCGGAGTCTTCTGTGAGAAGCTTAATGTTAATATTTCCGTTCGTCTCCCTGACTACTGCAGCGTGTACCAGGCTGAAGTGGTGGCGATAGGCGAAGTCGGGACATGGTTGAAGCATAACGTGGTATCCGTTAGGGATATCGCGATTTATGTGGACAGTCAGGCGGCGGTCAGATCGCTAGAGGCGGTTTGTCTGAAATCACGGGTGGCGCTGGATTGCCGATCATCTCTTAAGGAGATGAGCGAGTATTTCAGTATCCAGATAATCTGGGTCCCTGGTCACTCAGACATCACGGGAAACTGCAGGGCAGACGAACTAGCTAGGTACGGTACGATTCTCCAGATTCAACCGGAAAGGGCAGGTCTGGGGAGGCCTATAGCAGCGCTTAGATCGGCGCTCAGTAAAAAGGCAATCGCCTTGACAAATGAGAGGTGGACCAACACCCTCACGTGCAGGGTAGCAAAACTGGTTTGGCCAAAACTGGACATGCGGCGCTCCAAAGCACTAGTATCCCTGGGAAAACGAGAGTTAAGATTGGTCGTAGGGATACTGACAGGACACTGCCTCTTTGGGGAACATGCAAGAAGGCTGGGTCTACAGACGAATGACTTTTGTAGAAGTTGTTTAGACGAAGAGGAGGAAGAGACGCTAGATCACTTCCTATGCTCGTGTCCGGCACTATCATACAGAAGGCATAAGTATTTAGGTGTGTACGGTATGGACAGCGTTTCGGAACTCGCGGGCTGTGGAATACGAGATATTTTACGCCACATAAGTAGTTCTGGATGGTTTCAGCAGGAGTAAAGGGGAGATAGGATCCTGTGGTATCATAATGGGCCAATACAGGCCTGTGTGCGATAGCAGCCACTCTAACCTAACCTAACCTAACCTACTTTCAAAATTTGCAAGCAATAAATACAATTTCGTTAGACTTAACGTATGCTAGTTCTAAATATTAACATGCGCACTTTTTGGCTACTTTTAACTAGCAAGATCCAAAGGATCTTTACTTTTAATGAGCCGATATTTACTTGATATCAAGGTGTATGTTTTTGTTACGTATGTACTAAAGTGTATGAATACCATTTTTATTAAGTTGCATGCGTTGCATTTTTTTTATTTGAAGCAATGTTTTAGCACCATCCGCAATTGTATTCCACAGCATCAGTTGATAAAATTTAAAACCATTTTATACAACAAGATCATACAGCCAAAAAATGGTGTATCGTGTTTTTCGAGTAGCCAATTAAATTTAATACTTTTGAAGTTTATTTGTTGCGATTTTGTTTCGATTGACTTCTCGAAGTGAATCTTCTATTTATATGTAGGTATTTAATGTTTTCACATTGGGATAGATTATTGTCGTCTAAAGCTTGATTCAAACTAGTTTGCCTTGGGTAGTAGCTGGGTTTAAATAACTTAACAAATATTAATAACAACCATATGCTTCAACAGCATTGCTCTTCTTGTTTTCATCGACAAGTCCGTTAGGAGAACACATAATTACGTAGGCAGTTTCAGCTTTCTTGTATTTGTCAACAGTAAGTAGTTCGCCGCTTCTGTTGCTGTGTTAGCTAAGATAGTATTAAATTCCTCAACACGTTCTACTATTAGCGGAAATTTCAGCTTTTTGCAGAATTGATTAATTTGTATTCAAGTAGCTAGGTAATCTATGTAATATGACATTGCCTGCGCAATATGCGTTTGTTCATTAAAAGTTGTAGGGAATTTAGGACATTCTATAACGGATTTTATTTTAAGTGGAAAACTTAATGAGCACTTTCTTGTAACTGAAGAATTCAATTAAGCCAATAAGTGTGTCGGTTCGGTAAGAAAATTTTTAATTCTGAATTTAAGACTGGTGTGTTCAGTGTTATTTAAACTTAAGTTGTATAGCAAAACTTTTTGTTACATATAATTTGATTTAATTTCCTGTTTCGGTTGGCCGATATGTTGGTCTTCAAGATGCTAGTTTTCTCTATCAAGAAATATCACCGGAATGATAGGTGTTTCGCCTTGATTAATAAAAACGTTATAACCCGTTTTAAGATGTTACAATTTTATAACCAGTTTTTATTAATCACGGCGCAACACATATCATTCCACTGATATTTCTTTTTTGGTTGTTAGTATGGTACAAACAACCCTCGCCCTTAAATTTTCATCAGTAATGTTGCTCTACTATATCAGTGTTGATCTAGGAGAAGCTCAAAATGTGCCGAACATTAGATAGCGGGTATTTTTAAATCATTCAAAATTTAACTGTTTTCTCTTTAAAAATATAGGTCAAGATATTTCTTGAACATCCCTTTCTGAAGAGATTTTGCAAAAATTTGATCGCTGTTCCTGAAATACATATGTCTATACAAATTATTATCAGAAGTGGTTATTTTAAATTTGGTTTTATTTCAATTCAATTTTATTAGCTTTTTGCTGAAAATATTCTAAAGGAGCAGTATTTAAGTCAAACAGGCGTTGGAATTAAGGCGCGGACAATATCGAGAAAATGTACAGGCAGGTATGAATTCATGAGGAAAATCGAGATTACACGTGAATATTTTGGATAGATTATGGTGTCAAACATATATATACCTACAGATTAAATACGGTTGCTTACAGAACATAGCAGCCAGTTTCCTAGCCGTACAAGACTGTAGAAGCGCTTCACAACAATAGCTAAAATCCTATCATCGGAATTGTATGACGATGATCTATCACAGGAAGTGCCGGTCTAGAGGAACAATTTCTAGCTGTAAAGGGGTCCTGACAGAGAATTTGAAAATTTTGTAACATATCCCAATCGAGAAACATCATATGAGGAACGTACAAATAAGTTTAAATGATAATGTAAATTGGGAATCGTGTTTCATCCCCAGCAAATACATTTGAGCTCGATGTCTCAAAATTACTACTATTACACGGTCAACGAACTAAGCAAACATTGTTGCCGGCATTTCAATTATTTGACCGAAAAAGATAGTTAGCTTAACCCGGCCTTATTAACCGAAAAAATGTATAAAGCATACTTACGATGCCATGAAAACCGATAGCATCAAAACTTATGCTTGGTCTCACTCAAACATTACAATATTGTTGGATCAGGGAGAAATTAATTTTAAATTACATATTTAAACATTGTTTACTTTTAAATAAGTTATTTTAAGCTTACATTTTCGATGAAGTTTTGTAACAGAAGTAATATGCAGTTTCGATCTGATAAGATCATGAAAAAATTGAATCATCTCATCAGGCCATGGCGACTGCATATTATATAATAATTGTTCGGCGTTTCTAATATATTTCGTGTTACTTGAATAAACAGATTAAAATGGCCTTAGTTGCGGCCAATATGTTCGATGTCACTATGATTTAATTAATTAATTAATTAATTCACTAAAAATTATTTTACTTGCACTGGAATTGAAACCAGATGTGAAAACGAAAATTTAAGCTGAAAAATCAATCCACTAGCACGAAACATTATTCAGAAATGTCTAAAGTAACGCTATAAGCAATGCATGGTAAAGTAACTAATTTGAATATTACCAGCTACCAGAGTATAATGAGGGAGAACATTTATCAAAACGGAATCTTTCATTGCTGCCAACAAACGATTAATTTCCAGGACGGAACTTAATTTGTTGGAGCAAACGCTGTATTTGAAAACAACCATTACACAGCCATAACTACATTACAAAGCTACCGTGTTTCTATGTTACCCATTGAAGCAACCAACTGGCACATCATCTCACCTATATGCACTCGCTATTTCGGAGGCATGTGAGGGGCAGGCACATATCAGTGAAATTTAATTCAAAAAGTTACTGGTGAATCAAGCTTAAAATTAGAGGAACTGAATCATCGAATTAAGCCTTTTAACTAGTACACTTGGAGTGAAACTAGGTTTTTGTGGCACAATAGGCTTTGTGTTAGGTGGCATGTCCATAACCCACCGAAAAATTGGCTGAATAATATGAGCCCCAGTTTGACGAAATTAGCAATAGTGAGAATCATCTTTTGGTAGTAAAACATAACACAAACCTAAGTATATACGACATCAATAAACAAGTTGATCAAGAATTTGTTTGATTGTGCAAATGCGATCAGCGATCAGCGCTAACAACCATTTTTGTAAAGATTCTAATACTAAAGAACCTGCAGGATATGCAACAATAAAGTTTACTAGACGTGCTCTATCATCATTCCTTCAAGACATCTCACACAAATCCATACCCACACCAAGTCAACTAGAAAAAGAATCTCAATTTTTTCGGTAACACATGCCTGTAACCAGAGATATGATGTGGGTATGAACAAAATATGCACGACCTTCGTTACGTGTACCTAAGCAAGAATATACGCAGGCGAGTAACTTAGAAAAATGTAATCTGATATCAATCATCGAAGGACTAGGTCTTATCATCATTAGTACCACTGATTAGTATACCAATCACGAAGAAGATGTTATTCGATGTTAAGTATTCCAGCCTGCACTCCAATCAACTAAATGCAATACGAGGTAGCGATCCAACTCAAGACTGAACTAGACACACCAAATGCGCAACACTGAAAACAAAATCTAGTAATTACTGGATCAAGTTTTACTTTATATAACAACCAATGGATTCAACGAAACTACAGTCGATACCATAGGTTCACTGAGTGCTCAGCGACTCTAATGTTCAAATAATTGCTCTAGGTACAATAATTGGTACCCAACCACAAAATCAATCACCATTCAACTTATATAATGAATGGTGCCAACAACTTACCGGAATTTAGTGCGTTTTTAAAGTGAAATTAGTAACCACACCAGATCGCTATGTCATCATTCAATCTCAGCGAAATCAGAGCAGTGGCCCGATTTTGCAATAGATTGCTTTCCATAAATATTATCCAAATCATGATTTACAATTTGGTAAATGGAACACGGTAAACTGTTAAAATATTTATGTGCTTAGGCAACCAGATCATAAAAATACCTTAAGATTGAGCAAACTATTTTCTCGGCGAAACAAAGTAGTTTATGCGTATTGAAAAATATATTTTTATTCATTACTTAACACCAATTAAACTGCATTGACAATCAAAAAGCCATTAATTATATGGTTAATCCTTGAAATTATACGAATATATTTATACATATACTTGCATATCCCTTCCACCCGCACCTCTGCAAATCCGCAAGGTATTTTGTGTAATTTAAATGAAATCAAAATAAGAATAATTGTTATAAGTAAATTACAACAGGCGCAGAGGTATGTAATTTATACAGCATGGTGACAATATGGAATATGGTGTATAAAGTCGGCGACAAATTTGTTACCAATAAAGTTGAGTACCACTGACATCTTCGAGAGCGAGAAAAAAGAGTAAAAATACGATTTGTTGTTCAATTCTTAATTGAAATTTATGAAATTTCATTCTTTATTTTCAAAAAAAAAAATGCAAAACTAAAAAAATAATATTAAAATGACATGAATTTTATGTCGTGTAGTTTTTTTTCATCTTAAATTAAATTCATTTCTTTTAATGGAAAATAATTTATATTGGACATGTACTTTTTGCTATTTTAGAAAATATATATAGGTATACGATACAAATAAAATTGTTGTTGATAATTTAATATTTTTGTTCTTGTAATTTAAATTTTCTTGTAATATATGAGATTATGAGATGATCTTGATCTCTATCTTATATAGTTATGTACCTCTTTATAAAGCTTTAATAACATAATATACAGTTCTGTTCTGTTCTGTTCTTATACCATGTACAGTGCATTGTGATGTGTAAATTTAGAGTTTCACATTGTATGTGCATATAAAATTGTGTACCAAACAAATCTAATAAATTATTGATGTATCATCATTTTTCGAAGAACACGAAAAATACAAATCTTGATTAGAGAATTCTATGAGTACACCAACTAAACCTTATATACAACTATTCATACATTACGAGTACGAGTGTATTCAGAAGACAACGATTTCCGTATTTCCTTTTTATCTTTAAAATCTGAAATTGCAATGTACTATATAATGTAATATTAGCAATAACAGTTACATTAAATGTAATATAAAATGTAGTAATAATAATAATAAGTAATTATTGATTATAGTTTTGTGAAAAACTATAAAAAAATATAAAAAATCCCATTATTAAGTTGCTAATAGACTATCAAGGATACACTTTGTTGTAAGCACATATGTATAGTATATGCAATGCAATGCCTATGCACAGTCTTATCGTTGTACGAGCATTATTTTATTTATATTTATAATGTTGACATTTTATTTGATTTTAATTGAGATGTCATAATAAAAATTAAATTAATATTTAAATTGCAATTTTTTTATTCAGTTTTTTTTTTACTTTTAATTAAATAAAATAGAATATTTTATGGGAGTTGCTTTGGAATGAAATATTTATGATGAAAGGGATGGTGTGAATTTTATTATTGCAATATATTTTGTTACAATGTATTTTATACGAGCTATTAAAATCCGGTAGGAATCGAGCAGGTTATCCGTTAAGGTCATAGAAACGTGATCAACAGTTTAATCGTCAGTTTTAATGACAAAACGCAAATTGCTTAATTATACCAATCGAAGCTGCCTTACAACCCTTTCTTTCTTAAAAAATTACAATTTCGTTTTACAAGATTATTGAAACTTAGATAAATATTTTTCGTTGATTTCTTAATATTATGACAAATGTCACGTCACCCAATTGCACAACGCTTAGTATTGCAACAGTTTTTAAATATTTTCATTCGAATGGTCGCAGTTCCGAATTTAAACATAGGATATTATTTTATTTGGATTGAATTATGTTTCCAAAAAAGATTTAAAATTTGACCATATTTTTATTTATAAATTTTGTGTAATACAAATAAACACATCCACAGGTATAACTAAATAGTAAATTTACCGGCAAAAGGAACTCAAACCGAGAATTCTCGAACAGTGATTGACAGCAGTCTACTTTACCGGAGTAAAGATTAAACCGAAACAAGGTAAAGTATAGTATAGCAGCCACGAGAAAATTCTATAAACTAGAAAAGTGTATAGCTACACTAATTACTCAAAAATGTACAAAAGCAAAAAAAAAAAAATAAAAATCGGAGGAGTACCAATAACTGCTTTAAAACTTGTTATCCAACTGTTTTATTGTTTGTCTTTAATAAAATCTCTATAACAAACAAATAATAGTTAAACCCGTGGTGTTATAAAAGGCCTAAAAAATGTATGAGATGAGTTTAAACTGAAATTAAACAAGTGCCAGGCAGCGATAGCAATGAATCCTGATTCCGTTCTGTATGTTGCGGGGTCATAAGTAAGGCATTAGTCCATTTTATAAACATTTTCTCGACTAGAATGATTTTAATAAAACTTTTGTTGCAAGATGTTGCACCATGTTGCATCATGGTGCACCATTCTTCATGATATTATATTGGACCAGATTTCATGATGTTCACTAAGTTACGTCATGAAGCAACAGATGACGTTATTATAATTAGATGTTTTACTTTAGATTTCATAATAATGTAATGTTGCGCCGTAAAGTGTAAATTCTAGTGCCCTGACAGCCACCACATGTGGCAAGTTTGGTCGATTAAATTTGGTGTGGTAGATGGAAATAGCATTCTAAAATAGTTTTTGAATGAAGCTTTTGAATTCGGCTAAATGGGATGGACATGGGATTCTAGGATTAGTTTTAGATATGGATGGGCTAGGCCATTTATTAACATTTTACAGGACAAGATGACAACGTTGGGTTTTTTGGTGAGCTTGGGTTACTGTCAGTTGCAGTACCTAGGTTAGGGTACTCCAACCCCGTGTGTTATACAAAATAAATAATTTTATGATAAAAATACATATTTCATTTTTTGAAAATAAGGTAAATAAAAGAGAAAATGAAAGAATACGAAAAAAACTTTTTCCGGATATTAGAGTTTATTCCGGATAATAGATTTCCGGATAAAAGAGGTGTGTATGTAGAATTATGAAAATGTGTTTCAAAAGGAAGTCCACAATTTGATTCATTCTGTTGATGTTGATTTGATTCAAACTGTTTGATATTTTTATAACAAAAAAAGTTTCATAGTCTGAAATAAAGATGCTTTATTATTTAAATATCCCTCGTTCTGTTACTACAGCAGACCATCTAAAACATAATGTTTGGCTAACTTTCCCGTTGGACTTATTTAAAAGGTCAATACTTAAAACAGGAGCCTAGCTATTGAATTCGACGTTCATTTTCAAACGCTATCTTTTCCTATAGCAGACAAAAGAATAGAAAAAAGAAAAATGTATAAAATTTTTACTATTCTTTCATTTTTGTTTCCACGCTGGCTATAGGAAAACGATTAGTAACGTTTTAGTATTGTAAATTATTGTGTCTTATGCCTATTTAATTCCCAGTAAATCCACTTTAAATTTAATTTTATTACCTAGGCTAGTACGCAGCTGACGTGAAATGAAATTTTTCGAACACGGAAATGAAAATTCCGCTGCTAAATTTTATTTTGCGGTGTGCAGTTTAGCTAGTGAAATTTTTATGTTTCGTATTAAAATATAGATGTCTTTGTTTAATTCTACACCAGCGTTTCTCAAAGTGTGTACTCCGCAGAGCCATGGCGCTCCGCGAGCCAGCTCAAAGGGTTCCGCGAATCTCATAATCAAATTAAAAAAAATAATAATAAATTTAAATCCGCTTTTGGAAGCAAATCGTTATACTTTGACATATTTTTACACTAAGTAGATTACAAATAGCGCATCTGTTTTTATGGTTCTATTTGAAGATTTACATTTCCAAAGATTGTGACGAGGTCCACGTACCACACCATACATACAAGGTGATGAAATTTGTAATTTTTTTTGAAATTTGTAATCTATAATTGTAATACAAATTTGTGTAATTGTAATTTTTCTCTGCAAATGGACGAAAGCACAGATGAAGCTGAGCGACCTGCAATCTTGCTTGTTTTTTTCCAATATCAGCATATAAATTTGCTTGAAGAGGATCTTCTTTTGTGTGAACCATTGCCAAATAATACAACTGGTGCCGAAATAGTTAATGTCGTGAAAGATTTTTAAGACTATTGGTTTAGATGGAAAAACTGTGTTGATATCTGCACGGATGGTGCAAAGACAATGGTAGGAAAAACCGCTGGCGCTGTTGTTAAAATCAAGATTTTAGCACCAAACTAAAGCCTTTGCATTCTTCGCCGCTAAGCACTTGCAGTAAAAAACTGCCAATGTTTTTGAAAAATGTCCTTAATGAGACTGTTTATAGATCATAAATTTCTTCAAATCGAGACCCTTGCAAACACGGTTTTTTGCGAAGATATGGGCAGCATTCATAACGCTTTATTGCTCCATACTGAAGTACGATGGTTGTCACGAGGGAAAGTTCTTGTTCGACTATTCAGAATTGGGCTGTTTTTCAAGGTAAACCAAATGAATTTACAAGAAAGACTGACATATAACTGGGGTTTTTTTGACTTGGATACCTCGTCGATATTTTTTCAATTCTAAACAAACCAAAGCAAATGTAAATATGTCACTTCAAAGAAAACAAGTAACAGTGATCACGGCCAATTATAAGATTCATGCTTCTAACAATAAATTGGAGTTTTGTATCATTTGCATTCGGGCTCGTGAGCTGGATAGCTTCCCAATACTTACAGAATTTCGATGAAATTAATGAGAACATTAAAGAAAGTGACTATTTTATGTTGTATGATGAAATTCGTCAACAGTTGGAACATATTCCAAACTGAGTTGAACAGTATTTCCCAGATGAGCAGAATGAAAAGCTTAAAAATTACACATGGATTCAAAACCAATTCGTAGTTCAGAAAAGACCAGAAGAATTCACAATTAAGGAGTACAAAGTTTTCATTGACATGATTTCAGATTCCTCACTATACTGCCCATATTTGAAACAGAATCTTTGCCAGAATTTTGCTGCACTTTAAGAGAAGAATATGCAAATTTATCAATGAAAGCTGTTAAAATACTTCTTCCTTTCGCTACGACTTATCTTTGCGAGTCCAGATTTTCTTCGTATGCTACAACAAAAACCAAATACCGTAACAGACTCGATGCAGACGGTAACATGAGGATTCAACTTACAACTATAAAGCCAGACATACAAGAATTATGTAAAAGTAGGCCGCAAGTCCACTCGTTCTACTAACAATGTTCGTTTTTTATAATTTATTATATTTTGCAATAAATAAATAAGTTATGTTGAAGTACAAATAATTTCATTTTTCCGTTTTATTTGTGAATGTGTAAATACTATGTATAAAATTATAAACTATTCGGTGTTAGGCATCATCGATTGGCACATATCCACACATTACTGAACCACTGAGGTTCCGTGTAAATTAGTATGGCTTTGAAGGGCTCCGCAGTTCAAAAAATTTGAGAATCCCTGCTCTACACATTTTTCACCGTAGGTACAATAAAAGTAAGCTAAATTTTTTGACATTTCATAATTGTTTGTATTTGTTGTTGCGCTATGTATAAGTGTTTTTAAATATGGCAAATGAGCATTTTGATAATTTCAAATATTTAGAGTGTGCATGTTAAAATTTTACGATATTTTACAAACTAATTTTTCATGGAATATTTATCTGCTCAATTTTGGAGACCAGCGAAAATTTTCATTTCACGTCAGCTGCCTACTAACCTTTAATTAAAATGACGGATTAATTAATATCGTTGAATTTATAGAAATCGTTGCTTATGTAAAACAGAAACGATCTTGTAGCTCAACAAATTGTAGAGATATCTGAACGAAACTTGAAATTTTCGGTAGGAATCTTCATGTAATTTTTTCAATTGTTTGACTCTTCATTGCCCGATAAGTCGATTCACAGTTGTAATGGAGTTTTGAGTAATAATTGTGTTAACACTAACAAAGTTTTCTATTCATCTACCCACGAACTCCTATATTTATTATAAATACTGTCAGTAAGATTTAATACTCACTAATATAAATCTATCAAAAATCGCAAATTAAATAGAAAAAACAGTAACTATGAGAATATCAATTTTACAAAAATTTCACTCAAAGGTAAAGTTAAAATTAAAAAAAAAACTGAGTTTTGCCCTAAAAAGCATATTGCATTGATTTGAAAACTCATCCGGTATAGTGATTTCGCTAATTAATGTTAGGCTTCTTATTATAAGTTGTTGTTATTTACCAACTTGCTGAATTAGCATAATTGACTTATTTTTAAACCTGTGGAGACTTAATACCACGGACCTGTACTAATACAACAAATTGAATACATTGTAATATGCGAATTCTAATATTCCTTAAAATTCAAACAGTTTGGTCACCCGCAATCTATTTGTATTGCTTTATTTTTCAACTTTGAATTATACTAAATTCATGTAAGCTTTGTCCCACTATTTATTCAAAAACGGTATTCTATTCATAAACAGTCTTGAAACACCAACAAAAAAAAATATGAACACCTTCCGCTATCATTCATCTAATCTGTTTTGATAATTTATTACCATAATAATCTTATTTACTCCATATTTCCAAAACGATCATAATCATTTTACACAGTTTCTAATTTAAATTGTATATTCCTCTATGGCATGTCACAACGTAAGATTACCAAAGAAAGTAATAGTAACAACAACAACAAAAAAACATAAAATCTAAAATTATTAATTAGACGCGTTTTCCCCCTTTGTATGTGTGTACACACGTAAACATTTAATTTATTATGAAAGATCTTAATGTCAGCCTTTAATCATCTCAAACCAAACCAAAATACACAAGTTCCTTATTTATACTGAGAGTAAGTTACCCGTACAAAAATTGGGGTAATTTTATTTATGGATTATTATGATATCTTAACACCACATGTGAATATTTTTGGATAGTTGGATAAAACAAAATTATTGAATCTGCATTTAAGAAAACACACACACATGATTTATTAACGATTTAAGGTGGAAAAATATTTTTTTTATGGTTTTATGTCATTTGATATTTTTTTAATTGATTGACTCTCAAGTTTTATGTATTTTAACAACTGGTTGACTAAAACTATTTACGATTCAAAAAACTGTTTTGTGTTGCCGGCAATGAATTTTTAATGAGCCAAGATTAATTACAAATTATATAAAGTATTAAGTTTTATTGTATTCAGTTTATGATTTAATTATAGAAATTTAGTCACAATAGCCACCTATTAAATAACACAGTTCGGAAAAAGGGGTACAATACGATTCTATATTTATATTCTTGAACCGATCGAAAAAACATCCAATCCATCATATAACTTATATATAACATAAGTAACAAGATAAATGAAACACATTATTCAATTTTATTTGTTTCATCTTATACATAAGAAGGCGTGACTATATATGTATGTTTTTATCTTATAATATTTACCTCAAAGTGGAAAGATCTGACGGAAGGATATCATTTTTATTCCACATGTTTTTTCTAAATCATCTCCAAAGAACCCATAAGATGATCAATTTGATCTCATATTTCAGTGCAGCAACACGAATAAAACTATAAAATATTTAATCTGCAAGAGGATGTAACCATGAAGAATAAGATCACCTTTATTCGTATTCTCATTATTAATCTTAAGAAAACTGTTTGTAAAAAGGAAATAAAAACAGGTTCATTTCGGTGTATTTTGTACGCACCAGACTTTTCATGATGTTGCGATATACGCTATGATCACACACTTGTTTATGAGAAAATTTTATGTTTTCAAGATGATTATTAGATTTTTTTATGTTATTTGATATTATTTTAAGATTTGTTACTTATTTTGTATTTATAATTTATTATTTAAATACCAATATTTGTTTGGAAACAGGAAGCTAATTTTCTATTGAACTAGTATTTCATAAGAGTATATGGAACAATATCGGATCGTGTGAATATTTTATCAACGTTTGGGTTGCGTATACTAAACATGGGAATATTATGGATGGATGAAGTGTAATTGATCATTGCTGTTTCAACTACTGTGATTTGTTCCTAAATTTTGTTGTTCTATTTTTGAAGATGTTGCAAAAAATTGTATCTTTCCAACATCAACAAACATATGGCAATTTGAGGTAATAACCAATCCTTGATTGAATTACAATTTCGGTACCTTGATATTCTCTAAGGGATTACAGAGGGAAGCCAATTTAAACCACAAAGAAAAATTTTTATAATAAGATGCAAATTGGAATTGTGAATAATAAGAAGATGTAAGTGCCCGATATTTTTAAGTTCCGGTGCCTTTGCAATATTTAAATATAACGCATGATAATATTATTTTTATATTGTCTATGAAATATATTTGTTTTATCCACAATAATAAAAATTTCACTTGTCAATATTTGTTAGAATAATATACTACAAAAATTTATTTCTATTTGCAACTTTCCAATTCGTAATATGATAACTAAACGATAAATTATATGCAAACCATATGTTAATAGATATCGATATTGTCAATTTATGAATCTAACGAAGAACAATAAATTGTTACATTGCAATGTAATCAACTGTTTAAATTTATTAATGTCCTTTAATTGTGCATCCGGCTGATTTACGATTTTTACCACGTACCGTTAGTGTCCAGTGGTATGATATTTTCTATTTTAGTATTATCGGATTAAGAGGCAATAAGACGATGCTTTAAATATCAAACTGTGCCGCTACCACATTAATCAATTTTTAAGTAGTTTTATTAATTTATTTTTGGAAGATTGTATAAAAATAAAATTAACAATCTTAAAAGAAGGATTATTATTAAGAGGTAGGTGTGTACAACAAAAACAAGTGTTTTTAATAATATACAATATACAAATGTGTGCAGATCACGTTGATAGATAAATCCGCGCGCGAAAAATATGCAACAAGGCAATAATAATACTTAAAACTATATTCAAAAAGTGAAAAATGTATTGTTGTTTTATCATTGAGGCTATCTATCGGCATAATACCATAATAGAAAATTGCACACAACCAATATGACCATATAAAATCGTATATAAATAAATAAATGCAGCAACCTGCAGTAAGGTAAGCTATCTGTGTATAAAATCTTTGGATTTTTCTCTAATAATACGAAACACATAAAACACCTTGCATCTGTGCGAATATACATATATCCGACATTCTACATTAGAGTATAAGATCTAACAATGATAATTCGCAAAAATATTTACATTTGACATCTTATTTGGGATGAAAATTTATAATTTTGTTTCTAGAATAAGTTGCTATAATAAAAATATTTATAATCACAAGATTGGTGATCGTAACTTTTCACAAATGAATAATTTTTTTTAACAATTTAACAAGTATTGTGGTTGAAAAGTCGATGTTCAAAAATTATTCATCTGTTTACAGATGTTGTAAAATTGCTGAGTTAATTTGATGTACTAATACTATGTTATCTCATATAACAAAAACGTACAAAAGTTTGCCTGTAAAAAAGAAGTTGTGAATTTCAGGCGTTCGACTTGATTCTTAATGAAATTCACGAATAAAACACGCAGTTTAAAATTCTAAACATTATTAACGAATTAATGATATCGGATATCGATACTAAGGGAATGAGTACAACAAAAAAACGAGCCAGTGAATTATTAGTACTTAGTAATACAATGGCAATGGCAATGACAATGGCAATGGCAATGGCAATGGCAATGGCAATGGCAATGGCAATGGCAATGGCAATGGCAATGGCAATGGCAATGGCAATGGCAATGGCAATGGCAATGGCAATGGCAATGGCAATGGCAATGGCAATGGCAATGGCAATGGCAATGGCAATGGCAATGGCAATGGCAATGGCAATGGCAATGGCAATGGCAATGGCAATGGCAATGGCAACGGTAATGGCAATGGCAATGGCAATTGCAATGGCAATGGCAATGGCGATGGCAATGGCAATGGCAATGGCAATGGTCAACGCCATCAAGTTGTTTCAATGGATGAAAGACAGTTGCAAGAGAAATATTTGGCGGCAGACTGCATTTGGTTTCCGACTTGGTAATCTTGAATGATGGTTGGCCGACCAAATTAACAAATGTTGGTGGTCATAGTCCTAGTACTAGATCTTTCATTAGTTTTTAGTGGGGTGGCTTATCAAGTAATTTTGAATATAAAGGTGGAGAATATGGGCTTAGATCACCACATGATCAAATTGATCATGAGTCAATTGATTGACCAATGGACGAAAGAATCAAACCTTCATGAAACGACTTAAACGGGTAATGAGATTCTCAGAGAGAACGAATTGAGTGAAGTTCAGAATAATAGTGATGTAAACTAAGAAAAAATGAAAGAATGAGGGGAAAGGATATATCGCTATAGGCCGGATACAGTTCCGCTGAAAATCAGAACCATAGACGGCACAATGAACAAAAGTTGAACAGAAAGTGAGAAAACCTATCTACAAAGCTACTAAATTACTACGAGCATGAGTCACAAATGACTCGTTGCACCTCATCAAAGAATGTATCGAGTATGCTTAATAGAGTGAAAGGAAAATATTCTGAAAATCATAATTCGGTTATATAATTCAAACATAACTTAACGAATGCTTTAAATGTGTTACTTACGAAGGTCGACTACACTGTATGTATGTTAAATGCTTTTGTTAAGTTGGTGACTGGAATGCTGAAAGAAAAATTTAAGGGGATTATAAATGAGAATAATTTGTTGCTAACAAAACGTTTATGTTCCGTAAGGGACCACATTACCTTCTATCCTGGTAAATTATAATTTTGTTGTAATTAGCGCAAGGGTCCTCGCTCGATCAGGCGGCACAGAATGTGAAACGGCGGTCGCTGATGCACCCTTGTTCCCAGCCCTGATAAATAAATTTCCCGGTATTTTAATATTGGGAATTTTGTTCCATGAAAAATTGTTTATCTACTCTTATTCAAGTTTGTTCCCCTTCTTTTGAAAGTGGTATAATATAAATAGCGGTCCCAAATCAAAAGGTAGACAGTCTGTCAGTTATGTTACTCTTGGTAAAAATTAAATTGTGCGATCGGTCGTGTTTATGACCGAAATATAAAAAAAATAATAAAAAAAAAAAAAAATAAAGAAATGTGCTTCTGATTAAAATGATAAATTTTGTTCAAATTTTCTAAAAGAATCCTTGTATAAAATAAATAGATTTACGCGTGGGGATCGCTATAGAAATTTGATATACGAACCTAATTAAATCCTGTGTTTTAAGTGATTAAGTTATATGATTTGCATTGTGCAAATAAAAATATGGTTGCATGAAAATTAATCGTGTTGGGTATAGAAACCGTATTTGTTTTTGTTTTCAAGAACGATGGATTCTAATTAGAAAAAAACTGGGAATATCCCAGCCGAAATAAGCGTATGTGATAACAATTGTTCTGTGAATTGTAGCCAATAATGGGCACCAAAACTCTAGTCAATATTCGTGAAAACAAATTGCAAAACTAAATTAAGGGTGCATGACCTTACCGCTATACTCGTGTGTTAAATAGTTATAGTGAAAAAAAAAACTGTTATAAATTCTAAGTACCTGTTAATTAGAATATTATACATATCGGTTACATTGATCAAAATCTCTAGCGCTAACCAATTTATCGTATAACCGTGTACTGTGGTGTCAAGAAAAAAATAAAACGCCCTGTTGTGTATAAGGGAATAATACGGAACGGACTTTCATTGATAACAAGTATCTGTGTAATGTGTATAATATCTAATTCATAAAATTATTCTAAAATGTTACGCATAAATATTATTAATTATTATTCAACTGTATAAGTACAAGAACGCCGACAAACAAAAATAATAATAATAAAACCGTCATAAAACTCGTCATCGAAATATCTGTGTACCTCTGAGGTATTCGGAAATTACATACCGATATACTTGCGTTAAAGCGGATCATTGTCCAATTGCATATGCCAAGTACGGATAACGTTATGAACATCTATAAGAAGTGTTGCTGCCTACAAACGGGATATAAAGTCGTCACCATTCGCAGATGAGTTGATCCTTTTATTATTGTTATTTATTTATTGATTGTCATTAAATTATTTTTTTTTCTATTTATTATATTTATCATATTTATTATATATAACTATATTTTCTATATTTAGTATTATATCTATTTCTGATATTCAAGTGTCATGTCTAATAACTTATTAAAATATTTACTACATATTTATTTTCGGATCAATGTTATAGTTTAATTAATTAGGCTAAAATTTTATCATTAAGTATTTTCAAATAGAGAGTTACAGTCCGGACTTAGTTAGTCGAGAAAACAAAAGATTTTCTGTTAGTTACTATAGTAATAATTTATGGTGTTTATATTATATGTACATTTATTTTTGCAATAATTTTCTATATCGTTTTGTTCCGTTTATTACTCAAACCTTTAATACATTTTTTTGTTTTGGTAATTTTTTTTGACTTTTTGCTTTCGAAATATAAAACATTTGTTATCGTATCGTATAACTTAATACTTAAATTCTATGATGTTTTCTTTTTTTTTATTTTAATGATTATTGGGAAAATGAATTCAATCAAGATGAAATAATTTACCTTTTGATTACGGAAATGCTGAGTGTGTGGTAAATGTTGTGGTAGATGTTCGTTGCCTATTTTCTCGATTAGGCGGTATACTCAAGATCTTCGTACGCTCCTGAAATCCCCCACGCCCATTCCCCCTGAGCCTAAGCCGGCTATCTATTACCGCCCAGGAGCCTATGCGAAGATATTCTGCTAACAGAGGCTGAACTGTACATTAGTCATATAACGCACAGGTTAGCTTCGTTACAAATGCACAAGTAGGAATATTGCGGGAACTGAATTTATGATCAAAAATTTATTTGAAAAACAATACAGATAGTGTGAGATCGTTTACACAGATACTAAAGATTCGTCAATTGAATACATTGGAAGGTATTGCTCCACTGTGCTAAGTACAGAAGAAGTAAAATTGGACTTGGTATCTTTAGCCAGAATTAGTACATATGATGCAAGGTTCTTTTAAAGAAGAAATGTATAACCGGATGCGTCTGAATCTCAGGAATATAAATAATTTAGATAATATCAATATAATTGGACGTGATAACATGGATCCAGATCTAGCAACGAATCGCGTTATAAGGAAGAGGATTTTTGAGGGATTCGGCCACGTGCGTTATGTGTTCATGGCAAAAATGTAATAGTGAAAGAAGATGGTAGAGTGTATCGGAAAAAGTACGAATTAATTTTTTACTCGACCGCCAAGTGTTATGTCGTTGTGGAGTGAAATTACTCACAAGATTATATTTTATTTCATATCAATAGATAATAATTATTTTAATTTTTAAATATTTGGGACTTAATTCACTTCAACGAGCATTGGTTTTATATATTTAAAAGATGTCAATTACATTTTTAAATGCAGGATCTTTAAAGATACTTCTATTCAATAAAAGCTTGGAAATTGCTGTATTTTCTTTACCTATGGCATATTTATTCAAGCTGACTATAACAATGAAAAGTGCGGTCAAACTCAAACTCGCTAATTCACCATCGTTCCATTATGTATAAATTATGATAAAGCAATAAATTTTAAAATCAATTAACCGAATATCGAATGTATACAAACATAAAACCAACTCAACATATGTAACACGAACCCATAATTAAGATTTAATCACTATCTTTCAGTTTATCTTCGCGATTCTTATCAAAATGTGCTCGTATATAAACGTTCTCAGCGAAAATTAAATTATTTGTTGTCAAAAGCCCAATTTAACGATCAGGTGCGCGGTTATATGCGCGTATACAAACATGTAAAACATAAATCATTTAAAATCCTTGAGTTAATAACCGAATAATTAAGAATTGATTATACATTAAACGAAGAAGTTGACGTAAAAAAATTGATTACATCTCATACAAAAATCCTGCTGTTCTAATATTCGTACCTGTAGATACATATATGAAATAGCAACATAACTGACCGGCACAAAGAAATCCACTTTGCAAATTAAACTGTTCAAAAATTGATCTGTATCAATTAATTCTAAATATTAAATTCTGCTTTATACACTTTACATATTAAGTCGCGAATTTTGGCAAGTCTTATATACGTATTTGTATATAGTATACGGTGATGTTGGTGGGTTGCTCTCTATATGTTGTGTATATGATTGACACCTAATCCAATTTCACACGTAAATTAAAAAGCGGAAAATTTTTATTTTCGAAACTGTAATAGCGCATATTTTTGTTGTTTAAATGAGTTTCATAATAGCACCGCACCACTGAGACGTCATAAAAATAAGAAGAATTTGATATTAATTGAATTATTGTTAATTTCACTCTCACGGTTATTTAAGAATTATATAGAGTTATTGTTATTATAGTGAAAGAGTGTCAATAATAAATTTGGAGCATGGATTTTTGTTTATATAAGATTGAATTAATAAGAATGCAGTTGGTCGAAGATTTTGTGTTGCATTACATTGAGCTCATGTGGATTTTATGTAAATATATAAATAAGTCAGTACCTTAATGACAAATGCGTGGAATTTAAATTGTCAGATTAACAGTTAGTATTGAATTGCTAAAATTTATGATATTGCAAATGCTTGTTTTATGCAACACCAAACCGACATTTTCACTTCGCGTAAGACTCGCGGGCTGCAGATGACCAACTACACCATGAAATTGCTAATTTAACGTTTACGAATTCCTTAAATGTGTTTCGTCCGAAGTATCGTCCGAATTTCGGTACTCCGATTTTTATCTAAACAGATTCAGAAAATAATGGAAAAACAGTGGCTTTAACTTCATGCAAAATGTAACTTTTTAAATTTCGCGTCGTTTGTTTGTTTGGACTTTGTGATTATATTTTGTGATCAATTTTGAGCTGCTTCTTAAACCTCGATTTTATTAAAACTTTGCCCAAACGATTATCTCCTATGACAATGTATTCTAGTAAAATTAGTAAACAGTTGCCCTCAGCCCTCACATGATTGAAATGCTGAGCAAGTGTTTTTTTATAGATTATAGAGGGATATATTATAGACGATATTCTTTACATCTCGCTGAATAACAGTTGTAAAAGTATTAAAGTTTGTGTTAAATTTATTCCAAATTCTCAAATGTACTTGGGGATTAGCGATTTTCAGAAATTTTTACACCTTTAATAATGGACAAAAATCTAGAAGTTTTGAATGACAATCATTTTTATCGTTGTCATATACAAACTATTCAAATATTTAAATGAATTATACAAACAGGCTGAATACAATACACAATAAAAAAGAGTGATTTTGGAATTCAACAATTGAGCAGAATTTGTAATATTACGTTACATAATATAGTTTTATCGGAAAGGCAGCAGAATTCAAATTGGTTTCCAATGAAATTTTTTTAAAAAGCAATTTTTTTAAAAAGCAATAACAAAAAATCACTTTACATGATAAAATATAATCATAATGAGTAACTCACAAGCAAAAACAAAATTTATAAATTCGTATTTTGAGCTTATAAATTTTGAAAACAACTTCCGATGACAAATAATGTCGTTTAATGTGAATTAGTAAAAATTTTTCCCCTTCCAATAAACAGATTTCCTCCAACTTTCGCAAAGATCTTCCAAGTAATGAAAAAAGTTTAAGTTGGAAGTTGCATCCCATTAAATCAATCCGTCTTGTCTATACATGGGCCGAATTTTTGTTAAAAAACTTGTTGTATGGCAGAAATCGTTATTTCCGCTTAAATTTTGTAAAATTGAATTTGACCGGTATCGTTTCAAAACTAATTTAGAATATTTAAATGAACTGTTAAATTTCTCATAAATGATATACTTTTCAAAATATTGGCAATAAACAAAAAATCTTCTATAACAGCTGCCAGTTCCGGTAAACCGATTTCAGCCTAAAACTACTGGAATTTAACAATTTTTTGTAATTATTAAGTTTCATTTCGATCTGTAAATTCGTTGGGCTCCAAATAGTGGAAACCGGCATTTAGTCACCGTAAACAGACAAACACACAGAACTTTTTGAAAACCACTCTGTTGTATTTCAACGATATGGCGAATGGTAAATCTGCAAAATTCTTGATGTTAAAATTTTTCGTGTTTACTATATTTTATTTTACTATGTATTATAATACAGTAAACTAGTTTTCAATATTATTATGCTATTCTATATCAAATAATTAATTTGTCACTAGCACCAAAGTGTTGAATTTGTGAAGTAAAATGCTTGTTACAAAATTGTTGCTTGGTCCAAGGCGTTTCAATCGATATGTTCCGCATGAATTCATTCTATTTAGCAATATGTAACTACTTCCAGCACCAAAAGAGAAGTTTTGAGTACTAAGATGCTTTAACTAAATTGATTTGGCTTTTTTCAAGAACTTTTCAATGATATGCGATACTTATATTTATTATATTTATATTCTTTATCAAAGGAATACCAAATGATTAATTTTTCACCAGCGCCCCAAAAAATATTTTCCAACATAAAATTTGTAACTGCTTTATCGACATTATTCGGCTGTCATTTAATTCAATCTTTTATACGTTTTATTCAACCGAGTTTTCCGGACTCCCAACATGGAAATCGACCTGATATTTTTGAAGTTTTGTTTAATATCGGGTTTTCTCAGTTATAAAATAGTTTTGTATTATAGTTTTAATGCATTTAATAAAAAAGTTTAATTTTGAATAATGTACGTTAATGAACCGAAATAAACATTTTTGACTTAAAAGGAAATTACTGTATCATCTAAATTATTTATGTGCTTTATTGACATGTTTCGGTTGGCTTTTTTACGAATCTACATTACCGACGTTTGCAGGAGATTGATATACGTTGTTTTGAATCTGCGTTATTGGTAGATAAAGTTTAGTTGATTGATCCAATTCTACATTATCGACATTTTTGGGCTCGAGCGAGTCGGCTAACTTTAACTGTATATGGATTGCTTCGATCTCTAAAACGATGTGCGACCTTATTATATCAGTAATTGGGAGTACTTTTGGTGCTTCATCTAAGTTTGTGATAATTCTTCATTACCTTAAAATTGTTGCTTTTTCCAAGG
Source organism: Nephrotoma appendiculata (assembly GCA_947310385.1). Taxonomy (NCBI): domain Eukaryota; kingdom Metazoa; phylum Arthropoda; class Insecta; order Diptera; family Tipulidae; genus Nephrotoma; species Nephrotoma appendiculata. The sequence continues at coordinate 4,437,440 of OX371224.1, read as the reverse complement.
CCTTTTAATTGATACACCTGGCAAGTTTTGTTGCGTCACCTAGACTTCTAACTTTCTTCCCTTTTCGCGTCGCATCAAATATAGTTTATAATAATAAAATTATTAGCTACAAGCGCCGGAACGATGGATTTGTGAACTAAAGTGTACATTTCAAAGTTGTTGCTTTTTCAAAAACCTTACAAATGATTTGCCACATGGTTATGGGAATGAAAAAAATTGAAACTGTTTTCAGCGCCATATAGGCAGTTTTGAGTACTAAAGCGGTTCTGCGAAATTTGAAAGTGATTTATTCTCTAATAAATAAATGGGTAGCTAGTTACGAGCGCCAAACGGTTGATTCATGAACTAAACTGGTATTGGCCATGCACTCTGGCATAAAACCTTTCAAACGATTTAGGCACTATGTACGAGTATATATGGAAATAATGTAAAGTAATATTGTAGTATGGGGTAATCCATATGGCAGGTATCCGACCTCTTTAGGTAGCGCTCTCAAAAACCTTTCATTTCTCCAAATTACAATAAAAATAAAAGACGAGAAAAAAATAATCACATATACAAGTCATTATTCAGATATCACGGCTATGCATTCATTATTTTTTGGAATAGTTACCAAATTTTTATTTGTTGCTCTTATTTTACAATCAGACGAATCCCAAATAATATTTCAAGAAAAAATTCAGTTAAAATTACGCATGGACTTGATTAGTGTTAAGTATATATCCAAGAAGTTTGCACATGCTATTAAGCTATTGAAAATTAAAATACAACTTTTATTAGTTTGTTTAAGTAATTTATTTGATTTATAATATTTTAAAATAAAATAATTGGTAACTAATCCTTTCAACATAGTATACATTTAAATTTAATTCGGTTAAAAGCAATTACTAGTAGTTAGTATTCTCTCCTTTATTAGCTATTACTGCTTCCAGTCTCCATTTCATCCTATGGGTGAGGATTGATTCCTCGGTTCTTCGCAAAAGGTAGTCACTTTTGTTCGTATACCCATTTCAAGTTTTGAATCCAAAATCGACCTGAGATGTTCTATTGGTTTTAAATCTGGCGATTGGGCGGCCATTCCATTTCTTCAATAGAATTATCATTGAAGGATTTGCTTGCTACTTTTGAGGCATGTTTGGGATCGTTATCCTGTTGGAAGATAGATGATTCCACAGTTATTTTGGGAGCAGAGTCATACAAATTTGTTCTTAATAAATCGATATATGATTGCCCGGTCATCCTATCATCGATTTTCACTAAATTTCCAATATCAGAGGAGGGAAAGCAAAACCAAATCATGAAGGATCCATCACCATATTTTACAGTAGGCATAGTTAAGTGGGACAGTCCATACTGAAGCTTCTATTTTCAAGAACTCCTTCAATTCTAGAGCCGATGCATTTGGGACGGCATGTACTTTTCATTTCATTCGTCTCTTCTGGTGTTTATTAATTTTATGTTTTCTTTCACTACCAAACGACGATTTGACTGGTTAAATTATACTTCCACAAACTAATAATAGTTGTATTTTACCTTTTAATTGCTCGCTTGCATGTGTATACTTCTCGGTGATTGGCTTAACACTAATATAGTCGATGCGCAATTTTACATACATTGTACAAATCACCTAAAGTATGTAAAAGGTTAACCTGCAACTTCCAAAATTGGGCGGCTTAGTCTGTAACGCCGAGCCTTAAAAATTCCATACATTTCAATTGAGACGTTTCTAAAACGGTTTTGTTATGTATCTAACAGTAAATCATAAAAAATAAATAAAAAATGTTTTTCTAAAATTTATGAAGATCGCGTGATCAAGTTATTAAACCTAAAATTAGTTATAAATGTAACATAAAAAGTACAAAAACAAAAAATTATGAAAGTAGTATAAAGAAATTTATGAGATCATTTTGTAGTTGTGTACCAAAAATAACATCTGATTGATGAAGACATTTTAATGGCAAAAATTTCCAGAATTTACTGTGCTACTTGTGTTCAATCGTATAACTTACACAAATCCTTATAATAAACCAACTCTAATTCATGTTATATATCAATAAAGAACGAATACATAAATTTAACTACCATGACCTTGACATTGATGTGATCATGATCATCACTTTGGATGTGGAGTGTAGCTATAACTTTATAAAACGATATTGAAATTATAACCACTTAAGTTCATGTTACTTTTCTTATATCTGTAATTCTGAACATAAAAAAAAATTAATTCAAAGATTGATTATCACTAGAAAAGGGTCATGGGAAAGTTATTAACGTTTTTTTTTATGTATTAATCTAGAGTCACGAGAATTTATAATCTTTTGGTTGTTTTTGAAGAAAATTTAAAACCGCAAACAAATCTTTTGAATATTATTACCTCCAGAACAACAATCAACTTGTTAAAATTTCATCGATCAGTGGTTTTTAGTTTATAGATTTTTGAAAGGTTGTGGTTTTGAGACTCGGGAATGCTTTAATGGATGGTATTTAACACCTCGCGGGAAGATCAGATCAATATGTGTACTATGGAATTATTTTCCATGTATGTAATTCGCGGTTTAGACATTATTTATATTTACCTATACATGTGGTTATGTGAGGTGAACCGAATAATCAAGCCCCTAAGCTTAATGGTAACGCGGAAGAACTAATATCATTGAGATAAATGATTTATTTGTACCAAATAATGGTTTAAACCGCAAGACGATCATCTTATATAAATTCTAAAAATCTAAACCATAGATCCACTTGTTTATAATTTCATTATGTTGCTATTATTATGATCTTTTTTTAGTAACAAAACAATTTAATTTATTATTTTTAATCCATCATCTTTTGTGATTTGAATATTCTTCTTTACATACTCCGTTAAACATAACCAAGAGTCTAGCGAGTCTTCAAAAAAGAATTCAATATCGAAAAAAAAGTTTAACATCTTTTGAATTTAGTTTTAATTTTTTGCGTATGATTTATTTAATAAATTTTATTTGATTTTATCATAAATTTTGATTAGCAAACAATAATAAATTAAAATTAAAAAATAAAATTACAAATAATATTTAAAAAAAAAACATTATATTTATATTGATTACAATTGAAATAAATCAAAATTAAATTTTTGTGTTTTTTATTACACCACTTGTTATACGTTTTGAAACTTTATCCAATCGCGATGACAACCAGGTGGGCATATATAGGATTCCCATGGTTATATTGCGTGAACCGCACAGATATCGAACCTATTTCGATAAATTTTGTAGTTTTACGCTTTTTGATTTGATTATTGAGATTATTTTATTCTGAGAATTGCTCGCATAAATATCGCAATTATGCTGGCTCATCATAAATATACAAAGTACAATGTAGGTTAACAAGTTAAAAGCAGTCTTACTCTAAATGAAGGTTAATTGTATAATCAAGTATAATGTTATTTTATGTATAATAATTTGTACCATGAAAATTATGATCTTCCCGGCCGTATACAAGCGAAGTAACTGTTCTGTGATGCCTCGATTCTTTCTGTGTATTTAGATTCAAATTACGACATTCAAGTCTGGAGAGTAATTCAAATTTGTGATTATCCGGTTCCAATTTCGAGCATTTGATGATTCCAAGTGTAACCGCGAAGTGTGGAACGGGCCAAACAGTATCACATAAAAGGGCGACAGACATAAAAGTGAAGACGGGAAAGAATTAAAAATAAAATTAATGCACACTAGTGGATTATCAAAATACCGCACTTAGAATTTCTTGGTGTGAAAGTGCTCAAACATTTCAGTTGTGAGAACTAAAAGTAGCGTTATCAAATGGATATCAAGTATTTAAAAGCGTTTATTGAGCAACAATACAGCAGTGTCGGCGTAATGCTGAAAATCCAACCAACGAGAAAAAATTTAACAGCTATTGAAAATGGCTGGTCAATCAACAATGACGAGTTTTGTACCCACATTTCACTAATTCGATCGAAATACGGAAAATTTCGTAGATTATGGAATAGCATTTCAAAGGAAATAACGTGAGTCTTTTTTACAGACGCTTGAGTAAGTAACGATGACTTCATATGAGTCTAACCCAGAGTTCGATTCAAATCTTGAATGGAGACCAGAGGGGCTTAAAAGATTTAATAATTCAGGGCGACAATCGATGTGACAATGTTCATGAAGTCGTCTTCAAAATCTGTCAGAATGTCAGGCCTGTGAACGAATGGGACACAGTCAAACAATATGTCAACACAATCAATCAGTCGACTGATAAGGACAAAAAGGAGTATACCAAATCATTTAAAGTCTATAGCAAACTAACGAGATATGCACGGGAAAGGGATGCTGGCAAATTTCTCAGGCAAAGACATCAACCGAGAGCAACAGTTGACGAATCGGTTTATATACTGTGGATAATCCGTTCTATAGAATTGGTAGAAAAATAATCATCAAAATAATTATCAACGAAGTTGAATTGAAGTTCCAGTTCCACACCGTTGCAACAGTTACAATGGTCAGAACCAGAGGATATTTGTGGTTAAGAACCTAAGAATCAATCTACTACACACAAACTCTACAGTTTATGATGGAATTCCAGTCCATCTAGAAGAGGTGTTAACTGTACATTCCAAATAACGAGAGAAAATTTGAGAATCTTTTCTAATCACGATCATACTCAAAAAGGATCAAATATTCGGAATGGACTGGGACGATGCGTTCGATTTTCGGGGTCGGCTGAGCTATACAATACAACTCAAATCAGATGTTGTCTGTTAGTGGCTCAACATTAGAAAAACCACCAATCTCAACAGAATGGTTCCAAATTAAAATATAATAAAAGCTGGTCGAATTTGTTTGTTTGGTTTTGTTAATTGTTTTTGTTAATTAATAAACTCCCAGTAAACCATACAAACAAAAGCTATACGATTCCTACTGTTTTGATCAGCACCGGTTAGTGTCAAAGTTAGAGTTATATTGAACATTGCAGATACTTCCCACATCCAAAACTCTTTCCACCAATGTACTAGAAATTTTTCCGAACGATCTCAAAAATAATGGAAAATAATTTAACATCACTTACAAGTCAGCATGCATCCCAATATTTTTCTGTATTTCTTTGCAGAGTCCATAATACATAATAGAAATTATTTTGAAAGTGTCGACAAATAACAGTCGCATATATCAATAATATTTCCAATTCACACAAGCATTATGGTCATAATTTAAAATTTAATGATATCGTTGTAATCATTAATATATTTGTAGGCAACATAAATGTTCCAATTTGTTAGGTGTCTTAAGGGAACAGCATGAATTTAACGTTCTTGAAATTTCTCATACGTCAATGAATACAATACACAGGTTACACAAAAATCTATTGTTGTCGTTTATACATATAAAGTACTCGAAATAGCTTGTTTACGCGGTCAATCAATGTAGACAACCATAAATAAACGATTCTATTTCCAATATGTGATAGATGACACCACGCTAATAAGATCCAATTGAATATATTGAAATGTTCAAAAACGTAATGATGATGACTTTTAAAAATTTATCCAAAAATCATCGTTGAACCGCACGTCTGATCATTTCATCTGTTCGCCGAGGGATGATTTTATTCATATAGTTTTCATTTTAAATGTCAAATTTTTGAATCACTTATAACGATATATGATTTTCGTTTACTAATGAATAAAAAAAAGTATTTTAAGTGGTGTCTGTGAAAGTCATATAGCTTGATTATGTTTGGGTAATTTGAGCATGCCGAGGTATAGGTTTCAATTACATATTTAGTTGTGGTACGAAAACATTGCATCCATATTTAAATTAATGATAAACCGAGCACATTTTAAACACAATTACATTAAGCACTCCGCATTCACTTTGTTAACTCGATGACCCAAAAAACTTATAACCTAAAACTCTATTAAACACATAATCAAATTTAATTAGCTTCTATTCATCCGAAAATCTATTCATCTGCCAAAAATTCCAAAATTAACTATTACATTTATTACGGAGTTACCAGCGGATGGTTGTTATGTTGTACTGCTTGTTGTTGTTGTTTATAAAACACCCACTGACGATCTTTTAAAATAGAATACATGAAGTTGAAGAGATTTCATAATTTATTGATTATTTCCAATAAAAATTGTACATATAAAAGCATATACTTCTCGTATACATAAATACACCAAACATAGAGATGTTTTAAGGCACATAATACGAGTAAGTCTCTTGTGGTTGATTATTTGCCTGGAATTTCAGTTTTTTTTTATATAGTATGAGAAATGAAAATAAATTGTAATTGAACTTCGGTATATACATATGTACGGCTAAAGAAAACAAAAAAAAATTATCATTACAATATTTACAATCATTATTACCACAATATTCAACAATCCAATTAAATCGATATCAAATATAGAAATAAAATGGTACGAGAGATCATAATTCCAAAAAAAGAATTTAACAAAACCGAACCGAGCACAGCTAACCATACACAATGCATATATACACATAAAGATAGATCCCAGATCAATCAAAGTTCAAAAGTTCAATTCATGTACAACATTGACAGGTATTTTTTGTGTTGTTGTTGTGTTTAGTTGTATTTTATATTCTTGGTAATACATATTCCAATTCTTATGTATTATTTATTTGTATTCCGATGTCTTATATATTGTTGGTGATATTTGAATATCGAAAACGCGTCGAGTCACAGAGTCTCAGCAAAGCATTTGAGCGCGCGATAATGATTTTGTTTATTTTTCGATTTTATTCCTATTTAAATTCAAATCAAGGTTTTTGATCGAGCATTTGAGTGTGATGTCTAGTTATAAGAAATTTCATGATCTTTAAAATAATTTTTGTTTTTTGTTTAGGAACAACAGGTTACAGAATTTATTGGTTTTCCTATATTTAGATACTTGGTGATTAGCATTATTATATTTATTGCTTAACCACAATATGATATTAATCTAACCTATTGGGTTTAATATACGAGCATTTGAATGGAGTTTGGGTTTTATATATGCGCATGCAGAACGTGTGAAAGAATATGCAACACACCAATTGATTTGTAACGAAAAGCATTTTTCCGAAGTTTGATTATTTGAATTGTAAGAAGGCTGGTCGTTTTTATTCAGATAGGGATCTACAAAAGGATTTGCTAATTCTAATGTGCCAAAAGTGTGTGTGTGTGTGTCAAAAGCGCAACAGCAACAAACCAATGCTCCATTCAGAATTTTACTTGAAAAATTTCAAAGTGTGTAAAATACATAAATTTTACAACAATTACAATCCAAGCAAAAAGCTAAAACTTTAGTGAGATTCCATCAGTTTCTCATTTTATAATTCACATATTTTGTTAATGTACAGTCACACACGTTTTGCCTCGGTTTTCCGCTCGCCGTACACTAGTTGGTTGTAATTAAAATACTTTTTTATTATTCTGTCATGCAAGGCTCTTTGCCTAAACTGAATTAAAGAAAACGAGGGCTGTATATAACATCATTGTTAATTGGACATCATGGTTAATCGTTTATAATCATCGTGACCTAACACAATGCAAAAGATGCCAAATGTTCGGATATCTAACCCGCCATTGCAACATGACGCCTAAATGCTATCTCTGTGGGGATAACTACCTTATAAATGACCATGCAGTCTTCAAAAGTGTAAGGAAGATTATCGTCGTGAAAAACTGAAATGTGCCAATTGTAGTTAAAACGGATGTGAAGTTTTTAACAAAATGAAAAATTAACAAAAACTAAAATTTGTTAAATTAACAAAAAATAAACAGTCGGTAAGAGCAATGTTAACAATGGAAACCAGACAACAGACAAATTTCTTTTAATTAAAAACTATTATCAAAACTAAATTTTGATTGAAATAAAAAAACTAAAATTACAATTTAAAAATATGTATTTACATAAGAAAGACAAAACATTTAATGTAATTAAATAATGTTAATAAATTGGAGTATCCACCAGTAAATAATCAGTTACAAATATGTACATTGCCACAGCACGGATTTCAAATGATGGCATAAAAGGTACCCTTTGAAATAAAATTGGTCTCATCAAAAAACTACGAGATATTTCCATTTGTTAATGCGTTGGAAAATCGAATCGCATTGAATGTTTTGGTGATTTTTGGGTTTCAGTATATTAATTATTTCCACACAACTTGGAACAAAACAATAATAACACCAGTTCCTAAGCCAAACAAAGATAAGTCTGACCCAACCAGTTTTAGACCAGTAAGCTTACTATCCACAATTGTTAAGATCTATACGAGCTCTGTATATAAAAAAGCCGGTTAAAACAATATATTGACGATAACAATGTAATACCTAAGGAAGAATTTGGTTTCCGCTCAAACACATTCTAGAAATTTGGTTTGCTAAATTTCTAGAATTTGTCAGTCCATCAGAGCTGGGTTAGCAGATAAAAACTCGATAAGCATTGCTTTGTTAGATATTATAAAGTCATTTGACAGTGCATGGCATATGGCCCTAATACACAAATTAAAACTTATTAATCTACCTACCTCAGCCCAACTCTCTATAATTGTTTCATATACGATATTCCGAAACTACAGAATATTAAGTTGTACTTGTCTGCTGATGGCGCAACTATCTTAACCTAGTCAATAATTTCTATCGCTATTATGCGAAGGCTACGACTTAAATGTAATTCAGTTTTACTTTCATAAATGGAAAATCAAAGTTAATAAGAGTAAAACCCAACTAGCATTGTTCACGAGGAGTAAGACATAATATAGATCCTAATCATCGAGAAATTTCTCTGGAGATTTTATTACTAGGGGTAATTCTATCAACTATCTTGGTATTACATTTAGACAAAAGAATAACTTTCTCAACGCATATAAGTAATGCAATTAAAAAAGTCAATAAGATGTCCAAAATAGTATACTCCTTTATAAACCGCAAATCATCACTTAGTAAAAATAAAAATAAAAAAATAGTAAAAATAAATATTAGTATCTTTATAATCTTTATTCGGCCAATAATGACCTATGGATCACCAGTGTGGGGTGGTTGTGCTCCATCGCACTAGAAAAGACTGCAAATCATACAAAATAAAATATTGAAATTAATTATTATCCAAAACAAAATGGTAATAGCAATTAATTAATTTATTACTAAGAACTGAGTAGAAAATGATTGTATATTCTGAGCTCTTACATTTTTATTGTAAAGCTTCATTGTAATAATTTATAATATGGATAATGAATTTGAATTTGATTTTGAATTTGTGACAATCAACTAAACAACGACCAAAGGTTTGATTAATGCTATCGAAGTTGAGGTGCAGTGGTATCTTGATTTTGTTATCTCGACATTTTTCTTAACCCATTCGTATTGTAAACATTATACTCAATCAGCTGGAGCGAAAGCCACGCTAGTCACCGGTAACATCTTCGACGAGAGAAGTGATAACGAGTTTGATGCAGACAATTGCTTTAGTGCATCGATAATCTACAGATTTTTGATATGTTTTTTGTATGGAATATTTACAAGCATGCGTGCTCGCTATCAATATCGACTCCTCTATAGATTAAGGAAAAAATTTAGTTTCGACTAACTAAACATCATCGCCAATTGAACGATTCGAAAGCCATTAACCGTAGGAAAAAAGAACGTTGTCGTTTCTTCACTTCGAACGATTTTACCATTAAAACGACCTAAGAGGGGTTTAAACAAGACCCTCCAACTCCACTAGAAAACAGCGAGATTTAATACCATTAAAATAAGAATTACAATGTGCGATTCATATGGAGGCTTATTGCATTTCTCATCTTGAGAAAACTACTGAAAGACTCCAAGGCTGAGTAACCAAACGAATGAGAATTAATAGAGGACAAACCACTAAATCACTAAAATTAGTATAGGTCAATTTTCTTACTTCCAATAAGTTCTAAAATATTCCAGAAACTACTCCTAAAGAGACTCAAACCAATAATAGAAGAAAGAAATCGTATTCCGCCACAATTAGATCGTGAATACTCAGAGGGAAGCAAAGTATCAACAGAGTACAAATTTTGTTCGAAAACTGAGACTTGAGAGTTGGGAGTTTTGCTACAAAAAGACTGCCAACTCTCAAGTCACAGTTTTCGAAGAAAATTAGTATACAGGAGTACCACAAGGTAGCGTTCTGAGACTAACTTTATATGTTTGTATATCTCGAACCTGCTAACAGTAGAAGAGACTAGCAAAGCCACGTTTGCGGATGATAAGACCATCTTTGCAGTCCGCTGATAGCATAGAAGAATCCATTGCAAAGAGATACTAATATTGACAGTACCGGGACGAAGAGATGGTGAATAAAACTTAATGAAACAAAAACTGTTCATGTAAACTTCACCAATAGGAAGGTCAACTGGATAATAGTATAGAACTGCGGAACTAAATTGGGAGTAGCCTGAAAAAAAGAAAAATAAGAGCTAAACATTAAATGCTGTAAGATGAATTGGGTCTTAAGGCAGGTTCACGTATATGCGATTCAAAAATGATTCGCGAATCAAGGCAATCACTGAGCGTCATTATTGCTAATAATTTGTTATTTTTTATTATGTAGGCTGCGTGCGATCAAAATTTGCCCATAAAGTTAAAGGTATTTCATCTCGGGCGGAGAAATTTGTATATGTTTTCAATGCAATAGCAATGTCAATATCATCCAGTCATTCCAAAGCAAAGTGCTACGTGAAATTATAGTTAATGCGCCGTGGTACATGAGACATAAGAAATGATAACCTCCAAAGATATCTGAACATGGATACCGTCAGTGAAGAAATATGCAAATATGGAAGAAAAAGCATTCAACGTATTAATTTACACCAAAATGATGAAATACGTCTTAAGTTGGATGAGTCCATCCCAGTAAAATGGCTGTAAAGGCTGTAACACGTGCCGCATGCAGCGATGTTACTAATGATTGTAGAGTGACTGTATGTTGTATTAAATTGCGTTCATTCATAAATTGTTGATTTTACAACCTACCGATGTCCCTCTGGTTGAATGGCGAGAATTCTATATACACTTACGAAAGACAATACCATCAAAACCTTACATTCTAAAATCAACCCTGTTTAATAAGGTAAACGTTTATGATGTTGTTTTGAAGTATATAGAATGTAACAGGTTCGAGTTTGTAGGGGAATAGAAAAACGCTATTGGGTTTTTTTTTGCATAATTGGTTTTGTTCGATCATGCGAGTTTTTGTTGGAGAAATTGTCAGTTGAGTTGAGGCAATTGGTGAAATACTTGTGTGTGATTGATTAAGCCTAACCCTTGTAAATTAATAAAATTAATTAGAAACTACCGAATTGCAAAAACTCTATGGTAAAAGCAAGACAAAGTTTGCGAATTTTTTTTGTGCTAGCCAACTTAGCAAGTCGTGCTGTTTTGAAACTGATAAGATAAAACTAAGTTATAAAGCAAAACAAAAACTATAGTGTGTGATAACCACTTTAAAGTAGCGTATGAACTTGGGTGAAGTGGTACAAACGTGGCGATAATACGTGCGACTGGATGCACGAGCTAAGTGAAATATAATTGTTGTTGGGCCACAGAGAATACTCGTGTGGAAATCAAATCTACATATATCTGAGAATTTATTGTGAATACAGAGTGGCATACCCAGTTCAACGTACTTACGTTCGGATAGTTACGCGAATTTTGTGGCGGGAATCGTGCTGTTAGAAACAACCGTACAAAAAAAAAAATCCGAAAACTATTGCAAATACGATAATTGGGAGTTTGCGATTGGCTGAAGGTCGACATACGAGTGCAGTTTGGAGTTTGGGTGTGGTTAGAACACCGTTGTTTGGGAGAAACGCGGCTTGGCGTTACATCGCGGTTTGGGGTTCAACTTACAATTTTTTTTATATAAATGTTTTACTTGTAATCAATTTGTTTGTTTTGAATTAACATTAATTTTTTTCTCTGATGTTTTTATTTTTTTTGAATTCGTAAATAAAAATTACGTTACTAATTAAGAAAATGGTAGGAAACCAATGTTAAGTTTCCTGCTATTTGGTTCATAAATATTATTATTACTATTTTATCCGTATGCTCATTATTTAATCAATAAGTTTATTAATATTATCCATTTTATTTATCTGTAGATTCAGTTATTAATTACAAGACTGCGTATTTGCCGTACATCGTAGCCGGTCAAGGAAGCGCTTTCTTCGCCACTTCATGTATTGGGTCAGGTATGAATTTAAGCTAATGATATTTTTTTTTGCTGGGCTAAAATTTTCACCCAGAATAATAATAATAAACTTTCAATTTAGTCTCTAATTCGTTTTTTTTTATTTTTTTTTGCTCTTCAATGAATAATTATTGTTTTAATTCTAAAGAAAAATTTTCATAATTATAAATTGTATTTGTTTCTTTAAACGTTTAATAATAAATAATACGATGAGAATTCTTTATAAAGCTAAATTAATTGTTCTGGTTTTTATTGCTAAAATGTGCTGTTAATTTTTCTTTTCTGTCGGGGAACCATGGAATGATGTGAAGTGAGTAGAATGTTGCTAGATGAGAATGTCTTTTAAGTTTCGTTACGTGACTATGCTAGAGTCAACCCCACGACCAAATTTACCTCCACCATACCTGAGCTGGCAAAACGGTGGCAGGCTCTAGTCGTAAAAGCAATAGTTTCCGTTTTATCTCAATTTTTTTTAATTTTTTTTGAAAACAGTTTTATTTTTTTTTTTTTTCATTTTTTTTGTTAACGGTAGCCCTCGGACATATGGGCGACCCGTTACAAGGCAGAAACCACTTGATCTACCAAAGAGCGGAGAGGAGGGGGGTTGGTTTATAATTTTCAAAAAAAAAGAGTAAAATTTCCAAAATGTATGAAATTTTAATTTGAATCGATAAATCAATGTTTGGCTACGTTTTAAGAATGCGGAAATTTGCTTATTAACGTACTCATTTAATCAAAAATGTGCTTCGTCGTTGAACATGATTTTCGCTGAAATACATTTTATACTGAACGCGTATTTTGATAATAAAATAAAATGAATTGGAATTGTTTTCCGGGTGTACGTCTTTTCAGGGCAATGCTAACTGAGAACAATTGACTTTGACAGCTATCGTTAATAACTCGTGATAAATCAAAAAGAAAAAAAATCACCCAGTATATCCAATCTGGATCGACTAAAATATAATAAAACTGTTAAGGAAACTAAACAAAGGTCTACAACCTTCCAAACAAGAATATGAATTAAGAAAGATAGGCTGATTTGATGATTTGTAAATCAATTGTAATAAATAACTAAAAATAATTAAACAAAAAAAAATTTAAATCTAAAGTTATGTTAAAGACAGGCTCCAATAACATCCTGAAGCCCAAAAACTCCTGCTTCTTAAACCTGAGATTTCAACATGGATAAGTGATGAACACTTAGTGACTTCTTATATTTTAATTTGTCTGACCTTGGATGAAAAATTGGATAATTGTAATCTTAAAAACACCAGTCTCAAATCGGACCCCAACTACCTACATAACTTCTACATTAAATCCGCCAATGCAGTAACAATTTAACAAAGGTTTATAAAATTGAGGGTAAACACGTTATAGTGGTTACTCGTCAATCTAAAACTGATTTCAGTGATCCAATCTACAGTAATCTAATCTCTGTGTTGTTCTGAGTTTTATCTTCCCGTTGATGGATTACTAATGAACCCTCGAAATTCTCACAAGGAGTACGGAGTTTTCATCTGTATCTCCTATATTTTACAAAGTGTTATCTGCAGAGTCCAGCTATAAAAATTAGATCATGGAAACAATGTTTTACATGACATACTCAAACAGCCAGATTAAAAGACACTTAAAGGATCACTACATCAAGGATATCCATCTATTTCCTTTCTCCGTTTCTTCCTTACGACAATTAGACATATTTATATTTGACAATGCCACTTACTCCAACCATTTCACAAATTTAGCTTTTAAAATTATATCTTAATCTTACGCATTAGCGCAAAAATATTTTAAAAGTGACATAATTATATAAATGCCTCCATAAATATTAAGTCATTTTTTAAAACAATTTAAAAATGTTAATTTGAATCAATTAAGTAGAGTTTTGATTAAATGACTTAAATATCAAACATTAAAATTACTCCACATTAAATATTTAAGAATAGACCGTGCGGAGATAAAAATTTTATTAATTTTAAACCCCCCGTAAATTTTGTTGTGTCCTTCAAAATCAGTTTTTGTCATTTTAATCAAAAACTAATTTTTCATTTCCATCAAAACCTTGGATACAACCAAACTATGTATATATGAAGTTAGAGTACTTGTGTGCATGTGGATCGATAAAATAACGCGCCGATCTAATATCGTGCACCTCAAGTAAGTTTGAGACCCATACTATTGTATATAGACTTTATGAATAATGACATAATTGAACCAAGATTTAATAAAGAAACTGAGTTTGGTGCTGTGTCCGTATATAAAGTGATTTGGATATTTAGCTGGCTGCGGCTTCGAAAGAAGAAAACAAAATCCTTGATATCATCAATAAAATAAATAAATAAAAATGATCAAAACCAACCAAACTAAAAAAAATGATATATTAAGAATTTATTTTTAAAGATTAACGAGTTCAACCTGTAAATAAAAAGTCACAACACACAATAAAAAAAAATCGAGCCTCTGTGTTATTCGAGAGGAGAGTTGTTATTATTGTTGAATAATTGTCGGCGTTGTTTAAATGATTTTAAAATAAAAATCTTAAAGATTTTTTTTTTTTTTACTTTATTTCTTAAATAAAAACTTTGACATAAACCAATCGATCAAATACAAAAATAATTAATTTTAAATATATAAAAAAAGTATATTTTGTATAACGCTGCTCGAGTACGAGTATGTGCTGTGTGCGGAGGTTGGAATTTTTGGTATTTTTGAGTAAATGTAATTTTTAAAGTGGAGAGCGACGGTTTTGTGTTTATATACGTATAAAGTAGTTTTTCCACTTGACATGGTGGTATGTGATATCAATCACTCTCGCATTATTCAATATTAGAAACTACTGTTACTACTGTTGTTTTCCTGACAAAAGTATAAATGATCTCAGGGTCGCATTCAGAAGTGCACGAGTGATGTCATATTTACGTAAATTATTAAGGCCCGACAACTTAATTCCGATATAAACCGTGCGCGATCCTTGAAATAAAATTAACAAAGAAATGACAAAATTGACAAATTGTTCATATACCATCTTTAATTAATGATTATTTATTATATAAAATTAATAATAATTTGCATAAATTACAATTTATAATCATCGCCAGTATTTATCATAACATTTATAATAATATTAAAATTAATTAACGCCACCTAAAAATTACTTCTAAACACATCTAATTTTTCATGAAACACCTTTTTAAGTATTTATAACCCTCTTGATCCTATCATTTTTTTTCACGGTTAATAATGCAGTATGTTAATTATAAGTCTTATATAAGTATAAGATTATGAACTGATAAAATTTTTGTTTGAAAATCTAATATAAATTAATGATAATAACCTGTCGCTGACACTTTACAGTAGCTATAATTTCCTTCAATAGAATGTATAGACAAACAATTATTAATCGATTATTAGACATTTTAAATTAGATTGTTAAGATAATTTATAAAGATTAACAGAGTGGCTTCGACTTTAAATTACAAGTCCTTGCTCAAATATTTTAAACTTTCCATTCCAAAAATAAAATTAAATGTAAACCCAGTTTTAACATGATTTCTGCCAAATTGTATATCTTAAAAAATTCGTATAATAAACTACAAAATGTAAAACATTTTACATTTCATCTCTTGTCAAAAAGTCAAGCAACCGTCCAAAAACCACAATTTTAATTAATCATCAGCCAAATGTATATCAAAATGTCATATTTTGTGTTACTGTTACTCAATTCTTAAATAGTACTTTATCTCTTCATCTTAGTTATATAGTATACAGAAAGCAGTCGTACACACGTCATATTCACTAAAAAATATTTTACCTATCTTTCAAATTATCTGTAACCTATTGATTTAAAAATAATCACAATTGACCTCATATAACATCGAACGATGCGCGCGCTGATGAAGAAAACGCGGTGAACTAAAATGCTTAAAATGAATAATAAATCTGTCAAAGTGATGAATTTAAAGAAAGATGTAAGCTTTATGGATGAATATGATGAATAGAGTACAGAGCTACTTTCTATAGACTCTAGGTTTATTTTTAAATAATTTCTTCTTCTTAGTTAGTATTTTCACAATATGTACATTAAAGATGTACGTACTATATAATCAAAATTCTTGAATATAATTTTTTTGAATAGACTTTATGATATCAGGATGAATAATTTTTACGTGATTCCCGGTCAACTGTAATTTTCGTTTTCGCTTGTGTCATTTTCGTATGAAAAATTTCATTTCACGCCAGCTACGTACTAGGTAATAAAATGAAAACTAAAGTGGAATTTTTCGTTTCTAATTTCACTTTGGTAAAATCGCTCGATCAATTTCACGCTTAATGGGGTAGATACTCAACCGCTAGTAAGCAAATAATTTTCTAGTCGAACTCATCGCCACTCAGCAAAATCTTATTTTTCATAAATTTTTTGTTTATTTTCGCACAGTAAAATTTACGACTAAAAAATTGTACAGCAAATTTGTATGTTGTTCTACTGCGCAATCGCAAAAATAAATAAAATGTTGATGAAAATTATAATTTTGAAATTTAAACCTTTTGGAAAATTGATTGAGTAGCAAGGTTTTTGGCTAGCAAATTACTTGTTGCTAGCCGATCGAGTATATCTATCCAATTTTTCATAATAATGTCGTAAAAGTTAAAGGTATAATTTTTGTGCATATTTGTTTTAGAATTGTAATGTCTTTTGAGAGACTTAAGCACGACGTGTGATTCGTTTCGTTCAGTTCTATACTTTTTTTGTTTGTGGTTCGGCAAACTGAAGTAAGAGAGCAGATTGAGGATGGCAATTAGTATACGTAGAATGATTTTGTTAGTTATAACAGTCAATTTGTAAAGAATTAGATGTCGAAATGAAACCAAAGAACTTATAGGTGATGACGTGTAATCCGTGTTAAAAATTCTGCAAATAAATCTAAGTGAAAATTTAATTGGGTTTTATATTAGCGAAAATGAGAAATAATATACAATCAGCCGCTTGTAAGTATACCTATATAACATGTAGGTAAAATCCGAAATAATAGAGGAAAATATCTATTGGGATGGGAGAGAAGGGGGGGGGGGGGGATTGGGTTTGAAATATTAGGGTTCTGATATGCGAGAAATCTTAAAAAAATAAAAAATAAAAGTTTCGTTAAAAGATAAAAAAAATCCTACTGCCTGATCGCAGTGCCACTTACCGGGTCCAATGGTGAATCTAAACCATCCAAAAACCCACTCAAACACAAACACAAAATTTCAATAAAATCGGTCCAGCCATTTAGGAGGACTTCAAAAGATTGTGTGGCGGTGGGGGGAGGGCGTAGGGTAGGTTGAAGTTTTGGGGTTATATTTTCTGATATGCGAAAAATCTTAAAAAAAATTTCATTAAAAAATAAAAAAATAAAATTCAAGAGCCCAATCGCAATGCCACCTACCGGGTCCAATAGTGAATCTAAACCATCCAGGAACCTATTCAAATGCACAAAATTTGATTAAAATCTGTCCAGCTGTTTAGGAGGAGTTCAATTACAAACAAACGTACCGAAGGGTGGTGAAATTGTGGGGTTATATGTTCTGATATGCAAGAAATCTTAAAAAAGTAAAAAATTGTTAAAGAAAGTCCCAATATTCATCAAACGTAGCAGGGTGATAGGGGAACTCATTTGCAACAAAAACAGCCAAGTAAAGTTTTTGTCAAATTGTTGATGGTGCCAAAGTTATTCCACTTTTAGTGTTTTTTACTGAAATCGCATGCGCAGGCGTACCCACCACAAAATTTATTTAAAAGACACTAAGAGATCTTTTGTTCAATTTTGTTTTAATACAATCTAGAAGAGTGTGCCTTTCCAATAAAATCATTTTTTTGAGGTGCAATATCTTCTGTCATATAAAAACTTGGCTTCGTAAATTTTTTTTGTTTTTCACAAAACTTTTGTTGATGTTTAAGTGACGCTAGCGGAAAATGAATGTACTATGGAAAATTAATCCACTACCAGAAAAATATATGACACTAATGCTGATTTTAAAATGTTATCACACACAGGGATATTCACAATAGAATGTTTTTTATTAATTTTTTTCACAAATTAGGTCGTGTTTATTAAAAAACGCACTTAACAAAATTTCGAGTTCTAAAATCCGGAACAATCCGGGAAATCTGGGGGAGATTCAGGCGAAATCCGGAAGAAAACTGGGAAATCCAGCAAATTTGAAAGATTATAATAATATTTAAAATTAATAAACAAAAATTATTTTATTCATTTTGTTTTATTTCTGACATAGCATCTAATTTAGAACTCGAAATTTTGTTAAGTGCGTTTTTTAATAAAGGCGACTTACTTAGCCCTGTGTGTGAAAAATTTGTGTGTGTTAAAATCTGCATTAGTGACGCATGTTATTCTGATAGTGGGTAAACTTTCTGTAGTGCATTCATTTCCCGCTGGCGTTACTTAAACATCAACAAAAAAAATTACGAAACAAAAAAAGTTTTGAAGAACCAAAGTTTTTATAAAAATGATTTTATTGGATAAGAACACTCTTCTAAATCGTATTAAAAATGAAAGTTAAACAAAAGAACTCTTGGTTTCTTTTAAGTTAATTTTTTGGCGGGTGCGCTGCGATTTCACTAAAAAAAACACTAAAAGTGGAATAAGATGACTAATTACAAAAAATTTGTTACATTTCCGGTTTTCATCAAGGTTGAAGTTTTGCCTGCCGTACACCAAAAATAGTGAGAAATACGAAACCACCATTCAGAATATTTAACTAAGTCTAATACTAAATGTCAGATGAAAATTTCAATTAAGTTTTAATTGAGAGTGGCATCGTACGTCCACTGCAGTCAATTGACACCAACAACGAAAAAATAACACTGTAAGGTTGAAGGAAATTTCACTAAATTGATTTGATCATCACTAAATTAAAGAGTCTTGAGGCGTTAGTTAAAAAATTAAGAGAGTATAAGTTGCAGCTTTCTGAAAATTAAAATTGTATAGATATTAAAATGAACGTTCTACAAAGAAATGTGTTAGTAATTCATAAATTTATAACCGACAAAGAAATTAATTTTGGGTTTGAACTGCTTTCTCTACTCTTGTAACCTACCCAGCCATATATTATATTAGAAGTCGTTCAAACACAATGAACTTCAGCAATGCGGTGATCACTAAATACCTTAGATCAGCGCTTATAACGAAGCCTCAAGCATAGAGTTCACCCTGTTATTTATATTATCAAACTGATCTGTGAGGTTTATTGAACATATCTAAACACTATATTAAGCCACCTATATTTTAGTAGCTTAAACCGTCGGCATTATACTAATTTTTGATTTTTAATTTTTTGCAGCTACGCTATAAATTGTCATTTACTTGATAATCCCACATCCCTTAGTGACGGTAATCTAACTATAAAGTCAGCATTTTATAAAACCTTCGTCAGAACCTCCAGACAGACAGAATTTTTTTTTCAAAAAAGTGTGTACTTTTAAAAACCCTACGGTATATAACTTCCTAACTACTTTACATGTTATATAACACAAATGTTAGAAATGGAGCTGCCTCTCATTAATCTGCGATATAATAACATTTCGTATTGCCTTCCAACAATTCTCATTGACATACCCAACAAAATTACTTAAAAGCCAGTTTTATAAACTAAATTTGGCATTCGTTCGCATTTTGAAGTAAACATCTTCGGTTTACAAGTGATTCATCACAAAAGAAATTTCAAACAGAAAAAATTATGTAGAACACCAAAAACTGTGCGGTAATGCGCGGTTATCCATAAAATGTAGTAAACAATCGAGTTAAAATATTTAAAATATAAAAAAAAAATCTCGACACAACATTTATATTACATTTGATAAGCATGAAATGGAATGTCATGTCGTATTCTATATAAAGATGAAATCGTGAAATTATAAAAAAAAAAAATACAAGGCACAACAAAATAATTTCGCTTTCATTATATACGACGTGCACATAAGAAGGTAAAAGGTAAATAGTTTTACCGTATTTAATAAAATATAATAAAGCACATAAATTTCGTTCACCACCAACGTCATTTAAATAAAATTATACACAAAAAACTTACTTTCATTGAATCTTCAAAACTTTTATTTTATTTTTGCAATCCGTCCGTACACGGCTGTCTTATATATTGTGGTAAAGTTTCTCGCTAGACGTTTAAAATTTAGATCGGGCGCAACTATATCAAATTCTTGTGTGCATTATATAACGCGCTAACTTTATGTACTTGTAGTCGTCCATTACATATATCGCATTCATCACAATTGTCTAAGGCATTCGACTCACTCAACTAGAAAACGTTTATTAGTTTTTAATAAACAATAAATTAATTGATAGCCCTCAGGTGTACGTGTATATTGCGCGCTTAAGGTGAAATTTTTAACACTATATACGTCGTGTACCGATCAAGAGAGAGAGAGATTCTAATCAATTACTAAATAATTTTCTTGAGGGTGTCTAACATAATTATTATTTACGGCCTAGACCTAAATCGGGTCCCGATAAAAAATATTTTGTTTTACAAATGATTGATTACCTAAGTTAGATTTAAAATAAGGCAGGTTGATTAGAATAATAAAACGAAGGTTAAGTATTTTTATACCACACACTCAGTAAAGGGTTAAAAAGTTCGATACCATATTATCTTGACATAACATTTAACATTGCAACATAGGCGCAACATATATTAGATACACATAATATCCCAATTGTCATGATTAGACCTTCGACTAATTGTTCATGATATAATGTAGAGGCACAGCAGATTTTTCATTTCAATTTAATGGCTTTTTATTAATTTTGACATGAATTAGTTTTTACCTCTAAGTGGGTGGATAATATTTTTGATAATTATTATGAATTTTTTAAAGGTTTTCCATTTCTAATATCACAACGAATGATTTATGATTTTAAGCTAAATAAATAAATAATTTCGAAATATATTTTTTCCTCTTTTATATTTATAAAATAATCATTGTTTAGGGTTTTTATTATTATGATTGTTAACGATTTTTTTTTTATTTTGTATGACAATAAGATTTCAACTAGGTCAAATATTCAATTGTACTCGCGATGAATATAACAAGATTATTTTATTGAGTTGATACAAACACAGCACCGCGCACTGTAAGCACATTACAAAAGGTAAATTGGGTGAGCATTTTTTTTTTTTTTTGATAAAAAGATATTGAGATGTATTGGAACAACTTCCAAAATTCATAAGCATTGTTGAACTCTGAACGCCTTTCACTTGCATTCAATTAAATTAGAACAAATAATAATTTAGATTAAATATTGTTTTCAAAATTATCTATTGTTAACCCAAAAACGAATTTTAAATTTCACGAAATTATTAAAAAAATAAATACACGAATTTAAATTAAATATATTATAATAATATGTAATACATCTATATATATATAATAATATATATTATATAAGTATTAAAAATTTAACTACTTTGCAATAAATTGAATCGAAATAAATCTTTGGATGCAAATTTATTTATTGTATGCTTGCTGCTTTTTTATTGTATGTCACGAAATACGTGTTAAATTATTTTCCACAAAAAAAATTATCGAGAAAATTAAACAATTTCATTGATAAAATTAGACAGAAGAAATAAATACAAATTTCGTTAAACAAATTGGAAATATGTTAAAATAAAATTGGATACAAATTTTCTAATCTTATGTTGTTGCTATTGTTGTTGTTATTAGTGTAGCACTTAGTAGGTAAGATCATGATGTCTCATTGGAAGCACAGTACGAACTAGCGATGTGGGGTAGCTGAAATGATTAATTTTCAAATGATATTCGTGTATGTTTGTGGCTTCCTCAAGGCTCCTTATTTTTTGAATTGCTATTTTTATTTCCGAAATCTGACCAAAAATTTTTTACAAATATCAAAATATATTGACGAATTGAAGTCAATTCTGTAGTGTCCTAGAATTTTTTAATAGTCTATATTCCCAAGGCACAATATCACGCCATTTGTCACATAAGTGACTCAGAAAATAATCAAACTTCATATGAGTAGTAACACACATAATGACCATTAATTCAGTTCAAAGATATTCCAAAATAAATTCTTAAAATTTTATTATTAAAAAATTTATTTATTATTATATTTAGATAGATAGATTTTTAATTTGTCAACATTAATGAAATTTACACTTTGTTTTATCTCGATATCCTAATCGTTAATCGGTTTAATTTAAAAGGTAAAATATAAACGTATCAGATATGCACAAATAATCGATTCGTTTTTTTGATCTGATTTTTCAGTTGTCTTCTTAGATTGAATATGTTTATGTAATTACCAATCGACGAAGTTTTATTTCACACTATCGTATTTTTATGGAATAGCCGTATTTCTTGACATATAATCAGATCCAGTGTTTGGAACCCTAAAAGAAAAAATATTATTATACCATACAAGGTCACATAAATAATATGATTGCAATTACCTACTTATATAAATTTATTGGCACCGGTTGTCCTTACCTGTAACGTAAAGATTTTGTTGATGTAAATAATCAACATTCACATATACTCACAAATTATACTTATAAGATATATCTGTTATTATGCTACCAATTGTGCTTTCCTAAAAGTATTGTACATAATTAGTTAATTTAAAATTGTATTGTTAAACTTACACAGGAATAGCTTTGTGTCAAAATTATTTTTTACTTACACAAAATTCGACAGTTAAATTTCATTCATAAATAGTATGCGATGATTTTTGACAATAATAATGATTTAAATAACTCTGCCATCTGTGGTACGAGTAATAAATGCAAATATTTTCTATTGTACTAAATTATGCTTTATTGCTCAAAATGATAATTTTGCCGTTTAAGTATATTAGTATTTTAAATTAATGAATTTGTTGTTGTATCCTAATTAGAAATCATTTTTTGTCATTCTTGTTTTGATTTTTTGTCTGCAAACAACCGAGTGCCAATATAAAAATTATAATTACATATAAAATTATAAAATAAAACACAAGGATTAAAACCATCTTTAAATTAAGTGATTGTATTGAATATGTATTTTTGAACCTGCAAACAATTCTGTTAAACATTACAAGCATCCAGTTCAGTTCATCATATCTACAACACCAAGACGCTTTTTAGAGTTCAAACTAAAATTTGTCATATATCAAGTTTTCCATATAAAATTTGAACTGATGTGGAAGGATTTAGACCTACTCTAATTAACAGCACCAACTAGAAATTTATAATACGTATAATTCTATAAGTAATTTAGAATGAGTGATTTAAGACTCTCAAAGATTGACAGCAGTTTATTTCTTTCGAACTATTTTGTTTACTAGACGCTAAACGGAAAAAACTATCGTCGGATCTCTCAGGGGTTTTAATATCTAATATATTTTATTATTTTTATACACTTTTAGTTATTATTGTATTTCAATTAATTAATTAAGCAAACTTGTTGTAAACTACGTTTTTAAGTTATCAATTTAGAAAACAAAAATTTAACGAATCCTACGATTGCAATAGTTAAATCTTACAGCATTTTAATTTTATAAATTTAAAACATTTTCTGTTACAGGTTACCAAATAACTTTAATGCTAACTCTAAATCCTAACGAAATCAATTGGTGTCATGAAATGCAGCAACTGACCAATAAAATCAACACATGTTCTCCTCCATCACAAGTTCAAGAAAAACCAGAAAATATAGATGGATGGATGAATATGTTGTGGCCAAAGCACGACTTTCTTTTACCACGATGTATTAATAGATCTCGAAAACTGTCGGTAAAACTGTTTAGTATATAATCAAAAATCATTATTCCTGCTTAAATTTCAAAAAATCAACAACATTAACCCTGGCTGAAAATCTAATTTTCAAGTTTGTCTATTAATCCTTTTTAGTTTTATTTAAGCTAAACTTTCAACATTATTGCAAAAAATGTAAAAGCTCCCATGGAAGCTACTACTTCCGGCACACCGATTTACACCAAATTTCGCAACAATCTCCCAATTAATGGAAAAAAGTTTAGTACAAAGTTTGATTCAGAATAGGCAATCCACCTGGACTATAGAGATGCTGAATTTTGGAGAAATGAAGTTTTTTGACCAAAACCCGTCCTAACCGGTTAAATTTACCAACAAATTTTCTGAATAAATTTAGTTTGAAACTCGATTTACGATATTTTTGTTTTTATAGTTTTTTCGTTAATGCTACATACTTTTCAAAATATTTTCAAAAAACGAAAAAACTCTTTCGGAAGCCGCTAATTCTGGTGAACTGATTTCGTTCAAAAATTAGTCGGATAGCGCGAATTATGAAAAAAGCGAAAAGTTTGAATTTGCACTCTTATCATTCAAACCGCCAATGCTGCACCGATGCCGTTATTTTGTTGAAAAGCAAGCCTTTCCCGAAAGTTTGGAAAACTGATCTGGACCGGTATTTTATTGATTGATTGATTGCTGTTAGTGAAATAGCACCACGGATACCACAGAGAAATTTTCTTATAGATGTTTTGTAAAAGATGTATCTGATGATGTTCTATCTAAATAAATAAATGTAATTAAAAATAAAGCAGCCCAATCAGGATTCTGCAATTTTAAAATATTCAAAATTATTTTGTTATTCAATGACCTACAAAATGAAGTATAGAATAGATAGACTGATTAGACAAGGATTATGAAATATTAATTAAATTATAAATATTTTAATCACCACTAAGAAAAATATTGTCCCATACAATTCCAATGAATTTAATTATTTAGTTCAATTGCACCCACCTAGATAATAAGATATTTAAAATAAAATATAAATTTAGAAACTAGATGAATAAATAAATAAAATCTAAATAGAAATCTAAGAAATTTTTTAACAATTAAGCAAGCTATACACCGATCAATATTTTTCAAAATTGTCAATCCTGGCCTACATATTGCTACTCATAAATAGGTTGTTGATTGTCTGACACAATCTAAACACTTCCAATCTGACATCAATCCATGTAACACACCTTAAACCCTTTTGTGAGTCACTTAATCTTCGAATTGATAAGTGGTTTTTCGTGACTAGCTAGTCTAGAAGTATAGAACACCACTTGTGCTTAGAGTTAAAATCGTCACCTTATAAAAAGAAAGTATTAATTGTCCAATGGATTTAATGTCCTTTGAAGGACAATTAATCCCCCCCCCCCCCACTTTGATTCACGCACAGACCACCCATTCACACAATTACAGTATACCACCTGCACATTCCAAGCTACATGTCAACCAGTACCTGACATAGACGATGGGTCGGCGCTGAATTCTGCACTCCAACAGAGGGTCTTTGTTGTGTTTATTAACATCACCGATCATAATCAATGACGAAAATTCGTTTCGAACCCAGTACCTCCCGGTCCAAGTGCCGAAGCTTTAACCACTGCACCTCTTGTCCGGTGAGAAAATGGATGTAAGAAAATACATGAATTTTTACATACAATTTTAATAACACGAAATCATTTTTATACTTTAAATTATTTAATTAATGTAAAGCTTTAAATATTGGTTTAGCTAATCAAATTCCTGTATAACTAATCTGTTTAATTTTTTTTTTTTTTTCTAACATCAAATGCACATCAAATTTTAGTAAATGTGCAAAAATTCAAATAAATCGGTCGATTTTAATTATTTTCTTTGAGCATATATTAGATCAGTATATGCTTTAAATGCTGTTACGTTGTGCTCGTGTGTGATCGCGGTAACTACCTAGTTTAAATAATAAAAACATATCACATATGAAACTAGTTCGGCTTCCAACTCAGCTTACTATTCAAGTAAGTCCCTCGCAATCTTTATCAGTAAGTGTGAGTCTAATGCCGTTTGAAATATGAGAGGCAAAATTCAGAATTGTATTTGCATTCTATATAGTAAATAAAACAGCTCGTTCTTGAACTGGTAAATCCCCAATACATTTCTGCTAGCCCATTTAGCGACGATAACAAATGCATTTTGTCAACCTCTTTAATCATATCTAAATGTCTTTCTGAGACAGGTGCAGAGATGGAAGGACAATCCACCAACTTTAGATAGTGCCTTGTTGTAGACCTCTACAACAAGGCACTAACTAAAATAGCAGCACATGCATTAAATCTGATGCGCCATTGATGTTATCTTCATAAAGATGAAGTTTAGTGCCTAATAAATTATTCTTCCATTTTTAAAACTGATGCTGGGGTACCTATACAGGTTCTTTACGCATTCCAAAATTATCTTGGCTCGTGATACGGACCCTCCCCTTGTCTAGTAAGAGGGCCTCCAGCCTGGTAGATCTTCGGCTCGGATCGCTTTACACCCAGATCTAGCCCATAATTTTTTTAATGGCTGAATTGAATTGCGAATTTAATTGAATAAATTGTAGATTTTACAATATAGATGGTGGGAAGTTGCTTCCTACTTAAGAGCTCATCCAACTGTTGCTAAATGTGTTCTCCCAATTAAAACTATTTTTGAGATGTATGTATCGGCCCACATGTTTAAGTGTTTGCACATCCCATCATTTCTTTTGACTATATTATTCGAATTTTTAGAACATGGCTATTTACCTACAAATTCTAGTCAGCTTGTTTGCCGGAATTTCGCAAAAACTCATTAACATGTACTGGACAGCATATTTATATTACATGACATGTAATAAAAATCCAATTTTATATATCAGGCGTATTGTTAAACATTGATCCATCTTGAAACCAAAAACATGCCAATTTAAACCGCAGTCTGATATGAAAGGAAAATAAAATTAAAAGTGTATTGCTCTGCTCAGTTGACGCATTCTGTATTTGTGCTAACCTGCTGGATATAGAGTAATTTAGGTTAATGCGGAATAAACAATCTAATAAAAACTGCACGATTCATTCGTGGAAACAATACACAATAAATTGTTAATTTCACAGGTCCAACCCACGAATTACACATGTATTAACGAAAAAAAAACTTCAACAAGGTTTTATGATGCACAAATTTTTTCAACTATTTATTGAAATAAGAATTTCCAATCTAAATAACCACAAAATCAATACTAGCGAAATTTTTAAATGTCAATACCAAATTGCAAATTCTATTAACTTATTAGTTACCTCAACATTAACGATTAAAAGGTTCAAATAATGTAATTGTACAGCATCATTCCATTATACTGTTGTTTGTGCAAACCAGAAAAGCCGTCAGAATATGTTATACGCCATCAATCAATATAAATAGCGCATAATTATGTCACTTTTTATTGCTGGATTTCATAACTATAATTGAATTTTTATCTAATAAATTGATGTAATTGCAGAATTATTCTAATGCATCGCTGTCAATAAGTCGTAATTAATGTTGTTATATATAAAGCATTCCTGTTATACAGACAACAACCTTTTGCATGCAGATTTTAATATCCAGCAACTTGTTTTCTTCTTATTCAAATTCATCGATATTACTTAGTGCTCGTGTATATGAAATTCTTGAGTAGTAAGAAATGACTGATAAAAATCAATTAAAATAACATCAATCATCGTGTTATGCGCGATCTTGCCTGGCAGTTTATAGTTCATCCTTTAACACAGAGAGAAATTTCTAATTGTTTGTGGTTTACACGTTTCGCGATATCAAAGAAATATACCGAACCTTGCGGTGTATATATGAAATAGGAAATCGATTGGACCCACAAATCTATGATTAATGTATTATATCACTGCATGTACATAAAAAAATACAATCTCCCGCACTATACACTAAACGTTACACAAGTGTAAATAGTTAAAATATTTAGCCTCAATAATACGCGATATATCGCCGAGGCACAATATGTAAAAGCAGTGAAATTTATTTTTATATCGTAATTTTAAATCGCAAATATCTGTACCAATTATTAAGATATAAATCAATATTGAGTATTTTGAAAATAGTTAAAAAATACTTTTTTCTAAACACTCTTACTTTGACATTTGCAATTTTATGGCCATTTGGCTGCGATACAAATCTATAACGAATTTAACGTAACGCATAGACATTGGTAAGTAACTTGATTGAATGATCAAATGTTTCATTGTGATTGAATTTATAACCCTTCAAGCAACATAAGCATCAATTATATTTTGTTGAAGGTGAAATTAGCTAAGAGCTTCTAAATCGTATAATTAATAAATAATTTTAATTGATTTGTGTATTGCACCAATTTATTTGTATGACTTCGTATAAATCTTTCCTTGGTAAAGAATTTTTGACTCTCGTCTAATTTAGTGCAAAATTTAAAATTCATGGGCAGATAGATTTCGATTTGTATTTACAATCAATTATATCATTTGTATAAAGTGTACGTGGATCAATATACAATAAATATATAAATTAACTTTTAATTGTGACAAATGGCCTTAATGGGTCTTAATTGTTAATTAGTGTATATATGGTATGTGCGCGAAGTAATTAGAAAAGAATGTGTGGCTGGCGTATATATGAAAATATTAGTTGAAATGTCAATCACAAGAAATAATTATATATTGTACATACATGGTACATACTAGCATATAAATTGTACTATGAATATGCCGCAGCTTTGAATGAATTTCAGCATTCAAAAATTGAAGAATTAATAATTTCACGAAAATGTATATGTGGTGTATGCGCGAGTCGAGTTTATGAAAGGTATTCGACTCAGTATATTGGAATTTAACGGTCAATAATGGTTTTGATTGTGTAATACAAGGTGGCTGTTTATGTCAATCTAATCATGTCTTATTTTAATAAGCATACATATGTAAAATTAGTTGAATTCTTTAAAAGGTGTTAATCGCCTTATTACCGTATTAAATTAGTTTAATTGTCATTATTATTTTTATACGGTCTGTTGTCGGCGCACGAAATCTATTAAGTAATGGTATTTGTGGTTAGAAATTAAATATTTATAAAGATGAATTTAATTTTTGGACGTGTGTTTATTTAGCGAGAGCATGCTTTTACTTGGTTTTAGGATTGCATAATAACGATTTAACTGTTTCTACAACATGTACAATGTAATTATGTAGCAATTCAAATCATGCATCGAATTAGCTTATTATGATAATAAGATTTAGCAAATTTATGCAAATTTGTTGAGATTGCAAGTTAATTTGGGTTGTCCTTCAAATTTAACATATTTATACATGTACGATTTCGCTTGCGGCATCTACATGTATATAAAGATATTCCTAATCACAAACTTGGTAAAACTTTTGTCTCGTGTCTAAATAGTTCATTAGTCGAACGTCGCAATATTAATCAAGATTCAATTTTTGTTGGAAAACATAATATGCACAATTCGCGAAGCTGTATTTGACATACTGACGTCTCGAGGCCCTTTTTGAACCGAGGCAACATATGTGCGTATAGCAAATCTCCTTCTAGTGTTTCCCATTACTAGAACGATGAACAAAACCACGTGAAGTAATTTTTTATTTGTGGTGCATGCGAATTTTGACACTTTATTTCCAACACCGGAATAATATAGAGCTGATTTGCGAAAAAAATTAACGATTATAGAACTGTTTTTATTCTCTGTTGTGATATACATTAGATGCTGTACATGATAACGGAAATTTGACAGCGAAAAATAAGAGATTGCGTTTCTCGCCAACAGTGACAGCACTATCATGAAAGAAAGTTTATTTTGTTATGTAAGTACCAGCGAAACTTTTTTACTCATTATGTGTCACTTTTTCCATTGAATTAAACATCTCAGCAGAATAAAATATTAAAAGTAATCCTTACAAATTGATCGATCCTCGAAGTAAAGAAACTCGGTATGTATATGAAATCTTGAAATTTATCAATCTTGCCACCATTTCTTGATAAGAGATTTTAAAGTATTTATGTGTTTTGGACACAGTTGTAGGATTTCTTCGTGCTGGACTAAACTCGCTATTTCAAAACCAGTCCTTATGAAAAGTAGTATCTGTAAATTTTACACGATATAAATAAATTTTAAACTGGAGGGAACTCGGCTATATCTTAATTTAATTTCGTAAAATTTGCGTCGCATACAGGGACAATTCGGAAAAAATGTATGGAATAGAATTTTTACTATAATTTTTTGATTTTCTGCGGCCATAAAAGTTATTTTCAGTTTTTGGCGAATATCTCAAAAACTTCCACTAGTAACCAATACTTCCAGTTGTTTTTATAATAGCCAAGGTCATACTGAGGCTACTTGGACAATTTAAGGAAAATTTATGGACTAGAAATTTCACTAGAATTTTTTGATTTTCTGCGACCATATAAGTTTTTTTTTATTGTTAACTGTGCGATCTGTTTTGGGTCTCAATACTCACCCTGCTCTTCCGCGGTTATGCTTCTAGTTTTATAAAATTCTATTATTAATAAAATTCCACATTTCTCTCTTTTTTAAGAGGAAATAGAGGGCGGAAATTAAGAAGTTGTTATCATTACAGATTTAAATAAAGTATTTGTCAATAATTCTCATAAAATATTACATTTAAACTCGGATCTCTAAGTCTCTCATCACAACACTTTCTGCGGGTGGACTCGTACTTGAGCGAGCAAAAATATCAAATATTGTTCAGATCATTTACAGTAGCGATATCCGCAGAACCATTTTATTTATTTTCTCTATCGATTATGTTGAACGCATATGTTTGAGAATTTGATCATTTGTATATGCTCGAGAACATTCAAAGATTTGTTCAAAAATTTCAACCCCAATTGGCTCAAATTTGCATAGATGTGAATATTTTGGTAAGTACGCCTTTATATCACTTTTCTCGTAAACAAAAAGAATCCCACTCTCGTGATTATTGTTATTTTTTCGATACCCGACAAGATTTGGCAGAACTCTCTGCAATTCGATGTTGTTGATATTGGAAGTATTAAAGACTTTCAAGCGCCTCTTGATGACAAATCAAAATCATCATCTTTTGAATCCAACGTTTTATGCTAAAGCACACTTTGTTAGTGTATTCAACTAAATTAGTACTAATAGATCTCCCCGGTATAAACCTGTGTTTATACGGTGCTGTCAGTACATCTTCATTAGTAACGAAAGGAGGAATAAT
Source organism: Nephrotoma appendiculata (assembly GCA_947310385.1). NCBI lineage: Eukaryota > Metazoa > Arthropoda > Insecta > Diptera > Tipulidae > Nephrotoma > Nephrotoma appendiculata. The sequence continues at coordinate 4,406,132 of OX371224.1, read as the reverse complement.
TGACAAGTTGTTAATATTTATAAAGTGATTGAAAACAATCAGCCATCTTATCACCTATTTCTTTGGCACTATCACTACTGATGTTATTATGGGACATATTGGCGATGTATGCTTCAATTTTGCACTTGGATCTAAAGTATTTCCAAAACGGTTTTGGGTTGGATTTGACTTTTTCCTGGATACCAGTTAGATACAAACTGTATTTTGTTTGGTTAAATTCACGTTAAATTCATTACTGTATTGTGGAAATATTTGTTTATCAGAAAACCACTTTTAGTCATTTTAACATAGGCCTTGGTGATGGGATTTATTGAATTTATAACGCGGCCATTGAGTCACATAATCAATACCACCTAGTGTTTAATTTCTAGCTCCAAATCTGGCTAATACGTGAAATTGATCATTGAGTTATCTGACTAGTACCTCCTAGTTCTAACAATGTATTACTTAGGTTTTTTTTGGTACAAATTTGTATCTTCTAGGTGTCCTGATGTTACTTACAAGAACAAAATTTTTATTTGAATAATACATAGGCATATTTTTAAATTTCGGAAGCTGCAATCTCGAACGTTTTTTTGTTAATTTTATTTAATCATATAAAACTATTACAACGTACCTCGTCTTTGGAATGCCATTACTGATTTTTCCAAAATTTTATCTACTGCTGGTTCTGCCTTGCGCTGGCTATAAATCTTTTTATACTTTTGTGCCATTACTATTTATGGGTGGCCAAGCAGTTGGCTGGCTTTGACGTTCGGGTGATTGTAAGGCCTCCCTTTGTCCATCCGTGCTGAGTTGTTTACCTTATAGGCGACTGTTTCCAATGCAAAGGAGGTTGTACGTATACGTGCCATAGAATATTATCAATATCTCTCAGTACTTTGTTTTGGAATCTTTGGACGATATTCACGTTACTCGATTTACAATTATTGCTAGTCGCAAACCTGGCTACTCAATATATTTAACCAAGGAAATTTGAATTTCAAATTATATTTTTCATAAAATGTTTGTTTATTTTTGCGATTGCACAGTAGAATTTACGGCTTCAAAAAATGAATAGCAAATTTCTTTGTTGTTTTAAGTGCACGCAAAAATAAACAAAAAATTTTACTTAAAGTATCTCTTGAAATTCAAATTTCCTTGGTAAAATTGATGGAGGAGTCAGGATGTCAACTAACAATTTGCTTGCATGCTAGCAGATCGAGAATCTACCCCAATATCTGTTTATGTAGCATCAGTTTATTATGTTATTTTTTTTTTATCTTTAAATTATTACAACTGAATACAATTCATCTAGTAATTTTTTTTTCTTAATTTAGTCACTTGTGAATGAGAGCTATGAAGGTCATCATTCCTAATGTACCACGGAGCGTTAACTATACCACGTAGCATTTTCTTTTCAAAAGTTTGTATTATTTTGGTGTTGGTTTTCTTTGTACAGCCCCAGAGCTGTATTCCGTAAGTCCATACAGGCTTTAGCACCTATTGATACAATAGTAATTTATTTTTGGTTGACAATTCCGAATTTTTCCCGAGAAGCTAATACATTTTGCGATTATTGATATTATGCTCATCTTTTTTCTTTTTTACGTGCTCTTTCCATCTGAGCTTGGTATCTAAGGTCATCGCTAGATATTTAGCATTATTTGCATACGGAATCTGCTGACCATTAATGATTACAAGTCTATTACTGACTCCTGCAGAAATATTTTTTAGCTCGGAATGTTCATCTTCTTATTTCACCGTAAAGTGGCGATTCTCTATGTATGATTTTCAAATCATATAATATTGTTTTGGTAAATCTCTATGTAGTTTGAAGAGTAAACCTCTGTGCCACACCTTATCGAAGGCCTGCGCCACATCTAAGATGATACTAGAACAAACCTTTTTCCTTCCTAATGTATTCTCAATGACATCTGTAAGCCTATGAACCTGCTCAATAGTGGAGTGTTTCTCTCTGAAACCAAACTGATATTCTGGGATAAGGTTCCTTTGTTCTAGAGTTCTTTTCAATCTTTTGAGCAACAGCCTCTCAAACAATTTCACTAGTATTGGTAGAAGTGAAATTGGCCGGTAAGATTTTCTATCATTCAGTAGCTTGCCCGGTTTCGGAATCATTATTACTTCTGCTACTTTCCACTGCATTGGCAAATGCTTTTCCCTGAGAATCGCATTGATTATGTGCAGTAATTTACAGGTTCCTTTTTCAGGTAGCTCCTTTATTATTCGTCCTTTTATCAGATCATAACCAGGAGCTTTCTTTACTTTTATGTTCTTAATTTCAGCTTTCAGTTCTTTTAATGTTACAGGTCTGATCTCTTCGAAATCAGATATTCTGGGCGTATCAGCAGTGTTTTCGTCATTGGTTTGCTCACCTAAAGGTTGAAATGTTTCTTCAAGATGTTCAGCAAACAAGTCAGCTTTATCTTTCGCACTTCTAGCCCATTTCCCATCGTTTGTTTTGATTGGGGGGATCTGCGTTTTTGTTGCTTTCCAGAGGAAATAGCCGGTATCTTTAGTTGGAGCTAGGGAACATATAGGTATTTTCCAGTTGTTTCATTTTTCACTTTTTTTATGAGTGCCTTAAGTTTGATGCACGAGTTGTTTAAGATTTAAAGTGTTCTTACTTCTATTGGGTAAATAACGGAGTTGTCTTTCCTGGATGATAATTTGGGGGTGCATTCCAAGCCGACTATTGTATGACATCAAGGAGCTTGTCTAGTTCATCTTCTATTTCATTTTCACTTTTGATTGGCATTTGAAGTTCGATTTTTTCCTCTACCAACTGCCTAAACAGTTCCCAATTTGTTTTGTTGTTTGTGAGCTGTGGTGAATTGGTTTTTTCTATTACATGTTCACTAACCGTCATATAATAACAGAAGAATGATCAGATGTTAGACTTTCATCATTTTCTAAGAAGATGTAGCGTGCCGATATGCCTTTAGTGATGTAGAAATCTATTAGATCTGGGATTTTGTTAGGATCAGTTGGCGTGTAAGTTGGTTTCCCTCTTGAGTAAATTTCACAGTTTGAGTATTGGCCAGCTGCAAGGAACTCTTTGCCTTTTGGAGAGGTTAATCTTGAACCACAGAAGGTATTTTTTGCATTAAAGTCACCTCCATTAATGAAGTTACTTCCTAGTTTCTGGAAAAAGTTAATGTAGTCTTCTTTCTTTAGGTTATACCGTGGGGGGAGGGGGGGGCAATATATTACAGATATATTACAGGTGTTGTGATAACCAAATTTAACCGTCACGGTGGTTATCTGCATGGATACTTTTTCTATTTATAATTCTTCATGATGTTTGATATTATTTCTAATAAATATACCTGACCCTCCTCTTGCTCGTTCTGCGGGATGAGTGGTATGGTAACAAGTATATCTCCCGATTGATACATAGGAGCTGCTGGTAAAATGTGCTTCTGATATTAAGCATAAGTAGTTCTAATTCTTCTAGGTGTTGTATTAATCCGTTTGCATTCCATATGGCTATTCTTAATGAGTAGTTTTGATGTCTGGTTTCTGCTCCGGAATTATGAATTGAACTATGTATTGCATACATTATTTATGTTTAACTATTTTGGAGCTTGGTATTTTCAGCAGATTAAGTCTATCCAGAATTAAATTATTTAGTTTATTCTGTTCCTCAAAGCTCTTTAAAATTGCTTGGTAGTATTTTTGAAATTTTCTGTACCGTTGGTCTCATTTTCTTTCGAATTTGAAGCGGCCTGAGCATATGTGTAATTCTCCCTACGCATAGGTGCTTCATTTCTTGCTCGATCCTTGTTTGGATGACTTAGAGGGGGTTTGTGTGCCTGATCCCTCATTTTCTGTAGCTGTTTGGCAACCTCACATCCTCGGTAGCTGGCTGGATGCTGCCCATAACAATTTATACATTTTGCTGGTTCTTCTTTAGATAGTTTGCAAGTTTGTGTTGGGTGCTTTTCAGCACATTTCACACATCTTCGATCGTGCGCGCAATATCGTTGCGTATGGTTATAACCTTGGCATTTTTTACTTTGTACTATTCTTGTACTGCTTCTTTTAACAGCTTCGATCTTTACTCGTATGTTGAGTATGCCAGTTATATTGTAAATTTTTTCTATTTGCTCGGATTTATCAAACGTTAGTATGAACATTATGTGATGATTGTGGGTTCCTTCCCAAAAGCCAGTTCATTTTTCTAAGGTTGAGTCTGAGCTTTTTACATTTCTTTTTCTTTCTTAGACACTTTTTTTGGTACTCCAGCTGTGATATCTTTAATATAGTGATTAAGTTTGTTCCTAATTAACACAAAAGTGTATGACTGTTAGTTCAAGAAGGTTTGAAAATTTTGGTAATGAAACTTTCCTAAATTTGAGCAATATATAGTTGGGCCAGACTTTGTCCAAAGACTGAGCCATTTCAAGGAAACTGATCAGTAAATTATCTTCTCTTTAAATGCATTTTTATGATGTCCGTTATCCGGTTTTAATATGAGTCTTTCAAATAATTTTGACTTAAAGTAGTAGTGATATCGACCTATGTAATGATATTTCGTTGGGTGATTTTACTTGCTTGGATATCATAATCAGTTCCGTAAACTTCCATACGTATGGTTTATAATTGATTCTGAAGGCTGTGTGGATTAGGGTGGTCAATTTTTTAATGTCGTTTATGGAAAGCTAAACAGCTTTCTTGTTACCAAGTCAAAGCCTGGCATTATTCTGGATATCTTTCTTTGGCCACTTCTGTAAGTGAGGTTAGAATGATTACTAGATCTTCGGTTTAATCGTTTTCTTATATTTGGTCGCTTTCCTGTACTTCATTAGGTCTGAAATATTTCCTCTATAGATGATCAGCAAAGGCTTCTGTTTTTGTCCATTACTTCTACCCAAATTTCCATTGCTTGTTCATTGAATCTGAGTTATTGGGCATTTTATTCGTTTTGTTGTTTTCCACAAAGATTAGTCAGTATCTTTTTCATATGTAAATAATTGTAGATACGAATTCACTGCTTTATCTTTAAAATATGCCTCTCCTTATTCGTTGGATTATTCATAAACGTGTTTGTTACATAAATTTAATGAATTTAATTTTTCGATATGTTTGCAAAGTGAAATTTGGATAAGAACGTATCTTTAATTTTTAAATTTATTAGTTTCACCAAATTAACGTCTAAATTATTTCAAAGCCAAATATATGTTTTTTTTCGAATTTTATTATCCCTGGGGCTAAGGCTCTACCAATTCTTTCACGGTTTGGATTTCCCGTCCTTACTTTTACGCCGTTGCTAGCCAATTCAAGGACGTACGGATATAGGTCCGATTTTATCATCTGCACATTGCATGGGTCCATGCCATGGAAGGCGGGTTGGATCATAAGTTTTGCACTCCGACAGGGGTCGTTCCATCATCACATATCGTAATCTGTTAATGAAAATTTCTTTTGTATCCTACCCTTACCGGGATTGGAACCCGGTACCTCTCGATCCAAATGCCAAAGCTTTAACCATTGTGCCATTTGAACTGTCAAATATGTTATCTCTTCCTACGTAGCATAAGCATACTTATTCAAATTTAAATCGACTGCGCAGCTTGAGATAAATCAATAGTTAATTAAAGTACGGCATATTTACCATTCGAATAAAGTTGTTTATAAGAAGCTTCTGTGTGTGTGGTTCCATGCAGGATATTAACGTTGGCGCTCTACAACCCAGACGGATTGACACATGGGCATGAAAATTCATACTTAAGTTTTTTGCTAACTTCTTGTATTTTCTGACATGTTGTTTTGTATTCAATTTTAAATAATTTTTGTTGCAATGGAAATTATTTCTTAAAAGGATTCAGCCGTACTGTTTCTTTCTGCAATCTTTTAAGTGTTCTCAGGACATCTATTCTCTTTTCTTATTTGGTTTAAAAGTTAGGGAATCAATAGATGGCAAACTGCAAATAAATGCATTTTGGTCGGGTTAGTACCGCTCTGCAAAATTCAAAACGTGTAACTGGAGCAACATTTATTTTGATTGTAAATATTTTTATACACGCGGAATCTCCATTGAATGATGTATATTTTATGTAATTGATCATATGCATTTCATAGGCATATGAGAACCAATTTAAACTTCCCCTATAGCTGAGTAATATAATGGATCTGTGCGTTTTCCAATTTGAATGTTATCGAAGTTAACAAAATTCTTTTAAATTCAAATTCATTATGTAATTCAGTCATGCTTGGTAAGGCATCATCACAAGCATACAACCGACTTGCTATAGAAAAACACTTATTTTCGGCATGATAAGTCAAGTTTACTTTGAATATTTAAAGCAATCATCTTTTCCGATCCCAAAGTTGTAAATGACTCAATTCACAATCGATTAGATTCCCTGAAGTGCGATTTGAAATGAATTACAAGAAAGAGGGAGTGACAGCTCGACGATAATCACATTTCAAATTAGCCAGTGTTATATCAACATGTTCGGTGTCTTTAAAAGTGCGTTCAAAAAACTACTCTTTTTATGACCAAATATACTAAATTACGGGTATTTGATTGTCATAATATCTAGACTTATATTTATAGACCATGTGGTTATTCTTCAAACATGTTTGAAGAATAACCACATGGTCTATAAATATAAGGAGCAGACTCTTGCAAGCAGACCATCGTTTTACTGTTTTCGGCTATGACAAAATATAAAATCACCGGTTTACGGTTTCATTCTCGAGTTTCTTTGCTATGGTTTGTATCAATTAATGAGTCTCTGGACTCCACCAAATTTTGGGTCAATGCAATCATTGTTGTTGGTTTAAAAGGACGAGTTTTATTACATGGTGACATATAAAACATATGGTGAAATAGATGAACGGCAACTAAGTTAACCGATTCAACCTGGAGTAAAGAGTAATATAAATAGTGAAATTCGTGCAACGCATGCAAGTTAGTAGATAACCATGTTCACCTTCGACTAGCTTGTAATCAGAAAGCTCTTCTGAAATTTGAAATATCAAATGATGTCAATTTTGTTTATAAAATAAAACATTTGTGAATGTTACATAACATCCGCTAATAAATTAAACAAAATTGCCAGCCAATTATGTAAAATGAACAAAATTGTGTCTAGACTCTAGACGATCCTCTAACCAGATTCAAAATCTAAAATACACAAACAGTATTAAAAAGTCCACCCCCGCAACTTAGCCTGCTTAACTCTATGCGAGAATACGCGACAATACAATAAACATTTTAACGACAATAGTCTGATTCTTATATTGCTTGTATACGGATTACATAATTTGACATTTAAGAAGCTAAGTAATCCATACTGTTTTTTTTATAATTACACTTCGAGTCTAGCGTAGAATTTGTCAAAATATTTTTATTTGAACTGGAAGCGTGAAAATCTTAACAATAATCTTCGTGACAAATATTTTAAGCAATGGAACCACTTAATCATCTCGGTGTTAAGTTTCTTTTCTTTTCAATGCACAAACCGCATTATATTTTAGATGATTTGTATGAATTAAGAAAATCCACGTTTAATTCCACCGCTACTTATTAAGATTCGTTTCCAATTTAGTCATTTTCATTTAATTGAGTTCAATAATAACACAAAGAAATTCTATATTTTAATGAGATTTGAGATGAAATCTCGTGTATTAAAATAAATATACAAAAATAATCCCGCCGTTTTCTTATTTTTTATTTTTTTTAGTAAAAGGTAATAAAGAAAATTAAATATATCTTTAATATTTCATCGAATTTTAACCATGCAGAGGCATATAGCACACATAAGTATTATACAGTTAGTGGACATTATTATATTAGCGAAGTGTAAAAAGTTACGGTGATGAAATTGATAAGGTTAATTAGTTGATTCTGTACACATACCATACACACACACACACACCAACATGTACATCAGAGTGTACATCAGAGCCATATGGTCGCCCGGATAAATTTTCGCACGACTACTCAAAAGCTCTTATTAATAATTTTATTCGCGGAACAAATGACCGCAAACATTTATAATTAGATGATTGGGTACGATAAATACCTGTGTACGTGTATATATCAGAACTTAGAGCAACTATTGTTTTATAAAACTATTATAGAATAAAAATTCCTATTGTTATTATATTTGTGCTGTAAAATAACGATAAATAAGTAAAGATTGTAATAAACTATGTACTTTTGTGGTGTACCTACTTGTGTGTAGCTGAAGCTGTATACCGATTTTTTATGTTTTATGTTTCTATATAAATCACGACTTTATGTCTCGTTAATGCGTTTTTATTTGAAAATGATAAGAATATTGTGCTGTGTGTGAAATGACCTGAACACATTTTAAACCGTGATTATGTTATCTGATTTGTTAGTTCTTTATTGGACAACTAAATGATTTTTGGTATCTTTTTGTAAGTTGGTATTTCAAAGTACTGTGTGATTAAAATTAAAATATACCTCTGGTATCGAATGTTTAATCAATAAAAATACACATTTGTAAATTTTTTTTCTGAGCTAAACTTGAGATAAGGCAGTTATAAAGTATTTTACAATATGCTGTAAAGCTTGATCAAATTTGCCATGATTTCCTGCTAAAACTCATTATTTGATTTAAGCGCTCTTTTTTGAGGCAGTGATTATATTCTTTTATTTTTCATTTCCAAAATATACCCATTAGCTTTGAGATACTTCAAACCTTCTCCTAAAAATTATATTATGTTGAAAAAGGTGTGTGGTGCTTTAACTTTTGTGTCGTTACAAAAATTATAACGCTTTTTTGATCAGTTTGTACGTGTAAATTATTTATTAATTGATTGGCTCAGTAAATGCAGAATGAAACGGGATGATAAAACGCAGGATGCTCTCGTGCCCTAATAAATGATAGATCGACTTTTGTAAAAAATTAATTACAAATTCCAAATTAAGGAAAAAAATGTAAATCTTTGAAAGAATTCCAGTCGGATATGTAACCGAATTATTTTATGAAATGAAAATTTTCAACATCTTTCAATATATGCAGGTATAAGTTGTCACCTTTTGTCCGGCAAAATTAAACACAAAACTTTTAGTTTATTAATTTGTCCATAAAATCTAACACTTCACTTATCATCACTTAAAATTACATTACACTTCACGTAATACTTCACTGGCACCATTATGTAATCCAATTGAATTTACCTAACGTGAAAATACCAAATATGAAATTTAATTAAATATACATGAGGGATTTAGGGAGCACGTGTTTCCGCAATTCATATTAAACTACTCCACCTACATATTTTAAAAGGAGGATGCCCTGAACATACCTTTCATTTACCATTAAATAAAAAGAAATTGTAAATTAGAATTGTTAAAAATGTTATTCATTTTATAAACAGTTACTTATTATTTTGTTGAAATCGTCTGAATTCTTAACATAACCAAACTGTCAGAATTGCCATTTATAGGACGTGTCCGATTGCTGTGCGATATTAAATTTGACATTAGTGAAATAATGTTCTCTTCCATATTTGTATTAGTTGATTTGCTCTCCGAATATTTTTGAAATTTGAAAATAAAATAAAACACAATTCAACGTAAATTGAAAAATGTAAATTATTATATTTGGTGAACACCACTGTAGCACACCATTGTAGTATAAAAGAAAATGTTATCAAAACTGTTGGGCATTTACAATGTAAAAACCGTTTTTACATTTCTTTTTTTGTTAATAACGTAAAGTACATAAAAATTTGTGAAATTTACAAAATATATGTAAAAAACGTGAAAAGTCTGAAAAATGTTTGATTGTAAGGTTAATACACAGGTTAGTTAACACTTTCGCATTTTGTTTGTGCTGAAACATACAGTTTTAAAATAAAATTTTGGTGTATAAAGTGTAGGTTCTAAGTGCTGTGACCTAATTATATTGTAAACTCCGCAAAAAATCGTTGAAACCTTGAAATCTCCAGGAAGTGCTTAAGGGTTACGAAAATAAACTCCATGCAAACCTGAAAGAGCAAGATATTAGTATATACTGGCAAAGCCCAATTAAACACTAATATCTCGCTTTTTCAGGACTGCATGGAATTTACCACACATACCTCTTTTGTGCCGATGAGTAAAATCGCCAATTTTCTAATAGTAGATGACGTTAGATCAGACAATGATTGCATGTAGAATCTATTTTCACTACCTATATCCTTTTGCCGACACACACATACACACACACACACCTATTTAGATAATATGAAAGCTCCGTAGAAGTTACTTGCCCTCCGTGTCAAATAAAATTAGAACCGATTAGAGTGCCATAAGATAAACTGAAATTTATTAGGGCATCGAGTTCGAGTATCGACTCTCTATAAGGAATATACACTGCATGTATGTATAAAAAACTAATATCATAGCCAAACATGTGTAACGGTCGTCCCTTCTTCAGAGAACAACCATTAACAAAAAAAAAAATAATAAGAGAAAACTGTTTTCAGAGAAAAAAAAAATTGAGATGAACCGGAAAACTATTGCTGCTACGACTAGAGTCTGCCACCTTCTTGCTAGCTCAGTCATGGTAGAGGTAAACTTAGTCGTGGGAGTTAACCCTAGTATTAGTCAAGCAACAACATTTAGATCACGTTCTCATCTAGCAAAAATTAAATTTACTTCACATCATTTCATGGTTCCCCGAAAGAAAAAAATTAATAGCACATTTTAATAAAAAGACCCTGAACAATTAATTTAGTTTTATACAAAACTTTTATCATATTATTTATTCTCATTAAATATTTAATTAAAGAAAAAACAATTTAGAATTATGAGAAAAAACAAATTTAATTTGATAAAAGAACTATGATTATTCATTGAGAAAGAGAAATAAAATAAAAGCAAAAACGAATTTGAAACTAAATTAAAGTTTATTAACGTCCCTTAAGCTAGCAGAAACCATACAGCAGAACTTTACAAGATAGTATAGATAAGTATAGGCTAAATATAGGCTAATTAAATGCCGCATTAAAAAATTTTGGGCTCCACCCCTTCCAACTAAAACGCGGGTTCTGCTAGCTTTAGAAAAAGTTAGCAGAACCCATATCAAAAACTGATTTAAAGACAATTGGGAAATTAACGGTTAATTTTAGGCTAATTGAATGCTCTATTTATATTTTGTTATTCTGCTTAATCTAGAAAATGCAAAGGACTTTATTATTTCAAAGCTAGCAGAACCCAAATCAAAAGTCGGACCAAAATCGAAATTAGAACGCAAAACTCTCTATTGATCTATTGATAAGCAAATAATTTTAGGCTCACTATGGGCTAATCAAATGCCCCATTAAAAAATTTTGGGCTCCACCCGTTTTTGACAAGACTTCAGGTCACGAAACCTAAAGCTAGCAGAACCGAAATTGAAAATCGGCCCAAAACTGAAATTAGAACGCAAAACAAGATCTATTGATAAACAAATACTTTTAGGCTCACTATGAGCCATTAAAATACCCCATTGAAAAAATTTGGCCTCCAACCGTTTTTGACCAGGCTTCAAGTCATTTAATCTAAAACTTACAGAGCCCAAATCGAAAATCGGACCAAAACTGAAATTAGAACGCAAAACAAGATCTATTGATAAACAAATAATTTTAGGCTCACTATGGGCTAATCAAATGCCCCATTAAAAAAATGTGGGCTCCACCCGTTTTTGACAAGACTTCAGGTCACTAAACCTAAAGCTAACAGAACCGAAATTGAAAATCGACCCAAAACTGAAATTAGAACGCAAAACAAGATCTATTGATAAACAAATAATTTTAGGCTCACTATGAGCCATTAAAATACCCCATTGAAAAAATTTGAGCTCCAACCGTTTTGGACAGACTTTAGGTCATTTAATCTAAAACCGGCAGAACCCAAATCGAAAATCGGACCAAAACTGAAATTAGAACCTAAAACACGATATATTGATAAACAAATAATTTTAGGCTCACTATAGAGCCTAAAATTATTTGTTTATCAATAGATCTTGTTTTTCGTTCTAATTTCGATTATGGTCTGATTTTCGATTTGGTTCTGCTATATTTGAAGTGATAAAGCCTTTTGCGTTTTCTAGATCACGCAGAATAACAAAATTTGAATGGGGCATTTAATTAACCTAAAATTAACCGTTAATTTTCCAATTGTTTTTAAATCAGTTTTTGATATGGGTTCTGCCAACTTTTTCTAAAGCTAGTAGAACCCGCAATTTAGTTGGAAGGGGTGGAGCCCAAAATTTTTTAATGCGGCATTTAATTAGCTTATAATTATCCATACTATCTTGTAATGTTCTGCTGTATGGGTTCTGCTAGCTTAAGGGACGTGTTTATTATTATTATTATTCTGAGTGAAAAATTAACCCAGCAAAAAAATCATGACCTTAAACTCATACCTGACCAATAAACGAAAAGGAGGAGGAATATATAGGAATAGGAGAAATGCTATAAAGGAATAATATTAATAAACTTATTATTTAAATGATAAAACATATAGAAAATAATAATAATATAAATCAATTAGCAGGAAAACTTAAAATGTGTTTCCTACCACTAAATTATAAAAAAAAATAACGTTAATTCAAAATAAAAAAATTGAATATAAATTATAAACAAAAAGAAAAAATGTATAAAGATAAAACTATAATTTGAAACTCAAACCACGATGCAACGCCAAGCCGTGTTTCTGCAAAATAACGGTGTCATAACCGCACCAAAACTCCAAACTACATGCACTCTTGTTTGAACCTCAGCCAATCTCCCAATTTTAGTATTTTCGTTTTGCATCTTTACAGTTGTTACTAGAACTATTCCAGCGTTGCTATAACTGCTCAGGTGATGATCAACAACAAAATTCGCGTAAATTTCCAAATGAATAAATATTGCAAAAAAAATGACAGCAACATTAAATAATTCTGCAAATTTCCGACTTTGTCATTAAATAAGTCTTTAAATATCGCCATTCCGTTGAACTCAGTAGACGCCAATAAATATTTAAAACTATTATTGTATTTATATATGGTTGTGATTTCCAAATCATTATTATGTGTGGTCCAACGATAATAATTATACGCCACTCTACTCGTACATTCAAACGTACTTAGCCCTTTGAGGACTGAATTAATTTTTGGTTTGCAAATGGTGGTTTGGAGGGCTAAATAATATACTAATAGAATATAACTAAACAAATTTAATTCAATTTTTTTTATTTTTTACCGTTATTTCAAAAATGGGTGGAACATATGGAACCACTAAGCGAGAAAAATCAAAAAAATTAAATAATATTTATAAACTTTATAATATTCATTATTTCTGGTGAAACTTTACGAAACAGTTCCTCTCATCCGTAAGGCACAATCCAACAGTGCAAACCTTGCAGTGCCATCTTGACCGATGAGGTTTTGCTTTCGTGTTACAAATGGCACATCTTACTTTTGTGCCATTCAGAGATAAATGCACTGCCTTGTCGGTTCATTTTTCCAACGGAACATAAACTTTGAATTTATTGACTGTCTTGTCATTGCTAGTTCTTCTTCCTCTTTGTGACCCTGTTTGTTCAGCTCCTAACAATCCTTCTACGACTGCTAACTTGAATTCCATCAACAACAATCCGGTACCTTCTAGTTTTATAAATAATAAACGCATTTACAACCGTTAGATCTAAAAAATGAAAAAATATTCGATGCCACCATTTTTTCGATTTTCTACCCAATTCGAAACGCAACTTTAACATATCGGATAAGTCAACAAAGCCATGCTTATTATAATCTTATACTAATTTTAGGCATTTCAAGTCTACTTTGCTCCCATCTTTTTATTTTCTTTACACCGTTTTCTCGTCTTCCGGGCTCTCTTTGATTTTTATTGTTTATTGTAAAATTATTTGGAATGCCTTTCGGCGTTGTCAAGCAGTTCCACGTGCATATATAGATTCCATCGTCTAATAGATCTTGTAATAATTGAACCGAATTGAAATAGTTATCAAAATATATTTCGTGATATTTTCCAACCAAATCTTGATTTAATTTTTTTAATACTCTTGCTCCCAATTCTTTTTCTTTTGACTTTTCAATTTTTCCTGTATAGATTTGGAACTGTGTCCCAAATGCATTTTCGTCCGTACGAACCCAAACTTTATAACCGTTGGATTGGTTTCATGGGCATATATTGTCGCAAACTGCTTCTGCCTTTGAATTTTATCATCGATTCGTCGATTGACTGGCAATTAGTTGGTTGAAAATAGGCTTTATATGTTTGAGATAATTTATCCAGGAGAGGCCGAATTTTATAAAGTTTATCAAATGTAGGTTCCCCTTCTTAGGTTGTCGTAGATTGTCATTTAAGTGAAGGTGACTGAGAAACTATCCGAAGCGATCACGTGACATAATTGTTGATATAAAACTGTCCCGAAGTGACATTCTTGAAGACCAACAATCTCGGTAAGTTGGTGTATGTTTGACGCCTATAAGTGAATTTATGGCTAAAACCGATGTCAATTCATTAACTGTAGTAGCCATTGAAATGATGCCATGCTTTTGCATAGCGTATAATGCACGATTTACATGTTCCAATTTTTTCCCCCAACTAATTTTTTACTGAAAAATAGAGCTGCACTCAAATAACAAAAAGTTATTAGTAAAAAAGAGTCAGCCATATGTAAACAACATTTGCTCAAATTATAAAGAAAAAAATCCAATTTTATTTTACTGGAATTTGTTTCGTGCTCCTCTCGCAAACGAAAATCGTAATATACTTAACCCTTCATATTTTACTGGAAAAAAAATTGGAACATGTAAATCGTACATAAGTTTGTTTCAAAAACAATTTTCTCTAATAAGCTTTGAGGTAATAGTAGAAGAAACATATCCAACGGATATTCTAAGCTGTTGAGTGTTGGCAAATTATCGGGAAAATTTAGTCCTACGTGTTTTTCCAACGGGCATATTATCATACTGTTTTTAACATCTTTCGTCCATTCAACTTTCTTGCGTAAAAATGTTGACAACGGAAGATCGTCATCACTATCCCAATCACTATTATCTTCAGAATGAGCTAACCTTGGAAATTCTTCAACAAAAATAAAGTCCTGTTCCGTTTCAAATTCAGGATTCATATTTAATTCCATCTCGTCTTCACTCTCCGAGCTGGACATTTCGGATCCTTCGGATGGAATTTAATCTAATAGGCAAAAAGCATCCTCACTAGTAAAGCGCTCCAAATCAATTATTTCATTCATTTTCAACCAAAAACAAATATTTTTTATTAAATATTATGACAGTAACACAAAACATTAAATCCCGAAACAAGCAACCCAATGTCTGGTGGTAACATTATGGAACCACCAAGTAAAAACCGAAAAAACAGCAAATTAAAAAATATAGGTTCATTTACTTCCACTAAAAATCGATAATTATTATTTTAACAAACAAGATAATGTAGTACTTACCCCAAAAAGAGCAATTTACAACACTTTTAATTTTAATGAAATCAGTGGTCCTGACATTCTAAGCGCAACAAACTAACTGCACAAAAATCTGGAGAGAAACACACACAAAAAAATACGAATTCAAACATTTCACGTTCTTTTGTACTCATTTATTTGTTTTATATTCTTTTCGCACGAGTCTTTTACTGGAGAGCGCATGCGCCGCTTAGAAAAAACCTATTATAGCCCTTTTTCAATCAAGAAAATAAAAAAATTGGCTCAATTTTAATCCAACCCACACAAATGTGTGAGTAGAAAACCATAGTATGTAATGGCGTTGTTGATAAAAAATTTCGCTTGAATTGAAGTAAAACCAACACAATTGTGTGTATAGATATAGTGTTTTTTTTGGACGAAAATAAATTAAAAAGGAATTCACAAATGTGTAAGTTGGTTCAAAAAACATACAAAACTAAATTTTTGACATGGTACTTTTGCCCTACCCGCACAATTGTGTTAGTAAATCACAAAAGGGATAGGTGGTCCCACTGTGGAACCACTGAGCGTGAAAGGGTTAATATGGTCCCGTTTTCACCACTGTTAACAATGTTCATATAACATCTTAAAGTAATGTTAACACACACTATGGTTTTTTAATAATTCCAATTTATTTTTTTGACTTTAGTTTTTAAACAACACAACTTTCTAAAATGACTCTCACAAAAAAAAAATTGCAAAAAATTTTTAGTATTTTTATTTTAGAAATTTACCCGTAGTAAACAATTTACCCGATTATAGCTCAACCGGCAAATACACACTAATTGTAAAAATGGAATAAAAAGAGATCAACGTTCCTCCCACCATGCCAGAATGCCTCCTTAGAAATAAGGCAGCCGCCAGGGATCTTAATGGGATGTAGTGCCAGACAAATAAATAAAAAAAAAATAGCTCAACCAGTAAATAAGTATGGATTAGGTTATACCCTGTTTGGACTATTTTTTGGAATGCAAGTTATGCTCTAACGCTGCAATAACAGATTCGATTTTGAAGGCATAATAGAAAACTTGATTTTTTTGCATTCTGGCATGGAAGGAGTCATTCTGGCATGGTGGGAGGAAGGGTGACCTCCTTTAATTCCATTTTTAAAATTAGTGTGTGTTTGCCGGTTGAGCTATAATCGGGTTACGATCAGTTGGCGATAGAGCCTTTTAAAAATAAATTAATTTAACGAAAAATTTACTAAAATTGATTTTTACCGCACAATAGTTTACATTTAAAGCGTGTTCTTCGATCTGAACGACACATGCCATTCTTTAAAATGAAATTTAAATCTCATTTTTGGAAATAGTTTCAACGCGGAGTTATAAGATTGTAATCAAAAGAATATAAATAGTATTTGTCTCGAGCCCAGGTAATATAGGGGATTCTAGACTTTTATTCAATTTCTGTATTCAATTTGCATCAGTCATCTGTTTTTGGTATCTTCCTCGACTACTTTACTTATTCGTAGATCAGTTCCACAGAATCTAGTAGTAGTTGCCTGAACACTTCAAGTCGTCTAAGTCACGCACACTAAGCGATATTAATCCAAAAACAGGTTCGGTAATCGCCAGAGTAATAAGAGTTACCGTTCTTATGTTCGGAACCAAGTTCTGTTTCTAAAACAAACTGTCTAAGTTTTAGTTTGACCAAATTAGATATCTTTAAGGTATATTTAAGTGAAAAACTTAATTCATCGTGACAAATTGCTATTCAAGAAAAATTTTAAATCGTTGTCTGCGATAGTAGTGCTTCCTTCCTCATATCATGACCTACAACCTTTGAAATTTCCTATATAACGGTTTTAAAACTTTGAAACAGTTTCTGAAATCCAGAAAAATCGATTTCTACACATATAACATGAAATAGCTAGGATTCGATGTTTTTCTTCAAATATGTACAAACCCTTACCAAATTAGCAACCACTTGGAACAAATACGGATAGATACATACATTTTTTTCATTGGCGTACCCATCAAGCTCGAAAGTTGTCCGGTCAGGATTAATTAACAATTCAATTAGTTTTGAATATTTTACCCCGCCGTCTTTATATCAGAAATCGAATATATGTTATTTCTAATCGACACAACGTGGCTCAACAAATATACTCACTCATCAAGAATTCTATACTAAGAATCCAAATAAAAATGATTTGGGGTTCAATATTGACGGAATGGCAGCGGTTCGTACTAAACTACAGATAGATATTACATGGTGGTAAAAAACCTTCACCTTATATTTCTCATCGCGCCACAAAAATCGATAAAGTCAAAGCATTGGAAATAATTTATCGATATATTTTATTATCATCATCTTAACCCTGTGAAATACATCCGTTTGCATATAAAAACAACCACTGTGTAGCAAGTGGCTATTCGATAGGCGAATGGGTTAGAATTTTTTACTTTGTCATCGGAATATGAGTAATGAAGTTGAATAAATAAATGTTTTATGATAAAATATTATTTATTTGATAGCACAGAAGATATCTCTTTGCCTATATCATATCGATGAATAGAAAATACCTATGAATAGATTTTGTACGATTCCCATAAATTATTAAACATTTGCTGTATGAATCCCATAAACATTAGAATTGTACATGGTGAAAATACAAAACTCACAAGTTGAATTTTTATATTTTGTAATTTATGGATATTTTATGATTTTTTTTAAAAATATTTATTGAACATTTAAACATAATTTGATTTAATCGGATTTTAAAAGTTAGAGGCAATATTTACTTACCAATATTAAATGTATGTATGTACCTAAGCAAAGTAATGATGATTTAGTGTGTAATTTATACAACAACCGATCTTAAAACGTCACTCTATTATAAGCGCTAAAATTTAATTTTACAATAAAAAAACGAAAGACTTAAGCGACGAACTTGATTTGTATGTGCATTATATAAAATTTATGCATGATTGTTAAATTATGTTCGGTTCTTTTTGTGGCTAAATTTTGGCAATAATTTTAGAATTGCGTAAAAATAAATATTTATAAATATAACAACAAATAGTTTAGCCTGTAGGCTAGCACGACTTTAAATCATGTATAGGTAGGTAAACATATAGGAAGCCAAAGTTGTAAATCAGGCCTACTTTTTTACCAATTATATACATAAGGAATATGAAACTTATTACGACCATATGGTAAATCAATTGTTAGCAATAATTCACCAACAGGTAGACGATACATAATATATAGATCAATATATCCACAGTCATGAATTGTATTCGGTTGGCACGACAAAATACTGTAATATGGAAAAATTAATTTGCTTATTCTCTTTTCGAAAATGGCAACATTTTTCCATTTCCTATTTCTTCAAGTGAATTCTTCCATCTATGATAAATTGTATGTATAAACTCGTATAAGCTATATTGTAGGTGTTAACCATATACAAAAAGTTACCTGCATTAAAAATCTATAAATTTTATTTATTTTAATGATTTTCATGAAGCGGAAAAATCCTCTACATTATATTAAAACAGCAACAAAAAAAAAATCTCATCTCGTTTTGTATGCACTATTGATCATAAATATTTGATAAAATCAATAATAATCGTTTGTAATAACAACAATAATACATAGCTAAGTAAATACAGAGACTTTATCTAATCTTTAAATCAACTTAACTTCAAATACAATTTAATGATGAATTCAATTAAAATTTTATATAAGAAAATATTCGCGTACCTTTAATCGTACCTCATTTTTCGAAATTTTCAACAAGAATATCGTAGATAGAATTTATACAAGTGCCTACGCATTTTAATTATAGAAAATGTGAATCCTTTCCAGTTAAATTGCGAGATTTTATTTAACTTATAAAATCGAGGTTAAGCCAGCCTACCGCTTTCAACAAATATCATAAAGTGATTGGATGCAACATATCATTTGACTCGTATAGTAAAATGATTTTGATGTCTTGCTGACAATTAACTCATAAACCAGTTTATACTTAATTTTGAAATATGTCTCGCATTTTTTAAAGCTAAACGCAGAAATGAATTAAGAAATATTCTAATTTATTTTCTTTGGCTTTTGCTGACTATTCAGCCACCTCGTCAATATCTCAATTTTCATTCGCAATCTATATACATACACATACATCCTCCTTTAATTGATCGACAAAGCGAGAATTTTTCAGTTAGATTTTGGTTATCTTTTACTACATCGAGACTAACAACCGAGATTATTAATACCTTCTGTAAGTTAGATTTTAGTTGGAGACCCTTAAAAATTTAATTCTTTACAAGAGTTTCGATATCCAACTCTGATCTAAATTGCAATAATGTTGATCTAAAATTGGAACAAATGGAAACTGGACTTCACTCAGACACAACATTTGCATAATGTTTTTACACAGTTTAGGTCGATTGGTTGAATTCAAACTGTGCAGGCTGCTATAAATTACTTTGTCTTATTTTATTCATCATGAGTAATTTTCTCTGTATACAGCATTTTCTTTTTCTGCACTGTGCTCAAAGCGTAAATAACAGGTTCGTCAAATTTTTTTCGACGTATACTTTTCAGGTGCAATAGAAAACTAATAGTTCGGGATTTTGTCCACGGTTCAATTGGTTTTGCTTTAGATATCTACCTAAATCCTATCAATGGGGAAAATCGAGTATTCAGATGTGGCCAAATTATTATCACATTTAGATATTTGGAAGATTATTGATTTAAAAAATTAATTTTTCAGATAAAAGCTAAAATTTTTTATGATTACAATACATATTTATTAATACTTGTTGAACATTCCTTTAGCATTTTTTAATAACTTTATCCTACGGGGCATTTCACTTATTGCATTTTTGGATTTGGTGAGTAGATCGGCGTCGTTTTCCTAGACTTCTTTCATCGCTTCGATCAATTGTAATTGGGTGCGCGGGCACTTTTCTGCTACTTTTTCTTTAAGAATATCCCAGATATTTTCGATGGGATTCATATCTGTCCTATTCGCTGGCCAATCATGGATTTGGGTGCCGTTAGTCCTTTAATATTCGGTGACTTTTTTGGCGTATGGCGTAGAGCCTTGTCATGCATAAAAACTCTGTCCCCATTCAATTTTTCATTCATAGTTGGTACCAGCTGTGATTGCATAACAGTTAAATATTGATTCGAGTTCAATATCCCGTTTACTACATAAAGTGGTAAGAGTCTTTTGATGATATTGCCGGCCAAACTATAACTGTAATTGGTTATCTGATCTGCTGTTGGACAGAGGAAGGTAAATATTCTTCTCCTTTTTATCTACGAATGGTCCTGGATATTGGTAGTGTTAAAGTCATCGTAGTCTCGTCACTGAATATAACCTAATCAAGAAATAGAAAAAGATAAATTTGAAAGAGACATTTATTGAAAAGTGTAACTATAAAATATTAATAAAAGAAGGACTTTTATTGTTTGTACCTTTTCCCAGCCCTCTCGGAAGCAAGGAAAATGTCCATTTGCCCATTTTTTCTTTGTTGTATAATCTTAGTATTTAACCTTTGCTTCTTGCTAGGTCATCTTACACATAGCCCATATTGAAAAAGTCTCCGTCTCACTGTTCTCTCCAATATTTCTGCGCCAACATTACGCATTGTACCACTCAGAGACTTAGTGGATAACGTTCGATCTTCTTTAGCTTTCCGCATTAAACATCTGTCCTGCCTGACTGTTGTTTTAGGATTGCCACCACATTTACCACTTCTTCTGGGACTTGTTGAAGACTGAGATGTCAATTTTTGCGAGAATTTGCTGACAAATGATCTGCTCACTCCTGTTTTCTGGGCTATTTGCGCATGCATATATTGGCCTACTTCCAAATACGTCAAAATGTTGGCTTCTGTTTACAGCACTTGCTTTACTCCTAATGAATTTCACTAATATTACAAAAACCACTTTCACTTTCATTTTTCAAAGTCACAAAAGAGACTGAAATTCTTCTGTAAAATACTAATTCTTAAATACTATACCTAGTTGTCATAAAATCAAGGAGGTCAAACTAATTAACAGGACAATAAATACTCGGAATTCATATTTTGTCGAAAAGGGTTCACAAGTATAAATGACTCATAAAAGGCGTATTTTCTAGATAGACTAAATTTTTATTGCACGAATTTCTTGGATTGGTCGATATCTACCATAATGACGTGCCAACTATACAATAGATTGCAGTTCGGCCTTTGAAAATCACATCATCATGAATTTCGTATGAGGTGATAATAATTTGGCCTCATCTGTATTTCTAATATCTTAAATTATTCCCTACTTATTACTAACCAAAAGTCTCAGAATATACCATTTTGGAGCTTTGTGCCATTATTCAGGCATTCCCTGATAATTAGAAATTGGGAAATATATCTCCAATCATTTTCATATTGTTCTGGCCTACTGATGGAATCAGTTCAGAGTAAATAACTTAGAAATAAAGTTAAATGATAAAGTTTTGTTCCAAAAAACCAGAAAGGAGCCACTTGACTTAAATGGATAACGAAAAAAAAACTAAGACTGCCCTGCGGTCGAAAAAGATAATTCATTCATTTTCCAGTTTGGATCGTTATCAATCCTTTTGATGTTGATACAGAATATTCAATATTGAGCAGTTTGGAATTTGACCCAGGAGTTTATTGCTCGCCCTGATGAAATTCTTCCTGCAGAATTGCATTACGACTATATCTTCTTTAAATAACCACTTACAGCATCGTTTTCATATTGGAGATGAAGTGAACCGATTTTACACTTAAATTCAGTAAACCTGACTTTATAACGATCCTAAGAATATTGACTTATACAGTTTATCATCAACCTTGCCGAAATCCTTAGCTAAGCTTCAGAATTTGGATTTTATCGCACTCAGAGCCTAACGATCTTGTTATAACTGTAGTTTCAGACAAATACTTAAATGCCGTCCCTGCGCCGATGAAACGTGCTATCCACATTGTGAAGGCTTCATTGTAAAGAAATTTTAATTCTAAATTATCGTGGATCTTATTATTTTGGTTGTAATTAGGTAATACAACTTTAAAACACAACTAGTATTATAATACTATCTTTAAAGAGCTTTAAATGTGTAATGCAAACTCCGTAGCTGAAAGCTTTGCAATAACTTTGCATTATGTCCAAAGTAACTGTATTTCAGTACCGTTTTAACTTTGGTTTTATCAAATGTCCATGAAAAAAATTTTAGTTTAGAATTCAAAATGTCTCAGTCAGTTAGTTACTG
The DNA here is from genome assembly GCA_947310385.1 of Nephrotoma appendiculata. Lineage (NCBI taxonomy): Eukaryota > Metazoa > Arthropoda > Insecta > Diptera > Tipulidae > Nephrotoma > Nephrotoma appendiculata. The sequence continues at coordinate 4,383,465 of OX371224.1, read as the reverse complement.
CATTTGAGAGGCATTAGTCTGATTCAATGCAGCAAACCACAATGACAAAGGGAATCGGATGCATCAACATACAGATTGTAACTGCAATCGAAATTGAGACATTTCGATTTTCCAATAAAAACAAAACTACTTTACTGCTTGGTGTGCATGCTTAACATAACCGTTGGTATGGATTGTTTGACCATGCTGCACTCTTCATGGTTAATCCATCCATAAAAAAACAAAAACATTTGCTGAATAATTTTTTAAGACGCAAAGTTTGCTGTGTAAATGTCATTTTTAACGAAATAGGCTTCCAAATTTTTCAATTCGTTATTTTAAAATTTGAGTATTTTTCCAATACATTTTTGAAGAATGGTGAGAACCAAATAAAGTCCCCAAACCATTTCATCCTTAATTTCTTTTACATGATAGCCCAAAATACTTATAACCGCACCGTCGTATATAGGTACTTTGTTATCAACTCGAATACATTATGTATATAATTATAATTAATCAATTTTCGTTAAACATAGTTTAAATATAATGTTGAAAATATAATTTGCGTGCATGCAATTTTGCCCGAGAATTTGGCACAAATTCATGCACGCTTATAATTACCATAATTGTTCGGGAAATTTATATTTATTTTATTTATGAAAAATTGAAATTCGAAAAAGCCTAATAATTATTTATATGAAAATGAAAATAAAATGATCAATAAATAAATTGGAGAGGAATCTTTAGGTTAAGATTGATTATCCAAAAGACTTTTCCATATCATCATTGCCATTTATCTCTCGTATATGTTCTCGATATAAATTGATTATGAATATTATTTTTGTTTTATGGGGTTAATAAATTTTATAAGATTTATGTGATTATTTATTGTTGGTTGGTAAGTTATAAGTGTGGCTGAATGGTTGACCTAAATTTTGCCACAATCCGTATTGAGCAGAATTTTAATAAACCAGCGATCGCATAATGTTGGAACCAAATTTTGGAAATAAATTATTTTCGGTAATTTTTGATTTCTCTTATGAGTAATTTGCATCTTTTATTACAAGATAAGTTGAACTGATTCGAACAAACATTGAAAATTGTTGGTAACATTTTGGCAACATTATCAGATGGTGATCTATCACTTTGTAACAAATGGATGCACATACATAGTTATTGTAGTATGTTTGAGTTTGTGATTTTTCCTGGGCCAGACGAAAGGTTCCGCGAATTTATTTTCATTGCACCTGGAAAATATGAAACAATTTTATTTTAACTACTTAGTTACCTAAATATTTAATTTGACTTAAAAATTGGATGAAAACCTCCTGATATTTGGGTGGTGTTACGATCTCCAGTGATTCTAAGAATATAGCTATTACTATAGGCCTAAGAAAATTAATTTGACCATAACACTAAACTTTATAAGTAGTCAGTTTCCTTCTGACGGTGGAGATCTGCTGATAATTCTTGCTAGCTGACATTTTCCCCATGTTCTACTAAGACTCCTTCTATCGGAGATTCTGGATCAAGCTGTGGTTAAAAATTACATTAACTGTGTTAACACATATTGTCGGCCGAAAATCATATTGATTCATACGCCATTTTTGTGTTTTTGACCTGAGTTTTTGTTAAATCCTTTCGGTTTCTGAGATAATCAATGCTTTATTGTCCACTTTTGTCCATGTACACTTTTTAAGAATTTATCATTTCGGCTTGTGCGACATGGCAGCTTTTTGGCATATGGAACAAAAATTGAATGTATTTTAAAAATGTTTTTTCGTTATAGTTTGGTTCACAAGCATAATCTACATTCCTGGAACAAATACTTATTTGGTAAGATCTATGCATTTTTATTTTATTTATTTTACATATTTTCAAAAATTGCGTCATAACCATAATCTTACATAGTTCAAGTTCGCTAAAGTATACAAGTTATTAACATTTTGGTTGCGTTAATTTGATAAGACTTATGCTAGATGAAGCGCCTATTCCTCCTACGATTCCACAATTATTAAGGTATTCAATTACGGAGGAACCTAACGTCGAAAAAGTACGGAATGATTTTTTTATTTGTAAATTTTTTTGTAAATAAATTTAATTTCCATTAGGTGATGCTACCGATGAAGACCCAACTGATTTTGTTTTACTTATAGTTAATTTGTTTAAATTTAAAAAAATCCAATGTTGATCAAACTGCTTTGTCTCCAAAAAATAATGGAGGGGAGATTACTTTACTTGATTGAAAATTTAGATTACAATAATTAATTTGGTTACCAAACACTTAGTGTTGTAGGTAACATACTTAATTAAGAAGCGCGCGGTTTTATGTTTTGTAATTTTAAAATAATACATACTCGTATATAAAAAATAAAAGGAAGTTAAAAATTAAATAGGCTATGAATGAAAAAAATTTATTATATATTATCTACTACTAAAGAAATTCTACGTTAAACAATAAAGAGCACAAAAATTATTATTTTGCAGTTTTTTATTAGATTGAAATATTTTACAAATTAACAAATTCAAAAATACAAAATAAAAATTCATTTACCGTTTATAATAAAAAAAGGAAAAAATCAAGAACTTTTTGCAACGAAAATGATCATACAATTATAGTACAATTCTTGATTTTTTTTAAATCATTTGCATAAATTATGCTTCATAATTATTTTAATATCGAGTTGGTCCTTCTTTATATTTATAACCTCTTTCATATTGAATACGGGCGTATACAAACTAAAATGTGACTATTGCGAGGCGTTTGGCCGGTGTTAGAAAGGGAACTACCAACGAAGAAAGCCAAATAATAATTAATATGAAACGGACTGGAAAATGTGTGCGCGAAATTCGAAAATTTGTTGGCCGAAGTCATTTTACAGTTGCCTAAACAATATCCAGATTCAACGTCACACAATCGGTTAAAAACAGGCAGCGGACAGGACGAAAACCAACATTTTCCAATTTTGACGAGCGAAAATTTTGGATTTGGTGAGAGAAAATCCAAAAACAAGCGCTCCAAAACTAGCTTCGGAAGTGGAGAAGATAATAAAACTACCCACCCCCAAAAAAGTAGATGGGTTTTGTAGAAACATGGATATCATGTTCAATGGGTTCAATGTCGGCGGGTGCGGCAGATTAACTTGTTATTATAAATAGAAATTTAGATTGCTGAAAACACCTAGGTATTCTAATGGTTCATTCAAAACCATACGCAGGGAACAATTACGGCCCGGGTCATCGTGGATGTTCCAGCAAGACAACGATCCTAAGCATACGGTCCACATTGTGAACGAATAGATTCTGAAAAACGTACCAAACCAGATACCTTCACAACCCCAATCGCCTGACCTGAACCCCAATGAACAATTATGGGATCTCCTGGGACGCCAAATTAGAAAATACAGGATTTTACTATTGAAAAATTCATTGCAAGGAACAATAATAAAATAATGGGATGAAAGTTCACCGGAAGTTACCAAGAAGTTCGTAGAATCAAAGCCTAGAAGATTGAAAGAGGTTATAAAAAATAAAAGAGGACTAACTCGATATTAAAATAATTATGAAACGTAATTTATATAAATGATTTAATAAAAATCAAGGATTGTACTATAAGTGTATGATCATTTTCGTTCCAAAATATTCTTGATTTTTTCTTTTTTTTATTATAAACGGTAACTGAATTTTTATTTTGTATTTTTGGATTTGTTAGTTTGTAAAATATTTTAATCTAATAAAAAACTGCAAAATAAGTTCTATAATCCTTATATTTTGTAAATTTTTCTCAAAAACCAGGGTGTATGATCATTTTCGTCACTGACTGTATTGTTGTTTCTCGAGTTAGTTACAAAAAATTGCAAGTGGAAGTTGGCTCGCTGTCTCGTACAATAAGAATGAATATCAGACGCATGACGAGGTCGGTGAAATTTAATTAAACCTCTTCGAATTCTAAATATTGTCATTATGAGTTCGAAATCATTTATATTATGGAAGCTGAGTTGAGATATGTTTTTAAAAAGTTCGGTTGAAAATCTTAGTGGTAGGTGGTATATGTGTTTTAAGTTTTTTTTTTTTTGTAGAAATTCGAAATCATCACAACGGAAACCTGCACATCCACTCCACACTGGGTTTAAATATATTAATTGTGGTAAGATAAAGGGATTGTAGATTAGTAGCAGGAAACTTACAGAATACAAAAGAGTACAAAAAGTCGTATTTTAGCCTTAACCATATATCGATTGGTCACTCCATTTTAATTTTTCATCGATCAGTAGACCTTGGTACTTAAATTGATCCGTGCGTTCTATCTGAATTCTCACATAACTAATCCTGTACCCTATAATTTCATCTAATAACGTTTTATTTGTAAATATCAAATACTTAGACTGTATGCCTGAAGCGATTTTTTCGACTAAATTGCCGACTAAACTAAATTAATGACTAGTTATGCTATTACCGACCAGGTTTTATCATTTAGACTCCTACTGAGGTTGCTTGACTATTTAGTTGTCATTTTCATTTCTTGTTTTTATTAATTTTTTATCGAATACATACTAATAAAAATGTCTAAAAGGAAATACTCTCATTCTTAAATTTCGATTGTAATTTATAATCATATTCATGAATAATGCGATTCCCATATCCATATTTGTTTTATTTTTTCTATTTCCTTGATTTTAAATAATAACAAACCGGTGTTGTTGAAAACAATAAGGCATATGTAAAGTCATAATTTAGTTTACAGCATATTTAAAATATACTAATGCCACCTTTGAAAGAACAACATGAATCAGTCATTAATTTAGTTTAGTCGGCAATTTAGTCGAAAAAATCGCTCTCAGGCGCACAGTCTTAGTCTTTTTTGCCTTTAATTGAAGTTTATTTCCATTGAGTCGCAGGTTTAGCAACGTAAAATCTGTCTGCATATATTCAAAAGGATCATTAAGATTTGTATTTTCATACTTTATAACAGCATCATCAGCACATAGCTGGAATGTGCCCTTAAAGTTTAGTCTGCATATGTCCTTAACGTAAATATTAAAAAAGACCGGCCCAAGAATGGATCCTTGCGGTACACCTCTTGCGCGAGAGACACATCAAACTGCAGTCCCTGAAGTTTAGCGAGCAATATATCATGGTCTACCAAATCAAACGCTTTCCGTAAATCCAAACATAAGCACGCTACCTTCCGTTTCTTGTCAACATTTTCCGAAATGAAGCTTGTTAACTCAAAACATGCTGCTTGTGCACTAGAACCTTCCGCAAACCCATACTGCTCTCTTGCTAAAATATTATTCGTCTTCAAAAATTGCATTAACCGGTTATTCACTACTCTTTCGAATACTTTTGAGACTGAGCCTAAAATAGATATTAGTCTATAGTTGGTTGGCTCTAGGAAACTCTAGTTTTTAAGATTATTTAAATTGCTTTGTGGTCAGAGCGCATGATACATCATATAATGCAAAACTGTGAACTAACCCAAATTGATCAGTCAATGATCTATAATAGTGTAAGTGCTGTTGCATATTCTTGTATGGCAAATTTTAGATTGAATGTCTAGATATTTACCAACTGTTGGGTTTTTTGGATCTAAAATATTTAAATTAAAATCCTCTACTACAATCGCGCTCGGAATTGTCTCTATCATTGTTTCAAAAGACTCTAAAAAATTATCAACATGTGATCCCGGGCATCTATATATATATACTGATTAAATTCATATTTTGCTACCCGTATGACAGCTATGATACGCATTATAACCATCAAAATTGATTAAACATACCTCTTCAGATTGTGCCCATGATTCAACCAGTACAATGATTTCGGTCCCATAATTACACAACGATAAAAAATTGTCCACCTCATGAATCTTCGACTTCAAACCCCTGATATTGAAATATACAATATTCACATAACCCGTTTCCAATTTTTTGCGATCGCACTTAAATCCGAGTTCATAATTCACGTTATCTACTAAATCCGCTATTTGAGAAATGACATTTGTATTTATGTGTGTATTTCTATCTGTCATAAATCGAAACAGCTGACTCATTTGTTTATGTTTTTGTTTGTTGATATTATATTTTTTAATTTATTTTTTTTTTCAAATTCACGCCTACAAACTTTAGGGATTGTCCGTGAGCTTTGTTGATACTTATAGTAAATGAGAGTCTAACTGGGAACTGGACTCGTTTGAAGCAGAATGGCCGGTCGGTTGGTGTCAATGGTATGCGAGGTATGAATACGCCTTCGGCAAATGACTTTCGACACGGAGCCGTGTTCCATTTCATAATTTTGGCGGGCCAGATTCCGCAGAAGCATTACTGATGATCCTTTCTTCAATTTTCAGATATGAGAAGGCATTCGATATACAAAAAATATTGAAACATATAAAATATTTGTTAAAACACACCCATGGTTTTTCTCGGCTGCCAAAATGTATTCGTGTAAGGTTTGTAAGCACGCGCTATTGTGGATCAAAAGTTTGCATATATATGTAAATTCCTTCTTACAAATGAGCATAAGGAAGGAGTAACATTTTTGATCACATATATTGTAAATTCATCCTTACAGGTGAGCATGCTGAAGGAGTAACATTTTTGAATTAATAAACCTGCTATATTTTTTTCCGACTACTAAAAAATATTCGTTCAAAATTTGGGAGCAATCGATCGAGTTCATCAAAAGTTGTCTAATATTGTAAATTCCTCCTTACAGGTTAGCATAGAGAAGATGTAATATTTTTTAATCATTAAACCTCCTTTGTCTTTTATTAAATAATCATTAAACCTCCTATGTCTAATGAAAAATATTGGTACAAAATTTGGGAGCAACCGCTCGAGTGGATCAAAAGTTTTCATAAATTGTAAATTCCCGCTTACAGGTGAGCATGGGGAAGGTGTAATATTTTTTGATCACTAAACCCCCCATGTTTCTTCTCAGCTGCTAAAAAGTTTTCGTGTAAAATTTAGGAGCAATCAGTCGAGTGGATCAAAAGTTTTCATATATTGTAATTCCTCCTTACAGGTGAGCGAGCATAAGGAGGGGTAATGTTTTTTATCACTAACCCCCTATGTTTTTTCTTGGGTGCTGAAAAGTATTCTTACAAAATTTGGGAGTAATCGCTCTAGTGGATCAAAAGTTTTTATGGAACAAACATAGCTACATACATACATACTTTTCTTCTTTATATATATATGTATAGATATTCACTTTTTAAGAATAATAAAAAAATAATAAAAATACAAATATAACTATGTACTAGAATGTTAGATTTTTTGCTCTTGAGTTCATATTGGCAAAATCCCTAATTAAAGTCTTTGTTTCCATTTCGCCCGCCGCTTTTGCTTCAATAGAAAGAATGGCTAAATCACTTAAACGATCTGCACCTATGGAGTTCAGTAAATAATTTTTTATTATTTTCAGTTTAGAAAAACAGCGTTTCCGCTGTGCAATTTTAAGTTTTTAACTAAAAATAAATAAATACAATATAATATAATAAATAATATAATATAAATATTTGATATTCTCAGTTTTGAATCCAATTTGATCCGAAAATAGATTTTTTGTGCGCTGGTTATATAATCTCTTGATACGTTCGCTTTGATTGTTTTAAGAATGTTTGTAGTTAAGGTAAGAGGATCAATCGACATATCCGGTAGTGCAACCTCTTTTATCCGGAACGACTGGGGCAAACAAGTCCGGATAAAAGATTTTTCCGGATAAAAGATTGTTTTTAATAATTCCATAGTAAAACAGCATATTTTCATATTTTTTAAACTTCAGTGTCATTTATTAAGATTTTACATTTATTTTAGTTAATTACATAGTAAAAAAATTATTTCATTTTTGGAAAATAAGGTAAATAAAAGAGAAAATGAAAGAATACGAAAAAAAACTTGTTCCGGATATTAGTTGTTTTTCCGGATAATAGATTTCCGGATAAAAGAGGTTTGTATGTATTTCAGAAATCACAATGTTGTTTAGATTGTCTTTTTCTTTCAAATGTTCAACTTCCGTTTGCAGGCGATTAATAGTTTGATGGAGCTTTTCGTTGGTTTCCAGTGCCACCTGGACGCTTTTTTTCAGTTCTGTATTTTCAGCTGATAATGAAGCTGATGTACATTGTCGAATATTTTATTTAAATATAATAAATTTAAATTATTAGAGGATCAGAAAATGTGTTTCCAAAGTTAAAAAAAAGAGACAGAGACATATTAGTATGTGGAAGTGCAATCTAAATAAAAAATTTAGACAGTCAGGAAAAGAATATACGGATTGGAAAAAGCACACACCCGGATACAAACATACTTACTTTTTCGTATATGTACCAAAATTTAGCCGAAAAAGATCGACATTAGATATTTAGGAGTTTTTGGAATCTGGCCGATGATGGTAAAACCAAGTTTTTCCTTAAATTTGCTAAACGTGTGCCTGTAGGCCGAGCACTGATTACATTTTGTGTTCAATATACATATGTAGAGCAACCGTCTAACCGTAACTTTAGTGAATTATAAGACAACTCACTAAATTTATTCTTGTTTTTAATAGTTTTTACTGAATTAATTAATTAATTCATAGCGATATCGAACATATCGACCCCAACTACGGCCATTTTAATATGTTTGTTCAGGTACCAGGAAATATATTAGAAACGACGAATAATTTTCTAGAATTAAATCTACCTTATATGAAATCAACTACAAAATTTATTTATTGTGCAACAAAAAGGCATCTCGAAGTTTGCTCGCCACTCGAAAAAATCTTTTTTTAAGTGAAATTGCTACGCTATACCCGTACGCCCCATTATAAAGGAGAAAGTTTCGGATATTAAAGATATTTTCCCTTTTCTGCCAATGGAAGATGTAAACTATTTTACTAGTTTACTGAAAAATAAGTAAAGTTTGACATAATATTATGAATATTACTAAAAGTTTGAATGTACAAACATATTTTTTCGAAGCTGTGATCAAACGTTGTGAATTATTTTGTTTAATAAACTTTATTAAATAAGAATACGGCATAAATAAGAATAAGTTTCATATTAATATAAATTTTAAGCTAAAATGTAAAACTGAGAATATGAATGTTTCATATTAAAATCAATTTGGTCCTATAAAAATCACCGATTAGTGCTAAGGGAGTGGATATAGCCTTAATTATTGGCCGAATTTTTATGAAAACTTGCATAGAGACTCCCAGATGGCGGATCGTCCATACTAATATTCGCGTGACGATATATAGTTTAAACCATTTCATACTCGTTTACATATTACAGGTTTTGCTATTTTATTTACTAGTAAAACTTTAACAGGATCTTCACGTGCGTCAATAAACTGTTAATCTTAAATTATGTCAATATACCAACAAAATGTATTCAAATCACTTAATCCAATTTTGCAAACCTAAAATTAAATACAAACTACATAAACATATATAAATCATTTTCGTGTACACAACTTGTAATTTATCACAATACATAAATTTTATATAAATAAATATTAAGTATACATAATTTATTTTATTTTAATCGTTAACATAAGTCGTTTTTATGAATTACTTGTTATCGTTTTGTTACATATTACAATTTTGTAATTGATGCTAACAAAATATTTTATGAAATAAATCAAACTTGAAGAAAATATAAAATTATTAAACAAGGCGAGAGTAACATGCATGGACTTTTAAAATATTTAAAATATACGTTCGTGCCAGCAACATTCGCATCCATGAACTTTTAAATAAATTGTATTAAAAGTGAAGGGGTTAAACTAGATTTTGAATCATCCTAATTCGAGGAAACTATATACCACATGAATATATATCTAGTTCACAAGTCACGAAAATACTTTGCGGCACAGGTTACACGTAATTATTGGCTTCACTATACTCTATAAAATTATAATGAAAACAAAAGTGTATATTACATATTTAATCCGCAGCTTAAATATTTTGCATGATCATGATCGCGAAATTTTTATTTTTTGCTTTGTTTCAAATTTGATTGAATATGATGAGACTTCGCATAATGAAAAAATATGAAGGAACATTTCTATTACACAAAGGCAGCAGCAAAAAAATTCGTGTAAAAATAATTAAAAGAAGTCAAGATTGATTTATAATGTAATGGTTTCACAGTGAAATGAATAGAAATACAATAAAAAACGGTGTTTTTTTGTAGGTACATTACTTGAAGGCGGTATTTAAGGAGGTAATGTTATTGTTTTATTTAATTTTTTTAGCAAATAATTATAAGTAAATCGAGATAAATTATTTAAAAAAAGCGTTTTTAAGTTCAATGAAGTGTGATGGAATAATCGAGAATACATATGTAAATATATGTAGTGGTGTAAATATAGTTCAGTAGTTATCGTTTGAATTGTGTATGATCGTAAGGTAGGTAGAGATCAAAGAGTTTTTATTTAAAAGCAGTTTCTTCTTGACATATTACAGTACAGATGATATGGAGAAACTATATTGGAAAATGATTTATTATCTTTGCAGGCGAAACACTTTCTTTAGCAATGGGTTTTATTTTATTATGATAGGTCACTGGTTAGATTAATACATAAATCAATCTAATTGCGTGCTATGCGGATTGAATTTGGCATATATTTGGGGTATATGCCATGTATTTTAAGCATTCGGGTGAAATTTAATACAATTTGAGTAGAAAGAATAACATAAGTTTATGTTTTGGAGCTAACCCGATATCTCATTTCCTTTCCACAAATTTTAAAATGGACTACAACATATTTCAAGGATTAACTCAAGCTTAATTAAAGCGGTATTGTCAAAAAAATATTTGTGTGCCAATTTAACAAAAACCACGATTTATTTCATATATATTTGTGTTTTGTTTGTTGTACAAAAGATTATCTCGAATTAAAAAAATTTTGTTATAAATTAATTCACCTTACATAAATAAATTTAATAAATTTAACATTTTTTTATACCAAACAATAACTTTTTTTCTTATTTTCTTATACATTTCTTCTTCCTTCGCGAAAATTTTGTAAAAAAAAAAGTAAAAACAATATACTATTACAAGAAATTACCATTTAATCTAATCGAAAACTTCTTCTGAACTGTTTGGTTTTCTTGCTGCAGTCGAATGAAGGAGACAACAAAATACGAGAAAGTATATACTCGTACATACAGATAGGTTTCATTGATAATACCTACAAAGTAAATAAATCAATGAACTTGGTGTACACTACGATAAAATAAATAAAAGACGTAACGAGACGGCGAGCGAGGGAAAACCGATTATCCACCTTCTGTTTTTTTTTACATATTAATCCAATTTTATTATTTAGTTTATTGAACCTAAATATTTTGGTTCATAATGTGTTTACGAATAAAATTAAATATCATAAATAATTCCTTGAACTCTAATTTTTATTTTCAATAATAAGTTTCTTGTTAAGACGAGAAATAAGAGATCTCATCAAATATAGAATTTTCAATTTTGCATATCATTATTGTATACGCGAGTAATATTTACATTTCATTTAAAATTCCTCCTCCAGTTTTAAAACCAACTGACAATAATTTTTATTACATTACTGTGATATACTCATATCGCTTGGTCTCGGTTCGCGCTCATTTGCATAAATCCCCGTATGTTGCGCGCAACACACACAGCCTCACAATACTGGATACAACGTTTGATCTACATAACAACTATTTTGGATTGTTCCCTGTAAAACAATAAAGTGGATGAATTTTATATTCGAACTTTATATTGTAATTGTCATTCTGGATAACAGATATGAAAATTACTGAAATTGATAATCGTTTTATTAAATTTAAATTTTAAACAAATTTATTCTTTTGTGTGTGTCATGACTGCTGAAGAAATAGTTGAATAATTTTACGCAACTATGACTATTTTGTGATGGCTTACAACTTACATTGCTCATTGTAATGTAGGTGTAAAGGATATCCAAATCTACAATATAGTTAATAATTTTTTAAACAAATGAGGGTGTGCTTTGAAGAGGCTGGTGAACTGTGAATTATACATCTATTGTGTATCCTAGATAAACTATTACGTGGTTCGAGGATTTAGTTCCTTGAAAATCTTAAAAGCGCCTAGTGATATACATCCCTGAAAAAAATAATCGGTGATATTCACAAAAAAGCGGAGTAATATTTAATGAAAAATGATTAAAAATTCAGCCACACAAGCGCTTTGTATTTACTGCGATTTTAGCAAATCAATTATTACAACTTGCTGAGTAAATTTTATTATTTTAATTTCACGGTGGATAAGCAATATTTGTTATTGCTTTGATATATTTACTCTGCAGTTTGTAAAATAATTTAGAAATTCATTACAGAGCGCATGGTAAATAATGATTGCAAAGTGGATAATGGTTTACAATGCATTTTAAAATTTGCGGATTGAGAAAATTGCAGCGCCTTAATATTTACTCTGCACAGAAGCAAACACTCGAAACTTCTAGATTGGAGGAGACAGAATTTAATATTTAACATATTAAAAACCAATTTTAATGAAACACATTCTTTATAATTAATCTTTTTTATTCACTTTTCACAAAAGGCCATTGATTTTTCTTAAAATCAAGATGATAATTAATTACATCTGTGGATCGACAATAAACTTACGTGTGAATTTTGATCAAACATATTTTTACTTTATACAGCATTAAAAGATATTGAATTGTTGTAATGTTGATGTTGCTAATAATTAAATTCTCCTCAGATGAGTAACCATTTAATGTGGAACTGTGTTGGTCCAGTCCTCTTAAGTTGCTTTATAAAATTCTGAAATTAGAACAAGAAAGCAACAAATATAAGTAAAGTATTGTAAATTTAATTTGGGTTTACCATATATCGTTTCAGCACTTCTATGGTTTAATGCTGAAGGTTATAGCGGTCATTTCTGCGACGCGAAGTAAGGTTTAAAAAAAAACTGCAAATGAAGGATAAAAATAAATATAATTTATATTTTATTTTATTTTATTTATTTTATTTTTAAATAATTACCATTTTTCGCAACAAATCTGGAAACTATAGACGAACTGGCATTTTTGTGGCAATTTGTGTACTGCTTTAATCTTTAAATTCACTTTAGACTAATTTTTGTTTGAAATTTTAAATAAAATTAGGAGAACAAAATGCCGGGTCAATGCCAAAGTCGAGTAGAATAAATTATTTGAATGGTTATAATCTCCCCGCAAAAATTGTTTTACAAAGTGCAAAGTAAATTTTGAAAAGTATTTGAACATTTTAAAAACAATTTGCAATTTATTCTCAACGAAAAAGAGAAATTTTTTTCATTTTTAATATGTTTGCATTGAAAATGATATATGTATTCAAATTGCGCAGCTAAAATTTACCTACCAGCATTGTAATATCATTAATTTAATTTGTCATCAGACGGTGCTCAGCAATAATTTTAATATTTAAAAATGCACTGTAAATATTGCACTGCAAATTTTACAAGGCTCGTACTTAATTAAGGCATTATTGGTAATAAATGCAAATTTGGGTTTACACAGCAAAATGTGTAAATATCTCCGTGCTATTTTTTTCAGTGAATAGCCCAAAATCGGTAAATATCCGAACGAATTCAATAAAATTCGGATATTTACCGATTTCGAACTTTAACCGTAACAGACATACCAAAAATTTAAAAAACTATCGATTCAACTTGATACTCTTTCTAGATGTCCGTTTTGGTATTCTTTGATTGCATTATTTTCAAATTATTAACATTCAAGTGTGCAAATCTTTATTGCGAGAATACTCGCTTGAAATAAGGTTGAAGATTTTCAGAAGTATTAACCTACGTCGAAATAAACCATCACCAGTTCTAGTATTTGTTGTTGATCTGTCTGCATATCATTTAAAACAGTAATCCAAGAAGAATGCAACATTTAAATCTTGTGTTTCATATTTACACAAAATCAAGCTTAGTGCGCTGAAACCATCATAAATGTATAACTGATACATCCCCATCGCCACAGTTGATTTTTTTTTAAATATTAGTAAAAATTGGAAAGTTTGCGCAAACTGTTCTGAAATTACGAATAATTATTTAATTTCAAATCGTCAGATTGGTTGAAATGTGCGAAATTATTATCGAAAGTTTATTAAAAGAGGAAGAGCGTGCCGACAGAGTTGTGGTTGGTTTTGTTCCATTCTTAAGTGTAAAGTAGTTACTAAAATGTAAAATGTAAAAACCCCTGAAGAGATTTTGCCGCTTGCACCAGATCGTGGTCGTGATCCTCCATCCGTTTCTATCCCTCGCCCTGGCTCTACAGTTTCAACATCTTATTATGTGTTCAATGTTATCGCGTCAGTGCACTCGATCTCTTCCTGCAACGACGTACACCGGCTGGCTATTCTTGAAATACTTTATTTATCATACATATTATTTGGGAGCTTACAACTCGATCTAACTCGATTTTATTTAATAAATCCAATAACATCGCTGCCCCCGAGAAGTTAATTCACTTCGCGGTTCAGCTCGCTCTTCCGAAAGTCAGCACAGCGTGCACGATATAGTTAGATCGCAATAACCTTGATTGAGCGTAGAAAACTTGGTTTCTGGTAGGAATTCAGGCTTTTATTTCTGCCTGCATATCATTTGACAGTGTTATTACTGACCCACGGTATTTAAAAATTTTTACGCTATCAAAGTTATGTTCGCCGATTCCAAGATTTTCTATCGGGATATTTATCTCCTGTTGCGCTTACAGATTGTAAATGTTTCCCATATTTGGGACTGATGATGGACGGAGCATCCACAGGTGAAGTGAGCTTTATAAGTAATATACAAGATATATAAGCATTCTAAGTTAATTTTTGATGAAACGTTACCCCAAGATATTTAGCATTAAGCATCACTTGCAAAGTTTTAACTGAGTTCGGTCTTCCACAAATCGTTTACTAGCCTAAGAACATACATACGCATTTATTCGCAGTTTCTACTTTACCAATTATACCATCAGGACTGCACCACTACCAAAGCTGATGTTCGTGATGAGGGTATTTTTCAATCTATAAGTAATTAATTGTTCTGTTACTACCAGATAACGAAGAGAGTGCTTTTGCATTTTCTTGCCAACCAATTCGACGACCATCTGCACATTGCATAGCTCGATCGGTTTGTTGGATAGCAAGATGGGTTTGTAAAAGCGCTTTGCATATCGATAAAAGCACACAATAACTTATACCGGTTAAATTAAATTAGAGTTTGTTGCCATATGATGTATTTGGGAGTTCTTAACAAGATTCCCATCCATTATCTCATAAAATTCGTCTCCCTTCGCACCCGATGACAGATTTTGGCTATTGTGCTTTAAAACAGTTGATGAAACTCGTGCCTGCCGCCCTTATTAGCTATAATATAGCAGTTAAATTGTATTAGTGAATTAAATTAGTTGGATGTAGAAGATATTAGACCTTTGCAATTTTTCTTCTCTCAGATTAACTTACTTCTTTTACAGGTGTGACCTCTCACTTCCTCGTTGTAAAGAGATGCCAGAGAGAATCAATCACTGCTTTCGGTATAGTTAAGTTAATCTGAAAGTGCATCAGCAAGTTGTTGGTCTAAATGTTTTGGTGAAAGCTGTTTAGGTTTCGATAATCACAGTTCTTCCTTTTATAACTCTTTTCTCGATCTTGTTTGTGTCGTATCATTTTGACATGATTTCGATGGCTAGGGCACGTTGTGGTTTTATTCGTGTAAGATATTTCTTGATGATGCTCAAGTTTTCTCATGGCTTGATCGATCGCCTAGAAAATAATGGTGAGCCATATAGCTGTGTTATTTGTGGGGGGCCCATCTACCGCATCTACGATGTGGTATTAGACTGCATTATTTTCTGATTGACCCAAATACAGTGTTTTGCAATTAAAACCTGAAAGCATCAATCCCTGTACCGACTTGTGTCACTGTAATCTGTAAGGTGAAATTTTAAAATAAAAGTATTAGGTGAACAAATAAATTTCCGACCTTTTTAGATAGGTGTCGTTAGTATCACTGCGTGCATATTATTCAATCGGGCAATACATGTTTTTTGGAGGTTAGATGTCAAGCTTGAATAATTACTAGTGACATTTCCTCAAAGCGTAAACAACAATTAGTTTCATGTAATTGAAGATGTCGAATTTTGTGGCAAAAAAACAACATTTGCGGGAAGTTTTACTTCATTATTTTTTGTTGAAGAAAAGTGCAGCGGAAATAAATCGTTTGCTTGTGGAAGTTTACGGTAAACATGCGCCATCGAAAACAATATTCAAAGACTGGTTTCAACGATTCAAAGTTGGTGATTTTGACGTAAGAGACAAAGAACGTGAAGGCAGACCAAGAAAATTTGAAGATACAGAATTGGAAGAATTGCTTGATGTGGACCCTTGTCAGACTGAAAAACAATTGGCAGAAGAGTTGAATATTACCAACCAATGTGTTTCTCAACGTATACATGCAATGGGATTGGTTCAGAAGCTGGGAAATTGGGTGCCACACAAATGGAAAGAAAGGGACATGGAACATCGGAAAACCATGTGCGAATTGTTGCTTCAACGACAACAAAGGAAGGGGTTTTTGCATCGGGTCATCACTGGGGATGACAAATGGATCCATTATGACAATCCAAAGCGCAAACCAGCGTGGGTCAAGCCAGGTGAACCAGACCCGTCAACGCCAAAAGCAAATATCCATGGTTCGAAGGTGATGCTTTGTATTTGGTGCGATATGAAGGGTGTCGTCTATTAAGAGCCGCTGATAGAGCGTGGAACCATTACGGGACAAGTTTATCGACGACAACTGATGGCTTTAAAGCAAGCTCTAGCTGAAAACGACCGGAATGGGACAAAAGGCACAATATGATTATTTTGCAGCATGACAACACTAGGCCACATGTTGCTATATCTGTCAAAAATTACTTGGACAGGCAGAACTGGGAAATTATACCCCACCCGCCGCATTTCGCATTAACCAGACATTGCTCCCTCTGATTACCACTTGTTTCGGTCGATGTAGTCAGCCCTGGCACAGCAGCACTTCACTTCATATGAAAAGGTCAAAAAATGGGTCGATGACTGGATCGCCTCGAAACCACCAGACTTTTTCCTTCGGGGAATCCGTTTATTGCCTGAACGATTGGCGAAGTTTATAGCTTCCAAAGGAGCATACTTTGAATAAAACATTCTTTCGTTTTCTACAAAATCTAATCTCTTTTATTTCAGTAAAAAAGGTCGGAAATTTATTTGTAGACCCAATACAATTAATGTAAGTTTGACTTTTCTGGTCGCTTACAGAGTCATGGATTTCAATACTCAACTTAATCAAGATTTTGGGAAAATTCATTCCTATGTGTACCAAAATAAACCATAGGAAAGATTTTTTAGGAAAAAATTGCTATCAAAATGTTTTCCTAAGTAGCAAAAGAATTACTATTTCCTAAAGACACTAGAATCGACCAACTGGTGCTTAAACTGATGGTGAACTACATTGGTCAAATATTTTGTAGTGTCTTAAAAAAATTGTTGAAACCACGGGTTTTGAAATATCATCAGTAAAAATTCCTCTTGGTGGGCTCGCTCTAGTTTCTAATTTCTGGTGTTTTGTACAGACTTCGAAGGTGAGAAGATTTATCCCGTTCTTTGTATACGTATTTTATATGGCTTAGATACATCGCGTTTTGATCTAAATATTACGCGCAGGAATATCTTTTTTTACAAGCTTCTTGGTCGAGCTTGGTTCATGGTCCTACAATCTCATCAATATTAAACAATGCTAGTGATTAATTCGCATAACAAACAAATTTAAATTCAGTGTAAAATTATTAACTTTACAGGAGCTGCACTCTATTTGGTTCATTAAAATAGGGTTAGCTGGGAAACAGAAAAGATAAGAGTAATTCGTCTAATTATTTTACGTTTTTTAAATCAAAAACGATATCTTCAGCTTATTCACCATATAATTGAAATTAACTATTTTTAAACATCTAGTCCAAATAAAAAAAAATCGTTGAGTTAATTAAATTTAATGTGGTTAATTGTTAATATCAGATTTCCACTAGCCACATCTCACGTCTAATGATTGTTCACAATTAATTCACAATAGTCGATTTGCTCTACATTTAGCAAATTATAAAACGTAATGGAGCAAGATGACCGGGTAATATTTGTACAGACGAGTTCATGTACAAAACCCAATGAAGTATACATAAAATTAAGATGAAAATTATAAAACGAACTTTACCGTATTTTTTTAATTATTTGATAAACAGAACAAATTTATTCAACTGAAATTTATTCTAAGGTCAGTCACGAATATGACAAAAAATAAAAATCTAACAAATACTTAAGTCTTAATTACTGTCATTTTTCTTTAAACATACATTTTCTCGACTAAGTGCAAAAAAGGATTTTCATAATATTCTTAAAAAGTCATAATGTTAATTAGGTTTTGTAAGAGTACGACATTTCGCTTAAATTGTATAAGGATTGATTATAAAGTACTTAATTTAACACTACGAACAGATTATACAATAAAAATGAATTTAAAAACAGCAAACGCGGTTCTCCGCCGCGAAGAATACAACAAAAAAATATAATTAAGAAATTGGCGCTTTCAATATAACATTTATCTCGAATGAATAATCGTAATTTTCCAATATATCAAGAGGTACGGTGTATAAATGTGACTT
The DNA here is from genome assembly GCA_947310385.1 of Nephrotoma appendiculata. NCBI lineage: Eukaryota > Metazoa > Arthropoda > Insecta > Diptera > Tipulidae > Nephrotoma > Nephrotoma appendiculata. The sequence goes on along the minus strand of OX371224.1, from coordinate 4,364,794 downwards.
AAATTCAATTTAAATGATTTTTATCTTAAAAGGTTTAAAATAAACTTAAATTTTATATAAAGTCTTGTGTGTTGCTAAATGTAATTTTTAAAATATTATTATCTTATCGCCATGGTATCAGATAAAATTTATATTATAAGACTTTAACTCCGCCAAGACACAAAAAATAGTGCCGTAGCCGAAAAAGGCGAAACAAATAGTTCACCACAAGATTGGTGAAAGTGATATGGAAATATTTATTTACTCTCTCATTATGGTAAGTTGTATATTTACGGTATTTATTGATTTGTATCTATATTCAATCACAGTTTCGTTTCATGCAGCAACAACACGGCAAGAAAGGTCACGAACTAACTTAAGAATTTGCAATGATATAATTTTGATGGATTGGTTATTATTCGAGTTTTGAAGTGATCTGTGATATAGGTGCCTACCAAATGTGCATAAATATAAAGTGAAATTTCTTATAAATTTGATGGGACATATACGCTTTAGAAAGTGAGTAATCGGAAATCGATCACAATGGGTCCCACACCTTAAGAAAAAATACTTTGAACTGACCTCACACCCATCCGCGTTCATCATATTTTTTCGCTATGATTTTATTATTTTTTAATATTTTCCACTTCAATCATTTTCTTAATTACAAAACCGAACGAAACAATAATTTGATTTTCTTTATATATATATTCAATATGTTGTACTGTTTGTCTTACACGGATAATTAAACCTGTTCATAAGTAACCATGTATGCATTTTGTATACTGAAGAACCACTTAAATAATAAATTCTATTGTGTATTTTCCACATTCGTGAACGTTATGAGAGACGATGACAATCTAATTTAAATTATATACGGATATGATCTCATTTAATTTTTATTCTTATTATTATTATTGTTGTTATTGATCGTCAAGTTGATCAAAATGTAATATTTTTTGATAAAATTCGATTTAAAATAAAATCAAGGAGCGGTGTTACTTAACCATAATGTTACATTGTCTTTAAGGTACACATTATTCACAACATTTAAAAATCACAAGTGGAAAGAATATTTCTCTACACATTGTCTTCATTGAAGTGTTTATAAAGTTACTGATCAAATCGGTTTTTCTTGTTGTTTTGTACATAAGCTCGCGTGTGCTTCAAATAATTTGTAATTATCTCCCCCATGGTGGTCATTGTATCTACAAATTTATTAAATTTCTAAGTTTAATTATAAAACTCATTCCTTCCTTGATCATATATAGGTATACCTAATTTATTACGACCGGCAGTAAAAACTCATTTTATTAGTTTTTTATGTCATATAAGTTTTGTTAATTGAAGCATTACATATTTAAAACTATTGGTTATCGAGCTTCGTTCTCATAAGCTGATGGTCAAACAGATACACGGGTTTCTCCTCAAACTGAATTTGTTTTGTTGGCATTATTTCAGAGATCAGGTCGCTTAATAATAAATAAATGTAAAGAAATTAATATCCAATAAATTACCTTGATTCTGGTTAATTTTTATTAAGACATCCCAAGATCTTGGGATTCCTCACTTTTAATTTTTATTGTACAAAACTACATAGCACACAAAGGCCCGTGGCACACTTAGGTATGTTTTTTGACTGATGTGAGCTGTGTTTTCATTTTTCATCTTCCCATTTTGGCTTCCAAAACTCAAATAAGAGAAACGATGTAAATAAATCGCAGGGTCAATTCTGATTGTTTTAGGAATATTAGATCGCCATAAAATGTTTATTTTTCATGACGCAGTCCTCGAAAAAAACAAGTCACCATATCCATAAAATTATTACGAGAACAATTAAGAAAGAACAAAATACTTGTATTTGTGTCGAATGCGGAGCCTTATACGAAGATGATAAAACCCGGCCATACGTAGCCGAATCTTTGCTTTTAAATTTGAGTAACATCAGCCAGCTTCTTTCAATAGTCAAAAAAATACTATTGCAAGCCGCTTCAACAGTGACGTTATTTAAAACTAAATTTCCATACCCGCCATTACCACCCCCAACCAATATAGTTACTCGTTGTGCGGAATCTCATCGATTCTGAAACCGAATTTAACATTGATATGATGATTGATATGATATGATATGATTGTTACAACGCAGGGCAGCGGTTAAGCTAGTAGCCTATAACGCATACTTTCGTTATGCACCCATGCCAAATGTTCTCACATTACTCTGTATATCGCAGCAACTGAATTACTTGAGCACATGCATACTACCACTACTGAATTCGATTATCACCTAATCGGTGACCGAACTGAATAGGAATCCTGAACCTGCGAGGGTCTCTAACACTACAGGATTAGGAAATGTTAAAGGTTCAAACTTTAAAGGACTAATTGAGCGAACTGTCGTTTACAACATACAATCCGGAGTTTTCCTATAAAGCTGCCATCACAAATGGCATTAAATTTCCCTAAATTAGTTTTTGGAAAATGTTAGTAATTTGTTATTAGGATTAGTTTTATTGTCATCCCTTCAATCCACCATAAAGATGAAGAGGAGCATATGTGATGAAAATACTTGCTTTGTTTGTGTAATTCCATGTGTTCCCGCTCTCACTTTAATACAATAATTTCAAACAATTCATCTACGCCTTGGTTTATACTTATCTTCATCTATCTTTAAAGTTGATACTTATTTGCACACCTTGTCACATGATTATAACTAAAAATATGCTACAATTCAAGATTAATTACACTCCATTACATGCTTAGCGTCTGTAGCCGGCTTCTTCATATTTTCTCAGAATCCTCTAGTCAATCGATCCTTGAACGAAATTTTAATTGGCATAAAAACCGAATAACGACCTAACTAGACGACCGAGAAGACTGTTTTGATCGATTAATTATGGCCTGGGGAAACTACAGAAAACCCAGGTCGAGAAAATAATATTATCATAATTATAATCTAATTACTCATACCATGCAAAATTTAATCTAGTTCTTATTAACCTAATTTATAATTTATTTAATTTACTCATTGTTTAACACTCCTTAAAACGAAAAATTTTAATATCCTCATCCGACTCATCCATTCATGCTATCGTCTCTTCTTCTGATGACCATTTTTCCATCGAAGTACCTCCTGATGACGACTCGGTCACCTCAAATAATTCTATTGCCTTATCTTTTAATCTCTTTTTGTCCTTAGCCAAGATGTCCAATTCCTCCTTTGTCACATTAAATTTTTGGAAATCCCTGTTTAGTCTGTTTAGTGATGTGTTCCACGTAAAACACGGTCTTCCTATACCTTTCTGTCAACATGTGAATACCGTATGACTGAATTTAATAAATGTCCTCTGCTTCTTCTTTTTACATGTCCCCAGTAGCAAATTCTATACACCGTTGCCCTTCTCGTTATAGTCTTCCCTGCAAGTGCTTTTCTTGCGCTTTTAGTGCGGTCGAGCCGAAGAAAACTTCAACATTTTCGAAATAATTCTCCTCTCATAGCGTTTCAGTTTAATTCTGTTCGCTTTTGCAAGTGCAGCTACTTTTAAACCATATGTTAATAATGGGGCTATAACTGCTTTGTACATTTTTATGACTGTATCCCCAAGAATTTTGTTCTTTCTTACTAAGCATTTTACTTACTCCTATTGCTTTTCCACATCTCACTTTAATTGTTTCTTTTCTGTTCAGTTCGCTTGTTAAGTAAGTACCAAGGTATTTGATAGACTCTTTAACTGTGATTCTCATTCCTCCAATGATTAAAGTTAATGGTTAATGGTAAGATAATTTAACGGTTCTCTGATTAACATCTCCGATTTCTGTTCATTTATATACATTCCTACTATTTCTAAAAGCGATACTAGCTCTTTTACAATGTTTGACATTTCTTCTCTTTCAGCGTATGCCAAAATTAAAGGTAGTTTCATGGCTTCGTGTTGGTTTAAGCGAATACCTGGAAAAAGCTCAGCCAGGGTTTTAACATTTTATATCCAGTACAATATTAAATAATCTTGGAGATAACCGACATCCCTGTTTCATTCTAATACACTTCTCCATCATCATAGTCCTTTGTTGATACCACAAAACAAATGTTCTTTCTCCGAGACAAGTTTTAACAATTCTGTTGATCAAATGATGTGGTATATTTTCATATTTAAGCATACTCGTCACTGATAGTAGGTCAACACTGTCAAAGGCGCGTCTGATATCCAAAGATAAAACATATAATTTTTTTCCTAATCTCCATTCCTCTTCCATAGTTCTTCGCACTACAAACTTATGTCGCTAGATCTGTTTGCTGCTTGATACGATTCTATAACCTCCATTTGTTCAGATTATCTATTGAGGAGTAATTTTGCGTAAATTCGATACCCAACATCAGTAATCGTAATTCTTCTGAAATCAGCCGTCGCTTTTGCATTCGATATCTTTTTAATTCGTATTTGTACCGTTTCTATCCATTCATCTGGAATACAATCCGAAATCCAAATAGATTTAAAAATGTTTTCTAAAAATGCCCACCCTTCCTCAGGTAAACTTTTTATGAGTTGTATAGGACTGATTTAAACCAGCAGCTATTCCCTTTCTAATTTCATTCACAATACTCTGTATCTCTTCTCTACTGGGCGGCTTCTACATGAGCCAGTGATTTTTTTGATTATATACGGTACAGGTGTTCCTTGAGTTTTCGCCAACTCTAGCTCCCAATGCAGCATTGGTATGAATGTTGACCCTTATTGACAATTTTCCCGTTTGTATTGTTTCAGGAACTGATATGTCTTTTTTATCCTTTCTTGTGGATTAAAGTTAGCCAGTTCTAACTAAAAAAAAAATTGTGACACTCCTCTCTTCGTGCTCGACTACACTATTGATGATACATTTGTTTTTTTTCTAGCATACCTCGCTTGTCAATTATATTTTTTCTCACTCTAAAGATTGCTTGTCATAATTCGGCTAAATTTTTCCTTCTTCTTGGAGTCAACAAGACTTGTGATCTTAGACGTATGTTGGCGGCTTTGCGCATTACACTTACTAGAAATCTCCAGCAAAGTGTTGAATCATGATCTTGAGTATTTCCTTTTTCTAACTCTTTTGTAATTTCACTTCGAAATTTTTCTATATACTCACTACATTTGAGAAGATCTAAATTCCAATCTCTAGTTGACATTTTAGATATATTATCGTGCGTGTTAGCTAGGTTGTTCTTTTCTTGCGTCAATCTGGCTGCCCGCGTTTTCACCTTTTGAATCCATGCTGAACAGATTAATAACTTGTGGTCCGATAATGATGTCCAATTGCCTCGTATCGCCGCTATCTTAAGTGATGAATTTTCTTTCACTAATATATGATCTAATTGCGATTGCGTTTTTGCATTTCTGCATGTAACACAACACGATCTTCTTCCCCATGGTGTACTTACCCTCAAAATATGTTGGTTTATAAAGTCATACATCATTTGACCGTATGGGTTCGATATGTTGTGGTGAATATTAGGTCCAATTAGTTTATAACTCCCAATATTTTGTCAATCCTTTCCAAGATGTGCGTTGAAATCACCCAAGATCACGATTTCTCTGTTACGCGACATTTGAATTTTGATTAATTTTTCAAAAAATTTTGAGAAAACTGAAGGCAACGAAATCGAACGAGAATTCGACATATTAGTGGTATCCTCTTTTTTGTACAATGGAATAATTATGACATTTTTAAGTTTATTTAAACAGTTTAAAGGTGGCAGTACCAATACTAAAATTAAAAATAAATGTGAGTGAGTAATAATATTAAAACTGATTTTTTTAATCAGTACATTACTAAAACCATCCTCACCGCACGATTCAAAATTGTTTAATTCTATAATAAACTTATGAATTACAGAAGGAATTATCGGAGTAAGAAAGAAAGTTTCCGTTCCAAAATAGTTAGAAAACAAAAATATGTTTCTTCTAAATTTATCTAAACAGTTATCTTCAATAGTTTCTTGCTTTAACTTATCTGAAACAGTAGCAAAAAAACTAATTAAAAATATTAGCTATTTTAGAGTCATTATTATGAGTTTCCCCGTCAGAGTCACTTTTTTGTAAGTTTTTATAGTACTTGGTGCTTCCTTTATTAAGTTATTAATTGTACGTCACTGTTAGTATTATTTTTTACTTTTTGCAAACAATTTCTCGAAATACTGTCTCTTAGATTGCTTAATGCTTTTAACAACAATTTTTTATACTTTAAGAAGAGCTTTTCCAATTTGACATTACCTGGAAGACGTTTATGCTTTTTATATCGTTTATTTTTGTAAGGTACCTCTTAAATGCTCAACAAAGGCAGCAGCTGAAAATTTAAAATTTATTTTATGTCCAGCAAAAACATGATCCAAGCAAGTAGAAGCGGAAAGTTATATCATTAACAAGAGATTTAAAACCATTGAAGCCATTAAAAGAGAGTAGTCATTACAATCCTTGAATCAACCAATAAATTAATATTAATATTACCAAGAATAAAAGTATTATTTTCGTCGTTTGATTCAAGAATGCTTGAAGATCCTCAATAAAAATGTCTATATGGGAAAAGCATGTAATCTATATAGAAACAGACTTAATATTTAAGTCAACTTTAATACCATCCGCACTTAGAAATGGTAAATTAACAACACTACATAATATAAAGTTTTGAACATATGTACACGGCTACACCAGCAGAATTTTGATTACAATTGTAATTAGCAAAAAGCTTATATATATTTATATTATAATTCCCCAATTCAGAATTACTGAACCAAATTTCACTCACAAAAAATTTAGTGTGGGCATTTTATTTACGGTATGTAGCAAGATAAGAAAGTAAGGAATACAAATATTTTACGCATGCTGCGAATGTTCTGATGTATTGCCAAAATATCTGAATAATTCGAGAAATTGTCGTATGGTGTTGGTACATCAACAGTCAAAGTGTTCATACTAACTAAAAAGTGAAACAATATCATTAATATATCAACATTAATATTACCTTTGTAACGATTGGTACAGAGCACCGGGTATTATGGTTTTGTATTGATGGATTATTGATCGTGAAAGAACCATAAAATTTTTTTTTGGTAATAGATTATGGAACGGTTTCCCCTGTTATTTTGTTATTTTTTTTTTTTTGGAAGTCAATGACCGATAGAGTAACAAAAAAAAAAAAAAAAAAGAAAACCGAGATCAGTTGATAACAGAACGGCCACGATAAAAGTAGATGAAAAATTAAAAATTAAAAAGAAAAATAGAAAATTAAAATAAAAGGGAGTAAAACAAATGAATCGATCAGTTTTTTGTTTTTGTGAATAAAATTATAAACATTTATAAAATAAGAGTTAAAGTTATAAATAAAGTTATTAATGTAAAATTCCTTTTTTTTCGATGTACATAAGCGATAGTGTTAAGATCGGACATGTGTTAATGTGACATCAACGTGAAAATTAATGAATCATAAATAGAAGTATGAATTAAAACTGTTTAAGCTATTATATATAAAAATATATTCCATATAATAATTTATGTACATTTGTTAACACAATTTAATATATAAAAAAAAAAAAAAAAAAATTAAAAATTTAATTAAAATTAACATTTACTGCCGTGAAATAAAATCATATAGTAAAAAAAGGTTAGTGGGTGTTTTTGATTGAATTTTTTTAAAACACCATCGTGAAATTTCTGTGGTATTCTAATACCCTCATATAAATCTGATTGGCTATCCAACCACTAAACGGATAGTATCACGAAAGCAATTTGGGGTGTGCAAGAGCATATAATAAACCTGCGGTCGGCACGAGATTCGTTACGACAAATTTTCGAGGAAGCGGCATTGCGAGAAAAAAAAAAAAAATATAAAACCCAACGGTGTATCAGCCCGGATCAACGGTATTGGATATGAGACAGCTACCTCTGCATGGAATGATTTAAGGTACCAAATTGACAATAAAGAGTTTGTGTGATTTTCCTCCTTCTAGCTTAATTATTTAAATGATAACACTATTTAAGAAAATTGTAATGATCGTTTCATTTCGCGGTATTTATTAAATGACTATTGTTATATTTAATTTAGTTTTTTTGTGGAGGAACAAATTTACCGTTAACTTAAGGAGTGTCGCTCTGTTATCATATAGTCATATGAAACGGTTTTATTCTTTATTAGCGTAAAAAGAAGAGAAAAAAATGTCTCCTTAAATTAAATTAACTCGTAAAGTGATGTGAATGATAGTAAGGTGAAGAAACGTATGTTACGTCAGGTACAACTTAAGTGCTTAGCCTAATATGCTTTTGATCAATGAACCCCCCATCCGACGAGCAGAACCGTAATCACCTGACGGGTCAAAAGCAGGCATAGCTTACAAAATGGCGCCGAAACAGGGACCTGAATATAGTGTCCACGTGGTTAATTTTTAATCATTAATTATCTCAAGGATCCGTTGAATATTCGGTATTTTCGATTTCCGTTTCCTCGAGCGTAGTGTATATTGTTAATTAACCATATGTTTTTTTTATATAATTTGTTGAATAGTTACAGTTTTTTTTTCCCCAACTTTCCTATTTCTGATAGTTATAATACTTATAATATGGCGTAAACCCGTAATATAACTTTACCCGTGAGCAAAATTCTGGGCTAACATCATACACACATAACATTTTATCTTTGGCCCTATAATCCGTTGACTAGTCGAAAAAATTCGATTTCCGGTTTATCGTGTGAAAGATAGTTTGCAATTAAATTATATTCAATTTTTCTTGGTTCTCCTTTAAATAAATAATTTTTTTTTATTCAACATAATCCGTGACATAATTCGTGCAAATTCCTAATACTGATATATAGCGTAACCATATGAAGACAATCCATCAATTGACTGTTCGTTAATTAAGATTTCTTGATGGATCGCTGCAGGCGGTTAATAAGCAGTAACATTCAATATATGCTTCTCTTGGTGGATATTAATTGACGTGGTATAATCAACTTCAGCGATTGAATTTCTGACTGAAGCAGTATCTCATTGAGGTTGGTCTACTATTCTAAATATCATACCGAAAGTTCTTGAATGTTAATCGCAAAACTTTACAAGTTTTACGTTTCTAAAGCCCAGAAATAATATAGTTTTAACAATTTTTTTTGATACGTTTCTTTATATTACTTTTCACTCACATCACTATAATGAGCATCATCATATTTATATTATAATAAATACAATTTTTTTTTCTTTATCCTATACATATATTATACATATACAATTATATATTAATACACTCATATAACAGCGTAATCTTATAGGCATACTGTTATATACAACCCATACTAAAAATATTATATTAGTAAACATTTTCCTGGATTGTTCGTATTTTCATCTCTGCACAAGCCTAAACTTAGCATCGTGTATTTTATATGTCGTGTTTTTGTGCAAAGTTATACTACTTGCGTTGAATTACATTTTGAACGTTTCACTAAAGTTTTGGATAATTTTTGGATTTATATCGAGGATTTTGCTGAATTTACTTGATCGTCGTTGAGTAAATTTTTTTATTTCTGATTTATAAAGTTTTGTTTGAGAAATGAATCAATTTGAAGAGTGGGACCCTTTAAAAGGGCTAAGCGACGATGAAATTGAAGTGGAATGTTTAGTAAGGGAGATAGACGTTACAGATCATAACTGGGAACAAAAATTAATTACTTGTTTAAAATTAGAGAAAGATAATCCGTCGGAAAGGCCGTCGCATACCCACGTTGTTGACTATGCACCGGAATTAAAACTATGTCAAACCCAAGTCCCACTGATTAGTAAAATTCTGGAGGACGATCGTGTCCTAAAATCCAATATTTTAGCAGATGTTAAAAACAGAATTAAGCACTGGAAAGACCGGACGTACAGGCTTAAAGGATGCTTCCATCAGGATAACGACGTAAACAAATTAATAAACCACTGGCGACGTCTCGAACAATTATTCGAAATCTGTTTAGACAAATACACGCAACAACTGGCGACTATAGACAAACAAATAATGTGTACTCCGATTTCTACTGTCGTTGAAACATTAAGCGAACTTCAACTAGACAGCAAGACTCCCACTTTATCAGTTCCTACATCGTTATCAATGACTTCTGAATCAACACATCCTACGAGTTATACCGAAACTAACCCGATTTTGACAACATTTACTCGAGACACTACTCAGGTGACGTGGAGTAGGAATCTGGGCGGCATAGCACCTTTAACCGCTTCGGTAATAACTAGTACTATTCCTATAACTTCTAAGCGCAACCTACAAACTAATAATTATTTGTTTGATAAACCAAACATGGAATTACGAAAGGTTTCGGTTGACCATTCGAATAAATTTACACCGCGGACGTCCAACGGGCAAACGTATAATTATGAAATAGATCCGACTCCCACACCAATGCAAGCAACAATGCCACATTTGATCAAAACCGAGCCAAAATGGAATATTATTTTTTCTGGAACTAAAGATGGCTTGGACGTGCACGATTTCGTTTTCAGGCTAGAATCGTTTGCAAGGCGTGAACAGGTACCTACAAGCCAAATACTTGCCGTTATACCAAAATTCTTCAGAGGTGTGGCAGAGAAGTGGTATTGGGTCTTTACTCGTAACTACCCTTACGCAACGTATGAGCATTTAAAACAGGCTCTTATCCAGCGTTTCAGTAGTGTAGAGACGGATCGCGCCACCCGACGAATTATAGAAACTCGCAAACAAAAGCCTAGTGAATCTATAGGTGACTTTATTCTGGAAATAGAGAGTATGAACCATCGTCTCATCCGTCCTTTTCAAGAATTAGAACTTTTAGATATAATCCGCGAAAATATGAGTTACGACCTGCAACAGATGACGATACACATGAACTTCACGTATGTTGAAGAGTTGCGAATGATTGGTCATCGGTACGAACGACTTTGGGAAAATAAACGTCGCGAACGGTCACCTCCGGTAGATCGAAGAGTACGATTTGTCGATGAATTACGAGTACCAAAGCAAAATACTACTTCTTCTTTACCTTGGCTACCTCATCAGTATATACAGACGGAACAACCACCTATGTTGACGGGCGAATCTGGCTACTATATTGAGGCTATGGCGAAACCAACGAATAAATCCCCGAATACTTCTCCATCTAGCTATATCACCTCCAGACAAGAGCTGATATGTTGGAATTGCCGCATGCCGGAACACCGTTACCAAGAGTGTAACTTACCACCGCAAAGACTCTTTTGTTATGGTTGTGGAGCTCCAAACACCATCAAACCACAGTGTACCCACTGTCAAGGGATAGCGGAAAACCCGTCACCGGGCGTGAACAGAACGGGTATGACTCGACCGGTAAGAATTTTGACCCGAACTCCGACCTCTTCGGCAGCACCCGAGAAATATATTTCGGCAGCTACCAACACCGAACCCCCTCGATACCGCTAAATTCAGTTACTAGCTCGGAATATGTCTCTCCTCATACAGATAACACTTTCGCTCGTGGAAAACCTGACACAAACATAATCGTAAAAGAATATCCCAGAAATATAAAATATTGGAGAGACCGACGAAATTTTATGCGAGCGTGTGCTGAAACCTTTATACGAACTGAAACCGATCAAAGACCATACGCTATCATTGATATTAATGGGATGCACTTTCGTGGACTGATGGATAGCGGGGCATCTATAAGCATCCTCGGAAATGGTGCGAGGGAACTGCTGCATAAAATCAATGCTAATTATAAATCAATCACAGCGGAAGTATATACGGCAGATGGTTCGAAAAGCAAAATCGTAGGTTTTGTGGATCTACCGGTTAAATTCAATAATAAAACCAATTGTATTCGATTCTATCTGGTTCCTACTTTACAAGGACAAATGTACCTGGGTATAGATTTTTGGAATACCTTTAGTATTATGCCGCAATTCGTGGAATCTATAGAATCGCCTTCATGTACAGATGTGGAGGATAATAAACACATCCTAACCCACACTCAATCGATGGCATTAAATAAAATTCTTGACACGTTACCATCTTTTGAAAAGAACGGACTAGGTCATACCACCTTGCTTGAACACCAAATAGACGTTGGTGATAGTCCTCCCATCAAGCAGCGGCATTACTCGGTTTCTCCGGCGATTCAGGAGCTGTTATATAAAGAGCTTGATCGAATGTTGGCGCTTGGTGTCCTAGAAGAGAGCTCGAGTCCATGGTCGTCTCCAGTTGTGCTGATTCGGAAACCTAACAAGGTCAGGTTATGCCTCGATTCGCGAAAGGTCAATGCTGTGACGAAAAAAGATGCATATCCTTTGCCACTAATTAACGGACTTCTTGGCAGGTTAAACTCAACAAAGTACATCTCCAGCATTGACCTTAAAGACGCCTTCTGGCAGATACCACTCGCTCCTTCATCTAGAGATAAAACGGCGTTCACAGTTCCTGGTCGACCGCTGTACCAATTCCGAGTAATGCCGTTTGGGTTATGTAACTCTCCTCAAACTATGTGTCGTTTGATGGACAAAGTGATCCCCCATTGCTATCACCATCAAATATTTGTCTATCTGGATGACCTCCTGATTACGTCCGCTACAGTTGAAGAACATTTAAAACTCTTAGAAGTAGTATCAAAACGCCTTTCTGACGCCGGACTTACGATAAATGTTTCGAAAAGTCATTTTTTTATGAAACGCATAAAATACTTGGGCTACATAGTAGGAGACGGTGGCTTAAAAACGGATCCAGAAAAAATAGAAGCCATTAAAAATTTTCCCGCACCCACCAGTGTTAAACAAACTCGTAGACTTCTCGGAATGACGGGATGGTACCAGAGGTTTATACCAAATTATGCGCAAGTCACAGCTCCGATCACTAACCTCTTAAAAAAACAGGCCAAATTCGTTTGGACCAATGAAGCCCAAGAATCTCTGGAGAAACTAAAATATTTATTGACAACAGCTCCATTACTAATAACTCCCGATTATTCGAAACCTTTCTGGATTCGATGCGACGCTTCTAACACTGGGGTGGGAAGCGTTCTTTTTCAAAAAGATCAAGAAGGCCACGAAAGACCAATCTGCTTCATGTCTAAAAAACTTACTCAAGCACAGACCAACTATAGCACAACTGAACTAGAGTGTCTGGCAGCTGTGCTTAGTGTCAAAAAGTTTAGACCCTACATTGAGGGATATCAATTTACCATTATAACGGACCATTCTAGTCTGAAGTGGCTGATGGCCCAAAAGGACCTAAATGGAAGACTCGCCCGCTGGAGCCTAAAGCTACAGGCTTACAATTTTGATATACAACACCAGCGTGGTTCGGAGAACGTAGTACCCGATACCTTATCCAGGATGTATTGCGATTCGTTGACCCTCGACATTCCTCCATTCGTAGACTTTTCCTCGGTCGCTTTCAATGACAAAGAGTATGAAAACCTGAGAAACAATATCCTCGAGTATCCAGAAAAATATCCTTCGTTTAAAATTTCAGCGGATAGGATCTATATTAAAATAGGAAACCTTCCGGAACCATCGCTCTCAGGCATACCTAATTGGAAAATTTGGATTCCGACAAGCATGACCGACCACCTAATCAGACAATTACATGAGAATCCACTCGCATCGCATGGAGGAATAATAAAAACCTTAGCGCGACTAAGACAATATTTCTACTGGCCTGGGATAAGACGTCAAGTTTACGATTTTGTAAAAAATTGCGACGTCTGCAAGACGACGAAAAGTTCAAACGTAATCACTAAACCACCTTTGGGGGAAACTTCATTCGCATCCCGACCCTGGGAACATGTGTACGTGGATCTTATGGGTCCGTATCCAAGGTCTAAATGTGGAAATACGTACATCTTAGTCATACTAGACCAATTCACTAAGTTTGTATTGTTAAAGCCATTGAGTTCCAGTACCACGACTAAAATAATAAACTATCTAAGAAACGAGGTATTTCTGGTTTTTGGAATACCCAAGATAATTCGTACTGATAATGGACCGCAGTTTATTAGCAAAAATTTTCAAACTCTGCTGGCTGAATTCAACATTACTCATAGCAAAACTGCTGTTTACTCGCCTCAGGCAAACGCGTCTGAACGCGTTAATCGTTCCGTGGTGGCCGCAATCCGAGCTTATGTGCAAAACGAACCAAACCATAAAACATGGGATAAATTTCTGCCGGAAATTGCTTGTGCACTACGGACAGCAATCCACCAATCTACTAAACATTCACCATACTATTTATTATTCGGATATCAAATGATCACGAATGGTAAATCCTATGAGTTATTGAGAGATTTAAATTCACTGGGAGATGATGTGGAAGTTTTACCACAAAATGATCGAATCTCTATAGTCCATTCTGCAGTCGTTAAACATCTCAAAGCAGCTTACGATCGATATTCCAAACATTATAATCTTCGCACGCGACACATCCAGTTCAATCCTGGACAAATAGTATATATACGGCAACATCTTCAAAGTGATGCATCAAAGAATGTTTGTGCAAAATTCTTCCCAAGGTATATAAAGGCGGTTGTAGATCAGAAAATTGGCAATGTCACGTACTTGTGCAAAGATGAAAGTGGAAAAGTTCTAGGAAGATTTCACGCAAAAGACTTGAAAACATAATTAACGTATAAGTATGTATATGTATGAGTATGTGGAAAAACTATAATAGTAAAACTCAGATCCGAAATTAATTAACTGGCGAATGACATTATTTTCGAATCTGTCCTGTAACGATTGGTACAGAGCACCGGGTATTATGGTTTTGTATTGATGGATTATTGATCGTGAAAGAACCATAAAATTTTTTTTTGGTAATAGATTATGGAACGGTTTCCCCTGTTATTTTGTTATTTTTTTTTTTTTGGAAGTCAATGACCGATAGAGTAACAAAAAAAAAAAAAAAAAAGAAAACCGAGATCAGTTGATAACAGAACGGCCACGATAAAAGTAGATGAAAAATTAAAAATTAAAAAGAAAAATAGAAAATTAAAATAAAAGGGAGTAAAACAAATGAATCGATCAGTTTTTTGTTTTTGTGAATAAAATTATAAACATTTATAAAATAAGAGTTAAAGTTATAAATAAAGTTATTAATGTAAAATTCCTTTTTTTTCGATGTACATAAGCGATAGTGTTAAGATCGGACATGTGTTAATGTGACATCAACGTGAAAATTAATGAATCATAAATAGAAGTATGAATTAAAACTGTTTAAGCTATTATATATAAAAATATATTCCATATAATAATTTATGTACATTTGTTAACACAATTTAATATATAAAAAAAAAAAAAAAAAAATTAAAAATTTAATTAAAATTAACATTTACTGCCGTGAAATAAAATCATATAGTAAAAAAAGGTTAGTGGGTGTTTTTGATTGAATTTTTTTAAAACACCATCGTGAAATTTCTGTGGTATTCTAATACCCTCATATAAATCTGATTGGCTATCCAACCACTAAACGGATAGTATCACGAAAGCAATTTGGGGTGTGCAAGAGCATATAATAAACCTGCGGTCGGCACGAGATTCGTTACGACAAATTTTCGAGGAAGCGGCATTGCGAGAAAAAAAAAAAAAAATGTAAAACCCAACGGTGTATCAGCCCGGATCAACGGTATTGGATATGAGACAGCTACCTCTGCATGGAATGATTTAAGGTACCAAATTGACAATAAAGAGTTTGTGTGATTTTCCTCCTTCTAGCTTAATTATTTAAATGATAACACTATTTAAGAAAATTGTAATGATCGTTTCATTTCGCGGTATTTATTAAATGACTATTGTTATATTTAATTTAGTTTTTTTGTGGAGGAACAAATTTACCGTTAACTTAAGGAGTGTCGCTCTGTTATCATATAGTCATATGAAACGGTTTTATTCTTTATTAGCGTAAAAAGAAGAGAAAAAAATGTCTCCTTAAATTAAATTAACTCGTAAAGTGATGTGAATGATAGTAAGGTGAAGAAACGTATGTTACGTCAGGTACAACTTAAGTGCTTAGCCTAATATGCTTTTGATCAATGAACCCCCATCCGACGAGCAGAACCGTAATCACCTGACGGGTCAAAAGCAGGCATAGCTTACACCTTCACCTCTTTCGCTCTGTTCAATAAATTTAACTGCTTTAACATATCTTATATAGGTTAGTTAAGTCTTTATGGTCCATTTCACAAACGTCCCTATTGCGTTCCTATATATGTATTGTGTTGAATGCACGTTCGAAGTCCACGAACAGTGGTCAATAACATTTGTTAGACTGCTCCGCATTTTGGTGATCTGGCCTTCCATATCTAAGAGCCTAAGCCAGTAATTTTGTCTGATCGTCCTTTTTCTAAAAGTGTATGTCTCTTAATGGCAATTTGTTTGTCTATTAAGGATTTTTGTAACATATGGATTTTTCCCAAATTATTCATAATAAAATGGTTACAGCCGTACTCCTGTATGTCTTGATTCGTTTTGGAACTAATACTTTGTCAAATTTTGCATTTTTTGAAAATTTGAAATTACAATTTTATAATTAAATTACATTGATGAGAACTTGCGATTTAAGAAAATATACTTCAGGGTGTTGCAAAAAGACCAATTTAATCTGAACGTTTAATTTTATTTAATTATGTTTTATTTTTTTTCCAAAAATTTTTAAAGAAGACTTGGGAAATTTATAATGAAACAGAACGACGAATTAAAATAATTGAAACTTATTATGAAAATCACCGGTCATTTATTTTGACCAACAATAAAAAGTCTGGTTGCAAATTTCCAGCAACAAGGTGCCGTAAGGAACCTTTCAGGTTCCATATGATGACGTAGGGCATGCGTCGCATAAAAGTATTCAACAAGTACTGGAAAGTGTACAGAACAGTTCAGAAATGAC
This sequence comes from Nephrotoma appendiculata, assembly GCA_947310385.1. NCBI lineage: Eukaryota > Metazoa > Arthropoda > Insecta > Diptera > Tipulidae > Nephrotoma > Nephrotoma appendiculata. The sequence continues at coordinate 4,347,920 of OX371224.1, read as the reverse complement.
AACACAAGTAGACGTTCAACACAACTGAAACTATCCCGAAGGTCTGTAAAGACAATTTTGGCCACATTACGAATGATCACACATATAATTCAGCTTGCTCAAGAATGAGCGATGAATCCCATTTCCAATTAACTGGCTTCGTAAACAAGCCAAACTGTAAGTTTTGGCAACAGAAATTCTAAGATGAATTCATCAGGGACCGTCGAGTATCGTCGATCTATATTTCTTCGAAAATGAAGTCTGTAAAACAGTTACCGTCAATGTTTATCGGACGATGTTGGAAAAATTTGTAAGGCCGTCTGTGAAAAATCGTCCAGAACTGTGGTTCCAACAAGATATAGAGCTTCATTCCTACAAGGAACACAATGGCTCTGTTAAAGCAAGCATTAGTTATTTTAACTCTATTAAGCGACCATATCAGAACTAAAGAGCATCATTCGAAATGAAATCCTGGCCATAATACCTGAAATTTTGTGAAAAGTTATGAAAAATCTGTTAGAATCTCAACATATTCGTACTATGAATGTGTGAAGTAGAAAATAGGCATCATTTGCTAGATATCATTTTTCATGGTTAAACCAAAAAAATACCATGACATGTACTGTATTTAAAAAAGTTAAATCAAATAATAAATAAAAACATATTAGATTCTTACTAGAACGGCCTTTATGCGTCACACTGTAGTAATTTTACTTCTAGCTCAATTCAACTTCCTACATTGTGTTGGGTAATGTTGTACTTACTAGACTAATCCATCTCGCCAAAATTGAATTTTATTTTAAAAAATTTCAATTGAGTCTTCAGCATCGGGATGATAAATAATTCAAAATCAAAATAAAATAAAATTGGTTTTAATTAAAAGAGTGGAAGCCTCGGGTTACTACCAGGAAGCAATTGCAATAATTCATGCTTTCGGTAAAATTAGTTTAGTGAATAACCTGATTTGCAAATATACATCCAGATTTTGATCACTTCGTTCATTAAGAGGGTTGTTCGATGTCATTCCAGTTTCTTTTGATAGATTTTTTTTGGCTGGAACAAACTTAATTAAAATTAGTAAAAGAGAGTTTACTAGTGCCCGGAAACTATTCTAATATGGTTTGATTTCGGAATAATCCAATTGGAGCATCGTCTGTCCTTTGAGACCGAGGAATAGCTATTTCAAACTATTTTCAACTTGACAGAATTTTAAAAAAAATGGGAAAGGGATTTTAAGAATAAGGAAGCGATTACGATGACTCATAAAATCATGAATATTTGTTTAAATGAGCGGTGTTGTTCGTTATGAAAAATTCGTTTAAAGAGTCTTTCGGTGTTTCCGGGGCACATTTTAAATAATTAAAGAAGAGTCCAGTTTCGTAATTTAAGTTCTCGATGTGGCTCTGTAAAACATTTATTTTGATATATGTTAGCCATTCCTTAGTTGTCAGAACGGACTCAGTTGTTTATGAACCACAATTCAATAAGTTCTGTACGTGGGTCTGAAAAGTTTCCTGTATTAGAATGGCACTAAATTACGAGCATGTCTTTCTTAAGCGATTAGGATGGAACTTGTTTATTGTGATAAAAATTAATTCCAATATGAGTTAAAAAATGTGTTATTTTGGATGGAACAAAAAATCTCTCGCCCTTTTTGATCCTGGTTTTCACGGTAAAATCATTTCAAACGATTTTCAGCTTAATCTTTGCACTGAAATATCATTTAAAATTTACTTAACATTGAAATCCGTATAAAATTAACGAATTTTGATCTCAGAATATGTAAGTCACACTGTGAAACTAAAACAAATTTGGTTCCCTTCTTTCTTAAGAAGTTGCATAAATTTTAATTGCATGTAAAACTGATTTTTATAGAATTAAAAAGAAATTTGAAAATGATAAATTTAACATTAAAAGTTCTAACACAACAACAATTTGCACTGAAAATAATTTGCATTGAAACTGCTGAAAAACAGAACAGAAACTTGTACAAATTCGTTTGGAAGTATAAATTACAGAGACTCTAGATTTTTAACATGTTTTCTGAAAAACGAGTAAAACATGATTCAAATATCATAAAGACTTGGTCTCAGATGAACCAACGGTTGAAAGGAACTCCAGCAGTAACGACCACACAACAAAAAAACAAAGTTATATGTGTTACGATTTCGACTATAGGCGTCAATTCAGATTAGATTGGTCACTTGGGTTAACAAACCTCATCAGAGTAAATAGGTCAATCAAGGTTTAAGAGTTTAATGAAATTTATAAAAAAGTGCCATCTAGATATAAGCATTACAAATAGTTTTATAACAGTATAGTTGTATAGTAGAATAGAAAGGAATATAACCGAATGTTTGTGTAGATTCTGCAATATGCGGTGTATAAATATAGGTATAGCGTAGGTGCACATGGTAGAATTAAAGCAAAAGTGAAAAGTGAGGAAAATTGAAGTGGAGCTCAATGTGAAATAAATTGTGTGATTTATTGTAAATTGTAGAAAATGAACTAATAATCAATAATAGTGAAAATAATTGTTGTTGAGTTTTAAGTGCCATGTAAATATTTGGAAAATTATTTTCAGGAATATTCCAGAAGCAGGAAAATTGTTACTTTAAACCACCACCAAATTCGAAATTGTTCACCATCCAGAGATTCAAACCGAATTTGAGAGGGCAAATTCGTAACAATAGGTTTAATGATACGATTAGTTTCTCCAGACATCAATTAGTAATTTCACTATAAGTTTTTAAAATTTAAAATGCTGAGTCCAATGATATGCAACTGTTTGTTGTACAGATAATCTTTCATAATTTATCGATTACCAATCAGGGATACTTGATTATATTTTTTTTTTGCTCAAATCGCAAAGATACAAGTATATTATGTGCAAATTTATGCACACCATAATATTCTATTCGCATCATTCCGCGAATATTAAATTACAATCAATTATTCACCGGCTAATCAAAAGTCTTAATCTTCCATATTTTTATTTTTTATTGGCGAGTGTATGTGTGTACAGCTACAGTGTATTGGAAATAAAAAAAATCGATCGATTGAGGTGTCAAAAGATTAAAAAATGATCATTAAATATCCTTTTATACATTCGATCGTTCTTTATTTCTGTGTCATTTCATTTCGTTGTCTTAAGAAGCCAGAGAGATAACAACAAAAACAACAGCATCTATAAAACACAAACGTAAGAATAAGAAATAAAATTATGTGTGTAAGATCAAGTAAGAAGAAGTGAATATTTCGTATATATATGAAGTGAAATGAAATAAAAAAGTTGGTAGCAATTTCAAGTCGAATTGCTGATGATTTTCAATTAATTATGATTGTTTTGTTTTTGTACTCGTAAGTTCATTAATTGATTTTATTTTACTGGTGGTGTTTCTCTCGAAAATCACGGTGTGAGGTGAAAAATTTTTTTAACGATACTGGACTTCGGTTTTCTTTTTTTTGTACGCTGTCAGGTGAAGGGAATTAATATATGTGAGACAAACAACCTGTTGCTTAATCATTGGCTAAGAGATTATAATAAGTATATATTGGGTGTGCGTTTGGCTGTGTGCTACCACTTTCTTATACATATAAAATTAGCAATATTATTATTATGCGAATTTATTTAAAAGGATATTATTAATTTATAATGCCCGCTCGACGGTTACATTTTATAATTTCTGAGAAAATTGTTGTGTAACTGTTCGTGTGAGAAAATGAAATCAATCAATCCTGTGTATATTCGAATGTGCCGTGTACGTTTATAACCTTAAGCGCAGTGGGTGGACTTTAATTGATTTTTGAAAATTCGAATTATTTTTTATTTTTTAATTGCTGGCCAAAATTTTCTTTATGTTCTTAGTACATGATTGGTGTGTGGTTTTTTATATCACTGACAGTAAATATTCGTTTACTCGTAATTTTGGTTTTCAATTTTTGATTGATGCGATGTTAATAATTTACTGGTTTCGAAAGTTTGGGCGCCATTAAATTTTATATGAGGATTGCTTGTTAATTTTGATTTTATGTGCTCAACCCATCCTGCATTATACGCATAAACGAAATCGTGAACTATAAATAAACTCACGTATTTACAAAACTACTTTATGTAGCACCTTCATTCGCTGTTACCTACACCATATTTTCAATTTAACAGATTAATTACGACTTGATAACAACTCAAAAACACAACGTATTTTCCAAAATGTATATAAGTATGTTTGAAAAATCATACAAAAAAACAGAAATAAAAACATAAAATTATGTCACGTATTTGGTTTTAATTCTATTAAAACATAAAATAAAATCAACCAAGAACAACCAGAGTAAGTAAATACATATAACAACATAACAATGAACACAAATAATTTACAGAAAACTCAACAGGTCAGGTTCAATGTTTTCACGAAAAATATATCATTCTCTGCTGTCTGTGTTTTACCTATATATTCGACAAGAAATTTTTGTTATTCTGCTGTTTTATAGGTATGACCATACGACCAGGTGAATATTGTTATTAATGCACGTAGATCAGTGATTTCTAATCGGTGTTTTGTGAAGCAGAATCTAGTTTTAGAAATAAATTAAAATTTAAAATGCAAACTCTGGGATTTGTTGCAATAATTTTCATAGGAACAAAGAGATTGCAAATTATTATGTTTTCACTGATCGTTCGAAAATATTGTTCGCACGTTGTACTTGGCACTAGACTTATCGTTAGGAAAAGGTTAAAAACTGCTGACAATGTTTTTTTCGTTGTATACGCTGACATATAATTCGATGATAAAACAATTACAGAAGGTAATTTATAAATCCTATTCTTCATTCACCTTAAAAACATAATATACCAGATCGTACTTTATGAAATCGTGTCTTTAACATTTTGTCTAATTTTATTTTCCATTCTATTATTAAGTTAAGCAGTCAGCAGCAGCAACAGCGCAGTAAAATAAGATAAATTGTTTTTGATTTGGCCACATAGGTGCATAGTACTCTTTCTCTGTCACCTGAAAACTTATGTACATATTACACAAATTTTACTTTCGAATTCTTTCTAAACAAACAAAAAAAATAGAATATAATTAATTAAGGAGAAAAAAACAAAATTTCTTAAGATGTTAAAGGTTATTTGCACGAAAATATTTATTTTGATCATTTAAAACATGTTTAATGTTGTGTGCGCGCATACAAACCATAACTTCATGATTTTTGACATTTTAAATAAAAAAACTAAATAAATTAATTTTACAAATTAAATATTGTCTATTTCGATGTATTGTTGTACCGTACCGTATACACAACATAGTTACTTTCACCACACGAACGCGCAAGTAGGTAGGAGGTGGTAATTTGGTCCATCACAATGAATCCCAAATTTTTATTTTAGAATTTTTGCTTATTACCATAACCGTATTTAACACAAGGCAAATTTGAGCTGATCTATCTCGACATAATATATACCTGAAACTTTGATGCCAAAAGAAATTTCAGTAGTAGAATATATAAAACGTCTTAGTTTGACATTTGAGGTTTTATTTATTTAATGAATCGCTTTCATTTTGATAACCAGTCACACACATAATAGTTAACTTTTAACTGACAGTATAAAAGGTCTAAATTTAACAGTAGGAACAATGTGAATAGCTGCTTATTAAGAAGGGTTTTAGCCTAACAATGTAGTTTTAATAAACTTATGAGAAAGAAATTGAATTCATGAATCGTGAGCAAATCTCGGCTTAACTTATACAATTTATGTAAATTAAGCTAAATAACCATTTTTAATTAAAAATAATAAATATTTAGAGAAATAGTAGTTTTAATTATGTTGCATTTTTAAAGGGATATCTTGAATTTGGTTCTTGCATAGACACAAAAATATTTCTAACTTACTTCGACGGCGATAATTTTGATACTTTAAAATTCTTTATTTCAGCAGAGGTTCGAGTTCAAGACAGAATGAATTACAAACTGTTAACTTGTTAAGGTAAAGTTTAAGAGGCAATTCTTTAAGGTTTAGGTTAAACGCAAAAGACCTGTAGTCTGAGGAAATAATGTCATAAATCACTTTCCGGTTTAATTTCAAATCAATAGTTAGTATAGAGCACAAATGTAGAATATCAGTTACTCCGTTTCTTACAGAATTCACAAAAGTTGGCTCATCAGCTTTATTAGAGATATTAAACTAAAACATACTTAAATAGTTTAGCAGAAGTGGGATTCGTTTCGTTGATTTCATCACAATACAATTCAAACTTCATACCCGACTTATATGTACATTCTAAGTAAAGTAGCCATCAAGCCGTGCATCGAATTTATTGTAGATGGTCCCATAGTCCGGTCAATCTAGACATTCGAAGGTACATAAATTCGCATCAAGCTGAAAATTGGTAGAATTGTTAAAAATGTGATTATAAATAAAACTTAAAAGTTCCCCATCATTCCCGTGTATGGAAAAAATTTTACTCGAGGTCAAAGGTCAAAAAAATGAGTTTTTCGCGATTTTCAGCGAAACGGTAAGTCTTATCATAAAAATATGTTAGACAAAAATTGTAGGTCATCATATTGTCTATCAAAAATGTATCAGTGCTTTTTTTCTACGAGCCACCCTTTCTGGGATATAACGATTCAAAAAGTTGTTCAAGTTGTTATGGGCATAATATGCACACGTTTCCACGCCACCTATGAGGTAGAGTACTTAGCTTAAGATGCGCATAAACCAAAAGCCGAAAAGATTTGTATAAGACGTTTAGACCGAACCTTCGATGAAAAAACACTGCGAGGCCTAGTTGTAATTTAGACTTAAAAGACCTTGGTCGAACAGCAGTCTTGATACAATGGCAAATGTTTGTGCATATTAATTTTAAATGATCTAAATTTGATCGTTTATTCTTTAAAACCACCCGTTCCACAAGATATGTCAATGATTCTGGGATTTCATTATTCAAATCTTCAAACATGCGACTTGGTGGAGGGTAATTAGAATTATCAAACGCTACGGTTTGAATATCTTCGCGAATAATAGCTGCAGCTGCGTCTAGGACTCTGAATCGTTGTAACGATGGCCCTATCTCGGTTCTCGTTCTCATCCCTGGAAAAAAAATAATTTCTCTATTCCAATAATAATTGTTTTTCTACCCTGTCCTTCTCCTCCACTAGAAAAAGACTATAAATAAGCCGATTGTCAGTCAGTCTAGGTTGAACGTTTTTATTGAATATTTTGTTTACCACTTGTGCACCAAGTCTATACAAAGAAAAAAATATTAAAATTTTTAAATTAAAATTTATATTGTGCCTCATAATATATATATATATATATATATATATATATATATATATATATATATATATATATATATATATAAAATGAGTGGAAGTAGTGCTTATAGTTAAAGAATCCCTGTATAAAATTAAAATACAACCGATACGCGTGGGGATCGCGTAGTACATAATAGTTATTTAATTCAAGTTTGTGATTTTTGTGACGCTACGGCCTACCCAACTATTGTTGGGTTATAAGCGATATGCTATAACCCAGGTTTAAAAACTAAATTAAAAGGCCAGGTGTAATTCAGTGGGTAGCATTTTTGAGCCAATATCTGTACTATCTCTCTGTGAAATTTGATAGGCAAGTGTAAAACGAACGGTTTGGTTTACGTGACCGCTAACCGCGCTAATTCAAGCGGTATCAAATTCTAGTGTGGTACTGTGTTGATACGAACACATTATATATATATATATATATATATATATATATATATATATATATATATATATATATATATATATATATATATATATCGAAAACCTAGTGATGATATTATAAGTAAGAAATTACGTTGGTTAAGTTAAAAAAAAACGGCCTAAAGTGTTGGTTAAAAGAAAAAAAATACAGCCAAAACCAAATTAAATAGAAAGTGATTCATTACGAAAAAAAACACCAAACTGTATTATGAAATGTTTTGAATTAATAAGTTAAGCTAAAAAAACAAAAAAAAAACATTCTCTATACTAATTACGTGCATAGTACTAGTGGTTTGTATGTACGTAACCATACACCACTGTTATACACCTTCGACGGTTGTTGATTACTTGATCATCATTATTTACGAAATTGGAATGGTACATAGTATGTACTCCATTATCTATGTATAAATCTCTACAGTTCGCGATAACGATATTCGCATTACAGTTCGAAAACAAATATGCGGACACTAATTTGATGCGGAACCATACGATAGCACGGTAATTGGATTAGCGGGTGCAATTCATTCGTGTATTTATTTGAATATTATATATTATTATAAATCTTTATATATTTATTATTATTCCATATATTATTATATTATATATTACTATTTACATTTATATTTATTTTTACATTATATTACACCTATATATTTATTATCTTTATAAGAAAAAAAAGAAAAATACTTTTTTTTATATAAGGTAATTTCAAGTCCGGACTAAATGAGAAAAGAAAATTTTGCTATTCTTAAGTTCAATTTAGATTTAGTTTTTTTGCACTTCTAGTTGTAAGCATTATATTTTTTTTATTCTTTTTATGTGAACATTCAAGCTGTGCTATTTGATTTTGGATTGTGCTAAATTACAAACAATAAAGATCTTTCTTATGTACTATTTGTATACTAACCAAAATAATTTATCATCTTCTTATTTTTCTTACTTTTATATCTTCTTGCTCGGTTTTTTTTTGTAGTTTTCCTCTTTAATTTCTCTATATGTTTTGTTTATTTTTTTTTTATTTTTATTTTTTTGGTACAGATTTAGGTATGCAGAAATACCCTAATTACTAAGACCCTCTCTTAGGATGATGGAGGCAATCTAGGTGGACCTGTATGCTAGGAGATTATTTGCATTCCTTCCCCAAACAGCGGTATTCACGATTCCTGTAAGTTTTTGAAAACCCCACGACATCCCCTGAGCTCAGCCGGCTACAATAACCGCTTCAAAAGCCCCTGCAGGAATATTCTGTTCAACGAAACTTTCGTTTCGTTACATCGTTCTTCTTTTTGATTCATTTTTTTCTTTTCGTACCAGGCTTGATTCAAAATATCATGATGATTATCCACTAAGCATATGAATGTTGATGCTCTCGATTTCTCAGTGATAATAAGTTTTTCACCATACTTTAGTTTGAGTCGTAGCTTAATCGTTCTGTAATCTAATGTCGTAGTTTTGCAAATATTTTTTAATTCGTTCAAAGTGAACTGACAGTCATCGCTATTTTCAATGTAAGTGAATATTTCCTCCATTGCCAGATTCGCAGCATCGTCTTTAGGGCGACCGACTTTAGTTCCAGTGGAAAGTTTTACGAAAGAATTATAGCAATCACGATGATACTTAGCTTCAGCAGCAACTAAATCATATTCAAATGCGACTCGAGCAAGAACAGCTTTTGCAATAGCATCGTCACGAGTCCGAGCTATTTCCAGAATTGAATCTTTATATTGAAGTGTACTTACTTGGCTAATTCGACGGCGAAAATCTGAGGATTTTCTTCTTTCATACTCTTCATTCAATTTCTGGCCACAAAATAAGCATAGTTCTTTAAAACAAAACGCTGATTCACTGACACGTGATCTAGTACGAGGAGGACTTACTGTGAATGTACTGGCTTCTTGTTCTTCACGTTGTCTTTTATTAGCTGCAGCAATAGAAGACTTTCGAGTATAATTTTTACGACAATTTTCATGTATTATCACAGATTTCTGATTTTTAGAAATTCTGAAAATTCATCTGCTCTTTCGATACTTGCATTAATTAATGACTTCATACCACGTTCAACAGTAACCACTTCACTTTCAGTTAAAAGTTTAGCACAAATAAAACAATATTCAGACATTTTTGTTATAAAAGTCAAAACAGCACGATATAGGTTAGGATAAACACGTGATTTCACTACAGCGCGTCGCTCAATACTAACGGTGTTTCATTTATTATAGCAGTTGTAAGACCCTAGCCACGCACACAATAGAACAAGAGACAAATGTTGTCTTCGAAGTTACACTGGCGTATGAAGTAAGGGACTGGGTTTCATTTGACCTGATATTCTTATAGTTATGATTATTTTATATTTTAAGTATAAGTTACAATCACCGATAGAAAAATAGTTCAACATATATAACAACTCTAGATAAGAGATGTATATACGTGGCGCACTCAAGCATATTATGCCCATAACAACTTGAACAACTTTTTGAATCGTTATATCCCAGAAAGGGTGGCTCGTAGAAAAAAAAGCACTGATACATTTTTGATAGACAATATGACGACCTACAATTTTTGTCTAACATATTTTTATGATAAGACTTACCGTTTCGCTGAAAATCGCGAAAAACTCATTTTTTTGACCTTTGACCTCGAGTAAAATTTTTTCCATACACGGGAATGATGGGGACCTTTTAAGTTTTATTTATAATCACATTTTTAACGATTCTACCAATTTTCAGCTTGATGCGAATTTGTGTACCTTCGCTCTCATTTTTATGTCTAGATTGACCGGACTATCAATGGAAATCCTAGTTCGTATATAAGCGATTATATTAAGGAAAAAAAAATTTGAAGTTGATATACAAATGAAAATGAAAAATTGCTTGGTTGAAGAAAAACATATAAAAGAAAGGACAATAGGTAATGTGGATAAACAAGTAAATTACAGTAAACAACATTCGGTCTGAATAGTTAAACGAACTTGTACCAGCAAATAAGAAAACCAGGTTAAACTCGTAAAACTGTTTAAATAAATGAAATAAATTAATTTGTTCACATAGATGATGTCACTCTACATATTTACAAGTGGAACTGGCAGTAGTTATACCGTTGACAGTAAACCGCTGCGAATTGAACGTCCCGTTCTTTAAACAGCTAAAAATATGCAATACTTTTCTAGACCCACAGTCTGATAGAATCTTTTTTTGATTTTTTGTTCAAAGTCGAACTAAGAAAATAAAAATTAAAAATAAACCAGGGCTGCATAAAACTCCCCTAAACGAATTTTCAGTAAATCGGTATTTTTCATAGTCGATTTTTGGCATTCAAAACCACCGTTCAGCAATTTCATCAAAATTATAAGTATGTATAGCACATTTCCAGAATATACACGAATTAAAATCCCACACCTTTAAACCGGAATAATGTGTGTTCCCGAAAACACGAAAGCGTATATTATATACATAACTAGCGGACCCGACAGACTTTGCCCTGCCCGAACATTGGCTCGTTGACGCGCCTGTCTATGCCTCAATGCATTAGCTCGGAGGCGTTCGTTGCGTTGAACTTGATTTTGATTTGCACATATGTTTGCAACCTCTTCTCTTAAATTTACATTATCCGTCAATTAATCATCTGCCATTATATCTAACCGTGCGGTGTGGACTACTTGGGAATGCCCTGTACGTCGACCAACATTTCCTCCTCGTCAACGAAGACGTGGCATTGTTCTTTAGTAAACACACAACACATAAAAAAAAGTAACATACAGATATTTGAATTGTATGAATGGTATAATTTGTTGAACAAACCTTTATGTTGTTTGTTTTCGAGTTTCGACACTAAGTCAATTTTATAGAACACTGAGAAAAAAGTGTATTTGTGCCTATAAAATATAGATACATAAGTAAGAAGTTGGAGATCGTTCAATATTTAAAAATATTAAAAATAATAATTTCGAAGATATATTTATAGTTTATAGGCAAGGTTCCCACTTATAATGGATTATTTGGAAACAAATTTATTTTTGATAGAGACTATATGTTTTAGCTACAGCCCCTATAAAAAATAACATTTCGTCGCCGTATAGTTCTATCTTGTTGTAAGTCTAAAACCACATTTTTTTGGGTTTCAACGATTCTATATAAAATTTTGCAAGTTCTTTCTAAATCTCTAATCAAAACTATTCTATCTACAATAGTTTTAGTATTACACAATGTACATTTTGGTATAACTGCTTAACACAATTATTTAGAATCATTCAATTTTGAAGTATTTCCAAACTACAATAAAAATATTTTGTATGCATTTGATAAAAAATTACACTGGATTTTATATAGATGCTATATAATCATTCGATTTTTTTCTAACTCCCGCGGGTTTCTAATTCCCTCACTTTTAGTGGCGTACGGTGGTGTCTTTATCACGTGGTTAAATAGTATAAATAGAAACCGTCACGTTGCATTATAATTAGTCGAATCCGAACCAAAATTGAACAAAAATTTTCAGAGCCCGAACATTCCCATTTTCTAGAAATTGACGATGTACGTTGTGTTATTGAGAGACATCTGCGGAATCATGAAATCTATAATCCAATATCACTTCTCAGGTTAATAAATACTATATGGATTATCCTAATGTTAGCTTACACATTAGTCAATTAAACCAAATCGAATTCAAAAATTACAATGCCGCATCAAGTGGAATGAATTTTCCTTCATTTACATCCGTAATAAAATATCGTAGACAATTCGGAAATGTTTAGTTGGATATGGAAACCTGTGAATTATTTAAACCTTATATTCGAAAGAATGCCAAGAAAACTTCTTCATCAAGTTGGTCAAGATAAATGCTTGCAGAGTAAATGTAAATACAAAAATATGTAAATACAAAATGCCACCGGAAAAGAAAAAATATTAGCATTCGATGTTGATATACATGCCAGAAATTGATAAAAAAAATTATGAAATATATTTATATACATAAATTTAATCTGTCATAGTAATTTCAAATTTTTAACGGAATATCTTGAAACCAATAAAATGGTAGTTACACTAATACCATACAGTGCGTATGGTAATAATACACTCCATATGCACGGAAATGTACGCCGTTTCGGAAGAGTTCAATTACATACTTACGTATACAGAAGAATTATATATATAAAGATTGGAAGGTGGTGAAATTTTGGGGTTATATGTTCTGATATGTGAAAAATCTTAAAAAAAATAAAATTTTGTAAAAACAAAAAAAAAATTTCTAGAACGCGATTTCAGTGCTACCTACCAGGCCAATTGTGAATCTAAACCATCCAGGGACTTACTCAAATACACACACGAAATTTCATGAAAATCGGTCCGGCCGTTTAGGAGGAGTTCAGTCACATACACAACTACAGAAGAATTATGTATATGTACTAGCTGACGCGGCAAACGTTATTCTGCCGCATAAATTATTTCTAGTGAATATTTTGGTTGTTAACTAAAAAAATAACGAAGTGTGTGGGGATGGGATCTATGACAGAAAGAGGAATGGAGCGCTCTAGACGATGACCGCCGATAAAATCAAAAAAACACCAACCATTCATGTTCTCATTTCAATGTATTTCATTCACGTAACGGTATTCATTGTTTGATCTCTTAAAAGTTAAATGTAAAGTGAAAAAAAGTAATATATTTTTTATCTTAAAGTAGGAAAATGCAATAATGAAAATATATTAATTTCGAAGAGCAATATTTTTGTCAGTCCGTCTTTAGCACACACAAATATGCTCGATGGTTTGCTCACGCGAGAACTTACCACGTATAATTGTCCGTGTGAAAAACATGGTGTGTCTAAATCTAAGCCGCAAACAGGCGTCGTTCGGCCTTGCGACTGACTGATTTTCGATGAACGCGTTTGGATTCAATTGGTACGTCTGTGAGAATCATTGGAATTCGTGGCAGCATAACTTTTTCGGCTCAGAATTTGCCATTCAAAATGGTATAGCTTCGATAATGTTTTTCATCAATTTTTTAATGACCAATCGCGTGCCATTGCACAACCGTGGTGTGTTCAAATTCCGAAGTAAAACAATTATAAATTCAACTTTCAGTCGTATAAGGGGTGGTGGCATGCCTGGCAAATCCAGTGAGTTCAAAAACTCTGTTGGAGAATTTACAGCTTGAAGTTTAAATCGTCGGCGTCCTCATTTTTTGCTGCCAAAATGGCTCTTTCTGCCAGCCACGCATGATTTATGAGAGTCAATGAGAGTATTTTGCGAATCAACGATTGTGCAGAAATTAGTGGGCAATTTTATGCATCCAGTATTTTCATAGGTAGCAACTTTTCCATCGCCTAAATCTTGCAATTGGTTCGATAATGTGTCAGCAAATGGATCTTGTAGCATTTGGACGCGCATATGTTTATTTTTAGCTGGACTTTTTCAACATTACGCCACGCCACAGTGGCGATGATTTCCAGCAAACGATGATCTCAACAGCGTACGTTGAACGTGGAATGACGGGAAGTGTTGGTGTGAAATCACCTGAAAGGTGTAATAGAGTGCCGCCGAATATTTTGTTGTTGTTTTTTATAACTTTGAGTGTTCTGTTCAATGCCTCAAGAAAATATTTGTGTGCCATATAGTGCATTCATCCCAGATGATTAGTTTGCATTGTTTGTGCACTGTGGCCATGAACGATTGTTTTTTTGCACACTGCCTCTGGATTATTTTGAATATTCATTGGCACCTTAAATGCTGAACAAGTTGTTCTGCTTCCATAAAATAAAGTTGCTGCAATGCCAGATGATGCAACGGCCAATGTGATGTCATTATTTGATCGAGTTCCAACTGGTGCATCCAAAAAAAGAATCCACCTTCCGCTGAAAGTGCCAGCATAATGCGGTCGTGAATGATTTTTTATTCATGAGTCAGTAGTGGGACATTGAGAGTAACAATCGCTGCCATTTCTGCAGTATCGTACTGCCATTCACGATTCATTTCGATGTCCATTAAACCAGATGCACTTCGATTTGGCGAACTCATACCGAAATTACTGAGTGGTAAATTGGCAATGACAACGCAAAGATCCTCGATAGCAATCAATGCTTCATTAGCGTTGCTCAATGTAAGCGTTAGATCGTGGCACCGTGTACGAATTCGATGCAATACGTGAGTCATTGAATCTTTGTGCTTATCCTGCAATGGGTCTGCTCGTCCTGGGGAACACTATAGCGAATAGTATACTAATTTGTGTTGCTGTACAGCCTAATGCTGCTTCAGCAAGCATATCGTCCCAGTGATTGTCGTCTTCGAGCAAGCCGAGTGCAAGGCACGCATCTTTATATGTGGGATACTGTTGTCCATTCACTTTGCGTATATCTTGAAATGACCATGGGCCGGTGACATTAACCAACAATAGTCGCAGATAGAAGCATTCAATCTGCCTTGAATTGACTGAAAATACCCGACCCAAACTGTTTGATTTGAATAGGCCGAGGCACGCATCAATTAGTGTGCTTTGCTTGCAGGGCATCTATTTTTTTGTTTGATTCCATGTGAAATATCGTGGTATTTCGGAATAGAGTAGTGTTCGGGCAAAAGCACCGAAAGTATCCGCACAATTACACAATTCGAAAAAATTGGTGAGTGTAGTTTTTGGTGGACTTATGGCACGCTCAATTACTGTCTCGTTGGTGAAAAATATGCCCTGGCCGTTTTCGAGATTAACGGCTAAATGTATAACTACTGGGTCCCGTCCAAAAATTGGGAAACCAAAGATATGCTAGACAGCTTCATCGGAGCTGATGTACCGGTCATAATTATATAGCGCATTATTTCGTCGTTGTCATTCAATTGAGGAGCATTCACATCAGTATTTTGAATTTGAAACACAGCCATATATCACTGCCCTTACTCTCATACTTGAAATTGTATTTGATGCTCTTCACCGAACTGCAGAACTCAACATTAATATGAGCATTGAATGTTTTGCTCAGCAGCGGCGAGTATAGTACCACAAAACGATAGTCAATGTCAATGTCTGCGTTGTTGATATTTAACGTAAATGATTGTCCACCATTATCAGCATTAAATCTAAAATATATTAGATATCCGACGACATTTGTGATCGTGTCGTTGGTGAAATCTTTAGGAAAACGCTTTGCACATTTTCCATTTGCCATGCAAGGCGATAAACGATTCAGATTATCGCATGGGCCATGAATCATGTTTGTGGTAACTATATCGAACAGTAGTTGATCAGTAGACGGATCTGGAATTTTCACGGAAATTGCACTATCGATATCCTCAGGTCGTCTTTTGTCGACTAACCAAAACAAAATGAGTGCATGAGGTAACCCCTCGCTTTTGTCATTCAACCGAATACATCCAGCAACGTACGTATAATGAGACCGAGTATTTGTAATTTTGTAATGAAACTCGTTAAAGACTTCAAATTTTGTTGAGCCCCTGTGCCCCTTTGCGTCTTGCTGGCATTGTTCACTGTAATACACACACAAATAATTAAACTTGTTGTACTTACTGATGAAAAACGGTATACCAATAATGTATTTGTTCTTTTAGTATTTTACCAACCTTTTTACAAGCATAAAACACGTACATTTCTTATAAATTAAAATAAATCGTGCAAAATTTTGCACGGACTGCGTTGTAAAATATTAAAATCGCGATTAAAAAATTTGAGGGTGGAGGTAAGAGGAAAAATGTTTTCAATCAATTTTTTCACTTTACGACCTATTCTTTCTTACCTACCAAATATACATAAAAATTCCAAAAAAATCGGTCGAGCCGTTTCGGAGGAGTGCAACCACAAACACCGTGACACGAGATTTTTATATATTAGATATATAAAGATACGATGACCTAAAAATTATGCAGTCCGGTCTTTGCGGTCAAATAATAATTATATTTTAGTATTATCTCGTAAATATGTCAAATTATAGCTTACCTTAAATATTCGTTCATCTAAATATTAGAAATTATTGTCTAGTACAAAGTAACATTTACTCTTTCTAAGTAAGATTAAAAGTATAAATCCATTCGCGAAGGACAGCGTGAACAACATTCTTTTACAAGAGGTATTTGGTTTGTTAATTTGAATTGAAAAAATCATAAAGATAATAAAATATGTGCGTAATCAGCCAATACCAATACTCGTAGTTCCGAACATTGAAAACACAAACCTATCAATGGTATAATGATTCGGTAAACACCCGATGATCTGCAAATCGACATATTCATTTCTCGATACCTAACAACTTCATAGCATCCGACAACATACGATCAAACTTCCAAACTCTTTTTTATTCTTATTATTTTCCTGGATAAAATTATGTCCACTAAACTATGAGAATACACGTTCTACCTCCTTTGATTCGTTCACAAGTAACGAATAAATAGGGCATATCATTTTTATCTCCCAGTCAGTGCTGTACCGTATTCTCTACACTTTGCGTAGATAATTAATTTCTACTTAATGTACACAAATAAAAATTTGACAACGATATTGTAGAGAATGTAGACAAGGTTAAAACTAATTGTTTCTTTAACACTCAGTAAAATTCTTGATTTTTTTGTTTACTTATCCTTCTCGGCTTCATGGAATTTATTTCTAACCCACATTTGAAAAATTTGAACTAAAGCGTAACATTACACAATATTGGAAATTCGCAATTTAAACTGAAAAACATGTGAGATGGCAAATTCCAACTGAAAAACAATAAGGAAAACAAGAAAAAAAGCAATAATCTACATTGTCCATGAATATTCTTCTTATTCTACGAATTGTCCATTAACTCAAACAATAACACTGTTAACCAAACCCGCCAATGTCCACGAAAACAAACTAACAAAGAAAACGAAAGATTTACATCCATATCATTGTAAACATTTAATCGTATACCATATCATTGGATCCACGATTTTATTCCCTCCCAAACGTTTTTCTTATATTTCATTATGGAGATTTTAGAGTTCATCAATTTTATTTTCGATGAACTCTAAAATATCGATATTAGTTATGTTCGATATTGTCATAAGGTGCATAAATTTTTGGATCAAATGGACTTGCTATAATAATTAATAACATTTCCGGAACTTATTGTGCAAGTGGTTGGCCCCAAGTACCCAAATATAGAAAAACACGAATACTTTTGGAAAAATTTTGATGATTAAGTGATCATCTGATACCATTCGTGGGACAAAAATTATTTTAAAAAAATTATTTTCGTGATTACGTGAGTTTTGATATCAAATTGCAGTAGAAACATGATGATTGACAAAAATTCTAAAACACGAAAAAGTTTGCAAAAATTTTGTTATTTATGGGATAATATGCCTGTCGAAGTAATTTTTTTTTTAATTTTTAATTATAAATTGGTTATAATTGGTAATTGGTTGTAATATTCTAACCGCTACAAACCTTGCAATTTATGGAAAAAGCTTAACTATGAAATTTCGTTCCAAATCCGCTTGGGCTGCAGAGATATCAAATTTTGGTGAAATAAAGTATTTTAATTTTTTTTAGTCATGAGCCGATCCATCTTCCATGCCAGTATAGGCTGCCATGAAGCTTGTAATGTGCAAATGGTCTTAATTCCAAGAAAGAGCAGGATGAGCCTTCAGACACAAAACAGATTGCACTGTAAATAAAATAAAATAAAAAAAGTATTTTTTTTTAAACTCGTCATTTCCGGTTAAATTTAAAAAAATGATTTTTATTTTTCAAAATTAAACTATAATCTTCTATCGGCAAAAAATCACTGGCATCTCCCAATTTATGGAAAAATCTTAATTATAAAGTTCTATCCCTCTGGCCTGTACAGAGGCCGAATTTTGGGTTGAAAGTTGTAGTTTTTACCAAAAATCGTAATTTTTGCTTAAATTATGATGTAACTGATCTGGACCTTTATTGTTGCAAAATTAATTTAGAATCTATAAGTTATCGTCATTTCTCTCAAAAATGATATACTTTCAAATATTTGCAAAAAAAAAAAAAGCTGCTATATAGCATCCTACTTCCGGTGTACCAATTTCATCCGAAAATCAATGGGATCTCCTAATTTATAAAAAACGCTTAAGTGTAAATTTTAATTCTTAAGTTTAAATACATATAAATTTTCAGGGGTCGAATTTTTGCAAATAAAACAGCTTATTGTCAAAAATCATGATTTCTTTAAATTTTGGAAAGGTTATGTGGACCGTTATTGTTACAAAATTAATATAGGATCTTTTAGTTCATATTTGGTTTTCTCATAAATCATATATACTTTTCAAAATATTTGCAAAAAAGAAAAAGCTCACAGCTGCCACTTTCAGAGGACCAATTTTAACCAAAAATCGCTGGGATCTCACCATGTGTAATGTTTTTATTGGTGAAATGATTATATTTGTGGCCCACACATACACACGGAAGTATGTTTTACAACACGTTTTTTGACTCCGGCAATATAGCGAAAGGTGAATCTGCATAACACGAAATTTTATTTACTACATAAAAGTAAGTAATAATCTTATTTTTCTCGTAATGGTTTTAGAATTTAAGGAAAAATTAAATCAAAATTACCAACTACCAGGTTACTCTATAAATAATTTTGATCGATTTGATAAATTCTGTGCGGTTACAACCTGTATGTTTTTTCAGATATAAATATGTAGGCCAGTAAAATTCATTTTTCTGAGTACGGTAGTAAACCTCATAGAATGAAATAAAATTCTTGAAATACTGTTCGCCGAAGTCAAGGTTTTATTTTTTCACAACAACACAAATCAATCTAAACTAACATACTCTGTAACTTAAATAATCCATGCACCGTGTGTGGACATCGCACCATTAATCAAAGTGTTAAGCAGATCGATTACCAGAGTACGAGTAAGCACAAGGTTTACAATATTATTATAAAGAAACTGGAAGTCGTAATTTACGACGATCCACACCATTTTTATTAATTTAATTATAAACACCTAGCGATTAAATGTCCCTTTCAGTATCCACTGTTTAGTCACCTTAATTTTGTTTGTATATAAGTCCTAAAAAAGTTTTAAGCGAGTATTAAATTTATTTTTATATTCATCGATGTTGAAGGTGACTTAAAACACACGCGGACTAAAGCAATGAAAATATCAGTTTTTTGTCGCGACATAAATTAAAGTTTTATGATTTATTTAAAAAAAAAAGTTTTTTGTTTAAACTTTAAAAGATAAAAACCTAAACGCCATTTTATACACTTAAAGAATTTAAGATATCTTATATCGCGTATTCATTGATATACGTAAATAATAAAGAAAACTGCTACTGATCTATAATGTGAGATCTTTGTTAACAAATTACAGTGAATCGTATAAAGTGTTTAAGATAAAGCGTCTGGAATAACACTTTGACTTTTTATTCTTAAGAATATAAGTTTAAGAAAAAAACAGCAATAATAACAAATACCATGACTTGTAAATTTCTTAACAATAGATAATATATTTTCGTTGCGCTATTTAGATGGCTAAAAAACCAATCTAACAAGCATATAAAGAAACAAATAAATGTTCTCGTCGTTCATACATAAGTACGAAGGCAACAAGGGTAATTGATTATGTCATATAGTAGGTGTTAGAACTCGGTCACAAAATTGAATGGTTTCAGAGAGCGAATAGAAAATAGAAAAAAATCTTGATTTAACAATTTTTATATATAAGCATAAAAATTGCTTTAAATTAACTTAACAGTATATACAAAATTGATCAACTAATGATATTTATTTCAATTTAAACAAAAAAAAAATAATAATAATATTGAACTTGTTAAGAATAGAAAAATCAAAGACATGAACGGCGAATGTATATAAGGAAATAAGTTTAAGAGTTGGTGTTTTACTGGTTTATTTAGTGCTATCGATGTTATTGTTTTTGGGCTAAATAACTGTCATGGATCTATCTATCTTCGTATCGTGTAAATGATTTATTAGCATTTTAGACATGCCCGATTTGTACTGTTTTTAGTCAATTTAATGTTTGTGTTGGAGTTTAATTGATACGAATATTTTTCAATTGGAGCGGATTTTGTTCTACTTTCTCGATTTGATTTTATTTTATCCTCCCTGAGTATATTAAGTTGAATTATAATTAATAAAAGTTCAATAGCCTATAATTATTTTTAATTTTTGTATAAAATGAAGCACAGCATTAAATTTGATATAAGCAACAGCAATGCAACCTCTTATTTTGTTTGCATATCTCCTAATTTGTGTGATTTCATCATATCTCGTGATCTGTGTGAAATCTGCTCATGCAGATTTTCTCAGACCACCTAGCAACTTTATAATAGCATACATCATATATCAGCCGAATACACGCTATGCTGCTTAGCGTTTATATCTGTTCTCTTTCATTCTTACAAAATTTGTCAAAAATACTTCTAGTTATATAGTCAATACTTTTAGTTGAATAGTTTTCATGAAAAACTTTGAGCTCGAGGTTCTTGCAGATTTGCCATTTATTAGTTATATCGCCCAAGTCAAAAAAGTAGTTTTTGAAAAATCACTATTAGAGTGTGGTGCCCTACACACTAAATGCCGGTAGCTTCTCTACAGCCCAGACAGATTGACAGGTTGGGAAAAACCGTCATACTTAAGCTTTTCGCCCAAACTTTTCCACAAATTGATAGACTCCAGGTAATTTTCATCGAAAGAAAATTTTGGGGAAATCTACCGGAAACGTCGGAAAATTTGAAAAATCGAAAAATGATGTTTTTCAGTTGATAACGGCTAAACCGATTTGGCTCAATTTTTTTTTGTTGTGTTCGCAATTGCCTGGAGATGGTTCTTACGCAAACAAAATTTTGAGGAAATCCACCGGAAAAGTAGGAAAAAATCGAAAAATCCAAAAATGATGTTTTCAGTTGAGAACGACTAAACCGATTTGACTCAATCTTTTTTTGTTATGTTCGCAATTGCCAGGAGATGGTTCTTACGAAAAAAAATTTTGGGGAAATCCACCGGAAAAGTAGGAAAAATTGGAAAATTTAAAAATGATGTTTTTCAGTTGAGAACGGCTGAACCGATGTGGCTCAACCTTTTTTGTTATGTTCGCAATTGCCAGGAGATAGTTCTTAGAAAAGAAAATTTTGGGAAAATCCACCGAAAATGTCGGTAAAATATGGAAAATACAAAAATGATGTTTTGCAGTTGAGAACGGCTGAACCGATTTGGCTGAATCTCTTTTGTTGTGTTTGCAATTGCCAGGAGATGGTTCTGATGAAATAAAATTTTTGCAAAATCCACAGGAAAAGTCGAAAAATTCATTAAATCGAAAAATGATGTTGACTATGAAATTTTCAAATCAAATTAGCGGTGATTCGACTAATCATGACAGGAGACCTGAAATCACCTATTTTCATTTTCGATTGGGCAAACGTATTATTTTTCTTGCTGTCATTAAATTGGAAGTTTGTGTATTAATTTACTGTTTTATGATATTTGAATTGTGTTCATTACAACTATAAACGAGACCTTTATTACAATCATATGAAGTTTGGTGTGATTTTTACGATTTCGATACTTTTTGCCAAAAATTTATTAGTGTGTGACAAGTGTGATTATCAAATTGGATTGCGGGATTGAGATTGCCACGGATCGGTAAGTTCATTTTTGTGGATTAAAGATTTCAAAGTAAATGAGTCAAATGAATCATTGTAATTTTTATGAATTGATTTTTGATTAAATTGCCGACTATCAGACGATCGAACCTATAGAACGAAGAAACCGTAACTCACAAAGAATACACGGTGTCCGTGAGAATGGAACCAAGAGCAACGCGAAGAATTAAATGAACAGACGCGTGCTCATATTGGACAAGTTCGCGCTGCACGGGCATCAGCTCCGGTTCGACAAAACGTAACTCGACGAAGAAGTGCGGTAAACGTTGACTAGGGAATTTGAGAATTTTTAATGTGGTGTGCTTTACTGTTTAAGGCACTAGGTTATACAAATTTAATGCCACTTACGACAAAAAATGATGCTACCAAATGGATATTTTAATTTATTTTTTTATGCAATGTGCTGTCAAATAAAATATGCAATTTGCATTACATAGGTCATATTTTTGTGATATTGCGTGTATACACCTGATTTCTACAGCAAAAAACAAAACTTATCAAACTTTGGTAAAACTGTTTTATATAATCAAAAATCATTATTCCGGCTTCACTCCCAGCAAACCAACAAGATAAAATCTTGTTGAAAATTTAATATTTAAATTTATTAGAATCTTTTAATTCTTGGTCGTTTTTATGTAATTGCTAAACTTTTTAACTACATTGGAAAAATTAAAATGCTTTTATGGAAGCTGCCACTTTCAGGTGGATCTAATTTGGTCAAAACCTACTGGGTCGTCTCACTTTATAGAAAATGATTAAAAATTAAATTTCATCAAGATCAATCAAGGAGAATCTTTCAGTTCAAAATCTATTTTAACATATACTTTTACGTAAATGATACGTAAATGATATACTTTTCAAACTATTTGCGAAAAACGAAAAAACTGCTACGGAACCAGTCACTTCCGGGGGAGTGGCTTCGGGCAAACATCACTATGGGCTCTCTCAATTTATGGAAAAATCATAAGTATGAAGTTTCATCCCGATGACAGATATAGCGAATAGTAAACCTGCAAAAATAATGACAAATTTTTTCAAGATTACTTTATTACTTTCTTTTACGAGGTAAAATAAAGCATAGATATCATGAAAATTTTAGACCTCGAGATTTTTGCAAATTTGCATTTAGCTATATCGCCGAAGTCAAAAAAGTAGCTTTCAAAAAATCCTTGTATGTATGTGTGTGTGTGTGTTGTACTGCGCAGACTAAAAGTTGTGTTCTCTCTACACAACTGATATGGATTGACTAAAGCTTCTTTCATAAATTGTCAGAAAATAGTGATTTTTGGTGGAAATCGGTTCACCGGAAGTGGCAGGTTCCATAGCAGCGTTTTCGTTTTTTCCAAATAAAGTAGTTTGAAAAGTATATCATTTACGAAAAAGTGTAAATTAAAAACGGCTGTGAACTAAAAGATTCTAAATTAATTTTGCAACAATACCGACTCATTTCAGTTTTCCAAAATTTAAGCAGAAATGAAAATTTTTGACAAAAACTATTTTCAACAAAAATTTGTACAGCCAATTTCTATAAATTGGGACATCACAGTGGTTTTGTGGCCGAAAGCCCCACCCGGATGTGGCAGATTCAAAGGGAGCTTTTTCGTTTTTGCGTAAAAACTATTAAGTACAATTAGAAGATCCTTGCAAAATTTGGTAAATCTGCATACCAGAAGTGGCGACTTCCATGGGAGCATTTTAATTTTTGGAATGATGTTGTAAAAGTTAGCATTTACAAAAAGCGACGAAAAATTC
This sequence comes from Nephrotoma appendiculata, assembly GCA_947310385.1. NCBI lineage: Eukaryota > Metazoa > Arthropoda > Insecta > Diptera > Tipulidae > Nephrotoma > Nephrotoma appendiculata. The sequence goes on along the minus strand of OX371224.1, from coordinate 4,323,810 downwards.
AAATAAATTTAAAGATTTAATTTTCAACAAGGGTTGTTGGTTTTCTGAAATTTAAACAGTGGTAATGTTTTTTGATTATACAGACAGTTTTAACAAAAGTCCGATAATTTAAATTTTGCGCTTTAGAAATCAAGTGTAATGCATTCAACCAAGATCTATGTATTCAGGGTAAAAGAAAGCAGGTGTTTGCCACAACATTGGCGGAATGCAGTTCGGTATAAAAAGCGTTATGAATATGCCGACTGAAGTACAGAGCACAAATCAAGACTTAGTGACATAAAGACAAGAACTTTGGTCATTCAATTGATCTATACAATTGAAGCTGGTGTAAGAATTATCACAAATGAAAATTATATCATAGAATAGAGCATCGAAAATTTTAGCGTTCACCACACAAACTAAAATAGTGTTGTTTTAATGACTCTGTTTTAATTCAAATTTGTTTGTCTTTGAAAGAAAAAGCCTTGGTTGGAAAAAATGACAATCTGTAATTGTAATTATTGAAACTGAAATCAACTTAAAACCGTTATTATGGTTCTGACGCATGTCTCGCAGAAACGATTTTCAAAAGCCTGGACCAACCAAGAATCATTTGGTTTTTACTTCAATCAATGTTAGAAAAATGTTTTTTCTATACGGCTTTACCTGGGAATGAGTCGACGAGGTGAGAACTGAAATGGATGCTGCTTTTTTGTTTGAAATTCATTTTTTTGTGGTAGTTACTATAATTCTAAGTCACATTGCACGGTCTTTGTGTCAAAACATCTACCGAAATTTTGACTTTACAACTCCAATTAATTTTTCTTCAACATTTCAATCACAAATATATGTTTCAAAGTTAGATAGTTCTTTACGCGGCACGGTTTCAAGAAATCGGGTGTTTACTTACAAAATGCGCAAAATGGCATTGTAGCATATCAAATGCTTTATGCTGTCATAACCTTTCTGGTTTTCAAATAAATTCGTTGCAAAATATTTATCCTCTCCAGTAATTTTAATTTCCAGCCGATATACAAACTTTTAAGGGAGCTTTGCGAAATCATTTATTAAATTTTGAACAATATGCATCATCTCCTCTCGTACTCCCCTAGAAACAGTGGATTCTGAAAATGCATAACCGTTTCAGTTTAAAATTAATATTGGTAACCCACGCATCGATTTTTATTAGATCTTAAAACTGTACTGGCACTTTGATAAGCCAGAAAAACTTCTTAATCTTTGGTTGTAGCAGTTCAAACGGGTTGCTTGCATCTCGGTATGGAGGAAAATATATATATAAGAGTGCATGCAGGGTAAATTTTGTTTCTATTGCGAGGTTAATCTATTTTACTTTTAAAGTCGATACGAGACACGCAAAAACTATGAACTACAAAATAACTATAGATTATAGAGGTAAATTTTTTACTAGTTAATGAAATTTTAAAAGGTGTAACAGGTTCGACTTTCATCCATCAGTTATGAAAATACAATAACTACGAATAGCTGTGAACGAATGATAACGGTGAAAACCTTATATACACAACATTTAGATTTAATCTACAAAATATTATACGGATGAAAACCCAAACAAATTTAATTTACCCACAATCAATCAAAACTATTGTAATTTAATTTTGGTAAATTGATACAATTTATCTAAAGCCGCATTCTCGTAGAGTAGTAAAGATAAATTTTCAAATAGAAGCGCATACTTACTTTGTATGTATGTACTTACTTACTTACTTACAAGTAACTATAAAATAAACAACGGTGACATTAAATATTATTATTGATTGTCAAAATATCGCAGTCCGGAGAACGGTTACAGCATAGGCAAAGGTACGAATTACAAAAGATACAACAAAAATATTTTATCTCATTTAAGACATGTCACACACAAACACCGTAACTGTAATTAATTCCAGTAGCTGGTTTGATTTTAATTGGTTAGTTATGTGGGAGATTGAGGTTCTTTTATTTTTTATGTATACATATTTTATTATTCTGTTACGAGTGCCAAGATTATGTTCTCAAGATTAGAAATTTAATACAATTTGCGTAATACAGGTGACTTTAAGGTTTTTTTTATATAATCATTATATATTATCACGAGTCTTGGAATGTTTTACGCTGAACAAGATCTTCTGAGAAATATTTTTACAGTTAATTAATATCAATATTATGTTTACGCAAACGTGTGATGGCGTCAATAATATGCAAGTGGTATAATACACGCCAAGTAGATTCCACCAAAATTCATTACTTAACGGATATTTAAATTGGCGAAACACTTGTTATTTTATTTAATCCAATTGACATTCTTTGGATTTCCATCAACCGAAGAAAATAAAAATAAAAAATCGAAGTACAGACACATAAATACATGTCGTTGATTAAAAGAAATATGAACAACAAAGCAATTATTTTATTTATATTTTTGCGCCCACTTAAAGTATAAAATAAAAATAAAATAAGTAAAACAAAAAAGTAAATTAATTCTTTGCCCACGTATGTTTAATGGCGCCAAATTTACAACACACCGAAAGAGTAAGCGCAAACAGAAACAAGTAACCTAAATCATACTAAAGTAGTAAAATAAGTAATTCGACATACCCCTTTGATATTGTTAAAAAATTGGTATTTTCATAACCTTCTTCACGTCATTACTTCGCCATACTACTTCAATATAATAATATGTAATATAGACCGACCCGTGAGATCTCGGGGTCATATTTCTGTTCATTTACAACACCGATAGAAATCAAACTATGCATAATTCGGTTTGTGCCCTGCCCGTTATTGTGATCAGAGATGGGGATTAACAAGTCATTTACTAATTTTTACATCATTGTGTAGACAACTCGTCGACAACTAGGACAACTTGTAGACAACTTCGACAAACATTGAATTCCAATACTTTCTTCTAATACTGTGTGTCTTACGTCAATTTTTTGTCTAAATTTAACATTTTCCAACAAACTTAATTGAAGCTTAGCTCATAACAGTTACATATACGTATCTTGTTAAACCAAAATAAGCATGATATTTACATCTAAACTACAAACTTATTTCAGCTTTGCATTAGACGATCAAAAATATTGTTGAAATTGATAAATTTTAGTTTTGTTAGCAAATTTTAATTAAATATCAGATACGGTTTGTACTGTCTAGTATTAGCGGAGCCTCTTTAATATAAGAGCCGTAAGATTCCGCCATTTTTTCCACGAGCTATCCATAGAGAGGAAGCTTTTTGTTCTTTTTCATATCAATCAGTGTATTTTAATATTTTTTTTAGAAGCTTTTTCGTATATAAAAACATTAATGCTTCGTTTCAATTTTTAATTTGAAGGGTTAGTTTAATATTCAGGAAAAGCATATTTTAAAATTGAGTCATATTATGTTGAATTAACGCAAAAATATTTAAATTAGTCTACCACAAAATTTTTTTTTTATTGTAGAAATAAGAATTTGTTTATATGTGTATGTATAATGATTATACAATGGTGTATGTAAGAAATTGGTGTAGAGTGGTTCATCAAAAATTTCAGCATTTCTTTCCCAAAACAAACGTTTGTTAAAAAATGCTTTTTGAGTAGCTATGTAATATGGGGGTTATTGTGTTCTGGATTCTATTACAACATTGTTGATGAACAAACTTCGAAAACTGTTTTTTCGATAATTGTTAAAAATTTCATCGCAACAAATTCGCAGGCTATACTGTTTCATCCTGTAGTATAAACAAACCGGAGCTTCATAAAATAAAAACATTATATTAAAGAGCTTTTCGCAATTAATAAACCAATCAAAAGATGTCGCTAAGTATAAATTAAAGCTAAATATTAAAACCTGAATGTTTGTTAACTAAAATTTAACAATTTATTATGTATACTGCCTGGTTCAATAGATTATTGAGATCTCCTGGAACTGAAAATAACCGAATACGAGCAAATTGAAATAAGAAAAGAAAAAATTTGGAAAAAATGTGACATTTTTCTATTATTGTTTTTCAGCGCGCAGCAACTACGATGGTAAATATTTTGCGATGAAAAGCTTTATTTATGCCAACCGAATAATAAATAAAAGTTATAATTGTTTTGAGTTTTATTAATTATGTTAAATTATTGTATTAAAGATTTCGCGCTTAACTTAAAATAATAATGTTTTATTTTCGTAAATAGTTTTTAATTTATTTTACGCTTTTCTGTAATTTCTAGTAAATTTATTACAGAGACATCTGTAAACGGATTTTCAAACTACAGAAAGCTCGGTTTTGCAATCGGATAAAATTGAAGCTTTTTACGTTTTGTTCTGTTTTGTAATAATATTTAAAAGAAAATCATGACATCGTTATAAATAATTTTCGTAAATAGATTTTGTTGTAAAAATTTTATTATACTCGTACGAATAATATTATTGTTTCTACATGGTGATTCATAAAATTTCATTTCAGCTCATGTTTTCTCTTTAATTTTGTTATATATGGGAAATGTTTAGATTGCTATTAAGTGCATCATTCATCTCAAAAATTCTGATGTGCATGTGACCAGAATTTATCAAATAAGTTAAATTTTTATAAAACTAAATTTTAAATTGGATGTAAGAGGAATCCGCGGCAGCACCCTTTATTATCTTACTTTATAAACCTACACAACTAAACGGAAAGTTCATTTTTATAGAAAATTAATAAATTTATGCTCCACTTTAGTTTAAATTTACCAAATAAATACTACATTATGATGGCTGATTTTCAAATATGTGTTCTTTGAATAGTTTATTAAAAATATAAAATTAAAATTTAGATGATTTGTTTAATTTTTTATTCATAAATTTATGTTTAAAAATTTTCCAATTACCACGGTTTCTTATAGTAATTCAATAAAAGCTTCCCCTCTACTGAAAGCTCTCTTTTTAATATTACGGCTCTTCAAAATCATAGATGGCTCTGGTATTAGTCCATTAATTTTGTTCGTCGGAAAATCAGGTCAAAATAGGCTGATGTACACAATTTAAATTACTGACTAAAGTGCCGTTAATTTGTACTAGTTAGTGGCGATTTATAGTTGTTGTTTATCCATAAAACGTACTGGGTCTGATATTTAGTCCTATTGAGTACAAAGTTGTTAAATATCAACCTTTTATAATAAATATTTCGACATTGATAAAACTCAAATTGCATTATGATTAACGCCATCTTTTGATAACTGGTACCAACTAACATAAAACTTGCTTAGAAAATAATTTAGTCGAAAAATTGGAATCAGGCACAAAGTATTAGAACTTTCAATGCTGTTTGCAATTTTTTTTTGTTTTATTTCCGACTAACTAAATTGCTGATAAGTTCATACTAGTCATTGAAAGATGTGGCTAATATTCATAAATCCAAATATGTTTGATATTAATGCTGTGTGCCTCAGGCCGATTTTTTCAACTAAATCATGAACTAAACTAAATTGCTCAGTAATTCACAATAAAAATTCATAGGTGGCAGTAACAGCAACAAAATAAGCTGTGCCTGACTATTCGAAATACTAAATTGTTGACTTTTTATGGATAAACGAAATATTGAATTAGATTTAAATAATGGAAGATGATATGGAAGTTGCATTATTTGCAAATCTTTTTATAAACTTTGAAATGTTTAAAAATAAGAAAAAGCATCATGCAAAAATTTTTGCCGGGTATATATAAATAAATATCATAACCTTTGACAACAATTACCACGGTTTCTTATAGTAATTCAATAAAAGCTTCCCCTCTACTGAAAGCTCTCTTTTTAATATTACGGCTCTTCAAAATCATAGATGGCTCTGGTATTAGTCCATTAATTTTGTTCGTCGGAAAATCAGGTCAAAATAGGCTGATGTACACAATTTAAATTACTGACTAAAGTGCCGTTAATTTGTACTAGTTAGTGGCGATTTGTAGTTGTTGTTTATCCATAAAACGTACTGGGTCTGATATTTAGTCCTATTGAGTACAAAGTTGTTAAATATCAACCTTTTATAATAAATATTTCGACATTGATAAAACTCAAATTGCATTATGATTAACGCCATCTTTTGATAACTGGTACCAACTAACATAAAACTTGCTTAGAAAATAATTTAGTCGAAAAATTGGAATCAGGCACAAAGTATTAGAACTTTCAATGCTGTTTGCAATTTTTTTTTGTTTTATTTCCGACTAACTAAATTGCTGATAAGTTCATACTAGTCATTGAAAGATGTGGCTAATATTCATAAATCCAAATATGTTTGATATTAATGCTGTGTGCCTCAGGCCGATTTTTTCAACTAAATCATGAACTAAACTAAATTGCTCAGTAATTCACAATAAAAATTCATAGGTGGCAGTAACAGCAACAAAATAAGCTGTGCCTGACTATTCGAAATACTAAATTGTTGACTTTTTATGGATAAACGAAATATTGAATTAGATTTAAATAATGGAAGATGATATGGAAGTTGCATTATTTGCAAATCTTTTTATAAACTTTGAAATGTTTAAAAATAAGAAAAAGCATCATGCAAAAATTTTTGCCGGGTATATATAAATAAATATCATAACCTTTGACATTTGAAAACTAAATTGAAAAATAACCTCGCGAGGAGACTTTTTGTTTTTAACCTGGCGGCGAATAGCGTAAGGTCACCTCAAAAAAGTTTAGTGCATAATTTAGTCAAAAAAATCGACCTGTGGCACACACCATTAGTTTTAATTTGTTTAAATTTTAATTAGAAATATTTCAGAGATCTATAAATCTTCAGTTTGTTTTGTAAGAACTAGAAACGAGTGATATGAACTACCATCAATTTAGTTAGTCAAAAATAATAACTGTCTCTGGAATGAGGACTCCCATTCGCCAGCATCTATTTGATTGTCGCTGTTGCAATGAGAAGAAGTATATCAAATGAGTAAAAACATGCGAGCGCCAAGAGTTAACCATTTCAACGACATTTAGAATTGGCAACAAGTTGTGGCCTTTTAATGTAAGTAACCTTAACAACTCTGAGCTATAACCAGGAGGCATGCTAAGAAAAATAAATGTGAGTAATGATTACAACAAGTCTAGTATATTTGGACGGCCTATCATCATGTGAAAAATGTTTGAAAAACACTATAAGACTTCAAGCAAATACAAACCACCGCTTTAAAATTAAACCCAGGTTAGGGAAGTTAGATAAGAGACCAGGACCCAAAAATGTCCATGAATTACAAAATTTCCTTGGGTTGCGCATAACTAGCAAAAATGATTTGGGTTAGAATTCGCTAATCTTGCAAAAAATTTATACAGAAACAAAACTTTTGAATAGAAGAAAGAATAAGAGAAATCAACCATTACAAGAGGGACCACGAAGGCGACAATGCACAGTCTATGATAAAATTCCACTGACATACAGATATGGAGCGACTAATGTTGACACATTATCAAGCCAGACATATAAAAGTGAATGTAAGCACTGTGAACTAATAAATGGGAATGAGGAAGAATTGGGCAAATTAGCCATTCCAGAAAGAACAGTTACTAGACCCTGATTTTTCAATATTCTTGCATTATAAAGAAGAGAATCGTCAGCCACATTGGAGTGAGATTAACGACAAGACACCCATAGTGAAGGCCTATTGGTGAGAAATACAGCCTACAATGAGAAACCATTCTTTTAAAAATGATTGTCTAAAACGAATATAGGGGAGCTTGGGTGGTACAGTCAAACATTTATTAAAAGTGGTCAAATAGAGTTTATAAAATACTGAAGTAGTATCATGCAAATTCAAGTATAAACCATCTCGGAATAAATATGACATTCTCAAAAATTCGCCAACGGTATACATACTAATAAAATCCTTAGACCCAGCTTGTTCTAAAGGTTATGACAACATTCCTAGCTTGGTTATTCAAACATCTTCTAAGAAATTGAATCTCGTCATAAAAACTCTATAAACCTCTGTTTGGATTATTATAAATTTCCAGACAAACTTAAAATGTCTCAAATAATTTCAATCTTTAAGGATGGTAACAAATTTGAAATGTCCAATTATAGGCCTCCAAATTATTTGATTGGCTTATTCTGAACAAACTGATACAACACATCTCAACCCTCCCCCATATGCAATATTATTTTTAGCTAGAGTACTAATGACATACAAATGAAACCAGATGACGCATGCGCTCGATTTTAGTTCAACTGTAAATGCTCATAGAATAGGTTATATTAAGGTTGTGGTCCTTTATCATACGGTTTATTAAATTAGAAATTTTCAAATTATTTTTTAGCCGTAAATATGGCTGGTAAGTGTTTTAATTTAATTGTTTTTATCAAATACTTTTATCAGATCCTTTAGAACATTACAAACTACTAATTTGTAAGTGGGTTGTTTCCAAATCACTAGGAACATACCTTTTTATATTAAACTTAAAATAAATAAAATTTCCGTACATAAAATATTTTTATCTTATCCTATATCTTATGCTATTATCAATAAAATAAAAAATATTGAACGATCTCGAAAAAATGAGTTCAAATGAGTTAGAAGCCTTCTTGGCTGCCATACCTTCCAGAGTCAATTCAATGATGACCAGTGATTGTGGATCCTACGAAGACGATTTTACACAAGTTACAGAAGATGATTTTGATATTCAAAATATGGAGATAATATTCGACCCTATTGTACACGAATTGCCAGGCGAAGATAGTGGTGCAGAACTATGGGATGACGACGATAATACAGTTTTATCTAAAATAAGAAAAGAATTTTTACTGCTAAAAAATAAATATAGCTGGTCAAAAAATCAACTTCATAGAGCCCTATGGAACAAATATTCCTGATACCCTGCCGAGACTCCAACGGATGTATTTCTTCAACTATTTCCAAATTATGATCAGATTAGTTTCCAAACAAATTTATATGCAACGCAAAAAAATATCGGACGTGCATTCGAGCCAACTACATGTGGCGAAATCAAAATATTTTTTGCAATTAACATGTTGACGAGCTTTAAAACATGCCAAGTTATAAAGATCCTCATTTTCAATGGTTGATATCGAATATTCATCTCAACAATAACTCAGTAATGCCTAAAAAAATGACAAAAAACTTGGCAAACTTTTTAAAACCCGTACTATGCTGGACGTTTTGGAGAAGACGGTTTGGGACGCAATCATATAAAACTGAGTTATGTCAGTCGGTGGATGAAAGTACAGTTAAATTTAAAGGACGCAGTGCCCTTAAACAATATTTGTCAATGAAACAAGTAAAACGGGGGTATAAAATTTGGATCAGAGGCGATCAAACGGGAAACATGCCAGTTTCATTCCGTGAGTCTTCAAGTAGAATTGTTGGCTTTTGGTATTTATAGTTGTGGTACTGCTAGAAAAGGCAGAAAACACATGCCAGCAGACCTAGAATCCGATAAAAATATGAAAAGAGGATCGTCAGATTGGAGTGTTTCCCAAGACGGAATAGCATTAGTGAAATGGATTGACAAAAAACCTATAATGTTTAAGCAATTTCTATAATCCAGAAGAGGAAACAACATTAAAAAGAAAACAGAGAGGTGGAATGTCCGAGGAAGTATAGTGTCCTTCACTTGTGGTAGAATATAATAAACATACGGGATATGTAGACAAAGCGGATATGATGAAAAGTCTCTACGAAATAGACCGCACATTTTTTAGGTATAAGTGTTTACTACGCGTACATTATCTTTACGCAAAGAACAACGGGTAAAACAATGAATCTAAAAAAAAACGACTTTGTGTTATCAAGGGCTTATTCGACCGGGCAAAGACCAAGTAAAAAGTGGAAACAAAAAACCACCAGAATTAAAAAATGTTTAAAATTACGGTTGCTTTAGATAAAAGGTAAATCTACAAGTCGAAGGTAAATCTGCAGACTGTATTTTTGTCGATCTACTGAAGGCATATAATTGTGTTGATCATGTCAAACTGATTGAGAAATTATATAACGTAGGAATTTGTGAAAAAGCCCTCAGTTTGTTTAGAGACTAAAGGGGGTTTTTTTTAAGCCTAATAAAACTTGAAATTGTAAAAAATAAAACGAAAAATTAAATTTTTATGAAAAATATACTCTGGCAAATCATCATGAATAGACTCACGCTTGAGCAACGCTACGAAATTAATAAAATTTACTAAATTAATTAAAATACAGCGACAGCAACCATCGACTTATTAAAATCAAAATTTGGCAATAAATTGATTTCGATTGTTCGTTCATGTGGTTCGTGAAATACGACCAGCAGTGAAAAAGTGGCTCGAAATTCGACGTTCAGAATGTGTTTCGTCAAGAACAACCGGGATGCCCATATGCCCGAAATCATTTTCAGATAATAATTCCATGTATTGATCTTTCGAATAAAAAGAAATTTTGATTATAATTTAATTTTTTGTGTTTTCTTTTACAATTTCAATTTCTATCAGGCTTAAAAAACACCCATATTTAACAAAGCGTAAACAATTTATCAAATTAGGAAACACTTCCTCACAGTTTTTAGGCCTATTTTCTGGTGTACCACAAGGTTCAATATTGGGCCCAATTTCTAATATATGTTAATGTTATATTTAATTTGCCATTGAACGTTAAACCTCAACTATTTGCGGACGACCTCGCAATCGTATATGAACCTACCAACCATTATGCACTCAAACTAGACATGGAAAGTGATTTATGCCTTCTAAAAAAATATTTCGATTGGAATAAAATTAAATCTAATTAAAACCACCTATAGGACGTTTAACAAAAATATAATTAACAATTTTACTATTTTGCAAGTAAACAATGAAATAATTACGAAATCAGTCGTGATCAATTATATCTGGGTTAAAAGCAGAGGAAGGAAAAAACAATGTCTTTGCATCCTTAATTAGATAGAAAGATTTAATGGTACAGTGCAGATCAATGAGTTTACTGGCACATGTCAAAATTAGGATTATTCCATTATCAGCGTTGTGTTGTACGAAAGATTTAATTGAATTGCCTCTTGTGAGAGGGATTAATGTTATGATTGCACTTATTGCAATATACGACATACACTTTCCAAAATTAGTAACTTGGACAAAAGCTAGTAATGCGGTGACATCTTGATTTAAATAGTACTACTCGAAAGCATTTTTGGCGAATCGATAGCAATTAGAAACCTTCGATTTTATTATAAAATTCTCAACAAAAATATATTATTAAATATAATTTAATTGCGTTTAGTAGTAATTAAGATATTCTATGCAAAACACCGACTAGACAACTAGCAAGAACAATAATTACCAACTTTAAAATAACAACAACTGTGTTCACGAAGAAACCTAAAGTAAATCGTGAGAACAATTTCAAAATAGTTCAAAATTTAACGTCTTGGGTTTCTTATAATTTTTTAAATCATCAAATTTTAAATTTCATAATATACGACTAACTCCACTCTAAATTTTCAATATCTTAATTTAGTTAACTCAATATAAGCGAGATAAACAAACAAAATAAGGAATAAAGATACCTTTCACTACGGGTATAATGTATGTACATACAATATAAATATGTATGTACATAAAAATGTTATTTATTTATATATATAAATATAATATAAATAAAATGAATTAATTTTTTACAAGCGAACAGGTAATGTACTTCACCGAACTATGACATTTTTAATGCATGCATAAATTTTAATGCAGCGTCGTGATGACTTAACATAAAAATTGTGCATTGTGTGCACCGCGGCTTTGTGTTAAGCAATCGAAACGAACAGATCGGCATCGCGCTTAAATTATACAATTAGAATTCTCTGATTAATCAGATAATCCATCATCGCAGATTTCATCGCCGTTTTATCGTTGATTTTATATTCAACAAATTTGTTGTTTCATTTATTTCAACATTATTGTATGGTATTTTGTTGTTTTTGCCTCATTTAAATCAGATCAAACACAACTTGGAACAAAACGCGAATAAATGGCTGATTTGAAAGAAGGAATTTAATAATGATAAAATACCAACAGAAAGAATCCCAACACAGGAAATTGAAATATAAATAAAAACAATGAATGTGGCAGGCAGGCGTATAGGCAGCAAATATACTACACGCACACGCGATCATTTCAACCGACCGGCCGTCTTATTATTATTCATTTCGCTTAATCTTATAAATTTCCATGTTACTAAACGATGATATTTTTACATCTTTTATTGTTAATTTATAAAAAGTAAGGAACAAAAATAACAAAATATAAACGAAATTTTTTCGACCTTTCGGTCTTGGTTGGTTTGCTGAAATGATATCTTTGTTTTGTGTACTAAATAAATTTAGCAGAAAGATCACTTGTACATATATTCCGTGAATTTCCGGTTATCTTTAATTTGTGTACTTTACTTTGCATTCCTTTGTTGTTTTACCTTCTTTCTATATGGCTCGAAAGCTTGTTAATATTAAACTGATTTAACAGCGAAATAAGTTCGTAGCAACTAATCAGAACAACTTTTGAAATTCTTCTGATCTACATGGTATTATTTTTGAAGTACTACTAACTACAGTATACTATACAGTGCTACCTATCATTTATCACTTATTATTTAAAAGCTGCGCCAAATGTAAATTAAAACTACATATTTCACTTTTTCATAATTGCTAAGAATCGTGTGTATAATGTAAACTTATAGTTGCAAGACATTTTTATTTAAGGAAAAGTTTGCAGTGCATTTTTTTATTTGGTGAGGAAACAAGTATACTTAGAATCTTAAAGTATGCTTAGATTGCAAACTTATAATATAATATTTCGTTATATAACGGAAAATTATATAGTGGAAGGATTATTCTATAGTGGAAAATTATTTGTTTATTAAATATCATTGAAAAGGACTTGAAGAATGTCACAAAATTAGTTGACGTATACTATACTAATGTTATATTTAACCTTAGTACTTAAAATAAGCGTATAGCCGGCATTAGGGGCAGAGAAATTTTTTCTTATTCCAATATAATCAAGAAGCAAATCGTTTAAAAGATTTTTGACCAAACAAACATTGTATTTCAATTTTTTTTTTCTGTCGCTACATCCTACGATGGGATTTAGCCGTCTTATTTGTTGAAGTTATATAATCAGGTTATCTTCAGATTAATGTGAAATTAGTCAATTACATTCAATCCAGGGTTGCTGGGAGGCCACACTACTCCTGGCATGGTAGTATGTCTCCAGGAGGGGATGATCTGATTTCGTTTCAATTTACATTTTACTTTATGCTGTTCCCATGCGGTCACAAATTCTGAGTTTTCCTGCTTTTTTCTTGATATTTTCAGGTTGATTGTACTGAATACCCCTAACACTTTCCAGGGAAAATAATTGGAAGCCAACATCAAAAAGAATACAAAAACTCGAAAGTTTGGTCACCCAATTTAATTAACTTATATTATGTCTACATCAGCATGGTACATGTAAACCTTCAAATAATTGATTTAATCGGTTATCTATATTTAAAAAAATTTTAGGCTTTAGGACAACTTTCATTGTTTTTTTATATATAATTTTTTTTTTTTTTATTAATTTTTTCATTATTCCTCTAATCTGTTCTGGGGCCAAGGTTCTCCCAACTCTTTCACGGTTTGCTTTTTCCGTCCTTACTTTTACGCCGTTGCCAGCCAGTTCGAGGACGTACGGCTATAGGACCGATTTTATCACCATCTGCACATTGCATAGCTCCTATGCCAGCCTATAGTGACTTGGAAAGTCGGCCCTTGAGCTTGGCACTCCGACAGGGGGTCATAGATTTTGTAATGGTTGGCTCACAAATTTCGGGTATATACATCATTCCTCTTATACATTCCTTTTAGCACTTTGAGGACGCAAAGCGTACAAATTTTGAAACTTTAATTTTCCACGGATTCTAACCATATAATTAAATGATAATTATGAAGAGAAGGGATAGCGTACAGCAAAACGAAAAAATCAAAATAAAAATAATCAATATGTATAGTAGGGAAAGGGAACGGTAGTGTTCGGTAAAAAGAGTTGTCTATATACATATATGTAAAAATAAAGGAAGCCAAGAGAAAAGAAAAAAAATTGATGGCAAGTGGGGAGTCGATCGAGGGATATAAAGCGTACGGTTGGTGTAGTTAAGTGGTCCGTTGTGAAAAGAACAAAGAAAAGATTTTAAAGGAGAAACAAATAAAGTTTTTAGATTGAACTTGTGGGGGAGGTTTTCCCAATTAGAAATAATATTTTAAATCACATTTTTGTAAATCACAATTTTAAATAAGACACAAATTTTAATTTGTAGTTGATCGTTGCGTGTGCACCTGTAGCATACGAAGGAAGAAACTAATACACGATAAGAAAAAAACGTGGTTTGCTTCTACGAATTTATACGACATTACGACTACGTACGCGATTGGGCAAATCGAGTAAATCAAAATCTGAAATTTTGTTGCAAACCAATTTATTTTGTTTTAAGCCGCAATTGGTTTTAAATTTAAATTTTAGAAAGGTCTAATTCAAAATATGTATGCTTGTTGCAAAACAGAATTAATTTTTGTTGAAAACATTTGGTTTAAATTTAAGTAATTTTTTTTTATTCAATTTTTTAAAATTAATTCATTTAACATAGAATCTATTGTATATATATAGTCATAAATTGATAAAATAAAATTTTTTACATTCAATGATAAATTAATAAAAAGTTGCGACGCAAATTTCCCCCATTCGCATCCGAACCGTTCTAAAGTATTGAAATTTTAAAACATTTTTCTCCAGTTATTGGAATTGTAATCAACGTAAATGGATATTTATGTTCAGTCAAATTCAATTCTATCCAGCAGTATTCTTCTAACGAATTGCCTATAATATAGCATTTATACATTCTGTCAAATTTATCAACTTTAACTTTTTCCAAAAACAGAATAACTTGCATTCCATGTAAAATAATTTGATGAATTTTTAAAATGAACGAAAGAGTTTGAAGTGATTTTAGGAAATAGTTCTTTTTATATATAGTCCCTTTATATTCGATATGATCCGCCAGATTTATATCAATTGGGCAGAGATTCTTTTCTTTGATTAATTCGTCATATAACGAAGTGTTCGCATTAATTATTGAAAATTTACTATGTTTTATTACGGATACATCACTTTTCATGCCCGTAGTAGTCAGCATATTGAATGCAAAACGCACAGCACATTTTTTGGCAATAGATAGAGGTAGATTTCTTCTCGATGTAATAGCATTCGTATAATACTTTAGTTCTCTATGTTTTGACTCAAAACGCATACACCACATTAATTTTAAAGGTCCGCTTTAGAAATTATCGTATAGGGTAGTGTAACAGTAAGTGGTGCTTAGGTTTGAGATTTTCTTTAAAGAACTTTAAATAAAGTTGGTGGTGATGCTTTATTTTTTCTTTAAGACAATGGTTATCATAATTGGAGAAGCTGTCTCTAAAATCAATTCCACCAGTTCTCCTAATGTTATATGTTATATGTTTCAATAATGGATCTGATAAAATTATATCGCCAATATTATATAAAAAATATTCTGATAAACAAAGCGCTTCTCGGGCTGTTAAATGAAGCTTTTTGTTTTTAATATGTTCCAAATTGATTGGTCCGGCTATTTTCATTTAATTTTTTCTTTTCGTGTCTTTCAATAATTGACTATTTTCAAAAAACTTTTTAATTTGGTAAGAAATAGTCATTAATATTCCTTCACTTTTAACTTCTTTGATAATCAATTTGCCCTTTTCTATTTTTTCGCCAACTTGGTTATTAATTATGAATTGTTTAGGTCTAGAATAAACGTATTTTTCTGATAGTTTCTTAAGGAGCAAATATTCTGAACGGATTTTACTAAACCGATTTTCACACAAATCCAAGAATGAATCCATAGCAGATGTTTCATCGCACACACAACTTTTCTTGCAGGCCATGATGCCGGTAACTAATACACTAAGAAGTTCCTGAATCTCGTTCATAATAGTTAGGCAGATTGAAGTTGCTAGTCCTTGCAAGCTATACAGTTTTGTTACAAATTTTAATACGGTTGTATCTACGATTTTTTCTAAATTTCTCAATTCCTTCTCAGTAAGTTTCGAATTTGTTTTTAAAACAGTATTGGCATGAGATGCGATGTACAGATTATTAGAAATTTCATTTCCTTCTACATGAAAAACATATAACATTAAAACATAATTAACATAAATTCGAAAATACGTAATTACCATTTATAAGAGGATCATTATCAGAAATATTGAGAATATTTGGTTGAATAAAAAATTGTGAAACATCTTGGACTGATTCATCCTTGCATCCATGCGAATTTAATAGATGTTTTTTATACCTATTTAATTGCATAAATTTCAGTAAACATTGATTTTGACCACAAATCAAGACTTCACCAGGAAACCAGCCGTGTAAATATTTTATGTGTTTGCAGAGAAGTTCAACAGTTTGATACGATTCTGAGCACTTAAAGCAATTAAACATGGTTTTAATTAAATTCAACTAATTGTTGAAAATTACAAAGCAATAGCATTTATATGGATAATTTAAATGATTGACAGCTTGTAAAATGAATGTTGTGTTTGTGAATGTTTATGAATTTCAAAATAAAAATTGTTCGAATCGAACGAACAGTTCTTGTAAGGAAATCAATTTTAATAAATTTATTTAAAACCTTAAAAATTTGTGTAATAAAAAAATTAATGTTTATTATAAACCAAAAAAATTTACTTTGCATTAAGATAATTTATTTTGGTATAAATCAGAGAATCTAGATTCAAACAAATATTGTTTAGAACAAACCCCTCAAACTGTTGTACATATCGAAATTCACAAGTTTTGAAATTAGGCATAATGGATGTTTGTATTAAATAATTTATTGTTTAAAATAAAGGAAAAAGGGTTGGGAACAAAAATTTGTATGATATTTTGAATCAAAATTTAGACCATCTTAATAACAAATAATTATTTTATTGTGTGTTAAAATTAATGATAATAGTCTTGCTTTATATAAATAAACATAAATATCACCATAAAAACAATTATTAAAAACTATTGTGCATGTTTTGATTGAAAGACAACCGGACAAGTGGTGCAGTAGTTAAAACTTCGGCACTTGGACCGGGAGGTACTGGGTCCGAATCCCATCAGAGACTAGATGCAAATCGAATTTTCATCATCGATTACAATAAACACAACTAAGACCCTCTGATGGAGTGTAGAATTCAGCGCCGACCCAAAGTCCACGTCAATGTACGGGTTGACATGGAGCTTGCAATGTGCTGGTGGTATACTGTAGTTGTGTGAGTAGGTGAATAGGTGAATGGATTAATGATGTGGCGTGAATGCGTGGTATCATAATGGGCCAAAAAATGGCCTAAGTGTCAAACACTGAAACCTGAACCTTTGATTGAAAGAAATCCAGCGGTGGTTCATAAACCTCACAACCAGTAATGTATAATGGAAAAAGTGAATATATAGTGTTATTTAATAAACATTATAAAAAAAAAAAAAAACCCAGAAAAACTATAAAGTATACGTGGGATTATTAATATATAAAGAACTGGAGCCCATTTACTTTGTGGTTACGAATTTCCAAGCTGCGAAAAAAAGTAATAAACAGAAACGTGGTGTTACAAGCGCTTCGAATCAACGGGAGTATAACAGTTGGTGCATATTAACGGTGAGCGTTGGTATTGTGCATATCTGCAAGCGTGAAATAAAAATCAACGGACCGTGCACTGCAATTACACAGCGTTGTCTTTGAACAAAAGAAAATTATCCCTGCAAGGTCGTAATTTCAATCGCCGGGCCTCATAACAACTAAAGCGTAGTGAAACATTTGTACTATGTACTAACCGCATTGATATTACGGAGGGAATTAAGCGTGCCCTAAGTAATAGGACCAAACGAAGAAGACACCTCATCAGCCAGCTATACGGACCAGATGGTAAATCGTTTTTTTTTATTTTGTATATTTTTAGTTATCTATAATTCAAAAATTTCTATTTCCTTTCCTTCTACATTAGAATAAATTTGCTTCCAGTGTAATTTCTTTTTTCTTGTTTTTGGTGTTATTAAAATTACAATTATGAGATAGATAACCATTTAAAGGGAGATCGAGGGTGTTGAAAAGTCAACATGGTCACGCGGAATTAAAGGCGTGTTATTGTATTTTATTTTTTGGGTTTTAGTTTTGTATTCGGCACATGAGTTTGTTTTTTTGGAACAGTAGACTGGTTACTCGTTAATGTGGTGTCGAACCCCCTAGCCCTGAGCCACCAACATGTACACTCACACCACGACGTAACTCCAAGGCCTACGTTACAATGTGTTCAATTTCATCACAGATCGTAATCTGTTGATGAAAAATCCCTTTGCATCCTGCCCCTATCAGGATTCGAATCCGGTACCTCCCGTTCCAAACGCCAAAGCTTTAACCACTGTACAATTTGGTCGGTTTTGCACTGTTTTGAACAGTATTGTGAAATTTATCTTAAACATATCTAATTATATTTTTGATTTGGGCTGGTCAGAAGAAAACCCACGCGAATTAAAAATGAGCACTTATATAACTTTTACGTCTTCGGATTTGCTTGGGAACAGTGTAAGGTAGGACCACAAACGACTTGGGGACCCAGCGCACTTGAACAAAAGGTATTTATCGTTTGATTAACCGAATGAAAGAACATAAATCCAATTAATCAAATAAATAAATTTGTGCGGTACAAATTTAAACTCGATCTCAATGCTAATATTTATTTGTTATTATCAACATTATAAATAATATTGTATAATAAAAAATAATAATAATAAACAACGTCCTAATAGAAAAATATGTGCGCAAGTACAATAATTTTACATACGAGTACATATCGTGTATTTTACCATACATTTTGACATGCTTGCATGAATTATTATTCTACAGATCAAGTGTATTGATTGTATAATGGAACTGACCTCTTCACACAAAACTTAAAAAACGTTTTGCTTTTTTTAAGATTGTGTAAAATATTTAACTTGATATAGCCGAATAATACACATACGATCGAGTATAAATACACAAAACTAGGGAGAGATAATTTTGTTCAGTGTAGGTGGAAATTTTTTGAAATAAGGTAGATAGATACACACTCGCGTCTATAGGAAATTCGTTATTATTTTTAATATTTTTCTTAACTATTATTATTTTTATTTTTTATTTTTATTTTTTGAGATAAGATTAATATTATTATTTTTTATTTATTGACTACGTATGTAATTTGAATTATTTAGCAAATTACTTATATGATTGATGAGATACAAGATATAGAAAATATTTTTGTTACAAAATGAACGCACTTTCTTATCTTATTGTATAATAAGCAACCTCAGGTTAGCCCAATTCCTAACATTGACATATATATTAAGAAAAATATTTGTACGACAAGGATACCATATATATGTACACATATTCGAAGTACGAGACAAATAAATTTACAGAACAGCAACAACAAATAATCCAAATAAAAGCCATAACGACATGGATACACAGCGAACATGTTGGGAAGTTGGTGGAATTCTTTTGAATTTGCAGCAAATGCAAAAAACAGATAAGCGCAGCGCTTAACAAATAAAAAAAAAAGAAATTTTCAAGACGAAATAGTAATAACAATAATATTAATAATAATCATAATCATATAAGAGAACTTTTATGACTTATTTTTTGTGTCTTAAGTTTTAGTTGATCTTTGTAGTTTTTGTTATTTTTGTTGTGTTGTTGTCGGTGTAGGTTAAATATTATTTAAGAAAAAATCGTTTGATCTTAAACCGCAAAATACTTTTAAAACAAAAAGAATTATAAATTATGTAAGTATGAAATGAATAAATGGCTTAAGCTCGCTGGTTTCTTTTACTGTTAAGCGCAAAATGTATATCGTGTGTTTATATGTGGTGTATATTGGGAGGACTGATTTTTATTTTTGGTAGGAAATTCTTGGAATTAGATAAAAATTGTATACAATAAATAAATATACAATGTTACGTATGTGTGGTCAAAATTTTTATTTTTTAGGTAATTGGTTTGATTGATTTTCATTAGTCATTATATAGGAAATTTGACATTCGATTTCTAGTAAAATTGTTTAATTAGGTTCGATATTTTTTATCTAGATAAAGGACCCAATTATGAACCCAAACTATAATTCTATATATGTCATTCACCATTGCTTAATTTTTATTTAGATTGCATGTGCCAAATGAAAAATATTATTGATTTAGAGAGGAATATACAAGGATCTTTTAATATTACATTCATGGGCCGGATTGTTGTTTTTCTGCTTCTTTCATTGCTTCTAAGCTTATATTTTTTTATTTCAATCGATCTACAATTTGTCAAGGCCAGAAATTCCTTATAGATGATAATAAATTCTAGAAGAAGATGTAAAGTAGAATTTTCAATTTTCTGTTAATTGCAATAAGGATAAAATCCTGACTAATATCACAAAATATTAGAATGAGTCGACTAATTTTAAATTGAAACAATCAAAACAATTGATAGAGTCAACATCAACTTAGTTTATTGCGCGTCCCTAAGGTTAGCAGAACTCATCCAAAATAGCATGACGAACCACTATGAAAAATTAAAGGTTAATTATATTTCAATAGAGCATTTAACTAATAAACAATTTTAGGCACCATCAATTCTTATTAGAACGATGGGCTTTAGAAAAGTTAGCAGAACCTATACATGTCTATCTAAAAAACCAAATAAAAAATTTAATGTAAATTATATGCTAATTAAATGCCTCATTACAAACTTTTAGGCTTCACTCGTTATACTTTCAAATTGCATGAATTGAAATTTGAACTCCTTCCCCTTCCATCGCATTGTTCCTTCCCCTTCCATCGCACTACTTGTGAGTAGACCTAAAAAAACCAAGAATTCCAGGAAAAGAGATTTGCTTCAAATGCTGAAGCCATTTTGAAATGAACGCCTATTTCAAGGCCAAAGATTAATACTTCTACTCAAAGGGCATCACAACATAAGAGAAGCTTTGGAATGAATCTAAGACTCTTGTAAAGTCGAATTTTCCAAGAAAAAAAAATGTTTTTTTAGTAGTTAATCTCCAAGTTTAGTTAGTGGGATATATTTTTACCTCTCTAGCTGGGTACAAAAATAAGCTAAATACTCCCATTTTTAGTGAGAAAATGTCATGTAATGATGAAGTTCGGCTGCAACAGTTAATAGGGAATGATTATTTTTGATATGTTTTGTTATATAATCCGAAAATTACGTTTTTGTGGCGTGAGATAGCAATGGGTATATTTCGTTCATCATTCCTGCCACCTTAGAGCCAGTCAGAGCAGCTTTTTTTCTCTTTAGTTAAAAGTATTTATGTATGTTTATTCTTGTAGAACTTGTTGATACCTTCCTCATATTGGAAAAGTTACAAAATGTTTTAAACTAATTAAATACATATAGTTAATTTTTTTTTTTTGCTAAACATACATGCTTTTCGTAATGAGTACGAGTATGAGTAACGTTTTAAAAGAAGGTAAAAGTACCTTAAAATTTTCGATTTTAGTAAAATGGATGCGAAAATTGCTATCTAATTTTATTATAATCATATTTCACAGCCAGTAGCAATAAGCCGTGGCATGTTAAATTGTCTGTGGTAAGGAAGCTACTCTATCTGTCATAATTCATACCATTACGATTAGAGATTGTTGATTGATTTTCCGAGCGACAAAGGCAAAAGTATGGCATGAATTGCGAAGTTGTTTAACAATTTACACATAAATATTTGTAATTAAGAATATTTTGTGTGAATAAATTGAATGCTGTTCTTTAGGATTTAGGATTTCTAATAATTAAGAAACACATATTTTATTAATCACTTGTTTTTTGTTTCGCAGTTATTTTGAATAATTTTCAAAAAGTTTAAAAAATCACTCGATCGATGTCGACTTGTTAGGTCATCATCAGGAGTATCTACTGATTTGTATTAGTAAAAATTTTGTTATATAGTAGAAAAAAGCAAAATATAAATAAAAGAAGGAGGGACAAAAAATAAGCAATAAAAATTAATTACCGGATCGCGCAGGTAGGCGATGAGTCACAGGTTGAGTAACAAAATTCAAGGTATATTATTTTATTGCGTACGTGAGAATAGAAAAGGGCGGGGTCTGTAATTGGTGAGAACCGGATTTCTCTCTGTTCGTTAAGGATATTTTGGTTAAGAAATATTGATTTTCTAATTTCGTAAGATTCTAAGGTATCTAAACTGTCTTGCCTTTTGGTTGTATATGTAATATGTCTAAATTGTTCAAGCTAGCTGTATGATTTTCTGAAGTTAAATGGTTATGGAAAGTTGATTGATTGCAACCAGATAAATGTTCTTTAGCTCTAACTCCAAAATTGCGCCCAGTCTGACCAATATAGGAGAAACTACAATCATTGCAATTGATCCTATAGACACCAGATTTGGAAAGGCGATCAACTCTAGGTTTATTGTTAAAAATCATTTTCTTTATTGTGTTATTATTATAAAAAGCAAAACTAATATTGGCATAATTGGACACGATGTTGCTAACCCGTTGGCTCGTTTTTCCTATATACTCTAAGCGACGCCAATTTTCCCGCGTTGGACTATCCGGTGGATAAATACCCGTTAGAGTTTTACGCTTTAGCTTTTTATTTAATAACTTTAATATAGTCCTAGTTGCATATCCGTTATTCGTTGCTATTTGAAGAATTATGTTAAGCTCAGTGTTGTAATTTGAATTTGTCAAAGGGATGTAGTAATTAGTCTGTCTATGAGTGAGTGGAAAGCTGACATTTTAATATTATGAGGATGGTTTGAAGAACTAGGGATAACAGCGTCTGTATACGTGGGTTTCCGATAAATTTTGAAGTCTAAAGATGAATTAATCCTGGTTATTGTTATATCTAGAAAATTAATACATTTATTTTCTTCTTTTTCTAACGTAAAATCAATGGTGGGATATTGAGAATTTAACCAAGTAAGGAAAGAGTCTAACAGTCTATCAGTCCCATTCCATAGACATAATATGTCATCAACATATCTATACCAAAAGATTATATGACGAAAATATCAATAATAATCTTAACCAAAATATCCATAACGAACAGAGAGAAATCCGGTTCTCACCAATTACAGATCCCGCCCTTTTCTATTCTCACGTACGCAATAAAATAATATACCTTGAATTTTGTTACTCAACCTGTGACTCATCGCCTACCTGCGCGATCCGGTAATTAATTTTTATTGCTTATTTTCTGTCCCTCCTTCTTTTATTTGAATTTTGCTTTTTTCTGCTATATAACAAAATTTTTACTAATACAAATCAGTAGATACTCCTGATGATGACCTAACAAGTCGAAATCGATCGAGTGATTTTTTAAACTTTTTGAAAATTATTCAAAATAACTGCGAAACAAAAAACACGTGATTAATAAAATATGTGTTTATTAAGTATAAGTGTGTTTCGCCAAGTGCCTACGGCAAATAGCGTAAAAAGGATTTCTAATAATGTGACTTGGAAAATAATCCGCAATGGCTGACATGTATTGTACATATATATAAAGTTCGCATTAATCTCGACAGACATTTTCGAAATCACAAATATTTTGTTTTTCTAAGATTAATTTTAACGAATTTTTATTAAAAATGCAAGAACTGTTGCTCGCTTTTTCACAGGAAATGTACTTGTACGTTTATTTAACTAACGTTCAATTTTATTTTGGTGACCAATTTGCTGATGTTTGCACTTCGCGCTATAAATGAAGATTGTTTTAAGGATATTATTTTTCTTTTGGGATCAGTAATTCAACTTTTAGCAGATTATGGCCAACGGATCTCAAACAGAGTGACAAGATATATATCTATGGTATTTTAACAGGGAACGATTCTTGTGTAGATATAGACAAATTTACTGTGTTTTCAGCTATGGTATGAAGAACACAAAACGAAAACTCTTTTTGGTACTGAAAAATAGCAGCTTTTTATGTACAGCTATTTTAACTACTGACACATTCTAGAAGAAGCCGCGCTGCACTTGTCATAAGTGGGCGGATTCATACTTATAGAGTTGGCGATTCGGATCTATAAATGTTAGTAAATGTTATTAGGCGTGCTGGACGTGGACATAAAGTTACCTAGATTTATAGTGAAAATACTCTACATTGAAATTAATTCTTCTTTTTAATACTGAAGGTAATTAGTTATATCATTAAACGTATTCCTCCTCAATCATTTGGTTATGCTGAACCTCAAATTACCATTTGGATTAAGGGGAATTATTTACCATCTTCTTCTGTTACGATTTCCTTATCTATGCAAGCCAAATTACACAAATGTCAAATTATAGAATTTTTAACAAAAAAAATGAACTGAAACTTATAAACCTCTAACCCAAATTTATAAACATGGTTACAAAAGTACAAATCCTTAATTGAAGGTAAATTCGTTATTGTTGTGTCACATCAAGATATAGCCAAATGCATTGACTTAATCTATGTGTTAGATACATTAAAGCCATATTTACAACATAAGCGGGAATCATTTGTCGTCACTATTGACATTAATTGCTTTGTAGATAAATTTAAACTGGCTTTGGGTTGCATCTCCAACTGTTCATGCTCTAATATCAAATAAGTTCTAAATATACCGTTTAATATGTCAACATATTTTGAAAGAGCTTTGTCGTCTCGTTGGATTACTGGTGAGCCTTCTAAATTTTTGAAGTTGTATGCCATTAAGAACAATGTGGCAGTTGCATCTCCTTCATAGTTTACTGATACCAGCGCGGATTCCTACTATATAAGAACTCTGTTATGGAATTCATGTTTTATATTAAACATTCTGACAGCATCATTAAAAGCCACCACCAACACTACTACAGCATATACATCCATTTGATGCCTTTCGCCACCATTTGATGCCATCTTTATTATCATTGCACATCTTCATATATGACAACCTAAACAACAAATATCTTGAGAATCCTACAATTATTCATCAGTTTGGATTTGATGGCGATCACCTAATTAAATATTGTGATTCCACAAACTCTTTTTTGACATCTCAAACATATATTTTCTGCTCCGCTGGCACTGAAATTGTGCTCAATCTCCTGACATAATTAAATTTACAACACATCTATGCAATAGACAACATCATGCGATATTGCGGTGTTCAGAGTATTCCAGGCTGTGGGAAAACTACATGGATCATAAACAATCACAAACTAGGATATGTTCTTGTCTTATTTATCACTAAGGAAGGTCTTGCTGATCTCAAATCTAAAGTTGACACTCGTTGTATTAAGGAGAAGATGGATTTCAACAAAATTTACTTAACTAAAAAAGGATTGCTTCATATACCTAATTAATGGAACACGACGTTATGACTCGGTGTTTATTGATGAATATATGATGATACATGCAGGTTATATTGAACTGGTGGCCATGCTCAGTAAATGTTCAAAAATATATCTTCTGGCGGATAAAAATCAAATTCAATTCATTGATGCTAATATTCTAACATTTAGATCAGCTAAATATTACATTTTGATGTCCTGTTGATGTTACATTAACACTAAAGTAATATTATCCTGATATCAGTACCCAAAACCTTGTAGAGATGTCAATGGGATTCTTCGAGTTACCACCTGATATATTATCCCTACATGTAATTGATAATACATATTATCTAACTTATACCAAAGCAGATAAGCGCTTATTAATAAATAGACCAAATATTATAACGTCAGAACAAACACTCATCCGAATAAACTAGTCACTAGTTTACCACACGCAATAGTTACAATAATTTAAATATTTCGCACCTGTAACAGATGAATTACTCCATTATTAGTGATGAAGGCGCGCCATTTTAACACCAGTTGTCCTGCTATTCATAAATCACCAAATATTACCAAACCATCTATAAAACCATGCAAAAATTCATTTAAAGATGTGAGTACAATCTATTATCAGAATGTAAATAAAATGGCATCAAAAGCATCCAAATTCTATTAATTTGGTCATCAAACAAACTACCCTATATATGTAATCGGGGAAAGAAATCTTAACCCAATCTCCCCCCCCCCCCCCCTGTATTGATAGTACAGAATACTTTGGGCAGAATTATATTGTTTACAGATGTGGTAGCACTGCTGAAACGAGTACTAAGGAATCAGCGTATTGATAGCTGTACGTACATTCAAATCTAGAGAGTTCTCCTGTTACATTAGTTTCATCAAGACTTGAGCAGATTTGTGCGAATATCAAAATAGGCAAATGATATCTATGTATATGCACAGTGTACATACCGCCTCGGTCAAATTGCGACTGCTATGCCAGCTGCGCGATCGATACGATTGATGAAGTTCGGAAAACATCTAATTCATCGGATCTAGTTCTTATACTTGGCTACTTTAACCTTCCAAATATAAACTGGAAATGGCATGGAGTTTAACAGCATTCTTCCATGTAATATCAATAGCGAAGCAGAGTTCCTATTCGTTAATG
This sequence comes from Nephrotoma appendiculata, assembly GCA_947310385.1. Classification (NCBI taxonomy): domain Eukaryota; kingdom Metazoa; phylum Arthropoda; class Insecta; order Diptera; family Tipulidae; genus Nephrotoma; species Nephrotoma appendiculata. Next base: position 4,297,299 of record OX371224.1, on the reverse strand, counting down.
CCATGGTTGGTTTTAACCTCGACCAAATTAGTAAGATTGCTAATACCATCAATAGGTTTCTGGGTCTGGTCTTCACCACTGAGGAGGATGCTTTCAAAGTAACTGAATCAATGAATCCATTGTGACATTGTATTTGATATAATCTACTGTAACCTGAAGAAATCTGAACACATTCCAAGAATGAAATACAACTTCAAGAAGGCAAATTACGCCGCTTTGCAAAATTACTTAAAACAGCAAATTGGGAACTAATTTTAAATGTTGACAATGTGAACAAAAAAAGTATACTACAATGATGAAATCTCGATTGGAAACCGACAAGCTAACTTTTTTACAGCGCAGTGATGAATTTGACGTCTATTTCAATTTTAAGTACGTATAGGTCTTGCCTTGCAAGTATTGAAACAAAAATTATAGATAAAATCCTAAAGAATTTTGGAAATACTATCGATCCAAACGGGAGATCGAGGGATATCCTTCCAATATGACTTATCCCTTTTTCTGCCGGTAACACAATTGTGTGGGTACTGCAAAAGTACCATGTCAAAAATTTTGTATGTGTTTTGAACCAACTTACACATTTGTGAATTCCTTTTTAACTTAGTTTTGTCCGAAAAAACACTATATCTACACACAATTGTGTTGGTTTTAATTCAAATCAAGCGAAATTTTTATCTTAAACACCATTACATACCATGATTTTTTTACTCACACTTATATGTGGTTTGGGCTTAAATTGAGTCAATTTTTTTTTTGGTTGGAAAAGAGTTATAATAATACCAGCTCCTCGGATGCAAAAGCGATAGCAGACATGTTTGCAGCATTTTTCATATCAGTCTATAGCCTTTGTGGGGGATACACTGAATAAGGGATGCACTGATCAAATAGGCAACAACAATACTTCTATTATTCCTCCTGTCATACATCAAGAGAATGTTATATAAGCCTTAAAGGAATTTGGAGATGGATGTGGGCCTTTATATTAAAAAGATTTGCGAGTAGCTTCACAAATCCACTCTGCAAACTTTTCAACAAATCAATAACCACAGCTGTGTTTCCTGATAAATGGAAAATTTCAAAAATAATACCTATCTTTAAATCGAGTAAGAGAGAGGATTCTCATGTTACAGAGGAATTTCAACATCTTCGTCAATTCTATAATTATTTGAGCTGGTTGTGTGCAATGCTTTTAAATCTACATTGATACATTACATCTCTATCTATACCAACACGGGTTGATATCTGGAAAATCGGCATCTACCAATCTGGTTGATTTTACTTATAAAGTGTTAAATGAGATAGAAAAACATCATCAAGTAGATGTAGCGTATACCGATTTTAGCAAGGACTCTATATGCCACCTCAAAGCACTCCAAAGTCTGCGCGCATTCAGGTTTTCAACCGTATTTATTAATTGGTACAAATCGTATCTAACAAACCGACTGCAATATGTATTAATTGGGAATGAGAAATCCAACGTTATCAAAGTGACAATCTGGTGTCCCTCGAAGATCTCATATTGGACCCTGGATTTTTGTTGTGTTCATCGATAGAATAGCCAAGTTAATTAAACAATCAAATTTTCTAATATTTGCTGATGACGTAAAATTTTTTCATACAATTAAAGATGAGCATGATATTGATAAACTGCAAGATGACCTCAACAGACTTGGTGGATGGTGTGCCCAAAATTCATTACACCCCAATATTAAGAAATGTAAAATTATGTCGTTTCATCGCAAAAAGTATCCAATAACTTCGGCATATAACGTGCGATTATTGACCTGGGAGTCACATTTGTTCAAAACGTTAGTTTTAACCGTCATATAGATATAATTGTATTGCTAAAGCTAACTCCGTGTTTGGCCATGTAAGATCTCAAGTGGAATATGCTGTAACGTTTTGGAGCCCCTTCTTACGCTGCGCACATGAACAGAATCAAAAGCGTACAAAAAAAAATTCCTTATATTTCTGTTGAAAAAAACCTCCTTATATATGTTCCTTATGTTTCTGTTGTTGGCTGGAATTATAATTATAACTAGAGCAACCAAAAATATGCTCTTAAAAATAGGTTTTAGGGGTATATCCTCTATCCAGTCGCAAATTATTTAATTGCGAGGCGAAATATGGTTACTAGGTTTATGTTGGAAATGTATCAGCAATGCCAATTGATACATTTTTTTTAAATTTAAATTTGTTTTGCGATTGTAAAGTAGAAAAACACGAAAAGACTGTTACGCATTTTCCGAGGCCACAGTCTTTTCGTGTATTTCGCAAAACAAATGTAAATTTACAAAAAATGTGTCAATTGGCATGGCAACATAGATCTAGTAACCATTTCTCGCGTCTCAATTAAATAATTTGCTACCGGATATATCCCTAAAACCTATTTTTAAGAGCATATTTTATGTTGCTTTAATTATAACATACCATTCTATATGAAAATGTGACTCGCTTACCTCCTTACTCTACAAGGTACAAAGAATATAACATGTGCACGCTTGAAAACAGGCGTCTACTTCTGGATGCTGCTTTTATCGGAAATGTCTTTCTCGACCACATCGATTCATCATTCATACTGGAAAACATATCCATAAATGTCCCAAGCACAACTTTGAGTAATCATCAATTTTTGGCGCTTGAACACCACCCAACCAATTATGGCGACAAGAATCCCATTAATTGATCAGCAAAACCATTCAATACCGTAGTTGATCAATTTGATTTTAATTTATCAAAAAACAGTTTTAAAAACAAGTTAAAATCTTATTTTATAAATTTTTAATAAGTCCTTTGACAGTTTCATATTTGAAGTAAAAACTGTTAATTTAAATAATTCTTTTATTTTTATAATTCTGACTTATTTACAATCTAAGTGTGAATAAATTATTATTTTTTATACTTTTTTTTTAAATTTAATTTTTCTTTTTTTTTAATATATTTTATATCTTACTTTTTTTAAATTTGAAATCATAATTGCAATGTACTAAATCGATTTCCTTTAATAATTAAATAAATAAATATCATTTTCCTAATTACTAAGTGCGCATTTTTATATTTTACAGATGGTGAAGACATTTGTATGAAAGCTATTGTCTTCTAAGAGAATTATTCATAAAAATTTAAGAATATGGGTGTAGTGTCCCAACGACTAAAATACCGCTTCTGTGGTTTAATTTCATTAACGGTAATTTAATAAACTTTCTTCTTACGATTTGTAACCAACAAACAGTTCATTAAATTAACCAACTCGAAGTACAATATTTAATTTTTAATAAATCGTTTCCTCTTCTTAAATTACCAGAACTAAAGTGGTTTTGCATGTTTTTAACAAGTGTCAAATCAATTTTGTGACACAAAAAATTGGGCTATCGTATATTGTTAAATTGAAACAAATTTAAGATCAAAATAAAAAAGGAATTTACAAAATAAATAAATGAACGTATATATTTTATTATTTTTATTATTTAAGTTAAACAAAATTAATTTTATATTCTGTCAAAATATCGCTTGTCAAGTGGCTTAAATAAAATTTCTTTTACACAAAACCCCAAAAGAAGTAAAAAAAACATTTTTCTTAATTGCACAATTGAGATGGTCTCCGCCTTTGCACAAGAAGTCAAAATATAAATACAGAATATACGACAGATATTTTGTGTATTGTGTTGTTTGTTAACAAAAAGTGGTTCAAGTGGTTTAACGATGACAAAAATTTGTTAAGGACCACACAAAATTGTTTGTGATTTTTTTTTTTAATTTTAATAAGAAGAATCAATATTTTGGTTTGTAAGACATTTTGTACACAACATAACGTTAACGAGGTGATAACTATTTTTTATTTCATTTATGTACTTTATCGTAAAATGACATTGATTTTGGCTTTTGATGTCAAATCAAGTGGTCGTATTGAATATAATACAAGCCACGGAAGTAAATCAAGTATTTATGTACACAGACACACACACTCATTTAAGTGATTGTTTAATTTAAAATTAACGTTTTATTGTTTCCAATTCGTTTTCTTTTGTTTCAAAAGGATTTATCTTACTCGCGGTGACAAATTGTTTTAACATTTTGGTTTATTGTGTACATTTTGATGTTGATAATGTGTTGTGACAGATTAATGGAATAATTTATGAAATAGTCAAGAAATTTAGTTAACATGCAGGTGATTGATTCGGTACACTTTGAAGATATTTTTTGTAATCTTAATTCATAAAATTTAATAGCTAGCGTGTGTGTTAGATTTATGCATAAAAGTATCGTATATACGCGCGTGTATATAGCGCGGGACAAGAAAAATATAGTTTAGGATAAGCCTGTCAACAGTTTTCGTATATGTCGCGTAATATAAAAATATAATTTACTGCCGATATTGAGTTATTTCAATAAATTTTATTTAAAAATTTCGGCTTAACCTTGAGCATGAAAAATGATCTTAAATAAATACGTTTTAATGATTTATTGACATTTATATTCAAGAATTTTATTTTATTATACATGTTTGAATCACCACCAAATTATGAATATTTCGGCTTAATTTAGTTTTGATATATTAGCGAAATTCGTTCACACGGTGCGTGACTCATTATGGACAAGTATATAGTGAGCAGTCATTCTTCAAATTTCTTTTGATCAATTTCTATACAAAGGAAGCTAGTAAATGTCTTGGTCAAATTTAGGTTTTATATCGGTTAGAATTTTGTAAATAAATATATGCATTTATGATTTGTAACCATATTCGTTTTTATACCCAAAATCATCACAAAAATTTATTTAAGAGGCCATATTTCTTTTACGCTAATGCTCGATAATAAACAAATCAGTCGAGTTACTCTCAATGGGAGTTAAACGGTTACTGTCTTTCGAATTCAATTGATTTTGTTGCTTGATTTTTCATTTGCTTGTATATTAAGCCACTAGATGTCGATTGCTTGTATACAGTCGACAGGTTTTTGGTATTAACGAGTACATATCCCGAAGCATGTGAATGAATTTTAAAGATACTATGCATATAAGAATAAATGTTATAAAAACAAAAACTCAAGCAAATAAATGTGTGATTTGAAATTTTTAAAATGTAAAAACTGTAAATCTAATTTGTTGTCATATAAAATTGGTTATGACTAATTTAATATCAGGAAACACTTATATCTTTTTTATAATTTTGTCTAACAATAAAATAAAAAATTAAATTACCTATCATCTTTATTATATTTATAAGCAACAACAAATAAATCACCCACATTTCATCCGAAGACTTATGTACATGCATAATATATTGTCTTGTATATGGTAATTCATTAAAAAGAAAACAAATTGTTTTTCCATCCACCAATTTAATCGTTTTGTTGTATACGGCTGTTGTAAAATAATGGTATGTGTTGTTTGTAAAACGAAATATAATTTTCCAATTTAAATAATACAGAAAAAAAATGTAATGGTAATATGTGTATCGAACCCAAATGACCCAGTCGAAATCAATTTATTGATGTAGAAAAATATAATGCAAAATAAACATTATGGTTTTGTATATGGCTGGTTCTGATTATTACTTTTTGTTTTGTTCAATGTTTAGATGTGATTGAATGAAGATTGAAATACAGTTATTAAGTTATAGCTTAAGCCGAGTGCGGTTTATAAAAACCAATTAAGCAAAGTCGATCAACTAGTTTTTTCATAGTTGACAAACGCACAAATCAATTTCAAAACGCAACTTTGCAATTTTCAAAAGAAAACTATAACTTCTTCATTAAAATTCAAATACTTCTAATAAGTTAACTGCCAGTTCCAGTTGGTCGAATCCTGTAAAAATCTCTGGAGTTTCAAAAAATGTTTAAAAATTAATATGCATAAAAATAATAGAGGGACGTTTACAAAGATGACATTTCCAGATACACCGCCACACTCAAATAAATCTTACTTGAATTTTAGTAAAAGACGGCCCATATTCATATACATATAGAAATATACAATAATGTATGTTTTAATATTGGGGCCTTGGACGTGGAACCGAGCTGGCCTCTCCATTGGAGAGCAAACGTTACATAAATGAATACTGTCACTGTATAGCAAAAAAATTATTTTGGAAAAGTGCAGATCAAATTTCAAAGAAAAAATGATGATAGACAGAGGTTGTCATTCAAACGTTCGCACGTTCGATGCTAGACTTAGCATGCTCAGATTTTCGCTATCATCATAAAAATATGTTGTAATTGTAAATTAACACTGTTAATTTACAAAAATTTTTGTTTGATTAAATATCAAAACTTGATGCTAAAGTTTTATCACAGGTTTTTCTTTAACACGTTCGCCCCTCAAACGTTTTTTTAATTTTCGGAAAAAACTCTCGTATTAACAATTTAATGACACTTATATGTGTTATGAGTTTGTGGAAAGCTGGCACGTCACATATATGTGACATGAGTTTTGGGTTGCTTCTTTGTCACACATATGAGACATGAGTCTTTCATTTTCGCAATAAATAAGACAGATATGTGTGACGTGCGGTCTACGTGGAACGTAAATTTTTGATTTACAAACAAAATTCGAGGTTTTAGTATTTTAGGTTTATATTTCAAGAGACTTAAATATTATTATTGGATATAAATTACATAAGCGTAATTCAGTTTCAATTATAAAAAAATCAATATTTTTATTGGGTATGCCAAAGTAAAAACATGGATATGGCCATAGTCTGACACATATTTACTGACAGCTCTTTTGCCACTTTTGTAACACAAAAGTCGCATCTTCTGCGACTTTTTGTCATACTTGGAAAATGTGCTATATTTAAAGATAGAGTTTCTGCTCGTCTTGGGCTTCTTTCCCCATGCTGAAATCTGCCCTAAATACGTTATAATTTTTTCTCAAAACTCTAGATGTGACATTGGTTGCTGTTGGTTTCGTTTGTTATATATCCAACACGAATTCCATATTGATATATCCAGTATGTGAAAAAAAAACTTTCATGTACCATCGCACTGAACGTCTCGGGCAAGCATAATACGAAATCATTTGATCCGTCTTGTCGATTCCCGACATATTAGCGTTGTAGTCTACCACTATTTTTGGCTTTATTATTTCTTTATTTTTTTTTAGTAATTAAATATACAAGCTCGGCGTTGTGGTTGGTCGAAATTATCAAAACATCTCGCAGTTTCGCCGCCATGAAATTTGTCCTGGCTTTAACTTGCTTTTTATAACTTGATGGGGATTGCGTTTCCTGTTGGAACGTAATGTTCCCGTGTTAATCTGGCAGAGGACTTGGTAAATAATCCCAACTGCTCTGCCAGATCAATATTACAGTAATAATTATCCATAAACAATATATGTCCTTTACCCAAATATTAATTCATTAATTTAACCACGACTCCAAATGCATGCCCCTTCTCGTTAGAACCGTGCCTCTTCCAGTATAAATAATTAAGTTTATCAAAAATCATCGGAATTGCATAATTTGTAGAATTTAATGCCGTACTTGTGCCTCTTATTCGGTATATACTGCCGGAATGACAGTCTTTCTTGCCACAACAGGAGGGCTTCATCTAATGAAAGATTTTGAGGTGGGCTATAAATGTGTTTTATGTTAGCCAGAACGTGGTTTGTGACATTTTGTGTAATTTATCTGTTTTGGCATCGCGTTGCTCATCGTAGAAACACAGACATCGAAGTATGTTTTCAAATCTTATTCGGCTCATTGTCTGGCCGAACACCTTTTGAGCATAAAGCTCAGATTTACTCCAATAGTGCTTTAGGCTTGATTTTCGATTTAGAGGCATTAGTAGGCATAGGGCAAGAATTAATGTTTCAATTCGCTAATAGTCACATTTTTCCATCGACGAAGGTTTGAATTTGCTCATAGTGGCTTATACTCAATTATAAACTTAGCACGTGCGTTAGTCCAAGTTATATTTTTTCGAGCAACACATCTTCAAAAATTTCCCTAAATTATTCCACTGGTTCGGCGGTTGGTGGGGTAGATCTATCGATATCAATACTGCGCCGTTAAAAACATTCATCATTATTATTTTTCACAACATTTCCTCGATCTGGTACGTCTTGCACGTCTATTTCAACTGAGGATCCAGATGAGATACCCTCAGTGTCATAGATGCGACAGCCGCTGTCCAAATTTTCAAAGTCTATCGCAATGTTGCTTGAATTCAATTGAGAAACGTAATAATTACGCACAATATATAAGCGTTTTCCTCGACTTTCCATTATGCAAAAATTTCTAATAAGAACCTATTATAATATGCAATTCACCTCAAATTCATCAAAATCACAAAATCCGAGAATGAAAAAGAAAATGAGAAATAATAAAATTACTGCCTTACCACTTTTATACTACACAAAACACTTTGATAAAATTTTGTCACTTCTCAAAAGAATCAAAACCCGCTATAATACTCGCAACAAAAATTATAAGTATAAATAATACGCAAGCGAAACCCTTCTTTACTATCTGAAAATCGTCAACAAACTAACATTAAAATGCATCGTTACTCCTGTTGTCCTTTTCTCTAAACCAATGTCGGGGTTTCCCGAAATATGATCATAGTTCAATAACTAAAACTTTCTCATTGAAACCGTATGTCACAAATGTGTGTTCCATTCCAAATTTATATACATGTAAAGTAGCAGTAACTTGTGACTCAGATATGTAACATGACTTTTCTGGGAAACTTGAGTGACACACATATGTACTATATGTGTCTTTGAGGGGCGAACGTGTTAAAGTTGATATTTTTAAAGTTTATTAACAGGATGTCATACACCTTTGGATTTGATTTTATCGTCATAGAATAAGTTCACTCATAGTTCTGTTATCCGTAGGTAAGAAGCAAACCACTAATTAGTTGACAAATCAATATCACAGGAAATATATAACAGACGTTTACGTTTGACTTTAGATGTGTCAACAAACGTCAGCCTAGTAGCGAAATGAATTTATCAAAGAACTGAAATTAAGAAAAGCTAAGATTGATCGCTGTCATTAAAAAATTACGAGTTTTTTTTAAGTATATCTACTGTTCGAAAAATTTTACACTGAAATGAATATCAGTGTACGAAGAGTATGCAAAGTACAAAACAATTTAATACTTCAAGCTCAACGGATCATCTGGCTCTGCACAATATTTACTCGGTAACTGGATAGCTATGCTCGCTCCGGTTGTGTTATAAAACAGACCTATATAGTTTTATTTTGACGATTTCTCCCAAATCAATTTAGCGAACCAAATGCTAATCTGTGTATTGTGCACCGAGTGAAGGTTGCGAAGGGTAAAATTACTCATGTTCATTTAACTTTTGCCTGCCTCATTTCTGAGATTACATTATTAATTTACAATGATTGGTTCATTGAATTCTACCAGGTCACTGGAATTCCGGATGAGGCATACTGTTATGCCAAGGGGGTGTTCTCCTTGGCTTAGATTTAAAAAAAAATCTTTTCGTCGGTAACAATGCAATAGTGTATATCTACAAAATTCGTCAAATTCAATTTTTTACATTATCCTTAAGATCGCCACTGTTCCACTTATTTCTAAGTTTCAGTTCCACCTAAACAGGTTTGAAGCTTGTCAAATCTATAATTTTGTAATTTTATTTTCATCTAAGCTAGGAGTAAAACCAAAAACTTCTTTTCGCATCCTGTAAAAAACTGGAAATGTATAGATACAGACTATTGCAATGTTAATCCTTCAGATTAAAGTTTAGATGAACGGGAAAGTCGAGTACTTGTCTCAGTGTTACCAACTATTATTTTCGATGGATGCCAAATTGACGTCCAAATATTGATCAATTGACTGATCGTTACAAAACATATTTTTGTATAAAGGGCTTAAAATAATTGTTTTCTGCACGGCATGAAAATAAAAGTTTGCTAACCAATGACGAGTATTACAGTCAGTGTAACGCAGGCACAGGCAATGCAAACAATATTTTCTTTACCTCCAACTAATGTTCACATTTGATGAAAGAAAAACTGACACTAACAGCATGATGAGGCATCGGATGCTTAAAAAATCACGGCCATTATTATCAAAATTTTGAATTTCATGAAATTTTGAATTCAAATTGACGATGATTTGAATATTCAAGATGCCAACCGTTGGCAGATATGAAAGCGCACATTGAAATCATGTTTAGGAAAGCAGTGCTAAAAATGGCGTTAAGTAGTTATTAGTTTAATGAATCTATGGGTAATTTCAAATTTTGTTGGTTTTGAAAATCGTTCAAATGCCCTCAAAAGTCATTAAGTACATATTGGAGAATCTGTAAGGTGAAAATTTTAAAATAATAGTATTTTGCAGTGGTGTTCACAAGGACGATCGCATACTGATTTTTTTATGTTACCGTCAGAAATTTTTTACTCTAAATTATCGAAATTGACGATAATTATGCTAATTTGATGTTTGTTAATTAAATAAAGGTTCAAATTTCATCAAAAAGAAATTAAGTAGTTTTATTTGTAGAGACTAGAATCTGGAATTGCAAGATAAAGCTAAATTGTAATTCAGCCTACTAGTAACAAAACTTGAGAAAGGTAATTTAGCCCATTTTTCAAATTTGAAGGACCATCTGAAATACAAATATTAAGAAAGTGTTTGAAAAACGTATTAACAAACGACCTAAGAATTTCAAAAAATTTGAAGGGATTGTTTTATTTATTAACTATCCATTTCGCACCACATTGTATCTAGAAGCAGAGATCATTAAAATTAAAAACGATTTAACACTTAAAATGATAACTTCTATATAATATGTTTAGCAGTACTCACCAGAAGAAACCTATATCCAACACACGAAAATGTGTGACAACTTACATTCTAATTTTGGATAAATGGGTAGATCACTGATCAGTTTGATTTCTAAAAGTGGATGTCGTGCAAAATTAGTGGCCACCACTATTTGCACTATTTTCAGTGAATATAAATTGTAAAGTTAATTAGAGAAATTAACAATTTTTTTTTTACTAAATGTAGAACTTTTGGAAGTGCTAGAGTTAGTGACAAAAATGTTCGGATGTACCAAGGAGTGCAAATTTGCCGATTTTTCAATTTACCGGTTAACGGTAAATTTTGTATAAAGTCGGTAATTTATCGAAAATTTAAGGGTAAATTGAATTTAAATAATAATTTGAAATAATACTGTGCCTTAAACCAGTGAAAAATTAATAAACCATTAATAAACAAATTAATGTACTTCATAAAATAAAATAATGAATAAATTCACTATATCACAAAATAATTGTTTAATAATTGTTTACAAGGTGTTGGCGCGTAAACCGACAAAATTGTTTGGCAGATTATCCCCCTAATCTGCCAAACAATTTGGAAGCTTTCAACCCATGGCACGTTAACTGAGATATGATAATTTAAAATTTTTTTAAATTACCCAAAATCTCGCCTTTAAATGTAAATAACTTTTTTGTTTTTAGTCGTAAAGGCACGGCATAAATTTTATTGTATTCTGCAATGTTATTCTAAGTAAATCATTATTTAATACAATTGATTTAAGAAAAATGACTAATGGGCTTCCAAATGCTAAAAAATTTATAGAAGTTCGAAAAATGTCACCATCAAAATTCATTTAAAAAAATGAATTTATTCATTTATTTTGAAATTAGCTTTATTTTAAAAAAATTTCTAGTTTACGCCCTTTCCAGTGGTGTACTGACATGTCATAGAAATCACTCATTGCGTGGTTAAAAAACGTGATATTATTTTGTCAGGGTTATTTGTGTCAGGGTTAAGAAAGTACCTTTCAAGTTATTAATAAATTTGTAATCAACTTCATTTATTAGATTTTGTTCAAAACGCCCTCCTCAACTTCCCATATACATGCACTCTTTCTTTTTTTTTTTAATCTTCATGGTTGTTGTGCGAAGTTGCATTTCATGGGTACCTATGTTACGTACACAAACTCCTAAGCAGGTCTCAAGACAAAGAAATCCAAGTTTGTGAGGTCTAGGAATAGCGCAAGCCTACAAATAGGGCAACCCATTCAAATCTTTGCGAATGAATCATTTAAGTATTTTCCTACCGTTTAATGGTTATGTGCCGGAAAGCCGTCATTTTCAAAAACAATCAACACATGTTCTAAAACTGGTAAAATCAGATCAGGTAGCTCCTTCTGAACAAATTTTATATAAATATTTGCGGCTAAGTAGGCGTTCTGGCACATAATATGGGCCGATAAGGTTTCAATCAATAACACCAGCCCAAACATTAACGCTGAACTTACTTAGTAAAGAATCCTGCTTTTTCTTGTGTGGATTTTGATCTTTTCTGCCCCAATGAAGCGGATTGTGTAAATTCTCAATTCCCTCACGATTGAAGTTAGATTCATTTGTACACAAAATCCTTTTCAAAAAGCTATCATCCTCAACATCTGTCTATGAAACTCCAAAGTCGCTTTACCACGCTTTTCGAGACCTGTAACAATTAACAATTTAACAAGAACAAAGTGAAACACACGGGCACTTTCGGTAGCAAATACTGACATATTGGCTGTATAGCACAAAGCAATTAACAACCAGTTTACTTATTTTTTAAAATCTATCAATAACTTTAAAAACATTTTCTAACCCTGGCACAAATAACTCTGACAAAATTACATTTTTTAGGATTTGGAAACCCATAAATCATCAAAACCCATAAAATAAATTATATTACATTGCAGATTACAATAAAAGTTATGTCCGTGTCTTTACGACTACAGACAAAAAAGTTATGGCCATTTAAAGGAGAGATTTTGGGTAGTTTAAAAAAAATTAAAATTATCATATCTCAGTTAACGTGCCACTTTGAACATCACTTGAATGGGATGAACGCTTCCAATAGAATACCCCCCCCCCCCCCACCCCCAATCTTTCATTAAATAAAATTCATTCGTTCGATTAAAACATGCTCTCCATTTTTGACAATGAAAAGGGCGCATTTCATAAATATTAATTATAAATATAATTTTACCGAAAAAATCGATAAATTTCTAAAAATTTACCGATAAATCGGAAATATATTTTATATGGTAAATACGATAAATCGGTAAACGGTGATGCTCTCCCTAGATGTACCAGATTGCACACATGCAACACTGAATTTTAGGTGCTAAAAATACTCTAAACGTTCTAGATCTAGCATCGAAAATCATTGCTAATTTGACAACACTGATTTGTCACTTATGAGGTAATTGAGTGGTCTGTCGAAAGTTCATTTTTTGTATAATTAACGGATTTCGAGCTAAATACAATTTAAACCAACTATTTTAAGCCACACAACATTAACTAAAATTATTTAATTTCTCATATATCCATAAATGTCTGCATATTTCTAATTTAAATTAAGTGATACACGAGTAGCAAAAATATTTCATATATTTCAAACCAAAATAATAATCCGTACCTTGTGACTACCTCCCTAGTCCATAATCGACCAAGTTATCTTCGACCCCAGGGATGCTAGAAGAGGCAAAAAACTATTGGTTGAAGCATAATGACGACAAGGCAGTCAACCAAATTTGTACTAACTGAAACGGTTGCTTCACATTGATGGTGAAGTTATAATCTTGTAGTCGCCTTATATTTCACTTCTTGGAATATAGCATTAAATCTACTAACTGCACAATGCCAAAAGCCAGTGTACTTGCCATCTTCAGTTTTTTCTACCAAGTAATTTAAATCCAATTGATTGTGTGTGAGTTTTCTTTTAAAGAGAGGAATCCTCTAGAAACCCTTAATTTGAAGTCTCTCTTCCTCTCTATCCAGTGGATTTAATCCTTTTCAGATCAATTAACACTCCTCTTTTCATTCACGTACACACCACCCATTCCCTACGCAAATAATTACAGTATACCACCTGCACATTGCAAGCTCCATGTCAATCTGTACACTGACACGGACGGTGGGTTGGCACTCTAACAAAGGGTTTTAGTTGTGTTTATTACCATCAGTGATCGTAATCTATGACGAAAATTAGCTTTGCATTCTGCATTTGGTAGGATTCGAACCCAATACCTCTCGGACCAAGTGGCGAAGCTTTAACCATTGTAACACTTGCCCGGATTCCTACTGAGTATATCTGCAGACCATCAATTGTGCCTACCATATTTTCTGAAGGACCTGCATTTATATAGAACACAATTCGATAGGAGATTTAATAGTTATGAAAATTCAAACGGTTCTCACCAAACCAAACCTACACTTGACATCATCGCATCAAATTAGTTTTCATCTTAAAAACAAGACGGTGTTATTAAGAACACTTTTGTAATTCGTTCTACGAAATAAGTGATTAATTAATTTTTTAATCTTTTTATATTTTCAAACTAACTTAATTAAAAATCATAAATCAATTTAGTTTGACCCGGAGACATATTAAAATATATTCGTTTCAACACCACTCCTAACCCAATAATAATATTGTGAAGTTACATTGGAAGTGACCTCAAACCTAAATTAAATCGGTGTTCTAATAAATCAGTTCTCAAAAAGACATGGACATGGCGCATAAAGACACACCAAAAAATTGCTACTCACAATTTTTCTTAATTTCTAAATATCTAAAAAAAACTTGTTTGTGTTTATTAATTTATTATTTTCAATAATAAATTAAAATTTAATAAATTACCATTGATCTTAACATTCAAAATAATATTTAACAAAAAAAAAACGTATAATATATTTCTCATGATCATTAACTACTTGACTTTATCGATCATGCAATAAAATAAAAAGCAAAGTAAAAAAAATCTTTAGGAGGTAAATAATAAATAAGATTCTGATGATTAATTAAATCAAATATTATTACTCGTATATTTGCAAAAGTTATAACTACATTGCTGTGACTGCGCGCAAAGTTGAATATTTCGTTTGTTGTTGTTGAGTCTCTAACTATTACGTGGGTGGGTAATTTTGTTTACTTATTGTTTTTCTCCCGCTTTTATGATATTCTTGTTGATTTGAAGTTGTATACAATATATAAGAAGAAATAAAATTAAATATTCCAATTGATTTTTTTTTTCGTACTTAGTTGGTTTTGTGCAAACTTGTGTAAAGTAGGTGTTATTCTGAAACGTGATAAAATTTTCTTCTCTATTATATTGTTGTACTGTAGACATAGCAAATAGACAACAAAAAAATTGTTGAATATTTGAAATTTTAATTTAAGTAAATTTTCATGATCACACAAGCACAACACACACTAATGAATAGTAATTACAATTTCTTTGTGGAGAGTTACGAATCGAAATTTGTATCGCCAATTGATACATAAATTTTTACTGCATCATGACAAGATCTGTTAAATACGTAACCCGAGTAAAATTCTTCAAAATATAGTATTCCCAACTTTCACTTGACATCTACATATGTAACATCTCCGTCAATACTTTAGTTTAAATTAAAGTCATTAAAATGTTAATCAAAATTCATCTTAATATGTTATGCATTAAAAATCATTTTATCACCTGCAATGAAGAATATTAATAAATAGTTTGATCCAATTTTGAACACAACAAAAACCACAAAACTGTTAAAACCTGTGATTCTACGATCTTTCTTCAAGTACTTTGATTTTTTTTTCGAGAACAATTTAACTCGGCATGGAATATTATATTTCTGTTAAAAAATTAGTTAATTAACGTTAAATCATTAAAATTTGAGAATATCTTCTATTACGGTTAAATATTTTTTTTAATAAATAAATAAATTTATTATTTCGAGATGTTCACATACAAAGTGGGATAAGAAAATTTCTTTATAATGTACAAGTACCTACTTACTAGTGTAGTGCACTTTGTCTATATCACTGTGGGTAATTAAACGTTTTTGAGATGATGATGGGAGAGAGTTGATTGATTTTCGGATATGAGCGCGGCTCGATACAGACCAATCATTCTACAAATAAAATTGCCGTGTAATATTGTAACATAATGATGTTGTTAACAAAGAAACTAGAAATTCATGGCAAATAAATTTAACCTTTTTTGATTAGGCATCGTCCTTTCCACGAGCCGTGATATTTTGCTAATTAAGAATTAAATATAAAACAGCAGCTGAACAAATAAGCTAATCAGGTTAGCAAAAAATCAGCAATTTCTATAGACACAAAAATTAATTGGCAGTTCGTCAAAGTTCAATTTTTCATAAAGTGAAAGTGATTCGATTGATTCAAATTCAATCAATCAGTGACAGTTAAAATAATAATATCAGAACATTTGTGATTTATAACCGTTGATCGAATGTTTTTAGGAGTTTATTAATTCGTTTTTCATCACTCGCTTTTGTACAGATTTGTGTTATTTTTAAATCGTTTAATATACGGAATAGTATACAATCGTAATTTCGATTTATGCTAAAATGTTCAGAAAACAGAAATTCGGAAAAATTTCAAATTTTTACACAATTTCAAAGGCAACTAAACTATAATCCTGAAAAGGTTAAGTGTTTTTTTGGATATTACCGAGATTCGAGTACAGATTTAAACCGGATTTTAAGCTAGGGTTTCGATCAATTCCAAAATAATTGATATACATTTTACTTTGCGTTAGATTTTAATTATCAACTCTATAAATTTCAAATTTTAAAAATAAATGACAAAGAACGAGAAATAAATAAAATTTAATCTTATTAGAATTTGCTGTTCAATTTGTAGATTAACATATTTTCCGACTAAATTTTTTCGTTTATCAGATAAAATAAGTTCGACACGTCTTATTTGCATAACGGTTAAATGTTATAACATAAATTATTTACTATTATATATTATTTTGTTAAGAAATTAGTTCCCCTCCTCCCCTTCTTGTATAGGTGAAGCGGGGGGTAACTTTGAAATTAAAATAAGATCCCGTATTTTTTATTGCAGATTCGGATTCTACGGCTTAAAGTACATATAGGTCTTTTAAATATAATATATAGTAAAACTTTAACATACCGGGTGATTTTTATGATCCAGGTCGTTGATTTTTTTAATAACTATTAAATGAAATATAGTTTTATAATTTATATTGTATTGGTAGATTATATGGTCTTTAACATTATGTATGGAATATAATGTCATTCAAGTGGCCGTTTTTGAACGTGGTGCAAAGGCGAGCTCTTTAAAGCACGGTTCATAGCATTTTTGTATATGTTTGATGTTATTTCAGTAATTCCTTTTCTAATGTTGCCCTTAAGCATCGAGGTTGTGGTTGGTTTATTGGTATGCACGGGTCAAGTATCTCCGTAGGAAGAAATCGGGAGGGCCCAAATTAGGTGATCATGGAGACCAGTCGATATCACCACTTCTTGATATTATTCGGCCGAGAAAACTTTTTCGAAAACTGTTGTCTTATTGGAGGAAGTACATATTCTGTAGGCCTAATTGATCCGATTCGGACACACAAAAGTTTTCCGCCATGTCCCGATAGCAGTCACCAGTAACTGTTACAGCATTGCCTCTAGCGTCTTCACATAAATATGACACAATGATGCCGTCGGCCCAAATGGCGCACCTTAGAACTACTCTACGATGGAGTAGTTGTCTTTGGCATATCAATTGACGGTTTTCAGTGCCTTAATAGCGGCTACTCTGTTTATTAACAAAGTCAAGTCGAATTGTGTTTCGTTGCTCTTAAAGATTTTTTATCAAAAATGGTGGTTATATCGAGCTATAAAACTCGAGCACGCTCTTATGTCAATTAAATTTTATACGGGCAAAAATACAAATCTTCTTTAAGAATTTTAACAAACATGATAGACATTCCCAATTCACTGCATCAATCTTTTATGCTGCACGTTGGCCTAATTTTCACCCAGTCCTTACTTTATCTTCATGTACATGAAATTTTCAAAATTATCCATAATATGGTTCATTAGCTCGAAACATGATTAATACTTAAAAAGTCACTTAATTTTCTCCGCGTATTCAATTATTTACAAAAAATGTTTTAATAATTTCAACACGTTGTTGGTGCGTTAGATGCAAAATGGCCGCCAAAAAAAATCGACCTGGAACATAAAAAGCTCCCTGTATAAGTCATTTTGGTGTATAGTCAGTGCCTCCTGAATATAAGAGCCCTAAGGTTCCGCCATTTTTTCCATGTGCTTTCCATAGAGGGGAAGCTTTTTGTACTTTTTCATACCAACCAGTGTATTTTAGTATTTTTTTAGAAGCTTTTTTGTATATAAAAACGTAAATTAGTTGTTTGAATTTTCAATGTGAATGGTTAAGCATAATATTCAGGAAAAGCATATTTTAATATTGAGTCATATTATGTTGAGTTAACGCAAAAACATTTAAATTAGTCTAACACAATTTTTTTGTTTTGTAGAAACAAGAATCTGTTTATGTGTGTGTACAGAAAATTAGAAATTAGTATAGAGTCTTCCATAAAAAAATCAACATTATTTTTCCAAAACAAACGTTCGTTAAAAAAGGCTTTTGGAGTAGCAATGTAATATGGGGATTATTGTGTTTTGGGTTCTATTTCAACATTGTTGATGACAGACTTCGAAAACTGTTTTTTCGTTACTTGTTAAAAATTTGATTTTTTATCGCATCAAATTCGCAGCCTATATTGTTTCATCCTGTAGTATAAACAAAACAGAGCTTCACCAAATAAAAATATTGTAATTTGATAAAGCTTTTCGCAATTATTAAATCAGTCAAAAGATGTCGCTTAGTATACATTTCTTAGTATAAATAAACGAGTTCAAAGTACGACTTGGTGCTTTAAGATTTTATATCCGTATATGAGCCAACCATGCAAAAAGTGGGTAGAGCCACGGGCCATTTACATACTCACAAAAACCATTAAGTTATTAACAATATACAAAGGCCTTGGGTTATCTTATTGAATTTCACACAACAACGATCCCAGAAAACGTACACGAACGATGCTATAAAAATGAAACATGAAACATGCATAGCCTTTCAAGACCAGTAGATCGGCATAATCTATTGAACCAGCCGGGAATTACTACAATGTATACGAACTGTCTGTCATACACCTTAGCCGAGGGCTTTTAGCATCAAAAATCCTCAATAAATCCTTCTATTAACAAATTAAGGGCAGGTGCCGTTCACCGATATGAACGTCGTGGAAAATGATAAATTTACCGGCGATAATGGTAAAATATTTCGAGCATTTTTGCAACTGAGCCTATATTTCGTTAGATTAATGCTCATACGAGATACATGCAACTATAAATATTATTTGTGTCTACTCGTATGAGCTAGTTATGAAGAAATATACAAAAAGCTTTTAAGAGTCGATTACGTGATACTTTAACCAATGTACATCAATCCTTACTGCACAAATAAACTATACGAAGGTAGAAGATACACTTATAGACTTAGTTACACGAGTTCGTGTACATTGTACAAATTCCCGCCTGGATTGGACCGAAATAAAAAAATAAAAAAAAAATTGAAAAAAATTGTGACATTTTTCTATTATTGTTTTACAGCGCGCAGCAACTACGATGGTAAATATTTTGCGATGAAAAGCTTTATTTACGCCAACCGAATAATAAATAAAATGTATAATTGTTTTGAGTTTTATTAATTATGTTAAATTATTGTATTAAAGATTTCGCGCTTAACTTACAATAATAATGGTTTATTTTCGTAAATAATTATTTAATTATTTTACGCTTTTCTGTAATTTCAAGTAAATTTATTACAGAGACATCTGTAAACGGATTTTCAAATTACAGAAAGCTCAGTTTTGCAATCGGATAAAATTGAAGTTTTTTACGTTTTGTTCTGTTTTGTAATAATATTTAATTAAAAAAAATCATGACATCGTTGATTTTTTGTATACAAAAATAATTTTCAAAAAATATTATTATGTAGAAACAATAATATTTTTCATAAAATTGATTGATAAAATTTCGTTTCAGCCCACGTTTTCTCTTTAATTTTGTTATAAATGGGGAATGTTTAGATTGCTATTAAGTGCATCGTTCATCTCAAAAATGCTGATGTGCATGTGACCAAAACTTACCAAATAAGTTAAATTTTTATAAAACTAAATTTTAAATTGGATGTAAGAGGAATCCGCGGCAGCACCCTTTGTTATCTTACTTTATAAACCTACACAACTAAACGGAAAGCTCATTTTTATAGAAAATTAATAAATTTATGCTCCGTTTTAGTTTAAATTTACCAAATAAATACTACATTATGATGGCTGATTTTCAAATATGTGTTCTTTGAATAGTTTATTAAAAATATAAAATTAAAATTTAGATGATTTGTTTAATTTTTTATTCATAAATTCTTGTTCAAAAATTTTCCAATTACCACGGTTTCTTATAGTAATTCAATAAAATCTTCCCCTCTTTTCAGTAGAGGGGAAGCTTTTATTGAATTACTATAAGAAACCGTGGTAATTGGAAAATTTTTGATCTCTCTTTTTAATATTACGGCTCTTCAAAATCATAGATGGCTCTGGTATAGTTCTTAGAATACTAGTACAGTGTCTTATAAAGTTTCAATGCCAAATTGTCTATTATAGACACCCGAACCTTACAATTATGTTAAGATAAAAAGTTTATTAATAAGACAAAAGCTAGTTGCATCTCAATATTTATCCTATTTCGATCTTGGCAGCCTAATATTTTTCCCGGAGTTTGGGAATTTGTTTTTTAAATAAATATATCTCTATAGTGGTATTATATAACTTATGGTATATATTATTGCAACATTCTACAATATCAATTACATGTTTTTTGGTTTTAGAATAAATTTCATCTACGTCATTTATATCACCGATAGTAATCAGAAACGGAAGTAAGTTCTTAAGAAATTTTCAATGTTATAAATGTTCCATTAATGAATGGGACACATAAATTCACTAAACTGCGAATATGATTGCTCTCGCATGATTTTTTGCGGCCCACAAGTACGAGTAAAAAACATCGATTGAAAGTGAGCATCGTTATTTTCAAGAAAAATGGGAGATTAAATATTTTTTCATTCAAGAAAAAGTTAAAATCTCGTGCTTAATATCCATATTCCTACCTGCCCATACAATTGTGTGGGTAAGGCAAAAGAATCATGTCAAAAATTTATTTTTGTATGTATTTTGGACCAACATACACATTAAAATTAATTCATTTTCGTCCGAAAAATAACACTATAACTATAATAATAGTAAAATCTATACTATTAAACGAACAATAATTGTATATTTATCTGTAAATTTTTTCTCGAAAACGGCACAATAATTTTTTCTGAAAATTGGCATACTACCATTTTCCGGTGTGAAAAAACGATCTAGATAAGTCACGACTTTGGGAAAATTCGTTTAGGGCCTTAATTTTGTAGAAAAAAAATTTCATACGAATGACGTCACAAATACTTGGAATAGTTGAATGTCTGTACTAAATATTTTAAAAAGCACACTATAATTTAATTTGATTGTCGATAGTATAGAATAATTTGTCGATATAAATATACACAAGCAAAACGGTTTGAATCCCATTTTATATCAAAATTATTCTCCGCAGATTCAAAATTGTTGGTCTCCGAAAGCTGGTCAAAATCTTGTTTATATGAAAATCAAGGTCTGTCTTAAATAATAACGTTTGTGAAATAAAAATAAATAAAAATTTGCCAAGTAATAAAAATCGTGATAAAAAACTTAAATTTAAAATAAATAAAATTTTATAAATGCGTAATTTAGATATTTTGGAGGGTGTGTGCAATGGAACACGCCTGATTGTTACTAAGAAAGTTGGTAAATGGTTATTAAGATAGTTGGTAAAATTGTTAATTTTATTCGAGCACGCGGATTAAAGAATCAATCTACGTCATTGCTGAAAAATGTGGAGTCTGGTTACGAAGATTTGCCATATTATACTGAAGTTCGTTGGCTTTCGAGTCATAAAGTTTCAAGAAGATTTTTACAACTGTTGGACGAAATCGTATTTTAAAAATTAAAGATTACGAGTGCTCTGAACTGAAAGATGTTAATTGGATACCAGATTTGGCTTTCTCAGTTTTTTTTTTTTTTTTTTTCACAAAAAAAGAAAGTATTAATTATCCAAGTAATGTATGGATTTAATGTCCTTTTAAGGTCAATTAATACCTAACTTTTCATTCCGCACTCACCCACCCATTGACCTACTCACACAACTACAGTGTGTCACCTGCACATTGCAAGCTCCATGTCAACCTGTACATTGACAAGGACGGTGGGTCGGCGCTGGGTTCTGCACTCCAACAGAGGATCTTGATAGTGTTCATTAACTTCACCGATTGTATTCAATGAAGAAAATTCGCTTTTGCATCCTGCCTCTGCTGGGTTGCAAACCCAGTACCTCCCATTCCAAGTACCGAAGCTTTAACCACTGCACTATTTGTCCGGTGAGACATTACTAAGCATTTCAGTCAACTCAATATCAATCTGCAGGGTAGAAACATGCTCATAACTTCATTGTATGACCATCTAAATTCATTCAAATAAAAGATATCCCTGTGGATACAAATACAAATAAAAAAGAAAATTTATCAAATTTTTCTAGCTGTAAGTCTTTTGCTTAAATATCGAGAATTCAAATTTGAAAAATATGAGAAACAACTAAATAAGTTGGAAGAAGATTTCGAAAAGAGGTTTTCGGATTTTCAAAGTACCAAGTCTCATTTAAAAATGTTTGCTCTCCGATGTCGGTTGACATTGAAAATATTGATGAAAATTTGCAAATGGAGTTTATAAAATTACGATTACCTAAACAGACATATAAGGAAATTGGTATTCCAGAATTTTACGGGTACTTACTTGCAGATCGTTTTCCAGGAATTCGATGTTTTGTAATACGCATATTATCCATGTTTAATAGCACATATATTTGTGGACAACAGATTTTTTCACAAATGAAGATGAATAAAACTGCGCAGTGAACCAGATTAACTGAAGAACATTTAGCTTCGATATTAAAAATTACATCAAGCCAAAATTTATTACCAGATTTTGATGATTTGAAAATGGGAAGTGGTGCATTATATCGAGCAAAAAATAACTTATATTCTTTTTATTAATAAATATATTTCTATATACATTTTTGTTTATTTTCTTTATGGTAAATCTATATTCAATTTACACTCAAAATTTGAATTTTTAGATGTGGCCTTCAAAAGGATTTGGAATACAATATTCAAAGAATTTGACCCGTACACTGGTATGAGTTTGACATGCCTGCATTAGAGAGTTGTAATACGAGACGCGCTCTCTGTTAATTGATTAGAAGCGTTCGTTTAAAATGTTGATCCAATAAATTTTTACTGTGTGCCTGACGCCAATTCTTTTGTCTAAATTTCCGACTAACTAAATTGATCCTTAATTCACCCAAGTATTATTAGATTTCTCTAATATTGATAAACCAAAATCTACTCGATATTAAGTTCTAAACTGCAATTTTATTTTAGATTTATCAATTACTGATTAGAAATGTTTTGTGAACGTTAAATTTAAATTTATATGGCAGATTTTAATTAAACATCAGATGCGGTTTATTTTGTGCCATCTTTGAACGATTGGTATGAGCTAACTATAAATTTAGTTAGTTGGAAGTTTAGACAAAAAATCGACGTGAGGCACATAGCATAAGTATATGAATTGATTTTACAAATTATCTCGCAGATGGCCAAGTAGAGGGTAAAACTAATATTATTAAACTTAGTTTACTAACTCTGTGTAGCAGCGTAAACACCGCAACTAATTCATTATTGAAATTATCAACTTTCATAATCTGACAAACAAAAAAAGAATAACAAAAAAAAATTGCAGGTGATAATATTCTGTTGTTAACGGCATTTCAAAGTACAACTCCTTCATAAATACCATAAAGGCGCTTTTACTATTTAAATCGGGGTCACAATAAAAATAAAACTTACATTTAATCTCAATCATTTGCTTTATATAGTATACTATACCTCTATGTAGTACAACAACAAATATTTTTTGAGTTTAAGACAGGTTGAATTGACATACAAAAAACTATTTCACGGTTTAATGTTATAAAATTAGTTTTGCAGTTAGTATAAATTAATATTATTATTTTATAATTTAACTGCATCAATTTATTTATATTGGTATGCTAAGTAGAGCTATATGGTATGAAAAATTGAAAGTGTTTTGAAGTGTACGAGTGAGCTACAATAAGAAATCAAAAAAAAAATATGTATAAATTATGCTTTCACTTTGATACATTCATTTTTATATGCCATTATCTCAGCCGCCCGCGATATATCAAGGTCGTATTGAATTATAATCATGTGTACATAAAAAGTTGTATTTTAAATAATATTTTTTGATTTTATTGGAATTTAAAATGTTGAAGAGACATTCTTGAAATATTTTTAACTTTTGTTTTTGGTTGAACATTATCAACTTTTCTGTCCATCCAACGATACGAAATTACTTTATTTTATTTATAAAAAAAATATTTTTGATTAAATTATCGTTATTTCTTATTTTGGAGTTTTAAGAAGAATTATAAGATTATATTTTATTTTGTGGCTTGACACCTTACATTTTTCTCTTATGGACAAACATTATATTACACATTCTATATTATATACAAAGGTGAGCACTCGGTAGCAAACAACGAACCAATATGGTAAGTCTTATTTCTTTGGCGGATCTATTTAATAATAACAACAAAAACATTATTATTGTTTTGTAGATGTTGTTATTGGTAATGTAAAATATAGTACACAGCTGGTAAATTTGATTATCTTTATAAATAAGCACTTCCTAGATGACGATTAAAATTATTGTAGTATTAAGATTTGTGCGTGTGAAAACTATAGCCTTCATTTGATTGCATTAACCAATAAATACTGTTAATTGGAAAATATTTCTTAAACTTTTGCAAAAGATGTTTGTTAAGTTGTAAACTAAAGCCGATTTTTATTAGTTTATATCAGTCACCGTTGTAAATTCAGTTTAGTTTAATTTCCTAAGAAAATATTAGTTCTCAAATATCGAGGTCAAGTTAAAACTCGAAACATTTTCATTGTTTTGCAGACTCAGCAGACTAACATGGAACTATATATGTGTAACATAATCTGTGAGGTTAATATTAACCAGGGACTGTGAACTTAAACGCCAACACCTAATGGTTTACCACGACTGTACATAAATTGCAAATCCTCGTCCACACTTGATTACTGCGAATTTTAAAATTTCCATAATTTGATTTTCATGGTTCTTAACATCTCAAAATTTATTACTATTTTTCGCATTTTTATAATCTAAGGATACAATAAAAAAAAGTATAATCAGTCTAAAATATTTCCGTACAACCCGACCAATGCAGTAAACATTAATTTTTAACATTTTTTTGAATTTTTTCTAACTCTAATAACATCAACTGATCCGCAATTCGTACCTGAGCCATTAATACTTTGAGTCGAGAAACAACGTTTCAAACACATATATAGACTTTATTAAAGAGATGCGCCACCGATTTAATAATCTTGCACCAAGAACTCCAAAACAACAACAACAACCAGTCAAATCATTCACCTTCTCACCACATGCAGATGAAAAAAACACATTGAATAGAGAGCAATTATTAAGCGGTATTTTAAACAACAAGGTATCAAATAGCAGAACTTGCGTGAACAGATAGAGGCGCCACACAAAAAAAGGATCGATAATGGAAAATCAGCAAACACTCTGAAACTAGCCCTAACTGAAAAAGGGGAGCTAACGAATCAGATTAAAATTTTGAACGAAAATATGCCTGGTGGTATGCGAGGTTTACACAACGCAAGCACTAGTGCACAACAACAGAGCACTAACGAATACGAACAATATCAATTATTTAAAAATATACACCGGTAACCCGGCCACCGAAACCAATTAATCATGTACTAACCATAGGCTGAAATTATAAAAAAGGGTGATCGATTATCAAATAAAGCTATCATAATCGTATGGCTTCAGTGGCAAGAGACATCCATAAATTGATGTCGCAAGGGATCATCCTCACTGAATCTGCTTCCGTAATTCGCTCATTATGCGATACCACCAATGAGTGCGTGCATGCAATAAGAAATATAAAAGCATTCGTAGTAAACAATATAACTTACGATCATCCACAGAAACCAATAGAAATTCAAACATGGAATAATCTAACCAACTTACTATTGAGCTGATCCTAATTATCATATACTAGCACGTAAAGAATTACTTATTGGAACAGATTATAGATCATAATACCTGATAATATGATGAAAGGAAAATCAATAACCAAGTGTTCCTCGCTCGCTCCAGGTTAGGATGGATAATTTTGAGAAAAACCATTAAAACAACCAATCCAAAAAACGCTTGACAAGCACCAAACACAACTGCGATTACCACCGAGAAAAGAGGAAATACGAAAAAATCTCAAATAATTTTGGGAAATCGAAGACTTACAACCTCCATGAAAGCAAGAAGAAAGGTGCGAACAGCTGTTCCAAAATACTATCAAACGATTAACAGATGACAAGTTCATCTTCAAAATACCACTTAACAGCATTGATACCAAATTAGGTGACATAAAACAGATGACAATGACATAAGATACCTCCAACAGAAAAAACAATTCATAACGAACGTCAACTTCGTTCGTTTCAGCCCAATGCAGAAATTTAATGGAAAAATAAGATCAACTTGGGCACAAGCACAAGGTCGTTTACGCTTTAACCGACGTCTTTAACGTCAAGGAACAAAACAAAATTAAGAGGATAAGAGGAGTGTTTGATGCCTCTGCAAAAAATGCAAAAACCACTAGTGGTCGGTCACTAAATGACATTATGCATGTCGGCCCAAAATCACAACAAGACCTGGCATATCGTTAATATATGACGAAAACATACGCAATGCCGCATTGAAAAGATGTCCACTACAGAAATAATCATAAAAGAGGAAAATTATGATTTGGTATCTCATCCCATTGCGAGTTACAGTAGTATATTGTTTTATAATCTCATATTTATCCAACATGCCAATTCCATCATAATCGGTTAAGTATTAGCCGTATCCCGTTCATAAGTGTCCCTAATAAAAAATTTCTTCTGTAGATCACTAATGAATCTCATTTCCATTAAATAAATCCAATTTCATCATAATCGGTTAAAAATTGCCTGAGTTCCGTCCCAAGTGGTCATGTTCCAAAACTTCTTCAATAAATCATTCAAAAATTTTATTTCCATCCAAAATACTCAAGCCCATCATAATCGGTTATGAAATGGGTGGGTTATTATTATTAGTTATTATTCTAAATTATTTTAGAATCCACCAATCCGATCATATTTGGTTTAAAATGAGCCAAGTTCCGTCACAGATGACCATATTCCACAATTATTTCCAAAAAAATTTTAAGAATCTCATTTCCATCCACAATGTTCAATTTTATCATAATCGATTAAAAAATGACCGAGTTCCATCCTAGATGAACTTCTTCCAATAAAGATTTAATCGCATTTTCATCCAACATACTCAGATCCAACATAATCGGCTAAGAAATGCCATGAGATCCGCCCAGATGGCCATAGTCCGAAATTGTTCGAATAATCATTTAATTTTCCATCCAACAGACCCATCATAAACGGTTAAGAAATTACCTAGTTCTGCTCCGTGTGGTCATATTTCAGAACTTATTCCCAAAATCATTTAAGAATTCCATTTCCATCCAACATACTCAATCGCATCAGAATTGGTCAAGGGTCATATTCAAGAAGCTCTTTTAAAACTCATTTAAGAATCCCATTTCCTTCCAAAGTACAAAATCTCATCATAATCGGTTAATAAATCGTTGAGTTCCGTCCCAGATGACAATATTGCACAACTTCATCTAAAGAAAATTTTAGCATCCTATCATCCAACATACCCAATCTCATCACGATGGTCAAAAATGGTCAAATTCTTATAAGCGAAATACATATTGGAAATTTTATAATGTGTTCACTTCACATCCAAGGCACTAATTGTGATATACGATAAACTGTCCTCACGATAAATTGTTCTACGATAAATTGTTCTACGATAAATTGTTCCACGATAAACTGTTCACGATAAACTGACAGTAAATCCAATTTACTCAGATATTCCAAAAGGCGATTTTAACTTAAAGAAGTGGACGAGCAATCAAACAGAGCTACTAACCAATTAAGCCGAGACCGAAAGCACAAACCTATATAAAAATGAAGTTAATGAAACCATCAAAGCTCTGGAGCATTATTGCAAGCTTTGTACAGACATTTTTCAATTTAACATAGACCTTCCTGCACACTTTGGATCAGTGATGAAGCGAAATATCCTTTCTACTACAGCCAAGTTATTTGATTCGCTACGATGCCGAGCACCAGTAATAAGAACTCCGAAAAGTACACTGCAAAAACTTTTGGCTTCTGACTCAAATGGGACGAACCCGATTGCACAAGTTGGGGAATAACAGCAAAGGTACTCGTGAATCACAGTATCTGGTAGTACGTGGCTCAGGAAAATATCCCTACAAATGCGTCATAACAAAAATCTCGGTTTGCCCACAGAAAACCAGCAACACCAGAGAATGCCGATGACATTGTTGTGGTCAACATAATATTCTGAACAATGTCAAACTTCACTAGTTTCAATTCACACTAATACAAGGATCCTATCCATCCCCACCGATTTGTCCCTAAACCATTACAAAAGAAAAGTAATGGTTGAGAAGTTACAAAAGTGAATGATTGTTATTAATAATAATAATTAATCTAACGCGAGGAAAGATAAAATAACTCATATTTATCTATATGATGGTTGCGGCCTCCAATTATGATCACAGTACAGTATAACGATCGACCCTTCTCTATCGGTAAAACATATGATGGTCGCTAGTTGTCCAACCTCACTCTGAATGCAAGTATGAAATCACTGTAATGTGGACAGTATGATTAAATTAGCACACGCCGTTAATTGTATAAAGTATAAGTATGCCCCCAATGCCAGGAAATTATGTTGCGTATCAAATACGAGAAAATCAATGACAATGATCAGTTGATCGTATAAACGTGATTTATGATCTACAGCCCAGACTTTTGTCTGATCGCATTCCAGCGAGATTCCAGTGAATTTTGGCTGAAGTTTATCAACCGGAAGTGACTTCCATTAGAACTTTTACGTTTTTTGTAAATATTTTGAAAAGTTACATTTACGAAAAAACGAATGAAAACAAAAAGATTGTAAATTAAGTTTCAAACAAAATTTGTTCATATAATTTTTTCCGCATCACTACAGTCCAGCCGGATTGACTTTTTAGAATGAAACTTCATATTTAAACTTTTTCCAATATTTTTTAATTTTTACAATGATGTTGAAAAGTGTATCATTTACAAAAAAAATACAAAAAACGACAAAGAATTAAAAGTAAATTTAAGAAAAATTTACTTAAAAGATTAAAAGATTTAAGTAAATTTAAAGATTAAATTTTCAACCAACAATAGTTGACTTGCAGGCACAAAGTTTTTGATTATATCTAGACAGATATACTAGACAGTTTCGTAGTAAAAGAATTTCGGGTGTTGGCCACAATATAGTCACCCCTCCCCATTTTTACAATGTTTCCGCAATGAATCGCACATTTTTTTTTTTAAAGAAAAATCCATTTTTATCCAATCATAATAAAGAGTTTCAACAAGTTTTTTGATAAAATCTCAATAATTTCATTCATCTCAATATTTTGGTCATGAACTTTTTTCATGTTATCTCTATTTACTCGTATACGACGTATACGAGTACTAATCGACAAGGAAATTAATTCCCACAATGAAAAATCACAACGCAAACACAAACCGTTGAAATTGAAATCAGATTAGAATTACAGAAAAAAAAATTCTTTTTAAGCTTTTGTCAAATGTAGTAAAAGCACAATATACAATTATAATGATCGTAATTATAATTGATCATGAAACGTCCATTATTATTGTTATTTTGACCATTTAAAGATTATTTCTATTATTTTTTCCATTTTTTATACATTTTGTACTATTGTTGCTGCTTTGTTGTTTATTATATTTGTTGTGATTGTGATTATTGTAATTCGAGTTTATTTTGTTCATCTTCAATTTCACGATTATTTTTTATGTTTTGATTACGAGGTTTTATGCTTTTCAAAAGAATTCATTTATTTATAGCTATTACAACTATGCGGTTTAATTTAAGACATATTTAGTTGATAATTATATTAAATTATCATGGAAATTAGGTATAGGTTACATGTAATATCTATCGTTACAACAGCGCACCATTATTAAAACGACCTGTTAAATTTATTATAGCGTGCTATAAACAATCCATTAGATTTTGTTTTTGTGAAAATGAAGATGATAATCGATAGAAATAAAAACCGTAAAATAATATAAACTGATCGAAATTTATCGATAAATAAAATTTAAAAACAAAATATAAAATCTCGATTATCATCCAATTCAAATGATCGCTGTTCATAGTTTTTTATATTGCGATTATAAAAATATTATCGTAAAAATTGTAAATCATATTTAAGAAAATTCCTGTACTCTCTCTCGAGTCTCACTATACTGAACAGGTATATTTTGTGGAAGCGCTGGGAAATTTTTTATGATATTATTATTGTTATTATTATTTGAATATTGTTATTATTTTCATGATTTTTATTTTTTGTGTCTACAAGCTCGCTCGTTCTCGGTTCAAATGTCAATGACTTTATTTTTAAAATGGTTTTATTTATTATATGCGGATGAATAAAATAAATAAATGAAATTATCTACCTTTTTTGGTTGGCTGGTTACTTTATTTTAGAGATCTATAAAGAAAATATAATTTGTGATTTATGATCACCAATTTAATGAAAAGAAAAAAAAAATGCTGTAATTGTTCAATTGGGACTAGAAAACTAAAATACTTATTTGATTCAACGATTTATTGAAGATAGCAACTAAATTCATATAATTTATTTCAACAATTCGTGTAAGTTGGTTTTATGCTTAACGAGACCAATTATTTAATAATTATAACGACTTAAGAACAATAATGTTTTTGCAACCCACTTAAAACACTTAAATCGTAATATATGTATGTATACGTAAGTTCAGATTTTTATCTTAATACTTATCATCTTTTTATATTAATATATGGATGATGAGAACACAAAAATTTACAAGATCTTTAAAAACCACTTTGTTGTTTATTATGAAATGTAATATTCCTAGACATAAAAATGCCAATTATTTTATGTACAGAAGCAATATTTATGTTTAATTTATATTTGTAAAGAAACCAATAAGATGTTAAAAAATATATTTATATGCATTTAATATTATATTATATTTATTTATATTTTCTTAATAATTGGATATATTGAAGGTAGATTTT
This sequence comes from Nephrotoma appendiculata, assembly GCA_947310385.1. Taxonomy (NCBI): domain Eukaryota; kingdom Metazoa; phylum Arthropoda; class Insecta; order Diptera; family Tipulidae; genus Nephrotoma; species Nephrotoma appendiculata. Next base: position 4,265,922 of record OX371224.1, on the reverse strand, counting down.
ATATGATTTTATGTTAAATTTGTTGATAAGCGATGGGTATTACATATTACACGGTACACAGTAGTTATGATTTGTTTTACATTTACTATATTATTTTTTTATTCGACTGAATTATTTATTGGTTTTATTTATAAAAGATTAATTTATAATTGGAATTATTGGCCAAGTGCACCGTAATTTAAATTGAACATTGTTTTTATTTTCGCTTTACACTTTTGAGCTGCCGAGTTGAAAAACTTTAAATATTACCTGTACTTAATGGTAACATTTCACAGTTAATTTAAGAAGGATTATCTGGTTTAAACCTTCTAAAATATCTACGTATATTTTGCAACCCTGAAAGAAATTTATAAAATTTCTGATTCATATTTGTAGTAAATCTAAAATTCACCAATATGGCCTAATATAATCTAAGGAATATACATATGTATACAATTCAAAAATCAATGACCCTAATGCTGCACCAGCACTTGTAACACAATCCAATGAAAATGGCACTAGAATTTTTTACAAATTGATTGCAAATTTGTTACACAGTTAGAAATTTTTTACAGGTCCCGTTATCCTGCAATTCGTGTGTGGGCTTGCGTTAGACAAAGCTACACCACACTTTTGGGTGTGGGCTGTTGTAATAAACTCAGCGGTACCTATTTCTTGCATAGGGAGAAGTTCAATGCAGAATGATCGATTTTTATTGGTGTGGGCTGTTATAATAAATTCAGAGGTAGCTATTTGAGGGGTATAACCTATGAAATATTGTTTTAAAGAGCTGCTCATTTTAGGGGCAGTTTTTGGCAATTGAACTATTCCAATATATTCTAGTTTATTTTGTAAAAACTTCTTGTATCAACCCCAGTACGATGCAATGGTTTTAAACGGTTGCTTCCATTTGGGGTAGATTTCTAGGGGTCTATTTATGCCATTTTATTGTAATTAAGTTGTAAAAAAAGTTCTAGTACCTACCAACCCCAGCACTATACAACAAAAATTCACAGAAATACAAAAAACGTGGTGTTACGAAAAATAAGGTTTTTAAAAAATTGCACCTCTTAGGGAAAGTTCTTTGAGGGTTGAGCTACGCCAATATGTTGTAATTAATTTATAAAAAATTCCAATACCCAGTACGATACAATAAATATTAACAAAAATACAAAAAGTGTGTTGTAGCTTTGCCCAACGCTAGCCCACACACGAATTGCAGAATAACGGGACCTGTAAAAAAATTTCTAACTGTGGCTGCAGGCCAATAGTCGGGTAAAAGTCAATGTTAAGTAAATTTGTCGGTAAATTCGTTTATGTTTCAAAAACTCTATGGGAATTTGATCGAATAATCTGTTCTAAATCTGATGTTTACCATAGTAAACGATTTACCCAACTTTTGGGCCGCAGCCTGTGTAACAAATTTGTAGTTAATTTGTAAAAAATTCCAGTACCATTTTCATTAGGTTGTGCTACAAGTGCTGGTGCAGCATTAGGGTCATCAAAAATCAAATGTTTAAATACTAATTTAAATCAAATGGTTCACAAGCAATTACTATTTATTAGAACACACACGTCAATCTCATACATAAAAGAACCTTAACTGGACGCTGTTGCTAACTCCAAATTTAAAATTTCATTACATTCAAAAAATTGTTGCTACTTGCATTATCAGAAAATAAATTATCTTTAGTGTATTCGAGTAACAGCCCGCTAGCTAGAATCAGTGATAGGCGGGAGAACATGGCACAAAACACACTGGTCTAACGTTTAATTACAATTTGTTATATAAATTAGGATTTATCAATTGCCAAAATATTTATTACTAATCAGCGATTGATAAACGTGAGCTAAGTTTGCATCTATCAATAACTATGGTTACGAACTAATTATTAATTTAGTTTGTGAGAAATTTATACTGTGTGCGTGAGGACGATTTTTTGCCTATATTTCCGACTAAGGCTGCGTACCAATCCAAGGTTAAAAGACAATTTTAAGTAAATTTTTCGGTAAATTCAAATATTTTTGAAAAACACTATGGTAAACCGAGCGAAAAATCTGTACTAAAATCGATTTTTACCGTAGTAAACGATTTATCCTTGAATTGGTACGCAGCCTAACTAAATGTATTGCTAGTTCATAAGAGTTGTTGATAGATGTCTCTAATTTGCATAGACCAAAATGTGTTTTTAATTTAGTTCTAAACTGAAAAATAAGTTCAGATTCGTGGCGATAGATGGCAGAAAACAAACTACGTCTTACGTTTAATTAAAATTTGTTATATAAATTAAGACTTATCAATTGTCAAAATATTTCTATTTAGCGCTTAATAAACCTGAACTAAGTTTGCATCTATCAATAAGTGGAAAGATGTGAGCAAAAATATCTGCATTAAAGTAAAACATGTTTCCCTTTGTAAAAACATTATCTAGCTATTACCCAGAATAACCCAAAGTTTCCTTTTTCTCTAAGCTCAAACAATGTTTTGTTGTAACGAGAAATAAAAATAAATAAAATTGTAGCGGCCTGTTTCTTCAACTACAAGAAACACCGCACAATACACATAATCACAAACGGACAATTCTCCGTAGACTGTATTATTTATTAACGGACAATTCTCCGTATAAATAAGCATATTCCAAAAGAATATGCAACAACAGTCTGCACATGCAAAATCGGTACATGCAACAAACAATTTTGTACACATTACAAAATTAACAAATTTTATTATCATACCGATTGGCATGACAATCAAGATCGTTACCAAACATTGAAATGAACAATATTGCAACTGCATCATAGATGCCACCATCATATTTTGTGATAACCAAGACACAAAATATTTAAATTAAACGATGGCACGGTAGTTGTTAAAATCTTATTGTAGATGCCCCCTCATCACCATTAAATGACACAATCATTTAATGCATAGTTAACATGATGGCGTGGCAATTAGTATAAAGTTAATTTATCATTGCAATAATGTTCATAGGCGTACGCACGTCTATTATCCAAACAAATTGGTAACCAGCTAAAACCAGATTTGGTGGATGCAATTCAAATTTTTATTGTCTTGTTTACCAAATGCAACAATACTGGATCAATCCAACTTTTATGATTCAGATTTCAGTACAAAATTTTGTATATAAGTTATACAAAATTTTGAAATTTTCCTTATTCAATTTTGGAGTTTTGAAGCAGCAGGAGCTGCTCAGCAACCATACAACAATTATTTATTAAATAAAATTTTTTTCATTAATTTTTAAAATTAAATTAAATTTTGTTTTTATTTGTTTATTATCAATTATTATTATCGTTATTACAAAGTGCTCCACCCGCCGTACATTTTCACTTCCGCATCATCATACATCCGCAACATACAACATACTTCGTTATAAAATCAATACTTCTTTGGCATTCGGCAGCTTTTTTAATTTAGGTACTGCTAAATCAAAGTAGGATTGATTTTTTTTTATTTTTATTTCTCGTTACAATGAAACAGTGATTGACTGACTTAGAGACAAACATTTTGCTTTAAGTAAATGTCTTCGGTCGTATCTCTGAAACCAAACACAAAAAATATTTAATCTTTTAAATCGTTTTATTACATACCGCCAGATTTATCGATCTTCTATTAGAAATATTTGTGAGGCTGTTAAAAAATAATTTAATATATTAATAATTAATTAAATTAATTAATTTGTTTTGTGTCATCTATGAATGATACAAGTTAGTCAGAAATTTAGATCAAAATACATACTAGTAACACACTTTCATTTGTAGACTCTACCTACGCCCGATAAATTAAATTTATATGTATATACTTTTTTCCCTAACTTCGATTTTTTATCAGTATGCTTTTTGAACTAAATTGATGGTAGTTCATATTAGTCATTCATAGATGGCACAAAACAAACAGTTATATTATTATTTGCAGTTATATTATTTTAACGGCATAACTTTCGAGCCAAAAAGTGGAACATTTTTTGTTGAGGTATTTTATATCCAGCGAGTGAGATGTGTGAGACCTAATTTTTTGGTAAAATGTTAGCCAGCATTCTCTGCTAAATTGATGATATGAGAAAAAACAGAATTTAAAAACATCCAAGTGACAGTTTGTTTTCTCAAAATAGTCAGTCTTTTAATTTCAAGATTATAGGCTTCTTTCAATTTGCGTTTACGTTAACCATCGTATAACTTTTTTATTCCCAGCTTTTTTATTTTCCAATTTCTGAAAATTTTGGAATAATCACCAACTGTCACAATATGATACTCACAGCCAGATATCTAACATAACCAAATCTATGGTTTCCCAAAAAATAGTCCCGAGAAAATAGAAATAATTATCAGTGGTTTCATAAAATCCATATTGTTTTTGAAATTCTAGTAGTGATGCTTTATTTTAGACGATTAGAATATCGTTAAAAAAATTGCAGATTTAAACATATTTTTCTGCATCATTCTAAAGAGAAACTGAAACACTTAAATGCTCCCATTTTGATTATGTGATTTTCGTATGTAAGAGTCTTCACCATTATTTATATCAACCGTATAATATTGAAATATAATTATTTTAATTGATCATTTCCTTATTAAAATAGAAATTTTATAGTTTTTGTTGATTTTGATCATAGGTTTACATTGGCACACCTTTAACTATTTATCTTCGTATTTATTTAAACCTGTACATGCACAATATATAATAATTTCTTGTCGTTTACTCGTATATTGCTTATAGAGAAAATAATATACTTACACCCATATCATTAAAAATTGAACTTTAATTGCTTTAGATATATGTTTTCATTAATAAAAATCAATCGTTTATGAAATTTAATGAAGAAATAAATTAAAGACAGTTAAACTGACGGTACATAAGAAATATAATCTGCTCGCATATTACATACATAGAGGGTGGATGAGGGAGGGGTTTTAAGAGTTAACTTTCATCAAATACAATAATCTATTTTGACAATTGCAACTTCATTAATAAGATAATTTGATTGCAAATTAGTTAATTAATCGTGTAAATAAATTTTCGAAACAAGCAACGTTTTCTGTCGTAATTGAGACATAATAAATTAATTAATATGCTGTTAAGGCAATTCTATTATAAAACAAGTACTTAATACAATATTTGCGTACCAACGATATAAACTAGACTAAGTTTAATGATTAATGACCATTTATATTTTGTGACTAAATTTTAAAAATTATAACAAAATTTTAATAAAACGGATCTAAACGTGACTCTTTACAACTCCATTCAAATTCGATTATGGTGGTCTACTTATTTTATGTACTATTAAAAAATAGTTCACAACGTTACGATGATTATATTTTAAAGATATTTAAACAGAATTAATTATGTTTGATTTGTATTAAAAAAACCAAAACTTTAAAAAAAAATGATTTAGGACAATTTGGACAGACAGTAATTCAACACAAAATTCGTGATGAGAAAGTATTTAGGTGAATTGTTCGAGTTTTATGACTCTATGAAACTTGTTCCATTTATTTGCAGGAATTGTGCTTATGGGTTAAGGGGACTATATAGAATCATTAAGAATTTGTTAGTAAAATTTGATTTATGATTAATAATCTATCGATAGGATCTATGTTTAATTTTATTATAAAACAGCAACACCTCGTTGTATATTAACAATCTTAAAATTATTATCTTGTTATTTATGTTACATTAAAACAACACAATTAATTTCATAATTTGTGGTATTGTGGTGTACGCCATCAGATATTCATTAAGACTACAGCGCGAGATGTGATTGCGTTGGATGATATATGTTAAAAATTACTTTAATCAACAGGACCCAAAAACTATTTAATTTTTATTATTATTTTATCATGTAAAGTTTTATTATAAAGTACTCGAATGCGATGTTTGTTTAATTTCAAAGATGAACAAAATTACAAAAATATAATGTTATATAGGTATGAAAGGAATAAAAAAAAATATTTAAAGAAATTAAATTACGAAGATGAAGATGAATAAATTGCGTGGTAATATATACTCGTAGATGCGCGACTTTTTAATAAATACAAGAATAAAAGTTTTAAACATTACAAGAAAAGTGTATGTATGTTTTCAACATAAATGATCATTAAAATTAAGAAGAAAAAATGATAATTAAATTTATTTATTTTGTTTCTCTTTCTTTAAGATAAATTATAAAATGAAACACCTACTCACCAGGTGACTTGAATCTATTATCTTATAAATTAAAATAATTAATCATAAAAATATTAAATTTAGTTTTTACTATTTTTGGTTGCAATAATTTGTTGTTTAGCATATAAGAAGATCGCTGTTGCTGTCGTCGTAACTCGTAACTATGGATAGTAAATTAAATTCAAGATAACATTTGTAATATTCTGCATGTCAGTTTATCGTGTAAGTTTATTGTTTTTATTATTTTATTTATTGTTTTTTCCTACACTCTTCAAATAGAAATCCTTCGAGTAGTATCTATCTTTGTGTTTGTAATAAAATTCCGATACTTTTATTAAAACTTGGCTATTTGAATTTGGCTGTATCGTTTAGATATGTGGATTAGAGAGGCCCTATATTCCCTCAACTTCAATTTAAACATGTTAAATTTACAGAATATGTTTTTGGAATTTAACAAATAAATGTATTCCTTCTCAGAACTTCTGATGATGTGGAAAAATACTTGTGTATTAAAATCAAAAATGCTCCCAAACCCTGAGCTTTCCCGCCATAACGGTCAAATATATTCAGACACATATGTATTTCAATCCACATAGGTACTACAAAAATCGAAAAAATGTCTAAGCCACTTAATATAATCCGATAATTTTCTTGTGTTTAATGTAGTGGAATTCACCGGCAAGTCAATTGTAGCTGTAAACTATACTTTTCACTGCTGAAAATTATGCTTTGAGCATCGAAATCGATGTAATTCGCAAATAAGAATTATATTTCACTAAAAGATATAAAATACACAAATATATATATTTTAATAAATTAAATCAATTATCGTATATTTTAAAACTAATCGTATTAAGTAATAATTATTAATTAACTAATAGTTAACAATTTAATGTGATATTTAACGCTATACACAACACCGTTCAAAAAGCCACAGAAAATACTATACGTACAAATTTAGTTTCTGTAATAAAGCCATAACTTTATTGCTACGAAAGCATAATTTTTATTCTTGAAATGGAACTACGAGTACAGTGGGTCACAGCCAAAATCATAAAAGCAATTTTTATTATTTTTAAAGAAATATCCAAAACATTTCAATTTATAATAAAATAGCCATAGAAAACAAAATTTCTATACGTAAAAACAGGTCACATCTAAAATGATAACCGTGTTTTTTATTAGCGCCCGATAGATGTATCCGGAGCACCCAATTTTCTATGTCAAAACTTATATTTAGCGCGCTCCAAACTAATATTTTGCATTCAACTTTTTGTTAAAAATCGACATAAAAACAGTTTGCTCTACCTATTTATCAGGAGCGCTATCCATTGCAATGAGAAATTTGAAAAGGCCTTTATTTTGTAAGCCTCTGAAACCATTAGAAACTAAATCTTACAATAAAAACTTAAAACGCAGCAAAATGAATTCTTGCTTATAATGTCATGTCAAAATAAATGTTAATTAGTATATTTCAGGTGATAAATATTTGTTTTATGGATGCATTTATTTTTCATTTTTATGGTATAGTGACACCAGTGAATAATAGCTGCAGTTTCAGCAGAAATTTCCCATCCGACCGTGGTTTATTAGCCGAAATGAATTAAAAATCTTAGTTTATAGTTAAATAAATTAATTATTTGCAAAAATAGCGCGCTAAATATATGTTTTAACATAGAAAGCTGACTGCGTCGGATACATCTGTCGGGCGCTAATAAAAAAAACACGGCTAATATAGACAAAAATATGAAATTTTGTAATAATTGAGAAAATAGGTCGCCACACAAGTATTGAAACGTGTGAATTAGTTATTAAACACTTTAAAGATGGCAGAACGAAAAGAAAAATTGCAGAAATGGTGAAAACAAGTTCTTCTACTGTACAGCATATTATAGAACGCTTCATTTATCAACACCGTATTGAAAACAAGGTTAGAAATGCGCACAATAAAATATTTTCCGAAAAAGATTGTCGATGGATTGTCCGAAAAATAAAAGAAAACCCCAAATTAAGGCTCCAAATATTTGCAGGCTGAAAAATATTTACATAAAAATGTCAATCAGAAACAATACGCAGTATATTAAGAAAATCAAATTTTAATGGTAGAACAATGTGGAAAAAGCCATACATCAGTAAAGTTAATCGTAAGGCTAGAATTAAATTTGCCCAAGACCATAAAAACAAAGATAAAACATTTTGGAACACAGTTTTATCTGCTGATGAAAGCAAATTTAACCTTTTTGGATCAGACGGAAGAAACTACGTATGGAGAAAGCCTAATACGGAGCTAGCACATGGCGTCTTCTGGAATTGGAAATTTAGAGTTTATCAAAGGCAATTTGAACAAAAATGTATATTTAGACATACAAAAAAGAAAGGAGGAATGTGCTGAAATGTTAAATATTAAGGATCATATTAGGTTTTTTTTTTGTGTTTATCCCTGCAATCTGTTCTGGGGCCTGTTCAGCTCTCGCTGCTCTTTCGCAGTTTACTTATTTCCGTCCTTACTTTTACGCCAGTCAGCCGATTCGAGGACGTACGGCTATAGGACCGATTTTAAGACCATCTGCACATTGCAAGTTCCATGCCAGCCTATACTGATATAGAAGGTGGGTCGGCCCATGAGTTTTGCACTCCGACAGGGTCATAGATGTGTTGAATTTCATCCCAGATCGTAATCTGTTATGAAATTTCACTTTTGCATCCTGCCCCTATCGAGATTCGAACCCGGTACCTCCCGATCCAAATGCCAAAGCTTTAATCACTGTGACATTTGGTCGGTCACATTCGGTTCCACCAGGACAATGGTCCGAAACATAAATCTCGGATTGCTCAAACTTGGCTCATTTGGAATACTCCTCTTGTCATGAAAACACCTGCCCAATCACCGGACATCAATGTTATTGAAAACTTATGGTCTAAACTTGAAAGCAAAATCAGAAAAGATGAGATTAATAATGTAGCGGACATAAAAAAGGCATTGTCAGAAGAGTGGAGTAAAGTTACTCCGGAGTACTCGAAAAAATCGTAGATTCGATGCCAAAATACCCAAAGCGGTTCTGAAAGAAAATATATATCCTACCAAATATTAATAAATTAATTATGCAATGTGATAATATTAGTTTCAAACTTATGAATTAATTTTTTGACATGTTTTTAGGTAAAAATTTTGATTTTTGTTACTACATATTTTGTTATAAATTGAAATATTTTATTTGTTTTGTTTTATGAAATTAACATTTAGTGTAAACTAAAATTAGTGTAATAATAAATGTAAACTAAAAATAAATATTAATTTTTGTTTTTCGGATATTTTAAAAAAAAAATAAAAATTGCTTGCATCATTTTAGCTGTGTCCCACTTTATTTTATTTAAAATTTATAAGTATTTTAGGTTACATATGGTCGGAAAAGAAAAGTTTAAACAATTTTTTTTAGACAGAACTATCTTCTTCAATCGATATTTATGTGAGTTGTACATAAGAGGGTAACAACTCGAAGGAGGGTAGACGACAACAATGTTATGTATAGTATGTTATCAAGTTGCGCATATAGCCGCAAAATGCACGAAACCATTACGTAACCCAAACTGCAAGAGATGTAAAAAAATTGGTCATTCAAAGGACCAGTGTAAATAGGATATAAATAAAGTTGGAGAAAACCTAAAGACTTATATTATTGGAAATGCAGTTGAAACAAAACAACCACCTGTCAAGGAAGATAATTGGAGATCGCGTAGATCACGTTAGTCAGGTGGAAGTGAAGGTAGTGATTGATCAAAGGTTAATAAAGGACAAGGTACTCATTGATTCAGGGAACACGGAGAGTGTTATAAAACATGACTTTATTAAAAGTGTAAATTTTAATTCTGTATTAAACCGACAGTTAAATGTTACGGGTATAAACGAAAGAAATTTAATAATGTTAGGTGATGATTATGACACTGTAGTTATAATAGGTGATAATATTTACAATGTTAAATTATTAGTTGTAGGTAATAAATAATGGATCTTAACATCATTTTGGGAAGGGATTTTTTAAAACAGGATCAAATTTCGACAGTTAAAATTAAGCCGGAAAGTACTTTCAATGTCGATCATATGAATGAAGTGTCTGCAATGAATGAAAAAGTGATGTTGATTGGGAATCAGGTAGACCTTAATATTGGCGATACAAAAGAAACTTGAAAGTATAGTAATAGAATAAAGGATCTTAATAAACTTAATAAGTATAAGTATGTTTCGCCAAGTGCCTACGGCAAATAGCGTAAAAAGTAATAAAGGATCTCTTTGATAAATATTATTCAAATAACTATAGTGCTAGTGAGGTAGGGAAAGGAATACGATATACGGCAGAAATAAAATTAAAGGAAAATAAGGTCATAAGAGCTAATCCTAAAAGATGTATACCCCGTTTACACCAGTAGAATAAAAGTATGTAGCAAGAAAGTATGTTGGTGTAAACTCAAACTAAAATACTTTAATACTTTATCACGTACTATTTGCTATTAAAGTATAATAGCTATCAAAAAAATATTGGTATAGTCGTGGTTTAAACTCTACTTTAATATTATAATACTTTAATTTCGTTTATTTTTTTTTTTTTTTCAAGTGGCCGGTAAAGACATTTTTGTTTGGATATACATTTCCATTTGTGATATTAAATAAAAAAAAATTATATTTTTTAAACAAAAAAGTAATATAGTATTATAGTATAGGTTTACACCCGCTTGTGATGTAAA